>OY759222.1:10977071-12314684 GCA_963662175.1 Aradus depressus | reverse complement strand
CAAATATCCCAGCATGATATCAATATCATTAATGATAATATCACAAAAATGGGCATTTTATTCAATACAGAATTATTTATTAATTTAATTGAATTTAATCTATACATAGATTTTTAATTGATGTGCAAATGCACATAGGTCACATAGACTATTTTTTTTATTTTGCTTTTAAAACAACTACATGTAAAATTTCTTGACACTCCGATAATCCGTTAATGAGGTTGAACTATTTTTATGCTCAACCTCCACTCACAGTCCCCTCTCCCGTTAAGAATTTTGAGACGTCACACACCCTTTTTTTCAATTTGGCTTTTAAAAGTACTACATGTTAAATCATAGCACAATTTGTACGCTTATCCCTCCCCCTTTGCCACTGTTAAGAATTTGGAGACATCACATACCCTATTTTTTAACTTGGCTTTTAAGAAAACTACATGTTAAATTTCATTAAAATCCCATCATCCGTTGATGAGCTAGACCTATTTTTATGCTGAGCTCCCCTCACAACCCCCCTTCCCCTTAAGAATTTCGTGACGCCAGATAGACTATATCTCAATTGGGTCTTAGGAATACTACATGTGAAATTTCACCAGGATCCGACCTTCCGTTTTTAAGCTGGCACGATATTTATGCATAAGCCCCCCCACAACCCCCCTCCCCTTAAGTATTTTGAGACCTCACCACACACCCTATTTTTCAATTGGCTATTAAGACTACATGTGTTTCAATCGAACAATCCGATCATCCATTAATGAGCTAGAACAATTTTTATGCCTAGCCCAGCTCATAACCCATCCTCCCGTTCAAAATTTTCTGACGCCATATAGCCTATTTTTCAATCTGGCCCTAAAGGATGTTACATTGCCATCAGAGCAAATTGAATCGGATAAATGATGACGAAAAAGAAAAAAATTTAGTATGGTATTTAGGAGCTCATATGTAAGTCAACTATTTAAAATTAGCGCAGACGGTCGACTGGTTTTGGAGGGGGAGCGAAAACTTAATTGATTAATTCTTTCTGGAATAGTAAAATGCCGGTGGATCACCGACAAATTTTTTGTTTCATTTTAGATTCAAAATGTCGGAAAACATTAATAAATTTACCTGAAAACTCAACTTCGAATTTCCTAGCTCCCATACAAGAAGTGACAATTTGAAAGGGGTGTATTTGTATCAGTGTCAGGTACGAACAGAGCTTAAAGAATGGTTTCAGAAAACTGTTTAGTGCCATAAGGCGCTAAAGTTTTGCTCTTTTGACACCTAACCTTAATAACTCATTTTGTCCACAAGCTTGTTCCTCTCAAACAAAAGTTTTAGTCGTAAGTAATTAGACAATAGTTAAACACTTGGCTATCTACAGGTGGCCATCATGTTCCAAACTGTCCTCAACTAACGATGTAGGATGTAATTAATATTCGATAGGCTAAGATGGTTATTCAAACCAGACAGTAACGTGATCTCGGAATTTATTACAAGAGTTCATACTGACAGTATTTTTTCAATAGAAGGAATTCGAGGTTCTGTTGTGTAAATGAAAATTCAAAATTTGGCCAACATTTCGAAAACTATTTATTTTCTTCTTCAGAGCCTACAGAATACAAACAAACAAATTAGTCACTATGGACAATATAACCAGATACTTAATAATAATGTGAAAAAGAGATGGAAACAATTTTTTCTATTTTTTTATTAAGTAAATAAATAAGTAAATTTATTTTTATTTATTTATTATTATTTGTCTCTCTTTCATTTTTGTTAACAAAAAAATTGTTTCCATCTCTTCTTCACATTATCTGGTTATATTGTCCATAATGACTAATTTGTTTGTTTGTATTCTGTAGGCCCTGAAGAAGGAAATAAATAGTTTCCGAAACGTTGGCCAAATTTTGAATTTTCATTTACACGACAGAACCTCGAATTCCTTCTAGATAGATAAACTTTAATTGCACAAAAGATTACAACCTCTATGGCAATGAGTGTTTTTTTTTTACGAAATAAATAATAAAAGGATAAAAGAAACGATTCAAAAATTATATAAGACAAGATATGACATGTACTTGAATAAATAAAATAATAATGATAATAATAATAATAAAAAAAATATATATCCATCTTACATGCACAAAATTAAATTAAATTATTCTTTATTTTCAAAGCAACAGTAAAAAAATAAAAATAAATTGTTAACTATTCTAACTTCTAAATTATTTAAAATATGCACAAATGTTTCTGAGTAATATTCTGGTCTATTGGTGAGATGATTGCGGAGAAATGCTTGCAGCTTCTGAACGTTGGACATGTCAACAAGAATTATTACCGTCTAATCCGTACTTCAGATTGGAATTTTGTAAAATTAATATTCACTTTTATCAATTAAAACAGAATAGTTTTTGAAAATTGACTCACTAAAATGTTCACCAAGTTGTAATGCACAATTTTTAAAAAAAAATATCTTACAAAATTGTCACAAAAACAAGAAAAATTCAGTTTTTTATAGAGCACTAAAAAACACGTCCTCTATTGATGAACTCTTCATCCCCACTCTATGAATTCCTTCTACAAAGAGTTCGTACATTTTAAAACATTGGGACAAACCAGAAACTAAATTTTCAAAATATCCAGACGGAAGTGTGATAGATAGCAAGAGATACATACATATTTTGAATCTACGCATGGGCGTTGAATGATTTACATAGGTTCATTTGGTTTTTATGAAGTTTATCCTTGTTCCGTTTACAATTTTTCCACTCCATCTTTTAAAATTTGGTGAAACAATCTCCTATCATTCAGGATCCTGCTTGGAAAATATACTCTACTTGAAACAATCTCTATGCTTGTGAAATTCTGATGACGGATGAAAATATAATAATAATAATAATGATAATGATAATAATATTGATTTCTGATCGTGACTTTCTTGTATCCAATAATGCCAGTATAAAATGAGTTTGAAGGGCGCCGGTAGCTCAGTGGTATGCGTGCTTGACTTCTGAGCTCAAGAACGTGGGTTCGCAACCGACCGAGGCCCTTAGTTTATTCTATCTGGGAGGTAAAATAAACTTAAGCACGCCGTCCTTCGGATGGGACGTTAAGCGATGGTCCCGAGCCTGTACGATTAAAGACCCCTACCTTAGGTGAATAAAAATTTAGGGTAGGCAAAATTTAGGACTCCCAAAGTAGAGTCGGGCTCTTGTCCACCAGAGTGACGAAAGAGCGCTCTGGTAGTAGGCGATATGTCCTCGTAGCTAAAGCCCGGGCATGAGTCAAAACACCTAACCTAAAATGAGTTTGAGAGTGGGGAGAGTTATCTGTACAAAGGTGATTGGTATAAGAAAGTCCTGCTTTAGCCACATTACAGTTAGTTTAGTTATTGTGACTTCTGGGGGCTTTAGCTTCGAGGTCATTAGTATTCTCTACAACTTTTATTTGAAAAAATTGTTGATTTGGTCATAAATATAAGCGTAGAATGTACTTAGGCCCCGAAGTAATGTCGGTCTTACTTTTCGTCTGATTTCATCTAATACGATCTAAGTTAGCACATGTTACATCTTTATTTCATATTTAAATTTCATATATATACATACTTTCAGAGATAGGGCGCTCACAAAGTCATATACTTATATATACACTCAGGCAGACGTATATCAACGCGAAGATAATAAAAACGTCTTAACCATTACAATACTTTCTTAAAAATAAATATATAATATGGGAGTACTTTCGGTATTGCTACCATATTATATATTATTTGTGAAATAGACATTATTTTTTAAAAAACATACGTTTTATTTATTTTTATCAAGTGTTTCACAATATCTCTGCAAAAATGTTAAATACTTTCTTATATTAAATGTATAAGATAGTAAAAAAGTCATTGGTGAATCACAGACAATGTACTTCCCCAGAATGAATTAATCAATTAACTTTTGGCTCCCCCTCCAAAACCATTTGGCCGTTTGCGCTAATATTAAACAGTTGACTTACTTAGGGGCTCCTAATTCCGCGTAATTAATTTTCTGTAGATAAATTCATTATATCGGCAGTTATTAGGATTTTTGAATTGAGGCCCCTTCTCTGAACCCCCCCTTCTCTTCAGCCGATACCGCTGAAATTTGATAGACTATGTCCTCATTGGATTTTGACTTTAAATATGAAATTTCAAGTCGATACATTCATTAGATTGGCAGTTATTTGGGTTTTCAAGTTGAGCTACACTCTGATCCCCTCCTCTCCTTTGACTGAAAATTGATAGATGTTGCCCTTATGGGGTTTCGGTCATAAATATAAATTTTCATGTGGACTCATTCTTTCTATCGGCAGTTATTTTCACAGGCACACAGACAGATATATATTTTTTTTGATATTTGGAATCTGAAGGTTGGAAAATATAAAATTTCGTTGAAAACTCTGCATCGAATATTTGACCGATTACATAACTTCTTCTATACTTCGTATAGCTCGGGAAATAAAACAGTATATAAAACTATAATGATTATAGTAAGTTCGATGATGTGAAGTTAGAACCTCCTTATTATCCAGGCTGTATCCACGTAACTCAGCTAAGGCCAACCTGCATTTGGAATTGTTTCCGTGCATATTTCCTCGGTTCACAAACTAAATGAATATTCCGGTACAGTTTTTTCATGCTAAAAAGATATCGTTGATATAATTAATTTTTTTTTTGTGTTCAATTTGCTTTAGCCATATGCAGGATGTGCTCTGTATATAATAGATCCTGTATGTGAGTGGTATATAATTAAAAAAATTGCATTCTAAATCATTATGTATGTCTCAATAACCTAATTATTTTTAAGCCATTTCTCAATGTACTTAAGTAAGTAGGTAGATCATAATGTTACAAAAGATCTTCAGATCCATTTTCACAGTTTTTTCGTCCTCTTCCCTGTATCCTTTCTCTTTCAGGGACACATAATATATAAATATTATGACTCATGCCAAGGCTTTAACTATAAGGACATATCGTCTACTACCAGAGCGCTCTTTCTACTTTGGGTGTCCTAAATTTTGCCTATCTATGTTTACCACCTAGGATAGGATTCTTTAAAATTGTTGCTATTTTTATATATATTTTTTTTCTCAATCTAAACCTTGAGCATGCCATCCTTTCGATGGTCTCGAGCCTGTACGACGTCAGCTACTCGTTAAAGACCTCCTACTCAATGTGAATAAACCTGGGTAGGCTAAAAAGACTCCTTCTGTCGATTCGGGCTCATGTCCACCAGAGTGACGAAATAGTGTTCTGGTAGTAGGCGTTATATCCTTTTAGTTAAAGCCCGGGTATATGTCACATTAATTACTAATTTTGAAATTTTTTTTGATTTACTTAAATGGTTCATATAATTCTTTAAAACAATAAAACAGATAGTTTATTATAGGTGTCTAATATTATCTAATATTTTGTTAAATCTATAAATATAATATCCTTTCTCTTTCAGGGACACATATTATATAAATTGTCAGTTATTATGACTCATGCCCGGGCTTTAACTGCGAGGTCATATTGCCTATTACCAGGAGCGCTCTTTCGTCACTCTGGTGGACATGAGCCCGACTCTACTGTGAGAGTCCTAAATTTTGCCTACCCTAAATTTTAATTCACCTAGGGCAGGGGTCTGTAACTAGCACCTGACATCGTACAGGCTCAGGACCATCGCTTAACGCCCCATCCGAAGGACGGCGTGCTTAAGTTTATTTTACCACCCAGATAAAATAAACTAAGGGCCTCGGTCGGGTTTCGAACCCACGTTCTTGAGCTCAGAAGACAATCACGCATACCACTGAACTACCGACGCCCTCTAAATGTTTACAGAAACAAAAATTTCCAATAGGATCGATATATCGACATGAAATGTCACAAATAGATTGAAAGTCTGTAAATAAAATATTTATTAATTTTAAAGGTAATCGGCAAAAGAGAATCATAATCAATTCCCGATGGTTAGACATCATCATAAGTATTAATTTAAACATATTTTTTTGAATTTGTGTGCATAAAAATAAAAATATATTAAAAAGTACAATATTTATTGGAAATTTAATTTAGTACTGATGTATTTTTTTTTCTCCTAAAATCAACTTTGAGAAGAATTTTCCCAAATTGAGCATCTTTCAGGTGCGATATCCAGACTGGTAAAGCGATATTCGCAATCAGCCAGTTCTTCTTACCTTACATTTTAAGGCTCATATTTTTATTTGTAGTTTGCATAGTTGGAATTTTTCACTGGACAAATTTGAATTCCTCATAATATTGCAGGCAATAAATATATTGAATTTCAGAATTTTATATTTACTTAAAAGCATTAAAAAAACTTTTTTTTTGATAATTTAAGCCACAAGCTGAGTGTTCTATACTCCTATGATTTATATTTGATTTCATATAAGATTTTTATTTAATGAAAGGCATATACAATTCAATTTTTGTAGTTTTCCTGTTTCCCAGATAAAGTTCCTCAGATTCACCTTCTATAGATTAACGTTAATAAACATTTAATGTTGTTGAGGGCTAAACTCAATGTTCAAAACCACTAATGATACCTACTGTTTTTTTTTTCCTGCCTAAAGTAACCCCAAAACAAGAAGCATTTATTTTCCACATGTTTTACCTTGCGGTATTAAATGAATTTTAATCAATTCTAATCAATTTTATTTCATATATCTGTTTATGTTGTTTCAACAATATCATGCATATATCTATATAAAATATTTTTGAAGTAACAAAAACAGATATAAACAAAAATAAGTACCAGAACCAAAATTTCCTGAGGAAGGTCACCCAGTTCTTTTTTCAAATGTTGCACAAATTTCCGTGTTCGCATTTAGGAATTTATCGGAAGATTAGGTTTTGTATTTTTTGACTTCTGGTTCTTGACCTATAAAACGAGGAAGCTACCTGACCTAGACTACAGTTATAATGATCTCATTCAATCTTTTTAAAAAATTCTTGTCATTTATTTTTTTGCTAACGGGTTTCATCCTTTTGAGTCTGTTTTGCGATTTATTTAATTAAATTATTTATAGAGGGCGCCTGTAGCTCAGATGTCGCCTATTTGTTTGACTTGTTAAATCTCGGTCATGAGTCTTGAAAACAAAAAAAATATATATAATATTAAATAAAATAATAATTGAATATTTATCGACATATAATTTTTTATTAAGATTATTAGCCTCAGTAAATAGTCTAATTTTTTAAGAATTCCTCGTAACCGAGTGATTAAAGCGCCCGCTTTTTACAAAGTATAGGGAAAGTTATGTAATCGATCAGAAATTCTATGTTGAATTTCGAACGGAATTATGTGTTGTGCGACTTTCCGATTCCAAAACAAAAAAAAAAAAAATAGCGAACTTGATAACTCCCGAATAGAATGAATGTATCGATACAGCTGATAAAGGAAGCAGCTACGTTGCCTGAAGAAGAAAAAGTAGTGACGCTAACATCAAATCTGAAGAAATGCCTGTCACAAAATAAAAGAAACATGGGCAGAAATGTGGACTAATATGAACCTAGAAAATAAACTTAGGTCCATCAAAACAAATATTGATAAGTGGAAAAGATCGGAAAGGCAGAATAGGCAGGAGTGTCTGATGCGGCTCTGTCTAGGTCACACTCGGCTAACCCATGGCCATCTCATCAACAGGGTGACAGCCCCAGGCCTGACGTCTCACAGTAAGACACATCCTGGAGAAGTGCCCCGGATATAAGGATGTACTAACGGCCAAGGGGATCCAAACAAGACACCTACAAGAGATACTAGGGGACGACAACTCGCCTATAGAAGCCGTCCTAACAGCAATGAAAGAAAGTCGCCTCATCGAAATAACCTAGTTCATTTGTACGGAGTAAAAGATCTAGCAATCTAGCGACGACAAACAAAACTATTCTATTCTATCGACACGAAATTTTATATGTATATCCAGAATAAGAACGACGTCTATTGATTTCGAAGTACCACACAAAGAAATGCTCAAAAACAACTGACTCCACAGATGAAGAAGTGTGTAGTTGTGTGTGTTCGCTGCGCGCGCAACCTTCCGACACACACGCACATCAACGAGACTTACGCTGTGACGGTCTGACATAGGCCCTACCGAGCGCTAAGATGTTTACAAATCAAAAATGTATACATCAAGCAAATGTGCTAAGAGAGAGAAATTGGCAATGTCAAGATGTCAAGAGGGGACAAATCACCCAGTGGTGACATTTCCCAGGCGCTGAGTTGCTCTCATTAGTAACTAATCACAGTCATTGCTGCTGCTAAAGAGGTCTCTAGACCCTTAACGTTTGAGGCGTCGTTGGGGAAGTGTGACAGAATGGAGGGCACGCAATAGAGGATTACTGTGGAAACTAAATGTGGAAAATGTTTATTCTTGGATTTAGCAACTTCGGTGATAAACGGTACGTTTAGGTCGGTATGAAGGGTTTTGTTTGAGACCTAATAAGTAATCTTGGCTATTGTACGAAGGATTTTAGATTGAAGGGATTGGATGCGTTGAAGATTGGAAGCCTTACAGAGCTCTAGTCCATAAATCCACAAAGGTTTGAGTACTGCATTGTATATACGAGTAAGTTGTTTTGTTTTCAAAGTTAATTTAGATCTTTTGTCTAGTAGTCTTATAACAGTTTGCAACCTCTGTTCATGTCTTGGCTTTTCAATTTGTGTGAGGTTTCCAAGTTAGTAGTTTGTCGAGTAGGGAGCCTAGATAGTAACTCTAACGAAGGGATGTGATTATTGTTGTTACACTGGAGGGTAGATAGGAGTACATAAGTAAAGGCGATGTTCACCTTCGTTCTTCACTTCTTGTACCAGGACTGAAGGAATACCAGATGTTCCTGGAGGTGTCGGAATGTTAGAACCGGTTGAGATGAAGAGAATATTTATTATTTTTGTTGTATGTATGACCCAATGAAATTTGGACCGAACAAAATTGCCGAAGGTTGGTAAGCTACATCGGACTGGCTACAACTTTCCATTCTGTCATTGAGTCTGCCAAACATGACCACATCCGAGATTTATATAGAAAAAAAAAAATAAATTATAGACTTTTAAAAACTAACTATTGAAAACTGTTGGGTCTTTTACTAGCAATTATTACAAAATCATTTCCTTAAACCCATCTACGGCAGCAGTATATGAAGACATCTTTTTGAACTCCTGACTATTTCACAATGAGTACTATGAGTTCAGACCTGGTCGTTTCAGAATGGTCGATGTCGAGGTCTCTGAACAAGTGATTTACCTGCTTGCGTACTGAGCTCAAGACCGCGGGTTCAATAGCCGGCCGACGCTCTTAGGTTTTTTATCTGATAGGTGAAAAACCATGAGCACGCCGTCCTTCGGATGGAACGTTAAGCGATGGTCCCGAGCATGTACTATGTATGTTTTTCTTTATATTTTTTATTAAGTCCAAAAATGTTAAGTATCAATGAAAAAGGTTCACCAAAAATATCTAGGTAACTTAAAACGAACTCAGGCGTTTTAGTTAAAAACCCTCAGACTGATAACATTGTGCCCCCCATAAACAAACTACAAAACATTTCATAACGATCTCCTGATACAAACAATACCCTAAACAATACAAATTACTTACAAACGGTTTTTTAGCAAACTTTACACAAATACAAACC
This sequence comes from Aradus depressus, assembly GCA_963662175.1. Classification (NCBI taxonomy): domain Eukaryota; kingdom Metazoa; phylum Arthropoda; class Insecta; order Hemiptera; family Aradidae; genus Aradus; species Aradus depressus. The sequence continues at coordinate 12,305,041 of OY759222.1, read as the reverse complement.
CAGAAATACGTACATTATCTTCACAACACTTCCCACGTAGAGCCTCCCACACAGGTTGAAGAGAAGATGGAACCGCAACTTATTGTCACCTTTAATAATCTTCGTCCTTAATATTTTCAACATTATTTTCCTTTACTTTTATTACCTCTCTCACTACCCATCCATCAAAATTGTCTTCCAATTCCTTTTTATTTTATTTTTTTATTATTTTTTCTTATTGTGTCATTCTCACATTTCAAGTATCCTAATAATTAAGAGGCATTTCCGTGTCGAGGATCTACCACTGGGTGGCCTTCCTCTCACATGCAATCCACGCCACCATATCTACATGTACATCATAGACGCTGGTTGTTGCACCCAGAATTGATAAGATACAAAAGAAAAATTGTATTAACAATTAAATTAATTATTAGTGAATTTTATATTTAAATTCAAAACCCCTTCGCTCAAATCAAAAACCCTAATAACTGCCAATGAATGTATCGATCAACAATCGATTAGTCTCAGAGGGAGAGCGAAAAACTTAGTTGATTAATTAACGCTGGAGAAGTACAATGCCAGTGATTCACCGACAGTTTTTTTTTTTCTTCGTCAGTCTATATGGATGTAACGCTACACCACAAGAACAGGCTCATTCGCAGGTCAATTGCCCCTGGGGGTTGACTGACCTAAAGCCTGACGGACAGCACCCCTAAATTACATGTCTATTAAAATGCTAAAAAGGTATTCTGAGAGGTTCCTCCATGAACTACTTCCAAGGTTATTAAATTTTCACGTCCATAAAGGTGTTATTAAATTGAGGGGGAAGGGGGAAGAATTCAACTGAGGAGATAGCTATTTAATTTAAAATTTAATAATGTTTTTTATTACCGCTATTCGACATTCATAAAAATGGGGCCATTATATTGCAAATACAGTGTTATTTTATTTTATACCCGTCTCTTTGGGAATATCAGAAGAAGAAGAGTTTATTATAACAGTCGCATTTACAGAGGTACAATTATATAATAAGGTTCCTTAACCATTACCCTTATACACAGTCAAATTAAAAAAAATGCTACTGAAAAAATGAGAAGACATGTAGACTGGATGAAGTCTTACATGTCTTCTCCCCAACCCTGCTTATTCATAGTAAGTCATTTTAATGTTTACTCTTTATTATGTTCCACCTATTTGTCTATTTCCATTATTAATGTTTATGTTTAGTAATGTAATCATATTTAATTTTAATGTTTAGTAATTATTCATAGTAAGTCAGTTTCAATTTTTAACTTGTTATAGTGTATTTTTAACGTTCAGTAATGTTTATCAACAAAATAATTTTTTTTTTGTTTATTTTTGATTCTAATCTTGATTTCCCCCCATGTTTGTAGGCCCTGATGATGATATAAAATATATTGAAACGTTGGCATCTGAATAGTGTTTTTTTTCCATCTTTGACTGACCCTCAATATTCCTACAATTATTATCATTGTAATTTGCAAGCATGCATACCACTAAGCTACCGGCGCCTTCCATGCACTATTATATTTGTATTCAGAACCAGCTAAGGACGACACCTGTTGATTGTCAAGCCAAATCGGCCAAAGGGGATTGGGGGTAGGAGGGGGTGGGGCCTATATAATAAATACTGCCGATGTAACGAGTGTATGGGCACGAAATTTTATATATCCAAAACGCCATAAGGCATATAAATTTAGGATCTCTCAGTAGAGTCAGGCTCAGGTCCACGAGAGTGACGAAAGAGCGCTCTGGTAGTAGGCGATAAAGTCCTTATAAAATTCACAAATTAATACCTTTTGGGGGGGGGGGGGGGGGGGGGGGAGGTGATCGCCTCTTCTGGATCCGCGCCTACATCTTTTCCTACAGTCAAATTAGACAATGTGACGCGAGTCAGTAAGAGGGTTAGTGGGTCAGTGCTTCTTTTTTTCTCCTCAACATGGGAGGGTGTTGCACCTTGGATCAGTAGATGTATAACCGGTTCCAAACTTAAATATGTGATTATGATTTTTTTTTGGGTTTTTTTAACATGTGATTAAATACTATGTAAACCTGTTTTCGTTTTATGATGATTCAAAATTCAAGTTCTTTATAGCAAGGCTATTTTTCAAATGTAGGGCACCTTGTTTTGTGAAGAAAGGAAAAAAGTGCATTTAAATTGTGCAAATTTTGTGCGTTTTAGTTATTAAACCACACTTTTGAAAATTTCTCATGCGCATTATCATCGAGAGGGTTATGACACGACTCACTTAACTATGGAAATATTTTCTATAAGACAACCCGAGGCCCTTAGTTTATTTTATTTGAGAGGTAAAAATACTTAAGCACGCCATCCTTCGGATGTGACGTTAACAGATGGTCCCGAGCCGGTACGATGTCAGATACTAATATCCCTAGGTGAATAAAAAAATGGGATAGGCAAACTTTAGGACTCCCATAGTTGAGTGTATGTACAATGTATCGACACTAAATTTCAAGTACATTGCCCCAATTTTTTTTTTTCGTTTTATATAACTATGACATTTTGGTGGAAACAGCATCGAACTTCTGATCGAATTCCCAAACCCAATATTTAACTAAGAGGTCATATCGCCTACTACCAGAGCGCTGTTTCGTCACTCTGGTGGACATGAGCCCGGTCTAGCGCGTCTAGGGGAAGTTATGTAATTGGTTAGAAATTTGATACGGAGTTTTTATGGAAATTGCATGTTTTCCGACCTTGATAAAAAAAAAATCTGTCAATATGTGTGTCTGTGTGTGTGTCTGTGAACACTATAATTCGTGATTATATGTCTTTTCAGAACCCTCTAGGGACGACGTCTATTTGGACGTAGTGCGACAACGTAATTGAATAATTCGTGCTGGATACGTACATAGCCGGTAGTTTTTTTTTTTTGCCTTTGATCCTATAAACATGCCCCCCTCCTGGGTCCGCCCATGAGGCTAAGTACCCTGACAGAGGCTTCTCTGCGTCTTTTGGTTGATACTCAGATAATTACAAAGCAATTAAACTAAATGAGATGGTTCCATTGACAAGGACACTCTACTGTAGACCTTGGTTACCAACTAATGCCCTTTACGGGTCATCACACAGTTACAGCATACTTGGCAATGGTTCGCAAAGACTTGGCTATTTGGATTTCTGCACAACTTTTGACAGATTTTTAAATATGAATAAGTTCGCAACGAAAGAGCACTCTGGTAGACATGAGCCTGAAAACTCAGACATTTGTACAATTAAAAATGAGTACCCCTTTAAGAGAAGGAATAGCCATAATGCAACTGGAAATAACTCGTCATTAGAAGTGCAATCTCATCTTTGGAGCGTTGGGTTAATAGAACATTGACTTCTTAAAGATGCCTAAAGAGTAGTTTTATTGCGCTGCAGTTTCTCAAGAAGTTGCACGTAGAATATTGCATGTGTACATGCGGCACGAAACCGCAAGAAAATTATATGTTTATATGTTAAGCAAAATTGGCACGTCAGTCGTTATAATGTGATTCGAAATCGTTATAGAACAATAACCACAATTAACGTGGATAAGGAAAATTGTTTACCACACACCTTATTTATATGTGGTTATATAACACCATTTATATATATTTAAAAATACAAATTGATAATAGGGGGATATCAGTTATGATTTGCACAATTGGAAACAATATTGTAATGATCTGAAAGGTGTTGTTACTGATTTAATTTATTTGGAAACCATGACTATATTGTCCTGCAGATCCTTGACTTGTCTTTCGAGAGCCTCTAGCCTACTACCAGAGCGCTCTGGTGGAATGGACATGAGCCCGACTCTACTAAAGGAGCCTTACATTTTACCTGGCTAGTTACTTAGGGTTGAGGTCTTCTTAGAGTACCAGACAACGTCCAGGCTCGGAGGGAAGGGATAAGAACAGTCGGGTACTACGGCAGCGGGTACTACGCAGTTTACCTAGGTTTAACCGTTAATCTAACTTTACCCGTAACATATATATTATATACACTATTTGGTTATTTACTATCAGCTATCAAGCAGAAGATCAGTTGTTCGAGTCTCCCCTTATGTGTGCAGTTCCAATGCAGTTCTCCAGCTGATTTCTTTACCAAGAGCTCCGTTTCATATTTGATTTTCACGTTCTTGAACCCTAGGTCGTTGTTAAGTTTCACGAATAAAAAAATATATATATCTAAAGTGAATCGACCCCATTTCTTTGGTTATTTTAATAAAATTTGCCAATTTGTTTGAGTTTCTCAACGTCTGGACCACTCATGTTGAACAATCCCAATTGTCGAACAAAATCAATTTGTCAAACTACACCAACTCATCAATGGGCATACTATTGACACTTTCTCTGTTTCATGTATATTTTTTAGAGTTCCCTAAATTGAAAACAATAATTGAAATATAACGGGTGTGTGAGGTCTGTCTGTAGCTTCGTAGTTTCAGAGACGACTTAAAGGTTGCACAAGATTAAAGAGTAATATACTTATGTAAATATACTACACCCAGCAGTTCATAGTGAAACGAACAATAGAATAAGAAGAGACAATTCAGTAATTAATTAAGTTTTCTCTCTGCCTCTGTAAGAAATCTGTCGATCGCCTTATTCAGAGAATTCTGAATCTTAATTTAAAATTAATGTCGATAAATTCGTTTCATCTGCAGTTATTAGGATTTTTGTGATAAGCTATCTTTTAAGCACAATTATAATAGTGGGGAGGGGTGAGAATAAATATATATAATATAATAGTTTCTCTTATATCTGGGTAGCCTGGAAATGGATTGAAGAATAAGGGATTTTTCTGACTGTCCCGTTTTCGCCTTAAAGCACTGTCTCTGAATATTAATATTGGTAGAAGTACCAGACGAGAGGAGTATTGCAGGAAAATATTTTTGAGGACTTCGCAGCTTATCACACTTGCGGTACAGAACGGACGTAGACATCGGGCGAAACTGGGACCGAATTGGCTAAAATCACGGTGAGTCTTAATAGGTTCATAAAAATTTATCTAAACCTCATTTAAGCAACGTAAGGATCAATAGGGCACCGATACGAGTGCTTGCTTATTGAAGATCGCGGGTACAAAACCTGGCCGAGGCTCTTTGGTTTTTTACCTGGGAGAGAAAAAACCACGAGAGCACGCCGTCCTTCGGGTGGTACGATGTCAGGTACTCGTTAAAGACCCCTACCCTAAGAGAGACGGGTTCATGTCCACCAGAGCGACAAAAGAGCGCTCTGATAATAGGCGATATGACCTCGAAGTTAAAAGCCCGGGCATGAGTCAAAATAACTAACAGATCAATAAGCCATAGAATTCCTGTTGGCCTTGAAAAACTCGAAATAGCAAAAAAATCAAACATTTCCAATGTTCTAGAATGTCGTTAACAAACGGGAGACATCATTCGAAAAAAATTACAGGTCTACCTTGCGCTCTTTAAGTTGACAAAAAAAAAAAAAATAATAATAAAAATATATAAAAATCTGTCTAATGTTCAAGTAAAAGAAAAAAAGTCGTCGGTGAATCACCGGCGATGTACCTCCCCAGAACGAATTAATGCATTACTTTTTGGTCCCTCTCCAAAACCAGTCAACTGTTTGCGCATATTTCATAGTTGATTTACCTAGGGGCTCCTAAATCCTCACATTAAATTTTGTGTCGATGTTTTTGTGTATAAGGGTTTTTCAATCCCTGAACCTCCCCCTTTCCTTTGGTTTGGCTGAAAACCCTTAGGTGTTGTCCTTATGGGGTTCTGGTCACACATATACAACTTCGTGTCGATACCAGGAGTTATCGTGTTACAGCCACACCAAAAGTCAGACATTTTTTTTTATATTTTGAATTTGGAGGTCAGAAAACATGAAATTCTGTTGAAAACTCGAGTTTTTGACCGGTTACATAACTTCCCCTATACGTCATATATATGGGGAAGTAAAAAGTTTGTTTGAAGGTTTTTAAAAAGGTCATTGCCTTCATTGTTAAATAAACTTGTAAATACATTACTCCCGAATGCAAAGGTAAGAACTGGCTAGAACTTATAAGTGTAGGCTAATGAATATAAATATGACGAGAAGGACTCTTAGAATCCAGAATCCAGGGCTAAGAAATATTCATTCATTAATAGAACCTTACTCCTACTGGTATCTTGCTCCACAATTATCTTTTCACGCATTTTTCTCTCTTCCTGTGAGATGGGAAGCATGGTCTGGTTAATCTTCATAGGATAATAACCCCATTCATTGTTTCATTTTTTTGTAAGGTTTATTTTATACATTTCTACCTGAGAGTTATTGCTGAGCTTTTGACCATTCTCGCGATGTTGTCTGTCTGTGCATGTGAGTATTTGATTGAAAACTTGTGAGCGTTCTACCGCAAAAACAATTGTAACTATAAACTTGAAATTTGGAATGAAAGGGTCACATGTGCTAACTATTGAAGTCAGTCCAGTTAATATTAAAAAGTGATTAATTCTAATCCATAAAAAAATTGAGAGATAAGCCGTAAAATTATATATATTATCAAACGTAGTATCCTCGACAACCCAACCCAAGAAACCTTTCTTAAAATGTATGCATACAAATACGGAAGGGATATTCTCAAATGCATATAGAGCTTCATGTATGCAACTTTGCAATGTCGATCGCCTTGAAAACTTCCTGCTCGTACCAAATTATTTTTTTTCTCTTCATGTTTTATGGGTTCAAAACTGTCATTATCTGTACCTAGGAATTATATTACTCTGACCACATGTATAAAATACAACTTCCTGTATTTTTTATATATGATCCAGAAGTGCATTGCAAGTATAATTGAATTGCAATGATAAAAGCAAGAAAAAAAATAACTGGGAAATGAAACTTTTAATCGAGTAGGTGTGTTTGTAGGAAGGAATACAGCTGGCAAGGTTTACTTGCTTGATGAAGAAAATGTACTTCCCCAGCTCGAATTAACAAGTAAGTTATCGCTCTCCCTGAAATCAATCTTCGGCTGATTCGGCTCCAACCTTATTGGGGGGGGGGGGGGGGGGGGAGGGGGAGGGGTGCCAATACATCCTTATGGGGGGTGCCAATACATTCATTACATCGAATATTATGAGGCTTTTTTATTTGATTTACCTCTTCTCTTCGGCTGATTCGGCTCCAACCTTATTGGGGGGGGGGGGGGGGGGGGGGGGAGTGGGGGAGTGGTGACAATACATTCATTACATCCTTATGGGGGTGCCAATACATTCATTACATCGAATATTATTTATGAGGCTTTTTTATTTGATTTACCTCTTCTCTTCGGCTGATTCGGCTCCAACCTTATTGGGGGGGGGGGGGGGGGGGGGGGGGGGGGAGTGGTGACAATACATTCATTACATCCTTATGGGGGTGCCAATACATTCATTACATCGAATATTATGAGGCTTTTTTATTTGATTTACCTCTTCTCTTCGGCTGATTCGGCTCCAACCTTATTGGGGGGGGGGGGGGGGGGGGGGGGAGTGGGGGAGTGGTGACAATACATTCATTACATCCTTATGGGGGTGCCAATACATTCATTACATCGAATATTATTTATGAGGCTTTTTTATTTGATTTACCTCTTCTCTTCGGCTGATTCGGCTCCAACCTTATTGGGGGGGGGGGGGGGGGGGGGGGAGTGGTGACAATACATTCATTACATCCTTATGGGGGTGCCAATACATTCATTACATCGAATATTATTTATGAGGCTTTTTTATTTGATTTACCTCTTCTCTTCGGCTGATTCGGCTCCAACCTTATTGGGGGGGGGGGGGGGGGGGGGGGGGGGGGGGAGTGGTGACAATACATTCATTACATCCTTATGGGGGTGCCAATACATTCATTACATCGAATATTATTTATGAGGCTTTTTTATTTGATTTACCTCTTCTCTTCGGCTGATTCGGCTCCAACCTTATTGGGGGGGGGGGGGGGGGGGGGGGGGGAGGGGGAGGGGGAGGGGGGGGGGGTGCCAATACATCCTTATGGGGGGTGCCAATACATTCATTACATCGAATATTATGAGGCTTTTTTATTTGATTTACCTCTTCTCTTCGGCTGATTCGGCTCCAACCTTATTGGGGGGGGGGGGGGGGGGGGGGGGGGAGGAGTGGTGACAATACATTCATTACATCCTTATGGGGGTGCCAATACATTCATTACATCCTTATGGGGGTGCCAATACATTCATTACATCCTTATGGGGGTACCAATACATTCATTACATCGAATATTATGAGGCTTCTTTATTTGATTTACCTCTTCTCTTCGGCTGATTCGGCTCCAACCGTATGGGGTGGGGAGGGGGGGGGGGGAGAGAGGGGGCAATACATTCATTACATCCTTATGGGGGTGCCAATACATTCATTACATCCTTATGGGGGTGCCAATACATTCATTACATCCTTATGGGGGTGCCAATACATTCATTACATCCTTATGGGGTTACCAATACATTCATTACATCGAATATTATGAGGCTTCTTTATTTGATTTACCTCTTCTCTTCGGCTGATTCGGCTCCAATCTTATTGGAGGGGGGGGGGGGGAGGGGGAGGGGTGCCAATACATCCTTATGGGGGGTGCCAATACATTCATTACATCGAATATTATGAGGCTTTTTTATTTGATTTACCTCTTCTCCGGCTGATTCGGCTCCAACCTTATTGGGAGGGGGGGGGGGGGGGGGGAGTGGTGACAATACATTCATTACATCCTTATGGGGGTGCCAATACATTCATTACATCGAATATTATTTATGAGGCTTTTTTATTTGATTTACCTCTTCTCTTCGGCTGATTCGGCTCCAACCTTATTGGGGGGGGGGGGGGGGAGGGGGAGGGGGAGGGGTGCCAATACATCCTTATGGGGGGTGCCAATACATTCATTACATCGAATATTATGAGGCTTTTTTATTTGATTTACCTCTTCTCTTCGGCTGATTCGGCTCCAACCTTATTGGGGGGGGGGGGGGGGGGGGGGGGGGGGGGGGGGGGGGGGGAGGAGTGGTGACAATACATTCATTACATCCTTATGGGGGTGCCAATACATTCATTACATCCTTATGGGGGTGCCAATACATTCATTACATCCTTATGGGGGTACCAATACATTCGCGGCTGATTCGGCTCTTTTTTTTTTAAGGTAGACCAGTTTTTTTTCTTTCTCGAATGATGTCTCCCATGTTTCATTTTTTTGATATTTCGAATTTTTTATGGCCATTAGGAATGCTATGGCTTATTGATCGGTATGTTCCTGGACAATGTACTTCCCAAGAACAAATTAATCAATTAAGGTTTCGCTCCTCGTCCAAAACCAGCCGAACGTTTGCATTCAACATCGGGGCTCTTAAATCCTCATACTAAATTTTGTGTCGATGAATTCAAGACATCGGCAGTTATTAGGATTTTTGAATTGACATATTTGACAGATTATGTCCTAATTGGGTTTTGACTTTAAATATGAAATTTCATCTCGATACATTCAATACATCGGCAATTATTGGGGTATTTGAATTGAGTCCCCTCCTCATTTAAATTAATAAGTGCCTCATCGGCCTTCGAATTCACATATAAAATTACATGTCGATATATTCATTACAACGGCAGTTATTAGAGTTTTTATGATATGTCTTCCCCCTAATCCCCCCTTTCCCTTTGGTAGATTTGGCTGAAAAACAATAAGTGTCGTCATTAGAGGGTTCTAGCTCCACATATAAAATTTCGTGTCGATATATCCAATCTATCGGGAGTTATCTTGTTCACAGACACACAGAAGCACAGCATTTTTCCTTTGTGATATTAGCAATTTAGGGGTCGAAAAACATTAAATTCCGCCGAAAATTTTGAAATGAATTTTTATTTACATAACTTCCCCTATACTTCGTATAGCTAAGAAAATAAAAAGTTGTGTAATTTGAAAAGGAATTGTACTTGATTTGTCTCAGTATTCCAGACCTCTATAATTTACAGGCAAATAATATCTACCGTAAAGTATGAATTGGGTTCAGTTGCAATTCGTGTTTGTTTTAGTCGAATTGAAGATGAGAGACAGTAATTAAATTATGTTGATTTTGTCGCTTAATTAGTAATTGTTTAATTTATTTTCTATATATATATATATATATATATATATATATAGGTTAGGTTAGGTTTTATGACAAGCCCGGGCTTTAACTACGAGGTCATATCGCCTACTACCAGAGCGCTCTTTCGTCACTCTGGTGGACATGAGCCCGACTCTATTATGGGAGTCCTAAATTTTGCCTGCCCTAAATTTTTTTTCATCTAGGGCAGGGGTCTTTAACGAGTACCTGACATCGTACTGGCTTGGGACCATCGCTTAACGTCCCATCCGAAGGATGGCGTGCTTAAGTTTATTTTACCTCCCAGTTAAAATAAACTAAGGGTTTCGAACGCACGTTCTTGAGCTCAGAAGACAAGCACCCATACCACTGAGCTACCGGCGCCCTCCATATATATATATATATACTCCTCCTAAGACCGAGTGTATATTATATTTATATAATAGTATATTTATATGCTTGTCTTCTGAGCTCAAGAACGTGGGTTCGAAACCCGACCGAGGCCCTTAGTTTATTTTATCTGGGAGGTAAAATAAACTTAAGCACGCCGTCCTTCGGATGGAACGTTAAGCGATGGTCCCGAGCCTATACGACGTCAGGTACTCGTTAAAGACCCCTGCCCTAGGTGAATAAAAATTTAGGGTAGGCAAAATTTAGGACTCCCATAGTAGAGTCGGAATCATGTCCACCAGAGTGGCGAAAGAGCGCTCTGGTAGCAGGCGATATATTAGTTAAAGCCCGGGCATGAGTCATAAAACCTAAACCTAAACCTTGTCCTATTTTATAACTTCCCCTATACTTCGCACAGCTGGAGAAGTAATAAAATTAAAGTGTGTATTCCCTTAAGAAGGAAGTGATGCTGATGCGGATTGTCACTGGTACACTAACCTTAGCGGCCCAATGTGGTATTTAAGGAGTACAATAGTGGCATGATTGATGTCTGCCGGAATCTTCAACGTACTGACATTTCTATTGACACCAATGTGAGCCTAATCTACACCCTGACTCCTGGTTGCGCCAATTTGTTTCCTAATCTAGACCTAATTTATAATATTGCAACTATCTCTGACCCATTTGCACAATAAACTACACGCGACAATAATTGACAATGTTTACCTCAGTAATTACTCAGAGGGGATGCTTGGAGAAAATTAATTTGAATAATGCCGAGTATTAAAGTCCAACTGCCGTGTAGGTATGGTAAACAAAGCCAGGTCACCTGATTTAGTTAATGGAAATTACCTTCTCGAGGCCAAGAAACCAAATGTGTTTATGGAACATCAGAAAGAATTAATAGGAGTAGGAAAAACATGAATTTTCAATTAAATCGACAAGAAGTCAAGTATTGTGTTTCTGTGTTTACTCCCGATAGAGTAAATGTATCGACAGGCAATTTTATACGATTTTTGGCCAAAAACAACACTGTAACGATGCCCCAGCCTCCATATTCACCAGACATGGCTCCGTGTGAATTTTTTCTGTTCCCAACAATAAAGAGAACCTTAAAGGGCCGTCGTTTCACAAGCATAGATGAGATTAAAAGCGCATCGCTGAGAGAGCTAAATGCTATCCCAAAGATCGAGTTCCAGAAGTGTTTCGGGGATTGAAAGAAGCGCTGGCATAAGTGTATAATACCTAGTGGGGACTATTTTGAAGGGGATAACATTGATGTAGACGAATAAATAAAATTATTTTCAAAAACAGAATATTCCCGTTATTTTTTGAATACATCTCGTATGTGCATTCAGATTTTCATAAAGACGATACCTATTGATTTTCAGTCAAATCGGCTATAATTGGATTTATAAATTTCTTATATAAACTCAAAACTCCATAAGCACGAAACCTATTAATTTTCAGCGGAATCGGTCGAACAGATGTGGGGTTCAACTCAATAACCTAAATCGCAGCCGATGTAATGAATTTATCGGCACGAAATATAATATTTAAATACAAAACTCCATCTGGACGGCACCTATAAATTTTCTGTGAAATCGGTCGAAGGAAAGGGGTAAATCAGAGGACGGGACTCGACTCAAAAACCTTAATATCTGCCGTTGAGACCAAATTTAGTAGGAGGATTCATGATTTAGTCAAAACAGTCGATTGAAGAGCAAAAACTTAATTGAATAATAATAATAATAAAGTTCGTCTATTGAGCTCAAGATTGCGGGCGCGAAACTCGGCTTAGATTCTTATTTTGGAAGTGAAAAACCTTTAGCAAGACGACCTTCGGATGGGACATTAAGTTCAGAATCCATGCGATGTCAGGTACTCGTTAAAGACCCCTTATAAGTGAGGAATGATGCGTTCCGGTAGTAGGCGATATGACCTCGTAGTCCAACCCCTGAACGTGAGTCATAATAACTAACAATAATAACTTTTCTACTGTTTTATAATACGTATAGATAATATAGAGATTGTAATAAGTTAATCTTGTTCAGAAAGTCATATAAAAAAGTACGAATTACCCATGGGGTCACACCATTGATCCCTCCTGGCGAGGCCACTGCCTTATAGTCGTCATATTTGGACGATTTGAACCAAATGATGCTTAAGACTATTTCTGTTAATCTTTAAAATATAAAGTTTTGAGAAAGTATGATCATGTGGAAGAGAAAAATAACTAATAAAATAATTTTATATAATTGGTATTATATAAATTATTTATATAATTAATATTACCTATTTATTTATATAAGTATAATATAATTATTATATTCAATAGTGAAAATTTGAAAACCTTCAATAGGTAGGCAACAAAGAGTATTAAAATTGAACTTAACTGCGGAATGAGACAAAGTGGGCACTGGAATCCCTTTGTGTTCCTGACTACAACTTGGGTAGAGAAGACTTCGGTATTTTTAATCTATCCCTCAAGTGGGGCTTTACAAATTGTTCTTAGACTGTATCCGTTTTGTAATAGGAAAACTTTAGTCTATTTAGAAGAATTTTGTAAAAAAAAGAATGAATATAAAGAATTGTGGTATACGAAGTACATAAAAGAATGTGTTGGTGTCAGCGGTTTTTAACCCCCGACGCAAAAGGAGGCGTGTTATAAGTTTGAAGCCTTTGTCTGTGTGTGTGTCTGTCTGTGGCATCGTAGCTCCAAGACGGCTGAACCGATTTCAAAGCGTTTTTTTTTTTTTGTTTCAAAAGCTGGTATTTGCGAGATGGTTCTTACCCATGTTTGGTGGAAATCGAGTATGCCGTTTCCAAGATCTTCAGGTTTCTTCAGAGCCTGTGTAGAGATCTCGGCCTCTATTACAGCTAGAGACTTGGAGTTTGAGCTCAAATGTATATAAGGACAAGCCCCTCTCCCCTAAACCCTTCAACCCTCCCCCCCCCCCCCCCCCCCCAAAAAAAAAAACCTTCTCCACCAAGGTTTTAGTAAAAAAAATTTTTTTTTTAATTGACATATATTGTGTCGTCATCCCGCCCCCGAAATTTTAAACTGAACCCGACCCTGCATTCGGCAGTCTTTTCCTTATCGTCAGGATATTTTTTCCGTTTTAAAGGTTTATTTTCTGTGTCGGGGGTTTTTAAATTTGAAATTTAAATTTGTCTTATTTTGTTTCATTGCACAGTGAGAGTGACTTCTTTATAACCATGAAAGAGGGGTGGAGAGGGGAGAAGGACAAAGAGTGATCTCAACATATTTTTTTAAATAAAAAAAAATACCAATAATAAAAAGATATTTCTAAATTCTTTAAAAATACGTCGAGGGGGAGGGGGAACCAGAGAACAGGAGTTCGATTTAAATACCCTAATAACTGCCGACATATTGAATGTATCGACACAAATTATGACGATTCTGACGCCACTATGTAAGACAAATATTATGTTTCATCCTAAAAGGTCGATTGACTTTGGAGGGAGAGCGAAAACGTAATTGATTTATTCTTGCTTAGAAGTACAAACATTAAAATTTTTAGTTAATACATCGAGTTTGTGACAAGAGGAGGGGATGCAAACGGTCCAGTGTGACCTGAAGGTTAAGTTAGGTTCACACATCCGCAGTCACAGATTATAATAACGGTGCTAGGATAGTACACTTGAGTAACGCCAGCCTCAGACACATGGAACATCGAGGTCTATGAACTAGGCCTCGTCCCTTCCGCAATTACTTAACTGGTGGTACCTTGAAGACACACACACCTTATAATAATAATAATAAACGTCGTTATTTCTTTTGCAGTATTTCTCTTACAGATATACAATAATAATAATAGTATTGACAGACAATACTCATGGGGGGTTGTCTCTACTATTTCCACTCGACAATATATACAAAAAAAAAATCCTCCTATTTATATATTATTAATAATTAAATTCTGAAACTAGTTCAACTCTATTTAGATATTCAATAAACTGATTGTAGCGTAATTCTGGTTTGTTGAGATAGATAAGACGAAATTCTTTTAAGATGGGACATACGGCAATAAAGTGAAACACATCTTCATCTTGCTTGTTATTACACATGGAGAAAGGTTTGATTTCTTTAGTGTAGGAATACTTATTTAGGTAACGAAGTTCACCTCGTACCTTCAGCACCCAGCTTATAGAATTCGCAGCCATCTCTGAGAAAATAACTTTATTATCCGTAAATAACTGTTTATATGAAGTGTGATTGCTACTATTTATTGATTTTAATTTATATTCATTAATAAATTCATTTTTTACTTTATTTACAATATCATTCCCTTTTATTTAGTCATCCAAAAACTCACTTATATTAACATTACAGTTATTACAAATAGATTGCACTTCGTTATATCAAAATACTTTTTTTTTTTCGATGACATTCCTAGTAATAATGTTTATATATCTATAAGGTCCAGTGTGACCTGAAGATTAAGTTAGGTTCACACATCCTGAGTCACAGATTATAATAACGGTGCTAGGATAGTACACTTGTGAAACGTCAGCCTCAGACACATGAAACATCGAGGTCTATGAACTAGGCCTCGTCCCTTCCGCAATTACTTAACTAGTGGTACCTTGAAAAAAGTACTAAGACACACACCTAATACATCTTACAGAAAGACATAGCTGATGTAAGTCTGATAGGGAGATAAGGCCCTATCTGGGACACAGGAGAAGCATTAGGTAGGATCTGACGCAACATTATCAGCTCCCTCCCAAGTCTAGTCCTATGTCAAATAATATTGTGACGAGGGCGCCGGTAGCTTATAATCTAGAAGGTGAAAAACACGTGAGCACGCCGTCCTTCTGCTGTCAAGTACCTACTTATTAAAGTTAGTTAGTTATTATGATTCATGCCCAAGTTTTAACTACAAGATCATATCGCCTACTACCAGAGCGCTCTTTTGTCTCAGTAGATAAATTTTGCCTACCCTAAATTTTTAGACACTTAAGGTAGGGGTCTTTGTCGAATACCTGGCATTGTACAGGCTCGGGATCCTCGCTTAACGTCCCATCCAAAGGACGGCTTGCTCAAGGTTTTTTAACTTCCTTGATGAAAATCTATGAGCCTCGGCCGGGTTTCGAAACCGCGATCTTGAGCTCAGTAAGCAAGCACGCATACCACTGAGCTACCAGTCCCCTCGATACTTATTAAAGACCTCTACCCTATATCAATAAATCTGGCTAGTTAAAATTTACTGCCAGAATAGAGTGGGACTTAGGGCAAGCCCGAGCTTAAGTTACCCAAACGATAAATCATCGTAATAACATATATATATATGTGATGTGGCCATGTTTGTATAAGAAAGTCCTATAATAGTAACATCACATATATAATATTCTTCCTTCATTTTAATAATTTTTCGCTTTCCAAACCAATCAAACGTATAAAATAAAAAATAAAATATTTGACTTACATAGTGGCTTCTGAATCCTTTAACTAAATTTTGTGTGTGTATGGGCAGTTATTAGGGTATATAAATCGAGCTCCCCCTCCGTTCGACCGATTTCATGGAAAATTAAAACATGCCTCCCTTGCAGTGTTGGCAAAAATTTAGTTTGATTGACGATTAAAAACTAAAACAAACGTAATTAATTTAACTGACGATTGACGATTGAATTAGTTTTAGTCGTATAAAAAATTGAAATAATGATTGAATCAATTTTAGTTTTCAATGTTGATTAATAATTTGATTGCAATACTAATGTCGAGGAAATTGTAAAGTAAACGAATTATTAAATTAGACAAATGGTTTATTATTTTATTAGTCATTCATACTTGGTATGCAAATAACAATATTTTCATATTTTTTATTTATTTATTTTTTTACTAGTACAGCACAAATAATCAATGTTTTCAATTCATAATATTTAAATTGCTTTTCATGACAACTCTTTTCTCAAACATCTCATCAAATAGTTTGTGTGATTTCGGTGAGTTGGTCATAGTAGCATAGGAAAACATTCTTTCAAATGGTCCCGATGACGACATAGGCTCTGTAGCTAACAATGCTTTGTGTCAATACAATAGACCCTTTCCAGGTAGTGACACAAACAGCGATAGAATGTGCTAATAAACAGAAAAGTACCTAATTACCTATAAGATAAGGCTTATTTTGAATTGAAAGAACTTGAGTAATTTTTAAGAGTTTAAAATTTTATTGCGTTGTCAGTAGTTACTAGAAGGTACAAGGTTGGTTCATTTTCTGGATAATATTTTATTGCCTCGTTTTCAAATATGAAAAATATCTTTTTAGTTAAAAAAATTAATCCAAACTAAAACTAATAACTAATGATTACTCGATTTTAGTAGTGACTAAAACTAAATTATCAATCACTAACTTTTTGGTTTGATTCGTCAATCGATTGAAAATATTAATGACTAAGCCCAACTCTGCTCCCTTGTGGGATTTTGAACTTAGATATAAAAATTCATGTTCATTACTTCGGCAGTTATTGGGATTTTTGTTTTAAGCCTCCTCCCTTATGCCCCCCCCCCCCCCCCCCCCCTTCCCTTAGACTGATTTGACTGAAAATCAATCCTCCTTAGAGTGTTCTGGATACGCACGTTTACAATACCCCACGTTATCCGTATGACTCTGACTTCAAATTATTGAACAGTGACGGTAATATTAAAATCGATGCACTACCTTCGGTGATCACCTCCAACACTCAAAGTAATGTCTTAACATTAAGTACATTAACCTTCAAGTCCCAGATACAGTATATATATTTCTAAGTTGTACAACTTACTTCTGGTGTCTGAGTCATATGAGAAGGTCGTTACTTCGCCTTGTGGAAATCCCGAGCCATGAGAGAACCTCTTTCTGCTCACATATAATTATTGCATAATCGTTGCTGCACATTATGCTCCATATTCCAGCTTTTAATAATTATAATAATATTATTTATTTCCGTTAAACGATAACATGATACAAGATACATTAAGTTTATAAATTATATCCTTAAACAGTTAATTAAATGTTGGAGTTGAACACTCATATGATTAAATAATAACAATAATAGTAAAAAATAAAATAAAAAAATAGTAAATGAATCACCGGCTATGTACTTCCCCAGAACGAATTAATCAATTAACTTTTCGCTCCTCCAAAACCAGTCGGCAATATTGAACAGTTGACTTACATAGGGGCTCGTAAATCCTCATACTTAATTTTGTGTCGATAAATTCATCACATAGTTTTTCAATCGAGCCCCTCTCCTGAATCCCTCTTCCCTTCAGCCGATATCGCTGAAATTTAGCAAGTTATGTCCTCATTGGTTTTAAACAATAAATATGAAATTTCATGTCGATACATTCATTCTATCGGGAGTTATCATGTTCACATACAAACCCATTTTTTTTTTCATATTTGGAATCAAGAGATATAAATAAATAATAGAAAATAAATGAGTGTAAAAATAATAATAATACTAATAAAGATATTAGATACTATTTTTAATTATTTTTTAAATTATACGCTTGCTTAAAGAGCGAACGAACGTTGGAATGCCAATCAGTTCTGCTGCTGAGATCTTCGCTAGCCTTATACTACCATCAGTGTGTTTCCATCATCACGTATAACACAACACTGGCTTTCATTTTTTTTTTTTATAGATATGGTTCATAACATAAGTAGAGCTAAAGTATGAATATTTCATGACAGAGAAAAAATGGGTTAAAATAATAAGGAATATTACAGTGTATTAAACAATTTCCTATAATTAAATTGATCACAGTAATTAATATAACGGCAATGAATTGATAAAATGTAAGAATAATTAATTAATAACATTTTTTTCCTCTCATTAATTTTTGATAAACAATTGCTTTCATAGAGGAAATTGCGTCTACAAAAATTGTTCTTTAAAGAATATATAATATATTTTGTTCAGGGTAGAGTGGGCACAAGATGGCGACGCTAAAACCCCTCATCTGTCTGACCATTTTATTCTAATGAAGGATTCATGTAAGCAAATTACAATAATTATAATAATAATAATATTTGTTTCCATTAAATTATATGGTAATTTTATATGTCATACAATGTTGCACAAAAAGATTGTTTATAAATTAACCGATATTAAATCTTTGAATAAAAACATGAGATGAATAACAATAATTATAAAAATAAAAAAAATAAATAATAGAAATTAAATTAATATAAAATTCCTAATATTAACAAATACAAAAAAAAAACACAATATTTTCTTTTAATTGTAAATATTTGATGATTATATATTTTTAAGATAAGTCTTTTTTCTGTCTACTTTCTGTGCCAATTCATGGCAGCTGTCCGCTGTTGCCTTCTATCTAGCCTACTTTCTGTGCCAATTCATGGCAGTCGTTTGCTGTTGCCTTCTATCTAGCCTACTTTCTGTGCCAATTCATGTCAGTCGTTCGCTGTTGCCTTCTAACTAGTCTACTTCTGTGCCAATTCATGGCAGCCTCTCGCTGTTGCCTTCTATATAGCCTACTTTCTGTGCCAATTCATGGCAGCCGTCCGCTGTTGCCTTCTACCTAGCCTATAGGTTCGGGAGGTGAAATGCCAATGTCAAGGTCGGTGGTGATCCTGAGTCTAGGTCACTTTCCCTATTATACGACCTTGCACTTCAGTTCTTACCTAACCTCTAACGTATTACTAATCTTGCTAGAAATAGTTTCTTCACTACTAATTCTGTTTTTTGTTGTTGTTTTTTAAAACATTTTTTGATATTTTTAAATACTTTTAAAAGTTATGCCCCTTCATTATTAGTCAATGGCTTCCAAGGACAAGTTACTTATCTCTGAGACATATGTTTCCACATCTATCAGCCTGAATTAATTTTTGGAGGAGATCATGCATTCATATATGTGTATCATAACAATAACACAGGATCATAGCAATTACAAGAGCTTGAATGAAATAAAACTAGTTTATTTGTGGTATTGTCTAATTTCACAGAATATATGTATATACATGGGAGTACTTTCGGTATTTCTACCATCCTCAGCCAAAATCATAAGAGATAAGACTCTTATCTCTTATGCTTTAGATAAGACTCTTATCGCTTATGATTTAGATAAGACTCTTATCACTTATGCTTTAGATAAGATGTCATCTCTTATGCTTTTGGCTGAGGATGGTAGAAATACCGAAAGTACTCCCATGTAAATATATTCTGTGAAATTAGACAATACCACAAATAAACGAGTTTTATTTCATTCAAGTTCATTTGAATTATTTCACAATATCTCTGCAATAATGTCAGTTTTCATATTACAAGAGCGCTCGATCGTCACTCTCGTGGACATTAGACCGACTCTACTATGGTAGTCCTAAATTTTCTCTACACTAAATTCTTATTCACATAGGATAGGAGTCTAACGAGTACCTGACATCGTGCAGGCTCGAATCATTGCTTAACGTCCCATTAAAAAACATGTGCCTTTTTTTCGAGCCCGCGATCTTGAGCTAAAATAGTTTATAGAGCCCCACTTTTAATAAAATAAATTTCTATCCTTCATCCCTCAACCCTTCTATACAGTAGAGTTAGAAAGTTTTTAGATTTAATAACCTGAAATAAATGTGCATAAGCAAAAGTCGTGGAACTTCATAGACTGTAATAATTTTCATATAACAAAGCATTTAAGTAGTTTTCCTGGAATGGTGGTCTTAAGTCGTTTTGCCAGTAACTTAACATTAGACATGGCATAAACAAGAAAACTCCCGATAGAATGAATAGATCGGCTGGAAATTTCATAAAGATGACACCTATTGATTATCAGCTTAATCGGGCAAAGGGACAGGGGTAATAGTGGGGGACTCGATTCAAAAAACTTATTACTACCGTTGTAATGAATGTATTGTGGTAAAGGGAAATTATGTAAAATATAATAAATCAAAAAATATAAGTAAAATTAATAATACCACATTTCCTATAGAAATTTTATAACTGGTCTTCTATTTAATTTTGATTTTTACAGTCATTTCCGAAAAGGGCCCTAAAAAATATCAATAATTAAAGACGTGCAATTTTAAAGAAAGTACACGTAAATTTAAAAAAAAAATTCAATTAACAAGCTTTTTATTTGGATTTCTAAAGAGATCTAAATTTTTCAAATATATTTATTTCTAATCCAAAGGTTTTTCAAACAATCTTACTTGGCCAACAGGGAAAATGAATAGAATAGAATTTACGAGAACAAATAATTTGGGTTAATTTTCTTAAATCATCTACATTATTAAATAAAAAAAACTAAACATTGAAACAAACAAAAATCAAAAGAAAAATCTTACAAACTAAATTCTTAACACTATTTCAATCTTTTATTTGTTTTATATTTTTGGCCATTCTTTAAAATTAAGTTATATATTTCTGGGCATATATCCTGTACATATAAACAAACAACAGTACCTTCTTATTGTATCAATTTCACCGTCAATTCACTCCTATTTAGTTCATCACAACTTAAGCCTTACCACACACTGTCCATGTTCACTCAGACCGTCTCCATTCTACCCAGGCCTCGACTCGTCTCAACACACACTAAAAACAGCTGCTGGCCTTGTTTTTTTTTTTTATTCATTTGTTTCAAAAGAAAATTGCTTTTTATAGAAAAATAAATATAATTATTTCCCCAATACCAATAATTTAGTTGGGAGCCATGGTGGCCGTGCGGGCTAGAGCGTAGGGTTTTAGTCGCATGGTCTCACCTTGGTTTGCGGGTTCGAATCCCGTCCGGGAGTGAGTTTTATTTCGTAGATAAAACTCCCTCCCGGGGCCATGGATGTCGTAAATAATTAGGTAAAAAACACCATTATAAGAGTCATGGCTAATATGCATCGTACATAAGGCCAAAAAAAAAAAAAAAAAAAAAAAAAAAAAAAAATTTAGTCATTTTAATGTGTGTATTTTTTTAAATACATCACAGTATTGATACGAAATTTTATATGTAAATTCAAACTCCTATTAAGACGACACCTATTAACTTTGAGCGGAATCAGTCGAAGATGAGGATCAAAGGAGTGCTCAACTCAAAAATCCCAATAACAGTCGATGTATTGAGTTTATGAGCAAAATCGACCAAAAAGAAGTTGATCGATTAGGGGGGAAGCTTAACACAGAAACTCTAATATCTGCCGTTGTAATGAATGTATTGACATCAAATTGTTTATGTAAATTCAAACCCTTATTAAGACGCCAGTTATTAATTTTCAGCGGAATCAGACAAAGGGGAGGGGGATAAGAGGGAGGCTCGAGTCAAAAAACCGAACGGACGACTGGTTTTGCAGGAAGAGCGATTCGTGCTTGGTGTACAAATACATCGGTAATTCACCGAGGACACTTTTTATCATATCTTTTCAATATATGGATCCCTAAAAATATAAGAACAAGATTTGAAGGTCTTTTTTATTTTTTTTGAAAGGTTATGTTTGTTCGGGGAGATATACTGCGACATGTTACTGGGAAGTGTGTTGGCTTCTTTCAAGGAAGCTGTAGAAATTATTATTTCAATTTAAAACAGGCGGCAGACTTGACATCTCCAATGCCATGTCAATCGACCATCAATTGAAAAATAAGCAACATATGGTAACTGTATATATTTGCAGTTATGCAAAAGTCAATCAGCGAATTTGAATTTAATAAAAATATTATTTAATTATTGATTATTTTTAAATATTGCTTATTTCTTTAACGGTCAGTAATTTTACGGTAGTTTGATCAATTAATTTGCGTTAGGGTCAGAGGCGTGGCCAGGGGGGGGGGGGGGGGCAGGGGGGCGCTGCCCCCCCTCGCCAGAGCAAAAAACCAAGATTAAAATTAAATAAACTAAAAAAATTGTTTTTATTAAAAATGGATTTACATTGTTTACTTCTTTCAGACATTTGAAGTATAGGGGAAGTTATGAAATCCATCATAAATTTGTTGTTGAGTATCCGCCAACATTTTAGGTTTTCACAGCACGAATTAATCAATTAAATTTTAATACAATTTCATGTTTTCCAACCCCTAATTACAAAAAAAACATTGTTTTTCTGTGAATACGATAACTCCCAATAAAATAAATTTATGGACACAAAATTTGTATATGTTTATCGAAACCTACTGACAGGGGCGTGGTCAGGGGGGCACGTGCCCCCCTCCCTGGCCAGAGCAAAAACCAAGATAACAAAAATTGTGTTGTTCTTAAATGTACATGTACAAAACAAGTCATGTTACATTTATTTAAATATATATGAATTCTATCATTTCATTTCCTCGTTCAAAATCTTCATTTATGTTATACTTTATACTCTTAAAGCTGATTTTACATGGATAGTAAAAATAAAAAGAGCAGCAGCAGCAAATGCACGCTATTGGATGTGAGTCATTTAATTCTAAAAGCACAGAAACCACAGCGTGCATTTGCTGCTGCTGAGCTTTGCAGTTTTGCTGCTCATGTGAAGTCAACTTAAGTATTACAGTTGGGAGCCATGGTGGCCGTGTGGGCTAGTGCGTAGGGCTTTGGTCGCATGGTCTCACCTTGGTTTGCGGGTTCGAATCCCGTCCGGGAGTGAGTTTTATTTCGTAGATAAAACTTCCTCCCGGGGCCATGGATGTCGTAAATAATTAGGTAAAACACCATTAATAAGAGTCATGGCTAATATGCATCGTACATAAGGCCAAAAAAAAAAAAAAAAAAAAAAAAAAAATATATTACAGTCAGTGGTTTCCTCAGGGGGAGCTTATACTGGTCCGAGTTTCCCAAATTAATAACAATAAGTCTGCAACGCTAACCATGGAAACATAGGGCTGTGCCCCTCGGGAGTCTGTACCCCCCACCCCTGTAGCCTAACTTTGCCCCCCCCCCCCCCCTGCTCAAAATCCTGGCTACGCCCCTGTTAAGGTTTCAGATTCGAGTCATGTTTCCCTTTTCAGTATTTACTACCAAGATATGTGAAGTATAAAATTCGATACGGAGTTTTTAATGGAATTTCATGTTTTCCGACTGCCTGATACAAAAAAAAAAAAACTGTCTCTATGTGTGTTTGTCTGTGAACACCATAATTCGTTTTTAAATGTCTATTCAGAACGATGAATTGAACTCCTCTTCCCCTACCCAATTTTGCTGAAAATTAACAAGTATTGCATACATCCGAAGTTGTTGGTACCTACACATATAAAATTTCGTGTCGATCCATTTATTCTATCGGGAGTTATCGTGTTCACAGACACACCGCATTTTTTTTTTTTGTGAAAACTCACGAGAAATTGACTGTTTACATAACTTTCTCTATACTAGGGATGTACAAGTCTATCTGTCTATGTGTGTGTGTCTGTGAACACAAGATATATATCACAAGATTTATAAATGTACACGATGTATATCTAGGGTTCTATCGATACTTTTACTCATGAGTAGTATCGAATAAAACTTTCGATGCTACTCAAGTATCGAATAAAACCTACTCGTATCGATTGAATTGAGTAGTTCGTTATAATTAATTTTAAACCATGTCTAATGTATATATACCTACATAATAATAATAAAAAACACAATACAAATGGAAAGATATAGGTAAATGAGATATTGTTGTGGGCATAAGAAACAAATAAATCAAATCGAATAAGTTAGAATTATATTATTAAAAACATACTGAATGTAATAAAAAACCTTATAAAATGAACATACAATTTATTTTTATTAAGGATATAAAACTGCTGGAGACTATTCGTAATCCCACAACATTTCTTTTTTTCAAAACACTTTTTGCAAGTCGCTGAGATCGAATCGTTCTTAGTGTAATAAATCCACACTTTCGCCTTAGGACGAGGCATTATAATTTTTAATGGACAAAATGAAATGTAAAAATAAAATAAAATAATGAAATCGTAATCGTTCACGGTTCTCTTTAAAATTAAACAAACTTATACCTTCATAAACGATAAACCATTTAATGTAAATAAGGTAAGAAATAAGGACGCATCATGCAGACTGCGTGATCACATCACATATGAGGTTATCACCATCGATATATCTCATTTGTCCGTGGACCGGAATTTGAGTTCAGTATTTTACTGCAACAACAAATAAAAGAAAATTGTTTTTTTTAATTGTTCAAATTTGAAACGAGTACTTTGAATCGATACAAGTTATTCTATTCGATACCTACTTGGCATCGAAAGAAAAGTATCGATACTTTACTTGTATCGATATATCCCTATGTATATCCAGAACCCTCTAAGGACAACATATATTTATTTTCAGCCAAATCGGCTAAAAAGAAGGGGGAGATAAGGGTGGGGGGAGGCTTAACACAAAAACTCTAATAACTGTCGTTGCAATGAATGTATTGATATGAAATTTCATATGTAAACTCAAATCCCTATAATGAAAATACCTATTTATTTTCAGAGGAATAGCCGAAGGGGAGGGGGAGAATTGGGGACACAACTATAGTTTTGTACAGTAGAACCTCTTTAAGTCGAACCTCGATAAGTCGAAAACCTCCAAAACTCGAAAAAAACGTTTTGTTCCTTTCCCTTCAAGCCCCAAAACCTCCATTACTCGAAATCTCAACCCTCTATTAGTCGAAATAATCAGTGAATCCCTACAAGCCATTTTGGTACTCGATAACTCGAAAAAATAAATTGGACCTCTGTATCTCGAACATAGCAATGTTTTATTTTACAACCTTTGCAACTCGATTATTTGAAACTTATTACCTCTATAGCTCTAAGAAAAATAAGTTACCGACTTTAAGAATTTGCCGACAATGTACACCATTATTAGAAAACAATTTAGGAGTATACATACAATAAATAGGATTACCAATTATCTAAAGCAAAAACAAATTACTGTCTTTTTTTAATACCTACATATAGGTACTAGGTATTTTTTATTTTAAGGATGTTTTGAAATAATGTTGATTTATAATAAATATATGTAAATATGTTTGTAACATCTGTAACTTGAATTTTTATTTATTTCACCTCTCTAACTTTTTTTTTTTTTTTTTTTTTCTGCCCTTTTCTGGCTTTAGGTACTCGTTAACGACCCCCTGTCCTAGATAAATTAAAAAGTTAAGGTAAGCAAAATTTAGAACTCCCACAGTAGAGTCGGGCTCATGTCGACCAAAGTAATGAAAGAGCTCTCTGGTAGTAGGCGATATGACCTCGTAGTTGAAGCCCGGGCATGAGTCATAATAACTAACTATACGTTTTGTGAAACAGATAATATCTTGACAGACATACGTTTTTCTTTATTTTTTATTGATTTTTAGCCCAAACGTTGGAATGGTTTTGGAAGGAGATCGAAAAACTCATATTCTCAGTAAAAATAATATCAGTAAATGTTTTTATCGTAAAAATGCTCTGCCATATTCGCTGCGCTCCAAACTTTGCCGCCTCAGTCACCCGTAAGGCTGGGGTCCTGACTATCAGTCCAATAAAGTATGAATGAGCAGTTTCATTTATAAGGCATTTTTGAATGCATGAAAAAAAAAAAAAAAAAATTTTATTTTTCAACCTGCGAAATGTTATCTTACTACGTCAGCCATCTTCACATTAACTTGGTTTTAGGTCAAATAGAAGATGAAGTAAATAAACCTTTACGTAACGACATTCTTCTATTTAAACAGTGCTGAAAGATTGTCTAATTGACATTCCTACAAACATTTATTTTTCATTCATTGAGGCTCTATAACTTTTGACGTAATGGTCGTATCTCAAATCTGAGGACTTATAGGCGATTGGAAATTTAATAAGAAACAATTTTCCAATAAGACTAACCGTTTTAGGGTAAATCAAGAAAACGTCTAAAAATATGAGTTTCAAAACTACATTCCAAGAAGGGTTTCGGCATGTCGTTTCATATAAAGTATATATTTCAGTTTATAAAACTGTGGCTCTAACTCAAAATTCGTTAGAATGAATCTTAACCTCTACAAGTCGAATCAAAATCCTCCGTAAGTCGAAAACTCTATAACTCCAATTTTTTGGCGTCTCCCTTGATGTTCGACTTATAGAAGTTCTACTGTATAAGGATTCATTTTTTTTTTTTTTTTTTTTTTTTTTTTAAATGAGCGGTGCATATTAGCCATGTCAATGTGTTATGTATAATTATTTAAGACATCCATGGCCCCGGGAGGGAGTTCTATCTACGAAATAAAACTCACTCCCGGACGGGATTCGAACCCGCAAACCATGGTGAGACCATGCGACCAAAGCCCTACGCTCTAGCCCGCACAGCCACCATGGCCCCCAAGGATTCATTAGAAAACTATGTAAATCAAATATTGATTTTTAGTCCAAACGGTCTATTGGCTTCGGAGGGAGAGCGGAAACAAATTGATGAACTCGTGCTGGGGAAGTACATAGCCAATGATTCAACAATTACTTTTCTATACTAAATTTTCCATATTGTACTCAACGTAAGCAAATTGACTTATTTATTATGTATTCCTGTAGACACCTACATAAGAGGAGAAAGTAAAGTTCGCGAAAGAAGAGACCTTGAACTTCGATTCGACCTTAACTTCGCCTTACCTGATTCTGCATATTTAGCTCAAGGTTTCAATGTTTTACTTTTTTTGCGTGTTTTTTTATTAAATTTTTTTCAATTTGTTAACCTAAATATTTAATAATACACTTCAAGGTATCCTAATGGTCATCTTGTATCTTATAATTTATAGATTAGAATGTATATTTGCGACTGCCCAAAACAATCCCAATATTAAATCGTTGATTGCGAAAAAAAAAAAAAAAAAAAAAAAATGTTTTCGGTCAATTCCCAGCAATATACTTCCCCAGAGTTAATCAATTAAGTTATTAGGTTAGGTTTTAGGTTCGGTTTTATGACTCATGCCCGGGCTTTAACTACGAGGTCATATCGCCTACTACCAGAGCGCTCTTTCGTCACTCTGGTGGACATGAGCCCGACTCTACTGTGGGAGTCCTAAATTTTGCCTACTCTAAATTTTTATTCATCTAGGGTAGGGGTCTTTAACGAGTACCTGACATCGTACAGGCTCGGGACCATCGCTTAACGTCCCATCCGAAGGACGGCGTGCTTAAGTTTATTTTACCTCCCAGATAAAATAAACTAAGGGCCACGGTCGGGCTACGAACCCACGACCAAATGAACTTGAAAGAAATAAAACTTGTTTATTTATGATATTGTCTAATTTCACCAACTATATTTACATGGGAGCACTTTCGGTATTTCTACCATCCTCAGTCTTTTGTCTTATGCTTTTGGCTGAGGATGGTAGAAATACCGAAAGTACTCCCATGTAAATATAGTTGGTGAAATTAGACAATATCATAAATAAACAAGTTTTATTTCTTTCAAGTTCATAAGAATATATGTGCCTGGTCCCGAGTTCACTTGGGAAACACACTCCTATAAGATAGGTTGGAGAACCCGGCGGAGTCCTACAACCGGCCGTAGCACCAAATAAATGAATTAAAAACCTAAAACATGACTTAAATTCCCCCCTACGCGGCGGACGGGGGTAGTTGTGCCCCTTTCAGAGGCCGGTACACCCGAAAAAAAAGGTAGTGCACTGACGACTTCCTTTGTACTCGGAATTAATCTAGAAATTATATGACACTCGGTTTTTTTTGAAAAATTTTAAATTACGAATACAATTTTTTTAATCTATTTTTTTTACATGATATCTTTCTTTTTTTTTTTAAATTACAGGTAAAACGATGAAAGTAGACGGTTCAAAGAGTTCAAATAATTTTTTGGAATCAAAATTGGATGGACAGATGAAACAGAAACAGAAAAATACGAAATAGGTACTGGGAGTCCGGGGCGCGGGGCGGATTGAACACAATATTTACCCGGTATTTCAAGGTCGATGCTCCCCAACCCCACTGCATTGTGTTCACTTTAAAACTCCGAAATAATAAACATAAAAGAAGACACTGATACACTTGTTTTTTATTTATAGGTTAAGTTAGGTTTTATGACTCATGCCCGGGCTTTAACTACGAGGTCATATCGCCTACTATCAGAGCGCTCTTTCGTCACTCTGGTGGACATGAGCCCGACTCTACTGTGGGAGTCCTAAATTTTGCCTACCCTAAATTTTTATTCATCTATGGTAGGGGTCTTTAACGAGTACCTGACATCGTACAGGCTCGGGACCATCGCTTAACGTCCCATCCGAAGGACGGCGTGCTTAAATTTATTTTACCTCCCAGATAAAATAAACTAATGGCCTCGGTCGGGCTACGAACCCACGACCTTGAGCTCAGAAGTCAAGCACGCATACCACTGAGCTACCGGCGCCCTTTTTTTTATATATGTATTTTATTTTATTTTTTTTAAAAATTTATGGTCATATTACCGATTGTAAATATTGAATATAAAGAAATTAAAAAAAGAAAGAAGCCTAATTAAGTCAAATGTTGACTTTTAGACCAAACACTCAATTGGGTTTAGAGGGAGAGCGAAAACGTAATTGATTAATACTGGGGAAGTACATAGAAGATTTTTGTAGAAAATAAAAATGTTTATTAATCTATTTTTGTTTGTTTCAGATGGAGGGGAAGAGTAGAGTGTTAGGTCTCCTGCTGATAGGAGCGTTGACAGTGCACCTTGCCGCCTCCCAGTCATTCCCGCCTCTGCTAGCCTCCATGCTCCGCTATGTGAGCAGGGGAGGTAGTATGCCCAACCGAGAACCCCCGGACACCGCCATCCCCAAGCCAGAGTACGACTTCATCATCGTGGGTGCGGGCTCTGCCGGCTCTGTCCTCGCTAATCGACTTACTGAGGTAACATATACAATTTTTGAAGGTCGGGAAAAAATGATTACGAAAAAATGATATTGCAGTAGACTCTACCTTATCCGGCGTCGCCGGGACCGATGTGACGCCGGATAACGGAAATCATCAATTAATGAGAAAAATATATCAATTAAAGCATAAAAAAAAGTGTTTTTAGGTGAGCTAAAAAATAAAACAGGTATATATTTCACAGGTAGGATCCCCATTCATGCTTTGATTCAATGAAATGGCTTTTTGTTTTAAAATGACATCACTTCTAGGGCAGTCTAGGTTGGGTTGCTGCACGAACCACATCCACACTGCCTCGTCAAGTTCCTCTAATTGTGGTTTCTTTAAAGTTGATCTGGCATTGAGGTGTTGTTTTTCCAAAGCTACACTAGAACCAAATTTCCTCAATTTTTCTTTACTTTTCCTCCAATCTTTAACTGTACTCTCACCAACCCCTAATTCCTTGGCTATTTTAGCAACTGTTTCTCCCTTTTCCATCCTTTCAATTGGCATCAATTTTTGTTGGATGGAAAGAACAATTTTCTTTCTTTTTGAAGTGGAAGCCATTGTTTTATCACTTTATAACTTGATGATTTAAAAAAAAGACTGTTCACTATCCTGCATCGAACGTATGAAACGTCCGTAAACAAAAATGTCGCACGTGAGTAAAATAAAATTTTAAACATTCAATTTCACTAACGAAAAAAACGATCCAACGATTCTTTTCACTATGAGAATCAAATGAAAACTGAGAAAAAGAGGACTGGTATAAAGGAAAATAAATACGAGGAGAGGGGTTTCTGTAGAGAAAAATTAAACTTTACTAGTTAAGGGACGGTACCTTTTTTTTTCTATTCTAGAAAACATTTTTTATAAATGTTTGATTTTCAACTATGTATTTATTATAATTTATTTATAGGATATTAGTGAAGTAATAAAATATTGTATTAGCGTTCCCTTCATTATAAATACAATGTACATATGTATGTACAATAAAAATACATAAAAGATTCATTATGTGCTCGTAAATACACGTGGCTCATATAATTGATAATCTAATAATTGAATGTTAATTTTAGTTTAACAAATTTGATATTATTTTGCGAGAGCTGGATCAGGGAGCGCGCCGGTTAACAGAACGCCGGATAAGGGAGAGTCTACTGTATCTACACTTAATGAGGGCGCAGGTAGCTCTGTTAAGCGATGTTAAGATTAAATGTCCCTGTTTTAGTTCTCAGCTCGGCCACCATGTACTCTATATTTAATGAAAGGTATTAAAGGGATTTTGGCTATACGGTTTAACATTTTTAATTTTTTTTCCCTTTGTACCTAAAATTGACATGACACTCGTTTCTTTTTTTTTTTTTTTTTTTTTTTTTAATTAAAAATTACGAATATAATATTTTTATCTATTTTTTTTTACATATCTTTCTCGTTTTTTAATAATTACAGGTAAGGCGATGAAAGTAGACGGTTTAAAGAGTTCAAATAATTTTTTGGAATCAAAATTGGATGAACAGATGAAACGGAAACAGAAAAATATGAAATATGTACTGGGGGTCCGGAAACGGGGCTGATTGAACACAATATTTTCCCGGTATTTCAAGGTCGATGCTCCCCAACCCCACTGCATTGTGTTCACTTCAAAACTCCGAAATAATAAACATCAAAGAAGACACTGACAAGTCTACCTTTCTACGTTTTGTTTTGCTAATTAAAACTCAGATTCAGAACTCAAAATAAAAAAAACTAGTTGAAAAAAGTTGAGCCGTTTTGCCAAAATACCTTTAATACTATTGCTGCAACTAGTGGTGCCATCTGTTGAAATAAATTCATAATAAAATACGAAACATTTAACCTTAAGGCGGTCACACACGTTCAAACTTTTCATCAAACTACTTGACAAGCCAAGTTTGATCAAAAGTTTGTCAAGTAAGTTTGAAGATGTGCGTGCCCCACACACGTACAAACAAGTTTGTCAAACTTACTTGTGTTGACATTCATTTCAGCAATGTAGACTAGTCAATGTACTTTATTACTTTAATTTTAAACAGAGTGTGGTTTGTTATTCATTGATAACAGAGTGGTTCTGAAAATGGATATCACACAGTTATCATATTTGTATTGCGTTTTGGTAAAAGAGAAAGAAGGGAGACGTATAATAAGATGAAAGTGGTGCAAGGAGTGGTTATTAAAAAGAGCACAGTAGAGCCACATCAACTTGCTGAGGTGGGGGCCATGGTGGCCGTGCGGGCTAGAGCGTAGGGCTTTGGTCGCATGGTCTCACCACGGTTTGCGGGTTCGAATCCCGTCCGGGAGTGAGTTTTATTTCGTAGATAGAACTCCCTCCCGGGGCCATGGATGTCTTAAATAATTATGCA
Source organism: Aradus depressus (assembly GCA_963662175.1). Classification (NCBI taxonomy): domain Eukaryota; kingdom Metazoa; phylum Arthropoda; class Insecta; order Hemiptera; family Aradidae; genus Aradus; species Aradus depressus. Next base: position 12,273,400 of record OY759222.1, on the reverse strand, counting down.
TAACACATTGACATGGCTAATATGCACCGTTCATAAAGCAAAAAAAAAAAAAAAAAAAAAAAAAAAAAAAAAAAAAAAAAAAAAAAAAAAAACTTGCTGAGGTGTGAGCCGCAACATTGGTACAACATCCTATCGGACAGAAGGAGAACTACAAGTTTGATGGTTTGATGGCTTGACGATTTCTGACATTGAAATCGTCAAGCCATCCATCAAACTCGCCATCAAGCCTTTGAACTGACTAATTTACCCCACACACGACCAAATAAGTTTGTCAAAAAGGTTCTCTTTGAATACTTCTACCCTATGTGAATAAATCTAGGTATGCAACATTTAGAACTCCCACTGTAGAATCTGGTAGTTGGTGATGTGACCAAGTTGTTAAAGCCCGGGCATGAGTCATAATTACTACCTTAATTAATAAATAAAGGGTGAAGGGGGGCGCTGGTAGCTTGGTATGCGTGCATGCTCACTAAGCTCAAGATCGCAGGTTCGAAAACCCGGACGAGACCCTTAGTTTATTTTAGCTGGAATGTAAAATAAACGTAAGCACGCCGTCCTTCGTTTGGGACCTTAAACAATGGTTCCGCTTCTGTACAATGTCAGGTACTCGTTAAAGACCCCTAGGTGAATAAAAATTTAGGGTAGGCAAAATTTAGGACTCAAATAGTCGGGCTCATGTCCAGCAGAGTGACGAAAGAGCGCTCTGGTAGTAGGCGATATGACCTCGTAGTTAAAGCCCATGCATGAGTCATAAAACCTAACCTAACCTATAAAAATTTCAATTTATATAACAATTAATTTTTAAATTTTGAAGGCATCGGGTATCCGAACAAATAATAAATCAATCGGAGAAAAAAACAAAAATGGTATTTAATTGATAATGATAAAAGTGTAGTCTGACCTCATACAGATTTTATTATTATATGCTAGCCGGCTTTCGAGGTTGCCTCATCATTATAAAGTCTACAAAACCCACCAATTAGTAAGAACGTTATAAAATTCTAATTGCCAAAACAAGTACATAAAAATATTGGCTACATGCGCTAAAATGAATAAATATAAATAAATAAATTCAATAAACTAAGAACAAAAAATATATTGACAAAAAGCTTTAAAAATGAACATATCTATATCTATATAATTATTCACAAAATATAACAATCTAAATAGTTAATACATTTAAATTCCAATAAATATAATATATAAAAGAGGGCGCCGGTAGCTCAGTGGTATGCGTGCTTGCCTTCTGAGGTCAAGATCGTGGGTTCGAAACCCGATCGAGGCCCTTAGTTTATTTTATCTGGGAGGTAAAATAAACTTAAGCACGCCGTCCTTCGGATGGGATGTTAAACGATGGTCCCGAGCCTGTACGATGTCAGGTACTCGTTAAAGACCCCTACCCTAGGTGAATAAAAATTTAGGGTAGGCAGCATTTATGACTTCCAGAGTAGAGTCGGGCTCATGTCCACCAGAGTGACGAAAGAGCGCTCTGGTAGTAGGCGATATGACGTCGTAGTTAAAGCCAGGGCATGAGTCATAAAACCTAACCTAACCTATAAAAAGTTCAATTTATATAACACTTTATTTTTTAATTTTGAGGACACCGGTAGCTCAGACGTAGCGTGCTTGCCTACTGAACTCAAGATCGCGTGTTCGAAACTCGGTCGAGGCTCTGAGGTTTTTTATCTGAGAGGAAAAATAAAACCTTGAGCACGCAACGAGTCGGGCTCATGTCCACCAGAGCAACGAAAGAGCGCTGTGGTAGTAGGAGATATGACCTTGTAGTTAAAGCAATAACTAACAAAAACGACAAAAAAATTAACCATTTAAAATTTCATGGTTGGGGACAGATACGTAATTCCTGTTCCCCATCTGACTCACAACTGGCAGCAGGAATGCGTGAGGGCAGACGACTGATCCCCTCTCTGTTATATATTCATTTTATTTTTTTAAAAATGTTTCATCAAGTATGTTAATTTTTGTGTTAAGCCCTCTTCCCCTAATCCCCCATTCCCCTTAGGCTGATTTAGCTGAAAATAAGTGTCATCCTTACACATATAAAATTTCGTGTCGATACATTCGTTCTATCGGAAGTAATCGTGTTCACATACACTTACAGACAGCATTCTTAATGATACTTAACATTTTTGCAGAGATATTGTGAAACACTTGATAAAAATAAAGAAAACGTATGTTTTAAAAAAAATATTGTCTATTTCACAAATAATATATAATATGGGAGTACTTTCGGTATTGCTACCATCTTCAGCCACGACAACAAATACTAAATTGAAGTTCAACTAGGTAGTTTACAATCCAAACGGTAGGTAGGTATCCTTTTTCTGTACAGTTAATATTTGAAATTTGTAAAAACATAAAAACTGACATTTCGTCCCAAATTGGGATATTAAAAATAAAAAATTTGAAATAGTAATAGTAAATTGTATGAACGATGAGACCAATCTCAAATACTCATCAATAATATAATCCTCCAGTCTCTGTGTATAACGTACTTACTCTCTCAAAAAACTGTATATTTTATTTTATAAAACTTTTTATTTTATTTTTATTCTTATATTAACAATTGTTATCTTTAATTCATTTCATATATGCATTTAATTAACACATACTATTTAAATTTTTTTTAAAATTTTTAAGATCCCGATTTGGGACGAAATATCATTTTTTATGTTTTTGCATGTTTCGGATGTTGACTGTACAGAAGGGATAGGAAAACCCCGTAGGGGCTGAAAAAGGATACCTAACTACCGCTTGGATTGTAAACTACCCAGACAGACCTTTTTTTTTCATTTTTGGAATCAGGAGGTAGGAAAACATGAAATTCCGTTGAATACTCCCCATCAAATTTCTAACCGATTATATACCTTCCCCTATACTTTGTATAGCTGAGGGAATATAAGTGTATTTACGTGGGCAAAACCAGAGAAATAACAAACGGCTAATTAAACCGAGAGCATATTCCAAGATAATCTCCAGTCCTAACAATTATTGTAATCTTTCTGATAGATCTCCCTATGTTTCCTCGGATAGTCAGACGGATCTGAACAATTCAAGGTAGTTTGTCAGTACATGTCCTACAATTTCGTTAAATACGGAGCAATCATTGCAATTTTTGTGCACCGAAGAAAATCATTATGCTTTTCTCTCCCTGTGTATGGAGGCTGCGCCAAATTACTATTTATGTCGGGGACAGTAACTAAATAATAAGTTTATAAATAGCTAAAAACTATATATATCATTACAATAGTTCCTTTCACCGTTTACAATTATATTAAGAGTTGACCCATAGTATACAATTTAGAAGAAACACAGGAGGAAAAAACGAAGTTAAGGACAATGAATTTTGTATTACCTATATACATAGTGTATAATTAATCGCAAAAAGCTGATATTTGAAATAAGTACATGAGAAGTGGAAAAGTAATAGTGGGACAGAGGCAAGGTCCTGGAGGTGTGTTGAACTGTGAAATATCAGAGGGCAGTGAGGTCTCATTATATGGGTTGCTGGAGCGTAGCACACTAGCTGGGGCCAGTCCACATGAGCTCTTTGTCGGGCTAAACAGGCAAGCTCTCTAAGGGCTCTTTGTAAAGCTCCATATGCAAGCTCTCTAAGGGCCCTTTGTAAAGCTCCGTATGCATGCTTTCGATGGGCTGTCTGACTGTCCTTCATAAGCAAACTCTCGAAGGGTTCTTTGTAAGGCTACATAAGCAAGCTCTCGATGGGCTCTTTGTAAAGCTCCATATGCATGCTCTCGATGGGCTCTTTGTAAGGCTCCATATGCATGCTCTCGATGGGCTCTTTGTAAAGCTTCATATGCAATCTCTCTAAGGGCTCTTTGTAAAGCTCCATATGCAAATTCTCTAAAGGCTCTTTGTATGGCTCCACAAAGAAGCTCTCAAAAGACTCTTTCTAAGGCTAGCTACAAAGGCTAAACAACCTGTCGAAGGGCTCTCTGACTGCTCTTGAAAGCTCCGCAACAGACCCCATAAGCACTGAGGGCTTAAGACTGGCTTGTGAAACTCTCTAAAATACATCTATTCAAAACATATGGATTCCCCCCCCCTCCCCCCCCCCCCCCCCGGTCATCTCGATTGTTACGAGAACATTTTAAAAGCCGTCTGTCCCTGATAAGGGACATTAAATGGCAGTCTCGGCCTGTGCGATGTCAGGTACTCGTTAAAGACCCCCTATCTTAACTAAAACTGGGTAGGTCACAACAGAGTCGGGCTCATGTCCACCATATCGACCAAAAGACCTTTGGTTGCAGCCGATTTGACTTCATGCCCGAACAAACATTTTTCGGTTCTGATTTGTTACAATGACAAAAACGGCTCTATGTTTTTGGGAAAGAATATAGAATGACACCCATTATTGGGAACTTACCTACGAGAACTTCGTCCTAACGACTATACACAATGTTTCAGATCCTCGACTGGAATGTACTCCTGATCGAGGCTGGTGGCCCTGAGAATGTCTTCATGACCATCCCTCTGGCAGCCTTCTTCTGGCAGTTCACTGGAGCCAACTGGGGCTATATGAGTGAGCAGTCCAAGTACGCCTGTCTGGGTAAGTAACCATTAAAAAATAATAATAAAGTCATCGCTGAATTACCGGCTATGTACTTCCCCAGAACGTATTAATCAATTAACTTTTCGCCCCCCCTCCAATACCGTTCGACCCTTTGCGCTTATATTCAATAGTTGCCTAATCCTCCATATTCAATAGGGGCTCCTAAATCCTCATACTAAATTTAGTGTCGATAAATTCTTTACATCGGCAGTTATTAGGGGCCCCTGAACCCCCCCTTCTCTCCAGCCGATTCCGCTGAAAACTGATGTGGAAATTTTGTGTCGATACATTAATTACAACGATATCGGCTGAAGGGAAAGGAGGGTTCTGGGGAGGGGTTTTTATTCAAATACCCTAATAATTGCCGATTTAATGAATTTATGAACATAAAATTTAGTATATGGATTTAGGAACCCCTATGTAAGTCAACTGTTGATTAAACGTTCAACTGGTTTTGAATGAAATTAAACTAAATGAAGAGCACGGGCAAAGAACCAGGTTTTTCACCAGATGTTGAAATTGAGAAAATTGAGAAAGTCCGTATCTATCAATTCCCCGCACGTCATATTTTCACTTTCCGTTTTCGTAGTGACAAGCCGTCTTTTTGAAGCCCGTAACGATGGTGAATCGTGAAATATGTTTAATGTACTATACTGTAGTGGCGATATCTCACATTCGAGAAAAAAATGACAAACCTGGTTCTTTCCCCGTGCTCTTCATTTGGAATGGGGTGTTACTCCGGGACCGAGGTCCCCTAAGAATAAATTCATGGAGTCAAAAAGAAAATAAACAATTAAATAAAGTATCAGACAAAAATACAAAAATAAATAAAATAGTGCTACAGTGCATGAACTAGACCACAATAAATAAAGATAAATAAAAAATTAAAGTGAACAGCTTAATTATGAAGAAATATACTAAAATAATTGTAGCTATATAAATATCTAAATGAATAAAATAAATAAATAAAATTGGACATAGCATAATGCATTAAATGAAAATGAAAAATAATCTTTATTCTGATACTGTTTCAAGTTAATTGATTAATTCGATCTGGGGAAGTATAATGCCGGTGATTCACTGACGACTATTTTTTTGTCAGTTTTTGAAGGTAATTATTATTGTCTGAAATGAAAATAGAAAAAATTGCAATTAAAAACCAATCAGACAGTCTAGAAGATTAACTCATGATAATTGTATGAATTCTTAGTGCAAAATACATTTAAAAAAAAACATGAACATGTCGAAACATCCAAATGATAATATGGTAAATATGATTCCTAGATTTAGACAATAATTTATCTTATTTTCAGAAGTATTTATTTATTTCGAACTTATTTGTTATACATATGAACAACTTATCGGAACATCAGGCCAAGAGGTAAAAAAAAAAAAAAAAAAAAACTTATGATTGGTTAGGTTAGGTTTTAAGACTCATGTCCGGGCTTTAACTACGAGGTCATATCGCCTACTACCAGAGAGCTCTTTCGTCACTCTGGTGGACATGAGTCCGACTCCACTGTGGGAGTCCTAAATTTTGCCTACCCTAAATTTTTATTCACCTAGCGCAGGGATCTTTAACGAGTACCTGACATCGTACAGGCTCGGGACCATCGCTTAACGTCCCATCCGAAGGATGGCGTGCTTAAGTTTATTTTACCTCCCAGATAAAATGAACTATGGGCCTCGGTCGGGTTTTGAACCCACGTACTTGAGCTCAGAAGGTGAACACGCATACCACTGAGCTACCAGCGCCCTCAACTTATGATTGTCTTCGGGATAGACTGAAGCGATTTATTCAGTGGAGAGGCGTTGGCAAGTGATCATCATTTATATATCTTCCACATCCGAATGAATGAGATTTTTCAATAAAATAATTTAAAAAAATAGTCGGTGATTCACATTATATGTAACTCTAGAACTCTCTAACGACGACACTTATTGATTTTCAATCAAATCAGCCGAAGAAAGGGGACAATCAGGGGGGAGGCTTAACAAAAAAACTGTTATAACTTCATTACAATGAGTGTAGCGACACAAAATTGTGTATTTAAATTCAAAACCTCATAAGGACGACAACTAATAATTTTCCATGTAATCGACAGAAAGGAAGGCAGATTAGTAGAGGGGGGTTTAAATTAATAACTAATTAAACCTCAATAACTGCCGAAGTAATAAAGACACAACGTTTAATACTTCAGAAACCCCTATGTAAGTCAACTAATTTTTAGCCCAAAAGGTGGATAGGTTGTGAAGGGAGAACGGAAACTTGATTAATGTGTTCTGGGGAAGTACATAACAGGTGTTTTTCCGAGGGTATACTTATATTGTTATTTTATATATCCAAAATGTAACATAATATGTTTTAGAAGCAGTAACAATTTGTTGTTCCTGTAAAGTAGCAGTTTTCTATGTTCTTAGCAGCATTGGTCTCAGATCGGAAACTGATACTTATCCTTGATAATGGGGACTCCTAAATTTTGCATACCCTAAATAACTTTTATTTACCTAGGGTAGGGGGGGGGGGGGGGGGGGGGGGGGGGTCTTTAACGAGTACCTGACATCGTACAGGCTCGGGACCATCGCTTAACGTCCCATCCGAAGGACGGCGTGCTTCAGTTTATTTTACCTCCCAGATAAAATAAACTAAAGGCCTCGGTTGGGTTTCGAACCCACGATCTTGAGCTCAGAAGTCCAGCACGCATACCATTGAGCTACCGGCGCCCTCTCTCTCTATATATAGGTTAGGTTAGGTTTTATTACTCATGCCCGGGCTTTAACTATGAGGTCATATCGCCTACTACCAGAGTGCTCTTTCGTCACTCTGGTGGACATGAGCCCGTCTCTACTGTGGGAGTCCAAAATGTTGCCTACTCTAAATTTTTATTTACCTAGGGTAGGGGTCTTTAACGAGTACCTGACATCGTACAGGCTCGGGACCATCGCTTAACGTCCCATCCGAAGGACGGCGTACTTAAGTTTATTTTACCTCCCAGCTAAAATAAACTAAGGGCCTCGGTCGGGTTTCGAACCCACGACCTTGAGCTCAGAAGGCAAGCACGCATACCACTGAGCTACCGGCTTAACCAAAAATTAGTTTAAATGGAAATCCATATATATACCTGACTGATTCTATTATAAATATGTATATATTGCAAGAGAAGGCGCCGGTAGCTCAGAGGTATCACGCTCGTCTACTGAGATCAAGATCGTGGATTCCGAAGCCCTTACATTTTTTATTTGGGAGGTAAAAAACCTTAGCACGACGTCCTTCGGAGGGGCCGCTAAGCGATGGTTAAAGACCCCCTTTCCCTAGATAAGAAAATCTGAGTAGCCTCGGTGAGTCGGCCAGAGTCCACCAGAGCGACGAAAGATCTCTCTGGTAGTAGGCGATATGACCTTGTAGTTAAAGCCCGGACAATAATAACTATCTTGAATTCAAGAAGCCTTGTCCTGTCATTCGTCGTAATTCGTGCAAAAGTTATGAACAAATATGTATCCAGAATGAAATTGGGCTGTTTCTTTGAAAAGTTCTTCATAGCAGGATGGAGTAAAATTCCAGGGATAGAGAAATGCTTTCGTATTTATTTGTAAACTAACAATTCGTTAGAACCGAGGTAAGCGCTATACCACGCCATCTATTTTTCAACCAAGGTTTTTGTAATAAACAGAGTCTGGTTTTTTATGCAGTCAAAAACTGCCAAATATATATAATATGCAATAAAAAATGGTATATTATAGAGCAAAATTTGCAGCAAAAATGGTCAAAATATGCAATAAAACAGCTAAAGTATTCAAATAAATATATGAATGTGCAGTAAAGTAGTTCCATATGTTCTGAACTGAAAAATAAATTGGAGGAGGAAATTCAAAAATTAAACCTAAATGACTTAAACATTTTGTTGTATTTTTTTTAGACCAAAATATGATAATACAAATACTGGACTACCAAAAAACAGCAAAATATGAACGTACATAATAACATAATATACCTAGTATCTATAAAACCCTTTTTTTTTTTAACAAAAATATGAGAAAAGAAAAAACAACAATTAATAACTAACGTATTTAAAAAAAGAAAAAAGAAACATAGCTAAAACTTTAAATAGTGAAAAAATAACTGCGCTGAGTAAAAAGGAAGAGAAAATGACAAAAGAGCTCACCTGTATTCACATGCTGGCAATCTGTGATTTTCTTTCACATGGAACTTGTTTTGAACAATGATTGGAAAAAACAACTTTTCCATCAGTTTTAAAAACATTTACAGGTTTGTTATTGAATGCTCGGTCCAATGTATCAATTTACAGGAAAACGGTGAACTAGCTTTCGGCATTGTTAAGGAAAAAATATATTTATACAAACTTTCGTACTGAAAGTAAGTATCAAACTGAAACTGAGTGTCGTGTGTAACGGCGAAAATGGAGAGATGAAGAGCTGAGAAATGACATTACACCTTATTCAAAGTCAATTATTGAGGACTAGCGTTCTTTTTTGTCGGCGAAGATTGTAAACTGGAATTTCATTTCCAAGGTTGTATTTTAATATTTTTATTTCTAACACATTTTTTGTTTTATTAATTTTTTTATTAGAACATCAAAATACGCAAATATATGTGCATTTATCACTAAATATGCAAACATATGCAAATTAAAATTAGGCTTAATTGCATCTAAGTACTCTAATTAGTAATGACATTTTTTTTTAAATTAAGGACGCAAACAAAATATGCAATTGCATAAAAATGCAGGCTCTGGTAATAAGTGAGGGTTCGTTATAACAGAGTTGGTAAAATCGAGGTTTTAATAAATGTATATATTCCACTGACGTTAGCTTTGTTAGATAGAAACACTGAACAGGGATTCCCAGTGAGAACGTGTGACCGTACATCTTGGAAACATGATTTGAAATTCTATCCCATTGGAATTGAGCCAGATCCTCCCGTAGGCCTTGAACCTCTTCACACTCTTCCAATATGGGAATTTCCAATAGCATACAATTTTCGATTTATTTTTTGAATTTAAAAAAACAATGTAAAGTGTGCCTCAACATATGATACAATGTTTGAAATATTTTTGTTTTTTTACTTCCATATACCTTGATTATAAGGAAGTATAGTTATCGTGCGAAAATTCAAGATCGAGTTTTCAAAGGATTTCCAAGTTTCCCAAGTGCCCTGAATACGTTTTGACTATGAACTTGAAAATTGGAATGAAGAAGTCTCATGTGGTAATTTGGATCTGATTACATTGTGCCCGAAATCCATATTTCAATAATATATATCAATAACTTCTAATACTATAACTACTAATGTTTAGTTTTTAATTTTATAATGTAGATGTAAGAAAATAAACCCAATTATTTGTTCTCGTAAATTCTAGGCTATTCATTTTCCCTGTTGGCCCAGTAAAATAATTTAAAAACTTTTGGATTAGATTTAATATTTTTGCAAAATTTAGAAAAAAATATGGCATTTCTTTAGAAATCCAAATGAAAAGTTGATTAATTGATTTTTTTTTTGTAATGCGTGCACTTTCTTAAAAACTTGAACGTCTGGAACTTATGATATTTTTTTAGGGCCCTTTTCGGAAATTACTGTAGAAATCAAAATTTCTACAGGGAATGTGGTAATTTATTCTTTATTTATTTATTATTATTTCATTTGTTTAATTTTATTAATTCAATTATTAATTATTATTTATCTATTTATATTTATTAGTTTTATTTAACAACACAATTTTATTATCACACTATAGGAGTGTGATTGTGAACAGAATAACTCCCGATAGAATTAATATATCGATACGAAATTTTATATGTGTATCCAAAATCCTATAAAGACGACACCTATTGATTTTCAGCGAAATCAGCCAAAGGGTAGGCAGGATCAGAGGAGGGGGCTCAACTCATAAACTCTTAATAACTGCCGATGTAATAAATATTGACACAAATAGTAGAAAACGGTAACCACAATTCAACATTATCAGGACAACATTTCAAAGAAGAGACTTCAGCCAACGATGAATTGGAGCAATCATCTGTCAGGAAAAAGCACAAAAGATTTGAAGATTATGAATTATATCAAGCTTATTGCTTTGTTTCACAGCAACGTTCCAAAAAGCTACATAGAAGCAATGAAGAATGAAAGTTGGAAGGAGTTATATACACATCAAAGAATATTTCATCAACGATTTAGTGTCGAAAGTATATATATATATAAACTTAAGCACGCCGTCCTTCGGATGGTGAATAAAAATTTAGGACTCCCACAGTTGAGTCGGGCTCATGCCCACCAGAGTGATGAAAGAGCGCTCTGGTAGTAGGCGATATAACCTCGTAGTTAAAGCCCGGGCATGTGTCATAAAACCTAACCTAACCTATATATTAACGATTTGAATTCAAGAATATATTTATTGGGAATTAAAATTGAGGGGGTGTGTTGAAATTTGAATTGACTGCCGATGTAATAAGTGTTACTTAACACAAATAGTATGAGGTTTCAAAAGCCACCATGTAAGTCAAATATTGATTTTTTTGAGTTTCTTTCATACAGTCTAAATTAGGTTAAAAAATTGGTTTGATTTCAAAAATAATTATTAAATTCACTTTTCAAGGCTTCTATATTGAAGTTAACATACAGATTGACAAGCCCATCTGAAGTCATCATATCAGTTTAATAGCAGGTATCACTGTTGACTGGAAGTTGGCATTGAAACTCAAACATAACTTAGACATGGAAACAGTTTCAACTTTGAATATAGCGTCTTGAACAAGTTCCTTAGTTGAATGTTTACTACAGATGTCGTGCTGTTCGCTAGGAAGAGAGGTCTCAGTGTTAAGGTCAGCTTCCTGTTTGATATTCTCAGTGGATCTCTGAACGACTCGCTTGGTATGGACTACAAATGAGCCATCTGCTTGCCAAACCTTCCATGTCCAGTCTACCAAATAAAGAAAAAATGAAGAAAAATTTATATATATACAGTAGAACCTCTATAAGTCGAACATCAAGGGAGACGCCAAAAAAATCGAGTTACAGAGTTTTCGACTTATGGAGGATTTCGACTTAGGCAGATTCATTATAACTAATTTTGAGTTAGAGGGGTGAAGTAAATAAAAATTCAAGTTACAGAGGTAACGAACACATTTATTTTTATTATAAATCAACATTATTTCAAAACAACCTTAAATTTTTTTTTTTTTTACGTACGGTGCATATTAGCCATGTCAATGTGTTATATATAATTATTTAAGACATCCATGGCCCCGGGAGGGAGTTCTATAAAACTCACTCCCGGGCGGGATTCGAACCCGCAAACCATGGTGAGACCATGCGACCAAAGCCCTACGCTCTAGCCCGCACGGCCACCATGGCCCCCAAAACCTTAAAATAAAAAATACGTAGTACGTATATGTAGGTATTAAAAAAAGTCAGTAATTTTTTTTTGCTTTTGATAATTCGGTTGTTCTCTATCTATAGCATTATCTAAGGTATAAAGAACAGAAAATTCTACTACCTCTGACAATTTTTCAATGGACACAAAATATCATTTCTTCTACAATTAGTAATCCTATTTATTGTATACTCCTAAATTGTTTTATATGAAACAATGGTGTATATTGTCGGCAAATTCTAAAAGTTGGTAACTTATTTTTCTTCGAGCTACAGAGGTAATAAGTTTCAAATAATCGAGTTGTAAAGGTTGTAAAATAAAACATTGCTATGTTCGAGATACAGAGGTCCAATTTATTTTTTCGATTTATAGAGGGAAAATATATACCAAAATGGCTTGTAGGGACTCACTGATTATTTCGACTAATAGAGGGTTGAGATTTCGAGTAATGGAGGTTTTGGGGCTTGAAGGGAAAGGAAGAAAACGTTTTTTTCGAGTTTTGGAGGTTTTCGACTAAAAGAGGTTCTACTGTATATCAAAGTAATAAAAGGCATTGTCTTCTCACTGTTTTATTTCCGAGTGTCATCATCAGTGGCACATCTATGAATACATTTTTTTTTTAAACCGACTAAGTACTTCCCTAGCAAGGTTTCATCAATTAAGTTTTCGCTCTCCCTCCAAAGACCGTTAATGCTAAAACTCAATATTTGACTTACATAGTGCCTTTTAAAGCCTCATATTAAATTGTGTGTCGATACATTCATTACATCGGCAGTTATTAGGGTATTATAGGGGGGAAATTAATAGGTGCCATCCTTATGCGGTTTTGAAGTAAAAAATTAAATATATGGGAGGTAAAATAAACTTAAGCACGCCGTCCTTCGGATGGGACGTTAAGCGATGGTTCCGAGCCTGTACGATGTCAGGTACTCGTTAAAGACCCCTATCCTAGGTGAATAAAAATTTAGGATAGGCAAAATTTAGGACATAATTAAAACTGAAAATATTAACGTGAGCTCACGAAGAGAAATAAAATGAAAAAATATCTTTTTGTTGACAACCACAGTGTGGTGAAAATGGTGAAATTAAAATACAAACAAAAATGATGTTCTTCGAAGGATGATGCAACTGAGAGAGGGATTAGCCGTGTGTTACATATGAACGTTGTTGACTAAACAATACTAGTAATATAAATAACAACAAACAACTTGAAGTTGAAAAGTTTTTCTTGCGTTAAGTAATACTTGAACGCCCCCTTATTAGGTTTTATGTATTTTATTTAGCTTTCCACTATATGAACAGAAATGTATTTGTACATAAATGGTACCTACTTTTATGAAACAGGTCCTAGGTAACAGTTAGCCAGACAGATGACAGATGTGACAATACTGTTCCAAAATATCACAGACAGATAATAGCCAGTGATTGATGTGATTTGACGGAACATTTAGGATGATAGGATCGGAGTAGACAATCGGACCGAGGCCCTATCATAACGATAATAACCTGACGATAGCAATGATACAATAGTAGGTGTGTAACAATGCAACTGTCAAATACAAGGAGTCTAGAGTGGTCAAGGTTAGTGGACTCTACACCATTTGTCTAGTCTTAACTAGGCTAACTTTATCTAGGCTGTGTCATGTATAAAAAAATACACACATTAAAATGATTAAATTAATAATATTAAAAAATTAATTGGTACTTATAATTAGCTCGACCACACCTCAATTTCCATTGTTGTAAGCGATGATGGGCTCTAGACAGATTATCAATATTTACTGACATCTATATCTGAAACAAAATAAAATTCGAACATGTATAAATCACAATGGGTGGGTATGTGGGCGTGCCGCCCGCGGAACATATAATCTGCCCCTCACGTCGCACCAATCAGAATAGTTAGTCAGGTTAATAAAAAATAAACCGCATTTGAAAATCATTCATCATCATATACGCATTGCAAATGCGGTTTATTTTTTATTAGCCTGACTAACTATTCTGATTGGTACGACGTGAGGGGCAGATTATATGTTCCGCGGGCGGCACGCCCGCATACCCACCCATTGTGATTTATACATGTTCGAATTTTATTTTGTTTCAGATATAGATGTCAGTAAATATTGATAATCTGCCTAGAGCCCATCATCGCTTACAACAATGGAAATTGAGGTGTGGTCGAGCTAATTAATAAGTACCAATTAATTATATTTATTTTTCTGTAAAAAGCAAATTTCTTTTAAAACAAATGAGTAAAAAAAAAAAAACACGGCCATCAGCTGTTTTTTTTAGTGTGTGTAGAGACGAGTCGAGGCCTGAGTGAAGATGGACAGTGGTGTTTAGGCTTAAGTTGTGATGAACTAAATAGAAGTGAAAAGACGGTGAAATTGATCCGCAAAGAAGGTACTGTTGTTTGTTCATATGTACAGGAAATATGCCCAGAAATATATAACTTAATTTTAAAGAATGGCCAAAAATATAAAACAAAAAAAAGATTGAAATAATGTTAAGAATTTATATGTGATAGTAAGGCCAGTTATCTTCCAACCGCTGTGCTGTGTGGATGAACCACTGATGATGACGCTGTTGCGTCGAAAACCGGTTCTGGTATAAATAAAACAGTGGGAAGACAACGTCTTTTATTTCTATTAGTTAAGAATTTAGTTTGTAAAACTTCAGGAATACTACTTGTGAAATTTCGTAACAATCCGACCATTACCTAATGAGCTACCACTGTATTTTCACTTAGGCCTACCCCCACAACCCCCCTCCCGATCAAAATTTTGGGACGCCACAAACTTTATTTTTTAATTTGGCCTTTAAGAATACTATATGTGAAATTTCATGATAATCCGACCATTAGTGAATGAGCTAGCACTATATTAAATAGTATAAATTTTATACTTAGGCCTAACCCCACAACCCCCTCTCCCGTTCAAAATTTTGGGACGCCACACACTTTATTTTTCTATTTGGCCTTCAGGAATACTACATGTGAAATTTCATAATAATTCGACCATCCGTTAATGCGCTAGAAAATGTTTTATGCTTAGGCCCCCCTTACAACCCCCGCTCCCGTTCAACATTTTGGGACGCCATATAGCCTATTATTCAATCGGGCTCAAAAGAATGCTACATGTGAAGTTTCATAAAAATCCGTCCAGCCGTTTGGGCGTGATGCTGGAACAACCCACAAACAAACACACAAACCCCGTTTCAGCTTTATTTATATAGATAGGTAAGAGGAACATAACTGTTTTTACTTAAAAAAAAATATATATATTTATTATAATTTAGAAAATAATTGTATAAAAAAATAACAGCACTCAGAAAAAAAGATTTTGTTAATTCAACAATATCCTGGGTTTGTTACCTTTTTTTTTCATCATGATTCGTTAACTTGAAAAACATGTTTTGTTAAATTGAGATCATTTTGTTTATTTAACAATGTTCATTTGTGAATTCAACAACATTTTCAAATAATATTGAGGAGATTTTTTTTATTTTTTCTTAAATAGAATAATTATATTCTTACTGTATTGAGAAATAGGGGGAGATATTTTCAAAGTTAGGTTATTTTGATAACGCCATCTTAAGTCTTATCATTTTGAGCTGTCATTCGTGGTTGTTTCATGCGTCAGTCATATCTTACTTGTCAGTTTCAAGGAAGTATTCGTAAATTAAAGTGAGTTTATGTTTCTCATCTTACAATTAGTGTAAATTGTATCCGCTTGAATTAGTCAGTGTTGAATTTCATTAACCATTTGTTAGACCAACTTCTCCAATTACATGAGATATTTGTTGTCATGTAAATGAAGCCTGCTATTGTTGAACCAGTATAATTTGGTATTATTTTCATGAGAATTATAATATTATTTTGATTGGAATCACAACTTTTCACAAAAAAACAAAAAAAAAACATGTTCTTTGCTTTCCCGGGACTTCAAAAATTGAAAATATGATATTACAAAGTGAATTTTGACATAAAGTAATAGGTACCTCAGGCGAATAACACCCAAGACGTTTGGATTTGTTAATTTTTTTAAGCTTTTTTAAGGACATTTTATGGAATCAAACGAGATGAAGTATCTTTACTCTTCAATTTAGTTTTACTTATACACTTTTTTAACTAACAATATTTATGAAACGGGATTTATTTTCAATGTGGGATTTTGTTTGTAGTTAATTATTAATTTAGTTTGAAGTTACGCGACTTACTGACATCTTGAATCATATTCGTTCTTATTTTTTTTTTTACATAATTTCCCTTTACTTTTATCATCTCTCTTACCCATCCATCAAAATTGTCTTTCAATTCCTTTTTATTTTTTTATTTACTTACTTATTTTATTATTATTTTTTTTCTGTTATTGTCCTAATAATTAAGTTAAATTTTAGTCCCGAGGACCTACTACTGGGTGGCCTTCCTCTCACATGCTCTTCACGCCAACATATCAATACCATCATAGATGCTGGTTGTTGCACCCTAGCAACAGTTCTATCTTTATAAATAAAATACAAAAAAAAAAAAAGTTTGTAGTTAATTTTAAATAATTTATAAATTAATAATCAAATTATTTAATGTTTCAAAGTATTTACATTTAAAGCCCCCTCCAAAACAAATCTACAGGGTTGTTTTACACAGGAACTTCTGAATCCTCCTCATACTAAAGTTTTTTTTGATATATTCTTTACATCGGCAGTTATTAAGGTTTTTGTGTTAAGCTTCCCCCCTAATCCCCCCCTTTCCTTTTGTTGATTTGACTGAAAATCATTAGGTGTCGTCCTCTTAGGATTCTGAATACACGTATCAAAATTTCGTTGTCAATATATTCATTCTATCGGGAGTTATCGTGTTCATAGACACGAAACTAAATATAACACTTGCGACCGATTACTTTGCGATTCCCCTATACTTCGTATAACGTATGTATGGATGAGTAATGAAAGTATTTCAATTATTAACTTCCTGATTCTTCTGACGCAAGGCTCTAAAAGAGAAATGCCACTGTTTCAATGCCAATGTTTAAATAAAGTGCTCTCATTAGCTTTCAAGTAAAGTGTGTCAGGAAGTTTCGAATATGTACCATCACGAAAGCAATCCTTGATAGTACTGCAGAGTAATTGTTACTTCTTCGTTGAACTCAGTATTTTGATGTTCCTGAAGAGTCTCAAGATCACGGACTGTAGACCTTTTGACCAGAATGTTATATGAATAGTCTTCTGCCCTTGTCCACCCATTCGCTAGAATATATTTTCCGCGTCTTTCTCAAAACTTAACCTGAAAATTTTATTAACTGCCGATGTAATGAATGCATCGACATGAAATTTTATATTATTTTCGATACCTGTTAATTATCAGCAGAATCGGCCGAAAGTTCGTGTTCACGATGCCGGTGATTCGTGACGCTTATTATTGGTACATACCTTCAGTGATAGGGACTACGGAAATATTCGTAACTAAGTAGGTCTTCCTCCCGAAGTGTTACTACTGTTTCCACTTTTTGTTTATCTCATTAACACAAAGAAGGTACATTAATTTAATTATATGTTTTATATGCCCTAAAATAACTTAAATTTGAAGAATTGCCAATATTTAGAAAGAAAAGAGACTATAAGATAAATGTAAAAATTAGGTTGTAAGATTTCTTTTTGTAGACAATTTGATTTTTTTTTATCTCTTATTAATTTTATTATGTAGTTTAAGTAAATAAACCCAATCATTTGTTCGTGAATTCTATGCTATTCATTTTCCCTGTTGGCTCAGTAAGATAATTTTAAAAACCTTTGGACTAGATTTGATATTTGTTTGGGTATAAACAATTTGTTTTTTACCACAACTAGTTTCATCAAACTCACATCTTCAGGCGGTGAACCAGAACATATATAAACCAAAATTAGACTAGAATTTAAGAGCATTCACAGCTCATGTCAATCATTAATTTTAAATGATAAAAACAACAATGCAATTACATAAAAATATTTTTAAATAACACGCAAAAATTACATTACTATAGAAGGGATCAAAGAACTGGACACATATCAGGGACTTGCTGGACACCGGTTGTTATATAATAAACTCTTTTAACTGTCGACAACCCAATTTTCCGCGTCAACATGAGTTTCCTTTCCTCAATGTCCATTCTTTGGACTGTTTTCTAATGTACATTCTTGTATTAAATAATTAAGTAATAATAAGGTACAAATCCCCTTACCAACAGTTTACACTGCGGAGATGACAGCCATATACCAAGCTTTAGAGTACTGCTACACAAGTAAATGCACCAAGTACCTGATTTGTTGCGACTCTCTTAGCGCAATATACTCATTTAGGGGCAAATACCCTAGCGATCCCATGGTGCACCTCATCTTAAGGAAACTGGAATCACTACATACCCTTGGAAAAGACATAGTCTTCGCTTGGATCCTAGGACATGTAGGAATCCAGGGTAACGAGCTGGCGGACCGAGCCGCAGCTGCCGTGCTAACAGAGGCCATACCACTCCGTCCTGCAGACATCAAGCAGACACTCAAATTGGTCATAAAAAATAAATGACAAAAGCAATGGGAGGAGTGCAATACTTTTCTGAAGTCGGTTAAACCTCGAATCGACACACAGCTGATGTGACGTCTCTTTCCCGGAAAGAAAGAATGGTCCTGACGAGGCTGAGAATCGGACACACTTGGCTAACCCATGTCCACATTTTGTTGCGGAGACGCCCACCGAGTTGTCCGCAGTGCAAGGACGAACTGACTGTTTTCCACATTCTTCAGTCCTATGAAGCTCTCAAGCCCTACAGAGAAAGAGATGGACTATTGTATCATCAGAAAATTATATGGTGCCATTCACGGAGGAATGGCTAATATCCAGAGAGATAGCCTTATCCGCATGATGTCACTATTATAATAATGGTTGTCTTGGCGCTAATGGCCTCTGCAGTCGATGCGCCTAGTAATAAAAAAATAAATAATAATAAATTAATAATAATAAATAATATTATCATTATGGACTCTTTGACTAATATATTTATTTTTTCTGAACAGGTCTGAAAGAGGAGCGGTGCCCGATCCCTCGGGGGAAGGTGATGGGAGGTAGCTCAGTTCTCAACTTCATGGTGTACACAAGGGGAGACCGACGGGACTATGACAACTGGTCCCAGATGGGAAACAGAGGCTGGTCCTGGAACGAGGTCTACCCGTACTTCTTGAAGAGTGAGGATATACAGAAGGACGGCTTCCTCGTCGATATGAGGTAACTAGACACGACTAGTGTCCAAAAACTTCCATCCCTCTCCTTAGTAATTCCTTATAGTAGAGTTTGTTAGTTATTATGACTCATATCCGGGCTTTAACTACGAGGTCATATCGTTTACTACCAGAGCGCGCTTTCGTCGCTCTGGTGGAATTTTTTTTTTCTTTTGCGGGTGTTCCAGACCCCTGTGGGACCAAATCACCCGTCCGCCGCGTAGAGAGGAAATAGGTCTGATTTTATTTGTATTTATTTATGGTGCTACGGCCGATTGTAGGACCCCGCCACTCGCCGGAGCGATCGTTTCGGTCCTCCAACCTACCTTATCGGCGTTTCCCGCCTTTTTTATTATTCCTTGTTTGTTCATTTTACACATTATTATATTTTTATCATGCATTTATTTATTTTTTATCTTATCTTATTTTATTTTGACTATTTTTATTTTTCTTCTTTCTCTTCACACTTTTTATATCTAGCCCCTATTTTCTAAAATTAATTTTATTTCAAACCTTATCTGGGCATCCTTCCTTCTCTTTTATAATCAACCATCACAGTATTATGCTCTGTCAATTTGATTATTCTATTTATTTTTTTCTCTTTTTTTTTAAGTATTCTCTTTTATATATATATATATATATATATATATATATATATATATATATATATATATATATATATATATATATATATATATATATACTTTTTTTCTTCTTCTTAATTAAGCTGTTAATTTTATGTTTTTTCATGTTAATCTTTTGTTTATCTATATTTATAGTTGTCTAGTTTTTTCTAAAATGTAGCACTAATTTATTTATCTATGTATTTATTTCTTTTGTACGTCAAACTGATATTTCATTGTTTCCTATTCTTTTTGACTCTATATGTATTTATTATTAGGGGAACTCGGTCACAGAATAATAAAATTTCTTCTTATTTCATATTCATTTCATGTTTGTTTTGATATTGCAGATATCACAGAAGAGGTGGATACCTGTCGGTGGATACGAGTGCCTACAAATCTCCTTTGGTTCATGCCTTTGTCAAAGCGGGAGGTGAACTTGGCTTCAAAGTGGGCGACTACAACGGCGGCGATATCTCCGGCTTTGCATATGTACAAGTAAGTATCATATGAGGCACAAGTGGTGTAAGTCCAAAAATTTTAATTTCAGTAGAAAGATTTTTAGTTAAATGGGTTGTAAACAATTCTTTTTAATAAAATAATTATTTTTTCTTTGCATTTGGTCTAAAAATTATTATTTTTTCTTTAGAAATAGGGTTTATTGATACAGCAACCCCTACGAATCTATAAAGCTATTAAGAAAATGAAAAAGTAATGGACTTACACCACTTCTGCTCTGAACTTCCATCAGACATTTGAAATAATATATATATATATATTTTTTTATTTACAAATAAACACAAACAAGCAAATGTGCTAAAAGAGAGATAATTGCAATGTCAAGTGGGGAGAAATCACCCAGTGGTGAGACTCTCTAGTCACTGATTTACTTTGTAACTCGTGAATTATTCCTCAAAGAAGTAGATTAAGTTGATTTAACCGAGAACATACACATTTTTACGAGATACCAAGAAACCAACATCTTTATAATTCCGAAAGTATTAGAGTCCTGAGCTCCCAACTTCTTCCTAGTGCGCAGATGGCTTGGGAGATGACCATAGTACACTTATTTTGGCCATTTTTCGACTCAACAACTTATTCACTGTGACCATAGATAATACCTTTGTATGTGTTTGCATTTAGTTTTGTTTAGATATAATATTTTAGTTTGTTTAGTTTATTGTTGGTTTAGTGACAGTTTTAATGTTCATTTCTTTTACTCAAATCGAGCATACATCAACTCATTAATAATGTATATGTGTCAATATAGTCCCTGAAGAAGGCACACTCAGTGCCGAAAGTTTGGCAGACATTTTACAAGTTCTTCCAATATAAATGTTATACAAGGTCTTTACTTTTATTTTTTTTGCTAGCAATAATTTAAAACTTTCGCCCTTTCTTCATGGGCATATCATATATATAAAGCTGAAAATGTCTGTGCGTTGTACCGCTATAACTCACGAACGGCTTGATAGATTTGATTAATTTTTTTTTTTAATTTGTTCTTCATCGTCTGTGGAAGGTTATAGGCGTATTAGTACCTCAATATCTGGTCCATTCCAGCATCCACCCACGCAATCTTTGTAACTCAAAAACCACTGCAATGATTAATGAGGAATCTTTTTGAATAGATAAGTTTTATCTACCGGAAGGTTAAGGTCTATTTTTTAATCAACCCCTGGTCCATCCCAGCATCCACTCACGCAATCTTTGTAACTCGAAAACCATTGCAACGATTAATGAGAAATCTTTTTGAATAAATTAGTTTTAGCTCCAGGATGGTTGAAGTCTATGTTTTAATCAACCTGGTTGTCACAAGCGTTCTCAAGTACGCACTGGCTAGGACGTCCACTGATGCTAAGTATTCACTAGCTGTGGTTTCCGCCGTTGAATGGCGCGTACTAGCCATGGTGCCCAGGGGTCCTAAAAACTTACTAGCTGGGATGTCTGCCATTGAAGGACTATAAGCGTTATTCCATATGAATAATTGAAAATTATAACATCATGAATGTACTATTGAAGAATTGAAATGGATTCGAACGAGAGATATTAGGAGAAAAGTCAAAGTTCCCCGGGCAACGCCGGGTATTACTGCTAGTGCTATTTATTTGACATATATAAATCTCGCTTTGAAAATATATAGAAAGAGAAGAACAGTAATAAAAGTGGTTGTTTCTTTTATGACCGAGGTAGTCAAGTGGCTGGAACAAAATACCCTTTATCCTGATTGTTTGTGGTTTATCTTCCAGGATGTGTACTCTTCTCTCGGACAGAAAGGAAGAAGTCTCAGTACTTTTCCGCAATTAACCTTCCACTTATTTTTACTTCCCCAGTTGTACGAAGTTGATGCAATCGGTCAGAAATTCGATGCGGAATTTTCAAAGGAATTTCATGTTTTTCATCCTCCAGATTCTAAAAATGGAAAAAAAATAATCTATCTGTCTCTTTGTGTCTGTATGTCCTAGAACTCCATTATGATTATGGGAGATGATTGACTCAGAAATCAAATAATTGCCGTTGTAATAAATGTATTGAGATAATATTTCACATGTAAATTCAAAATTCCATGAGAAGGGGGATCAGAAATCTCATAAGTCAATACCTGTCAAAATTGAGCGAAATTGGCCAAAGGGAATGGAGGATTTGGGGAGGGTTCAACTCTAAAACATTAATTACTTCCGATGTAATGAATTTATCGACACAAAATATAGTATGAGGATTTAGGAGCAGTTATGTAAGTCGTCTTCTTGAGAGTTTGTTCTTTCTGCCCGAGTTGGGATTACACAAGGACGTTAAACGAAATAAACAAACAAATGTAGTCTTAATGATAGTAAGATGTGGATCGAGATAACAAATTAAACAAGAGGCTCACTCTGCTGGATGAATGATGTACCACTAATGATGACACAATATTGTTGACCTCTTGTTTAATTTAACGAATCTAGTGTTTTCAGTTGAAAACGAAAGAACATGTATATAATTATTGTTTTTTTTTGTTTTTTTTTTCAGTCGACGACGAAAAATGGAACCAGGATGAGTTCATCACGTGCCTTCCTACATCCTGCACGAAAACGTAAAAACCTGAACGTTGTCAAGTACGGTATGGTGACAAAGGTGCTGATTGAGGGAGGACGAGCTGTCGGGGTGGAATATGTGAAAGGGAATCGCCGATATCGAGTTAGAGCAAGGCGAGAGGTGATCCTTAGTGCGGGCGCTATAGGCTCACCACAACTGCTCATGTTGAGCGGAATAGGACCTGCGGCCCATCTTCGGCAGATGGGGATCAACCTGGTCCGTGATCTGCCCGTCGGAGAGAATCTGATGGATCATCCGGTCATTGGAAATGTTATATTTACTGTGGATAAGCCGGTTGGGCTGACGGAGAATAGGATAACAGATGCGGATACCATCGCGGAGTATATGC
This sequence comes from Aradus depressus, assembly GCA_963662175.1. NCBI lineage: Eukaryota > Metazoa > Arthropoda > Insecta > Hemiptera > Aradidae > Aradus > Aradus depressus. The sequence goes on along the minus strand of OY759222.1, from coordinate 12,250,129 downwards.
TCTATCATAAAGGACCTCTTTCTATGACAGGAGGTCTGGAAGGCTTGGCTTTTGTCGATGTGTACAATCCTCATGGTCCTAATTCATTCCCAAATTTGGAAATACAATTTTGTGCTGCTTCTCCACTTTCTGTTCCAATCATTGATGCAAATTTTAACGTAAAAGAAGAAATTCACAACAAAGTATACAGATCCAACGGTACAACACACAGTTATCTTATGTTTATGAACGTTATGCGACCAAAAAGTCGAGGGAGGATCACACTCAGATCCACAGATCCATTTGCAAAACCAAAAATTGATCTAGGATTTTTTCAACATCCCTCAGATGTAAGAATTCTTGTCAAAGGAGTGGAACTGGCAGTGAATATAAGTAAAACGAACGTATTCAAAGAATACAATCCGAGGATTTATGATAAACCAATTCCAGGATGTCAAAAACACCCCCGAGGCAGTGAGGCCTATTGGGCTTGTCACGCTAGACACATTTCGGTTACCAATTATCATCAGTCAGGCACCTGCAAGATGGGAGCACCTGGCGACCCGACTGCAGTTGTCGACCCGCGACTTCGGGTCATAGGTATGAAAGGCCTTAGAGTCATTGATGCTTCAATTTTTCCGATGATCATGTCCGCGCATACTAATGCGCCTACGATGATGATTGCGGAAAAAGCTGCTGATATGATCAAAGAGGACTATGGTAGAAGACGCTAAAATGGTTTTTGTTTTCTATTTTTATTTCCTTTCAACTGCCAAATTTTTTTAGGCTTTGGTTATAGAATGTGCGTTCTGTCGAATGAGTTAGAAATTGTTGGTTAACATTTTATACCTTGAATAAAAGTGTCTTCCTGTTCAAAAATGTTTTATTTCATAACAGGTTTCGCATTTTTTGCATCATCAGGTTGAAGAATAATGAGAGTGGATTGGGGGATGAGTGCGTGGTAACTCTTCACACCAGTTTAAACGACACCCGGTTTGAATTATTTGAGTGTCGTTCAGAAACTGATACTTCACACTTTTTGCAGAGATATTGTGAAACACCTAATAATAAATAAATACTGGTATTTGTTGTCTGAAGATGGTAGCAATACCGAAAGTATATAAATTTTGTGAAATAAACAATATTTTTTTAAAAACGCACTCGTACTCTACTATTCCCTTATGTTTTTTCCACCTGATGATGCAGAATATGCGAAACAGATTGAGAAATAAAACATATTTGAACAGGAAAACAATCACTTTTCATCTTAGCGTCCTGTAACATCGCTATTTACTGAAAATTTCTAATGAACTATTCTACATTTTTTTTGCTCCATAAATCGGACAATATACGAAACCCTTTTAATATATCTTTTAATATCGTAATTGGAACAGCCTCTTACGATATTTCAAATGTAATTGACTCTGTTACTAACAATTGTTTGACTTTTCAGTCTCATTCGTCAGAACACATTTTTTACGCTTACTGTAACTTTAGCCTTACTAAAAAATAAATAATAAAAAAATAAAATAAAAACATATAGTAAACTTTGGATTTTTACGAAAAAACGAAATTGACATTATTTCCAGATTTATATAACGTCGAAAAGTTAAACTATAATTGCTTCTTTCAAAATAAGCTATTTATTTTATAGTTAAAATGTGTTAACGATTGACCACAAAGCGAAAAGCAAATATCCCCTGAATTTTAGCCCACGTATAATGTTTTACACAATCAGTGTTATGCTAATACAAAATCCAAAGTTTAATTTTTGTTAATTCAGTTGATTTATAATTTTGGCAGTTGAACGAAACCTATTTATATTTTATAAAAATTGAATCAAAATTTACTCTTTTTCATGGTATTTGTTCATTGTCAGTGATATTATTGTGATTCAATGAAGCAAAAATACTGTGAAACAATGCCTGACTAGTCATAAATGTTGTTTGTTTGCCATTTTAGCATAACTGTAGTTGAAAAAAAAATAAATAAAAAAATAATAACTTTAAGCAGGTTATTAAAGGTATATTCCTGGTAACTAATTTTAAGTTAAATAATTTCAGAAAATTGTAATTGATAGAAATGTCGTGCGTAGAATATGTATTTTGGAAATGGGTTGTCATGACTAGTGGTAGCCATTGAGCCTAGATTCATGAGAAGAAGGGCTTTGATATATTCAATTTGATGCCCTAGTTGTATTTTTTGGAAAATATTATTATAATTTTTGAAGTGTAGCACATCTTTTCGGTGAAAGATTCTTCATGATCCTGTATGCATTTTTTAAAAATATCTTTCCTGTCAAATTTCATGTCTTTTGGCGAAAAAAACCAATGCGTTCTATTTTTTCACTGTTAAATTTGATATTTTCCTTTACAAATATTATTTTACAATTTCCTCGTTGAACGCGGGTTATCGATCCCGGATTTATTCTATAAATGGAGAACACGAAATTTGAACTAAAATAATTAGTTGAACGTGTTTTCCTCGTATGTATTAAAATGGTTTTACACTACCATTGTTTTCAAATATAAAACTGTAATTTAAAAATGACGACTTCTCTATTGATGATATCATATTATATAATATATAAGATGAAATCATCAATAGCCAAGTCGTCATTTTATTTTCTACTTAAAAAATTAGAAAAATCAAAATGTAAAAAGTGTGTCTGCCATTTTGTATATTTAATTGTATTTGTATAAAAACTTTTTAGTTTATTGGCAGCAGATTACTATAACGACTGAATAATTGTTCGTTATTTATTACGTTACACAAATTAGAAGAATTTATAATTATTAATTTTCATTAAAATTTGAAATTAAACAAATCACTCAGCAGATTGTATGAACTCTATTGAAACAAAAACATAGCCTACTAGAGATGAATACGCTACACTTTCTCTTTCAATTTTGTCGTAATTTTCCATGCCGATTCCGCTGAAAATAAATGTGTCGTCCTTACGTTGTTTAGAATTCACATGTGAAATTTTGTGTCAATACAATCATTTCAACTGTAGTTATTAGATTTTTTGAATTAAGTCTCACCCCTAAGCCTCCCTTTTCCCTTGTCCGCGACGAAAGATCTTTCTGGTTGTAGGCGATATGACCTAGTTGTTAAAGCCCGGGCATTAGTCACAACAACTAATTAGTAAATATATGTATATATTGTTACTATTCATGTTACAAATCAAAGGCATCCTTCCTCCACCATAGTATTTTGACTGGTGTTTTGATCAAATATTGTGCGCTACTAAAGTATCGTACAAGTCTGTCAATATGCCGTTTTACGCTGTTTTATTTTTAAATTATTTAATAGAATATATTTTATCAACGAAAAACGTGAGAAATTAACAAAACATTTCCTCTTGTCCGATTTGAAATTCGATAGGTGTTGTTCTTATGGGATTTTGATCACATATATAAAATTTCGTGTCGATATATTCATTCTATTGGCAGTTATTACTGTTTTTATGTTTAGCCTCACCTCTAATCCCCCTCTTTTCTTTGGTCAAATTTGTAATCTAGAGGTCGGAATTTACTGAAAACTCCGCATCGAATTTTTGACCGATTATATAACTTCCCCTATACTTCATACAGCTGAGGAAATAAAAGATAAAAAATGTATTTTTAGCTGACATTTTCTCTTTATTTCACTGTAAAATGTCCCACAATAAATTTTACATATTTGTGTACACTGTACATGTTATAAGAGTTAAATTATAGAAGGAACTAAACAATTTTGTATTCAACTGTCTTTAATAGTTCAGACTATCATTACAACAAAAGATTACATCTTGAGAAACATGACAGTTTGTGTGAACGTACTCAATTAAAAACTCAAAAATAGACAACATTTGTTGAAAAAGACAAAAAAAAATGAACAACACATAATAATGTAGTCAAGTACAACCAGATTGTTACATTTAAATATAGTTCCAGTCAAACTGGAAATTATTGTTTCCATAAAACCATAAATTCCACCTTTTTGAGAATGTTAATCAAAAGGGAATGGATGTTGCTAGGAATAAAGACATGAATACGGTTTGTTTGTTTATGTTTTGGTGCTTTAGTAAATATAATAAAGAGATTCAATGAAGGGAAAAATAGATATACTTAAATATATCCCTGTATATATAAATATACCCATTTAGGAGGGCGCCGGTAGCTAGGTGGTATGCGTGCTTGCTTACTGAGCTCAAGATCGCGGGTTTGTAACCTGGCCTAGGGAGGGCCTTAGGTTTTTTATATGGAATGTAGAAAAACCTTGAGCTCGCCCTGTTAGTTATTCGTTAATGACCTCTTCTTTAGGTGAATACTTTAGGACTTCCTTAGTGGACTCGGGCTCAGGTTCACCAGAGCGACGAAAGAGCTATCTGGTAGTAGGCGATAGGACCTAGTTGTTAAAGCCCGGGCATGAGTCGCAATAACTAATTAGTAAATATATATATTTATATATAAATATGTTACTATTAGTAACATATTCATGTTACAAATCAAGGACATCCTTCCTCTACCGTAGTATTTTGGCTGGTGTTTTGATCAAATATTGTGCGCTACTAAAGTATCGTACAAGTCTATCAATATGCAGTTTTACGCTGAATTTTATTTTGAAATTATTTAATAGAATGTGTTTTATCAATGAAAAACGTGAGAAATTAACAAAACATGAAATGGTTGTAATATAGGAATATTAAAACCTCCTCATGAATGATAGTAAGATATTATTAGTTAGTTATTATGACTCATGTCCGGGCTTTAACTACAAGGTCATAGACCCTACTGTGGGAGTCCTAAATTTTGTTTATCCTAAATTTTTACTCACCTAGGGTAGAGGTCTTTAACGGGTACCTGACATCGTACAAACATCGCTTAACGTTTCATCCGAAGGACGGTGTGCTTACGTTTATTTTACCTCCCAGTTAAAATAAACTAAGGGTTTCGAACGAACGTTCTTGAGCTCAGAAGACAAGCACCCATACCACTGAGCTACCGGTGCCCTCAGTGATATATTGTGGGGGAGTTGTACCAAATGATACACGGATATTGACGTCCCACTGTTTATGACAATCACTACACATTTTTTTTTTCTTTAATTTCTTAAATTATTTTTCATAACTGATTTATATTCACTTATTATTTATAAATGAAAAATTTAAGTAATTTCAAATTACATTTCTGTCATGAAATTTATGTAATGTAAGTTATTGGCCATGCGAGTTCTTTTCCTAGAGAGCTTAAAATTGTAAATAAGTCAATATTACTTTGTAATAAAAAAATAATGATAAATAAAATACAGTAGAACCTCTACGTAACGAACTTCTATATAACGAATTTTCTCTGTAACGAATTTTTTTTTAAAGACAAATGAAATTCCATTATAAAATGTTTCCAGATAACGAAGAAAATCTTCCATATAACGAATTAAAATGCTCCGAAAAAAAAATCCAAAAAGTAATTTTTATTATTAAAATTATAATTATGTAATGGCGACAATGGGAGAAGGGGAGGCGCCATAGAAGAACCCGCCAGCTGTCATTGAAGAAGTGCCTGATAATGTTTTCCAAATGCTAAACGATTGTGAACATTTCTATGAGAAGTTACAAACACGTGTTCAACAAGATATTAGAAAATATTTCCCAGTTCAATAAATTACATACCAATTGATATGTATACATTTCCCTATTGCTTCGTAAAATGTAGTAAATTTTTTTGTATTTTATTATGTACATATACGTATTTCATGCAGATAAATACATATGTATGTATATTTTTTTCTCTAATTGAGTGTTTTTATTTATTTTTAATTTTATATAGGTGTATACAAAATATCCTGTGTTACATTTCATAAAAACACAAGTTAAATACATTTGTACATACTATGTATGTATTTCTATATTTTTTTTAAACTGTAAAAAAATACAATTTCTTTATAACGAAGTTTCTATGTAGCGAACTTTTACTTTGGAACCTTCAATTTCGTTATATGGAGGTCCTACTGTATATGTCATCCTAGGCTGGTAAAGTACAACGCAGTCAAATACATAATGTAATTTTGTTTCATATTTTCTCTGTTTCTTTGTTATTGTATTATATTATTATTAATTATAATATCCATGCATCTGAAGAGAGAAAAAAAAATAAGAAATTAAATAAATAAATGAAATATTAAACAGTTAAATCCAAACTTACATTTTTCACAAAATTATGTTTGTGAGTTCTATATATCTGGAACCAGGGGTGTGCAATATTATACAACATATGTATAACAATAAAATTGTTGAACACAAAACTATTTATTAATGACAATGTCAAAATTTAAAAAAATATATATTTCTCTGGTGATGGGGTAAAGTGCTCAAGTGATAATTCTTAATTATTATTTTACGCTGTTCAATTTGAAGGAATCATGTAGAACATTTTATTAGCATTTAAATTAAGTTGTCATTGACAAAATTGCATCTTTACCCCAGCATCATAGATTTCTTTGAATGTTATTTTAATTTTAAAGTAATAATTGATTTTTTAAATAAATAAATGTAAAAAAAAAAATATTATAAATAAAATGTATTAATATAAGGAATTATGATAAGTATTTTGAATGACTAGTTCTATTTATTTTAGGAAATTGGTCGTTTGGTTTATGTATTGAACGTGTAAATAAATAAATTTAGTAATATTGTCAACTGTCTATCAATATCTTTCTACAACTTCTAAGTTGAGGAACGCGGACATATTGTGGAAACTTGTAATAAATGAATAAAATATCTTTCTATTTATAATTTACATCAAGTTTTTAATATAATAATATATATATATATTCACAGCTTTATTCTGCTTCCAAATTATTTTTTTGATCATTACACTCTAGCAAATAGACGTTTCGGAAAAAATAAAAAAAAACTCATCTTGTTAATTTATTTGCTGATCTTTATTGTAAACATTTTTTCCCTTATATTGATCATAATACTCGTTTTGCAGAGTCGACCTCTGTGTTCTGCATAAAGATTAATATGATCAATACAAGGAAAACAATTGTTTACAATAAATATCAGCAAATAAGAACATAATACTACTGCGTGGAAGGGGTCCCTAATTTCTTCAGAGAGGACACAATTGCTGAAACCAAATGCGAAGGGCGATGATAACCTAGAAGTTCTCTCATTCGCCATCGTCTTAACCATAATCGGCTCCCATTTCACCTGCACAAGATACACATTCTACCTTCACCATACTGTACCTGCCAACAGCAAGTAGAAACGGATGCGAACCATATCCTCTTCGCTTGTCCACTACCCAGCTCAGAACGCGAAAATATGTTTAATGTTTTCATACAGGACAGAATGGTGCTTCCCACTATGGTCCAAACTAATAGTATCTCGAACTAACAACCGAGATATTTTTGATACATTTTTCAGGTACATTTCTATCAATAATATGGTTATTAAGCTGAGTTTACGAAGCTCTTTCTTAGACGTTGTACTCGTACTCCTCCTAAACCCCTTTACCGATCACATCGAAATTTGCCAGGATGGTAGGGGACACGGTGACGATGCTTTACTTCTAAAAAAATCTGAAATCGAACATACCACGGAGGAATAACCACTGAAAAACGAAATCCCCATTGAAAACAATTGAGAGACAAAATTCTCGAGCAAAATAGAATTTTTCGATTTCAAATGTAAAAATCCGGGCGAAACCCTTTTCGGTTTACCATCGGACACCACTTTTTTTGAGCCGTTTTTTTACAAAAAACACATAGTAAAAAGAATTTTGTGCAAAAACAGCTGTTGTCAACAAAAAGGCTAGAAAAAAATCCATTGAAATCTATTTAAAGTATAAATATATTCATAAAGCCACCTTGGATGGTAAGGAATTTTCAGATACGCAGGGAGCTGGGTGTTCCCGACGTTAGAGACTTCATATTGGAGTTAGCGACTAGATTCAGGACGGTTGCAGAATGTTTCTGGAGCCGCTACCTTTGGCATTGGGGGACCTCTGCTACACCGTCGTCTGAAGCCCCGGCTTCTGCAAGATATCATATTTTAACAATATGCAATATGTATATATATAATTTTTTATTTGTGTATAGCGCCCCTTGCAATGAACCGAATAAAGAGTTTTTTTTGTATTCATAAAGAACAGATGTTCACGTTGAACACCGAGAAAAAGTTCCGGTAAAAGTGCGCAAACTTGAAAACCCTACGGTTCCATCCAGTGATCACAAACCGGTTCATATGCCCCATTTCAAATGCACTACTTGTATGTTAACCGACCACATTAACAGTATGATTCAATAAATTTAGACTGACTCAGCTCAGTTTTTGCAAACAGTAGAAATGAATGCATTGCACACCTAGTATAATTTTCCATTGTAAGTAAATGGCAGGTATGCTAAGTTCATAAAGCCATGAACAAATAAAAAAACAAGAACGTAGAAGTTATTATATAGCCTCGTGAGCCACATCATCAATTCTTAAAATAGTGCAGCTAAAAAAAATGAAATCAATTGTTACGCATAGCAACGAATTTAATTTTTTTTCCCCCTAAAATTATTTTATACTGACGTTACTGGATATATGAAAGTAACGTGTTGGATTTTTTTGAAAGTGACTATACTCAGTATGAGTAGTAACGCAAGTATGAATTTGAAAGGGGAGAGTGATCTGTAAAAACGTGTCAGAAGTTGATGAACCGAGTAACATGATAAATATTAAATTTTCCAACCAGCTTTAGGAAAGGTTGGAGGTGACTAAAAGGTCAAGTACCAGGAAAATATGGAAAAACAGTTTCCATTCAAAATAAATGACGATATTATCGTCATAACCTGAGCTTCTTGGGCACCGAAAAGTCTCAGATGATTCTATGGAAAAAAGTATATTACAAAAAAATGTTCCTTATTCAATTTCCAACTAATAAAATGCCCTCAAATTTGAGATAGTGTCAATACGAACAAATAGGGGGGCGCCGGTAGCTCAGTGGTATGCGTGCTTGACTTCTGAGCTCAAGATTGTGGGTTCGTAACCCGACCGAGGCCCTTAGTTTATTTTATCTGGGAGGTAAAATAAACTTAAGCACACCGTCCTTCGGATGGGACATTAAGCGATGGTCCCGAGCCTGTACGATGTCAGGTACTCGTTAAAGACCTTTGCCCTAGGTGAATAAAAATTTAGGGTAGGCAAAATTTAGAACTCCCACAGTAGAGTCGGGCTCATGTCCACCAGAGTGACGAAAGTGCGCTCTGATAGTAGGCGATATGACTAGTTAAAGCCCGGGCATGAGTCATAAAACCTAAGCTAACCTTAGTAGTTTTTTCTTTTATTAATAAGGAGGGAAATGGAATGTATGTGATGCGGCTATAACAGGTAATTTTTATGCTAACCATCTTTGTGCAAATCCTTCACGCTCCCACTTCCCCATCTCAAATTAATATACTTGATATAAGAAAGTCACTCTCAGAATTGCGCTGTACAATGAAACAAAGAAACCGCTGACACTAACATACACACAGTAATGACATTCTGAAATGAATTTTAGAGGGGGTCTCCTTTGTACAAAGGTGGTTGGTATAATAAAGTCTTGTTAAGGTCACATCACATATTTTTTTTATTTTGCGTCTCGCTGAGAGGGCTATGAGAACTGCTTGCGGTACCCAGGACGTACGAGTACTCCGTCCTTCGGATGGAACGTTAAGTTTAGCGTTACTCGTAAGACCCTTAAATTACTCAACCTGGGTAGGCAAGATTTGGGAGTAGTTCGAAGAGTGCACCAATGGGACGAAAGAGCGCTCTGGTAGTAGGCGATATGACTTTGTAGTTATAGCCCGGGCATGAGTCACATTAACTAACTATATTGATAGATTAGATTTATGAATTAAGTCCTTCCTCCTACCTCTCTGTTCCCTTGGTCGAATTGGCTGAAAATGAATAGGTGTCGTCTTTATGAATCTAAATATAAAATTTCGTAACGAGACAATACATCGTTAGTTTGAAATTTTATGAATTAAATCCTTTCTGTAACCCTCCGTCCCCCCTCTTCCCTTAGGCCAAATTCAAAAGGATCTACATACAAAATTTCATATCGATATATTCATAGACATAAAACATGAAATATCTTTTAATTTTTGAATTCTTATGATCGAAAAACCTAAAATTAATTTTAAAACTCAACATCGAATATCTGACAGTAACTGAGTTGTGAGTTGTAACATTCGCCTCAAACTTACTTTAGTGTTAAGGAGCTCTAAAAATTAAGCGTACAAAACATTTTTGAGCTTAACTTCATGAGAGTTGGGATGTTGTGAGATCTGTCATAAGTTATAAACATGTTCGAAAACTTTGTTATAGAACTTGGACAACTTAAATGGATAAGTTTAGACAATTTGAAAAGCCTATAGCCCTAAACATATTATTATTTTTTCTTATGGCAGTATACTGTACCTCCTCATTCTCTTGTCGATTTGGCTAAAAATCTGCATACACATATGAAATTTCGTGTCAATGTATTCTTCTTCTCCAGTATGAAATGAAATTGAGGGGGGGGGGGGGGGGGGGAAAGTGATTTGTACAAAAATATATTAAAACTCGATTCTGATTTTCTATAGTTCTATAGTAAAAATCTCACTGTATTTCCTGTTCGGAACTGGTGATGGAGGAGGGGAATCGATGTCTTCTCAATACTCGCTTAGCTTCAGCCTACAATTTCCCGACGAGTCAATAAAACAGATTGTGTCTCAACCTCACAATAATCCTTTTTAGGATTACTAGCAACAATGATTCCCCCAACAATAATATGATATCAAATATATATATACTAAAAAATTATGAGGTCTAAAACTCTAATAAAAGAGATAAAATGATGAAAGAAAATAATAAATCTCATATTAAAAAATTGATATAACTTTGTCTATCCAAAATTGATATAATTTTGTCTATCCAAAATTTATATAATTTTGTCTATCCAAAATTCTTTCTTCTCCTTGCTCTCAAATTCTTTCCATAATACCATTACGGGGTATAAGAAGTATTGTGTTGGCATCAGCGGTTTTCTTTGTCAGCGGTTTTCTATCTTACGGGCTAATAATATATCGTATAGCGATAATCTGCGAGGGACTTTCTTATAATCACTATTATCAGTATGAATTGAATTCGAGAGGGGAAGGAGGAGGCGGAATGATGTGTACAAAGGTGGTTGGTACAATTATAAGTCCTATAATGGCATTGTTTTTATTACGGATTTTATTTATTTGTTTAAAAAAAATAATATTGATTTTTGTTCCGATTTGGTTTTATGAAAAGACTTTCTGTTCTTTGTTTTATTTTTTTGAGTAGGTAGGTTATTTGATTATTTAAAAAATATTTCTTTCAAAAACTTAAAAGATAAAATTCATTTCGATACCCTGATTGATCTCTCTATTTATTTATTTCTCTCAATGTTTAGTGATATTTTAATACATACTGTTTGATATTTTATTGAAAAACAGACATCTAATGCTGCAAGAAGTACTTGAAGCTAAGAACAAACATCGAGAGGACGAGACTTATATTCCAAATACGGCTGTATAGAGAGAGACTGGCTAGATGGACGTTGGGAGGAGTGAACCTATCTCTTCAACAGGGAGGATAGCTGTGGTGTCCAGACGCCATCCACCACTTCTTCCAGTGTCCAGCCTTCAGTCAACTGAGAAAGTACCTGGGAGAAGCAGAGAGCAGCCCACAACCTCACAAGTCCCTCTTCGGCAAGGACAGCTGTGGGCAGTACTGATGACAACCATCAAATATTTTTACAATAAAATACCAAAAAAAAACAGCATAATGTCACATAAAGTAAGTATTATAAACTAAATATTGTAATGCAGTAAATATTATAAATAACAGTAATACAAATAATAAAATAAAAATTATCTAAATAAAAGAAATAGTGAAATTAAAAAATGCGTGCTTGCTTACTAAGCTCAAGATCGAGCGTTCGAAACCCGGCCAAGGCCATTAGTTTATTTTAACTTGAAGGTAAAAAAAACTTGAGAGTCGGGCTCATGTTCACCAGCGTGAAGAAAGAGTGCTCTGGTTGTAGACGATATGACCTCTTAAGCCCGAGCATGAGTCATATTAACTAAATAGTACTTTTAAAAAAAAAAAAATTTTTTTTGTTTGCTCACTCAAACTTTTCTTGAAGATCTCTCTCTACCACTCCATGATTTAAACCACAATTTATTTCATCTCTCTCACACATAAAACTCGCCACAACTCAATCAAAATATTGGATTTTATTTATTTTTTTTTATACACGCTAATCCTCTTATTCTGCAATTACCCACGAACACTCTACACACAAATCCACCTGGACGCCTCAAGCTGGCATGGCAGAGGGACCTGCTCCAGGACTAGCCTGGATTCCTCTTCGGTCACGTACCTCAGCAGTGCAGCCACACACTGCACTACATCACAATTACTAATGACAAACGTTCTTTTTTTCAGCTGTGAAGCTTGGTGGTGAAATAACTGTTCTAACCTTTCCCTTCTAAAAAAGTTTTCAATTAATTGTAAAAGTTTCTTATTTACTATTTATTTTGGAGTTTGTTTACAAAATTGTTGAGTTCTTTCGTGTCTCACTGTTTACCTCAGTGGTGGTCTTGACCTTGATGCTTGTGGAGGTGTTCTGGAGCTCCTGGGGTTTAAGAACAAATGTTATGTCGTTGTAAATACATTTTTTTATTGTACATTTTGTTCAAACTTTCTGTTCACTTTTTGTTAATTATTATATTCGATGTTTCTTCTTTAATTTATTTCTTATTTTAATTTTTCATTGGTAATCATAAAAATAATTTCTAATTTATTGAACATCCGTTGTCTGTGTAGAAGGAAATCGAGGTTCTGTCGTGTAAAAGAAAATGCAAAATTTGGCCAACGTTTCGAAAACTATTTATTTTCTTCTTCAGGGCCTTATAATGACTTGAGTGGATGTGTGTGGTGACGGTGCTGTGAGTTTGTGTCCAGTGTAGTGAGTGCTATGCATATAGCACTACACTGCTATGCACATACATATAGTACATTGAAAAGATGCTGTCAACTCTATTAATCATTCTGTTGTCTGCTTGAGTTAATATGGAAACAATGTTCGTTGGTTTTTTTTTTGGTTTTATGACTCATGCCCGGGGCTTAACTAAGAGGTCATATCGCCTACTACCAGAGCGCCCCTTCGTCACTTTCGTGAACATGAGCCCGACTCTACTATGGGAGTCTTAAATTTTGCCTACCCTAAATTTTTATTCACCTAGGGCAGGGGTCTTTAACGAGTACCTGACATCGTACAGGCTCGGGACCATCGCTTAACGTCCCATCCGAAGGACGGCGTGCCTAAGTTTATTTTACCTCCCAGATAAAATAAACTAAGGACCTCGGTCGGGTTTCGAACCCACGTTCTTGAGCTCAGAAGGCAAGCACGCATACCACTGAGCTACCGGCGCCCACTGTTGCCACTTCCTACTATTGTTCCCATAAAAATTTCTAACTTTTCGCTACCCCTTTTCTTTACAAAAAATGTAATTTTAACAATAATTTCACATGTCAATGTGTGTACTTTTTGTACCACATACCCTATAACATAGATTATTTATTCTCTCATGCGGTTCCATATTGTTACATTATGTTGAACTTTTTCCAGTTCGAGGCAACTCATATGAACAAGCGTGACAAAATTACATCCCATTTTGTGTTCAAATGAAAAATCCGGGTTGGAATTCAATACAAAATAGCGACACAGATGGTCGACCACATCCTTTCTGGGAAAATTTTATTGAAAGGAATAAATGTAAAAATATTTACAAGAACTGCTGGATTCACCATTGAACCTTATATTTACAAGAACTGCTGGATTCACCATTGAACCTTATATTTACAAGAACTGCTGGATTCACCATTGAACCTTATATTTACAAGAACTGCTGGATTCACCATTGAACCTTATATTTACAAGAACTGCTGGATTCACCATTGAACCTTATATTTACAAGAACTGCTGGATTCACCATTGAACCTTATATTTACAAGAACTGCTGGATTCACCATTGAACCTTATATTTACAAGAACTGCTGGATTCACCATTGAACCTTATATTTACAAGAACTGCTGGATTCACCATTGAACCTTATATTTACAAGAACTGCTGGATTCACCATTGAACCTTATATTTACAAGAACTGCTGGATTCACCATTGAACCTTATATTTACAAGAACTGCTGGATTCACCATTGAACCTTATATTTACAAGAACTGCTGGATTCACCATTGAACCTTATATTTACAAGAACTGCTGGATTCACCATTGAACCTTATATTTACAAGAACTGCTGGATTCACCATTGAACCTTATATTTACAAGAACTGCTGGATTCACCATTGAACCTTATATTTACAAGAACTGCTGGATTCACCATTGAACCTTATATTTTTTACAACGACGCAGGATGCGATCTATAAAAAAACGAATTTCTACCAAGCATTTCGATACTGAGTGCCTTATTCAGGGCCTTTATTAACATAAACAGATTTACGATTAACGAAGTATTAACTAAAGAAAACGTACATCATAACAAAATGATGAATTTTCCCCGGAGAAGTATTGGCATTTTAATGTTTCTGTGCCGCAGTGAAAATAAAATTGAATAAAACAAACTTATTTTTTGAAATATTGTCTATTCCACTTTAGACAATATTTCAAAAAATAAGTTTGTTTTATTTATTACAAATTTCACAATATGTCCGCGTTCATCAACTTTGAATAAAATTGAACACAATAACTGTCGAAGTAGTGAAAGTGTAGTCATTTAATATGTGAATCCAAAAACTCACAAATACATTTTTCAGCCAAGTCAGCAGAAAGGAAGTGGGGATCAGAGGAGTGGGTTTAAAGGCTACCTTACACGGTCAATATTATTGAAGAAATATCGATATTGATCAATATATTAAACGTGTAAGGAGTACATTGAAACAATAATATTGATGGCAATAATATTGAAAAAAATTAAATCCGTTTGATTTTTATTGAAGTCCCTTCAATAAAAATCAAACGGATTCAATAATATTGACCGTGTAAGGTAGCCTTAAGACTTAAATTAGTCTTTTAAACAGTAGGTAGGTACATATTTCTATAGAAAAATTTTGTTTAAAAATTAAACGATAAAATATAAAACAAAATAAAATGGTTGTAGATGGCCAAGCTTACAAAAATTTATTATGAGAGATAATTTGAAGAAAATGAAGGAAGGATAGGAAGTGGAAGAAAATGATAAGAAGGAAAATTTAGAAGGATGGCCACTGCATCGCTGATTGCTGCAAGCGAGGGAGCATTCCAAGCTCTTGTTCCAGTAACAAAATAGGAAAAATAGTAAGACTCATTGTTAAGTCGCGAGTTGAGTGTGGGTGAATTCGGGAACACGCCGAGACAATCGATAGGAGTCGGCGGGACTCTTGAACTACATGAGTCAGTAAGCAGTTGGGCACCACGCGGGGTGGACTGAGTTGGTTGAGTTGGCTGTTACCACGCGGGTATAAAGTGAGTCGTCTCTTAACAACGAGAGGGACCAGTTGGTCACCACGCGGGGTGGACTGAGAGTCTGGGTCGAGCCAGCACGCGGTGTGCGGAATGGATTCGTCCTTATTACCACGCGGGTATAAGGTGAGTCGTTAGTTACCATGCGGAAGTGAGTTGTTTATTACCACGCGGGTATAAAGTGAGTCGTCTGTTACCAAGCACAGTAAGTGAGTGACTTGTGTAGTTCCCACGCGGTATGGGACTTATTATTGAACAACTGACTTTGTGTTCGTTACCACGCGGTTTTGTAATAAGGGTGTTGTCCAAATAAATATATCTCTTGTTCTACTCGAAGTTCTCATTTAACCTGTACCCAAATCCAACACTCATGGTTTGTGTGACAGACCTATATGCTATATACAAATATACCATAGCTTTCTCTTATCGTTTAACTATTTTTTTGTTTTGTTTAAATCATATTTAATCACTTACTATTTTTAATCTATTCTACAATATTTCTCTCATCAACTTATACACAAGATAATGGAGTGTCATTAATGAATGATTTCTCCTACAATATTCAAGACATTTCACCCATTCATGTATCACATTTGCTTGTTATGTATTGATGTCGAAGGGTGTAGTCATCTGGCCGGCAGAGCTGGACACCCAAAAAAGTACACCGGGGTGAGGGGGGGGGGGGGGGGGATGTTGAGGTGACTTGGAAGCTCCGCCCATAGACTTGGTCTTGGACGGGGCGGTCGCCTCGTACTTTTGTAGACGCAATCTGCCCCTGAGAGCAGATATAGATGAGCCCTTGCGCCTCGCCCTGCAGGGTGAGCTACGTGGACAGAACAGACCAGAGCGTTGCAGGGACATTGTCCAAGACTGGATAGTGAACAAGTGGCAACAGCGATGGTTGCGCTCCTCCGATGGCCGAACGACATTCGCGTACATCCCCGACGTCCAGGTCCGCCTGCGCTCCACTTGGGTACAACCCGATCACTGGACATCCCACGTACTATCAGGTCACGGCGACTTCAACTCCAAACTCTTCTTCTTCAAGAGGAAGGATAGCCCGAACTGCTCGTGTGGCGGCATCGAGACTGCAGAACATGTGGTCCTCGATTGCCCGCTGTACGACAGGCCTAGGGTGGAGTTGATCCGCACGACAGGATCATATCTGGGATTGACTATTGATATCTGGACTATCCGGCGTTCAGTCAGGGGTAGGGTCTGGCGTCAGCTGCTCCCAGGGGCCCTCTATCACGGATTGCCGACCGCTCAACAGTCCCGGACAGCACCCGCGCTCGCCAGGGGCCTAAAAAGGTTTGGGGATAGTGGCGTGATGGTAGTGCCACCTAGTAAAGTAAAGTTGCACTACCATCACGGAAAATCAAGTTTGAGGGGAAGTTTTTATATTGGTTCTCGGCAAGTGAGGGAATATCACGGGAAGAGAGTTGGTATCAATATTTATATAATATAGTAAAGTTATATATAAGTATATAAGAGGGCGCCGGTAGCTCAGTGGTATGCGTGCTTGACTTCTGAGCTCATGGTCGTGGGTTCGTAGCCCGACCGAGGCCCTTAGTTTATTTTATCTGGGAGGTAAAATAAACTTAAGCACGCCGTCCTTCGGATAGGACGTTAAGCGATGGTCCCGAGCCTGTACGATGTCAGGTACTCGTTAAAGACCCCTACCCTAGATGAATAAAAATTTAGGGTAGGCAAAATTTAGGACTCCCACAGTAGGGTCGGGCTCATGTCCACCAGAGTGACGAAAGAGCGCTCTGGTAGTAGGCGATATGACCTCGTAGTTAAAGCCCGGGCATGAATCATAAAACCTAACCAAACCTAACCTATAAGTATATAATATTTACTTTATATTATAATGTAGTACAGTTGTAAATAAAGGAGGAAAAATCTGAATTAAATGAGATGTTACATAATTTTATTCTATTCCTAAAATTTAAATGGACATCCAATCAATTAAAAATAAGGGTCTTTTCTATTTTCAACCATAAACCCATAACAATTGTGTATTACGTTACTTTAAAACTTACCAAGTATCATACTTACCCTAACTATGTTTAGTTAACTTGGATAGGGTGTCTTTAAGTAACTGACATCGTACAGGATAGGGACCATCGCTTAGCGTCCCTTTAACGTGCTTAAGGTTTTTTCATCTCCCAGATAACACTAAGGACCTCGGCCAAGTTTCAAACCCGCGATCTTGTGTTAAGTAGACAAGACCATTATAGAATGGAAATATGCATAAATTGTACAACTAGTGTTTCCATTGGTAAGATCTTTTAAAAATTTTGAAGATAGAAACAAACGGAACTCATTTTCTTTTTAACCGGAAAAAAGATGTTCTTGCGGCAAAAACGTTTTATTCTTGCTGCCAGAAGACTTACTCCTTGCTGTAAGAAGATAATGTCAAGAAGAAATCTTCTTGCCGCAAGAATATAGTTTTCTCCGTAAACGCCTGACGTAGGTTCAGTCCATGTTAGTTTCGTATCAATGGGAATAGTGTAAACAACTAATGACCGGCTGTCATTTAGAGGTCGTTTTGAAATTTAAAATAGTTGATATTTGTGATAACATTTTAAACTATATTATCGTTATCCTAATAACTACTTTCTATTGTGTTGTTTTACAAGGAACGTTTTTCCAGCTCTCAAGGACTGTTGTGGGGCTTCCCCACTGGAAATACCAATGAGTTTCAATCATAATATGAAGTAAAAATAGAACATAAATTACGAAAACCACAAATCATTATATAATTTGTTATATCTGGGGAAAGTTATTGAATTCGTCTGCATATCCAAAAACACGAAAAAAAAAACAGTCAATTTGAAGACAAATGCGGAGGGAATGTGGGAAATTATTAGGTTAGGCTAGGTTTTATGACTCATCCCCGGGCTTTAAGTCATCATATCGCCTACTACCAGAGCGCTCTTACGTCACTCTTGTGGACATGAGCCCGACTTTACAATAGGAGTCCTAAATTTTGCCTACCCTAAATTTTTATTCATCTAGTGTAGGGGTCTTTAACGAGTACCTGACATCGTACAGGCTCGGGACCATCGCTTAACGTCCCATCCGAAGGAAGGTGTGCTTAAGTTTATTTTACCTCCCAGATAGAATATACTAAGGGCCTCGGTCGGGTTTCGAACCCTCGTTCTTGAACTCAGAAGACAAGCACGCATACCACTGACCTACCGGCGCCCTCTGGAAATTATTAGGTAAACATAATTAGTAATATAAAAGTGTAATGTGAAAGTAGCGTGCTTGCCTGCCGAGCTGATGATTCGAAACCCGGCTCTTAGGTTTTTTATCATGGTGGTTAAAAAACTTGAGCACGCCGTCCTTCGGGTGGGTCGTTAAGCGATGGTCCCGAGCCTATTCGATGTAAGGTACTCGTTAAAGACCCCTACCCTGGGTAATAAAACCTGAGTAAGCAAAATTTGGGACACCCACAGTAGAGTCGGTCTCATGTCCACCAGAGTAACGAAAGAGAGTTCTGGTAGTAGAGATGACTACTAGACATGACCTCCGGGCATGAATTACAATAACTAACTGAAGTATAATGTATATATATGTATATTTATAATAGTTAGTTAGCTATTATGATTCATGTCCGGGCTTTAACTACGAGGTCATATCGCCTACTACCAGAGCGCTCTTTCGTCACTATGGTGGACATGAGCCCGACTCTACTCTGTGAGTCCTAAATTTTGCCTACCCTAAATTTTTTTTCACCTAGGGTAGGGGTCTTTAACGAGGCTCAGGACCATCACTTAACGTCCCATCCGAAGGACGGCGTTCTTAAGTTTATTTTACCTCCCAGATAAAATAAACTACGAACCCGCTATATATGTATTTATATAAGTTAAAATTCGTCTGTGAATAGCACAATGAGCTTCCCCGGTATGAATTAGTTTTTGCTCCTCTTTTAAAACCAATTGACCGTTGTGGCTAAAAATCAATTGTTAACTTACGTAGTGATTTCTGATTCTCATACTAAACGTGTTGAACACATGTATTACACAGGTTTTTGAATTGAGCCCCAGTCGCGGGAAATTTAATGGGGTCGTCCTCATGGGGTTTTAAATTTACATATACAATTTCGTGTTCATAAATTCTTTATATCGGCAGTCATTAAAGTTTTTGTGTTCAGCTTCCCGGATTAGGGGATTACCCCCTAAGGGATTACCCCCTTGCTTATGATCGATTTTGCTAAAAATCATTAGGTTCTTATGGGGTTCTGAACACCCATATAAAATTTCGTATCGATACCAATCATTCTATGTTTACACACACAAACAAGAATTATCGTTTTCATTTTTGGTTAGGTTAGGTTTTATGACTCATGCCCGGGCTTTAACTACGAGGTCATATCGCCTACTACCAGAGCGCTCTTTCGTCACTCTGGTGGACATGAGCCCGACTCTACAGAATGGGAATGGTGGACATGAGCCCTACTCTATAAAATTTTTATTCACCTAGGGTAGGCGTCTTTAACGAGTACCTGACATCGTACAGGCTCGGATCCATCGCTTAACGTCCCATTCGAAGGACGGCGTGCTTAAGTTTATTTTACCTCCCAGATAAAATAAACTAAGGGCTTCGGTCGGGTTACGAACCCACGACCTTGAGCTCAGAAGTCAAGCACGCATACCACTGAGCTACCGGCGCCCCTATTTTCATTTTTGGAATCAGGTGGTTGATAAATATGAAATTCCTGTGAAAACTCAACATCGAATTTCTGACCGATTACATAACTTCTCTATACCTCATACTTTGGATATCTGGTGTAGTAAAATACCCTGAATGTAAGTCCGACTTTCAGATCTCCCTGAGTAAACTACTTTCAATTTTCAGCCTAATCGATCAGAGAAGTATTAGTATTAGATGCTAATAGCGGTAGGTCTCTCAGCCAGCGCCGCCACAGTCTTTGGGATGAAATTAAATAAATTTCGCAAAGTCGTGTATCCCCCCCCCCCCTCCCCCCTTTTTCTGGTTTACTATTTTCATAAATAATATCACATTTTCATGTTCAAAATAAATAAATAAAACATTTTATGATAATAGCTGCAATTTATTGTAAATACATTAGGTACTATAGTTACCATTAATTAATAAGAGTGTTCAACTATTTTCGCGCGAGAGATGAAATGGAAAACTATTATGGAAATTGCTTGAATGGGCTTTTCAATACTTCCTCACATCGTTTCAATCCTTCCTGCTTTTTTGCTTTCTTAAATTCAGGATAATTTCTGATTACTTCCTTGACCTGAAGAAATCAAAATTCGATTTAATAATATTATTATCCACCAGGACGCCTCAAGAGGGCATGGCAGAGGGACCTGCTCCAGGACTAGACTGGACTCCTCTTCAGTCATATACTTCAGCCCATATCATCCCGGAACAGCACACTTTCTAATGACGAACGAATCATCGTTGTAAATATATAAGTAAATAAAATTATATTATTATAATATACTTCCAACCAAGTCCGCTATCCCGGGTTTTACCTAGACAGTAGACTAACGTGGAACCCACATACACGACTTAAACGACAAGAACTGAATCGAAGATACGGACTGTTACATCAAATATTTGGACCAAAATCAAAACTGACAACTAACAACAAACTTACGATTTACAAGACCATTATACGTCCCATCTGGACGAACGGACTCGAACTTTGGGTGCAGCTAAACAGTCGAACATGAATCGTACCCTAGCATTCCAGTCCAAACTCCTGCCACGAATTATCAACGCTCCTTTCTACATTACCAATAAAGTCCTACACAGAGATCTCAATATTCCCACTGTCAACGAACTAATCCAATCCCGATTCCAAACATTTCATCCTCTCGCTCAAGCCCTATCCAATCATTCCCATTCTGACCATCGGTCTGAACAGGAGGTGGCCTCGCGATCTTCTCTGAGGATAGTGAATAATGAAAATTAACTTTCAAGGGAGTGTCTGGCTGGCTTCTCCCATCAAGTGATATTGTTATTTTTTCTTTTAGTCCACATATTTGCTTATTATATATATATTGTATATAGATCGCAAAAAAAAAAAAAAATTATAATATACAGGCGCGGATACTAAATCAGAGGCTACATTTCGTTAGATGCAGGTAGGAAAGGAGTTTTTTAATCAAACGAAATGCGGCCAAACCAACGAATTAACATAACGAAAAGCGGACAAACTTGTGAATTCGAGGATTTAAACCTAACAAAAAAAATAGTCGCATCACCGGCGATGTACTTCCCCATAGCAATTAATTATATTTTCGCTCTTCTCCAAGTAGTTGACTTACTATTTACGAGCTCCTAGAGCCTCATACTAAATTTTGTGACAATATATTTATTACATCGGCAGTTATTGGTGATTTTGTGTTGAGCGTCCTCTCATCATTCATACATGTGTATCCATGTTCTGAATACACATATATAATATTTTAATATATAGTTTTTGTGTTAAACCTTCTCTTCGGCCGAAATGGCTGAAAATTAATAGGTGTCATCCTTAGAGGGGGACTAGATACAGTCGTGTTGATACAATCATTCTATTGGTAGTTATCGTGTTCACACTCACACAGACCTTTTTTTTTTCATTTTTGGGATCAGGTCGGAAAACATGAAATTCCGTTGAAAACTCCGCATCGAATTTTTGGACCGATTACATAACTTCTCTTACACTTTGTGTAGCTGGAAAGTAAAAAATGGGGACTAAGAACCCAAGTCTACTGGGAGACAGATTGGGCCATGTCATCTGGGCAATGGTAAAAGACTGGAAGATAAAGTAAAGTGGGGCAATATGTCTATGAAAAAAAGAGAAAAACGCATCTACCAATTTAAGTTATTAGACCTAGAGTTGTAAAAAAAGTTTTGTTTTTTTCCGAATAGAAAAAAAATATATGTCATGTGGTCGTAACATGACGTTCTTATATGAACCACTTGTACACTCTTCCTTCCCCATCTCAAATTCATTTAATCCTGGCATTACTGAATGTATAAAAATAATGTGAAGATACGTCATAAGAATGTATACATACATAGCGTATAGTATATAAATTAGATACATAATCAAATATTGACTCTTAGAGTCTGACCCATGGATTAGAGATTAACACGACTGAAAAATAAAATGAAATGAATAAATAAATACTTGAAAATATTAGTCCAAAAATATTAATATTAATAAAAAAAGTAGATTTTTTTGACGTGACAACGGTAGGCCGGGCCCACATGCAGGAAAACGATGTCCCGTAACGAAAGTCACGGGGAACGCGGAACACACGTATCGCGCATGCGCCGAGAGAGAGAGAGACAGCTGTTTCCGCTCTCCCTCTAAACCTCAATAAGTGTCCGCTCTCCCTCTAAACCTCAATAAGTGTCCGCTCTCCCTCTAAACATCAATAAGTTTTCGCTCTCCCTCTAAACCTCAATAAGTGTCCGCTCTCCCTCTAAACATCAACAAGTGTCCGCTCTCCCTCTAAACCTCAATAAGTTTCCGCTCTGCCACTGGAGATCTGTACGAAAGATGTTGATATATGAAAATATTTTTCCTTATTCTTTGTCTTCCATAATAAAAATTACAGATACTAAACTTAAAAATATATTGTAATGATCCATATTGTCCATTACATGAATATTTAATAAATGGAAAATAAGGTACTTAGTTGTAATCAGTGTATTAGACCTAAGGAAGGTTACTGGGGGTTATCAAATCGATTTGTACCAGGGTCGATATAGTATCAAAATATATCAATTCATTCATTTCAATTATGTAATAAAATTAAATGATAACCTAATAATGTGTTAACAATAAATGTAAGCAATTAGGATTGTATACGGGAATATGTAAGTAGTATAAAAAAAAACAGATGTTTAGTAGTTTAAAGGCTGTAAAAATTGTGGCCAATGAGAGAGCGGAATCCAAAACGATGGAGAAGTGGTCTGTCCCCTCGTGGAAAGAGTCGTTTTATCAGGTCTGTTCAGAGGAGGTGTAGTGGAGTAGTTAATGCCGTGAAAAGAAAAGTATGTGAGTCAGTGACAAAAAAAAAAGAAACCGGCTGTATGAAGGCAGAGAACATGGAGGGAGTGTTTCTGGAACATTGAACGTAGGATCAGAGAAGATGTTAACGCCAACCTGAAGAAATAAAAATGGTCTAGTCTAATATAAAGCCCCGAGGTCAGAAGACGAAGTTAGAAGACATCCTTGCAGCCCATCGCTCAACTACCACTCTGTTTGAAAATTCACTCTCATCAACAAAAGAAAAGAAAATAAAGAGTCCAGGTTTTTATCTGTCATAAAAAATTTCATGTGTGTAAAAATGTGTCACTAACCCTTTCTTTTATAAAAGAAAATTTTATATTCAAAAATATATTTTTTGAACCTCAAATATAACTGTAACAACTTATTTTTGTGTATAGTTTTTTTTTTATTATTATAACCAGGTCATCTTGGAGTATAATTATATATAAATTTAGAAACCGAGTAAAAGCGAACACTACAATATTTTAAAATAATATTTGTAGCTCTGCGTTACAATTTAAGCATTACTTAGAAATATTTCCTACGGTAATTTATTGTTCATCTTTTGTGACGCTACAGGATTAGTTTTATCTCACATATAAAGACACTTAGACGAATTGAAATTTAACAAGGAACTTTTATGGTAGGAATATAATTTTTTTTCAGGACAAACCGTTTCCGCGTATATTAAAAAAAATATCCTGAAATATGGGTTTAAAAGCGAGTTAGATTTTCGGAATTTATTTCGCGAATTTGACAACCTGCGAAATATTCTATTTTATATAAACTGTGCCTATTTTTTCTACAACTTTTCTTTGAGGGTTAGGTTAGGTTATATGACTCATGCCCGGGCTTTAACTACGAGGACATATGTCCACCAGAGTGACGAAAGAGCGCTCTGGTAGTAGGCGATATGAGCCCGACTCTACTGTGGGAGTCCAAAATTTTGCCTACCCTAAATTTTTTTTCGCCTAGGGAGGGGTCTTTAACGAGTACCTGACATCGTACAGGCTCGGGACCATCGCTTAACGTCCCATCCGAAGGACGGCGTGCTTAAGTTTATTTTACCTCCCAGATAAAATAAACTAAGGGCCCTAACTAACCCACGTTCTTGAGCTCAGAAGGCAAGCACGCATACCACTGAGCTATGTTCGATAAGATCATAAACAAAAACGGTATCTTGTAAAATGTTGTTAGACCTGGAAGTTTTTAACCAACTTATCTATCAATGTTAGAACAGCTCTCAAGAATATTAAATCCTCCACTCCAAAAGATTACCAATAATAAAAATATATTTTAAAATATCTTGCCTTGCGTTACAATTTGAACATTATGTAAATTGCCTATTGACATTTATTGTTAATTCTTTTGGGCGCTACAACTTTGTTCGTATTAGTTTTTTTCTCAAATCTGAGAGCATTTTGTAGTTGGACATTTTTTGTATAGACCATTCGCAAGGAACTATATGTATGAACCAAATGTAAGGAACATTTTTTGTATAGACCAGGGGTTGCCAACCCAAATGATCTTGCAGGCCACTTTGGAAATGCATTATAATCCCGCGGGCCGCATATAAAATTATATATCCCCATATCAGAGTTGGACCCACTAGAAACATTTTTTGGAGTAAAAATTGAAAACAGAATGAATTATTATTATTGTTTTTATTATTATTCATACATATAAACATAGATAATAATGAAATTATCAAATAATATTTAATTTATTTAATTAGTGAGATATTTGTTTCTCAACTCTTTCACTTAGCTTTTGCAAGTCAAGCTCAATGCGTGTATTGGCATATGTTTTGTGCAAAATTTTGTAAAATTGTGATGAATTTCGCGGGTCGCAAAATTATTCAAGGCGGGCCGCGGGTTGGCCACTCCTGGTATAGACGAAATGTAAAGAACATTTTTTTGGAAAGCCGGGATTTGGGGAGGGGGCTGAAAACAAAAACGTTAATAACTAACGAGGTAATGAATGTATCGATATGAAATTTTATATTAAATTTTAATGCCCCATAAGGACGACATCTAAATAATTTTCAACGAAAACAGCCGAAGAAAAGGAGGGATCAGAGGAAACTCAACTCAATACCTGCCGATGTAATAAATGTATCGATACAAAATTAGTATGAGCATTCAGATGTCCCTATGCGTCAAATATTGATTTGCATTCCAATTGATAGATTAGTTTTGGAGGGAGAGCTCAAACTAATACATTGCTGATGATTCATCTATGAGTTTTTTTAGGTTACATCTCTAATTAGGATGCATCTGCAACCAATTTAATGTATTAAAACGCAGCTGCAATCAATTTAAGGTATTAAGGTGCATCTTCATTCAATTTAAGGTATTAAGGTGCATCTTCATTCAATTTAAGGTATTAGGACTCATCTCTTATCAATTTAAAACATTAGGTTGCATCTCCCACTGGTTTAAGGTGTTAGTATGCATCTGCAACCAATTTAAGGCATTATGATGTATTATGACGCTACTCTCCAGCAGCCGAAGAAATAACGAATATAATTAAAAAGACTACCTACTTTATGGACAATAGATCCTTTTAACTTGTCAATGAAAGACCTCCGTTCTTCCTCCAGACGAAGTTTTCTCACTTTGCGCTCCTCAGCTATCTTATAGATGAAGTTGATGGTCTCAGCAACGTCCATGTCAGGAAGACGGGGAAGTTGTGGTTTTCTCCGGATCGGCGGACAGTTGTCTATCGAATCCGGATTCTGTTTTCAACATGAAACAAAATTATTTGAATACAAGTTGAAGAATAATATTTAATAAAATAGAAAGAAATATATAATATGAAAATTCACTGCACAGTAGAAAAAAGTTGTGGACAGTAATTAAAGTTCAGTAGAAAACATATTATTCACAGTAATAATATTAATTCACATTTTAAGATTAAATTTTATTATATTAATTTACAAATTAACCTTTCTCACTCGGTAACCTTTTTTTTTACCGTGCGTTTAAATCCTAGCCAAAAATATATCCATATTACCATGGTATTAAATTAATACAAGCTTATGGAATATGGGAGGGTGAGAAATAACACTCGTGCTATAGAGGACAGGCACCTGGAAAGTATGGAGAAGAATGATGACGTCTGTCAGCCCTAGAATGTCCAGCTTGTATAACTGGAAGTTTTTGTGGATAGGGTGACGTAACGTTTGTTTACAAATCGAACAATATGTATTATTTGAAAACAATTACATATTGGTTTCCGTCCTCTTCACCGTCAGTTCTGTAAACACAACTTAAGAGAACTAAAGTAGAGAAGAGAAGTTCACTTGGTCGTCTGCGACCGAAAAGTCTCGTCAGGACCGCGTAAAACGAACATTGACTACATACACATATGCCAAGCGAGCTTTTGATACTGTTCGATTATTTGTTGAGCAGACAGAAAGAGTAGAACATGAAGTGTTTACGGTTTTATACTCGTTGGATCATTTCATTGAAAATCACAACCCGATACAAGGTTAAAAAAAAAAGTGACAAATTATTTCGATGTAAAACAGAATTATTACGTACATACATACATAATATGAGATTATTCTTTTGAACAAAAATATTGTATTAAATTTAAAAAATTGTATTTGTTATTTTTATCTTTTATTTATTTTCATAACATTGTCTGAATAACTAGTGTTTTTTAAATTGATTTTTGGAAAAACTCAACTTGAAACAAATATTTAGTTAGTGATGATGCCCGGGCTTCAACTACGAGGTTATATCGCCTACTACCAGAGCGCTCTTTCGTCACTCTGGTGGACATGAGCCCGACTCTATTGTGGGAGTCCTAAATTTTTATTCACCTAGGGCAGGGGTCTTTAACGAGTACCTGACATCGTACAGGCTCGAGACCATCGCTTAACGTCCCATCCGAAGGATGGCGTACTTAAGTTTATTTTATCTCCCAGATAGAATAAACTAAGGGTCTCAGCCGGGTTTCGAATCCACGATCTTGAGCTCAGAAGACAAGCACGCATACCACTGAGCTACCGGCGCCCTCAACAAAAATGTAACAAATATTTAGGAAATCAATGTCAAACGATAATTCGATGATCAATAACTCGAAGTAAATGTAATATCAATTTGGGCAAAAAGTAAGATCTCTCTACAGGATTAATGTAGAAAATATGCAAATTAGCAAATATATAATTGACAGTATTCAAAATATTGAAGCTGACCCTGGGGCAAAAACCTGGAAACATAGCCCAAGTAAAGTAGGTACTTTTCCAGAATATACACGACACATACTTTTACTTTCTCAACTATACGATGTATAGAAAAAGTTATATAATTGGTCAGAAATTTGGTGTTGATGATTCCAAAAAAAAAAAATGCTGGCTGTGTATATGAACACGATAACTCCCGATACACGAAATTTCATATATGTACCCAGAAGCCCATAAAGCTGACATCTTTGTATTTTCAGCAAAATTGAACAAAGAAAAGAAAAGGGTACGATCCATGGGGATGAGGGATAATACAAAGCGCCAAAAACCTAATGAATATATTGACACAAAATTTTGTATGAGGATCCAGAAACCCCAATGTAAGTCAAATATTGATTTTCTGCCCAAAAATGTAGCTAATGTTTGTTCAAATTAAACCATACAAATACAAAAAGTTACCGTTAGTAGATTTCCCATGTACTTTTTCTCCATCATTTTCGCAACTTGTCGATAAACGTACTGCTGTTCAGTCATTTCCCTCATTTTTTTTTTTATTTGTCTAAATCAAATAATATAATTTTTTAAAATTTAAATTAAGTACATAGGTACTTACTAATTACTTTTAGCCTAAGCAATTTAATAATTTTCTAATTTCATAAACATACGTGACAGAGGAAATTGTAGTTACACTATTCACGCATATGTAGATCCTTAATATTATCCAGCTGGCTAAAAAAAAAACAATTTTTTAGTTATTATGACCCATGCCCGGGCTTTAAATACGAGGTAATTTCATCTTCTACCTGAGGGATCTTTCGTTGCTCTGATGCCCGACTCTACTGTGGGAATCTTGTTTACCCTGGTTTGTTCACCTAGGATAGGGGTCTTTAACGAGTAGGTACCTAACATCGTACCCGCTCGGGACCATCACATAACATCCCATCCGGACAGATCAAAGATTTCCTGTTCCCATATAAAAAAAGTAAGGGCCTCGGCTAAAAATTAAATCCATTACAAATAAATATATATAATAAATCCATTATATAAAAACATTGATTTGAACCAAAAGGAAGTGGATTTGAGATGCATGAAACGTTTCCTTAGGGCTTTGAATAGTTTTTGGTTTCCGCAATGCTCCTAATATCATTAACGTAAAATGCTTGCGGGGGATAAATTTAATAATTATAATATTACTTAAATTAGCATGATGTTATAGTAGCCAGGTCCTAGGAAGCCAGGAACCAACGAACTGGTTGAACACTGGGTAGCCGGCCTCCATCCAAATGACTGAGGATTTGTTTATGTGAAGGTTATCTCTCAGAGAACCTGTATTACTTCACTAAAAAAACCTATGTTTTGTATATGTTAAGATCTCACTCGGGGAACCTGTACTACTTTACTAAAAGAACCTATGTTTTGTATATGTTAAAATCTCACTCGGGGAACCTGTATTACTTCACTAAAAGAACCTATGTTTTGTATATGTTAAGATGTCACTCGGGGAACCTGTATTACTTCACTAAAAGAACCTATGTTTTGTATATGTTAAGATCTCACTCGGGGAACCTGTACTGCTTAACTATAAGAACCTATGTTTTATATATGTTAATATCTCACTCGGGGAACCTGTACTGCTTAACTATAAGAACCTATGTTTTATATATGTTAATATCTCACTCGGGGAACCTGTACTACTTTACTAAAAGGGCTGATGATAGGATGAACATTGTATTCTTTAGAATATATGATGTGAATGAGGTTTGTATGAAAATTCTTACTCGTGGCAGTTGTACATACATATGGTGTACCCGAAAGAATAAACCTTTTAGTGAAGCAAAAGTAAGCAGGTTATGGTTCCGAATTCGTTAATTAAGCATAGCTCTTCCGAATTCATCGAATTGGCTAACATTTGCCCGCTAGGCAAAAAAACAATTACTAGGGGTTGCATCACAAACATGAACAACAACACTTCATAAAATAAAAGAACCAAATCTAATTTAGTCAAATAATTTTAAGTTCTTTTGCGGGATTACCCAGGGATTTTCGCATTTAATCTATTCACTAGTTTTACTCTAAGTTGAATCATGAATTTTCCTGATTCGAGCTTATTAGCATATCGTGTTGCTATAATTCAAAGATAATTGCAGTGATTATAGTCTTCAGTTGAAAGATGAACACTGGTCAATTATTTCACAAAATCTAGAAGCTTGTAGATTTAAATACATACAACGGCGTAAGACTTATTTTTCCAGAAAATGTGATTATGTTTTAAGTTGGACTTTAGGTACTAGGCATATCGCCTACTACCATACCGCTCTTTCATTGCTCTGGTGTACATGAGCCCGACTCTACTGTGGGAGACTAAATTTTGCTTAATCCATGTTTAGTTACTTATGGAGGCAGGGGTCTTTAACGAGTACCTGACATCGTTAAAATAACCGAAGTGCCTCGGCCGGGTTTCAAACCCGCGATCTTGAGTTCAGTAGGCTACCTCTGAGCAATCGACACCTTCTAGATATGATTATGATGTAATGGCCTTTTAAGAAAATGGCATAGAAGAGAATCTTCACGACTTTCAGCTGCGGTATTCCCAATGTTGCGAATTGAAGCAAAAATTATTATTGGCATAAAAAGGCAAGGTGTTAATGTGGGAGCGCTGAAATTTCCTATACGTTTCAAAGTACTTTTCCCCTCTTAACATTTAAAAAGTCATCAGTGAATCACCGCTATGAAATGAAAAAAACAATTTTTATTCTGGGACATACGTTCCCTAGGAATAACAACATAAGATATAAAGAAAGAGATACAAGTATCAACCAAGTTAAAATAAAATATAAAAAATAAGGGCCTATAGCAACTAAAGAAACAAAAACAGTTGGAAATAAGGATAAACAAATCATATTAAAATAAATGAGGAACAAAGTTAAAATTATAAAGTAAAAAATAATAGCAAAAATAAGTATAGATGACGGGAAGGGTCAATTTATTTACAGTTATAGGTTAGGTTAGGTTTTATGACTCATGCCCGGGCTTTAACTACGAGGTCATATCGCCTACTACCAGAGCGCTCTTTCATCACTCTGGTGGACATGAGCCCGACTCTACTGTGGGAGTCCTAAATTTTGCCTATCCTAAATATTTATTCACCTAGGGTAGGGGTCTTTAACGAGTACCTGACATCGTACAGGCTCGGGACCATCGCTTAACGTCCCATCCGAAGGACGGCGTGCTTAAGTTTATTCTACCCCCCAGATAAAATAAACTAAGGACCTCGGTCGGGTTATGAACCCACGTTCTTGAGCTCAGCAGTCAAGCACGCATACCACTGAGCTACCGGCGCCCTCTTTGGTAGTTATATATCCAAAATAACACACACCTACAGTATTCTGCATGGAACTGAAAGAAATAAATAAAAAGAAAAAGGAAAGGAAAGAATAGTTATAAAATAAAAATATATAGTGACTAAAAAGAACATGTGATCCAACTGGGATGAAACTGTAGAGTAACATCAGTCCAGCTGTAGACTGAGAGACTCATGGGAAGACGAGAACTATCCCATAGGAGGCTAGCCTTGGGAATCAGACGTTTGATGAGTTAGGAGGTGCTGGAAGAGCAGGGATTTAAAGGAAATAAGACTAGGAGCATGGCGAATCTGGATCGCGATGTACATCCCCACACAAATTAATCAATTATCATTTGGTCCAAAAATTAATAAGGGCTTCTGGATACTCGTGCTAAATTTTGTGTCCATATTTTGATTTCTTCGACAGTTATTGGGATTTTCGAAGAGCCTCAAGTTTTACTTTGAAAAACCAAGTAAAACCATTCATATAATGTACTGTGACCGTTTTGAAAAAATATAGTTTCCTCTCCAAAAACTTAGATGTTTTTGCCGTGTGCCTGTTGGGCATATTGCGCCCGAACTCGTGACCCCAAATATTGCGCCCGACGGAGGGTTAAATTATGGTTTTAGATTTAGTAACAATTTGTAGACATTCCAAGCATATCCATAAGTTAAATAGTTAGTTTCTGACCAATGTTATACAGTTTTAGAAACCTAAATAAACAGAAAATTGGATATTGAGTCAGTCAGCTGTTCTCTGAACTGTGTGAGCTCAGACACCAATTAGTAAGTTAAATGTACATATGTGTAAATAGTTGCTTTAATTATTTATTTAAGAGATAACTAATGTTTCCTTTGAACTGTTAGTTTGACGTGTACTTGATATCATACAGGCTCGGGACCATCGCTTAACGTCTCATCCGAATAACGGCTTGCTTATTTAATTTTGTGAATAAATATACAAAAATGGACTTTTTAAAACGAAATGTGAACCACCTATGAATGAAGAACAAAATACGACGATCAGCTGTTTTAATTAGTGTGAAACAGTCCAAGTTCTGTTGGGGAAGTGGATAGAGAGCTGTTTTTAGGGTTAATGGTGAATCATGTAGGAGTGAAAATAACAGTGAAGTGGATGCGCAAAGGTACTTTTATTTATTTATATGTTTATATTCCCAAAATGACATTGATTTAAATAATGACCACAATATTTAAAAAGAAAAGAGACTAAAAGTAGATGTTAGAATTAGTTTGTAAGATTTTTATTATAGAATTTTTTTAAAAATTTTATTTACTAAAATATTTTAATTTTCATTCAAATTTCAAAAATTTGTATTTTGTCACATTGCCTGATGATGAGGGAAACCTCGAAAGTCGGCTAGCTAATACAACTAAAAATCTATGAGAGCTCAGACTACATCTTATTTGACAACCTGTGAAAGCTGTCTACTTGGGTTTATTTACATAGGGAATGGGTCTTTAGCGAATACCTAACAACGTACACACTTCCTTCCGAAGGACAGTGTGCTCAAGGTTTTTTTCCTTTTCAAAAAACCTAAGAGCCTCGACCGGGTTTCGAACCGGCGGCCTCATTGCATACTATATATTATATTATAATCAGGCTCATGTCCACCAGAGCGACAAAAGAGCGCTCTGTTAGTGTTATGAGGCAATATTGCCTCATAGTTAAAACCCGAGTCTAATAACTAATTATTAAATTAAAAAACCCAAATTAATTCCAATGTAATAACTTTTTTTTTTTTTCACAGGATGTCAAATATAAGATAGTCTGACCTCTCACAGATTTTTTTTGGTAGTAATAGCTAGCCGGCTTTCGAGGTTTCCCTTATGATCAGGCAGTCTACAAAAGAACCATCTGAGTCACAACTGGGAGAACGGTGTACGTGAGACTGGACAAACCTCCCATCCCCTCTCTAGAGTTGAGGAGAGGGGACTCTCTCTTCCTCCTTTCCAATTTGATTTCTATACTTTCCAATATAAACAAAAATCAAATTGGAAAGGAGGAAGAGAGAGTCCCCCCTCCTCAACTCTAGAGAGGGGATGGGAGGTTTGTCCAGTCTCACGTACTCCGTTCTCCCAGTTGTGACTCAGATGGTGGACAGGGATAACTCGTCTGTCCCCATCCATGATATTTTAAATTGTTAATGTTTTAGATTTTTTTATTATATTATTTAGTTTTATTCAAAATTTTTAATTTTTTATCAGGTATGTTTAATCAAAAATAGTTTTCAATTTAATTATTTATCTTTGCTATTTATATTACATATTATATTAAGGATGGTTCTTTTGTAGACTGCCTGATGATGAGGGAAACCTCGAAAGCCGGCTAGCTATTACTACCAATAAAAATCTGTGAGAGGTCAGACTATCTTATATTTGACATCCTGTGAAATAATCACTTCTCACTACATCAACCATCTTCATATTATTTCCAATGTAATAAATATATCACCATAAAATTTAGAATGAGGATTGAAAAGTCCCTTCGTAAGTCAACTTTAGATTTTTAGACGAAACGGTGCATTGGTTTTAGAGGGAGAGCGACAACTTAAAGGCTAATTTGTGCTGGGGAAGTACATCGTCGGTGCTGGGCTCTGTTTCAGCTCTCTTTAATCCAGCCCTTATACCTAAACTTTTTGATAATGTTTGATAAGACTGTATATTCCTTGTTATGAGAGGATTGTTTTCGTAACACCACAACGAGAGACCATCACAGTGGTATCAGCTTCGTGTTTTTTGCAGGTTCAAGATGGACTCTCTAGTCCCTTTTGACCGGAACTCCGCTTTATAGTTGACATCTTCTTCAGAAAGTTCACAGAACTTCCCTAAGCCATCATGTTTTGCTGTTATCACAAACGGAAACCT
Source organism: Aradus depressus (assembly GCA_963662175.1). Lineage (NCBI taxonomy): Eukaryota > Metazoa > Arthropoda > Insecta > Hemiptera > Aradidae > Aradus > Aradus depressus. Next base: position 12,216,141 of record OY759222.1, on the reverse strand, counting down.
TTATAACATAGAGTAAAAAAATTCATATATAAATATATATTCACAAATAGACGGATTAAAAATGTTTGACGAATCTTCTATATTTGGCAAATTGTTACAAGTGGTAATGATTCAGAAAACGGTAATAATTAAAATTTACTAAGGATTATTTTGTACTTCATTACGTAGCTGATATATACCTATATACAAGTGGAAATTGAATTAAATTAATTTTGTATAGATACATTTTAATCAATAATTAAAGTTTAATTACTAAGAAATCAATAATTTTAATGAATTTTAATAATTTAAAAATATAAATGGAGCTTTTGTCTTGCCCGGGTAACACTAACTTGGCCTCGAGGGCGCCGGTAGCTCAGTGGTATGCGTGCTTGTCTTCTGAGCTCAAGAACGAGGCCCTTAGTTTATTTTATCTGGGAGGTAAAATAAACTTAAGCAAGCCGTCCTTAGGATGGGACGTTAAGCGATGGTCGCGAGCCTGTACGATGTCAGGTACTCCCTACTCTTAAAGACCCCTACCCTAGGTGAATAAAAATTTAGGGTAGGCAAAATTTAGGACTCCCACAGTAGAGTCGGGCTCATGTCCACGAGAGTGACGAAAGAGCACTCTGGTTGTAGGCGATATGACCTCGTAGTTAAAGCCCGGGCATGAGTTATAAAACCTAACTTAACCTAACTGGGCCTCAGTTTATGTACCCCGCAAAGTTCCGCCCAAAGCAGCAGCTGGTGTTAGTGCTTGCTGCTTGGACTCACCAACCCATAAATTTAGTTATTCCTAAATTACAGAGAAATAGTGGCTGTACTATGAAGTTATGAAAAATATATTTAAAAAACAAAAAATTAAAATCCTCTAAAGAACTGAAACAATTATGTTCTACCTAACATAATAAACAGAAAATGAAATGAGATAGAAAAAGTATAAAATTGTAACTATTTTCATGAAAATATAAAAATAAAATAAATCTAATAAATTTAAAATAAAATAATAATTAAAGAATGGCTAAACATTGTAAATCATGGAGAAAAAAAAAATATAATAAAAAAGGCTAAGCATTTTAACTTTGGAGAAATAGAAAATAAAATAAATTTTATTCCGAGAGACCCATTTATCAAGTACGATAGAATGCAGGAACTTAATTCGGAAAGAAGCTTCTAATCTGAAGACTAAAAAACTAAACAAATCGTATAATAAGAGAAGAAAAAAAAAAAAAACAATAAAAAAGCCTAAATATTCAAAAGTTCATTCATGGAGAAAGAGAAAATGAAATAAAAATGTTTGGGGAAGTAATAGACTAAGTTTTCTAACTTAGTTCATGGAGAAGTAAATAGATAGATTTTAACTGCATGAGTCAAGTTATCAAGTAATGATAATAATAAATTTATTTCAGTTAAAACAATACATGGTAGGATATGTCAAAGGAATTTATACATTAAGAGGTCTTTTTCTGAAGTCTGAAAATATTAATACTTGAGCTAGATGAGTCCCAATGTATTAAACCGTAACTGAGGCGTAATATAGAGTAGTTAACGTTTCTTTTGGCACGATCTTTTTAAGATTTCGAAGTAAGAAGCAAACGGAACAGTGTTGCCAACACTGTGATATGGGATGTCACCAGATGGTGTATAAAAAATCACCAGAAAATCACCAGATTTTTTAACAAGCGTTATAAAAAACACGATTCAGTTTTTTAGCCAATTTCTAATATGCGTACCCACTTTTTTCTATAATTTTGAGCTAAGAGTATAAAATGGAATTTAAAAAAAAAAAATATGAGGTGTCATATTAATATATAATTAAAATAACAATAATAATAACATAATTGTACATAAACTAAAATTAACTTTACTATATACAATTGTAGACAGAATCTGGAATATCTTCGTCTTGTAATATTTCTTCCTCATTTGATCTGTATGCGTCGGCCGATTTAATTTTTTTTTATCATTTCGTCAGGTATTTCATAAGAATGACAGCATACATAATTTCTTTTCAATGCAGATTTAATTATGAGAATGGATGTCAACATCGAGTTGCAGCCCATTTCTAATTTGGGTGTTTACCAGATTCATTTGGCTGAACAATCTCTCCACCTCAGCATTAGAATGCGGAATGCACACGTTTAACGGAATTCAGTTTCTTACCGATAATAGCCGTAAGTTTCATATCAATATGGAGACCTAGGAATGTTATATTATCTTCGAATGATACGGAAAGAGTATCAACAGTTAATGGTTGTTTCTCTTCTGGCAATTTATTCGTAATTTTGAAGTTTAAGATAGTTGTTTTAGATGCACAAGACGCAGTAGAAGGCTGGGCCTTAATTCATAGAGAAGCTTCTAATGTAAATACTAAAGAACTGAACAAATGTTACAATAACAAATAAATGAAATAACAAAGTTGATTAATACAATAAATTCTGAAATAGATATTAACTTTTCCACACCAAACAAGACAGTACTAAATAAAATAGAAAATCTTTTAAATGTTAATAACGACAGTTCCTTAATTTACTGTGATCATGTGCAGACAGCATCTATCTAGTGGTTCTTATCATTTCATTTAATTTCCATTGATTTCTATTTTCATTTTTGAAATATTTAATTTGTATTTTATTTATATATATAATATATATATATAAATAAAATACAAATTAAATATTATATTATAATATATATGTTACGGGTAAAGTTAGATTAACGGTTAAACCTAGGATTATCCGGGTAAACCTAGTAGTACCCGCTGCCGCTTGGTTAAAGTCGGGTATACTAATAATGACAAGGCCATTAGTGGACGTATGTTCCACTATAAAGATTAGGTACTTATTAATTAGCTCGATCACACCTCAATTTCCATTGTTGTAAGCTGTCTAACAGCGATAATCATTCATCTGGGTACATAAATTCTTAGAACAAACATAAATCGAAATATTACAAAATTTGGGGGCGTATTTGCCGGCGTTCCGCCGGCGGGACGATATATCTGCCCCTCCCGTCGTTTCTATATTTGAAGTAGTACAGGTTCTAGCTTTAACATATACTTTACCCGGGTAAAGCCCGAAACGTGAACTATTTCAATTATATTTCGGACTTTAACCAAGCGGCAGCGGGTACTACTAGGTTTACCCGGGTAATCCTAGGTTTAACCGTTAATCTAACTTTACCCGTAGCATATATAACTCAAGAGAAAAAATATCATGAAAGATAAAAATAATTAATAATATATGAATTCTTATATTATTAATTATTATTATCTTTCATGATATACAATAATTCTTTTCATCGCCGATACAAATGTGAACTATCAAATGTGAAAAATAAAAGTTAAATATAAAAATAATAATGCGCCTGCACCACTTTGTGTAGGCAAGATGGGTACAGGAGTGTTGGGGTGCTGCCGCCTTGTGAACGGTAGGCGCAACACTTCACTGTACTCCCAGCACTCTCACAAGGAGGTCGTCACCTCACTTTATCCGCGTCTTTTTACGTCTTTTACATCGCCACATCATCATTATTTGCCAGAATTTATAAAAGGTAAATTAATAAAATATACATTGTTTTATGTCAACAACACTTTGTTTTCGAAATTGTTAACAAAGGAAAATTAATTTATAAAAATTATTGACTGGGAAAATAAAATATAACGAACCCCAATGAACAAAGCAATATATTTATATAGCCATTTTAGTACAATATTACATTAATTTAAATATATATATATATATATATATATTAGATATTTAAAGGGGAAAAAATTGTATTTCCTTCGTCGTTCTTGCATGAATATAATTTGGTTCCATCTGTTATCCCTCGCAGCAAACAGCTACTAGGAACGTGGATATCTTGAGTGTTGCGACACAGCGGTGAAATTTAATAACAATGATTGTGTTTCAAAACCTGGGTTATCGCAATTAACTGTTACATCTCCTCTTCAGTTTCTGGGCGTATGGCATGTGTGATGAAGAAATTGATTTGTGTATGTATGCAATTTGGTATAGGAACGCCTGTAAAGACCCTTAATTATGTACTGTGTTTATCATGAGGTCATTGTGATGTGTTCTGTTGCTGACGTATGGTGGAGCATTCAAATTTTAGAGATTTTTTGTTGTACCTACATATAATCTTTACCCAGGGAATTAATTTTCAGGAATTAAACTGTAAGAAAAATGTTATTATATTCATAATAGTATTCAATATAATATTATAAATATTGTTTTGAATATGTGAAATTGGTGACTGAGAATGAACATTATTATATGTGCATTAGGGTGGTCGTAAAAAGTAAAAAGTTCGATTTTTCAAAGTCCCCATTCAAATTCTTGTGTAGTTTGACGAAAAAAATTTTTGTGAATTTTTTCAGATTTTTTTGAATGATTTAACGTGGCCCTGTGGGCGGTCAAAGTTTAACACGTGTTTTAAATGGGGTTTTTGAACATTTACATATTTTTAAGTAGGTCTTAGTATTTTTAATATAAAAATCTAAAAAATATGGATTATGGGTTTGCGGGGTCGCTGAAAACGAATTTCATATTAAAAATGTTTTTTTGACAGTCACATTTCCCAAAAAACTCGTACAAAAATTGACGAAAATGATAAAATTTTTCGAATCGATGATTCATTTTAATGAATTATTAATTTTTTAATATGAAATTCGTTTTCAGCGACCCCGAAAACCCATAATCCATGTATTTTTAGATTTTTATATTAAAAATACTAAGACCTACATTTAAAAATATGTAAATGTTCAAAAACCCCATTTAAAACACGTGTTAAACTTTGACCGCCCACAGGGCCACGTTAAATCATTCAAAAAAATACGAAAAAATTCACAAAATTTTTTTTCGTCAAACTGCACAAGAATTTGGATGGGGATGATAACGTTCATGCACATTGTGCATGAACGTTATCATGTTCAAAATAGTATTCAATACAATATTATAAATATTGTTTTGAATATGTGAAATTGATGACTGAGAATGAACATGATTATATGCGAATGAAAGTTATCATATTCATAATAGTATTCAATATAATATAAATATTGTTTTGAATATGTGAAATTGATGACTGAGAATGAACATGATTATATGCGAATGAACGTTATCATATTCCTAATAGTATTCAATATAATATTATAAATATTGTTTTGAATATGTGAAATTGGTGACTGTGAATGAACACCGGTGATTTTACAGAGATGAATTTCCTACCCCTGGAATTTACATAACTTCCCCTTTACATCGAATACCTAGGAAAGTAATAATGTATGAATATAGAGGGAGCAGTGGCGTAGCGACGGGTGGGCGGGGGTGGCTAAAAGCCTCAGCCAAAATAAATTAAAAAGGTGCTTCGAGTCGCCTTTTTTTTTTTTTTTTTTTTTTATAAAAAATAGGTCGTTCTCACTAGATGACGTCATGCGAGCATAAACAAACTCACTTTTTAGGTGCGTTTCATAACAACTTCTGAACAGGGCTGCCAACCTTCCGGATTACCTTAGAGTTGGACGGTTCGTCAGTGTAGTGTCACGTCGAGGCTCCACCTTGTATTACCAATTTTTATTGGCACATTTAAAAACTCAATTGTTATCATTAAAAAAACTCCTTAAAAACGAACTTTTAAATTTAAAAACTATTAAAGATCTAGCTGATTTTTTAATAATCAAACAAAATTAATCACAACATTTTCAGAAATAAGTACAGCAATTTTCATTTTCTTAACTATTCCTGTAACATCTACCTCGGTCGAAACAACATTTTCCAAGTTGAAATTAGTAAAAACTTATTTAAGAATAACAATGGGTCAGGAATGATTATAAGACCTGGCTTTATTAATTTCAATAGAAAATAGAAGGGCCAATAATTTGAAGATAAATAATATAATAAAAGAGTTTTCAAACAAAAAGGTTAGGACATTTTTAATGAAATAGCTATATACTTAATAATTATTACTCTCATTTTGCCTTTGTTTTTCTATTATTTATTTACTATTTTTTATTGTAAAAAAATAAAATGAAAAAAAGTGATCAAGAACTAAGAAGTTACCAAACAAAATTTTCTTTATTGTTCAATTTAATTTATAATCACTATCTTTTTTTTTTTTTTTTTTTTGGCTTTTATTCATAAAGATGCAACTGTTGCTAGGGGGCAACAACCAGCATCTATGTTGGTAGGTATGGAGACGTTGGCGTGAATGGCATGTGAGAGGAAGGCCACCCAGTGGTAGGTCCTCGGGACGAAAATTTATATTAATTATAAGGACAATCACTATCTAAGTCATTATTTCATCTTGTAAAAATATATTATTACGTTATAAATATTAATGAAACTTAATTAAAAATTATCAACAAAATTATCGTTGTTTAATATCGTTAAACTGTAATTTTTATTTTATTGAAAATAGAAGAAACTATTAATTTTGCATTTATATTAATAAATAAGTATTTATTGTTTTATTCCACTTGATTGTACTTATATAAGATACAAATTATTTTCGATATAATTTTGTTTTTGTTTTTCCTTTTCAAAATATATAATATATATTTTAAAAGGAAAAACGAAAACAAAAATGTGTTGTTATTTGTCTTACAAACGCCAAAATTTTCATTTTTGAATTAGAATATTTGGTTAGTGTGTAAAGGGGGGGGGGGGCTCACTGTCGAGCTGCCCACCGCCTCAGCCGCTACTGAGAGAGAGTATACTATTTTCACTAGCAAGCTAACAAAAAAACATATTTTCCAAAATTTCAAAGGAATAGGTTGCCATAATGTTCTAAGAAAGTAATTATGAGGTGGACCTGCCAGTTGGCTCTTCTCCAGGTGCCCAGGATATTCCTTTATTAAAATTTGTTTTTGACCCAAATAAAAGAGTATTAATGGGGACGTAAGAAAATTGCGTCACCGGCAATGTGCTCTCCGTTTAAACCCATTTGGGCTAAAAATCAATAGTACTTATATAGGAGCTTCGAGGGCGCCGGTAGCTCAGTGGTATGCGTGCTTGGCTTCTGAGCTCAAGATCGTGGGTTCAAAAGATCGTGGGGTTATCTGAGAGGTAAAATAAACTTAAGCACGCCGTCCTTCGGATGGGACGTTAAGTGATGGTCCCGACTCTGTAAGATGTCAGGTACTCGTTAAAGACCCCTTCGGTGAATAAAAATTTAGGACTCCCACAATAGAGTCGGGCTTATGTCCACCAGAGCGACGATAGAGCGCTCTGGTAGTAGACGATATGACGTCGTTAAAGCCCGGGCATGAGTCATAAAATAGTTTTTTGAGTCGAGAACCTCTCTTAAGATCCCCTTTCCATCGATTCTGCGGAAAATTAATAGGTTCTATCCTTTTAGGGTTGATACATTCATTACATTGAAAATTAATGAGATTTTTGAGTTGAGACACTGATCCACGTAGAATGATTCTTCTAAAAATTCGTGTCGATACATTCATTACAACGGCAGTTATTAGAGTTTTTGTGTTAAGTCTCTCCCCTAATGTTCTTGTCCTTAGATTGTTTTGGGTACACATATAGATTTTCGTATCGATACATTCATTTTATAAGGAGTTATCGTGTTCACAGACACACATACATACAGATTTTTATATTTTTTATTTTTGGAATAAAGAGATTGGAAAATAGTAAATTCAGTTGAAAACTCCGCATCAAATTCGTTAGCGATTACATAACTTCTCTTATACTTCGTATAGCTGCGGAAGTAAATGCTGTCGAATCACCGGCAATGTACTTCCCCAGAGTGGATTAATCAAGTAAGTTTTCGCTCTCTCCCCAAAACTAATCCACCGTTTGGAATACAAATCAATAGGTAAAAACATCGAATTTCTGATCGATTAAATAACTTCCCCTACCCTTCGGCTAGCTGATGAAGTATGAGATATTATATTGTAAACTTTGTTGGATGTCTGCCAACCTTATAAATCATACTGTGTTTTGAAAAGTCAACGCCGCTTTATAAAATAATCTATTCCATATAAGGAATGTATTCCACATTTGGCAACGTTTCTGTATAATAAAGCACTAAATAATGATGCAGAAAATACTTTTCCTAAGAAATGGAGATTCTCGACATGAAAGATCTTCTTATTGAGAGAACTTCGTGAAGGCTCTAGTGGTTCAGTGGTAGCGTACTTGTCTGCTGAGCTCAAGACCCCGGGTTTCAAACGCTTAGGTTTATTATCAAAAAAGAAACCTTGAACACGCTGTCTTTCATACGAAACGTTAAGCGATGGCCTCAAAGCTGTTTCATATCAAGTACTCGTTAAAGCCCTCTAGGTAACTAAACCTGGGTTTTGAGCTTTGTTCTGACGAAGGCGTAATGACCAGAGTTACCAGTAGCTCGCGAGCTACGGTTTGGCGACCACTGCTCTAGAAGGTAGATGTGCTCCTGGAGAGATTTAGATACGTCCCCAGCCGATTTATTAGCAGCTAAAATTGGTAGTTCTCAGACGATGTGGGTGTTGGATGTGCTTGCAATACAGAGAAGATGACCCAGAATGCTCGCCTGTGGGACACCAGCTCTTATGAGATGAATATATATCTGTGAAAACTGACATAATTGCAGAGATATTGTGAAATAATTCAAATGGACTTGAAAATAAAATAAAACTGGTTTATTTAATATGTTGTCTAATTTCATCTCTTATGCTTTTGGCTGAGGATGGTAGAAATACCGAATATATATCTGTCTAGACAAAGCAATCAAAGACGAAGCAAGAGCGGTTTGATGTTTCCGCTAGAAATCTCCTGGAATCTCCTTACACAACCCTACTATTGAAATTAATATGAATTAAATTTATGTATTTTTGTCATACTTGCTCAGATATAAGTTGAAACATCTTCATGCACATGTAGAGTCGGACTCATGTCCACCAGAGCGACGAAAGTGCGCTCAGTTAGTAAGACGATTTGACCTCTTTGGTGAAGTCCGGGCATGAGCTTAACTCAAGTTTTTATTGTGACAACACTATAACATCCTGTGAAGTTTGTAAAATATTGATATCTCAAAGTCTGGGCATTGCACGTTTTGAAGTGGAGTGACCCATGAAGAAATTAACAATAATCTTTTACAGAGTCTCAGACTCTGGGCCTACGCTGGAAGGTTATCTCTGTACAATGTATCTTCTTTTGATCACAATATATCTTCTTTTGATCACAATATATAAAAAATATAACATAACAGGACTTTATTTATGTTTTTATGGATCACTTTCTCTTAACCCGTTGCGCCCCACCCTGCATTTTTGTTTCCTGGTCACACCTGCATCCACCAGACGCGTACGTCTCATTTTCCTTGTTAAAATACACTAATGTGTTCTTGTTACATATTTTTAAATATAATGTGTTATAAAATAGGATGAATAAATCTTATATCTGTATCTGCAAGAATTTAGGCGTATAAAAAACAATTTTTAAATGAGAAAACACATTCATTTATGAAAAAAACATTTATTGGATATTTTAAGGGTAAATTCGGTTATAAAATAATGTGCTAATTGTAAGTAGACATTACAGGTAATAAAAACGACAACTTATTGTATAAAATTGACTAGAAAAAATAACACAACAATGCTTTCCAGTCTTTTCGTATGAATCAGTTTTAATTATCATCAAATAATTGAAGTACTTTGTCCGCCAGATCGGGGTCATCAGTGCGAGAATGTTTTTTGCTGCTCATCCTACAAAAAAATATAAAAACAAATTTAAACAGTAATAACAAATAAAAAATTTAATAGGAGAGAGGGAGAAATAATAGAGAACATTTTATTCTAACCAACATAAAGTATTAAAAAAAACGTTGACTGGAAAAACAGCTGACATTGTTATTAAGAACGAATTTTTTGATAGGGCTCACAGGTTTCGGGTACCTATATCAAGGATACCTCTAACAATATGCGTTTCAAAACGACATTTTAGGACGGTTTTCGTCATGTACCTGCGAAATATTTCATACAACATGTGTCTTATCTACTACTAACTAAAACTAACTATAGTTTTATCTACAACTTGAAAAGATCTTTGATTAGGTCAAATGTACTTAGGCCCCGGAGTAAAGTGGTACCTATTTTCGACCAATTTCGGCTAAAATCTAATCAGATATGTTAGCACATGTGACATCTTCATTTCAAAGTTCATTGCTAGAATTGTTTCTGAGGTAAAGCTTTCACAAAGACACATATAATCTTTAAAATGGACCGGAACGAAAATTTCCATAGAGAACTCGATGTCGAATTTTTGCATGATTACAAAACTTTCTTTAGAGATACAAGTCTGGAAAGTCGATTTTCTGATCGATTGCATTTTTTTTATACAACGTACATCTGGGGAAGTAATAAGCGGTTATATTTCCTTAAATACGAGTCAAGGGATGTAAGGTCAGTTAAATTCTTTAAACAATAGAAAATAATTTAAGATTTCAATCTCATTTAAAATTTTCAATAAGGGCTGCCGTGGGAGGAAGAACAATTAAATCTAAATGAGTCTGAGAGAGGCTAGGAGGGGTTCCTTTCAGCCACAAATCCAATAATGAATTAGGAGAGTGGAAGCTGATGAGCTCGTCAAGAGGCACTTATCGATGTATCGACTTGAGTTCTTATTTCGATATTAGCTAAGTTGATTCCCACCTGAAAATGCCTCATATCGACCTTTAATCGATTCCTCGCAGGATGTTACTCAAGCTGAGGGCTGTTTCATTGTCCCTTCTCAAAGGGATTCCTTATCTTTCTATCGACCTGCAGAGTATCGATTTTAAAAGTAGTCGATTCCAGGGATTGAATTTACCATAATGCTACTGATTACAACCGTACCCGACAATTCTTATCTCACCTAAAGCGCTTTTTCGTCACTCTAGTGGACATGAGCCCGACTCTACTGTGGGAGTCCTAAATTTTGCCTACCCTAAATTTTTATTCACCTAGGGTAGGGGTCTTTAACGAGTACCTGACATCATACAGGCTCGGGACCATCGCTTAAAGTCCCATCCGAAGGACGGCGTGCTTAAGTTTATTTTACCTCCCAGATAAAATAAACTAAGGGCCTCGGTCGGGTTTCGAACCCACGATCTTGAGCTCAGAAGGCAAGCACGCATACCACTGAGCTACCGGCGCCCCCGCCGGTAAATCCGAGATCGAATTTTCAATTAAATTTCACGTTTTAAGGTCCCCTGATAACCTTTTGGACATTTTTGCGATGATCTCTCTCTCTGTGCGTTTGTTCGTGAGTGTGTGATTGGTTCTTTGTGAGCACTTTAACTCAGAAAAGATTGTAGATATGCATTTGAAATTTGAAATGAAAATGCCAAATTTAACTTAGATCAGATTTTGGCCGAACTCGGACAAAAATTGATAACATTTCACTTCGTGGCTGAAGCATATTTGACAAAATATCGCTTATATTTATGTCCTAATCAACACTCCTTTCAAATGATAGTTGTAGAGAAAACTTGAGCACATTTTTATATTAATCACATTTCTATTTAGAGCAGATCGTCGATATACATTAAAGTAGAGAAAGGAGAATGAATAAAAATTATTAAATTTGAAACTATTACAGTAAAATTACTTAAAAGTTGAGTAGGGGTAAAAATAAGTTATGTCCTCATCTTCCAGATCAAGTTGGGTCCTTATTGGGGTCTGAGCGGGTCGTCTTCTACTCCCTCCTTCCAGGGTGCCCCAAAACAAAGTTCAAGAAGGGGGGATATCAAATTGAGTTATCCTATTCAAACAAAGGTCTCTTTTTGCTTCAAAGTATTTTTTTATTTCAAGTTTTTCTGAGCTGCATACCCTTAAAGGGTAACTGCTACACATTCCTACTCAATCCACTCTGGGTTTACGGCAAGTTTACTTTTCGGTTAAAACATCTAATGTGTATCGTATCCAGGTTTTCCAGTCAAAGACACTCAGACTCATTAAATAATTTCCACGGTACGTAAGCAACACAACACACCACGATGACCTAATGATGAACACAGTACAAGACACAATTTAGGACCTATATGGACGTTTCCATGACAAATTACATTCATACACAAATCCAAACATCCACTCACCTTCTTCACCACCCTTCCTACACAATCCTTCCAGGAGACTGATGAGGAGATGGAACCGTGACTTGCTACAAATACAACTTGTTCTTTAAATTTTGAGGAGCTACCGATGGGCGGCCTTCCTCTCTCACGCCACTCAACTTACCCACTACGTCTTCATGGTAGCTGCGTGTTGCATGAAAGCAACAGCTGCAACCAAATTTTATAAGACGAAAAAAAAAAAAAAATTTTTTCGAGTGTGCGATCCCTGGGGATTTTTTTGTTGACTAGAAAATTATGAGCTGAGGCTACTCTAAATGGTTCTGAAAATCCAACAAATGTTGGCCTATTCTATTTATTTTTCGCCCTGACTGGCCTACATAGGCCGCCCCGCATTCACAAGACCTCACACCGAGGTATCTCTTTTTCTCTAATTCGTCAACCTCAATTATCTACTCATTTTAATTATTTACTTATCCAATTTTTTTTTTTTTTTTGTTATTCTCTATTTTTATCATATTTCCTACATTATTCTATCAAAATCAATAATATTCCTTTTTTGTTAATTTTACACATTTATATAATTTCATCATGCATTTATTTATTTTTTATTTTATTTTGACTATTTTCATTTTTCTTTTATAATCAATCATCATAGTATTATGCTCTGTCGATTTTTATTATCTATTTTATTTTTTTCTTAGTTATGTATGTATTTTTTTTTTATATATATTGTAATGTTCCATATTGTCCATTACATGTAATATTAAAGAAATGGAAAATAAGATACTTAAATACAATCATTTTATTAGACCTAAGGAAGGTTACTGGGGGTTATCAAATCGATTTGTACCAGGGTCGATATAGTATCAAAATATATCAATTCATTTATTTCAATTATGTCATAAAATTAAATGATAAGCTAATAATTAGTTAACAATAAATGTAAGCAATTAGGATTGTATACGGGAATATGAAAGTGTTATAAAAAAACCCAGATGTTTAGTAGTTTAAAGGCTGTAAAAATTGTGGCCAATAGGAGAGCGGAATCCAAAACGAGAGAGAAGTGGGCTGTCCCCTCGTGGTAGATGTAAGAGAGAACTGTGCAGAGAGAGATGGTTCAGTGAAAGTGAGTGTAGTGAATAGTAGAAAATGTCAGTGATTTCTTAAAAGCTGTGGTAAGAAGGAAGAAAGATACTGAGGGGAAGTATCCCGGAGAACTCCAACCACAAAAGAAATGGAGAACACGACGATTATTAGCTAAAACACTTGGAATCCAGAAGAGAGGAGAGGACGTGGCCGCAATTGCGACAACCCATACTCAACTTACCACGTTGGAAACATCATTTCACCCACAGGCACAATAGAAGAAAAGAGAGATGTCCCGCAGGTTTAGTTAAATGTTGTGTAAACAAAAAAAATCTCTATGTATGTAAAAATTTTGTGTTACTAACCCATAAAAACATGTCTTTATAAATTTTAAATATAAAAAAATGTAACAAATTATTCTTAAAGTTTTTTTTATTATTTATAAAAAATTATATATAACCAGGTCCTCTAATAATCGTTATTGCATATAATTATTATTCGTAAATTTAAATTAGAATTTCAAGTAGCGCTATAAGCGAGCGTTGCAATATATTCTCTTTATTTATATAGATAATTCTATTTTATTTTTTTTTCATCATGCTGTTAATTTTATGTTTTTTCATGTTAATCTTTTGTTTATCTATACTTATAGTTCTCTAGTTTTTCTCCAATGTAACACTAATTTATTCATTTCTTTGTACGTCATACTGATACTATATTTCATTGTTTCCTGTTCTATACTCTATATGTATTTATTTTTAGGGGATCTCGGTCCCAGAATAATAAAATTTCTTTTCATTTCATTTCATTTCTCTTTTTGTGAGAGAACCTAAGAGATGAGACAGTTGTGAGACCTTCCTTTTTTCAAAATCTTGGCTTGATATTTCCACTATGTACGGAATTGAGCAGAAGCTTTTCCAGGTCTGGTTTTAATTCTGCAAACTTAGTGAAAGAAACAGTTGCTACAAGCTCTCTTTCCTTAAGCGAAAAGCTCTCTAAAGTTTCCAAACAGTAGTCGTTTTTGTTTGACCTGTTTTTACCCTCCCCAAAAACTGTTTTTTTTTTTTTTTTTTTTTTTTTAACTCCTGGCATTATTTTTCCAGCTGAATGCATAGTTTTTCGTAAAATAAAAAAGTTGGAAGTGGGTAGGATGACTTTCACAATATGAGATACCGTTTCTACTAATTGCTATGGAAAATATGTTACAACCCTCTGGATGTTTTATGGATTATGTCAGCGTACAGTGATCAGTTAGTAATTAATATGTTAATAGCTGTGAATAATTGTTTTCAGTGTTTATTTTATTCAGTTCCCCAGTTTTTGGTTGTCAATTGACTTTTTACAATGTAATTAAAATTATTTAATTTTAAATAAAGTAAAAATAAAGACAAATGATAAATAGGCTACCTCCTCCCAGAAGACGGAGTCTGACAGTGGGACGGGGGAGCAGTCAGCTAGGACTGTACAATCACTGTTAATAGTTAAACATATTCATTCTATCTTTGACATATATCAATAGAAAAGCAAATATATATATATACTTAGGTATAATCAACAATAATAATGAGAATTGACATGACAGTAACTCGATAAATTAATAAACTAGGTACATATTAAGATAGAAAAATCACTAAGAATAGAGAAAAAAAATAATAAAATAAATTAAATAAAAATAGAATCTTTAGTAAAAAGAAAAAATGAGAAAAGAAAAAGTGACTAAAATAAGAAATATTCTCGTAATACAGAAGAAAATAAAGTGCTGATGGAATTAATCTGACAACCCGGTGACCTGGTATTGAATTTTAACCGAGTGAGAGACAAGACAAGTGGAAATGATGTTGGCAGAGTACAACAGCATACATGGGGCGGACCGTGGCAGGGCAGGGCAGGGAGAGAAGAGATCAGAACAGAGCATCGTGCTCATGGCCCCCACAAAGGTGGGGCTGGTGCAACTTTGGTTGCAGGGTCCCGGGCCCAAGGGGGTCCGGGTCTAGTCCTTTTTATTTTGCAGATAGTAGATTTTGCAAGGGATCATAGCTTAAAAAGGCAAAATATATAATTATAAGAAAATTTAGTATAATAGATACATATTCTAGTTGTGCGAGTTATTAAGTTATTATTTAATTAGTTGCGTGCATGGATAGTTACTCTTGTTTGCAAATTACTAGTATAAAACAGTCCGCACGAGACAGGTATAGACGGGCCTTTTAGTAGGCTTGCAAATTCATTAAAAACATGGCAAAGAAGCACAACTGGCCAAACTCGTCTCAACCATCTGGCAATATTGGCAATTGAAAATGAATTGGCCAAAACTATTGACTTTTCAGATGTTATTGATAAATTTAGTCAAAAGAAAGCTAGGACCCACTCCATGACTCTAGTCATATACCTCCTCAGAGAACCTCTCTGGTTTTCTATTTCTAGTTTTATATCTTCGGGCAAATTATTGAAAAGAGTTGCTATAATAAACAGTGTCTGTCTTGTCGTCCAAGTGGTGAGTGGTCTGTGTACGATAGTACTGGTGGAGTGAGGGGTTCGTGTCGGATATCGGCGAGGAACAGAGCAGAGAGTAGATGAAGCATTTAGGAAAAGCTGTCTAAGGAGGTTTTTGAGGAATATATGCCGGATCCGGAGAACGGGGAAAACAGAAAAAACTTTCATAGTAGGAAATGTAGTAGGAACTTTCAATATGGTCTTTATAACTAGTTTTTGGGCTGAAGCTGTTGAACCGCCCCAGGCCAGATATAAAGACAGTTTTGCGGTTCCTCCTCAAATTTTGAGTTCATAAAGTTTTCCTATGTATTAAGCGCATACAATTGGAAAATATGAACAAAAAGTTACTCACAGTACGCGGATTATTTATTATTTGATTCGTTATTGAATTTTCATCGAAATTTCATGTTTTCCGACCATCTGATTCCAAAGATGAAAAAAAAGTATGTCTGCCAATGGACACGATAACTCCCGATAAAATGAATGTTTCGACACAAAATTTCATATGTAAATTCAAAACTCCATAAGGAAAACAATTAATAATTTTCTGCAAAATCGGCCTAAAGGAAGACGGGAATCAGAGGAGGGCAGCTAGACTCAAAAATCATATACTTATACTCGTATAACTTATATATGACTTTAAGTTGAACCTCGATAAGTCGAAAACCTCCAAAACTCGAAAGAAAGTTTTGTTCCTTTCCCTTCAAGCCCCAAAGCCTCCATTACTCGAAATCTCAACCCTCTATTAATCGAAATAATCAGTGAGTCTCTACAAGCCATTTTGGTACATATTTTCCCTCTGTAACTCGAAAAAATAAATTGGACCTCTATATCTCGAACATAGCAAAGTTTTATTTTACAACCTTTACAACTCAATTATTTGAAACTTATTACCTCTATAGCTCGAAGAAAAGTAAGTAACCGACTTTAAGAATTTGCCGACAATGTACATCATTGTTTCTTATAAAAAAATTTAGGAGTATACAATAAATAGGATTACCAATTTTAAGAAATGATAAAGGATCATCATCGAATCAAAATCTGCCTAAGTCGAAATCCTCCATAAGTCGAAAACTCTATAACTCGAATTTTTTGGCGTCTCCCTTGATGTTCGAGTTATAGAGGTTCTACTATATAAGGATTCAGAAGCTCCTATGTAAGTCAGCTATTAATTTTTAGCTCAAAGAATCGATTGGTGTTGGAAGGAGAGAAAACTTAATTGATTAATTGATTAATTCGTCGGTGCACCGAACACTTTTTTTTTTTTTTTTTGCAAGACAAACGGGAAAACCAAAATATAGCAGAGTAGAACGTAGGGTAAGGTTTAACAAGACTTCTTGTAATCCCATTACATGGCCCCTGGGGAGAACCACTCGACTTAACGAACCTCCATTTCCTGGAACGACCAACACCCACTAACACCTTCCCCATTTTTCTGACTACACAAAGTAGATCCGCTCTGGCTTTGCGATGCCATGCAGTTCAATCTATGCTGGAGTCCGTCAAGGCAGAATATTTTTTACTCACATGCTCCAAAATGTGAATTACCAGAATCAATGCTTCCCCATCTATATAGGAAGAGAAGGGGAATTGGACGAAGGGGGGGGGGCAAAAAGCGGGAGTGCGAAAACTTAGTTGATTAATTTGCGATGAGAATGTACATAGGCGGTGAATCATCTACTTTTTTTTTTTAATTACTACCTTCTATTTATTTACAGTGAAACCTCTCTTAGACGGACACCAATGGGGCCGTGGAAGTTGTCCGCCCAGCAGAGGTGTCCTGCTAACGGAGGGAAAAGGAAAATAGAAGGCAAATTGATAAGGATGAAAGATATCTTTTCTAAACACGTGTATCGTATGTAAAAAATGTTGTTTATTGAACAACTGAATACAGTTTAAAAAAATAGGAAATTTGTACTTGATTCCGAACATAAACAATGGTATAACGTCTAAGTTCTAAAAAAATCGAACATCTTTTGTTTCAACTTTTTTTTCCCAATTGAGTTTTCTATATTGTCCTCTATCTGAGAAATTAAAATTATTGACGAAGCATCATTTGCTTGAAGGCAATAACGCTTACAAACTTCTTGGAATTACGAGTCCCTTTGTAAACACAGGTGCACTACGTGGAAAGTTTGGTAGGTTGGTAGTACAATGTACAACGAGAAGTCTAAGAACATATTAAACGTCAACCTGTTCAAAAGAGAACAGAATAAACATCAACCGTCCCTCTAAAAGTGAATTCTAAGAACATATTAAGCGTCAACCCGAATTAGAGGCCTGCCTGTCCGTCCAACAGAGGTAGTCTGCTCTTCTCGGTACCCGATTTCACTGTCCGCGTCCGTCCAAGAGAGGGTCCGCCTAAGAGAGGGGCAAATGTGTTCAAATCCTTATATATTCTACCAGGACCGTAAAAATTGTCCGCCCACCAGGGGTGTCCGGCTATCAAAAGTGACCGCCAAGAGAAGTTTCACTGTATTTATATTTTTGCTTTTTTATATGAAGGAAGTGTAATAATCATGCAAACATTTCCTATTTCAGTGGGATTTCAAGTTTCAAGGTCCACTGAATGCGTTTTGACCATTTTCCCTTATTTCGTCTGTGTGTATGTGATAAGAAGTTACAAAAATAATGTATACACCCTCAATCCGCAGGAACTTTGTACAATCTGCATTAAAAACTAACTGGAAGACGTATACCACCTGTAAATATCCTGTCCGATATACTCCCCCATTAGAAGCCACTTCCTGCCTCAGAGCGTCTGTACAGACCGATCCAACTTTCATACATTACTTCTGGCTCATAATAAGAATATCTCAAATATTTTCGATTACTTAATCAGCGCTCTGAAACTTGGAGCATTCATTGGTAATAAATAATATATTTTTACCATCATATTATATTTTTATTCAACAACTACATCCCCACTCTATATTAACTGTCTTTTTTTTCTTTTTTTTTGGCCTTATGTTTGATGCATATTAGCCATGTCAGTGGGTCATCTAATTATTTACGACATCCATGGCCCCGGGAGGGAGTTCTATCTACGAAATAAAACTCACTCCCGGACGGGATTCGAACCCGCAAACCAAGGTGAGACCATGCGACCAAAGCCCTACGATCTAGCCCGCACGGTCACCCGGCTCCCATTTACTGTCTTTGTTACATTATTAATTTGTATTTACTTATTTCATTTATAAATTTTTTATTATTTTTCTAAGTAGTATTATGTGATGTAAAAACTACAGAACATTCTTTTTAATGAATATAGAAAAGAGGTAATTTTTCTTATAATATAATATATATTATATATATAGAGGGCGCCGGTAGCTCAGTGGTATGCGTGCTTGACTTCTGAGCTCAAGGTCGTGGGTTCGTAGCCCGACCGAGGTCCTTAGTTTATTTTATCTGGGAGGTAAAATAAACTTAAGCACGCCGTCCTTCGGATGGGACGTTAAGCGATGGTCTCGAGCCTGTACGATGTCAGGTACTCGTTAAAGACCCCTACCCTAGATGAATAAAAATTTAGGGTAGGCAAAATTTAGGACTCCCACAGTAGAGTCGGGCTCATGTCCACCAGAGTGACGAAAGAGCGCTCTGGTAGTAGGCGATATGACCTCGTAGTTAAAGCCCGGGCATGAGTCATAAAACCTAACCTAACCTAACCTATTATATATATATCAAGGTGTTAAAAAAAAAAAAAAAAAAAAAAAAAAAAAAAAAAAAAAAAAAAAAAAAAAAAAAAAAAAAAAAAAAAAAAAACATATAAAACAGCTGTGAAACAGATAGAGGAGAGTCGTGAGCTAGCTCTGGGACAGTGCACTTTAATTGAGTTGTTTTTTTGTTTGTGAAGTTGAACAATAATTTAAAATATGACTAAAGGTGGAATTGAAGTGTGAAGGGTTGTCGGGGTCTGCATTGTGTGGTAGAGGCGTCAAGGAGGTACAATTAACCATTTATATTTTTCAATATGCCCAACTAAAAAGAAATAGTTTTAAGTATTTAGTTTAATGATTTTGTTCTATTGTTTATTTTTTATTTTTGTTTTGTTCAATGTTTAGTTTTTTAATCAAAATGTGTAAATAAAGAAAATAACCCTAATATTTGTCCTTTAAAATTCTATTCTATTCATCTTCCCTGTTGGCCCAGTAATCTCATTTGAAAACCTTTGGATTAGAATTAATATTATTTAAAATTATTAAAAAAACTGGCATCTCTTTATTAATCCAAGTGTAAAGTTTGTTAAATGGAATTTTTTTGTTGTATACGTGTACTTTATTAAAAATTGCACGTCTTAAATTATTGATAATATTTTTTTAGGGCCATTTTCGAAAAACTACTGTAGAAATCAAAATTTAAATAAAGAAAAGAGATCAAATTTCTACAGGAAATGTGGTAGCAAAAAGCCTTTTATCACAATTAGGTACTCTTCTTTTTATTTTTTTCTCTTTTAATTAATATTATTATTTTCGTTTATTTCCCTATTTTAAATTCATATTGATTGCATTTATATATTTTGTACTTTACTCTCACTTATAGTTTTGTACCGATTTACCAAAATCAATGTATTGTTTATTTTATTTTAAGATTCTTACAGTCTTGTTCAAAGGTTTTCGGTTAGGTTAGGTTTTATGACTCATGCCCGGGCTTTAACTACGAGTTCATATCGCCTACTACCAGAGCGCACTTTCGTCACTCTGGTGGACATGAGCCCGACTCTACTGTGGGAGTCCTAAATTTTTCCTACCCTAAATTTTTATTCACCTAGGGTAGGGGTCTTTAACGAGAGTTAAGTGTTGATTATAAATAAAAGGTTTTTTAAAAAGCAAAGTTTATTTTACCTTATTCTAAAATACAAAACTAGTCTATGATACTAACTCTATAAGTCCTATCTGACTACTGAAGATGATTCTGTAGAGTCGGTGGGGGTATATATAGGAAGCTGCTGACTTGGTGGATAGATAACAATAGATCCAGACATAACTCCTCCTTTCGTAAATTTAGACGTGTCCTCACGTCGTGGTGTGTAGGGGAAGAGCTGGGTAGACTGAAGATTCATGAGGGGCCTCATCTTGTTGTTGTTCGATTGCTGACTTTGCGGCCTTGATGAGGATCCACCTGCAAACCTTTTTTCTGAGTTTAATTAATATGAGTGTGAATAAGATGAAGAACAATAGGCTTATTAGTGCATATATATATAAGGTGTGGTCTATGTGGTCTTCTTCATCGAGGATCTCAAGTGGTTTCATCTGAAGATTAAGCATGTGAAGTTCTTCAAAGGTTAAATTCAATGAGAGTACTTGGGTATCAAGTGGGAGAATTTGAAGAGGTTCTGTTTCAGTGTAGCGGTACATTGGCGAATAGTTACCGAGTTTTTCGTTGGAGTCTAACTTAAGGAGTACTGTGTCTTTAATATTAATATTGAATGTCATATTATTTTTATATATAGATAATATAGGTGTATTGAATATAAGATATTGATTTATAATATTAATATATTTTATAAATGGTTTAGGTTTAGAAATACTGTATGTTTTACAATGTTTGTTATTATTATCAACTAGGAGAGTGGTAATACAAGGATTGACAATTTCTGTTACATTTGTGCAATAATAATAGTCTAAAATGAATTTGCATGCACCTACGTATGTTACATTTGGTTTAAGAACCAAAGGAGGGTTGGATTGAATGGTGAGTATTTGGTTATCGTTCTTCTGATATGGATATGACAGGAGAAAGTAAGTTTCGGTAAGGGGAACTTGGAGAGGAAGTTTTAGGAAATAATGCAAATGTGTAGGAGTGATGGAACATTGAACTTTTCCTATCTGCCATAATATTTCTGGAGAGTCGGAAATTAATTTTATATCATTCTTAACAGTTAGAGATCTCAATTCGTTCTTTGATATAATACTATTATGGATGATATTCATCCTACAAAATTCTAACGATGTATCTAAATCACTAATCTTATTAGCTAAGAGGGCAATATTAAAATATAGAAGCATGTAATGCTGAGTAGATGCTAAAATACTACTTATATTATAGTTTAGTAACTTCTTAATCCTAAAGTTGTTTTGTTTAATTACATCTAAATCCTTATTGAACTCATCAATTAATTTCGTGTTAATGGTTAATTGATTTTCAACATTATGTTCCACATGATAGTTGTTGGATTCTATTTTATTAATAATTTTGTCATAATGTTCCTTATCATCGGCATCTAAATTGCCCGTTACCCAAGAGATGGCAGTTCCTAGGGCATTAACAAGGCCCCTTTTACCACGATTATGATTGGCGGGTACTCGAGTATTTGCAAAGATATGGTCTAGTTTATCCTGTACATAAGAGAGATGGGCTTTGAGTGTTTCTACTTGAGCAACAGAAAGATGACTTTTTAGGGAGGCTATATAAGAATCGTTTGCATTTAATTTTTCTACTGAGTTGAGTGTTACAAGAATATTGGTCAGTTCTTCTTGTAATATTGTTATATTGATCGAATGTACGTATGTAAAATAATTGGTGATCATGTAGGAACTCTGAATTTTTACGGGAATAATTCCTGGTCCTTTAGATAAATCGGTGACTTTATAAGTGGCAAGGCCCTGGCTGAGGAGAGCTATCAGGAGCGACTGCAGGATCGGTGCTTTCATTCTGTCTTCTTTCCTGTAAGAAGAGGGTTGAAGAATTAGTGTTCCTATTTTCAAATTTTCTGGGTCTCCTCATTTGACTGGGATGAATTTTAATGTTTTTATTTCTACCGATTTTAGCAGTTTGTTTATTCCTATCATAGATGACTCTTTTAAATTTGTTTTTCGCTTTGTTTCTTACATTTGTCTGTATGTAAATATTGCCATGAGGTATTGAGACGATTTCTCTGTTTTCGTTTAAATTTGTGGTCCTATCAGATTTTTCTTTTTCTATTAGGGTTTTAATTGCATTGTGGATAGTTTGCTTTTCCTTATGGTATTCCTCTGTTTTTTGTTCCAAAATGAAATCATGAGATATTTTAGAAGGTGTTGTTATTCCAAAAGTGATTTCGTTAGGAGTTAGTTTTAAATTGCTATTTGGAGTATTATTATAGGCTATGAGGGCAAGTTGCAGGGTTTTGTACAATGTAAAGTTTTTATTTTGGGTTTTTATTAGATTCATTAACTCGATGAGTGTGGAGTGAGCTCTGTTAATTAGGCCATTAGAGTTGTGATAATTTGGGGTAGTGAGGCGTAATTTAATGTCATTGTATTGTAGAAAGTTTTCTAACCCCTTATTGGCGAATTCTGGACCGTTATCTGTTTGAATTTCTAGGGGAGTTGGGAAGTTACTGAGATAAATTTTTAGTTTGTCAATAATTTGGAGGCTGTTAGTATTAGTGATAAGGGAAGCGTACAATTTTTTTGAAAAGCAGTCGATAATAGTCAGTATCAGTTGGTTTTGATAATGTAAAGTGTCCATCTGTAGTCTTTCGAAGGGTTTGTTAGGCGTTGGAGTAACTCGAAATTCCGGCTTAGGGGGGTGACGTTCGTATTTAGTTGTTTTGCAGATGTGACAGTTGTTTACGTACTTTGTAACTTCCGTAAGCATTCCTGGCCAGTAATATTTTTTCTTTAGTGATGTAAAGACTTCGTTGATTCCCCTATGACATGTTTTACCTATGTGTTTTGCGATTATTAGTTCTTGCTGTTGTTCTTGGTCTTCTATATCTTCAACCATATGGAGATATCTCTTAATTTTGACAGTAGGATAGCTGGTTTCTATTATACTGTGGAATTGTTTGAAAATCTCGTCTAAAATATCGTTTTCTATAGCTAGCTTTGCGTCAGAACAATATATACCGTAAGTTATATTGGGATCCAGATATTCTAAGCAACTTTTCTCTAAGTCTTTTACGTAAGGCCAGGCCGTGTACCATATGAGTCGTTTTTTTGTTGAGTTAAATAGTGGGATGCGTTTCGTCAAGTTGGGATTACCTCTCTTAATTATAATTTGATATTTTTCTAAATTTACGAATTTGTTTGGGTCATTTATAATTCCTATTTGGCTGTTTGAGCTCATTTGGGAATGGACTGTTACGAGGCTGTCTGAGTCGTCATTGTTTGCTACTGGGCAAGTTTCCGGGGCTAAGATTTCTTCTTCAATTTCTATGTTGAGGTTTCTAGCGAACTGTTCTATATCCTCATCATTGAAAGTTTCTACAGGAGGGTTGTCTAATGATTCAAGGAAGTTATCTACTGCATCCTGGGGGTTAATTTCATTGTCTGTACTAGTGTCAAGTGCGTTACATTCTTGGGGAGGATTCCTAGAGAGAGCGTCTGCTACGTAATTACCTTTTCCATTTACATGTTTTATTTCAAAGTTGTAGTCTGCTAGATGGCATTTCCATCGGAGCATTTTTGCGTTTGGTTCTTTCATGTTGTGCAGATATTGTAATGGTTTATGGTCAGTCTGTATTATAAATTTGCGTCCGTATATGTATGGCCGAAAATGTTTGCATGACCAAACGATGGCTAGTAATTCTTTTTCTATTGTGCTTAGGTTTTCTTCATGTCTGTTAAGTGTTCTAGAAGCGTAGGCTATAGGAAGGTCCTTTCCGTCAAAGTTCTGTGAAAGTACCGCTCCTACTGCGTAATTTGATGCGTCAGTTGTTAATATGAAAGTCTTGTCGAAGTCTGGTAGTTGAAGTATAGGGTTGTTTTGGAGCATATCTTTGAGAGTTTGTATAGCTGTAACGTATTCTTTGTCGGTTGGGTTTATTTGTGTATCGTTTTTGAGCATATTTGTAACGGGTTTGGCAATTTTTGCATAATTTTGAATCATTTTCCTATAATATCCAGTCAATCCTAAAAACTGTTTGATTTGCTTTTGGTTTTGAGGAATAGGGAAATCACTGATAGCTTTTAATTTTGTTGGATTAGGTTGGATGCCCTTTTCTGATATGATGTGACCCAGAAATAGCAGTTCCTTTTTAAAGAAATCTGTTTTGTCCAATTGTATTTTTAAATGGTGCTTTTTAAGGAGTAGGCATACTGTCCGAAGGTGTTTTATGTGTTCTTCGAGACTATCTGAATAAACAATGATGTCATCCATATATACTAAAACGTTTGGAATTCTTGCGAAAATGGAATTCATGGCCCTTTGAAAAGTTGGAGGCGCGTTTTTAAGACCGAAGGGCATTCTCAAAAACTCGAAATGCCCGTCTTCGGTGCTGAAGGCGGTCTTAGGTATTGATTCAGGATCCATTTGGATCTGATGGAAGCCGGAAGCCAAATCTATTGCACTAAAATAAGTGGCTCTCCCTATTTTCCCAAATAGATCTTCAATATTTGGTAGAGGGAACCTGTCGTCAATAGTTTTTTCATTCAACTTCCTGTAATCAATAACCATCCTAACTTTTCTTTTCCCTGAGGCATCTGGTTTCTTAGGTACAACCCATATCGGGGAATTATAGGGAGACGTGGACCCTTGGATTATTTTATTTTGAAGAAGTTTGTCTATTTCTATTCTAATGTCTTCCCGAAAGATTTGAGGGTATCGATAATTTCTAGAGTACACTGGGATGTCGTCTTTAGTTTTTATTGAATGTGTTAGTAAATTGGTTGCGCTTAATTGGTCCTCTTCTCTCTTTATGATTTCAGGGAAGTCTGTCAGTAAGTTGATTAATTTAGTCCTTTCCTCTATGTTCATGTGCTCTGTTCTAATTAATGTAGGGATTTGTTTCTTTATTTCTTCTATTTGATTACTATTTTCATGGAGTTCGTCACTAAGAATGTCAATTTCGTCTGTTTCCATTGGCTCGGGACAAATGGTCATGAGCTCCTGAGAAAGGACCCGACATTTAACTTTATTACCATTTAGTACATAGACACCTTCTTGTATTTCGAAATTTTTATTTTTTTTTCCTTTAATTAATCCCGTCCTTAAATTATTCTTATTATTTACTGGTAATTCTACATAATTTACGCCTACTTGTAATTCTATCTTATTATTATTAATAGTGTCCTTATTGATAATATTATCCTTAATTCTAGTTATTTTGTTGTTGTGGTTTTCTGTCATAGTGTAATGAAGCTGAAACTTCCTATAGTTACTATTCAAAGTGTTAGTTTTAAAATCAATGTTAAGGTCAAGATCTCTCATGGTCTCATTGCCTAAGAGAATATTATATTTGTCAGAAAAAGGAAAGATGTACATTTTTACCCATTTATCTATATCGAAGTATTTTTTCAAATTTATTATAATAAATTCTCCTCCTTCTCTCCTTCCTGCTGGAGTGATTATGACAAATTTCTCTTTATATTTACGGGTGTTGTGTGATATTATTTGGGGGTTAACGTAATTTTTACTGGAACCTGTGTCTATTAACCATGTGTTGCCATGATTATCCAAATAATATGGAAGAGTTTTATTAACTGTATTTAATTCGAATGGGGCTGAGTTGGGCTTACACAGTTCTGACTGTTGCCGGAATTTAAAAAAGATTCTTGACTGGATTTAGCTTCAATTTCTAATTTTTCAATCCTTGACATTAATGCTTGTATTGTGGAATTTTCTGTGGGCTTTTGATATTCTGGGGATTGCTCATAGTCTTGAATGTGTGTTAACTCGTAGGGGGAAACAAAATTTTTGACATTAGGGCGGTTCCATGTTCTCATGGAGACAGTAGGTGGGAAACCGTTGGGGGGTCGTGCATTAAATTGAGGTCTAAAAGATTGTTGGCTTTGTGGGGGACGATATTGCGGTCTGGGGGAATACTGTGGAGGGCCATATTGTGGTCTAAAATGTTGTGGGTTTTGTGGAATATGATCGTGTCGTGGGTAGCTGGGGGTAAACTGAGGTTGAGTTTGATTTTGGTATCTTGCGTGATTAGGCTCGCGTCTCATGTTGGGTTCAAACGGTTTTTGGGAGCTGCCACCCTTTCTATATAGTTGCTCTATAATAAAGGAGCATTTTGTATTCAAAATTCTACGCATGTCTTCTAACGATTCGGGGTTAAATGACATGATATGGTTTGTAAGTTGCCAAGGGAGATTAGAATACATGTGGTTTATTATTTCCTTTTCTACATACGACATCGAGACAGTTAGAACGTTCTCAGCCACTCTGTCTATACTATATTTTGCATAAATCAGGTGTCTTATGTTTTCCAGGCGATTTAAGTATTCAGTGGGGGTTTCCCTTGGATAGGGTTTTGAGCTATATATTTCGGCTTTGAGAGCTTCGTGTGTTCTGGAGTCTGCAAAGTTTCTTCGTAATAGGTTTAATAATTCGGAAATGGAATTCACGGGGTGGGTAAGTATCAGCGATTGGGCTGAGCCAGTAAGTCTGGCCTTAACTTTGCTTAGTAACAAAAAATGATTTGTGGCTCGTTGGGCTACATTTTCAGCACAAACGGCGGAAACAACCCCTTCTACAGCGGAAATGAAGTATAGTAGTTCTGTTGGGTTCCCGCCATAATTCGGGATATGATCATAATCCTCACGTCTGAGGTCATGATTTATTGCGGCCATGTTAGGTCTAAGAACCGCAGGTCTCAAAATATTTCGGGAGTGTGAAATTTTGATGAGTTCGTACAACAAAAGAATACACTAAAATGTTAAGATGTTAAAACGACAGTACTCAAATAGTTTTGACTCACAGTTACGATGTCTTCTTATGTAGCGATGATTAATCCTTTTGATGGGGAAGTGACCACACCTCGGGCTTAACACAATCACTGTTCACAAGGTCTGATTACCGCAGGTAAAAGACTAGGTCTACGTCAGCGCACAATCTTCTAGTCTTCTTCGCGAACGAAGGTGACAACTGGTCACAAAAGAAAAAAGATTATCGGAACAAATGGTCACAATATATCGCACTGACTCACTGCGGTCCCTGTTCGCTGGGCGCCAGTTAAGTGTTGATTATAAATAAAAGGTTTTTTATAAAGCAAAGTTTATTTTACCTTATTCTAAAATACAAAACTAGTCTATGATACTAACTCTATAAGTCCTATCTGACTACTGAAGATGATTCTGTAGAGTCGGTGGGGGTATATATAGGAAGCTGCTGACTTGGTGGATAGATAACAATAGATCCAGACATAACTCGAGTACCTGACATCGTACAGGCTCGGGACCATCGCTTAACGTCCCATTCAAAGGACGGCGTGCTTAAGTTTATTTTACCTCCCAGATAAAATAAATTAAGGGCCTCGGTCGGGTTACGAACCCACGTTCTTGAGCTCAGAAGTCAAGCATGCATACCACTGACCTACTGGCGCCCTCTCAGAGGTTTTATATGTCAGTATTGTTCAGCTGATCAATCACTAATTTTGAAAATGTTAGTGTTAATATTCTAAATGTAATGGTCATTGACTCAATTGTATAGGGTTGGTCCCTTTAAACAATAATAACTATTATTATTAGTATGTGATAGGAACTTTGTGACCGTCCTAACTCACAAAAGATTATATAAATTTGAAATGATGTGACTTCATGTGTCAACTTAGATCTGACTTGATTTTCGCTGAAACTTCACTTCGGGACCTATGTGCATTTTACCATATACCACTTGAATTTATGACTTAATCAATAATCTCAACTAAATGGTTTGTCCTATCGGAAAATTGCTTCTTACTAAAAATGTTTCTTAAATAATAAAATTTCCAATGACAATTTTTTTTTCTTAATTTTTGGAATCAGGAGATGGCATAAATAAAATTTATGTGAAAACTGAACATCTAATTTCTGACTGATTACATAACTTCTTCTATGCTTCTGAAGTACCAAATGGTCAAACAGCCCCTTAAAATTTTATTTAAAAAGAATTTGTAATTTATTTATTTAATTATTTTGTAAGTTATTTGTCTTCTTTTTAAGATAATGGAAAATAAATTGAAAAAAAAACGAAAAAAAAAAACCAGTTTAAATAAGAAGCTGAGGATATTGTAAGAGGGCAGAATAAAAAGGAAATGAAGAAGAGACAGAACCAGGATTAAGGGAGGGGGGGGGGGGGGGGGGGGCCATGGCCGCGGGCCGCGAGCTTGAGGAGGCCCAGAATCTAAAGAAACCATTTGTGTGTTCTCTTCTATCCTGGGCCAACGATTACCAAATTAAATTATTTAATTATTACTTCCCCAGTAGCACGAAGTATAGGGGAAGATATGTAATCGGTCAGAAATTCGATGTTAATTTTTCAACGGAATTTCATATCTTATAAAGCCATGATTCTAAAAATGAATAAAAAATAGTGTTCTGTGAATCATGTGTCTCTTAATTTTCTCTACAAAGCTTACATGATTTCTTTTATTTGCATTCTATACACAATGTATAAGCAAACATGTGGTCAAAAAAGAAAAAAAATATAACGTCACACGATGGGAAGAGGTAGCCAGCGCTGACACTCCCTCGAAAGTTAATTATCATTATTGATTATCCTCAGAGAGAAGATCGCGAGGCCACCTCCTGTTGAAGCGGCGGGGAGGATTGTCAAGATGGAAATGAGAGGAAAGGTCTTCT
This sequence comes from Aradus depressus, assembly GCA_963662175.1. Classification (NCBI taxonomy): domain Eukaryota; kingdom Metazoa; phylum Arthropoda; class Insecta; order Hemiptera; family Aradidae; genus Aradus; species Aradus depressus. The sequence goes on along the minus strand of OY759222.1, from coordinate 12,187,045 downwards.
GCGAGAGGATTTGAATGGGGAGAAAGGTTTCTGTAGAATGATTGAAATTGGGATTCGATTCATTCATTGACAGTGGGAATACTGAGATCTCTGTGTAGGATTGGAAAAGAGCGTTGACAATTCGTCGGAGGAGTTTGGACTGGAATGCTTGGATAGTTTAGTCTTGTAAATCGTAAGTTTGTTGTTAGTTGTCAGTTTTGATTTTGGTCCAGAGCGCTCACAACTCTCTAGCTGCAACGAGAGGCACCGGTAGCTCAGAGCTTGTCTAGTAAGCTCAAGATCACGAGTTGGAAAACGTTTTTTTTTATCTGGAACATAAAATCCTTCAGCACGCCATCCTTTGGATGGAGGCTTTCATATATTTCTCTAGTTTAAATTGTTTGAGGGGTTATATCTTTTATCGTATTGATCCTATCTCAAATCACATGACTCAATATCTAACGAAAATTTAATAAGAAACATTTATAATAAGAATCTATTTTTCAATAGACCTAACCGTTTTCGAAACCCGGATGACCAGCAAAAAATCGTATTGAATATAAAATATGTATTTTAGTGTTCTCTACAATTAAAAGAAAAGATTTTTGATTAGGGCATTACCATAAACGGTAACTTATAAAATGTACTTAAGCCCCGGAGTAAAGTGGTTTTAATTTTCGTCCAATTTCGACCAAAATCTGATCTGAGCTAATTTAGCGCTCACAATGTTGAGCTAGGATGAGCGCTCAAAACATTCCAATCATATACAAACACACATGCATAGATATCATTGCAAAAATGATTAAAATGTATTCAGGTGACCTTGAAAAGTGAAAATCCGAGAGTTTTCAAAGGATTTTCACGTTTGTACATATATATCTCAGGATCTGATAAGGGTGCTCCAAGTGTTTTCATTTGAAGCTGTACCAGGTTGAGTAAATTGAAGAAGTAAACCTCAAACTTCTTCCGGATCGTAAACTTACCCGTTTTAAAGTTCACAGAGGTATAAAGGAAATGATCACCTGCCAGTATGGTCCCAAGTACCTAGTACTAACTCTCTTGCAGTTAATACCGATAAAATGTTAATTTTTTATAGGTTCTGTGTCAGATGGGAGAAACAAGATATATATGGGTCAAGGTGTCATAGATAAAATGATGAAGAATAAGATTAACTATCCAAACTTGTTAATATCAACCTGCTACTTTTTAACACTAAATAAGTAACTGTTACTCTAAAATGGTACCGACAATTTTATCAGGTATGTTGAGAGCGCGATGAATGTAGATATGAACTTGTGATTCGAAATGGAGAAGTCGCATGTTCTACCATAGATTGGGTAAGATTTTGGTAAAAATTGAACAAAAATTGAGACCACGATTCACATTTTTTTTTGGAGGTCGTCCGGTTTTCGAACGGTTAATTCTATCGAAAAATTGGTATTTACCACAAAATATTCCTTATTAAATATCCAATCATCTGTGTATCCTCAGATTTGAGATAAAGCAAACGAACAAGGTTACATCATCCCAAAAAATGTGCAATCAATTTTCATACCTAGTAATTAATAAATAATAAAGAAAAAAAGTTAGTAAACTTGTTGAACTTCCATTTAGTATTCGTTAAGTCGTTGCTGAAGGTGGTATAATACCCAAAGTATTCCCATATGTTTTAGGTTTGGTTAGGTTTTATGACTCATGCCCGGGCTTTAACTACAAGGTCATATCGCCTACTACCAGAGCGCTCTTTCGTCACTCTGGTGGACATGAGCCCGACTCTATTGTGGGAGTCCTAAATTTTGCCTACCCTAAATTTTTATTCATCTAGGGTAGGGGTCTTTAACGAGTACCTGACATCGTACAGGCTCGGGACCATCGCTTAACGTCCCATCCGAAGGACGGCGTGCTTAAGTTTATTTTACCTCCCAGATAAAATAAACTAAGGGCCTCGGTCGGGCTACGAACCCACGACCTTGAGCTCAGAAGTCAAGCACGCATACCACTGAGCTACTGGCGCCCTCTCCCATATGTTATATATATTCTTTGAAATGGACAATATTTTTAAAACATACATTTTTCTTTATTTTTTAAAATATCTCTGCAGAAATATCTTTTTTTTTTTTTGGCCTTATATACGGTGCATATTAGCCATATCTCTTGTAAAGTTGTTATCTAGATAATTTACAACATCCATGGCCCCAGGGGGGAGTTCTATCTACGAAATAAAACTCACTCCCAAACGAAATTCGAACCCGCAAACCATGGTAAGACCATGCGACCAAAGCCCGACGCTCTAGCCCGCACGGCCACCATGGCCCCCAAAGAATTGTAAATCATTACTTGTAATCAATAATAAATTATTTAGTGAATAAAAAAAAAGGTTATCACATGAATAACTAAGGAATTAACAAATGATTAATCAATTAAATTATTATTGGGGGCCATGGTGGCCGTGCGGGCTAGAGCGTAGGGCTTTGGTCGCATGGTCTCACCATGGTTTGCGGGTTCGAATCCCGTCCGGGAGTGAGTTTTATTTCCTAGATAGAACTTCCTCCCGGGGCCATGGATGTCGTTAATAACTATATATAACACATTGACATGGCTAATATGCACCGTACATAAAGCCAAAAAAAAAAAAATTATTAGAATGAATAAAGAATAACAATTTTTTTGTAATAATGCCAAGGAAGTACGTAATGAACATTTGAGCAATGAGTATATTTTAATCTTACTTTCCTATGTTTACGAAGTATAGGGGAAGTTATGTAATATATTAGGAATTTTATATTAAATTTTAACCAGAATTTAATGTTTTCTGGTCTTACTTTCTGAAGGAGGGGGGAGCCGGGGGGCTGAGTTGTAAGACGTTGTCACGTCAATAACCATCAAAGAAACCTACATCTGTATGAAATGTTTTCAAATTTGACTTCAATCATTTTTAACTACACACTCCTGTATTGAAGTGTGTTCTTGAAAGTGAAAGGCTAAGAAATTGACTTCCCATGTAATTTGCATGATGAAGCTTGCTCCTATACGAGTCCTGTTCGTATATCTACTCGTATCTCATATGTTGATTCCTAACGAGATACCGTACACACTTTGATCTCAAAATTTACTTCTGTCTCTTATGATTTACTCTCTTATATAGTCATTTCTCTCAAAAAGAGATCTTCATTCAAATAGACTATTCAGTATTTCTTCTTATTGCTCCTGCTGCCTCACAGACTGTAGACTGTTCTCTTAGTGAAAAAGTGAATCACCAGCAGTGAACTTCCTCAGAAAAAATTAATCAAGTAAGTTTTCGCTCTCCCAACACTGATCATTTTAATCAATAATTGTCTTTTTGAATCCTCATAAATTACGTATTGACCTTTTTTTTTTTTTACTTTCCCAGCTATACGAAGTATAGGAGAAGTTATGTAATCGGTCAGAAATTCGATGTTCAGTTTTCAATGGAACTTCATGTTCCTTCAATCCAAAAAAAAAAAAAAAAATGATGTCTCTGTGAGTGTTGGGAGGGAAAGTTAAAAACTTTAATAATTGCCGTTGTAATGAATGTATTGACAACAAATTTCATATGTATGTATATACAACGGCCTATAAGGACGACATCTATTGGTTTTCGGTTTCAATTAATTCAGCCTAAAGGGAGAGGAGGATTAGAGGTCACCTCAAAAATTTTAATATATATATATATATATGGTGAGCTGGTGTTTTACACCTAGGGACCTAAGCATCCAATGCTCTTATCCCTTCCCTGGAGCTGAGTTTCCCCCTTATTTTGTTACCTGTATGTTTATACTACCTAAACCAAGTCCTTCATGAAGTGCTCAGTCTCCCAGTTTTCTTAATGAACCTGAGAATACTCTCGTGGTCCAATCTTCTAGAGTCCTCCTCTGCGATTACAACATTTATCACAGGTAGGACTGTCCTTGACTCCTATAGTGTGTAAGTGTCTATTGGACCGTGTCCTGTGAGAACTCCAGTTAGTTGCCGAAGCACGTTCCTTTTGAGGTTCAGGATCCCATCCTTCAACACCTTGGACTCCGCTGGTTTTGTCTCTCCATAAATGTTCCTAAAGGTCTTCAGTCCATTTCTTAACCCGGGTTCGGTTTGCCTCCCAAAGTATTCCTAGTACTGGTTCTGGCCCCATGAAGGGCTTATAAAATCCCAATAACTGAATAATCAATATGTAATATTATATTTAAATTCAAAACCCCATAAAGATGGCACTTATTAATTTTCACCGACGTCATTTTTTTTTTGTAATCAGGAGTTTGGAAAACAATAAATCCCAGTAAAAATAAAATCAAATTTCTGACCAAATATATTCTTGGAGCTAGAAAAGAAAAATACGATTTTCACTGCTTTATCGATCTCTGTTTACGGTGTGTTCTATATTTTCCCATCTCTTTTGTTTTCCCTCAGCTAGTTCCTATTTTCCAGTCTATTACCCTATAGGTTCATTTTATTACCCTATGTATAGTTTATCATTCTTCTCACTTCCATTCCTCATCTCAAAGATGGTTTATTCTAGTTTATGGGACCTTCGGGAAAATATTCTGCAATGTAACCGGTAAAAGGAAACTGGAAACTCTTATGTATAAGCCTAACTGATGTACCTAAAAACTACGAAGACATTGAAGAAAGAAAAGATAAAAAACTATGGAAAGAAGAAATAAAAGTATTAAAATGTCGTGTTGCATAATAATAAATTTTTTTAAATTTATCGAACACTTCCGATTTGCTTTTCATTAGGTACACGACAACAAAATGGGTGTAGTCATCTATAAATGTTATAATTTTCATGTAATAAATTTAATAGGGTTATGGGCCCAGTTCGTCAAAATCATTGAAGATTAAAAAATAGGTAAGAGTAAAAGTAAAAATATAAATGGCAACGAAAGAAAAGTACTATAACCTTACGCCGTTTGCTGGTGAAAACTTTAGTGCTTGGGCATTTCGTATAAAAAGTATCTTGAAGGAAAATGGCATAGAAAAAGCAATCGAAGATGAGACGTATATAACGGTGGAGGCAAATGCAAAAATGGAAGCAAAAGCACAAGCCATAATTATTGGAGGCGTGGCAGATAGCCACTTGGAATATCTGAAGAATTATGAGATATGTTAAACATACTGTAGGCTATGCTTTAGTGTATACGAAGTGTAATAAGAGTGTGCCGTTGATAGGATATGCCGATGCCGATTGGGCTCGAGACTGGGATAGGAAATCAACAACGGGTTATTTGTTTAAAGTACCTATATAATAATACAGTAGTATGGAAATCACAAAAACAGGCAACAGTAGCTTTAAGTACAACAGAAGCTGAATTCGTATCTTTGTGTGAAGCAACTGCTGAAGCCTGCTGGATTAAAAAATTATTAGAAGAATTATCAATTAATGTCAAGAGTGTTAAAATTTTCGAAGATAATCAGAGTACAATATATGCTGTTAAAAATCCAGATCAGAAACGCTTAAAACATATGGATGTTAAATTTAAATTTGTGAAACAGATGGCAGAAGATAAGGTGATTGAAGTTGAACATTTGTGTACTGAAAAACAGTTAGCTGATGTGCTAACTAAACCATTAAGCAAGAAACGATTTCTAATTTTTGTTAATCAATTAGGTTTGATAAATTACACAAACAGTGATATTGAGGAAGAGTGTTGAGATGGCAATATCACTGTTAGTATAAAAGTCACATGTTTATAAAAAGTATAAAATGTTCAGTTCAATATTACAGTTAATAAAAATGAAACATAGTTCCCAATAGTTTGTCCTTGTATTTTCTTATCCTATTTTCATGTAATAAATTTAATATATAATTATACTATATTAATTGTATTGTATTATAATTATACTATATTAATTGTATTATATTATAATTATGCTATATTAATTGTATTGTATTATAATTATACTATATTAATTGTATTGTATTATAATTATACTATATTAATTGTATTGTATTATAATTATACTATATTAATTGTATTATATTATAATTATACTATATTAATTGTATTGTATTATAATTATACTATATTAATTGTATTGTATTATAATTATACTATATTAATTGTATTGTATTATAATTATACTATATTAATTGTATTATAATATAATTATACTATATTAATTGTATGTAGGTATTCTATTAATTAAGTTTTGGCTCCCCTGTCTGAAACAATTTACCGTTTGAGCTACAAAGCAATAGTTAATTTACATAGTGTCTTCTGAATCCTCATACTAAATTTAGTGTCAATACATTCATTACATTGGCAGTTATTAGAGTTTTTGTTTTTTGTTCTTAAGCCGATTTGGCTGAAAATCAATAGGTGGCGTCCTTGAAGGATTCTGGCTATAGATATAAAATTTCGTGTCGATACATTTAATTTGTCGGGAGTTATCGTGTCCACACACACACACAGCAGATGTAAAATGTAAACAACCTAACAAACAATAAGAAATTTAATGAGGTACATTTTTGTGAGAACCAATTTTTCGATAGGTCTTATAGTTTTTGCATAAATCAAGAAAACGTTTAAAAATATGGGTTTTAAAACAACATTTCTGGACGGTTTTCGGCATTTAGCTTGCGTACCGAGGAACCTACAAAAAATTGTATTTCACATAGAATGTGCCTCTAAAGTTTTTTCATAACTTTTATTTGAAGAAATTTCTGATTAGTTCATAACTATAAGCGGTATCTTGTAAAATTAAGGCTATTATTTTAATCATATAAGAAATTTATAAATGAAAATGCATCACTTCTCTGCCTTCAGTCGATATGTGATTGATTATAAATACATCGATTCTTTTCCCATCATTATCCGTGTTTTCTTATCACAACCCCCCCCCCCCCCCCCCCTTACTTTTCAAATAATACATGAGGCGGTTACTCGAACTGTCACAATACACTATTATGGAAATGGTCAAAACGTCTTTAGGAGACATTGAAACTTTAAAATCCGTTTGAAAACTCGATTTCATATTTTCACACGATTACAATACTTCATCTGAAAGTGTAAGTAAGTAAATAATATGTCGAAGACTTTACGGCCTTCAAAGCGAGTTATTTAAACCTCCACCCCAGTCATCTTGTCCTTCCAATCCAAAGTCTATTTAAGGCGTGGTGGTGACCAGCTTCTCCCCTCATGTAATCCTCTTACCTTCAGCTCTCCTTTCTTTTTTTGGTCTGCCTCCACTGCTTGACAGTGCATTGGCGAGGCGGGAAGGCAGGGGAACCACTCGAACTCCTGCGGCCTCCGGGTGGTTCGAGTTGAAGGGCGTTTTTGCTTTTATGTTTATTTTATTTTATCCTTACTATTATTGTTCATCTTTATTATGATTGCTTATCTTTATAATTATTATTTAAATGTAATATTTTCACTATGTTTTGTATATATTATATTGTTTTGTATATAAACCATTATTATTTTTTATTGTATATTGTTTTGAACATAAATATATTTTCTCCCGGGGCCATGGATGTAATAAATAACTAAGTAACACACCGTTATAGAGTCATGGCTAACATGCATCGTACATAAGGCCAAAAAAAAACAACATAAACATATCGCTCACCGGCGGAAATAGTGGCACAACTCAAAAATAGGTATCTTGGAGGAAATGAAGATTACTAGTCGCAGTAATTTACATTGATATAAATAACAATAACATCAACAAAAAATTTAAGTTTTGTTATGATTACTGGTTTGTTTTCATAGTCCTTATTGTTCGATTATATTACGTTCTACAATTTTCTTTTCAAAATGGCGAAATTTAATAGATGTGCCACTATTGATTAAACTAATTTGAGTTGTTTTTAATAAAAACGTATGTTGTGCCATTTGGATGAGATGGACATAGTATTGTAAATAATAGTATAATAATAATAGTATTGTAAATAATAGTATAATAATAATAGTATTGTAAATAATAGTATAATAATAATAGTATTGTAAATAATAGTATAATAATAATAGTATTGTAAATATTGTCCTTTTACTTCCCAATTTAAACTATCATAAAAATGGCTGTGACTTTTTTTAATTGCATTGGTTCGTAATAAATACATAAGGTCATCGTATTTTTTTTTTTTTTTGTGATTGGTATTGTGTTATTGTATGTTATTGGGAAGCAGGTAAAGGAGAAAGTGGTGTCCTTGTGAGTCTTTCGTTTATTTTGACTATATTGAAATCAACGTGATAAGGTTGATCGTCCTTGAAAGAAGTTTTATAGAAAAAACAGTCTAAGTGCTCCTTCTCTACTCTGATTATGGTAGCATCACTGAGCTTGAAGTCTTCTCCCATAGAATTTTTGCTAAACTTGTGACAAGTTCGCTCAGCATTTAGACTCGAAAGTTGAAACCTCATTATTCTCAATAAGGTTTAGACTAGACACTTTCCATTTTGCAACCTATTTTGATAAAATGGATTTTGTGAAATGAATAATACAAGAATAATGCTAAAAATACCTTGATGTAAAATACATTACCTAACTCCTATCATTGATAACATGTTCTGACCCCGGCTATTGTAATCCATATTGAAAATAAACACACTGTCTTTATGCCACAACAAAAACAAATAAATAACAAAACACAGTCTAAACTGGCACAACTAAGAAAAAAACCGAAATACAAAATCTATACTGACACAAGTAAGAAAAATAAACAGAACCCACCGTTTATAGTGACACATATAAGAAAAACAAACAAAAACGAAAGTCTATATTGGCATAACTCAAAATGTGTCTTTATTGCTGAAATAAATTGATGCTATTCACTGATGCTATACCCACACAATTCAGAAGGGCCACTATTGCACACACACAAAGTGAAGTCTCTTACCAAAGTCAGAGGACACATCGGAAATGTGCCGGTTTTGCTGCAGCTTTTAAACGAAATTTGTGAAATGCCTTACCGACACATTCGCCACTCCGCGGAAAATATGGGTACTACCTTTGTGCCAGTATTGTTGCAAGAAAGCGCATTAAATTCAAGTTTTGGTACAAGAATTAGTACGTATTTTGCAATTTTTGAGATGTGCCACTATTGCCGCCGGTGAGCGATGTGTTATCGATGTATATACTTATATAGAGGGCGCTGGTAGCTCAGGGGTATGCGTGCTTGTCTTCTGAGCTCAAGATCGTGGGTTTGAAACCCGACCGAAGCACTTAGTTTATTTTATCTGGAAGGTAAACTAAACTTAAGCACGCCGTCCTTCGGATGAGACGTTAAGCGATGGTTCCGAGCCTGTACGACGTCAGGTACTCGTTAAAGACCCTTACCCTAGGTGATCAAAAATTTAGGGTAGGCAAAATTTAGGACTGCCACAGTAGAGTCGGGCTCATGTCCAGCAGAGTGACGAAAGAGCGCTCTGGTAGTAGGCGATATGATCTCGTAGTTAAAGCCCGGGCATGAGTCATAAAACCTAACCTAACGTATATATAAATTTAATTTTATTTATACATTTATTTTTATTTTTTATTTCTTTAATTGCATTATCAAGCTTACTTTTGATCTTATTACCGAATGTAAATATTCAAAATAAAGAATAAAAAAATAAATAAATAAAGGATGTATTTCTAGTATAAATTAAAATAGTTTTTAATGAGTACCTAATTTTTTTAATTTATTTTCCAAGAAGTATCCCATTTTTAAGGGCGGCAAAGTAAGGAAAGTTATAAAAATCATGATTGGACTTTTTTTATTCTGCAGACACACTTTCGTATTTGAGAGATAATAAAAACACGAAAGTATGACAGCCTTTCAGATCCTCTCCAACAATTGTAGAGATGCCAATACGAGAGAGAGAGAGAGTGAGGCGGAGAGGGTTATCGGCAATAAAGAAGAGTGGGTATTGACAGAGGATATAAAGAAATGTCTGAGTTCTGATAGGCAGGGCCAAGTAGACCACTTTCATCACAACCAACAAAGTATTGTCCAAGTTTTGTAATCGGTAAGTAATTCGATGTTGGATTGAGGAATAAAAGTCTGTCTGTGAACACGATAACTCGATAGAATGAATAAGTCGTCACAAAATTTTGTACGTGTATCCAAAACTCTCCGTTAAGGAAGTTCTAGAATTATTTTGGTTCAAAATAATAAAAAAATAACATGTGTGAGTGACGCGGTACTCACGAGAATTTATGTGTAAACATCTGCTTTAGTTTCAAAAAATGCTCTGCATTGATTTTGATTATTTATTTAGGTTAGGTTTTTATGACTCATGCCCGGGCTTTAACTACGAGGTCATATCGCCTACTATCAGAGCGCTCTTTCGTCACTCTGGTGGACATGAGCCCAACTCTACTATGGCAGTCCTAAAGTTTGCCTAACCTAAATTTTTATTCATCTAGGGTAGGGGTCTTTAACGAGTACCTGACATCGTACAGGCTCGGGACCATCGCTTAACGTCCCATCCGAAGGACGGCGTGCTTAAGTTTATTTTACCTCCCAGATGAAATAAACTAAGGGCCTCGGTCGGGTTACGAACCCACGTTCTTGAGTTCAGAAGGCAAGCACGCATACCACTGAGCTACCAGCGCCCTCGATTATTTATTTATAATGTTACATTAAGAAAAGTAGTATGAGGAATTAAACTTTAAAATTTATTGTTCTTCAATTTCTTTTATATTCATATTAATTATAGGTTTGTGATAGCTAAAATAATAATATGTTTTTAGATTTACACTGCTATATTAATTTATTTTACCAAAAATTCTACTTTTTTTTTTTCTTTTTTTTTCCTCGAGGGCTGATTTGTATCACCGCGGCCAGAGTAGGCCTATTGTGTGCCCTGTGTGTGTTGGTCCCTACAACAACCATACACTGATCTTTAATAAAGTCCAGGATTCTTCTGCAGGTTCCTTCCATTACCTGCTTCGGTTCCGTTATGGCAGATCCGAAGCAGGAAAAATGTCTGCTATCTAGTGCCCCACACCGGCTTAGAATATGAACCGGAGTCTCTACTAATTTATTGTGACAAATTTCATCTTAACCTAAAATTTTCTTACCGAAAGATCATTTTATAGTTCGTGGTATTAATATTTTAGTTAAATTCACTTCAACGGTAAATATGATCATAAGGTTGTAAGAATACAATGTTATATCTAATCAAGTTGAGGGCGCAGGTAGCTCAGTGGTATGCGTGCTTGTCTTCTGAGCTCAAGATCGTGGGTTCGAAACCCAACCGAGGCCCTTAGTTTATTTTATCTGGGAGGTCAAATAAACTTAAGTACGCCGTCCTTCGGATGGGACGTTAAGCCATGGTCCCGAGCCTGTAACATTTAGGACTCCCATAGTAGAGTCGGGCTCATGTCCACCAGAGTGACGAAAGAGCGCTCTGGTAGTAGGCGATATGACCTCGTAGTTGAAGCCCGGGCATGAGTCATAAAACTTAACCTAACCTCTAATCAAGTTTTTTTATTGTTATTGGTTTTATTATATATTTACCTTTACATTCATTCATATGTGACGAAATATATTACACGATATTGCAGTCGAAATATATTACACTTTCAACTTTAAAAGTACCACTTAAAAGGTCAAATGCAGTCGAAATATATTACACACTTTTTTATTCCATGAACGTAGAAATGCTCAAAAACAGCTGACATCACAGATGAAGAATTGTGTAGTTGTGTGTATGCGCTGCGCGCGCATCCGTCCGACACACACACACCTTACCCTATGGTTACTATGGATGCGAGTTCTGACGAAAATGTGTTCTGACGAATTCGTCCGAACAAACGCCTGTTTTCCAATGAGAGTGTTTACACTGGCAGCGACGAACACGTCAGAACATGCACGACGTCGTCAGAACCAGTTGAGCGTTCGAACAAGTTTGATTTTTTCGTGCGACCTGCGTTTGTTTTGGGTGTTGAATGTTGAGTGATTTGGTTATTTCCCCATGGATAACGATAAATTGATAAATCTTGTGTACGGGAACAGGTGTTTGTGGGATATGAAAGACAAAAGACAAAAACTGTCGTCCCTACTAAAAAATAACTGGTTGACATGCTCTGTTTTTCCACCAATTAACAACAATATCTTCATTAACGGACTTTTGAGAAAATAAAATTCATCAAGTTCGTCCATCTTTGCTGGGCGGCAGAAAAGTACTGACTATCAGAATATCAGAAAACGCGCACAGTGTAACACGCCTTGTTCTGACGAGGAATTCGGACGTACTCGTCCGAACACATTTTCGTCCGAATTCGCATGCACAGTAACCTTACACATGTTGAAATGCTTCGATTCGTATTCATTTGCAGATTAAGTTAGGTTAGGTTTTATGACTCATGCCCGGGCTTTAACTACGAGGTCATATCGCCTACTACCAGAGCGCTCTTTCGTCACTCCGGTGGATATGAGCCCGACTCTACTGTGGAAGTCCTAAATTTTGCCTACCCTAAATTTTTATTTACCTAGGGCGGGGGTCTTTAACGAGTACCTGACATTGTACAGGCTCGGGACCATCGCTTAACGTCCCATCCGAAGGACGGCGTGCTTAAGATTATTTTACCTCCCAGATAAAATAAACTAAGGGCCTCGGTCGGGTTTCGAACCCACGACCTTGAGCTCAGAAGTCAAGCACGCATACCAATAAGCTACCGGCGCCCCCATATATTTTTTTTCTAAATTTCTTACTAGTGTAGTTCTTTTCTTTATTTTATTAAATTATTGACAACACAATTTTTTATAAATGTTATCTCATGTTTTATTTTTGAATAGAACTGGTTTTCAATGCAACAGAGTCATCATCAGTGGTACATCTATGATAGAATAAATATAATGTACAAATAATTGTATGAAACATTATTTGTATATTATATATGATACAAACACGTTTTTACAGACTCTCCCTCCCCCTCTAAAATTTATTTCATACTGCCATTACTGGGTTAGGTTTTATGACTCATGCCCGGGCTTTAACTACGTGGTCATATCGCCTAATACCAGAGCGCTCTTTCGTCACCCTGGTGGACATGAGCCCGACTCTAATTTGGGAGTCCTAAATTTTGCCTATCCTAAATTTTTATTCACCTGGGGTAGGGGTCTTTAACGAGTACCTGACATTGTACAGGCTCGGGACCATCGCTTAACGTCCCATCCGAAGGACGGCGTGCTTAAGTTTATTTTACCTCCCAGATAAAATAAACTAAGGGTCCCGGTCGGGTTTCGTACCCATGTTCTTGAGCCCAGAAGGCAAGCACGCATACCACTGAGCTACCGGCGCCCTCGCCATTACTGGGTATAAGAAAGTCACTCTCTACATTGTACAATGAAACAAAGAAAATCGCTGAATAATAAAAAACATTTAAAATTATATTTTTCAAATGAATTGTTATGTAAATGTCCGCTTAGGAGAGGTAAATTTATCGCTGGATGACGAAAAATTGGTTGTCCGCGTCCGTTAGACGGGATAAAAATACATTGTTTTTATATAGCTCGGGCAGGGATATCGCAAAATTGCCCATAAGGCAATTGTCCGTCGAAGAGGGGTGTCCGTAAATAGAGGTTTTGCTTTATTAGAAAATACTAAATAAAGAATTACTTACTGTGGTACTTATTATGCTCAAGTAGACTCAGAAATTGGAAGCTGAGAAAGTAAATATAGCCGGATAATTGAGTATCTTCGTTGCCCTTGCTAGACAGTATTGAAAAACAATAACAAAGCTAAACGCGGAAAAAGAAAGTTTTTAAAATTTCCCTCAATTACTAGCGAAGAGACATACAGACGTAATAAAGTCTTAGTGAGGGTTCGACAGTGCGGTTTTCGACTGACAGACCAACAGAAGAATTGAGTTAAATATCTGATCAAAGTGAGAAACCTATTTAAAGATCCAATTTGGGCCCTATTGAAGGGACCATAAGAAGGGCCAGGTTCACCCGCCCTTGAAATTAACCCTCTTTCAAAGGACCCCATCCACAAAATGAATCTCATTTTTCTTTTAGTTTTCCTTTCTTATACTTCGTACTTCGCAACTCAAAGATAGAAATTTCCATTTCCGGATAATGTCTGTGTTTTTTTTTTGTTTTTTTTTTTTTTTAATATTTTATTATGCATATTTACAATCGGTACAGGCCAGAAGTTTTGCTGACAATTGTTTATATACAATGATAACTAAATATAAGAGAGAAAAAATATAAAAAATAAAAATAATTACCTAATAAAATAATTATTTAAAAAAAATTAAAATAATAAAAATGTCTCCGTGAAGTCTTGAAGAATATGTACAAAGTAATAACTATGTATACAATGAGAAAATAATTACAAAAATAATTCGAAAAAACAATATTATAACAATAATAACAACAAGAATAAAAATTAGGCTAGTTTAGGTTAGGAGAGTGGGAAAACAAAAATAGTGATAAAAGGTGAAAATAGAGTGATGTAAGCTGGGAGCTTGCAGAGGTAGGGGATAGGTGAGTGGGGGATATGGGATCAGTCCGCAGCTGATTCAAACTGGATAGGGGCAGTTCCTGCCGAGGGTTAGCGCTCCACTCGAGACTGGAACACCTCAATGAGAGAAAAAAGAAGTAATTTTGACTTGAGCACACCAAGCTCATGGATATCTGATGGCTCAGGAACCCCCTCCTCTGTGTCAGTGCTGCGGGGTGGGACTGTCTGTCAGACACATTCTAACTGAATGCAAGACATATAGTCCCCAGCGTGAGAATTGTAACCTTGCGGTGGATATTTCCGAAATTCTATTCAATAATAGCTCCCAAATTACCCAACTATTTCATTTTTTGCTCTTAACGACAGAGCTGACCACCTAGCCAAGCGAGGAACGGCAAAGGACACAGTGACACTCAGAATCGACTTGACCTTAGAAGACACCCTTTCCATCCTACAACACCAGACACTCACGGAATGGCAAACCAACTATACTGACATATCCCAAACCAAAGGACAATACCACTACAGAGTACAGAAGACAATAACGACAAAGCCATGGTTCCACCCACACAGTAAGACACTGACGACTATACAAATCATATACTTGACACGACTGAGGACCGGACATGCCAGAACAAACAAATACTTACATCTAATCAAAACCATCCCCCAACTGTGAACACTGCAATGAGACTGAGGACGTAATCCACATTTTCACTAACTGCAAAAAATACGACAACCAGAGACAACATGAGACACTACTATCCAACGAAAACACATTACTTCAAACAATAGCTAACATTAATACCATAGAAAACATTAACAGACTCATTAAATTTATTACCAAATCAAAAATAGAATTATAGGATCAATAGACTACTACATACTCGCTCCGGCTTTATAGGACTACAATTAGTCTTACGGCATAATAAATAAAAAAAAAATCATCTTCATCAAATAGACTTTCTATTCCGTATAATGCTATCTCTTTTATGCAAGGAAACTCTTATATATGGTAGGTACTTTAACGATATTGTTATAGGTACATAATATGTGCTAAATAGTACATATTGCCAAAACAGCTGAGCCGATCGGCATCAAAATTAATAGGCCTTGATTCTTCTTTGTGACAAACATTTTGCAAAAAGAAATAATCAAATCTGTGCATTTTTGCAGAAGTTATCGTAAGAAAAAAAATTCCACAGATGTACAAACAGACAGATACTCAAAGCCGCCGTGCGGATAACGACTCTTCTTGTATGACGATCAGAATCTGATCTTATCTAGTACATGATTTTTTTAATAAGAATTATATATATATATATATATATACATTTTTTAAAATTCTTATTCTTCTTGTTATATTATTATTTTTCTTATTATCTTTGTAATTATTTTCATTGTATACATAACTATGTACATAAATAACTATTTTGTACATATTCTTTAAGATTTCACGGAAATCTTTTTATTATTATTATTACATAAAAAGAAATAATAATAAAAAGAATCCAAATAAAAATATTTTAAAAAATATATATAAAATATAAATATAAATTTAGTTGGTCGTTCGGTTTTTGAGATACGTACCGAAAACCCTCACGAAATGTCGTTTTGAAACACATATTTTTAGACGTTTCCTTGATTTACCCGAAAACGGTTGGTCCTATCGAAAAATAGGTTTTTATTACAAATGTTTCTTATAAAATCCTCATTAGACATTGAGTCATGTGATTTGAGAAAGAATCAATACGATAAAAGATATAACCCGTCAAACAATGAAAATTAAATTTCCGTAGGAAATATATGAAAGTAACCCTCCATCCAAAGGTTCTTGGGAGATCTTAGGTTTCCCTCCGGGATCGGGATGAAGACTGCGTTTTTTACTCTTCCGGCGAATGATTTAATGTCCTTGAGCTGGGATGGTCTGCGACTATAGGAACGTAGCCTTCTATTGTTAAGTGTATGGAGTCTGCATAAGAAACAGACAAGTCTAAATTTATGGAGGGACTTTTTGTGTTCTCTCTCACCATTATATGGATACATAAAAAAGTTAAGCCCTTAGTCAACTTCAAATAAAAGTTGTAAAAATAAGAACAAGTCGGAGGTTAGTTGTGAAACCATAAGTTTTTTAGTGGGCTTTGAAAAGCTTAAGCAGTGCGTCTGTAAGTTAATTTTAAAAAGTACTTGAATCAACGGCAATTCACTTCGACGCGTACTAATCAATTAATTTTTAGCTCTTTCTTTGAAACCAATCCACCGATTTGGCTGAAAAGGCTAAATCGTCATTCAAAATTTCGTAGAAATACGCTCTCTTACCATCATTTTATTACTTCCCCAGATATATAAAGTATAGGGGAAGTTATGTAGTCTCTCAAAAATTCGATGCAGAGTTTCAACCTAATTTCATGTTTTCCGACCTGTTGATTTCAAAAATGAAAAAAAAATAAGTGTCTTTGTGTTTCCCGGTGAACACGATAACTCCCGATAGAATGGAATGTATCGATACGAAATTTTATATATGTGTCCCGAAATCTCTAAGGACGACAACTATTGAATTTCGACGGCGGTGAGCAGATTTTCAGAACATATCCCTATTCATTTTTGAGTAGTTTATATAACTAACAGTCAAATTTTTGTCACAAAAGAACAAAAAAACGCAGTGATAGATGTGGAACAGAAATAATGTTTCAATCCTGAAATTTAATTTTTTTTTTTTTTTTATTTTTTGTATTTTATATTTATTAGAGTTTTATTTAATTTATTCACTTATGTTTTTGAATTATATTGTTTTGAATGTTTTATCAGACTACCTGATGATGAGGACAACCTCGAAAGCCGGCTAGCATAAAATAATAAAATCTATAAGACGTCAGGCTATATTTTTATTTTGCCAACTGTGAAATAATCACTTCTCACAACAGTCATCTTATCTTCACATTAAATTCAATGTGTGTATTTAGAACCCCCATAAGCAGCTATTAATTTTTAGTATCATAGGAGGCGGGACTCAAAACTCTGTATCGAAACAAAAATTTAGTATGAGGATTCATGATTTTTAGCATTTGAGGAGAGCAAAGCTTAATTCATTAATACTTACTTGGTAACTTCATTGCCGTTGATTCACTTTTATATTTTATTCAATGAACTTTTTATTACTTAACGATTTATTTTTTTGTCAAAACTTCAAATTTTTATTTAAGTCACTTAAGCTGCAATATACCAACATTTTATAAGTGAATTATTAACTGAGAGTTATTTTGACTCAAGCCCGAGGTCATATCGCCTACAACCAGAGCGTTCTCTCGTCGCTCTGGTGAACATGAACGCGACTAAATTTCTTCTATTTAGGGACCATCACTTAACATCCCACCCGAAGGACGGAGTGCTCAAGGTTTTTTCTCTTTCCAGATAAAAACCTAAGGGCTTCGGTTGGGTTTCGAACCTGCGATCTTGAGCTCAGTAAGCAAGCAAGCATACCACTGAGCTACCGGCGCTCTCCAGATAAAAGTGAGATATTCTGTGTTGAATATAGGGGAACTAAAAAAAAAAAATACGACAAAATCCAGAAAAAAAATATATATCTTTAATGGCTTTTAGACCTCAGAAAAGAAAATGATAAATGAACCTCAGGGTTCTTATGAACTGCGATAATATTTGTTGCTATGGTCAGATTAGGGCTCCCTGGGGGGGAATCTAGAGACTTGCCTTAGTAGGGGTGATAAGAGGATTCTGAGAGAGTATCTGTCGGCAAAATGGCGCTGGTTATTTGCCGACATTCTACAGGCCCTGCTCTTATCTAACCACAAGGCTCTAGTTCCCTTCAGCATATCTATTAAAACTTTGGTGTTCTAGCAATAATAGTGTTACCAGGTTCCCGGTTTATGGCAGTTACACTTTATACTCAGAACTTATAATAATGATAATTATTTACGTTAAACATGGTAATGGGATGTCATAAAAATGTTTACGAGTATCGTACAACAATATAGCTTATAGTTAGTTGTTATGACTCATGCCCGGGCTGTAACAACGAGGTCATATCGCCTACTAACTACCAAAGCGCTCATTCGTCACTCCGGTGGACATGAGCCCGACTCTACTGTGGAAGTCCTAAATTTTGTCTATCCTAAATTTTTATTCACTTAGGGCAGGGGTCTTTAACGAGTACCTTAACATCTTATAGGCTCGGGATCATCGGAATCGGACCATAGGCTCGGACCATACAATTCATCAATTTATTCTTGCCTAGAATGTTATTCTTTTAGAGACCAGAGTTAAATAAGCTACCTCCTCCCAGAAGACGGAGTCTGAGTGTGGGAGGGGGAGCAGTCAGCTAGGACTGTACAATCGGTGTTAATAATTAAATACAGTGGAATCCGCTTATTAGAAACACATCGGGACCACCGTACTTTGAACCTAATAAACGGATTGGGGGGGGGGGGGGGGGGGGGGGAGAGAGAGAGAGAGAGAGAGAAATAAAAATATAAAAATTAGGTAGGCATGAAAATTTTCCCATGTATTTAAAAAATCGAGGTACCTACATAATACGAACAAAGTAGGTCAAACAATCGTCAATAAAGAAACATAATATGTATTATGTACATATTTACAATAAAAAGTTAAGGTTTTGAAAAATATTTGTCGATTTTACTTTGCCTTAGATCGTTCGAAAGCATGTTTCGAATGTACCCCTCATATCTATAATGATCGGCAAAGGTCTGACCATAATGTTGGAAGCCTCTTCTTAGCAAAGCCAGGGCTAACAACATTTCCCGGTGGCTAGGGGGGGGGAGGGTCGGGCGTTTCGGAAGATCCCTCTGCCTCATCATCGGCATCAGTATGGTCGTCAGTTGCGTTGGATCCCATTGCTTCAGCAGGGGTTCGGTTCAAAAATCAAAGTCTTCTGAGAATTATGTAATTATGGCTTTACTCCTTTCCATTTTTCAGAGAATAGTCAGAAACTAAAACTATTTACGCAAGTGTTATTATTTCCCGAATACCGACCTTCCGAGAAACATCCTATTTTCCTATCTCGAAACTTCATTCTGCGTTCATAATTGAACCCTTAAACCGGACAGTCATTGCTAATAAGCGGACAAAACTGACTGTATTTTGCCGATCCGGTCCGTTCCAGCGTGTTTTGATGCTAATGTGCGGATATTCCTATTAAGCGAATTGCTAATAAGCGGATTCCACTTTATATTCATTATAACTTAGACATATATCAATAAGAAAAAAAAGTAAATATTGTATATACACTTAGTAGATCATAATCAGCAGTAATAATGAGAATAATAATATGAGTGGACACGACATTAACTTGATAAATTAATAAAGTACACATAAGATAGAAGAATCCCTAAGAATGAAGAAAACTAATGAAGAGAAGCAATACAAAAAAAATATTAAAAAAATAAATTAATAAAAATAGAATCTTTAGTAAAAATAAAAAGTGACTAAAATAAGAAATATTCTTGTACTATAGAAGAAAAATAAAATAAAAATAGTTGAATAATAAAGTGGTGATGGAATGAGCCTGACAACCCGGTGATGTCTCATGTTTGGCTCCAACCAACGGTAGATGCCTCATGTTTGGCTCCAACCAACGGTAGATGCCTCATGTTTGGCTCCAACCAATTGGTAGATGCCTCATGTTTGGCTCCAACCTCCAATGGTAGGGGAGCCATGGTGGCCGTGCGGGCTAGGGCGTAGGGCTTTGGTCGCATGGTCTCACCATGGTATGAGGGTTCGAATCCCGTCCGGGAGTGAGTTTTATTTCGTAGATAGAACTCCCTCCCGAGGCCATGGATGTAGTAAATAGCTTAATAACAAACACATATGGGCTAGTGTGGTGTCTGCCGAGGCCAATCAAAAAAAAAAAAAAAAAAAAACCAATGGTAGTTGCCTCATGTTTGGCTCCAACCAATGGTAGATGCTCCATGTTTGGCTCCAACCAATTGCTAGTTGCTTCATGTTTGACTCCAACCAATGAGCCACTTTAGGATCACCTCTCAGCGATATTTTATCGTGGATATATTAAATTTTCCTCGAATCAAAGTTGACAGATGAAGGGAGTAACAAATCATGACATTTTTATCACGATTGCCGAGGGGTGTAGGGAGAAATACATAAAAACTCCATTAACTGAGAAATTGAAAAACACGATATTCAAAAGAAAACCACTTTTCCAAATAATTGAAAACTCTTGTTTACACAGAATGTATAAAATATAACAGTAACTGAAACATTCATGTTTGTCAGTAGATCATTTCTATTTATTATTAATCTAGAATGACCCGGGATAATATAATAAATATATAAGGGGTGGGCTGGTGCCTTACCCCTAGGGACCTAAGCATTCAATCCTCTTATCCCTTCTCTGGAAACATTGGGCTTTCACCTTACCTTGTTGTCGTACAAACTACCGATACCCAATCTTCCAAAATCATTCTCTATGATCACATATTTACCAAAAATGTGAAATCTCGTCCCAGAATATCCTAGCAATCTACCCGGGATAAGTTATATGATCGATTTATTGAGCCTATCCATTTGATCATTTATTTTTATTCAAATAACCTTTGTGACCTTTCTTTCAGGTGCCTGTACTATAAAAAAGTTTCGTGAGAAAATCCGAGATCGAGTATTCAACGGAATTTTACATTTTATGGTCCCCTCAATACATTTTTGATACATTATATCTGAAAAGATTTAGGCCGAAATCGGAGGAAAATTGTGATCACTTTACTGCTAAGGCTAAGTACATTTTACAAGATATCGCTTATATTTATGACCTAATCAAAAATCTTTTCAAGTAAATTTTAGAGAGAAAACTTGAAGATACATTTTATATGAAATATGATTTTTTGTAGGTTGTTCGGTTTTTGAGATACCTGCCGAAAACCGTCCGGAAATTTTAAAACACATATTTTACTAACTGCCATTTTTACGAAAATGATATTTTTTCATTATGTTAATATGCTTATTAAATTTTATCAAATAAACGTATTAAAACTTTTTTTTTGTTGCTTAGATAGGAAAAAACAAATTTAAATTTCATTTACGAAAAAAAAATCAATATTTTTCAGTTGACAGAATGACGTAACTCCGTATTTGTTTATATTGTTCAATTATATGTCCTTTATTTTAATTCCAACTGAATGTTTTTAAAATCAATAATACCTTTAAAGAGAATTTTATGTTATCACAGTTCAGTTTGAGTTGAGAAACCCTCCAATCATTTTTTGTTTAATATACCCTCACACCAGACATAATAAAAAAATTAGTAGAGTTGTTTCATTTACTAAACGAAAAATTTGTTTCAGTTGACAAAGTGACTACTTTCGTCTTGGTCTTTTCAATATTGATTCTATAACAATTCAGCATTGAATAAATGGTTAAGAGCAGAATGTAAACTTTATTAAACTGTTATATTTTAATATTTCTGCCATACTTTTGCAAAAGGAAAAGGTAAGAATTTTCCAACGAGAAATATTATTAAAAGTACTTTCCTGAAAAATGTTGAAATTGGAGTTAGTCATTCTGTCAACTGAAAGTCTCATATAGTAGTGTGCATTACTTATTAAAGACTCAGAAGAAAAGATATCTGTGACAATAATTTTATTATATTCCCCCATTTAATATTTTCTCATTAGAAGGATTTTCCAATGAAAAGTTGTTGGAATCATGGTTGAGAAAGTAACATAGTAATAGTATTTACTGTGGCTGAACGTAGAGAACTTAAGATAGTTTGCTGAACTCAAGTCTGTCCCAGTTTGTAAGGAAGTCACTGTTCAGAGCACTTATTGACCAAGTCACCCAGGAGCAACATAATTACAGTTTGCAAGTTGTAATCCCTGCTTTAACTTCTTCAGATAGACCAAGTATAAAGGGAGTTTTGTAATCGGTTAGAAATTTCATTTTGAATTTTCACCGAAATTTTATTTTTCCCTGATTCCAAAAATGAAAAATAAATACTTTTTCTGCCGATCTGTGAATATGATAACTTCTGATAGAAAGAATACATCGACATGAAAGTTTACATGTGTATCCAGAATTCCATAAGAACAACCACTATTCAGTCATATCGACCAAAGGGGAGAGGGACGGCACGAAAATGCAATAACTACTGATGTAACGAATCTGTAATATCAAAATTTAATATGAAGATCGAGAATTCTATGGAATTAGGTAAGTCAATTATTTTATTTTGACGCGAAACGTCTTCCATATGGTCAGTAGGAGGTCGCTTGCTATATCCACATGTAACGAAAACATGTTACACTAATGTTGCTTATATATTTTGAACCGTACTATAGGGCCTTAGGCCCTATTCACACGAGTGACTTTTGTCACGCAACATTTTGTCACTCTCCACATTGAGCATTGAAGCCTAATGGTGGTGTACACACGAGGCGACGTGACTGCCGAGTGACTTTGTTGTGCTGACAAGTCACCTTGAGCAGGTGACTCGACGTAACAAAAAAGTCACTCCCGTCCTGTTCACATGCAAAGTGACAGTTGTCGCCAAGGAAGGTAGTAATTTGGTTATATTGTTTTCTGTTGTTTGGAAAAAAACTTGATGAAAATATTTTATTTTTGTATTTCAATAAATAATATGTAACAGCAAGTCCTTCTTGGGGTGGAATAGACTGTCGCATGTTTGTATCTTGAAGACATATCGCAGGGGTCAACAGATTCAGCAAACTGTCAAAGCTTTCCAAACTCATTCTATAATATCCAAAAAATTTATTGGGATATCCCTTCAATTTCTTGTGCAAAGTATGAAATTTACCTTTTAAAAATCGTTCACAGAAAATTGGATGGACCCAGTATTTTTTTTTCTATTCTTTTTACGATTTCTTATAACCAGAGCACAAATAGCTGCAACCTCGACGACATCCATTTTTAGACTGGTCTCAAGATTTTCTTTAAAGTCACCGTGACAGTCGCCTCACCGTGTGAATACCTCAATGTCACGGCGACATTTTCAGAACAGTCACCGTGACAAAAGTCACTCGTGTGAGTAGGGCCTAATCGTTGCATCACTTTAGCACTATCAACTATCGGCCCTCCCTACAATCTATTGACTATTTAGCGACACTGTATAGCATAATAAAAATAAATAAAATGGTAATAAAAATACATAGAATAAAAAATCTATTAGTAATAAATAATAAAAAATAATAATTAAAACGTAAATTCGACAGACCTTAAGAGGATATCTGTGGAGGACTTCTGTCAAAAAAATTAAAATGAAATTTATGTATCAGATATGAAACACGATTTTTAATATGATTATTTTTGAACAATGAGAAAATTCTCTGATGAGTTTGAGATTGTCACAGGAATCTGATTACCATATCAATAACTGTGAAGTTATTATTGATTATTAGCCCAAATGGTCGATTGGTTGTGGAGAGAGAGTGGAAAATTTGTTGATTAATTCGTGCTGAGGAAGTACATTTCTAGTGATTAATGACCGA
Source organism: Aradus depressus (assembly GCA_963662175.1). Taxonomy (NCBI): domain Eukaryota; kingdom Metazoa; phylum Arthropoda; class Insecta; order Hemiptera; family Aradidae; genus Aradus; species Aradus depressus. The sequence continues at coordinate 12,163,164 of OY759222.1, read as the reverse complement.
TGACTTTTTTTTGTTGATAATTTTTATCTCTAATTTTATTCTGTTGGTAGTATATCATCTAGGTACTTATTATCCATGAGAAGTAATATTATCATGATTCTCTGTACGTAGCTCATGAAAATAGTCATCGGTGCATCATCGACAATGTAGTTTATATCTCCTTCAAAACCAATCAATCGTTTTGGATAACGATCAATAGTACACTTACATAGGGGTTCAATACATTCATTACATCGCACAGTGGGGCAAAACGCATAATTAGCGCGAAAAAATTAAAAAGTACAGCTCTCATATTTTACAAGCATCTATATGATAGCCTTTCACAAAAATGTCAAAATAAAATATAGAAACAAAAAAATAAATAAATAATATATTTAAAAAATAATAATAGTGATAAATAAAACTAAAATCAAGTTAAAATGTGCTGTGGGAGTCTGGGTGGCAGTCGGCGATGTGCGGTGGGCTGTCCAATATTGAAGTGGACAGCTCCAGGCTGAGGGGCAGGTTCTGGAGGAACGTCTCAGTCAGAGATCGCAGGACGGTGTCCATGGGAGCTATGTCCAGCTCTTTATGAATTATACTGCCTCTCACGAACCACGGTGCGTTGAGACCTATGCAGAGGGTTTTGTTTTGAAATGATTGTAATTTTCGTTTTACTGTTTTGCTTGCACTGAACCATATTGGGCAAGCATATGTTATAATTAAAGAAATGCGTATCATTGGGGTAAAAAAAAAATGAAAAAAAGCACTTGCTTGTACAATAGCAGTTTAGTAATGAAAATATAATAAAATAATTTAAAAAAATAATAAGATGAATCATCCGATGATTTGGTAACAAGTTGGGTTCTCTTAGCAGCGATAACATATCCACTGGGAAATATTTTCTTGTACAACGATACTTTCAACCCGATAATACTTGTCACTACATTCAGTGAATAGTTTACTAAGACGGCCTCCTTTACCACGGGAACTTGTTGCCGAACTTGGTTTTGATAATTAAAATTAGATAAATTACTTGCAGAGCGCTTCCAAGGATATTCCGCACTTTTTTGAAATTATTCAATTTTCTTGAGTTCTTCACTACATTAGAACTTCCTGTAAAAGGAAAAAAAAAAATACTGTGGCTTATCGAGGAGAGCTAAGGTTCTGCTTCTATTACAACAATTAGAATACTAAATTACTAAGTGAAAAATGTTAAGTAGAAGGCATGCAATTTTTCGGGCGGCTTTCAGAATGTAAAATTTCCAATAAACAACTTTATACATTGAATTTAATTAGTTTATGCATTATTTTGGCAAAATAAATAATATAGTTTATTCACTTCCTCCTGAATCAGACATATTAGCTAAGGTTTGAAAAATAAATAAACTGCACTGTACCACTGTCAGAATGTAACTGATGTGAAAAGATGACGTGTCGTTCCTGTGTTTACATGCCGGCTTTGCCCACTTATTGTAAACAACGGAGGCCCACCTCTTGGGTTCAATGTCTACCACTAGTCTACTTCCGATACCAATTGTTCCCATCTTTCTAGTGAGAGTTTCATAATTTGAATTTTTCCGTGCCAAGTTGTTTAATTGCCCCACTGTGCATCGTCAGTTATTAGAGTTTTCGTCTTGACTTCCCATCTAATACTCCCGTTTCCTTTTTGGCCGATTAGTCTGAGAATCTGTAGGTGTTGTCCTCATGGGTTTTGAATTTACATGTAAAATTTCATCAATAATTACCGATGTAATGAATATATCGACATGAAATTTCATATTTGAAGTCAAAATCCTATGAGGACATAACCTATCAAATTACATCAATATCGGCTGAAGGGAAGGGGGGTTCAATTGAAAAAACATAATAACTGCCGATATAATAAATTTATCGACACAAAATTTAGTATGAGGATATAGGAGCCCCAATATAAATCAACTATTGAATATTAGCGCAAACAGTCGACTGGTTACATAGGAGGAGCGAAAAATTAATTGATTAATTCGTTCTGGGGAAGTATATTGCCGGTGATTCGCTGATGATTTTGTTTATCATTTTGAGGTAATAAAACATGATTTTTTGCTTGAAAACTCAACATAGAATTACTGACCGATTACATAACTTACTGGAGAAGTAGTCATATTTTTTTTTCAGTAACTGACAGAGCGTATCGAAAAGACAAATTAAGGTAAAGTGACATCTTGTCGAAACGTTATCATTAAACCATGAGAAATGACGGCCGTTAAGCCCCAAGTAATTAGTGAATAATTAGTGGAGAATAATTATTTAAATTGACATGAATAAAACCTTTATAGGGAGGACCCAGACGATTATGAACCCTTTAATAGGATTAACTGATGATAGAAAGTTATTTAATTTCTTGTTAGACGGTATTCATTAAACCAAGATCTTCTGCTCAATTTCATGTTCTTTAAATTAAAATTTAACCCATTCTTGTCTTATTTTTTTCATTAAACATGATTTAATTGATTTTTTTTTTCATTAAACATGATTTAATTGAATAAAATGTTTTCAATTTCTCCCTATAAATGTATCTAAGTATGTACAATCGACTCTCCCGATATAACGTCACGTATAACGAAAAACTGTATATTACAGAATGAAGCTCTGGTCCCTTTACAAAAACTGAAAATAGCGAAATAAAACAATGCATTTCTGTACACTAAGTATAACAAATCGATTTTTAAGGTATGTTGGTTTAAAACACGCTGTATTATGAAATAGGAACGTATAAACAATGTTTATTAAACACGCTATATTACGAAGACAAAAAAATGATAATCCATTGTTTGCATCATCTATGTACATAAAAAATTCCCTTTATTTACATCATTCCCATTACAACGAAGATTGTAAAGAAGAGGACTCAGACTCGGAAATAGTGCCGTCTACGTCGAGTCTGAAAATACTTCACCAGTATCTGCTTATGAAATGAAATGAAAAATAATCTTTATTCTGGGACTTTCGTCCCCTAAGAATAATAACATAAGAAGTAGATAAAAGAGTACAAGTATCGACCCATTGAGACAGAATAGAAATAAAGGAAAAGAGGTCTCTAGTAATAAATATAAAATGTTAGAGAGAGGCAATGATTAAAACAATAAAAAACTGGTGAAAATTAGTGATAAAAATAAGAATAAAACAAAGTATGAATAATAATGTAAAACATAATAACAATAGTGAGTTATATATGAATTTAATCGCAAAAAAACTGGGCAGATGAAACTGGAGTGTGACAATCTGTCCAGTGGAGTGAGAGACTTATAGGAAGACTAGAACTATCTCATAGGAGCCCGCCTTAGGAATCAGAGGTTTGTTGAGTTAGGAGATAATGGAAAAGTAAGGACTTAAATGAAAGAAGAGAAGGAGCATGGCGGATCTGGAGAGGGAGAGAGTTCAAGAGGGAGTTAGCTTGGATAAGGAAAGAGTTGTGGTAGGTTGTTGTCCTGTGGGAAGGGAGGTAAAGATCCGAGGGGCGGGATCTAGTGACTTTCTGGTGGATATGGGATTTAAATTGGAGCATTTGGAAGATGTAGGCGGGCTTTTGGGAAGATATGGTTTGATAGAGGAAGGAGCCTAGGAAATATTGTCGACGAGAGGATGGGAAGAGCCATTTTAGGTCGGTATAGGAACTAGTAATAGAGGAGTGTCTGGGGAGCCCGAAGATGAATCTTAGAAAGGAGTTCATGACTCGCTTTAGTTTCATGTCGAGCTCACCAGACAGTCCTCCATATGCGAGGCAAGCATAATCAAAGTAGGGGAAAACAAGAGAGGATACCAACAGCTGACGGGTTTTCGTGGGAAGAAGGTGACGAAGGCGTTTGAGGAAGTAGAGGGTTTTGAAGGAGCGGTTGGAGATGTGAGAAACATGGTCTTTCCAGGAGAGGGTTTGATCAAGGATCAATCCAAGATTTTTTACACTGGTGCAGTATTCAATATCGGAGTCATGTAGTCTTAATGGAGGTAAGTCAGTAAGGGAGTTTAGTAGTTTATGGTTACCTATCACAATGCTTAGACAACAAGTTGACGATAGCATTTTTCCCCCTCATTACAATTGAAAACGCAGTGGATCGAGCACGCTTAGCAACTTCATAGCAGTAGAAAATACAGATTTTTTTAACAAAAACTATTTTTTTTTAAATATTTTTTTACCTTTTTGAAAATACCTGTGTACATGCTACATAATAAAATGTATAATATAATTCTTATGGTTTTCCTTACATTTGTATTCCCTCTCGATCTTACGAAATGTTCACTCGATACTACAAAATCTTGCTATAGCAAAAACTCGATAATACAAATTTTTTCTTATGCCCCTTGAGTTTCGTTGTATCGAGAGTCGACTTTAGTAAAGTTAGAAATTCGTTGTTGAATTTTTTCCGGAATTTCATGTTTTCCGATCTCTTGATTCTTGAAGAGAAACCCAAAAAAAAAATTCGGTGAACCACCGGCTTTTTTCTTTTCCCTACACAAATTGAGGTTTTCACTTTCCCTGTAACACCAATTGATCATTTTAATCAATATTTGATTTGCATAGAAACTTTTAAATCCTCATATTAACATTTGTGTTTATACATTAATTACATCGGCAGTTATTAGGGTTTTTGAGTTGACCTTCCACTTAATTCTCCCGTTTGGTCGATTAGTCTCAAAATCGCAGGGTTGTCCTTATGGGTTTTTTTTACATGTGAAATTTCATGTTGAAACATTGCATCGACGGATATTAATTTTTGTTTTAAGCTTCACCCTCTCTCCCTAATCTCCTTCATCCCTTATAGCCAAATTACCTGTAAATCAATGGATGTAATTATAGTTTCCTGTATCCCTGTGTCTGGGACACTGAACACGATATATCCCGATAGAATAAATACATTAACATGAACTTTTATATGTGTATCCAGAACCCTATGAGGACAACATTTATTGATTTTCAGCCAAATTGGCCAATGGAAAGGGGAGAATTATGAGAGAGCTTAACACAAAAATTTCAATCATTTTCGATGTAAAATCCTGAAATTCCGAAAACCCCATAAGGACAACTATAAATTTTTATTGACTTCAGAGAAGCGGGGGGGGGGGGGGGGGGGGGGGGGAGCTGAAGAAGAGGGACTTAACTAAAAAAGGGCAATACATTGTCCAGACTAATTTTTGATTATTAACTGAATTTAGTTATTATGTCTCAATGTATTGCCCGGGCTTTAACTACAAGGTCATATAGCCTACTATACTCTACTATGAGCGACCGCTCAACGACCCATCCAAAGGATAGCGTAAGGTTACTTACCTCCCAGATAAAAAACTTAATTGCCTCGGCCAGGTTTCGAACCCGCTATCTTGAGCTCAGTAAGCTAGAACGCTACCTCTGGATTAATTAACTAGTCACTGAAAAAAAAAAAAAAAAATGACTAAAAAACAACTTTTAATAGAACTAACCGTTTCCGCGTAAATCAAACATCATACTAGAGTGGGTTCTGAGATTTTTAAGAAAGTTTTGAGTATCTCTCAAACTGTGCGGCCCCGTATTTCATATAAAATATCCCTTTCAGTTTTTTCTACAACTTTCTTTTGAGGAAAGTTTTGATTAGGTAATAAATATAAACGGTATCTTCTTAAGTGTACTTAGATCCCTGAAATGAACTAGTCTTAATTTTCATCTCATTTCGGTCAAAAACTAATCAGATCGTCAAATTTCAAGTTCTCTGCTCAATCATACAATGGACCTTGAAACGTGAATTAGAGAAAAGTGAATACTAAAGGAATAAGTAAATAACAAAGTTGGGATGTGTTCGCTCTCCTGAGCCTGACGCCCTGAAGGGCTCGCTCCGGACCCTCCGCCCTAAGGTTGTTCCCTGTGTATCTGAAGACAAATGGTAAATCTGTCATGGCAGTGTGTATGGATGGCTACACAAACACCCGGGTTTTCCTGACACCATGTTTTTGCCTCTCTATTGTCAGAGATATATGTTCTGAGCCGTAGAAAAATTATTGAAGGCATGATGCCAACCAATATTTTCACTTTCCCATAGGAAAAGTTATTCATACAAAAAACATTTAATTTTTACTTTCACTTTTTTCATCTTGGGAGAGGTTCTCCACCAAAATTCAATTATTTACAATAATTTTTTTCTTGTTTTATTTTATTTTTTCCTATATTTTGAGCTTAGATCGCACCGAAATATCCTCCTGAAAGAAGATTTATCTATATAAATATAAAATATTTAAAAATATAAATAGTACCTATCTATTGTGTTAGAAATTTGATATGTACCTTCTATTATTCTAGGTGAAAACACCTTGAGCACGCCGACCTTCGAATGGTCAATAAAAATTTAGGTTAGGCAAAGTTTGAGACTCCCATAGTTGAGTCGGGCTCATGTCCACTAGAGTGAAGAAAGAGCGCTCTGGTAGTAGGCGAAATGACGTTAAAGTTAATGGGCATGAATCATAAATATAATAAATTTTGAGTACCCAAGTATAGTTTTCTAAGGTCTTAAATGAGTTACTTGACATATCACTGGCTCATGACTATTGCTTAACGTTTTGCTTAAGGTTTTTTCACCTTTCGGATAAAAAACCTAAAGGTCTCGGCCGGGTTTCGAACCCGCGATCCTGAGTTCAATAGGCTAGCTAATTTTCTCTTTTATAATACATATTTACAATTGGTACAACCATTAATAAATCTGTTGGAAATTATGAATAATAGGACATAGTAAAATAATAAATGGTAATATATACAAAATAATAATAATATAAATTTGGTCGTCCGATCGTAAAATTGGGCAGATCATGATGTGCCTAGCGGTCATATCATGATGTGCCCAATGAAAGATCGGGCGGATCGATGAGAGCAATATTTTTGTCGATATTCCAAACTAAACTCTGCGCCGCATCATGATATGACTGGGCATGTCGTGAAATAGTTACATTTTACGCCGCTAGTGGCGCTGTCTCCGCACTGTCCACTTTGTATACGTGCACGCGAGATGGCTGCGTCAAAACAAAACTTCATTGGTTTCGAGAATTAGCTTTCGCGAAACTCAGCCTTTTCAATTGGAATCGATGTGCCCAACTATGGCTGGCCAAATCGTCAAACGATTTGCATTGAACGATATGGCGGATATTAGTTGGTTATTTCATGAAATTGCTGCAGATCATGAAATGCCCAGGCATATTATGATCTGCCCAATTCTACGATCGGACGACGACATATATACAGTCAGTAAAATATGTACAATGTAATAATACAAAAATAAAATATAATAATAAAAATACAAAATATAAATTTCGTTCGAGATATGCCGTCATACCACCGCGATGAGGTCATCCTCATTCCTCCAACTTAATGGAGATAGAGGAGGCCACGATAGCCAGAGTGATCACCCTCTGGACCAGCAGTGGTGGCAGACCAAGAGAAACAGGAAGAGCTTAGTGTGAATACATGTCGGGAAAAACTGGCCGGTGACAGTCTCTCGGCCAGGACCACCTTCAGCCCTCGGGGAGGGTTGTCGGGATGAGAATGGGTTGACAGAGATTGTGCAAAAGGATTTGTAGAGAGTGATATTAGAAACTTAGAAGGGTGCATAGACAATTGTTTTCAAGAATTTATTGGTTTTATTATTGTCTTGATTGTAGTCAATTATTTCTCAATGGAAAGTCTGGTCAAATGATTTATAAGGTTAAAACCTTGAAGTTAGCTTGAAGATAGAGTGGAACCTCAAGTTTCCATTGAATTTGTGGCTTCGTTTGTTCTCATCTTTGTTTCGTTTGTAAACCATTCACCTTTCAACTAGACGACATGTGTCAAAGGATTGCAGTCCAATTGAAGCGTTAAGGGTCTCCACTCCAGCCAGTGTTTGAAGCTCCTCTTTGTCGTTGACGGAACAAAGGATCATCCCTCAGACATCCCCTAATCTCCAGCACCAGTAACCTTAATAGGATATGTCATAAAAATGTATACATCAAAGATAGCTAAATAAGTAACAAGATGTACCAGTCCAACAGAATGCATTTTAACCACAACTAGTTTCGACAGTCAAACTGACATCTTCAGGCGGTGAATCTTATTAGAGAAGAGGTACATACGACGTATTTTATGCTTAGAAATAAATATTGTAAAGTGAACAAGAATTTAAAATTTAATAAAATCTGTGTTACAGAAAAACGTATACCAAATTATATTAAAGCCAAATTCAACAGGGTCTCTAATAAAAAACAAAAATAATTTTAAAATACGCGTTTTAATTAAAAATATTTTAACTATTTGCATCGATGTTTTTAAATTTTAATATTAATGATTAACATGAGTTTTAGGTAAGGTTTTATGACTCATGCCCGGGCTTTAACTACGAGGTCATATCGCCTACTACCAGAGCGCTCTTTCGTCACACTGGTGGACATGAGCGCGACTCTACTTTGGGAGTCCTACATGTTGCCTACCCTAAATTATTCACTTAGGGTAAGGGGTCTTTAACGAGTACCTGACATCGTACAGGCTCGGGACCATCGCTTAACGTCCCATCCGAAGGACGGCGTGCTTAAGTTTATTTTACCTGCCAGATAAAATAAACTAAGGACCTCGGTCGGGTTTCGAGCCCACGTTCTTGAGCTAGGAAGACAAGCACGCATACCACTAAGCTACCAGCGCCCTCAACTTGAGTTTTGATTATTCGCAAATTCTAGACTATATTGGTTTATGTATGTTTAGATTCTCCACCTGATCATGTCAGCTTGACTGACGAAACTAGTTGTGGTTAAAATAAATTCTGTTTGACATCTCAGTCCACTACATCTGCCTACCACCAAGAAATATCAAAGATAGCTTATAAATTATAAACATGCGGGCAATGGTGGCCGTGCGAGCTAGAGCGAAGGGCTTTGGCATGGTCTCCCATTGTTTGCGGGTTCCAATCCCCTCCGGGAGAGAGTTTTATTTTGTGGCGCCCCCCACATGTCTTATTTATTCGTTTTATTATTTTGAATTAATTAATAATCGATAACATTTATTTCAATGTGATATAAAAACATATGTTTTATGAAAAAGACAATCAATATACATGTTATGTAGTTAGTTTGAGTTGCTTCTCGTTAATTAAAAATATTTTAAAAACTGAAGTTTATTAGCTTTCATAATCGCTAAATTGGTGACCCCGAACATGATGACAAGACGTAAACGGCAGGAGCCAGAAGCCAGCCTGACGGAGGAGAGCCAACCAATGAGAGGGGTAAAGTTACCACCGTTCTGGTCGGCAGATGTGGAGGTATGGTTCGCACATGTGGAGGCGCATTTTTATACTGCCCGCTTGGAAGACGAGATGGCTCGGTATCATCAGGTAGTTGCGGCATTGGACGGCGGGACCTTAGCTCAGGTACGTGACTTAATATTATCAACCCCTAAAAATAAGACATGTGGGGGGCGCCACAATTTCATAGATAGAACTCCCTGGGCCATGGATGTTGTACATTTTTTTTTTATATAAAATAATAAAATAATTAAAAAATATAAGAAACTGGACGAGGACAGCACCAGTAGGACTCCCGCACACTGCCATATACCACTCTCCAACTAGTGGAGAGGGGAGGAGGCGGCAGGAGACCAGCGCTGACCCTCCCACACACTGCCATATAGCACTCTCCAACTAGTGGAGAGGGGAGGAGGCGGCAGGAGACCAGCGCTGACCCTCCCACCACACTGCCATATAGCACTCTCCAACTAGTGGAGAGGGGAGGAGGCGGCAGGAGACCAGCGCTGACCCTCCCACCACACTGCCATATAGCACTCTCCAACTAGTGGAGAGGGGAGGAGGCGGCGGGAGACCAGCGCTGACCCTCCCACCACACTGCCATATACCACTCTCCAACTAGAGGAGAGGGTAGGCGGCGGCGGGAGACCAGCGCTGACCCTCCCACCACACTGCCATATACCACTCTCCAACTAGTAGAGAGGGGAGGAGGCGGCGGGAGACCAGCGCTGACCCTCCCACCACACTGCCATATACCACTCTCCAACTAGAGGAGAGGGGAGGCGGCGGCGGGAGAGCAGCGCTGACCCTCCCACCACACTGCCATATACCACTCTCCAACTAGTGGAGAGGGGAGGAGGCGGCGGGAGACCAGCGCTGACCCTCCCACCACACTGCCATATACCACTCTCCAACTAGAGGAGAGGGGAGGCGGCGGCGGGAGACCAGCGCTGACCCTCCCACCACACTGCCATATACCACTCTCCAACTAGAGGAGAGGGTAGGCGGCGGCGGGAGACCAGCGCTGACCCTCCCACCACACTGCCATATACCACTCTCCAACTAGAGGAGAGGGGAGGCGGCGGCGGGAGAGCAGCGCTGTCCCTCCCACCACACTGCCCAACCATCCACTGTCCAGCAGTGGAGGAAGACCAGGAGGCGAGGCGTCGAAAGGATAGAGAGGCGTGAGGGGAGAATCCGGTCATCACCAGCACTCCCTTAAAAATGGCGTGTGAACAAGAAAAAAAAAATAATAATAATAACAAAAATTAAAAGAATGAATTAATAAACGTACAAAAAATTTTTTTTTTTTTAAATAGATAAAAAAATATTAAAATTAAAAATATATATATAATACAAATTAACAAGATCGCGAGGCCAACGCCGCCTCAGCCTTCTTGGAGGATTACGCGGATGAGATTGTGATGATAAGGATTTGGCAAGAGGATTATGGTGGAAGGAGAGGTTGGTGTGAAACTTGGAAAAACGGGATTTGATGATGTTGTAAATAACTAAATATAACACAGTGCACATATAAATACATATATGGGCTTGTTTTACACCTAGAGATCTAAGCATCCAATGCTTTTATCCCTTCCCTGGAAGCGCTGGGCTTCCCCCTTATTATATTACCGGTTTGTTTATACTACCTAAACCAAGCCCTCCATGAAGTACTCAGTCTCCCAGTTTCCTTAATGAACCTGAGAATGCTCCCGTGGTCCAATTTTCTAAAGTCCTCCTCTGTGATTACATTTTTTCCAAAATTGTGGAGTCTCGCCCGCTCATATCTCGAGCTTATACCCAGGAAGTGTGCCACTGTCTCGTCTTCTTCTCCACATCTGTCACAGGTGGGACTGTCCTTGACTCTTGCAGTATGTGTCTATTGAACGGACCGTGTCCTATGAGAACTCCAATTAATTGCTGAAGCTCATTCCTTTTGAGGTTCAGAAAAAATAGGAAATTGTGAAAAGACTATAAAAAAAGTAAAAAAAAAACAGTGTGTGTGCAGTTAGTACACACGTTTGAAGTGTAACTTCCATACCTAACTCTTCTAGTTTCAGTGTGTGTGCAGTTAGTACAGACGTTTGAAGTTTAAGTTCCATACCTAACTCTTCTCTTTGTTCTAATAGACTATATTTTATGTGACTTGTATACCTATCTAAAGGTAAATGCGATTATTGAAAAATCGTAAAATTGTTTTCAGAATTGTAGAATAGAATAACGCTTATAAAACAAAAATCAACTACTTACTATTTTTATCTCCATTTTAATTTTTTTTTCCATTGTATTGTGTACATTGTATGCTATACACAATAAGTTCACTTATACGATGCACAACAAGTAAATTTAAAGCATTGCACACTAAAAAAAACTGCATTAATTGAAACACAAACGAATAAGAAATACACTTGTCACAAGAGAAAAGTTAGCGTATCAAAAGTAAAACGTGCGCATAAGTATGCTTTGGAGAGGGAAAACGCTGCATCCACCTCAAAATGTCCTGCTATAACTAAGTAACGAAACTACACTTCGAAAAAAGTTCTTTACATAAATTTTTATGGTTACGTCTTGAGCAAATACATGTATCCTTTTTTTTTTTTTTTTTTTTTCTTTTTTTGGGTTGCCGACCTCCGGTGGAGGCCATGACACCATCAATAATACATGTATCCAAAAACGTAAACGAAAAAGAGCACGCCGTCCTTTGGATTGGATGTTAAGCGGCGGTCAGATATGGGGGTAGGATCTAGATTAATAAACCTGGGTAGGCTAAACTTAGGACCCCCCCAGTAGAGTCGGCCTCATATACACTAGTGTGACAAAAGAACGCTCTGGTAGTAGACGATATGACCTTCTAGTTAAAGTCCGGGCATCATTCCCAATAGAATAGTTAACTGTTACGGATATTTTGTCAACGTTAGTTTCGTATCAATTTGAAGAACAAGGAAATTTATATTAAGTAGGAACTTACTGAAAAACTGTGTATTTGTATTCATATATTTATTTTTGTTCAGCACATACTGTTTCAAAAATTTTATTATTAAGATTTTAATTTGAGACAAAATTTTATTTTCAATGTTTACCATATTTTTTAGACTCAACTGTACAGGAGGGACAGGGAAAAACCCCGTAGAGGCTGAAAAAGGCACATTTTGGATTGTAAACTGGTTGAACTTCCATTTAGTATTTGTTATGTCGTGGCTGAAGATGGTAGCAATACCGAAAGTACCTACTTCTATACATTTTGTGAAATAGACAATATTTTTAAAAAAACAGCTAACAATGGGACTTGAACTTTAAAATAATTGTTTTAGATGACTTTAACGTTAACTCTCTAACGGAAAGTCAATCGTAAACAAATACAAATAAAGTATCGATACTTTGGCAAATACCAAGATCTTCTGGTATCGATACTTTTGGACGATACCAAGAATTTCTGGTATCGATACTTTTGGACGATACCAAGTAGGTATAGAATAGATATTACTTGTATCGATTAAAAGTACTCTTTTCAACAATTTAAAAAAAATTATATAAATTTTCCAATTCATCGAAATCGATAACCGTTCAATTTCTTACAATTTTCTTTTATTTGTTGTTGAAATAAAATACTGAACTCAAATTACAGTCCACGCACAAATGATATATACATCGATGGTGATAACCTCATGTGTGATGTGATCACGCAGTCTGCATGATGCGTCCTTATTTCTTACCTTATTTACATTAAATGGTTTATCGTTTATGAAGATATAAGTTGGTTTGATTTTAAACAGAAACGTGAACATGCTTACGATTTCAGCATTTTATTTTATCCTTGCATTTCATTTTGTCCATTAAAAATTATAATGCCTCGTCCTAAGGCGAAAGTGTGGATTTATTACACTAAGAACGATTCGAACTCAGCGACTTGCAAAAAGTGTTTTAAAAAAGAGAAATATTGTGGGATTACAAATAGTCTCCAGCAGTTTTATATCCTCAGTAAAAATAAATTGTATGTTTTTTTTATAACGCTTTTTTATTATTTTCAGTAGGTTTTTAATAATATAATTTTATCTTATTCGATTTGATTTATTTGTTTCTTATGCCCACTACAATATCTCATTTATACATTTCAAGTTTTATTATATTATACATGGTTTAAAATTCAATCGATATATGTATCGTTACTTTTTATTCGATACCGTAGTAACGAACGTTTTATGTATCGATACTTCATAATATCGATTGAGCACTAGTTATACATAGCCCTCCCAATTGTGTTTCAGGATGACATGATGCTGCTCCTGGTGGTGATGTTCTGTACTGCCGAAGCGACCCGGCATCGGCATGGACACATCTCATGGTCCCTCATCGACAGTACTAGCCCTAACAAGAACACACCCTGGCCAGTGAAGAGGGAGGCTGTTGTGGAGGGCGAGCTCAACCTCGGAGGACTTATGATGGTAATACAATACTATACTAGCCAGAACACTATACTATAGTATCCAGAACCCTCTATATCGGCCAATGAGAAGGGGGAGGGGGGTATAGGGGGAACACGTGTGAATGTGATTGAAAACTTGTAAGCTCTCTACCACAAAAATTATTGTAGCAATGAACTTGAAATTTGGAATGAAGGGGTTACATATTCTAACTTAAGTCAGATTATTTTGGCCGAAATCATACGAAAATTGAGACCACTTTCTCCCGAGACCTAACTACTTTTCACAAGCTATAGCTTATGTTTATGACCTCAGAAACCGTTTCAAGTAACAGTTGTATAGAATATTATTATAATAATTTATATGAAATAACATTTTTCACAGGTCGTCCGGTTTTCGAGATACATGTCAAAAACCATCTTGAAATGTAGTTTTGAAAGAAAAATTTTTAGACGTTTCCTTGATTTACCCAAAAACGGTTAGTCCTATCTAAAAATTGATTCTTACCAGAAATGTTCCTTATGAAATTTCAATCGCTAATAAGTATTTAGATTTGAGATAGGATTCATACGATAAAAGTTATAGCCCCCGAAGAATGGAAGGAAAAACCCTTATGGGAAAAACCCTTATGGTTCTCCACCAACAGGTTGAGCGGCGGGGACTGAGCCGATCAACATGATGATGGATGGGCTCCGTACCAAGACGACGTGCCTACCGTACCCCACGTTCATCGACGAAGAGTGCCGAGTAGACATATGGTTGGTTATACTCCCACCAGAGTGAGTGGTGTTAAGGCGCCCGCCCCCAACGAGTCCTTATAATGACCTTTTGCGATACGTTCAGACCACCGGGAGAGATATTCTTACAGCCCCTTTCTCCAGGCTTAAGGAGGGAAATTGAGTCCTCCATTCCTATATGGCGTTGCCCAACTGTTGTTAGCGGCGGGCACACGTCGGGTGGTTATACTTCCACCAGAGTTGGCCTATTAGTCGCCTTATACGATACACTCGGACCAGGTAGGAGAAGTATTCTAAATTCAGCCCCTTCTCCAGGGCTAACTGAGGTAACCAACCTGGAACATATACATCAAAGCCAGGTAGAGTGACTGTGAAATGTTCTAAAAGTAGGGAACCACAAACCTAGTACACCTGTAATTACTCTAGTCGAGGGAGCCTGCATGGACAACGTGGATGTGAGGTCGTCTTGTATAGCAGAGACTTAAGTCGAGAGGGGGACAACTCCTGGTCCTTGATATAATCTCACAATGAACCTTCCAACGAGCAACCATGGCCCTCCCCAAGAGAGCCATGGCTGCTCCCGCAGTATAAGGAAGTATTGTAATCGAGTATTTACAACATATCAAAAATGTTCAAAACTTATTCAGAGGACCTTGAAACGTGAAAATCAGTTGAAACCTTGATCTCGGATTTTTGCTCGATTACAATACTTCCTTATACTGCGGGAGCAGCCATGGCTCTCTTGGGGAGGGCCATGGTTGCTCGTTGGAAGGTTCATTGTGCGATTGTATCAAGGACCGGGAGTTGTCCCCCTCTCGACTTAAGTCTCTGCTATACAAGACGACCTCACATCCACGTTGTCCATGCAGGCTCCCTCGACTAGAGTTATTACAGGTGTACTAGGTTTGTGGTTCCCTACTTTTAGAATATTTCTGAGTCACTACCTGGCTTTGATGTATATATGCCAGGTTGGTTACCTCAGGTAGCCCTGGAGAAGGGGCTGAATTTAGAATACTTCTCCCACCTGGTCCGAGTGTATCGTATAAGGCGACTAATAGGCCAACTCTGGTGGAAGTATAACCACCCGACGTGTGCCCGCCGCTAACAACAGTTGGGCAACGCCATATAGGAATGGAGGACTCAATTTCCCTCCTTAAGCCTCGAGAAGGAGCTGTAAGAATATCTCTCCCGGTGGTCTGAACGTATCGCAAAAGATCATTATAAGGACTCGTTGGGGGCGGGCGCCTTAACACCGCTCACTCTGGTGGGAATATAACCAACCATATGTGTGCCCATGCTGTCTACTCGGCACTCTTCATCGATGAACGTGGGGTACGGTAGGCACGTCGTCTTGGTACGGAGCCCATCCATCATCATGTTGATTGGCTCAGTCCCCGCCGCTCAACCTGTTGGTGGAGAACCATAAGGGTTTTTCCTGGGTTCGCAGCCATTCTGGACCTCGAGGCTTTGCCAAAAAAGTAATACGGGGGTGGTTGCCTCCAATCGGCACCGCCAACTGGATTCGTAGTAGCTGTGATTACTGGCACTAGCACAGGAAGTACTAGGTTGCCCCATTCCTCAGGAACCTCTTAAGTCCCTTCCCACGTTCATAGGATGCTCTTTTTGGAAGGGCGGATTTCTCCTCGGCTGGTTATGGGTGAGAGCCTTCGTACCGCCAGTGCGTCATTCCCACCAACTAAATAAATAATAAAAATAAAATAAATAAAAAAAACTTTCACAAACCTACTATAAGTATAATAAAGCAAAAATTACAATTAATACATACTTCATTTGGATTTCTTCTAAAATATAATCTGAGATGATAGGAAATTCTTCTTAAAATTATAGAAAAAATTTATTTTTCTAATCCAAATGTATTTTTATATGGTTGACAGGGAAAATGAATATAATATAATCGAGAACAAAACATTGGATTTATTAACCCTTAACCTACATTATAAAAATAAAAAACTAAATTTGAAAAATAAAAAATCAATTATATACAAAAAGTCTATACAGAGAAAGAAGTATTCTTACTGTCTCCTCTTCCTTTGTTCGGAAGGTGAATTGGTAAATCTGATAAAATTGTTGAGATGGTTATCCATAAACTTCTTGTTTTAGAATACAACATTGGTAGGTGTATCCAGGTGTCCTTACCTGATGTACAAGAACGGTTCGCACTCAGCTAAGTAATGTTTGTACAACTATACTTGACCATGATGAAACGCTGAAACCAGTAGTGTAGGTTTAAACATAATCGTGGAGTAGAATGTATATCACAAATAAGTTGTTTTCTTTTATTTATTCATTTTTTCGATATGATAGGACCCTGTATGGACATTTCATTTTAAGATATGCGATTAATTGTGAATTGGGCTTCCACTTGGTAAAAGCAAATTTCGAGTTTTTCTGATGAGACCCTGTGTGGAAATTTGCAAAATATATTTAGAATAATTCAACGTAGGCAGTAAGACATCCGAAATTTTCAGTTAAGTGAGGGTAGATATGTCACACCGCTTCAAAGACCTATAAAGGGTGTGTGAATTATTTATATCTTTGAAGGGAGCAGAAGAGAAACGCATAAAGGAAAACTAGAGGTTAAAACTCTTTAAGGACCGCACCTATTACTTTTCCGGCCCTAATCGGTCAAAAAGAAATAGGGGATAAGAGAAGGAGGAGTCGACTCCAATACCCTAATAACTGGCGATTTAATGGAAGTATTGACACAAAATATATATTGAGGATTCAGAATCTAATATTGAGTTTCAGCCAAATCGGTAGATTGGTTTTGGAGAAAGAGCCACAACATAATTGGATAACTCGACCTGGGAAAGTACATAGCCGGTGATTCACCGGCAACTTTTATAGCAAGTATTATTATATACATTAGTAAATATTTATATTATTATGTTCGGTGAATTGTTACTTAACAAGCACAGTTAATTACAAAACGCAGTAGGGAGTAGTTGTTAGGTTTGCGTTAAAATTAATCGTTATTTCCTTACTTTTAAATATCTCCTGCTGTTATAGACATTTTCAATTTTCTATTAGAGTTTTTGTTTATTTTTAAATTATTTATTTTGTATTCATTGTTTTAAATGTTGCTGACCTCCTTGAGTAGAATATCAAATGAGAGAGCTCCAACTATAGACTTTGGATGAATTACATTGAGCAATTTTTGTTCAAAGTTTATATATTATATACTATGTCTCTCCTCCCTGAGTTCCAACCCTCAGTCTAAGAAGCTTCATACATAACTCGTTTTTTTGTTTCTGAAAACATTTTATTACACAATAAAGAAAAAATAAAGTACTTAGGGCTGAATGCAAATGGGATAGACCCAACTATCCGCTAAATCCAGACCCTTCTTATGGTTGTACATCAATTTCATAGACAACGGTTTGGGACAACTGAGGCGGCAGAACAGTCTTTTGTCAGACTTTACTTGTCGAAAACTACTGTTCAGATTCTTTGATAGTTGTAGCAGCAATCAATAAGGTAATAAAAAGCAAACAAGACATTAATAAATATAAATAAATAAACAGTTTATTTAAGGAAAAATAAAAAACAATAAATGTTACCATATAAACATAGGTATAGAAGAAAAATAAATTGAAACTATATACAACTATACAGAACCGAATGCAGAAAGACGAGGACGTGCAAGGTTTAAAATAAAATTGATTTAAGAAAGATCTGATATGAAAAAAGGAAAAAATCAAAATATATTATATATTACAATATAAGGGAAAATTGTTTCAGAGATAGTAGACAATTTACATATATAAAATGTTGTATTGTCCATCGAAGACATTATGAGACTTGACCCACAGCAGCTAAATTCAAAAATGGCGACCAATGAAAAAGGTGGGAAATAGAGAAAAATGAACTAAATTGAATAAGAAAAAAATGTTCACCTAAAAATAAGTCAGTTTTTCGATATCACCTCCCCCTTTTCATAGACCAACATTCTCCTTGCTGTGAGTTGGCAGCCGTCCAATGCCAAGTCTTCGATGAATAACACAAGGATATGTATTTTTTTACAATTAATTGACAATTAATTAGCGGCACTTTAATGGCTTTTCTTCCGAAAGTTTAGTTTGTATATATAATTTCAGACGTGTACTCAGTACACATACAACGGATGCACTTAAAAGGTTCCTCCTTATGTTTGGCTTGTATATGTGCCTTCAATTGTGAGCTGCGAGCACATTGATAAGTGCAATATTCACATTTAAATGGTTTCTCCTTCATATGTACGGCTTGTATGTGTCCCTTCAAATCTGAGCTCCGAACACATTGATAAGTACAATGTTCACACTTAAATGGTTTCTCCTTCGTATGTTTGACTTGTATATGTTCCTTCAAATTTGAGCTCCGCGCACATTGATAAGAACAATGTTTACACTTAAGTGGTTTCTCCTTCCTATGTACGGCTTGTATATGACTCTTCAAAACTGAGCTCCGAATACATTGATAAGTACAATATTCACACTTAGATGGTTTATCCTTCGCATGTTTCGCTTGTATATGTTCATTCAAATGGAAACTATGAACAAATTCATAAGTACAATGTTCACACTTAAATGGTTTCTCCTTGGTATGTTTGGCTTGTACGTGAAATTTCAAATTTTTACTAACAACACACTGATAATTACAAAGAACGCACTTAAATGGTTTCTCCTTCGCATGTTTAGCTAGTATATGACTCTTCAAAACTGAGCTCCGAACACATTGATAAGTACAATGTTCACACTTAAATGGTCTCTCCTTGGAATGTTTGCTGTGTATATGGTCCTTCAATTGTGAGCTCTGAACAGATTGATAAGAACAATGTTCACACTTAAATGGGTACTCCTTGGTATGTTTTGCTTGTACATGTTTTTTCAAAACTGAGCTCCAAACACTTTGATAAGAACAATGTCCACATTTAAATCGCTTCTCTTTCGAATGTTTAGCTTGGTTGTGTATTCTCAAACTTGAACTCTCCTTTGTATTTCTGTCCTTCATATATGACTTACCAACGGATGTATAAGGACGATCATCACACTTAACTCGGTTCACACGGGAGTGCTGGTTACGAATATGTCTTCTGAGCCTGCCCAAACTGACAAAACTGTGCCCACAACAGCTACAGTATACATGGACCAATTCCTTGGAATCATCTGGAAAAATGAAGGTAGTATTAGGCTGGGATAGCAAGCAAGGCTCTAAATGTTGAATCTTCATCAGGAAACAATGCAAATGATTTTGAAACAAACGAAAGTTCAGTGGCTGCAGTAGCCTAATGGAAAGTATTCTAAACATATATGAAAATCGCGAGTTGCAGACACATCAGGGGGCATTCAGGTTTGAGTGATTAGTTAATTCCAGGTGACACATTTTTGAGGAAGATTTTTGCATAGATATTGTGACACTCTCAATAAAAAATATGAAGCAAAATATATGTTTTTTAAAAATATTGCCTGTTACACAAAATATATGGGAGTTCTTTAGATACTGGTACCATCTTCAGCCAAGCCCTAACAAATACAAAATGGAAGTTCAACTAGTTTACAATCCAAACTGTCACCCTTTTGTTATATATGTCACAGTCAAAGTGTGAATTCCAGTGAATGTATACATTAACTAGTCAATGTATACATTAACTAGCCGTTTTAGTGAAAGTATCAATTTATTATAAAAATGAACACTATTGCTAGAGTATGTATACATTTACTAGACAATGTATACATTTTCTAGTGTTCCTTAGTGAAAGTATAAATAAATGAGAAAAAAAGGTTTTTGTAAAAAAAAAAAAACTAAAAATAAACTTCAAAATTTATTTTACAATATAAATATCTAGGAAAGATGCAACAATAACATAAAATATAAACATTTGTAAACAATATTAAAATGGATCTTTTGAATAAAAGCTGATTTTAATTATAAGCTAGAACCTGTACTACTTCAAATATAGGAACGACGGGAGGGGCAGACATATCGTCCCGCCGGCGGAACGCCAGCAAATACGCCCCCAACTTTTGTAATATTTCTATTTATGTTATTAATGCTAGCTATTTATACTTTCACTAAGGCATAGACGTAAGTGTATACATCCATGTACACTTTGACTAGAGAATTCAGTCAATGTATACATTGACTAGTTAATGTATACATTCACTGGAATTCATACTTTGACTGCAACATATATATGTTTATTGTTGTCATCTTTGATTTATTTCATGTATGCATATATATTTGTATTTCAATTCAGCACCTACTATTTCAAAATATTTCTGATAATTTTAAGATTTTAATTTGATACGAAATTTTATTCTTAATGTTTTTATTTATTTTAATTTTTTTTGTAAAAAAAAAAGTGGACCCTTTGGATTGTAAACTGGTTGAACTTCCATTTAGCAATTACGCATTGACAAACACACGATACAAAGGATACATTCAAGTATGTCGATGATTAGCAAAAAAAACAGGAATATAATATATTTTACCTGAGTGTTTCATCATAGTAGTATTTTGTGAATCCACGTGTCGTGTGTGAACGAAGACCAATTGAACGATACAGGACAATGAAGCCAGCTTGGAAGTCAGGATTAATAGATTTCCATTTGTCGATTATTTTGGGCTTTGGTTTAATCGATCCGCACACTGAAGCACTTTCCTGATTTACCCGATAAACACCTTGAATGTTTCTGATTTAGGATGTAACTTCAACAAATAATTTCTCAGAAATTTAACTTAATATTTTTCCCGAAATTCCTATTTTTTAATACAGATTGAGGTTTTTTGATCATTGGTCAAGAAAAGCTGTGAATTACGGCGAGTCAAGAGACTGGGTACATTCGAAATACTATTTATCAAATATTCTACGTACTTCATGCATGTTTGCTTTATTATTTTATTCTTTTCAAGGCTAAACGACCGTTAGTAGCTAGTACATAATAAATGCACCGAATATTACCATACAATAAAACGTAGTTACTACCTTTTTGATAAATCTGCAGCTAAACAACATTGTGGCCGTCTCAAGAGGTCGGGTAGAATCGAAATACTCATATTTTCCAAATCAACTACGTACTTCATGCACAAATCCCTAATTATTCCATTAATTTTCCCACTCGTTTTGGGTCAATTGTCAGAGGCGGCAGAACAGTCTTTTGTCAGACTTTACTTGCCGAAAACTACTGTTCAGATTCTTTGATAGTTGTAGCAGCAATCAATAAGGTAATAAAAAGCAAACAAGACATTAATAAATCAGGCTATGAAGCTTCATACTTGACTCGTTTTGGGTCAATTGTCAGAGGCAGACAGAACAGTCTTTTGTAAGTATTTACTTGCCGAAAACTACTGTTCAGATTCTTTGATAGTTGTAGCAGCAATCAATAAGGTAATAAAAAGCAAACAAGACATTTATAAATCAGGCTATGAGGCTTCATACTTGACTCGTTTTGGGTCAATTGTCAGAGGCGGCAGAACAGTCTTTTGTCAGACTTTACTTGTCGAAAACTACTGTTCAGATTCTTTGATAGTTGTAGCAGCAATCAATAAAGTAATAAAAAGCAAACAAGACATTAATAAATCAGGCTATGAAGCTTCATACTTGACTCGTTTTGGGTCAATTGTCAGAGGCGGCAGAACAGTCTTTTGTCAGACTTTACTTGTCGAAAACTACTGTTCAGATTCTTTGGGAGTTGTAGAAGCAATCGATTAGGTAATCAAACAAGACAATAATATATATATAAACTAGCAGCAATACCCGGCGTTGCCCGGGGAACTTTGACTTTTCTACTAATATCTCCTATAAGTCTTTTAAATTCTTCAACAGTACATTCATGATGTTATAATTTTCAATTATTCATACGGAATAAGGCTTATAGTCCTTCAACGTCAAACACCCCAGCTAGTAAGTTTTTAGGACCCCTGGGCATCACAGCTAGTATGCGTCTTTCAACGGCGGAAACCACAGATAGTGAATACTTAGCATCGCTGGACATCCTAGCCAGCGCGTACTTAAGAACGCTATTGACCGCAGCTAGTATGTGCCTCGCAAGAGCGGACCCCACAGCTAGTACGAAGTTAGGAACGCTGGGCATCACAGCCAGTAAGTGCCTTGCAACAGCGGACCCCACAGCTAGTACGTAGTTAGACCCACTGGGCATCACAGCTAGTATGTGTTTTGCAACGGCGGACCCCACAGCTAGTACGTAGTTAGAAACGCTGAGCATCACAGCTAGTATGCTTTTGCAACGACGGACCCCACAGCTAGTACGTTTTTAGGAACGCTGGGCCCTACAGGTAGTAGGTGCCTTGCAACTGCGGACCCCACAGCTAGTACCTACGTAGTTAAATACGCTGGGCCACACTGCTAGCGCCTTGCAACAGCAGACCCCACAGCTAGTACGTAATTAGGAACGCTGGGCATCACAGCTAGTAAATGTCTTGTAGGTGCCTTGCAACAGCGAACCCCACAGCCAGCACATAGTTAGGAACGCTGGGGCTGAGCACTACGTGCCTTGCAACAGCGGACCCCACAGCTAGTACGATATTAGGAACGCTGGGCATCACAGCTAGTAAATGTCTTGCAACAGTGAACCCCACAGCGAATACATAGTTACTACTACTACATGTGAAATTCATGACAATCCGATTACCCTTCAATGATTCAGCATTATTTTTATGCTTAGCCCCCCCTCCCAAATTTTTAAAATGTCACATAGTGTATTTTTTTATTTGACCATCAAGAATCCTACATGTGAAATTTCGTGACAATCCGATCATCCGTTAATGACCTATCACTATCTTCAAATTTAGGCCTACCCCCATAACCCCCCTCCCGTTCACAATTTTTTGACGTCACACACCCTATTTTTCTATTTGGCCTTTATGAATACTTCATGTGAAATTTCGTGACAATCCGATCATCCGTTAATGACTTATCACTATACTTATACTTAGGCCCCCATCAACCCACCCTCCCGTTCAAAATTTTGTGACATATACACTCTATATTTCTATTTGGCTTTTAATAATACTACATGTGAAATTCCATGACAATACGACCAACCGTTATTGAGCTAGCACCATATTTATACTTAGGTCCCCCCGCCTCTACCCCCCCTCTCCCGTACAAAATTTTGAGCCGTTACACCGCCTATTTTTTTATTTGGTCTTCAGGAATACTACATGTGAAACTTTGTGACAATTCGATCAACCGTTAATGAGCTAGCTCTATATTTATACTTAGGCCCCCCCACAACCCCCCCTCCCGTTCAAAATTTTGGGACGCCACACACCTTATTTTTCTATTTGGCCTTCAGGAATACAACATGTGAAATTTCGTGACAATCCGACCAACCGTTAAAGAATTAGCTCTATATTTATACTTAGGCCCCCCCACAACCCCCCCTCCCGTTCAAAACTTTGGGACGCCACACACCTTTTTTTCCTATTTGGCTTTTAAAAATACTACGTGAAATTTCATGACGATTCGCCCATTAGTTAATGAGTTAGCTCTATATTTATACTTAGGCCCCCCCACAACCCCCCCTCCCGTTCAAAACTTTGGGACGCCACACACCTTTTTTTCCTGTTTGGCTTTTAAAAAGACTACGTGTGAAATTTCATGACAATTCGACCATTAGTTAATGTGTTAGCACTATTTATATACTTAGGCCCCCCTTACAACCCCCCCTCCCGATCAAAACTTTGGGACGCCACACACCTTTTTTTCCTATTTGGCTTTTAAAAATACTCCATGTGAAATTTCGTGACAATCCGACCAACCGTTAAAGAATTAGCTCTATATTTATACTTAGGCCCCCCCACAACCCCCCCTCCCGTTCAAAACTTTGGTACGCCACACACCTTATTTTCCTATTTGGCTTTTAAAAATACTACGTGAAATTTCATGACGATTCGCCCATTAGTTAATGAGTTAGCTCTATATTTATACTTAGGCCCCCCCACAACCCCCCCTCCCGTTCAAAACTTTGGGACGCCACACACCTTTTTTTCCTATTTGGCTTTTAAAAATACTACATGTGAAATTTCATGACGATTCGCCCATTATTTAATGAGTTACCTCTATATTTATACTTAGGCCCCCCCACAACCCCCCCTCCCGTTCAAAACTTTGGGACGCCACACACCTTTTTTTCTTGTTTGGCTTTTAAAAAGACTACCTGTAAAATTTCATGACAATTCGCCCATTAGTTAATGAGTTAGCACTATTTTTATACTTAGGCCCCCCCACAACCCCCCCTCCCGATCAAAATTTTGGGACGCCACATAGCCTATTATTCAATCGGGCTCAAAAGAATGCAACATGGGCAGTTTCATAAAAATCCGTCCAGCGGTTTGGGCGTGATGCTGGAACAAACATACATACATACAAACAAACAAACAAACCCCGTTTCAGCTTTATTAATATAGATAAATAGTTTAATTATATAAAAAATAAAAGACAATAAACGGAACGATATAAACATATAGAGAAAAAAAAATATATTGAAACTATGTACAACTATACAGAACCGAATGCAGAAAGATGAGGACGCGCAAGGTTTAAAATAAAATTATTTTAAGAAAGATCTGATGTGAAAAAGGGAAAAAATCAAAATATATTATAAATTACAATATAAGGCAAAATTGTTTTAGAGATAGTAGACAATTTTCATATATACAATGTTGTATTGTCCATCGAAGACATTATGAGACTTGACACCTACCGACCCACAACAGCTGAAATGAAAAATGGCGACCTATGAATACGGTGGAAAATAGAGAAAAATAAACTAAATTGAAAAAGAAACAAATGTTCACCTACAAATAAGTTTATTTTTCGGTATCACCTCCCCTTTTTCATTGACCACCATTCTCCTTGCTGTGGGTTGGCAGACGTCCAATGCCAAGCTTCCGATGAATAACACAAGGATATGTATTTTTTTTAAACTAATAGACAATTAATTAGTGGCACTTAAATGGCTTTTCCTTCTAAAGTTTAGTTTGTATATATAATTTCAGATGTGTACTCAGTACACATACAACGGATGCACTTAAAAGGTTCCTCCTTATGTTTGGCTCCTATATGTTTTTTCAAATCTGAACTCCGAACACTTTGATAAGTACAATGTTCACATTTAAATGGTTTCTCCTTGGAATGTTTGCTTTGTATATGTAACTTCAAATGTGAGCTCCGAGCACATTGATAAGTACAATGTTCACACTTAAATGGTTTCGCCTTCGTATGTACGGCTTGTATATGAGTCTTCAATACTGAGCTCCGAATACATTGATAAGTACAATATTCACACTTAAATGGTTTATCCTTCGCATGTTTCGCTTGTATATGTTCATTCAAAAGGAAACTATGAACAAATTCATAAGTACAATGTTCACATTTAAATGGTTTCTCCTTTGTATGTTTGGCTCGTACATGTATTTTAAAACTCGACCTCCAAACACTTTCATAAGTACAATGCTCACACCTAAATGGTTTCTCCTTGAGATGTTTGCCTCGTATATGTTCCTTCAAATTTGAGCTCCGAACACATTGGTAAGTACATTGTTCACACTTAAATGGTTTCTCCTTCGTATGTTTGGCTTGTACATGTGTTTTCAAAGCTGTACTAAAAATAGACTGATAATTACAAAGAATGCACTTAAATGATTTTTCCTTGGAATGTTTGGCACGTATATGTTTTTTCAAATCTGAACTCCGAATACTTTGATAAGTACAATGTTCACACTTAAATGGTTTCTCCTTGGAATGTTCGCCTCGTATATGTTCCTTCAACTGTGAGCTCCGAGCACATTGATAAGTACATTGTTCACACTTAAATGGTTTCTCCTTGGTATGTTTGGCTTGTATATGTTCCTTCAACTGTGAGCTCCGAACACATTGATAAGTACAATGTTCACACTTAAATGGTTTCTCCTTGGAATGGTTGCCTTGTATATGTTCCTTCAACTGTGAGCTCCGAGCACATTGATAAGTACAATGTTCACACTTAAATGGTTTCTCCTTGGTATGTTTGACTTTTATATGTGTTTTCAAATTTGCACTAGCAACAGACTGATAATTACAATGAATGCACTTAAATAGTTTTTCCATGGTATGTTTGGCTCGTACATGTATTCTCAAATTCGAGCTCCAAACACTTTGATACGAACAATGTTCACATTTAAATCGCTTCTCTTTCGAATGTTTAGCTTGTTTGTGTATTCTCAAACTTGAACTCTCCTTTGTATTTCTGTCCTTCATATATGACTTACCAACGGATGTATAAGGACGATCATCACACTTAACTCGGTTCACACGGGAATGCTGGTTACGAATATGTCTTCTGAGCCTGCCCAAACTGAGAAAACTGTGCCCACAACAGCTACAGTATACATGGACCAATTGCTTGGAATCATCTGGAAAAATGAAGGTAGTATTAGGCTGGGATAGCAAGCAAGGCTGTAAATGTTGAATCTTCATCAGGAAACAATGCAAATGATTTATGAAACAAATATAAGTTCAGTGGCTGCAGTAGCCTAATGGAAAACATAGAAAAAATAAAATATATGAACATTTTGATATATTGACTGTTGTACCTGGGTCACGCACTATCTCAAAAACAATATGTTTAACTCTCTTCAAGTATTCTAAACATATGAGAAAATTTCGAATTGCACTCATCAGGGCATGCGCTGATTTTATTTTTAATGTTTACCATATTTTTTAGACTTAACTGTACAGGAGGGCCAGGGAAAAACCACATGGAGGCTGAAAAAGCGGGAAACGTAGGATTGTAAACTGGTTGAACTTCCTTTTAGTGTTTGTCAAGTCGAGACTGAAGATGATAGCAACACCCAAAGTAGGACTATAAGGACATGGTAAAAGAGAGCTGAATTGGGGCCTAAAGAGTATGTAACTGTAGTTAGTCGTTGGATCCATTCAGTGAGTTCATTCGTCCAACCTAAAGGTATGTCCACTGTTATAACCTCAACAATGTTTACCTGTTTACTTCATAAGTTGTTTAGGAAGTGCCATGGCGTCCCCAATTCAACCAGAACATATGATGTATTTCTTGTAACAATTTTCTATCCAGATTATAGTGAAAGATCAAATGCGTGCTTATATTATACTTCCCTGTTTTCAAATAGTAGACCTAAATAGACACAATATTTGGCGACGATTAAACAACATTCCGTAACTGTAAGTGACCAAGTGGATTCATATCGAAAATAACTACAATGGACGCCGAACAGTTCGAAAGGCTGTTAGATCTTTTCAACCGAAGTCAAGCAACCCTGGCAACAACTCTGGTCAGTCAACTTACTGAAAAATTGTCATTTTCTCGCGTCGATACTGTAAGTACTGTCATTAATAATAACATTCCTCCGTTTGAAGTTTTCGATTCACAAAAAGAGAGATTCAAAAACTACGTGGAGCGTTTCGAAAATTATTTGTTGGTCAAAAACGTCACTGACCCTAATAAGCAAGCTCAACTTCTCAATATATCGATCGGTTCCACTCATTATAACAACTTATCATCGATGCTGGGTCCCGACAAACCAATCAAAAACCTCTCATACCGGGATCTCACTGAAGCATTCACCAGCATTCCAGAAACACAGTTGTATCACAACATTATTTTTTGAGTACCTACCAGAAATCTAACGAAAACATCGCTGAATTTGTTGCGGCGCTACAGCGCGACCTTCCTGAATGTAAATTTTCTGCAACATGCACTTGTAGCAAAACCGTCTCGGTGGCGGATGTTTTCTTGAGGGCACAGTTTATCAGAGGACTTAAAGACAACTGGATTAGGGAACTGTTGTTACAGTCCGATTCAAATACTTTTTCTGATGTATTGACTAAAGCTACGGCTTTGGAAGCTTCTCGACTTGAAACACAGGAACTCGCAAATCAACAACCAGCAAATTCTACACAAAGCCAAGAGGTGAACAAAATTTTCAATCGTTCTCGTCGTGATAAGTCTCAGAAACGTTCTAAATCACCATCCACGGCAAAGGGTTCTTCGAGAAACTGTTCAAAACCTAGAATCGATTATGCAAAACTCGTTATCAGTGATCTTTGTTTCAAATGCGGTAGAAATAACCACCGTGCTCCAGATTGTCGCATCGATAGATCCAAATTACGCTGCTCCGCCTGTGGCAAGAACGGACACGTTATGCGGGTTTGCATAACAACACTCCTGAACGACAAGTATCCTCATCAATATTCGAAATCTAACTCTAACGATTCATCCGGGGATAATATTACTAAACACATGCGATCTTTTGAAGACAATACTCTTTCATATGGTCTCAATCAGGTTACAGAAGTGTGCTACAATAATTCAGATAAGAATATTGTGGATATTTGCGACCAGCTGCCTTGTACAAACTCCGTTGCTGACTCTCAGAAGTATTTCGTCACTGTATCCGTCAACAACCACCCAGTCCGCATGGAAGTAGACTCGGGGCGGGTTTTTCTCTGATCCCAGAGGATGAATTCCAGAGTTTGCAGCTGAACATTTCTCTAACTCCAACCAACATTTATTTTCGAGCATATACCAATGACGTTTTCCAGCCTAAGGGGAAAGTTTCTCTTAGAGTGACCTATAAAGGACGTAGTTCTATCGAAGAATTGTATGTAGTTCCTAAGGGTCGTCCAGCCATTTTAGGTCGCATATGGATTAGACATTTGAAGATCAGCCTAGAAGAAATAGATAAAGATCGAAAATTCTGTGTCAATCAAACCAAGTCAGTTAAATTCAAAAAGGGCGAAGCCAATACTAACGTAGATTGCCTTTCTAGAGCAGCTGTGGAACAGAACCATCCTTCAATTGACACGATGCTTAATGAGGAAGTTCAACTTTTGCACATGGATTCAATTTTCGAAATATCTAACGAATTGCTCACTGCTGAAGTATTAGCTCAGGAAACTGGACAAGATGTTGAGTTAAATCGAATCAAACATCAACTCATGAATGAATCCGCCGAATCTCCTTTTACCTTGGATAACGGTGTTTTGTTCAAAGACAGCCGTGTCGTAATCCCATGTACTCTTCGAGAACTCGTACTTCAGGAGCTCCATTCCACACATGTTGGTATAACCAAAATGAAGCAACTTGCACGACGGTATGTATATTGGAAGAACATCGACTCTGACATCGAAAAAGTAGTCAAGTCTTGCAAACGCTGCGCGTTGGTGAAGCACAATCCACCGAAAAACCCTGTACATCCTTGGGAGGAGCCTAAATCAAATTGGGAAAGGATACATATTGATTACGCTGGACCCTATAACAATCACTATTTTCTTGTCTGCGTGGATGCGAAATCTAAGTGGGTAGACGTGAAGGTCATTTCAACCGCACCTACTACCATGAGTACCATCAAACTTCTAAACAATATTTTTTCAACCCATGGGTATCCGCAGATCATGGTGAGTGATAACACTTCGATATTCACAAGCGCTGAATTCAAATCCTATTGCACCGAACATGGAATGTTTCAAAAACTAATTGCTCCCGGACATCCAGCTACCAATGGCTTAGCTGAACGGACAGTTCAGACTCTGAAGCAGCGACTGAAGGCACTCGAGGATGATCCACGTCCAATTCATGTAAAGGTTCAGGACGTCCTTCTTCGTTATCGCGCAACGCCACTTGCTTGTGACCAGTCTCCAGCTGAGCGCTACCTTCATCGGAAGCTCAGGATCAAGCTAGATGCACTCCGGCCTTATCATCCAGCTAAAAATCCAGATTCAACATACCAGGTTCTCCGCACTTTTAAAGTGGGGGAGAGGGTCCAAGTAAGGGACTACTCACAGAACAATAAGTACACCTGGGTTTTTGGTACCATCATACAAAAATTGGGGGTACTGCACTACATTGTGAAACTCGACTCTGGCTACACCATCAAACGACATCTGGACCAACTCCGCCATACCCTGGTGAAGAAGGTCCATTTTAATCTGCAAGCCACAGAACCTCGGCTATGGCAAGTTCCTCTGGCTACTCATCAGGAAGAGAAGCCTATTTCGGTTCCAGAAAGAAACCCTGCATTACCTCAGTACACTTCCGCCTCAGCACCAGCACATCCAGGTCCGAGAGCTCCTACGGTCGAGCCGAGACGTTCTGGACGGACTCGCCGACCTCCAGCCTATCTAGGGGACTATCGCTGAAGTTTTGAACCCCATGAAATTTTTCAATAATCAAGTTCCAAATTAAGGGGGAATAACCTCAACAATGTTTACCTGTTTACTTCATAAGTTGTTTAGGAAGTGTCATGGCGTCCCCAATTCAACCAGAACATATGATGTATTTCTTGTAACAATTTTCTATCCAGATTATAGTGAAAGATCAAATGCGTGCTTATATTATACTTCCCTGTTTTCAAATAGTAGACCTAAATAGACACAATATCCACACTAGGCAACAAAATGGTGGCAACATGTTGCCAACACTTTGACATGGCAAGATGAAGTTGCTTCAATTGTATCTGGATACATGTTGTCTGTGATGTTGTGCGTCCACACCACAACCAGTCAAATGTTGAAAATGGACGTGAAAGCGGCTGGTGTTTGTGCTGCTTATGTTGTCAATACTGTCCACACAGAGCGATGTTACCCGTATAAAACGGGATACACGAATACAAGCAACAAATTTCTTTGATGTATGCCGCCAAATGTTGATGAGTATCCATCAACATGTTGCTCAGTGTGGACCTAGCTTTACGTATACACTCAGGAATGTCATATCAAGAACTATACCTAAAACTTATGTGTCACCTGTAATCAGAAGAGTGTCTACCTCACCTAGTCCTAAATCCCCGGCTTATGAGTCCGCAATTTGAGATTTTCATAAATGTTAAGAATACTTGGAAAGTAAAGAAAGTTGAATGAATTCTAAAGGAATAAATTTATATTTCCACTATTTCTGTTTTCTTTGATATTTAATCTTAAAAAAATAAATTTAAAATTCAATAGATAAGTGAATGTTTCATAATTTTGTTTGGAGAAATTAATCTTTTTTTATTAACGACATTTTCGAGTTATCAAATAAGTAGAGGAAATAAATTTATGATGTAGATCCGCCACTGTCAATGCCGTACAATAAACTACTAAAATATTAAATGTTTCTCATAAAAAAACGTATAATTTTAATCATATAAATAAAATACGTTGTCTTCCCATTGTTTTTTTGAGTTGTGAATTCACTTATAAAGTTTCGTGTCGATACATTTATGTTATCGGGTGTTATCATCAGACACGCAGACAGATAGTTTTTTTTCAAATTTGGAATCTAGAGGTCGGAAAACATGAAGTTCCGTTGAAAACTCTGCATGGAATTTCTGACCGACTACATAACTTCCCCTATACTTCGTATAACTGTAGAAGTAAAAATATTTTTAGAAACCTTCTAGGCGACCTATTTTGAATACATACCTGCATACCTTAAATGTTTCCCGATCGAGAAGCTATGAAACCCATATTATGGTTTTCGATTTATTAAAATTTACTCAACCTTGGCGCTTGCATACGTTTTAAAGCCCCAAAATACTACGTATAGTCAAAATACGTAATTTTGTTTTTCCTATTTTTATTTGAGAGAACAGAGTAACAATTAAAATAAATAAAAGATCTCGTATCTATGACACTAGGAAGATGTCCAATTTTTGACAAAAAATCTGAGGTAATCTTAAATTTCTTAACAACATAAAAAATGTTTGAATTGGGAGTTGTAAGCTTCCAGTTAGTCTTAATTCAGATTTGGAGGGATCTCGGGAAGGAATTAGACAAACAATACCCTCCCTGCTTCCATAAAAATTCAGTTGCTTAATTGTTAGGGAAAATTTGAAACATTGCAACAATTTGGTAAACATTACTCAAAAACAATGGCTAAAGATGAGTGTTCCAAAATCTAAATTCATAACAAATGTTAGAACATAATAAAGATATTTTGAGTGAAAATTAGTTTGTTTCTTTGAATATATTTCATACTCGTTTCATTGATAGTAAATATCAGCAATTAACAAAATTGAAATACTTACATATATTGCTAAAAGTTCTGTCAAAGCTCTCCGGCTCCTGTTTCTTCTGAAACGCTTCTTCAGACTCTAGAAACATATCATAAATTAATTCTAGATGGTCCCACAATTGATCTATATTCTAAGTTCTCAGGGAGCTAAAATCCGTAACATGACAAAGTATAAACAAAGAAAAGGAATATAATATGTTTTACCTGAGTATTTCATCATAGTGATATGGAGTAAATACACGTTTAGTATATTGAGCCAAATGGATGAAGTAGCCAAATGGATGAAGTAGTTTGTGAACGAACAAGCTGAAATGAACGATTTAGAACAATGAAGACAGGATCCATAGATTTCCATTTCTCGGTTATTTGCGCCTTAGGTTTAATCGATCATCTATGATGATTGTGGAACTCACAGTGAAGCACTTTCCAAAATTAACCGATATACACTGAATTTGGAATTTTTTTTCTATTTCAGGGTGTACTTCAACAAAGGGTGGTATATATAAAACTTTTTCCCAAAATTACTATTTTTTATTACAGATTGAGGTTTTTGCTGATTGGTGAAGAGAAGCGGTGAATCATGGCGGGTCAAGAGACTGGCTACAACCGAGATACTATTCATCAAATCTTCTACTTCCTTCATACATATTTTGATCATTTTTTCACTCTTTTTAAGGCTAAACGACCGTTAGTGGCTGGTATATAACAAATTCACCGAATATTACCAAATAAAGAAGGTAGTTTATGATAAATCTGCAGCTAAAAAACGTTGTGGCCGTGTGAAGAAGTCGGGTTGAATCGAAATATTCCTAATGTCCAAATCAACTACTTACTTCATGCACAACTTTCTGATTATTTCATTTATTTTTTTCTTATACCATCAACGCTAACAGATCACATTCTTTCCCCTTCCCCTTCTCGAAATCATTTCACTTTGTCTCTTTGAACAGCGTTATCTTGAGAGTACAGTTTCTTATACCCAATAACGCCTGTAAGAAATAATTTTGAGAAGGGGGAAAAAGAGTCATCTGTAAGCGTCGTTGATATAAGAAAATCCTGTAATGACCACATCATTTATACTTTTCTTAATTTTTCAGAAAACTACCAATACATAAATCATATTTTGAAGTTCATTCCTATGAGTTAAAATTACTTACATCAGATATATTCTTCATATACATTTAGTTTACATTCTTCGGGGGCTATACGTTTGTCGTATTGATCCTATCTCAAATCTAACGACTTATTAGTGATTGAAATTTTATAAGGAACATTTCTGGTAAGAATCAATTTTTGGATAGGACTAACCGTTTCTGAGTAAATCAAAGAAACGTCTAAAAATATGTGTTTCAAAACTACATCTCAAGATGGTTTTCGGCATATATCTCGAAAACCGGACGATATGTGA
The DNA here is from genome assembly GCA_963662175.1 of Aradus depressus. Lineage (NCBI taxonomy): Eukaryota > Metazoa > Arthropoda > Insecta > Hemiptera > Aradidae > Aradus > Aradus depressus. The sequence goes on along the minus strand of OY759222.1, from coordinate 12,129,324 downwards.
CCTCCTTGAGTGGGGTATTTTCGATTTGACGTTCTCTGATATAAAATGCTCCGATTTGTTTTCCTAAGTTTGAAATTCCGGTATGTAGATCAGTTTTAAAAAGACGTACATGGATTACATGTTGCAACTAAATAAACTTGTGAGAGTGAGCTCATCTCCATAATCTTGTCAGCCATGACAGCAAACTTTTTTAGCCGTCATCACTGATTATTAAAATAATTTTTATTGAATTTGGCAATTTTTCAATCCATAATAGTTTTTCGGGTTTTTCCTATCCAGGTAGGGATTTCATCCGTATCAGAAACTGACTAGGTTTTTCATCGCTAATCCTGTGACTAACCGTTTAATTATTTTATCTTCGCTTTCCTTGAAACTAGCTAAAAATCTTTCTTTAGCAATTGAATATTTATCAGCACGATTAGTTTGAATAATGTCTCATATATATTGAATAAATTTTGGTGCTAACTGTGCGACCAAGTTCGTGTCCTCTGAAGCTATGCGATTAATTGAGAATTGGGCTTCCATTGATGCTTACTCGACCTACTACAAAGTTCTGGCTTACGGGATCATTTTCGGCCATTATTATTGCCAGTTATTAATCCTTATTAACTTAATATTAAATATTATTGATAAACGTACGAGAATTTACGTGATCACGAGAGAGATACCTACGTGTATCCGGTACTCATCACAAATCACTTTTGGGGTCACCAATTGTAGGCCTCTTTCAGCATAATTAACTATAACCTAAATAAACTCGCTTATAATGAATTTGATCAAAGTTAATGTTTTTTTTTATTAAACTTCGAACAACAACAAAGAAAGACTCTTTTCATATTTTATTAACAGCTGACTTATATAGTTACATATCGCCTCCTTAATACTACAATTAGACATCTCGAAATTTAATTTTGAGAAAAACGCAAATTTTTTTTTTTTAATCAGCCGTTGTAGAATGATCCAAATTGAACTACTGACATTTTTACATAGGTTCTTAACATATTTTCTTAGGGTTGTCTACTTCTAGTACAACAATGATACCTGCAAAATACAACTAATGGTACAATTATCCCATACCTGGCGATTTTCAAGTTATCTAGTTGTAGTATTAAGGTGACGATATATTGTTTCCACAAATGTGCGTGAATTATTTATATTTTTGCAGGGAGCAGAGTAAGAGAAACGAATAAATATAATGGAAAACTATAAGGGTTGTATGGTTTGAAGTAATTCTACCAGATGGCACTGATATACTGAACGTATTGTGCGGAACCCTCAGGCTATGAAGCTTCATACATGACTCGTTTTTTTGTTTCTGAAACCATTTTATTACACAATAAAGGAAAAATAAAGTATTCAAGGCTGAATGCAAATGGGATGGACGCAACTATCATTACACAAAACAACATTTTATAGTCAAACAACATCGTAAATGCTTTAAGAAAAAAAAGCAGGTATGAATGATCGATATTGTTTGATTTAAGACGATTTGCATTTATTATCAACACTACGACTCAAACCAATAGACAAAATGTGCACGTTTGGTAAAGCGCAATTCGGATGGACCCAACTATCTGCTAAATCCAGACCCTTCATGTGGTTCTACTTTAAGAAAAATATATTACGATCATAACTTAAAGAAATTTAACATAATGTTTTAGCATCGATTAGGTAATCAAAAATCAAACAAGACAATAATATATATAAATAAATAGTTTAATTATATAAAAAATAAAAGACAATAAATGGAACGATATAAACATATTGAAGAAAAATGAATATATTGAAACTATGTACAACTATACAGAACCGAATGCACAAAGATGAGGACGCGCCAGGTTTAAAATAAAATTAAATTAAGAAAGATCTGAAGTGAAAAGAGAAAAAATCAAAATATATTATACATATTACAATATAAGGCAAAATTGTTTTAGAGATAGCAGACAATTCCCATAAGTAAAATGTTGTATTGTCCATCGAAGACATTATGAGACTTGACACCTGCCAACCCACAACAGCTGAAATGAAAAATGGCGACCAATGAATACGGTGGAAAATAGAGAAAAATGAACTAAATTGAAAAAGAAACAAATGTTCACCTACAAATGAGTCTATTTTTCGATATCACCTCCCCCTTTTCATTGACCACCATTCTCCTTGCTGTGGGTTGGCAGACGTCCAATGCCAAGTCTTCGATGAATAACACAAGGATATGTATACAAAAAATGTCAATTATTTTTTTGACAATTAATTAGTGGCACTTAAATGGCTCTTCCTTCGAGTGTTTAGTTTGTATATATAATTTCAGACGTGTACTCAGTACACATACAACGGATGCACTTAAATGGTTCCTCCTTATGTTAGAGGCGGCAGAACAGTCTTTTGTCAGACTTTACTTGTCGAAAACTACTGTTCAGATTCTTTGATAGTTGTAGCAGCAATCAATAAAGTAAAAAAAGAAAACAATACATTAATAAATCAGGCTATGAAGCTTCATACTTGACTCGTTTTGGGTCAATTGTCAGAGGCGGCAGAACAGTCTTTTGTTAGTATTTACTTGCCGAAAACTACTGTTCAGATTCTTTGATAGTTGTAGCAGCAATCAATAAGGTAATAAAAAGCAAACAAGACATTAATAAATCAGGCTATGAAGCTTCATACTTGACTCGTTTTGGGTCAATTGTCAGAGGCGGCAGAACAGTCTTTTGTCAGACTTTACTTGCCGAAAACTACTGTTCAGATTCTTTGATAGTTGTAGCAGCAATCAATAAGGTAATAAAAAGCAAACAAGACATTAATAAATCAGGCTATGAGGCTTCATACTTGACTCGTTTTGGGTCAATTGTCAGAGGCGGCAGAACAGTCTTTTGTCAGACTTTACTTGTCGAAAACTACTGTTCAGATTCTTTGATAGTTGTAGCAGCAATCAATAAAGTAAAAAAAGCAAACAAGACATTAATAAATCAGGCTATGAAGCTTCATACTTGACTCGTTTTGGGTCAATTGTCAGAGGCGGCAGAACAGTCTTTTGTTAGTATTTACTTGCCGAAAACTACTGTTCAGATTCTTTGATAGTTGTAGCAGCAATCAATAAAGTAAAAAAAGCAAACAAGACATTAATAAATCAGGCTATGAAGCTTCATACTTGACTCGTTTTGGGTCAATTGTCAGAGGCGGCTGAACAGTCTTTTGTCAGACTTTACTTGTCGAAAACTACTGTTCAGATTCTTTGATAGTTGTAGCAGCAATCAATAAAGTAAAAAAAGAAAACAATGCATTAATAAATCAGGCTATGAAGCTTCATACTTGACTCGTTTTGGGTCAATTGTCAGAGGCGGCAGAACAGTCTTTACTTAGTATTTACTTGCCGAAAACTACTGTTCAGATTCTTTGATAGTTGTAGCAGCAATCAATAAAGTAAAAAAAGCAAACAAGACATTAATAAATCAGGCTATGAAGCTTCATACTTGACTCGTTTTGGGTCAATTGTCAGAGGCGGCAGAACAGTCTTTTGTCAGACTTTACTTGCCGAAAACTACTGTTCAGATTCTTTGATAGTTGTAGCAGCAATCAATGAGGTAATAAAAAGCAAACAAGACATTAATAAATCAGGCTATGAAGCTTCATACTTGACTCGTTTTGGGTCAATTGTCAGAGGCGGCAGAACAGTCTTTTGTCAGACTTTACTTGTCGAAAACTACTGTTCAGATTCTTTGATAGTTGTAGCAGCAATCAATAAGGTAATAAAAAGCAAACAAGACATTAATAAATCAGGCTATGAAGCTTCATACTTGACTCGTTTTGGGTCAATTGTCAGAGGCGGCTGAACAGTCTTTTGTCAGACTTTACTTGTCGAAAACTACTGCTCAGATTCTTTGATAGTTGTAGCAGCAATCAATAAAGTAAAAAAAGAAAACAATACATTAATAAATCAGGCTATGAAGCTTCATACTTGACTCGTTTTGGGTCAATTGTCAGAGGCGGCAGAACAGTCTTTTGTCAGACTTTACTTGTCGAAAACTACTGTTCAGATTCTTTGGGAGTTGTAGAAGCAATCGATTAGGTAATCAAACAAGACAATAATATATATAAATAAATAGTTTAATTATATAAAAATTAAAAGACAATAAATGGAACGATATAAACATATAGTAAAAAAAATATATATTAAAACTATATACAACTATACAGAACCGAATGCAGAAAGATGAGGACGCGCAAGGTTTAAAATAAAATTATTTTAAGAAAGATCTGATGTGAAAAAGGGAAAAAATCAAAATATATTATGTATTACAATATAAGGCAAAATTGTTTTAGAGATAGCAGACAATTTACATATATAAAATGTTGTATTGTCCATCGAAGACATTATGAGAATTGACACCTACCGACCCACAACAGCTGAAATGAAAAATGGCGACCTATGAATAATTTCCACCTTATTCATAGGTCGCCATTTTTAAAAATAAACTAAATTGAATAAGAAAAAAATGTTCACCTGCAAATAAGTCTATTTTTCGATATCACCTCCCCCTTTTCATTGACCACCATTCTCCTTGCTGTGGGTTGGCGGCCGTCCAATGCCAAGTCTTCGATGAATAAAACAAGGATATGTATTTTTTTACAACTAATTGACAATTAATTAGTGGAACTTAAATAGCTTTTCCTCTGAAAGTTTAGTTTGTATATATAATTTCTGACGTGTACTCAGTACACATACAACGGATGCACTTAAAAGGTTCCTCCTTATGTTTGGCTCCTATATGTTTTTTCAAATCTGAACTCCGAACACTTTGATAAGTACAATGTTCACATTTAAATGGTTTCTCCTTGGAATGTTTGCTTTGTATATGTAACTTCAAATGTGAGCTCCGAGCACATTGATAAGTACAATGTTCACACTTAAATGGTTTCTCCTTCGTATGTACGGCTTGTATATGAGTCTTCAATACTGAGCTCCGAATACATTGATAAGTACAATATTCACACTTAAATGGTTTGTCCTTGGAATGTTTGACTTGTATATGTATTTTCAAATTTGCACTAACAACAGACTGATAATTACAAATAATGCACTTAAATAGTTTTTCCATGGTATGTTTGGCTCGTACATGTATTTTCAAATTCGAGCTCCAAACACTTTGATAAGAACAATGTGCACATTTAAATCGCTTCTCTTTCGAATGTTTGCCTTGTATATGTTCCTTCAAATTTGAGCTCCGAAGACATTGGTAAGTACATTGTTCACACTTATATGGTTTCTCCTTCGTATGTTTGGCTTGTACATGTGTTTTCAAATTTGAACTAAAAAAAGACTGATAATTACAAAGAATGCACTTAAATGGTTTCTCCTTGGTATGTTTGGCTCGTACATGTATTTTCAAATGTGAACTCCGAATACTTTGATAAGTACAATGTTCACACTTCAATAGTTTTTCCATGGTATGTTCGCCTCGTATATGGTCCTTCAACTGTGAGCTCCGAGCACATTGATAAGTACATTGTTCACACTTAAATGGTTTCTCCTTGGTATGTTTGGCTTGTATATGTTCCTTCAACTGTGAGCTCCGAACACATTGATAAGTACAATGTTCACACTTAAATGGTTTCTCCTTGGAATGGTTGCCTTGTATATGTTCCTTCAACTGTGAGTTCCGAGTACATTGATAAGTACAATGTTCACACTTAAATGGTTTCTCCTTGGTATGTTTGACTTGTATATGTGTTTTCAAATTAGCACTAACAACAGACTGATAATTACAAAGAACGCACTTAAATGGTTTCTCCTTGGTATGTTTGGCTCGTACATGTATTTTCAAATGTGACCTCCAAACACTTTGATAAGAACAATGTCCACACTTAAATGGTTTCTCCTTCGTATGTTTGGCTTGTACATGTGTTTTCAAAGCTGTACTAAAAATAGACTGATAATTACAAAGAATGCACTTAAATGATTTTTCCTTGGAATGTTTGGCACGTATATGTTTTTTCAAATCTGAACTCCGAATACTTTGATAAGTACAATGTTCACACTTAAATGGTTTCTCCTTGGAATGTTCGCCTCGTATATGTTCCTTCAACTGTGAGCTCCGAGCACATTGATAAGTACATTGTTCACACTTAAATGGTTTCTCCTTGGTATGTTTGGCTTGTATATGTTCCTTCAACTGTGAGCTCCGAACACATTGATAAGTACAATGTTCACACTTAAATGGTTTCTCCTTGGAATGGTTGCCTTGTATATGTTCCTTCAACTGTGAGCTCCGAGCACATTGATAAGTACAATGTTCACACTTAAATGGTTTCTCCTTGGTATGTTTGACTTTTATATGTGTTTTCAAATTTGCACTAGCAACAGACTGATAATTACAATGAATGCACTTAAATAGTTTTTCCATGGTATGTTTGGCTCGTACATGTATTCTCAAATTCGAGCTCCAAACACTTTGATACGAACAATGTTCACATTTAAATCGCTTCTCTTTCGAATGTTTAGCTTGTTTGTGTATTCTCAAACTTGAACTCTCCTTTGTATTTCTGTCCTTCATATATGACTTACCAACGGATGTATAAGGACGATCATCACACTTAACTCGGTTCACACGGGAGTGCTGGTTACGAATATGTCTTCTGAGCCTGCCCAAACTGACAAAACTGTGCCCACAACAGCTACAGTATACATGGACCAATTCCTTGGAATCATCTGGAAAAATGAAGGTAGTATTAGGCTGGGATAGCAAGCAAGGCTCTGAATGTTGAATCTTCATCAGGAAACAATGCAAATGATTTATGAATGATGAACAGAAGTTCAGCCTAATGGAAAGTATTGAAAAAATTAAATATATGAACATTTTGATAAATTGACGGTTGGATCTGGGTCGCGCAGTATCTCAAAAACAATAAGTTTAACCTTGTTCAAGTATTCTAAACATACACGGCAATTTCGAATTGCACACATCAGGGCATTCAGGTCTAGGTGAGGCATGCAGTATTCCGATCCCAGGTGACACATTAATTTTAATGATACTTAAGATTTTTGCAGAGATATTGTGAAACACTTAATAGATGTGATATAATATGAAGAAAAACGTATATTTTTTAAAACAATATTTTCTATTTCACAAAATATATGGGAGTCCTTTAGGTATTGCTAACATCTTCTAAGTTGAGGAACGCGGACATATTGTGGAATTTGTAATAAATAAATAAAACAAGCTTATTTTTTGAAATGTTGTCTATTCCACTAAAGATATTTATAAAAATACAACTACCGGTTTCGGCTTCACACCATCGTCAGGTCTAGTTATTGCTAACATCTTCAGCCAAGATTTAACAAATACTAAATGGAAGTTCAACTAGTTTACAATCCAAACTGTCACCCTTTTATTCATATGTTTATGGTTGTCATCTTTGATTTATTCCATGTACCCATATATATTTGTGTTTTAATTGAGTAGGTACCTACTATTTCAAAATATTTCTGATATTATTAAGATTTTAATTTGATACGAAATTTTATTCTTAATATGTTCGCTAGTTTTAAGACTTAACTGTAAAGGAGAGACAGGTAAAAACCACATGGGGGCTAAAAAAGTGGACACTGAATTGTAAATTGGTTGAACTTCCATTTAGCAATTGCCCATTGACAAACCCACGATACAAGGGATACATTCAAGAATGTCATATCAAGACTAGCTAAAACTAATGTGTCACCTGTAATGAGAAAATCGCCTGCCTCACCTAGTCCTAAACGCCCGGCCTGATGAGTCCGCAATTTGAGATTTTTATGTACGTTAAGAATACTTCGAAAGTAAAAAAAGTGGCTCCAAACTGACCGATCTTCCCTTCAAACTTTAGTAAAACCATCCTTGTCGCAAAATTATTTTTATTACACAAAACAACAATTTACAGTCAAACAACAGAGTAAATGCTTTATGAAAAAAAACAGGTATGAATAATGGAGATTGTTTGATTTTAGACGATTTGCATTTATTATCAACACTACAACTGAAACCAATGGACAAAATTACTCTCATGATGAAGCGGATTTCAGTTGCTGAAACAATTTGTAAAGCTAGCGTTAAAAAAAAAAAAAAACTGGACAATATTAAGCTAGAAAGTTTCTATGTAGATATATATGACACTAGGAAGATGTCCAATGTTTGACGGAAAATCTGAGGTAATCTTAAATTTCTTAACATAAAAAATGTTTGAATTGGGAGTTGTGAGCTTCCAGTTGGTATTCATTCAGATTTGGACGAGGGTGGGGAAGGAATTAGACAAACAATAACCACCCAGCTTCAGTTCATTAAATTCAGTTGCTTAATTGTTAGGGAAAATTTGGTAAACATTACTCACAAGCACTGGCTAAAGATGAGTGTTTCAATATCAGCTTTGGTTTCCGTTTCATGTTTTTTTTTTGTGTTTCTGGACCTGAACAAAACAACAATAATAAATTCATAACAAATGTTAGAACATAATTAAAAAAGATATTTTGAGTGAAATCAAATGAATATTCTTTTCATTGATGATAAATATCAGCAATTAACTAAATTAAAATACTTACATATATTGCTAAAAGTTCTGTCACAGTTCTCCGGCTCCTGTTTCTTCTCAAACGCTTCTTCTGACTCTATAAACATATCATAAATTAATTCTAGATGATCCCACAAATGTTCTATATTCTAAGTTCTCACGAAACTAAAATCCGTAACATGACAAAGTATAACCAAAGAATAAGAATATAATATATTGTACCTGAGTGTTTCATCATTGTAATATTTTGTAAATGCACGTGTCGTGTGTGAACGAACAAGCACAATTGAACGATTTAGGACAATGAAGACAGCTTGGAAGACAGGATCCATAGATTTCCAGTTTTCATTTATTTTCGCCAAGGTTGAATCGATCCTCACAACAATGATTCTGGAACTCGCTGTAGAGCAATTTCCAGATTTGACCGATAAACACTTTGAATTTGCGATTTTTTCTGATTTAGAATGTAACTTCTACAAAACATTTTTCAGAAATTTAACTTAATATTTTTCCCGAAATTTCTATTTTTTAATACAGATTGAGGTCTTTTAATCATTGGTGAAGATGGCGAGTCAGGAGACTGGGTACACTCGAAATACTATTTATCAAATATTCTACGTACTTCGTGCATGTTAGCTTCATTATTTCACTCTTTTTAAAGCTGAACGACCGTTAGTAGCTAGTACAAAATAAACGCACCGAATATTACCATACATTAAAAGGTACCTAGTTTTTGATAAATCTGCAGCTAAACAACATTGTGGCCGTGTCAAGAGGTCCGGTAGAATCGAAATACTCCTATTTTCCAAATCAACTACGTACTTCATGCACAACTTCCTAATTATTCCATTAATTTTTTTTCTAACAAAAAGAAAAAAAGTAGCTTTGAAGAATAGAAAGCTGGTGACCCCTCAGAGGTCTGTTCCTTTATTACATTATTATTGTTCCTAATTTTTCGCTTTTCTCTGCTCCCGCCAGAAGCCGACAAACCGGCGGCTCGGGGCGTTGAAAGTGGCTACGTGCGGCGTCACTTTCAGCCCTAACGCAATTTGCACCCTTAGGTACGTTATCACAGCCGGGCTCTCAATGTTCCGCCCGTGGAGCGATAAAGCCAGAGGGTGTCGTGGATCAGGTCTTCCTCTCACCTGTAAAGCTTTCCTACTCCAATAAGACAAATAAATGTTCTTTGTGGCCATTCTCTATTGGGCATATGATTTAAAAAAAAAAAAAAAAAAAATTGGGCAAATTGCGCAGACACGATAACTTCGGGTGAATATATGAAATTTTATACGGGGTTCAACGCAAAAATCTGTCAATGTAATAAGTGCATCGACATGAAATTTATATTTAAATTCAAAACTCTTTAAGGACCGCACCTATTACTTTTCCGGCACTAATCGGTCAAAGGGAAATAGGGGATCAGAGACGGAGGAGTCGACTCCTGTACCTTATTAACTGTCAATTTAATGGATGTATTGAATTTAAATTTATGATTCAAAAGCCACCTTATACGTCCAATATTGAGTTTCAGGCAAATCGGTCGATTGTTTTTGGAGGAGGAGCCACGACATAATTGGATAACTCGTCCTGGGAAAGTACATAGCCGGTGATTCACCGGCAACTTTTATTGTAAATATTATTATATACATTAGTAAATATTTATACAGTAGAACCTTTATAAGTCGAACATCAAGGGAGACGCCAAAAAATTCGAGTTATAGAGTTTTCGACTTATGGAGGATTTCGACGACGGATTTTGATTCGACCTGTAGAGGTTAAGATTCATTCTAACTAATTTTGAGTTAGAGAGGTGAAATAAATAAAAATTCAAGTTACAGAGGTAACAAACATATTTACATTTATTATAAATCAACATGATTTCAAAACATCCTTAAAATAAAAAATACATAGTATGTACATATATGTAGGTATTAAAAAAAGTCAGTAATTTTTTCTTGCTTTAGATAATTCGGTTGTTCTCTATCTATAGCATTGTCTAAGGTATAAAGAGCAGAAAATTCTTGTTCTTCCGAGTTGCTGGTTTGAACTAAACTACTTCTGACAATGAGTGTGATTCACCGGCAACTTTTATTGCAAGTATTATTATATACATTAGTAAATATTTATATTATTATGTTCGGTATATTGTTACTTAACAAGCACAGTTAATTAAAAAACCCAGTTAAGTTTGTGTTAAACTAATTGTTATTTCTTTATTTTTCATATCTCCTGCTGTTATAGACATTTTCAATTTTCTATTAGAGTTTTTGTTTATTTTTAAATAATTTATTTTGTATTCATTGTTTTAAATCTTGCTGACCTCCTTGAGTAGAGTATCAAATGAGAGAGCTCCAACTATAGACTTTGGATGAATTACATTAAACAATTTTTGTTCAACGTTTATGAACTTGAAAAAAATAAAACTTGTTTATTTAATATATTGTCTAATTTCACCAACTATATTTACATGGGAGTACATTCGGTATTTCTACCATCCTCAGCCAAAAGCATAAGAGATAAGACTAAGTTAACATTACAGAATGTCAGCCTCTCGAGGAACCCCTTACCCTCCCCCCTGGTGTTCCCCATGACGTCAGACATTCCTAACTAAGCTAAATTGTCAAGCTTATTATTTTATGACAAGGCGGTCCCCATATTTCAAATGTGTGACCCCTTCTAAGATCTAGGCATAAAGCATTAACAATGAACAGTCGAATAATATAACATTAACAAATCAAAAATAATTGGTTCCAATTACATCCTAATTAAAATTATTATACTGTAAATTATATATATATATATATATCTATTGGAACCAATTATTTTTGATTTGTTAATGTTATATTATTTGACTGTTCATTGTTAATGCTTTATACCTAGATCTTAGAAGGGGGATTTGAAATATGGGGACCGCCTTGTCATAAAATATCTCACAGCTTGACAATTTAGCTTAGTTAGGAATGTCTGACGTCATGGGGAACACCAGGGGGGAGGATAAGGGGTTCCTCGAGAGGCTGACATTCTGTAATGTTAACTTAGTCTTATCTCTTATGCTTTTGGCTGAGGATGGTAGAAATATCGAAAGTACACCCATGTAAATATAGTTGGTGAAATTAGACAATATCATAAATAAACAAGTTTTATTTCTTTCAAGTTCATTTGAATTATTTCACAATATCACTGCAATAATGTCAGTTTTCATTTATATATTATGGTGGTAACACATATACTTACTCGCTTACACCATCGTCAGGTGTTCCAACCTTGGTAGATGTATCCAGGAGTCCTTACCTGATGTATAAGAATGGTTCGCACTCAGAAAACTTATGTTTGTACAACTATACTTGACCCCGATGAATCGCTGAAACCGGTAGTGTAGGTTTAAACACTATCGTTGAGTATAATGTATATCACAAATACGTTTTCTTTTCATTTATTTATTCATTTTTTCGATATGATAAGACCCTGTATGGACATTTGCAAAATATATTTAAAATAATTTAACGTAGGCAGTAAGACATCCGAAATTTTCAGTTAAGTGAGGGTGGATATGTCACACCGCTTCAAAGACCTATAAACGGTCTGTGAATTATTTAAATTTAAAGGGAGCAGAGTAAGAGAAACGTATAAAGGAAAACTATATGGGTTGTATGGTTTGAAGTATTTCTACCAGATGGCACTGGTACTGAACGTATTGTGCGGAACACTCAGGCTATGAAGCTTCATACATGACTCGTTTTTTTGTTTCTGAAACCATTTTATTACACAATAAAGGAAAAATAAAGTATTCAAGGCTGAATGCAAATGGGATGGACGCAACTATCATTACACAAAACAACATTTTATAGTCAAACAACATCGTAAATGCTTTAAGAAAAAAAGCAGGTATGATCGATATTGTTTGATTTAAGACGATTTGCATTTATTATCAACACTACGACTCAAACCAATAGACAAAATGTGCCCGTTTGGTAAAGTGCAATTCGGATGGACCCAACTATCTGCTAAATCCAGACCCTTCATGTGGTTCTACTTTAAGAAAAATATATTGCGATCATATCTTAAAGAAATTTAACATAATGTTTTAGCATCGATTAGGTAATCAAAAATCAAACAAGACAATAATAAATATAAATGCATAGTTTAATTATATAAAAAATAAAAGACAATAAATGGAACGATATAAACATATTGAAGAAAAATGAATATATTGAAACTATATAGAACCGAATGCACAAAGATGAGGACGCGCAAGGTTTAAAATAAAATTAATTCAAGAAAGATCTAATGTGAAAAGAGAAAAAATCAAAATATATTATACATATTACAATATAAGGCAAAATTGTTTTAGAGATAGCAGACAATTTACATATATAAAATATGGTTTAGTCCATTGAAGACATTATGAGAATTGACACCTACCGACCCACAACAGCTGAAATGAAAAATGGCGACCTATGAAAAGGGTGGGAAATAGAGAAAAATGAACTAAATTGAAGAAGAAAAAAATGTTCACCTACAAATAAGTCTATTTTTCGATATAGCCACCACCATTCTCCTTGCTGTGGGTTGACAGACGTCCAATGCCAAGTCTTCGATGAATAACACAAGGATATGTATACAAAAAATGTCAATTATTTTTTTGACAATTAATTAGTGGCATTTAAATGGCTCTTCCTTCGAGAGTTTAGTTAGTATATATAATTTCAGATGTGTACTCAGTACACATACAACGGATGCACTTAAATGGTTCCTCCTTATGTTTGGCTTGTATATGTGCCTTCAAGTGTGAGCTCCGAGCACATTGATAAGTACAATGTTCACACTTAAATGGTTTCTCCTTTGTATGTACGGCTTGTATATGTCCCTTCAAATCTGAGCTCCGAACACATTGATAAGTACAATGTTCACACTTAAATGGTTTCTCCTTCGTATGTTTGACTTGTATATGTTCCTTCAAATTTGAGCTCCGCGCACATTGATAAGTACAATGTTCACACTTAAATGGTTTCTCCTTCGTATGTACGGCTTGTATATGTCCCTTCAATTTTGTGCTCCGAACACATTGATAAGCACAATATTCACATTTAAATGGTTTATCCTTCGCATGTTTCGCTTGTATATGTTCCTTCAAATGGAAACTATGAACAAATTCATAAGTACAATGTTCACACTTGAATGGTTTCTCCTTTGTATGTTTGGCTTGTACATGAAATTTCAAATTTTTACTAGCAACACACTGATAATTACAAAGAACGCACTTAAATGGTTTCTCCTTCTCATGCTTGGCTAGTATATGACTCTTCAAATCTGAGCTCCGAACACATTGATAAGTACAATGTTCACACCTAAATGGTTTCTCCTTGGAATGTTTGCTTTGTATATGTCCCTTCAATTGTGAGCTCTGAACAGATTGATAAGAACAATGTTCACACTTGAATGGGTACTCCTTGGTATGTTTCGCTTGTATATGTTTTTTCAAACCTGAGCTCCAACCACTTTGATACGAACAATGTCCACATTTAAATCGCTTCTCTTTCGAATGTTTAGCTTGGTTGTGTATTCTCAAACTTGAACTCTCCTTTGTATTTCTGTCCTTCATATATGACTTACCAACGGATGTATAAGGACCTTCATCACACTTAACTCGGTTCACACGGGAGTGCTGGTTACGAATATGTCTTCTGAGCCTGCCCAAACTGACAAAACTGTGCCCACAACAGCTACAGTATACATGGACCAATTCGTTGGAATCATCTGGAAAAATGAAGGTAGTATTAGGCTTTTTTTTTAGCAAGCAAGGCTCTAAATGTTGAATCTTCATCAGGAAACAATGCAAATGATTTATGATTTGAGTGATTAGTTAATTCCAGGTGACACATTTTTGAGGACGATTTTTGCATAGATATTGTGACACACGCAATAAAAAATATGAAGAAAAAGATATGTTTCTTAAAAATATTGCTTATTTCACAAAATATCTGGGAGTCCTTCAGATATTGGTACCATCTTCAGCCAAGACCTAACAAATACAAAATGGAAGTTCAACTAGTTTACAATCCAAACTGACACCCTTTCGTTATATATATGTTTATGGTTGTCATCTTTGATTTATTTCATATATGCATATATATTTGTATTTCAATTCAGCACCTACTATTTCAAAATATTTCTGATAATTTTAAGATTTTAATTTGATACGAAATTTTATTCTTAATGTTTTTATTTTATTTAATTTTTTTGTAAAAAAAAAGTAAACCCTTTGGATTGTTAACTGGTTGAACTTCTATTTAGCAATTACCCATTGACAAACCCAGGATACAGGGATACATTCAAGAATGTCATATCACGACTACCTAAAACTAATGTGTCACCTGTAATCAGAAGATTGCCTACCTCACCTAGTCATGTATGCCCGCCCTGATGTCTGCCATTTGACATTTTCATATACTTTAAGAATACTTCGAAAGTGAAGAAAGTTGTGTTCAAACAATGGCGCGAAACTGACCTATCTCCCATTTAGAAAACCATCCTTGACACAAAATTATTTTTATTACACAAAACAAACTTTTACAGCCAAACAACAGAGAAGAGCGTTTCATTTTATGAAACAATTTGTAAAGCCGCCGTTAAAGAAAAAGAACTGGACAATATTAAGCTAGAAAGGTTCTATGCAGATATATATGTTACATTATGTTATCTATGACACTAGGAAGATATCCAATGTTTGACGGAAAATCTTAAATTTCTTAACAACATAAAAAATGTTTGAATTGGGAGTTGTGAGCTTCCAGTTGGTATTCATTCAGTTTTGGACGGCTGTGGGAAAGTAATTAGACAAACAATAACCACCCAGCTTCAGTTTTTTAAATTCAGTTGATTAATTAATACGGAAAATTTGGAACATTGCAACAATTTGGTAAACATTACTCACAAGCAATGGCTAAAGATGAGTGTTCCAATATCAGCTTTGGTTTCCGTTTCATGTTTTTCATTTGTGTTTCTGGACCTGAAGAAAACAACAATAATAAATGCATAACAAATGTTAGGACAGTATTAAAAAAGTTATTTTGAGTGAAAATTAATTTGTTTCTTTGAATATATTTCATAATCATTTCATTGATAATAAATATCAGCAATTAACTAAATTAAAATACTTACAAATATTGCTATAAGTTCTGTCACAGTTTTCCGGCTCCTGTTTCTTCTCAAACGCTTCTTTTGACTCTATAAACATATAAATTAATTCTAGATGGTCCCACAAATGTTCTATATTCTAAGTTCTCACGGAACTAAAATCCGTAACATGACAAAGTACAACCAAAGAATAAGAATATAATATATTGTACCTGAGTGTTTCATCGTAGTAATATTTTTTAAATCCACGTGTTGAGTGTGAACGAACAAGCCCAATTGAGCAATTCAGGACAATGAAGACAGCTTGGAAGACAGGATCCATAGATTTCCAGTTATCGGTTATTTTCGCCTTGGGTTTAATCGATCCGCACATCAATGATTCTGGAACTCGCTGTACACCACTTTCCAGATTTGACCTATAAACACTTTCAATTTGCGATTTTTCCTGATTTAGAAATGTAACTTCTACAAAACATTTTTCAGACATTTAACTAAATCTTTTTGCTGAAATTCCTATTTTTTAATACAGATTGAGGTTTTTTGATCATTGGTCATGAAAAGCAGTGAATTATGGCGAGTCAAGAGACTGGGTACACTCGAAATACTATTTATCAAATATTCTACTTACTTCATGCATGTTTTCTTCATTATTTCACACTTTTTAAGGCTAAACGACCGTTAGTAGCTAGTACATAATAAATGCACCGAATATTACCATAAAATAAAGGGTAGTTTTTGATAAATCTGCAGCTAAACAACATTGTAGCCGTGACAAGAGGTCGGGTAGAATCGAAATTTGTACTCCTATTTTCCAAATCAACTACGTACTTCATGCACAAATTCCTTATTATTTCATATATTTTCTAACAAAAAGAAAATAAGTAGCTTGGAAGAATAGAGCTGGTGACCCTCCACAGATCTGTTCCTTATTACTTTATTATTGCTCCTAATTTTTCGCTTTTTTTCTGCTCTCGCCAGGAGCCGACAAACAGGCGTCACTTTCAGCCCCAACGCAATTCGCACCCTCAGGTATGTTATCACAGTTAGGGTTAATTCGATATTATCGATATCGATATGATATAGATAAAATGCTTCCGATATGTTTCATTCGATAATGTTCTTTCGATATTTTATTGATATCGATACTCCAGTAATGATATCAAATCGAATATCGGATGAGAAGTTGGATACCAATGTGTGAACAAGTGTCTAGACTAGCTGTGGCTACAATATTGGACCCTCGTTTTAAAGCTTTACATTTCAAAGACCCACATAATGTGGCGAAAGCCCAAACAAAAATTACATCTTTACTGATTAATTATCCGCCAACTGACTCATCTTCGGACGTTGAGTCACTCAATAATGACGATTTTTTCGATTTCTGGGCACAGCATAAACGTCTAGCTCATGGAAAGAGTACGAGGAAACAAAAAGACTCCTCAAACACTATACGCGATGAATTGTCCATCTATTTAAATAATTGTGGGACCCCTTTAAACTCTAACCCTCTAGAAACTTGGGAGGACATGAAGAACGTGTTCCCAGGACTGTACAGAGTAACCAGGACATACTTGGTCAACATGGCCACCTCTGTTCCCTGCGAAATGTTATTCTCCAAAGCAGGTGGTAGAATAAGAGGCAAGAAATAGACTTTCAGGAAAGTTGCTTGAAAAGTTGCTAGTTTTGCAAAGTGCTGAGGAGAGCGAGTGGAATACAGCAGTAATTTCTTAATAATTTTCTTTCTTAAAAAATATTTTTTTTTTTTCTTACCTAATGTAATACTATTTTAAAACGTAAGTTACCTACGTAACTAATAATACATTTTTTTTTAACTTGACGGAATTCTAATTAAACCTTTTTTCTATGGATTTTTAATTGACAATTCAGATATAGAATGTTATCGATATCACCTAATATCGATAAGGTTGTACGATGTTTATATCTTTATCGATACCTTCTTTCGATATGGCTTTATCGGTATCATATCGATAACGAGGTTATATCGAATAAACCCTAATCACAGGCGGGCTCTCAATGTTCGTTGAAGCCAGAAGGTATCGAGGATGAGGTCTCCCTCTCATCTGTGAAGCTTTCCTACACCAATAATACAAATAAATGTTCATGTGGCCATTCTCTATTGGGCATATGAAATTTAATTTTAAAAAAATTGGGTATGCCGACACGATAACTTCGGGTGAATATATGAAATTTTATACGGGGTTCAACGCAAAAATCCCAATAACTGCCAATGTAATAAGTGTATCGACCTGAAATTTATATTTAAATTCAAAACTCATTAAGGACCACATCTATTACTTTTCCGGCCCTAATCGATCAAAAAGAAATAGGGGATAAGAGAAGAAGGAGTCGACTCCAATACCCTAATAACTGGCGATTTAATTAATGGATGTATTGACACTAAATTTATATTGAGGATTCAGAATCTAATATTGAGTTTCAGTCAAATCGGTCGATTGGTTTTGGAGGGGGAGCCACAACATAATTGGATAACTCGTCCTGGGAAAGTACATAGCCGGTGATTCACCGGCAACTTTTATTGTAAATATTATTATATACATTAGTATATATTTATATTATTATGTTCGGTGTATTGTTACTTAACAAGCACAGTTATTTACAAAACCCAGTAGGGAGTAGTTAAGTTTGCGTTAAAAGTAATCGTTATTTCCTTACTTTTACATATCTCCTGCTGTTATAGACATTGTCAATTTTCTATTAGAGTTTTTGTTTATTTTTAAATAATTTATTTTGTATTTATTGTTTTAAATCTTGCTGACCTCCTTGAGTAGAGTATCAAATGAGAGTGCTCCAACTATAGACTTTGGATGTATTACATTGAGCAATTTTTGTTCAACGTTTCATAACAAAAGTATATTATATACTATGTCTCTCCTCCCTGAGTTCGGCAGGTGAATTGGTAAATCTGATAAAATTGATGAGGTGGTTACACATATATACTTACTCGCTTACACCATCGTCAGGTGTTCCAACCTTGGTAGATGTATCCAGGAGTCCTTACCTGATGTATAAGAACGGTTCGCACTCAGCTAAGTAATGTTTGTACAACTATACTTAACCATGATGAAATGCCGACACCGGTAGTGTAGGTTTAAACATAATCGTGAAGTAGAATGTATATCAAAAATAAGTTTTTGAAGTGAAAACTTCTTTAGCACCGTTGTGATTTGAAACTCGATAAAACGAAAAAGCGACACTAAACAGATGATTTTACCTCGTAACATATTTTCCTTATTTTTATAATTAGAAAAAAAAAAAAAAACTACCAGTACATAAACCATATTTTAAAGTGCGTTGCTATGAGTTACGATTTAAAAATTACTTAGATATATTCCTCATAGACATTTAGTTTACATTCTTCGGCGCTCTATAACTATTGTCCTAGGATTCTATCTCAAATCAGAGGACTTATTGGCGATTGAAAATTTTATAAGGAACAATTTTGTTAAGAGTCAATTTTTTGATAGGACTAACCGTTTTCGGTAAATGAAGGAAACATCTAAAAATATGTATTTCGGCATATATCTCGAAAACCGGACGACCTGTAAGAAATCATATTTCATATAAATTATGTAATTCAATATTTTCTACAACTATTACTCGAAAAGAAGAGTCACTTATGCTGCGTTATGCTGGTGGGACAAGGTGGCGCAACAGAGTGTAAGCAGTAAGCTTTAAAAGATAATACGCCTAGTATGCCTTGCAGCAACCGGAGCTATGAGGACAACGCCCACGGCTCCTATGGCCATGATAGTAGGAATTGAGCCTCTGGAGGTAAGTATAAGGACTTACCAATGAATACCTGCTGCAGCTTCGAGGCTAAAGGAGAATGGAGTCGGGTGTTCAGAGGAGGAGAATGGAGTCGGGTGTTCAGAGGAGGAGACTCCAGAATCAAAGCGGTACCTCCTCCTCTGAACACCCCACTCCATTCTCCTTTAGCCTCGAAGCTGCAGCAGGTATTCATTGCAACTAGCTATAACAACTACATCTCAAGATGGTTTTCGGCATATATCTCGAAAACAAGACGATCTGGGACCTCCTTGAGTCGGGTATTTTCGATTTGACGTTCTCTGAAATGAAAAGCTCCGATTAGTTTTTCTTAGTTTGAAATTCAGGTCAGTTTTAAGAGACGTACATGAATTAGATGTTGCAACTAAATAAACTTGTGAGTGTGAGCTCATCTCCAAAATCTTGTCAGCCATGACAGCTAATTTTTATCACTGATTATTAAAATATTTTTTATTGAATTTGGCAATTTTTCAATCCATAATAGTTTTTCGGGTTTTTCCTCTCCAGGTTGAATAATGTCCCATATATATTCAATAAATTTTGATTCTAACTGTGTGACCAAGTAATTAAATTTTGTGTCCTCTGAAGCTATGCGATTAATTGTGAATTGGGCTTCCACTTGGTAAAAGCAAATTTCTGGTTTTTCTATCCAAAACTGGAGTATTCTGATGCTTACTCGACCTACTTTCGGGATCATTTTCGACCATTATTATTGCCAGTTATTAATTTTTATTAACTTAATATTAAATATTATTAATAAACATATGAGAATTTATGTGTTCACGAGTGAGATACCTACGTATATTCGATAACAAATCACTTTTGGGGTCACCAATTGTAGGCCTCTTTCAGCATAATTAACTATAAACTAAATAAACTTGCTTATAATGAATTTGATCAAAGATAATGTTTTTTTTTATTAAACTTCGAACAACAACAAAGACAGACTCTTTTCATATTTTATTAACAGCTGACTTATATACAGTTACATATCGTCACCTTAATACTACAATTAGACATCTCGAAATTGTTTTGAGAAAAACACAAATCTTTTTTTTTTTTTTACTCAGCTGTTGTAGAATGATTCAAATTGAACTACTGACATTTTTACATAAGTTCTTAACATATTTTCTAAGGGTTGTCTACTTCTAGTACAACAATACCTACAAAATACAACTAATGGTACAATTATCCCATACATGGCGATTTTCAAGTTATCTAGTTGTAGTATTAAGGTGACGATATATTGTTTCCACAAGGGTGAGTGAATTATTTGTATTTTTGAAGGGAGCAGATTAAGAGAAACGTATAAAGAAAAACTATAAGGGTTGTATGGTTTATGGCTATGAAGCTTCATACTTGACTCGATTTGGGTGAGGCGACAGAACAGTCTTTTGTCAGTATAATTGCCGAAAACCACTGTTCAGATTCTTTGGGAGTTGTAGAAGCAATCCATTAGGTAATCAAACAAGACAATAATAAATATAAATTAATAGTTTAATTATATAAAAAATAAAAGACAATAAATGGATATAGAAGAAAAATAAATATATTGAAACTATATACAACTATACAGAACCGAATGCAGAAAGATGAGGACGCGTAAGGTTCGTATAAAATTAGTTTAAGAAAGATATGATGTGAAAAGGGAAAAAAACAAAATATATATTAAACATTACAATATAAGGCAAAATTGTTTTAGAGATAGTAGACAATTTCCATATGTTAAATGTTGTATTGTCCATCGAAGACATTATGAGATTTGACATCTACCGACCCACAACAGCTAAAATGAAAAATGGCGACCAATGAATACGGTGGAAAATAGAGAAAAATGAACTAAATTGAAAAAGAAACAAATGTTCTCCTACAAATAAGTTTATGTTTCTGTATCACCTCCCCCTTTTCATAGACCAACATTCTCCTTGATGTGGGTTGGCAGACGTCCAATGCCAAGTCTTCGATGAATAACACAAGGATACGTATTTTTTTACAACTAATAGACAATTAATTAGTGGCACTTAAATGGCTTTTCCTTCTAAAGTTTAGTTTGTATATATAATTTCAGACGTGTACTCAGTACACATACAACGGATGCACTTAAATGGTTCCTCCATATGTTTGACTTGTATATGTGCCTTCAATTGTGAGCTCCGAGCACATTGATAAGTGCAATGTTCACATTTAAATGGTTTCTCCTTCATATGTACGGCTTGTATATGTCCCTTCAAATCTGTGCTCCGAACACATTGATAAGTACAATGTTCACACTTAAATGGTTTCTCCTTCGTATGTTTGACTTGTATATGTTCCTTCAAATGTGTGCTTCGAACACATTGATAAGTACAATGTTCACACTTAAATGGTTTCTCCTTCGTATGTACGGCTTGAATATGTCCCTTCAAACTTGTGCTCCGAACACATTGATAAGTACAATGTTCACATTTGAATGGTTTGTCCTTCGCATGTTTGGCTTGTATATGTTCCTTCAAATGGGAATTGAGAACAAATTGATAAGTACAATGTTCACATTTAAATGGTTTCTCCTTAGTATGTTTGGCTTGTACATGTGTTTTCAAATTTTTACTAGAAACACACTGATAATTACAAAGAACGCACTTGAATGGTTTCACCTTCGCATGCTTGGCTAGTATATGACTCTTCAAATCTGAGCTCCGAACAGATTGATAAGTACAATGTTCACACTTAAATGGTTTCTCCTTGGAATGTTTGCCTCGTATATGGTCCTTCAAATGTGAGCTCCGAACAGATTGATAAGTACAATGTTCACACTTGAATGGGTACTCCTTGGTATGTTTCGCTTGTACATGTCTTTTGAAAACTGAGCTCCAAACACTTTGATAAGAACAATGTTCACATTTAAATCGCTTCCCTTTCGAATGTTTAGCTTGGTTGTGTATTCTCAAACTTGAACTCTCCTTTGTATTTCTGTCCTTCATATATGACTTACCAACGGATGTATAAGGACGTTCATCACACTTAACTCGGTTCACACGGGAGTGCTGGTTACGAATATGTCTTCTGAGCCTGCCCAAACTGACAAAACTGTGCCCACAACAGCTACAGTAGACATGGACCAATTCCTTGGAATCATCTGGAAAAATGAAGGTAGTATTAGGCTGGGATAGCAAGCAAGGCTGTAAATGTTGAATCTTCATCAGGAAACAATGCAAATGATTATTGAAACAAACAGAAGTTCAGTGGCTGCAGCAGCCTAATGGAAAGTATTCTAAACATATATGAAAATCTCGAGTTGCAGACACATCAGGGGGCATTCAGATTTGAGTGAGGCATGCGGTCTTCTAATTTCAGGTGACATATTAATTTTTGCATAGATACTGTGACACAATAAAAAATTTAACGAAAATAGTATGTTTTTTAAAAATATTGTCTATTTCACGAAATATATGGGAGTCCTTTAGATAATGGTACCATCTTCAGCCAAGACTTAACAAATACAAAATGGAAGTTCAACCAGTTTACAATCCAAACTGTCACCCTTTTATTCATATATATTTATTGTTGTCATCTTTGATTTATTCCATGTATGCATATATATTTGTATTTTAATTGAGCACCTACTATTTCAAAATATTTCTGATATTATTAAGATTGTAATTTGATACGAAATTTTATTTTTAATGTTTTCGATAGTTTTAAGACTTAACTGTAAATGACCACGTGGGGGCTAAAAAAGTGGACACTTTGGATTGTAAACTGGTTGAACTTCTATTTAGCAATTACCCATTGACAAACCCACGATACAAGGGATACATTCAAGAATGTCATATCAAGACTACCTAAAACTAATATGTCACCTCTAATCAGAAGATTGCCTGCCTCACCTAGTCCTAAATGTCCGCTCTGGTCTGCCATTTGACGTTTCCTGAAGAATACTCCGAAAGTAAAGAAAGTTGTGTTCAAACAATGGCTCGAAACTGACCGATCTCCCCTTTAGAAAACCATCCTTGACACAAAATTATTTTTATTAAACAAAACAAACTATTACAGCCAAACAACAGAGTAGTGGGTTTCATTTTCTGAAACAATTTGTAAAGCCGCCGTTGTAGAAAAAGAACTAGACAATATTAAGATAGGAAGGTTCTATGCAGATATATATGACATTATGTTATCTATGACACTGGGAAGATGTCCATTGTTTGACGGAAAATCTTAAATTTCTTAACAACATAAAAAATGTTTGAATTGGGAGTTGTGAGCTTCCAGTTGGCATTCATTCAGTTTAAGACGGGTGTGGGGAAGTAATTAGACAAACAATAACCACTCAGCTTCTTTAAATTCAGTTGATTAATTAATACGGAAAATATGGAACAATTTGGTAAACATTACTCACAAGCACTGGCTAAAGATGAGTGTTCCAATATCAGCTTTGGTTTCCGTTTCATGTTTTCCATTTGTGTTTTTGGACCTGAAGAAAACAACAATAATAAATTCATAACAAATGTTAGAACAGTATTAAAAAAGTTATTTTAAGTGAAAATTAATTTGTTTCTTTGAATTTATTTCATATTCTTTTCATTGATAATAAATATCAGCAATTAACTAAATTAAAATACTTACATATATTGCTAAAAGTTCTGTCACAGTTCTGCGGCTCCTGTTTCTTTTCAAACGCTTCTTCTGACTCTATAAACATATCATTAATTAATTCTAGATGGTCTCACAAATGTTCTATATTCTAAGTTCTCACGGAACTAAAATCCGTTACATGACAAAGTACAACCAAAGAATAAGAATATAAGATATTGTACCTGAGTATTTCATCGTAGTAAATCCACGTGTTGTGTGTGAACGAACAAACCCAATTGAGGGATTCAGAACAATGAAGACAGCTTGGAAGACAGGATCCATAGATTTCCAGTTATCGGTTATTTGCGCCTTTGGTTTAATCGATCCGCACATCAATGATTCTGGAACTCGCTGTACAGCACTTTCCAGATTTGACCTATAAACACTTTCAATTTGTGATTTTTCCTGATTTAGAATGTAGCTTCTACAAAACATTTTTCAGAAATTTAACTTAATCTTTTTCCCGAAATTCCTATTTTTTAATACAGAGGTTTTTTGATCATTGGTCATGAAAAGCAGTGATGTATTTATCAAATAGTACGTACTTCATGCATGTTTGCTTCCTTATTTTATTCTTTTCAAGGCTAAACGACCGTTAGTAGCTAGTACATAATAAACGCACCGAATATTACCATACAATAAAAGGTAGTTTATTATAAATCTGCAGCTAAACAACATTGTGGCCGTGTCAAGAGGTCGGGTAGAATCGAATTATGTACTCCTATTTTCCCAAATCAACTACGTACTTTATGCACAAATTCCTAATTATTCCATTAATTTTTTTTCCAACAAGAAGAAGAAAATAGCTTGGAAGAATAGAAAGCTAGTGACCCCTCAGAGGTCTGTTCCTTCATTACTTTATTATTGCTCTTAATTTTCGCTTTTTTCTTCTCCCGCCAGGAGCCGACAAACCGGCGGCCCAAGGCGTTGAAAGTAGCTATAACGTGCGGCGTCACTTTCAGACCCAACGCAATTCGCACCTTTAGGTAAGTTATCACAGCCGGGCTCTCAATGTTCCGCCCGTGGATCGTTAAAGCCAGAGGGTGTCGTGGATCAGGTCTTTCTCTCACCTGTAAAGCTTTCCTACTCCAATAAGACAAATAAATGTTCTTTATGGCCATTCTCTATTGAGCATATAAAATGAAAAAAAAAAAAATTGGGCAAATTGCGCAGACACGATAACTTCGGGTGAATATATGAAATTTTATACGGGGTTCGACGCAAAAATCCCAATAACTGCCAATGTAATAAAT
The DNA here is from genome assembly GCA_963662175.1 of Aradus depressus. NCBI lineage: Eukaryota > Metazoa > Arthropoda > Insecta > Hemiptera > Aradidae > Aradus > Aradus depressus. The sequence continues at coordinate 12,103,960 of OY759222.1, read as the reverse complement.
GTATCGACATGAAATACATATTTCAATTCAAAACTCTATAAGGACCGCAGCTATTACTTTTCCGGCACTAATCGGTCAAAGGGAAATAGGGGATCAGAGACGGGGGAGTCGACTCCAGTACCTTAATAACTGTCAATTTAATGGATGTATTGAATTTAAATTTATAACGATTCAGAAGCCACCTTGTACGTCTAATATTGAATTTCAGTCAAATCGGTCGATTGGTATCGGAGAGGGAGCCACAACATAATTGAATAACTCGTCCTGGGAAAGTACATAGCCGGTGATTCACCGGCAACTTTTATTGCTTGCAAGTATTATTATATACATTAGTATATATTTATATTATTATGTTCGGTGTATTGTTACTTAACAAGCACAGTTATTTACAAAACCCAGTAGGGAGTAGTTGTTAAGTTTGCGTTAAAATTAATCGTTATTTCCTTACTTTTACATATGTCCTGCTGTTATAGACATTTTCAATTTTCTATTAGAGTTTTTGTTTATTTTTAAATTATTTATTTTGTATTTATTGTTTTAAATGTTGCTGACCTCCTTGAGTAGAATATCAAATGAGAGAGCTCCAACTATAGACTTTGGATGAATTACATTAAACAATTTTTGTTCAAAGTTTATATATATATACTATATCTCTCCTCCCTGAGTTGGGCAGGTGAATTGGTAAATCTGATAAAATTGATGTGGTTACACATATACTTACTCGCTTACACCATCGTCAGGTGTTCCAACCTTGGTAGATGTATCCAGGAGTCCTTACCTGATTACAAGAACGGTTCGAAATCAGCAAACTAATGTTAGTACAACTATACTTGACCATGATGAAACGCTGAAGCCGATAGTGTAGATTTAAACATTATCGTGGAGTAGAATGTATATCACGAATACGTTTTTTTCTTTTATTTATTCATTTTTTGCAAAATATATTTAAAATAATTTAACGTAGGCAGTAGGACATCCGAAATTTTCAGTTAACTGAGGGTGGATATGTCACACGGCTTCAAAGACTTATAAAGGGTGTGTGAAATATTAATATTTTTGAAGGGAGCAGAGTAAGAGAAACGTATAAAGGAAAACTATAAGTTGTGTATGGTTTGAAATATTTGTACCAGATGGCACCGATACTCGACGTATTGAGTGGAACCCTCAGGCTATGAAGCTTCATACTTGACTCGTTTTGGGTCAACTGTCAGAGGCGACAGAACAGTCTTTTGTCAGACTTTACTTGTCGAAAACTACTGTTCAGATTCTTTGATAGTTGTAGCAGCAATCAATGAGGTAATAAAAAATCAAACAAGACAATAATAATATAAATAAACAAACAGTTTAATGAAGGAAAATATAAAAGACAAAAATGTAACGATATTAACAGAAAATATATATATATATATGTATATATATTAAAACTCTACGGAATAGAATACCGAAAGATGAGGACGCGCTAGGTTTAAAATAAAATTTATTTAAGAAAGATCTGACGTGAAAAAGGGAAAAATTCAAAATATATTATACATATTACAATATAAGGCAAAATTGTTTTAGAGATCGTAGACAATTTACATATATAAAATATGGTTTAGTCCATTGAAGACATTATAAGGCTTGACACCTGCCGACCCACAACAGCTGAAGTGAAAAATGGCGACCAATGAAAAGGGTGGAAAATAGAGAAAAATGAACTAAATTGAATAAGAGAAAAATGTTCACCTGCAAATAAGTTTATTTTTCGGTATTACCTCCCCCTTTTCATAGACCAACATTCTCCTTGCTGTGGGTTGACAGACGTCCAATGCCAAGTCTTCGATGAATAACACAAGGATATGTATTTTTTTTACAACTAATTGACAAATAATTTGCGGCACTTAAATGGCTTTTCCTACTAAAGTTTAGTTTGTATATATAATTTCAGACGTGTACTCAGTACACATACAACGGATGCACTTAAATGGTTCCTCCTTATGTTTGGCTTGTATATGTGCCTTCAATTGTGAGCTCCGAGCACATTGATAAGTACAATGTTCACACTTAAATGGTTTCTCCTTCATATGTACGGCTTGTATATGTGCCTTCAATTGTGAGCTCCGAGCACATTGATAAGTACAATGTTCACACTTAAATGGTTTCTCCTTCATATGTACGGCTTGTATATGTCCCTTCAAATCTGAGCTCCGAGCACATTGATAAGTACAATGTTCACACTTAAATGGTTTCTCCTTCACATGTACGGCTTGTATATGTCCCTTCATATGTGAGCTCCGAGCACATTGAAAAGTACAATGTTCACACTTAAATGGTTTCTCCTTCATATGTACGGCTTGTATATGTCCCTTCAAATCTGAGCTCCGAGCACATTGATAAGTACAATGTTCACACTTAAATGGTTTCTCCTTCATATGTACGGCTTGTATATGTCCCTTCAAATCTGAGCTCCGAGCACATTGATAAGTACAATGTTCACACTTAAATGGTTTCTCCTTGGTATGTTTGGCTCGTACATGTGTTTTCAAATTTGAACTAACAACGCACTGATAATTACAAAGAACGCACTTAAATGGTTTCTCCTTTGTATGTTTGGCTTGTACATGTTTTTTCAAATTTGAACTAATAACACACCGATAATTACAAAGAACGCACTTGAATGGTTTCTCCTTCGCATGCTTGGCTAGTATATGACTCTTCAAATCTGAGCTCCGAATAGATTGATAAGTACAATGTTCACACTTAAATGGTTTCTCCTTGGAATGTTTGCCTTGTATATGTTCCTTCAACTGTGAGCTCCGAACAGATTGATAAGAACAATGTTCACACTTAAATGGTTTCTCCTTGGAATGTTTGCCTCGTATATGGTCCTTCAAATGTGAGCTCCGAACACATTGATAAGTACAAAGTTCACACTTAAATGGTTTCTCCTTGGTATGCTTGGCTCGTACATGTGTTATCAAATTTGACCTCCAAACACTTTGATACGAACAATGTTCACATTTAAATCGATTCTCTTTCGAATGTTTAGCTTGTTTGTGTATTCTCAAACTTGATCTCTTCTTTGTATTCCTGTCCTTCATATATGACTTACCAACGGATGTATAAGGACGATCATCACACTTAACTCGGTTCACACGGGAGCGCTGGTTACGAATATGTCTTCTGAGCCTGCCCAAACTGACAAAACTGTGCCCACAACAGCTACAGTATACATGGACCAATTCATTGGAATCATCTGGAAAAATGAAGGTAGTATTAGGCTTTTTTTTTAGCAAGCAAGGCTCTAAATGTTGAATCTTCATCAGGAAACAATGCAAATGATTTATGATTTGAGTGATTAGTTAATTCCAGGTGACACATTATTGAGGACGATTTTTGCATAGATATTGTGACACACTCAATAAAAAATATGAAGAAAAAGATATGTTTCTTAAAAATATTGCCTATTTCACAAAATATATGGGAGTCCTTTAGATATTGGTACCATCTTCAGCCAAGACCTAACAAATACAAAATGGAAGTTCATCTAGTTTACAATCCAAACTGACACCCTTTTATCCATATGTTTATTGTTGTCATCTTTGATTTATTTCGTATATATTTGTATTTCAATTCAGCACCTACTATTTCAAAATATTTCTGATAATTTTAAGATTTTAATTTGATACGAAATTTTATGCTTAATGTTTTTATTAAATTTAATTTTTTTGTAAAAAAAAGTGGACCCTTTGGATTGTAAACTGGTTGAATTTCCATTTAACAATTACCCATTGACAAACCCAGGATACAGGGATACATTCAAGAATGTCATATCACGACTACCTAAAACTAATGTGTCACCTGTAATCAGAAGATTGCCTACCTCACCTAGTCATGTATGCCCGCCCTGATGTCTGCCATTTGACATTTTCATATACTTTAAGAATACTTCGAAAGTGAAGAAAGTTGTGTTCAAACAATGGCGCGAAACTGACCTATCTCCCATTTAGAAAACCATCCTTGACACAAAATTATTTTTATTACACAAAACAAACTTTTACAGCCAAGCAACAGAGAAGAGCGTTTCATTTTCTGAAACAATTTGTAAAGCCGCCGTTAAAGAAAAAGAACTGGACAATATTAAGCTAGAAAGGTTCTATGCAGATATAAATGACATTATGTTATCTATGACACTAGGAAGATATCCAATGTTTGACGGAAAATCTTAAATTTCTTAACAACATAAAAAATGTTTGAATTGGGAGTTGTGAGCTTCCAGTTGGTATTCATTCAGTTTTGGACGGCTGTGGGAAAGTAATTAGACAAACAATAACCACCCAGCTTCAGTTCTTTAAATTCAGTTGATTAATTAATACGGAAAATTTGGAACATTGCAACAATTTGGTAAACATTACTCACAAGCAATGGCTAAAGATGAGTGTTCCAATATCAGCTTTGGTTTCCGTTTCATGTTTTTCATTTGTGTTTCTGGATCTGAAGAGAACAACAATAATAAATGCATAACAAATGTTGGAACAGTATTAAAAAAGTTATTTTGAGTGAAAATTAATTTGTTTCTTTTAATATATTTCATAATCATTTCATTGATAATAAATATCAGCAATTAACTAAATAAAAATACTTACAAATATTGCTATAAGTTCTGTCACAGTTCTCCGGCTCCTGTTTCTTCTCAAACGCTTCTTTTGACTCTATAAACATATAAATTAATTCTAGATGGTCCCACAAATGTTCTATATTCTAAGTTCTCACGGAACTAAAATCCGTAACATGACAAAGTACAACCAAAGAATAAGAATATAATATATTGTACCTGAGTGTTTCATCGTAGAAATATTTTTTAAATCCACGTGTTGCGTGTGAACGAACAAGCCCAATTGAGCGATTCAGGACAATGAAGACAGCTTGGAAGACAGGATCCATAGATTTCCAGTTATCGGTTATTTTCGCCTTTGGTTTAATCGATCCGCACATCAATGATTCTGGAACTCGCTGTACACCACTTTCCAGATTTGACCTATAAACACTTTCAATTTGCGATTTTTCCTGATTTAGAAATGTAACTTCTACAAAACATTTTTCAGACATTTAACTAAATCTTTTTGCTGAAATTCCTATTTTTTAATACAGATTGAGGTTTTTTGATCATTGGTCATGAAAAGCAGTGAATTATGGCGAGTCAAGAGACTGGGTACACTCGAAATACTATTTATCAAATATTCTACTTACTTCATGCATGTTTGCTTCATTATTTCACACTTTTTAAGGCTAAACGACCGTTAGTAGCTAGTACATAATAAATGCACCGAATATTACCATGAAATAAAGGGTAGTTTTTGATAAATCTGCAGCTAAACAACATTGTAGCCGTGGCAAGAGGTCGGGTAGAATCGAAATTTGTACTCCTATTTTCCAAATCAACTACGTACTTCATGCACAAATTCCTTATTATTTCATATATTTTCTAACAAAAAGAAAATAAGTAGCTTGGAAGAATAGAGCTGGTGACCCTCCACAGATCTGTTCCTTATTACTTTATTATTGCTCCTAATTTTTCGCTTTTTTTCTGCTCTCGCCAGGCGTCACAAACAGGCGTCACTTTCAGCCCCAACGCAATTCGCACCCTCAGGTATGTTATCACAGTTAGGGTTGATTCGATATAGATAAAATCGGGTCGATATGATATAGATAAAATGCTTCCGATTTCGATATGTTTCATTCGATAATGTTCTTTCGATATTTTATTGATATCGATACTCCAGTAATGATATCAAATCGAATATCGGATGAGAAGTTGGATACCAATGTGTGAACAAGTGTCTAGACTAGCTGTGGCTACAATATTGGACCCTCGTTTTAAAGCTTTACATTTCAAAGACCCACATAATGTGGCGAAAGCCCAAACAAAAATTACATCTTTACTGATTAATTATCCGCCAACTGACTCATCTTCGGACGTTGAGTCACTCAATAATGACGATTTCTTCGATTTCTGGGCACAGCATAAACGTCTAGCTCATGGAAAGAGTACGAGGAAACAAAAAGACTCCTCAAACACTATACGCGATGAATTGTCCATCTATTTAAATAATTGTGGGACCCCTTTAAACTCTAACCCTCTAGAAACTTGGGAGGACATGAAGAACGTGTTCCCAGGACTGTACAGAGTAGCCAGGACTTACTTGGTCAACATGGCCACCTCTGTTCCCTGCGAAATGTTATTCTCCAAAGCAGGTGGTAGAATAAGAGGCAAGAAATAGACTTTCAGGAAAGTTGCTAGTTTTGCAAAGTGCTGAGGAGAGCGAGTGGAATACAGCAGTAATTTCTTAATAATTTTCTTTCTTTAAATATTTTTTTTTTTTTTTACCTAATGTAATACTATTTTAAAACGTAAGTTACCTACGTAACTAATAATACATTTTTTTTAACTTGACGGAATTCTAATTAAACCTTTTTTCTATGGATTTTTAATTGACACTTCAGATATAGAATGTTATCGATATCACCTAATATCGATAAGGTTGTACGATGTTTATATCTTTATCGATACCTTCTTTCGATATGGCTTTATCGGTATCATATCGATAACGAGGTTATATCGAATAAACCCTAATCACAGGCGGGCTCTCAATGTTCGTTGAAGCCAGAAGGTATCGAGGATGAGGTCTCCCTCTCATCTGTGAAGCTTTCCTACACCAATAATACAAATAAATGTTCATGTGGCCATTCTCTATTGGGCATATGAAATTTAATTTTAAAAAAATTGGGTATGCCGACACGATAACTTCGGGTGAATATATGAAATTTTATACGGGGTTCAACGCAAAAATCCCAATAACTGCCAATGTAATAAGTGTATCGACCTGAAATTTATATTTAAATTCAAAACTCATTAAGGACCACATCTATTACTTTTCCGGCCCTAATCGATCAAAAAGAAATAGGGGATAAGAGAAGAAGGAGTCGACTCCAATACCCTAATAACTGGCGATTTAATTAATGGATGTATTGACACTAAATTTATATTGAGGATTCAGAATCTAATATTGAGTTTCAGTCAAATCGGTCGATTGGTTTTGGAGGGGGAGCCACAACATAATTGGATAACTCGTCCTGGGAAAGTACATAGCCGGTGATTCACCGGCAACTTTTATTGTAAATATTATTATATACATTAGTATATATTTATATTATTATGTTCGGTGTATTGTTACTTAACAAGCACAGTTATTTACAAAACCCAGTAGGGAGTAGTTAAGTTTGCGTTAAAAGTAATCGTTATTTCCTTACTTTTACATATCTCCTGCTGTTATAGACATTATCAATTTTCTATTAGAGTTTTTGTTTATTTTTAAATAATTTATTTTGTATTCATTGTTTTAAATCTTGCTGACCTCCTGGAGTAGAGTATCAAATGAGAGTGCTCCAACTATAGACTTTGGATGTATTACATTGAGCAATTTTTGTTCAACGTTTCATAACAAAAGTATATTATATACTATATCTCTCCTCCCTGAGTTCGGCAGGTGAATTGGTAAATCTGATAAAATTGATGAGGTGGTTACACATATATACTTACTCGCTTACACCATCGTCAGGTGTTCCAACCTTGGTAGATGTATCCAGGAGTCCTTACCTGATGTATAAGAACGGTTCGCACTCAGCTAAGTAATGTTTGTACAACTATACTTGACCATGATGAAATGCCGACACCGGTAGTGTAGGTTTAAACATAATCGTGAAGTAGAATGTATATCAAAAATAAGTTTTTGAAGTGAAAACTTCTTTAGCACCGTTGTGATTTGAAACTCGATAAAACGAAAAAGCGACACTAAACAGATGATTTTACCTCGTAACATATTTTCCTTATTTTTATAATTAGAAAAAAAAAAAAAACTACCAGTACATAAACCATATTTTAAAGTGCGTTGCTATGAGTTACAATTTAAAAATTACTTAGATATATTCCTCATAGACATTTAGTTTACATTCTTCGGCGCTCTATAACTATTGTCCTAGGATTCTATCTCAAATCAGAGGACTTATTGGCGATTGGAAATTTTATAAGGAACAATTTTGTTAAGAGTCAATTTTTTGATAGGACTAACCGTTTTCGGTAAATGAAGGAAACATCTAAAAATATGTATTTCGGCATATATCTCGAAAACCGGACGACCTGTAAGAAATCATATTTCATATAAATTATGTAATTCAACATTTTCTACAACTATTACTCGAAAAGAAGAGTCACTTATGCTGCGTTATGCTGGAGGGACAAGGTGGCGCAACAGAGTGTAAGCAGTAAGCTTCAAAAGATAATAGTATGCCTTGCAGCAACCAGAGCTATGAGAACAACGCCCACGGCTGCTATGGCCATGATAGTAGGAATTGAGCCTCTGGAGGTAAGTGTAAGGACTTAACAATGAATACCTGCTGCAGCTTCGAGGCTAAAGGAGAATGGGGCCGGTTGTTCAGAGGAGGAGAATGGAGTCGGGTGTTCAGAGGAGGAGACTCCAGAATCAAAGCGGTACCTTCTCCTCTGAACACCCCACTCCATTCTCCTTTAGCCTCGAAGCTGCAGCAGGTATTCATTGCAACTAGCTATAACAACTACATCTCAAGATGGTTTTCGGCATATATCTCGAAAACAAGACGATCTGGGACCTCCTTGAGTGGGGTATTTTCGATTTGACGTTCTCTGAAATGAAAAGCTCCGATTAGTTTTTCTTAGTTTGAAATTCAGGTCAGTTTTAAGAGACGTACATGAATTAGATGTTGCAACTAAATAAACTTGTGAGTGTGAGCTCATCTCCATAATCTTGTCAGCCATGACAGCTAATTTTTATCACTGATTATTAAAATATTTTTTATTGAATTTGGCAATTTTTCAATCCATAATAGTTTTTCGGGGTTTTCCTCTCCAGGTAGGGATTTCATCCGTATCAGAAACAGTCTAGGTTTTTCATCGCTAATCCTATGACTAACCGTTTGATTATTTTATCTTCTCTTTCCTTGAAACTAGCTAATAATCTTTCTTTAGCAACTGAATATTTATCAGCACGATTAGTTTGAATAATGTCCCATATATATTCAATAAATTTTGGTGCTAACTGTGCGACCAAGTAATTAAATTTTGTGTCCTCTGAAGCTATGGAGTATTCTGATGCTTACTCGACCTACTTTCGGGATCATTTTCGACCATTATTATTGCCAGTTATTAATTTTTATCAACTTAATATTAAATATTATTAATAAACTTACGAGAATTTACGTGATCACGAGAGAGATACCTACGTGTATCCGGTACTCATCACAAATCACTTTTGGGGTCACCAATTGTAGGCCTCTTTCAGCATAATTAACTATAACCTAAATAAACTTGCTTATAATGAATTTGATCAAAGTTAATGTTTTTTTTTATTAAACTTCGAACAACAACAAAGACTGACTCTTTTCATATTTTATTAACAGCTGACTTATATAGTTACATATCGTCTCCTTAATACTACAATTAGACATCTCGAAATTTAATTTTGAGAAAAACGCAATTTTTTTTTTTAATCAGCCGTTGTAGAATGATCAAAATTGAACTACTGACATTTTTACATAAGTTCTTAACATATTTTCTTAGGGTTGTCTACTTCTAGTACAACAACGATACCTGCTAAATACAACTAATGGTACAATTATCGCATACATGGCGATTTTCAAGTTATCTAGTTGTAGTATTAAGGTGACGATATATTGTTTCCACAAGGGTGAGTGAATTATTTGTATTTTTGAAGGGAGCAGAGTAAGCGAAACGTATAAAGGAAAACTATATGGGTTGTATGGTTTATGGCTATGAAGCTTCATACTTGACTCGATTTGGGTGAGGCGACAGAACAGTCTTTTGTCAGTATAATTGCCGAAAACTACTGTTCAGATTCTTTGGGAATTGTAGAAGCAATCGATTAGGTAATCAAACAAGACAATAATAAATATAAATTAATAGTTTAATTATATAAAAAATAAAAGACAATAAATGGAACGTTATAAACATATAGAAGAAAAATAAATATATTGAAACTATATACAACTATACAGAACCGAATGCAGAAAGATGTAGACGCGCAAGATTTAAAATAAAATTAATTTAAGAAAGATCTGATGTGAAAAAGGGAAAAAAACAAAGTATATATTAAATATTACAATATGAGGCAAAATTGTTTTAGAGATAGCAGACAATTTTCATATATACAATGTTGTATTGTCCATCGAAGACATTATGAGACTTGACACCTAACGACCCACAACAGCTGAAATGAAAAATGGGGACCAATGAATACGGTGGAAAATAGAGAAAAATAAACTAAATTGAAAAAGAAACAAATGTTCACCTACTAATAAGTTTATGTTTCGGTATCACCTCCCCCTTTTCATAGACCAACATTCTCCTTGCTGTGGGTTGGCAGACGTCCAATGCCAAGTCTTCGATGAATAACACAAGGATACGTATTTTTTTACAACTAATAGACAATTAATTAGTGGCACTTAAATGGCTTTTCCTTCTAAAGTTTAGTTTGTATATATAATTTCAGACGTGTACTCAGTACACATACAACGGATGCACTTAAATGGTTCCTCCTTATGTTTGACTTGTATATGTGCCTTCAATTGTGAGCTCCGAGCACATTGATAAGTGCAATGTTCACATTTAAATGGTTTCTCCTTCATATGTACGGCTTGTATATGTCCCTTCAAATGTGTGCTCCGAACACATTGATAAGTACAATGTTCACACTTAAATGGTTTCTCCTTCGTATGTACGGCTTGAATATGTCCCTTCAAACTTGTGCTCCGAACACATTGATAAGTACAATGTTCACACTTGAATGGTTTGTCCTTCGCATGTTTGGCTTGTATATGTTCCTTCAAATGGGAATTGAGAACAAATTGATAAGTACAATGTTCACATTTAAATGGTTTCTCCTTAGTATGTTTGGCTTGTACATGTGTTTTCAAATTTTTACTAGAAACACACTGATAATTACAAAGAACGCACTTGAATGGTTTCTCCTTCGCATGCTTGGCTAGTATATGACTCTTCAAATCTGAGCTCCGAACAGATTGATAAGTACAATGTTCACACTTAAATGGTTTCTCCTTGGAATGTTTGCCTCGTATATGGTCCTTCAAATGTGAGCTCCGAACAGATTGATAAGTACAATGTTCACACTTGAATGGGTACTCCTTGGTATGTTTCGCTTGTACATGTCTTTTGAAAACTGAGCTCCAAACACTTTGATAAGAACAATGTTCACATTTAAATCGCTTCCCTTTCGAATGTTTAGCTTGGTTGTGTATTCTCAAACTTGAACTCTCCTTTGTATTTCTGTCCTTCATATATGACTTACCAACGGATGTATAAGGACGTTCATCACACTTAACTCGGTTCACACGGGAGTGCTGGTTACGAATATGTCTTCTGAGCCTGCCCAAACTGACAAAACTGTGCCCACAACAGCTACAGTATACATGGACATGGATCAATTCCTTGGAATCATCTGGAAAAATGAAGGTAGTATTAGGCTGGGATAGCAAGCAAGGCTGTAAATGTTGACTCTTCATCAGGAAACAATGCAAATGATTATTGAAACAAACAGAAGTTCAGTGGCTGCAGCAGAATAATGGAAAGTATTCTAAACATATATGAAAATCTCGAGTTGCAGACACATCAGGAGGCATTCAGATTTGAGTGAGGCATGCGGTCTTCTAATTCCAGGTGACATATTAATTTTTGCATAGATATTGTGACACAATAAAAAATTTAACGAAAATAGTATGTTTTTTAAAAATATTGTCTATTTCACGAAATATATGGGAGTCCTTTAGATAATGGTACCATCTTCAGCCAAGACTTAACAAATACAAAATGGAAGTTCAACCAGTTTACAATCCAAACTGTCACCCTTTTATTCATATATATTTATTGTTGTCATCTTTGATTTATTCCATAAATGCATATATATTTGTATTTTAATTCAGCACCTACTATTTCAAAATATTTCTGATATTATTAAGATTCTAATTTGATACGAAATTTTATTTTTAATGTTTTCGATAGTTTTAAGACTTAACTGTAAATGAGAGACAGGGAAAAACCACGTGGGGGCTAAAAAAGTGTGGACACTTTGGATTGTAAACTGGTTGAACTTCTATTTAGCAATTATCCATTGACAAACCCACGATACAAGGGATACATTCAAGAATGTCATATCAAGACTACCTATAACTAATATGTCACCTCTAATCAGAAGATTGCCTGCCTCACCTAGTCCTAAATGCCCGCTCTGGTCTGCCATTTGACATTTCCTTACACTTTAAGAATACTCCGAAAGTAAAGAAAGTTGTGTTCAAACAATGGCTCGAAACTGTCCGATCTCCCCTTTAGAAAACCATCCTTGACACAAAATTATTTTTATTACACAAAACAAACTTTTACAGCCAAACAACAGAGTAGTGGGTTTCATTTTCTGAAACAATTTGTAAAGCCGCCGTTAAAGAAAAAGAACTAGACAATATTAAGATAGGAAGGTTCTATGCAGATATATATGACATTAAGTTATCTATGACACTGGGAAGATGTCCATTGTTTGACGGAAAATCTTAAATTTCTTAACAACATAAAAAATGTTTGAATTGGGAGTTGTGAGCTTCCAGTTGGCATTCATTCAGTTTAAGACGGGTGTGGGGAAGTAATTAGACAAACAATAACCACCCAGCTTCTTTAAATTCAGTTGATTAATTAATACGGAAAATATGGAACAATTTGGTAAACATTACTCACAAGCACTGGCTAAAGATGAGTGTTCCAATATCAGCTTTGGTTTCCGTTTCATGTTTTTCATTTGTGTTTTTGGACCTGAAGAAAACAACAATAATAAATTCATAACAAATGTTAGAACAGTATTAAAAAAGTTATTTTGAGTGAAAATTAATTTGTTTCTTTGAATTTATTTCATATTCTTTTCATTGATAATAAATATCAGCAATTAACTAAATTAAAATACTTACATATATTGCTAAAAGTTCTGTCACAGTTCTGCGGCTCCTGTTTCTTTTCAAACACTTCTTCTGACTCTATAAACATATCATAAATTAATTCTAGATGGTCCCACAAATGTTCTATATTCTAAGTTCTCACGGAACTAAAATCCGTTACATGACAAAGTACAACCAAAGAATAAGAATATAATATATTGTACCTGAGTGTTTCATCGTAGTAATATTTTGTAAATCCACGTGTTGTGTGTGAACGAACAAACCCAATTGAGGGATTCAGAACAATGAAGACAGCTTGGAAGAGAGGATCCATAGATTTCCAGTTATCGGTTATTTTCGCCTTTGGTTTAATCGATCCGCACATCAATGATTCTGGAACTCGCTGTACAGCACTTTCCAGATTTGACCTATAAACACTTTCAATTTGTGATTTTTCCTGATTTAGAATGTAGCTTCTACAAAACATTTTTCAGAAATTTAACCTAATCTTTTTCCCGAAATTCCTATTTTTTAATACAGATTGAGGTTTTTTGATCATTGGTCATGAAAAGCAGTGATGTATTTATCAAATAGTCTACGTATTTCATGCATGTTTGCTTCGTTATTTTATTCTTTTCAAGGCTAAACGACCGTTAGTAGCTAGTACATAATAAACGCACCGAATATTACCATACAATAAAAGGTAGTTTATTATAAATCTGCAGCTAAACAACATTGTGGCCGTGTCAAGAGGTCGGGTAGAATCGAATTATGTACTCCTATTTTCCCAAATCAACTACGTACTTTATGCACAAATTCCTAATTATTCCATTAATTTTTTTTCTAACAAAAAGAAGAAAATAGCTTGGAAGAATAGAAAGCTAGTGACCCCTCAGAGGTCTGTTCCCTCATTACTTTATTATTGCTCTTAATTTTCGCTTTTTTCTTCTCCCGCCAGGAGCCGACAAACCGGCGGCCCAAGGCGTTGAAAGTAGTTATAACGTGCGGCGTCACTTTCAGACCCAACGCAATTCGCACCTTTAGGTAAGTTATCACAGCCGGGCTCTCAATGTTCCGCCCGTGGATTGTTAAAGCCAGAGGGTGTCGTGGATCAGGTCTTTCTCTCACCTGTAAAGCTTTCCTACTCCAATAAGACAAATAAATGTTCTTTATGGCCATTCTCTATTGAGCATATAAAATGAAAAAAAAAAAATTGGGCATGAAATTTTATACGGGGTTCGACGCAAAAATCCCAATAACTGCCAATGTAATAAATGTATCGACATGAAATACATATTTCAATTCAAAACTCTATAAGGACCGCAGCTATTACTTTTCCGGCACTAATCGGTCAAAGGGAAATAGGGGATCAGAGACGGGGGAGTCGACTCCAGTACCTTAATAACTGTCAATTTAATGGATGTATTGAATTTAAATTTATAACGATTCAGAAGCCACCTTGTACGTCTAATATTGAATTTCAGTCAAATCGGTCGATTGGTATCGGAGAGGGAGCCACAACATAATTGAATAACTCGTCCTGGGAAAGTACATAGCCGGTGATTCACCGGCAACTTTTATTGCTTGCAAGTATTATTATATACATTAGTATATATTTATATTATTATGTTCGGTGTATTGTTACTTAACAAGCACAGTTATTTACAAAACCCAGTAGGGAGTAGTTGTTAAGTTTGCGTTAAAATTAATCGTTATTTCCTTACTTTTACATATGTCCCTGCTGTTATAGACATTTTCAATTTTCTATTAGAGTTTTTGTTTATTTTTAAATAATTCATTTTGTATTCATTGTTTTAAATGTTGCTGACCTCCTTGAGTAGAGTATCAAATGAGAGAGCTCCAACTATAGACTTTGGATGAATTACATTAAACAATTTTTGTTCAACGTTTATATATTATATACTATGTCTCTCCTCCCTGAGTTCGGCAGGTGAATTGGTAAATCTGATAAAATTGATGTGGTTACGCATATACTTACTCGCTTACACCATCGTCAGGTGTTCCAACCTTGGTAGATGTATCCAGGAGTCCTTACCTGATTACAAGAACGGTTCGCATTCAGCAAACTAATGTTAGTACAACTATACTTGACCATGATGAAACGCTGAAGCCGATAGTGTAGGTTTAAACATTATCGTGGAGTAGAATGTATATCACAAATACGTTTTTTTCTTTTATTTATTCATTTTTTGCAAAATATATTTAAAATAATTTAACGTAGGCAGTAGGACATCCGAAATTTTCAGTTAACTGAGGGTGGATATGTCACACGGCTTCAAAGACTTATAAAGGGTGTGTGAAATATTAATATTTTTGAAGGGAGCAGAGTAAGAGAAACGTATAAAGGAAAACTATAAGTTGTGTATGGTTTGAAATATTTGTACCAGATGGCACTGATACTCGACGTATTGTGTGGAACCCTCAGGCTATGAAGCTTCATACTTGACTCGTTTTGGGTTAACTGTCAGAGGCGACAGAACAGTCTTTTGTCAGACTTTACTTGTCGAAAACTACTGTTCAGATTCTTTGATAGTTGTAGCAGCAATCAATGAGGTAATAAAAAATCAAACAAGACAATAATAATATAAATAAACAAACAGTTTAATTAAGGAAAACATAAAAGACAAAAATGTAACGATATTAACAGAAAATATATATATATGTATATATATTAAAACTCTACGGAATAGAATACCGAAAGATGAGGACGCGCTAGGTTTAAAATAAAATTTATTTAAGAAAGATCTGACGTGAAAAAGGGAAAAATTCAAAATATATTATACATATTACAATATAAGGCAAAATTGTTTTAGAGATCGTAGACAATTTACATATATAAAATATGGTTTAGTCCATTGAAGACATTATAAGGCTTGACACCTGCCGACCCACAACAGCTGAAGTGAAAAATGGCGACCAATGAAAAGGGTGGAAAATAGAGAAAAATGAACTAAATTGAATAAGAGAAAAATGTTCACCTGCAAATAAGTCTATTTTTCGATATCACCTCCCCCTTTTTATTGACCACCATTCTCCTTGCTGTGGGTTGACAGACGTCCAATGCCAAGTCTTCGATGAATAACACAAGGATATGTATTTTTTTTACAACTAATTGACAAATAATTTGCGGCACTTAAATGGCTTTTCCTTCGAAAGTTTACTTGGTGTATATAATTTCAGACGTGTACTCAGTACACATACAACGGATGCACTTAAATGGTTCCTCCTTATGTTTGGCTTGTATATGTGCCTTCAATTGTGAGCTCCGAGCACATTGATAAGTACAATGTTCACACTTAAATGGTTTCTCCTTCATATGTACGGCTTGTATATGTCCCTTCAAATCTGAGCTCCGAGCACATTGATAAGTACAATGTTCACACTTAAATGGTTTCTCCTTGGTATGTTTGGCTTGTACATGTGTTTTCAAATTTGAACTAACAACACACTGATAATTACAAAGAACGCACTTAAATGGTTTCTCCTTGGTATGTTTGGCTTGTACATGTATTTTCAAATGTGACCTGAAGACACTTTGATAAGAACAATGTCCACATTTAAATGGTTTCTCCTTCATATGTACGGCTTGTATATGTCCCTTCAAATCTGAGCTCCGAGCACATTGATAAGTACAATGTTCACACTTAAATGGTTTCTCCTTGGTATGTTTGGCTTGTACATGTGTTTTCAAATTTGAACTAACAACACACTGATAATTACAAAGAACGCACTTAAATGGTTTCTCCTTGGTATGTTTGGCTTGTACATGTATTTTCAAATGTGACCTGAAGACACTTTGATAAGAACAATGTCCACATTTAAATGGTTTCTCCTTTGTATGTTTGGCTTGTACATGTGTTTTCAAATTTGCTCTAAGAACAGACTGATAATTACAAAGAATGCACTTAAATGGTTTCTCCTTCGTATGTTTCGCTTGTATATGTTCCTTCAAATGTGAGCTCCGAGCACATTGATAAGTACAATGTTCACACTTAAATGGTTTCTCCTTCATATGTACGGCTTGTATATGTCCCTTCAAATCTGAGCTCCGAGCACATTGATAAGTACAATGTTCACACTTAAATGGTTTCTCCTTCATATGTACGGCTTGTATATGTCCCTTCAAATCTGAGCTCCGAGCACATTGATAAGTACAATGTTCACACTTAAATGGTTTCTCCTTTGTATGTTTGGCTTGTACATGTGTTTTCAAATTTGCTCTAAGAACAGACTGATAATTACAAAGAATGCACTTAAATGGTTTCTCCTTCGTATGTTTCGCTTGTATATGTTCCTTCAATCCTGTGCTCCGAACACATTGATAAGTACAAAGTTCACACTTAAATGGTTTCTCCTTGGTATGTTTTGCTTGAACATGTTGCATCAAACCTGAGCTCCAACCACTTTGATAAGAACAATGTTCACACTTAAATGGGTACTCCTTGGTATGTTTCGCTTGTACATGTTTTTTCAAACCTGAGCTCCAAACACTTTGATAAGAACAATGTTCACACTTAAATGGTTTCTCCTTGGTATGTTTTGCTTGAACATGTTGCATCAAATTCGAGCTCCAACCACTTTGATACGAACAATGTTCACATTTAAATCGCTTCTCTTTCGAATGTTTAGCTTGTTTGTGTATTCTCAAACTTGAACTCTCCTTTGTATTCCTGTCCTTCATATATGACTTACCAACGGATGTATAAGGACGATCATCACACTTAACTCGGTTCACACGGGAGTGCTGGTTACGAATATGTCTTCTGAGCCTGCCCAAACTGACAAAACTGTGCCCACAACAGCTACAGTATACATGGACCAATTCCTTGGAATCATCTGGAAAAATGATGGTGGTACTAGGCAAATTAGGAAAATTTGGAACATTGCAACAATTTGGTAAACATTACTCACAAGCACTGGCTAAAGATGAGAGTTCCAATATCAGCTTTGGTTTCCGTTTCATGTTTTTTTTTGTGTTTCTGGACCTGAAGAAATCAACAATAATAAATGTTAGAACATAACTTAAAAAGATTAATATTTTGAGTGAAAATTCGTTTGTTCCTTGAATATATTTCATATTCTTTTCATTGATAATAAATGGTTCCACAAGTGGTCTATATTATAAGTTCTCACGGAACTAAAATCCCTAACATGACAAAGTATAACCAAAGAATAGGAATATAAAAAATTGTACCTGAGTATTTTATAATAGTGATATTTTGTAAGGTACGCTAAGTATATTGAGCCAAATAGATGAAGTCGTGTGCGAACGAAGAAGCCCAATTGAACGATTCAGGACAATGAGGACACGACCCAGGATCACCTTTGGTTTAATCGATCAGCATATCAATGGTTTTGGAACTCGCAGTAAAGCACTTTCCAGAATTGACCAAACACTTTGAATTTCTGATTTTTTCTGATTTAGATTAGATTGTTTTTTCAACAAAGGATTTTCCAGTTTAACTTAATGGAGTGGTATATTTAAATATTTTCCCAAAAATTACAATTTTTTATTACTGATTGAGGTTTTTTAGTGATTGGTGAATAGAAACAGGGCATTATGGCGAGTCAAGAGAATGAGTACAATCGAAATACTATTTATCAAACATTCTACGTACTTCATGCATATTTGCGTCATTATTTCATTCTTTTTAAGACTAAACGGCCGGTAGTAGCTAGTACATAATAAATGCAGCGAATATTACCAAACAACAAAAGGTAATTTATTATTAATCTCCTGCTAAACAACATATTGGCCGTGTAAAGAGGTCGGGTAGAATCGAAATACTCCTATTTTCCAAATCAACTACGTACTTCTTGCACAACTTCGATTATTTCATTAATTTTTTTTCTAACAAAAAAAAAAACGTAGCCTGGAATAATAGAAAGCTAGTGACCCCTCAGAGGTCTGTTCCTTCACTACTCCTTTATTATTGCTCTTTATTTTTCGGGTGCACCTTGCGTTTGTGCAACAGCACCCGTCTATGTTTGTAGAGGGGGGCTTGGGATCTGGCTAGTGCTCTAGTGAACTTATGGCGGGCCGGGGGCGACCTCGGGCGATTTTTGCTTTTTACTTATGAAAATAGTGGCAAAGTTGAATGTGATCAATTGAAAGGCCAATAAATAACCTTATTGTAGTTTATTTTTGTTCAGATATATTATATAGTTCGTTAATTCAAATGTATTAAATACATTATTATAATTTTATTTATTTATTCAAGAGAAAGATCTCGCATTTCTGAAAATAGTGGCAAAGTTGAATGTGATCAATTGAAAGGCCAATAAATAACCTTATTGTAGTTTATTTTTGTTCAGATATATTATATAGTTCGTTAATTCAAATGTATTAAATACATTATTATAATTTTATTTATTTATTCAAGAGAAAGATCTCGCATTTCTCAACGCACGAACGCCAATAACTCGAAAACAGGCTAATCAAGGGTTACCTAGAACATTTAACGAGTCACCACTTTCCGAGTTAATTACGTTGAGGGGGAAAAAAATCAACAACATGTGTTAATGGCGCGATACTCACGAGAATTGATGTGTAAACATCTGCTTTAGTTAAGTTATAATGTCTACTTCATCTAAAAAAATGTCAAGTCATTTTCTATTCACACTTTTATACACTCAGGGGTCATTCATAAATTACGTAAGGCATTTAGGGAGGGGGGGGGGGGGGGGGGGGGGAGTAAGCTCAATATTACTAATTGTTACTACACGGGAGGGGGTAAAGGATTTGATCTTATGTAAGTTTTTGAATTTAAAATCTACTACTTCCGCGCTAAGAAATGGCGCTATTGGATAGCGCCATCTGTACTTAGTTCTCAAATTCAGTATTGAATCCTACACAAATCATATGGCCTCAGTACTTCTAGACATTTTTTTATTCTATTGTCTCGCTAACTAGGGATTTCCCTATTGCTTGAATTTTGAAAAATAATTGCCATTTTAGTATCATTTATTTATTATACCTGACATGACTGCATATTTATGTTCACTATTATTTAAAGCTTGGGTACATTTATATATTTTATGCTATTTATATTTATTTGAAGTAATTCAATGCAGCAATGAAAAAGTTAAGACGATCGAAGTATACTTGCAATAAATAATATTTTTTAATCAAGCTGTCTTTTATTTTATCAATACGATAATTTCTTACGCAAATTTCTTATCAAGGGGTGGGGGGGGGGGGGGGGGGGGGGTAAAATTAGCTTTAAAAAAGCCATACGTAATTTATGAATGGCCCCTTATGTCTCTATCATCACTGTGATGTCACCTGGTTCAAGTCTCAACTCGACGGTCTAGATTCTCACACCTGGTACGGCCGGCGTTTGTTTTGGCCGTATACTGTTGCATCGACTGTCTTTTGTCGTTTTTCACTTTTAATCTAAGCAAATATATTTAATCTTTTTATAATTAGTTATTCTGACTCATGCCCGGGCTTTAACTACGAGGTCATAATCGCCTACTACCCGAGCGCTCTTTGGTCACTCTGGTGGACATGAGCCCGACTCTACTATGGGAGTCCTAAATTTTGCATACCCTGCTTGAAGAAGAGGATGCTTTGGTAGACGGTGTCAAAGGCTTTAGTATCGAAAAGTACTAATAGAGTAACCTGTCTGTAATCTATGGCTAGTTGGAAGACGTTAGTAACTTTAAGGAGGGCGGATTGGATCCTCAGGCCAGGAGGGAAACTGGTCTGAAGTGGATTTAAGTATTGTAGAGCTTGAAGAAGAGGATGCTTTGGTAGACGGTGTCAAAGGCTTTAGTAGTCGAAAAGTACTAATAGAGTAACCTGTCTGTAATCTATGGCTAGTTGGAAGACGTTAGTAACTTTAAGGAGGGCGGATTGGATCCTCAGGCCAGGAGGGAAACTGGTCTGAAGTGGATTTAAGATTAGGTTGGTTTCAAGAAGTTGGAAGCTGGAGCAATAGGTTCTTCAAAATTACCTTCCCGTAGTGAAATAGTTGCTTAAAGGCTTTCACTACTGCACGTCTTGAAGGTATCGTAAATTTACCGTCAAAGGTGATGAGCATATTACGAAAACCTTCGTATTCGACTACGCTGAATGGTTGAAAATCAATGGCTATGTATGCAACAATACGCTACAAGAAGAGTAAATATAACCTTGCTTCGATTCAGTGGAACACAGAAATACAAAATCCGTAAACTACAGATATCACAAAATCGATAGTCCCAACGATCGATAGTTTTGCATCGGAAGCTCGGCGCCTCTACCACTTGTTAAGAAGTAAAATGATGCCTACACCACTAGTGAAGAAAGGGAATGGTATGGTAGCTCAACCACTTATAAAGAAATAATATTGTAACTACTCTTTAACTCTGTAACTACTCTGACGCTTCACTCGCCAACCAGGGATCTAACTTTATATGTTACTTGAATTTGCTTGGCTAAAACGAGAGGTATTATAATTTAATATTAATCCTTCGAAGTTTCAATCATAACACAAATTAGGCTGTTAATATAACTACTTTGAGAATTTATTTTAATATCAAAACCGATAGTAAAACGTGACAAGAACAGTTTAACACATATAAACATAAACTATAGGAATTCGACTTACATCCAGCAGCAGAGTGTGAGAGTGAGGTGCAAAGCGTTCCAGGTTCCAGAATCTGATGCCCCTGCATCTCTTTCCTCGGTCTTTAACGTTTGTTGTACGGAGGTGTTTATCATTGTCAATGTCAAATATCCTGTTTAAAGGTCAAAACTCTCGATGTCATAATCGCAGTTCCGGGCTAGCCAATCTTAAAGAACATACTGTGAACTAAGATCTGCTTTTTCTTAACGCTTTCAAGTTTTTCGCCAAGGTCACCTTCACCGCCTTCTCACATTAGGTTGCAGGGAAGAATTTATTAAGATTTGGGATCAGGAGCTTGAGACAAGACCTTGTTGTAGTGTTCAATCTTAGTTCTTTTCTGCATGGATTGAGTTCTGTGACATAGAGCTTTGTAAACTTCATAATTCATAGAAGAATGGCTGCAAACAAACTTACATCTAACAGAGTCTCCTCTTCATCATGAAAACCCTGATTTCAGTCTTATCCATGGAACATGGGACTGCCGGATTGGAAACTCCTGCAATGGTGCGTGTTTATCTAGCACAGACATAAGGTTTTTCGTCAGATCCTCGACGGTGCAGTTGTTGAATATTGGGTCAATAGCATCAAGGTCTTGCTGAAGGTATTCGGGAGATAAAGAGGAAAGGTGTCTCGAGGAGATGGCTTTTCTTTTAAATGGAGAGGGAGATCGTAGGAAATGGAGATAAGAACCATGGGCGGAGAGAAAAGGAACAGGAAATTGAACGGAGTAAAGTAATTTTCTAGAGGAATCAATGACATGGACGTCGAGCCAGGAGTGACTATGCTGAGTATGATAGGAGAGTAGGGTACTAAAGAGAGGAGACTGACGGAGTAAACTAGGTTGAGAAGGTACTTCTTGTCGGAGAAGTCAGAAAGGAAGTTTGACTTGAATTCTCCGGCAAGAACTATGGAATAAACGAGGAAATAATGCAGTAAGTTGGGCCAACCTGATAAAGTTAACAATAGAAACAATTTCGAAAAACCGACCATACTTTTGGGATAACTTAAATATAATCTTAGGAAAAAATTAACAAATTTGGAGTTAAGGTTAAGTTAGGTTTTATGACTCATGCCCGGGCTTTAACAACGAGGTTATATCGAATACTACCAGAGCGCTCTTTCGTCACTCTGGTGGACATGAGCCCGACTCTACTGTGGGAGTCCTAAATTTTGCCTACCCTAAATTTTTATTTACCTAGGGCAGGAAACTTTAACGAGTACCTGACATCGTACAGGCTCGGGACCATCGCTTAACGTCCCATCCGAAGGACGGCGTGCTTAAGTTTATTCCACCTCCCATATAAAATAAACTAAGGGCCTCGGTCAGGCTACGAACCCACAACCTTGAGCTCAGAAGTCAAGCACGCATACCACTGAGCTACCGGCGCCCTCGGAGTCAAGGTTATATCGTGAAATAAAGACTACTCTCTGCGGTTACCTGCATTGTCTATATGATATACATTTTACTGTCTCTCCCACTCAGGCCCCCTCCTCTTCCCTAGGTTTGTTCCTACACTTGATCTTCATATTAATCTAAGATTATTATTAAACGTTATAATCATTGTTACGAACAGAAGCAGGTGTTTCAGTGGGACTTTGATATTAACTGTTGATCTAGAATGGTCAAGGGTAAGTTCCGTTTAGTAGCTTTTCTTCTTCTTGATTTTTCTTGTAACTACTAGTTCAAATTATTTTTATTAAAATAACCTGTTTATTTTATATTTGAAAGTAGTTTTCTTTAGGTTTTTAAGTTATTATTATTATTTTTTATTTTATTTACAAATAGCTATTTACAACTGTATACAACTAAATACAACAAGCAAATGTGCTAATTAAGAAGTATGGTAGAATGGAGGGCACGGACTAGAGGATTATTGTGGGAACTAAGAAGGGAAAATAATTTTTTACATTTGGATTTAGCGACTTCAGTGATGAAATACGTTAAGGTCAGTGTGAAGGGTTTTGTTAGGTTAGGTTAGGTTTTATGACTCATGCCCGGGCTTTAACTACGAGGTCATATCGCCTACTACCAGAGCGCTCTTTCGTCACTCTGGTGGACATGAGCCCGACTCTACTGTGGGAGTCCTAAATTTTGCCTACCCTAAATTTTTTATTCATCTAGGGTAGGGGTCTTTAACGAGTACCTGACATCGTACAGGCTCGGGACCATCGCTTAACGTCCCATCCGAAGGACGGCGTGCATAAGTTTATTTTACCTCCCAGATAAAATAAACTAAGGGCCTCGGTCGGGCTACGAACCCACAACCCACAACCAACAAGGGTTTTGTTGGAGACGTAGTAAGGAGCATTGGCTATTGTACGAAGGATTTTGAATTGAAGGGATTGGATGCGCTGGAGATTGGAAGCCTTGGCAGAACCCCAGAGTTCAAGTCCGTAAGTCCACATAGGTTTTAGTATTGCGTTGTATATAAGACGTTTTGTTGTCAAAGTAAGTTTGAATCTTTTGTCTAGTAGTCTTAGTAGAAGTTTATATCGTCTGTTAATTTTTTGTATTTTCAGTCTCGTGTGAGGATTCCAAGTTAGTCGTTTGTCGAGTATGAGGCCTAGATAGCGGACTTCGTTTCTTAAAGGGATGGGATTTTTGTTAAGGTACACTGGAGGACAGGTATTAAGTTATTTTGTGTTATTCATCTAAAAGTTAATTTTAGATCATGTAATAAATTTTATATCATCTGGTTAGTTCTAGAATATTGTAAAATCTGACCAATGGTATTACACGTTATGTTTTGGGCTGCAGCAATTTTATGGGGGTTTATATTTAGTATTTGGTTATGAAGCGAGTATGCTAAAATGTAACTCATGTTGTTTCATTTGACTTGAGCTGGTTTTATTAGTTATATAAAAATAGTTCTGTTTTCACCTCATTTAAGTTTTCTTTGGGACTGGCCCATGTACTGTTTGAAAATAGTGAATAAATAATTATTCTCAATAATGTGGATAATTTGTAAAGTATGTGACGTTAGTAGTTAGTTATTGTGACTCATGCCCGGGCTTTATCTACGAACTCATATGCCTCTTTGCTTGCTCTTTTGTCGCTCTGGACATGAGCCAGGATTTAAAGTCAAAGTCTTAAATGTTGCCCACCCAGGTTTAGTTACTTAGGGTAGAAAGGTCTTTATCGAGGGACAGTGTCTTAACTTCCCATCTAAAGGACGATGTGCTCAAGGATATTTATAAGTGAGTTAAGAGTGCTCTATCTGTTGCAGGTTCACGAGAGAGAGGATACGGTGACCTGTGGTCCGGTGATGCCCCAGGGTGGGATCCAGGCTGTTGAAGCGATGCTGTACACACTCGACCGGATCAACGCGGGACCTGGTCGTCCCTTCAGACTTGGAGCTCACATTCTCGACGACTGCGATAAGGACACATACGGACTCGAGATGGCCGTTGATTTTATTAAAGGTACGTCCTGCAAGAATCTTCTTAACGCATGACCGATTAGTTTTGGTAAGAATCAACAAAGATGGTAAGAAAACCACGGAAACGTCTAAAAATATGTTTCCAAACGACATTTCAGGACCTTGTTTCGGCATATATCTCGCAAACCGCTCGACCTACGAAAAATCGTATTTCATATAAAATATGTCTTTTAGTTTTTTCTACAAAGTTTACATGAAAAGATTTTTGATTAGATCATTAGAATAAGCGATATCTCACGTCAAATGTATTTAAGCGCCGAAGTAAAGTGGTCTCAATTTTCGTCCAATTTCGGGCAAAACTTATCAGATCTAAGTTCATCGCTACAATCGTTTGTGCGTTAGAGCGCTTACAAACTTTGAATCACATACATACGTATATATAACTCACACAGATGGAATTCATTGCGAAAATGGTTCAAAACCTATTCAATATCCGTTAAAAAGCCAATCTCGGATTTTCGCACAATTCCAAAATTTTATATGCAAATCCAGAAACCTCTACGATACCTATTGATTTTCTACCAAATCGCTTGTAGGAAAGGGGAGGATTAGGAGGAAGGCTTAACAAAAAAACTCCAATAACTTCAGTTGTAATGAATGTATCGACACGAAATTTTATATGTGAATTCAAAACCTCATAGGGATAATTTTTAGTCGTATCGGCCGAAGGGAAGGGAGAATAAATTTATCGGCACAGAATTTAGTAAGAGGATTTAGGAGCCCTATATGTAAGTCAACTGTTTAGTACTAGGCAAACAGTCTACTGACTTGGAAGGGAAGCGAAAAGTTAATTGATTAATTTTGGGGAAGTACATTGCCCGTGATGTACCGACAACATTTTTTATTTATTTATATCATGAGAATACCTCGGATACATTATATAAAGGGAACAAATCATGAAAGAATACAATATTGAATCTCCCAATGGTTATTTTAGTTGAGCAGCCAGTTAAAGGCTTTACCACATTCTCCGAGATCTCCGGGAAATGTCAACATTCACCGCCTACTAACTTTACCGTAACGTAAATATTTTGTGGAATTATTCAATATAAATGTTAAACGAGTCCATTGTTTTTATTCGTTTTTCCACTGTGTAGACAAAGATTGCAAAAATGTTTTTGGACAAAAACAAAAGACGTTTAAATAAACATTAATTTAAATTTTTATGTAGAAATTAAGCATAAAAGTGTCTCACGAAAGCAGTCAGACGGAATGTAATTAATAGAGTTTTCAAAACAATATATATTTTTAACAGCTACATTATTCTCTCATTTATTTATTTTTTTTTACAACCTAACAAATAGCGACCTATCGAAAAACATTCAATTTAGTATAGTTTTTTTACAATAAATATTCTTTATTTCACCAGATCGACAATTACATGTTCTACATGGTGGTTATAACATGGAAATAAGACACTATAGTTTATGGGTGTTTTAACCCTTATGTGTAGAAATTAAGCATAAAAGGGTCGCAGTCAGACGGAATGTAATTAATAGAGTTTTCAAAATAATATATTTTTAGCAGCTACAAAAAACATACAATTTAGTATAGTTTTTATATAATAAATAAAATTTATTGATTTTCCACTTTCAATAATATAAATATTTCAAACAATTTTTAATTTTTGTAGTTAGTTATTATGACTCATGCCCGGGCTTTAACTACGAGGTCATATCGTCTACAACCAGAGTGCTCTTTCGTCACTCTGGTGGACATGAGCCCGACTCTATTGTGGGTGTCCTAAATTTTACCTACTTAAATTTTTATTTACCTCTTGTAGGGGTCCTTAACGAGTACCTGACATCGTACAGGCTCGGGACCATCGCTTAACGTCCCATCCGAAGGACGGCGTGATTAAGTTTATTTTACCTTATAGATAAAATAAACTAAAGGCCTCGGCCGGGTTTCAAACCCACGTTCTTGAGCTCAGAAGGCAAGCACGCATACCACTAAGCTACCGGCGCCCTCTTTTGGATTATATATTAAGTCTCAAGCAGTAAGGAAGTCAAGTGACAATACTTTTCGGACATTACAGTGTGTAATGAAATTTTGTTTTGCAGCTGTCATGGGGCCACTGGAAATAAGTCTCTAAAAAATCAGAACGTTGATTTTCCCGCATTGTTAAAAAAAAAAAAAAAGGTCGGTAAATCACCTACTATGAACTTCCCCAGCACGAATTAGTCTATTATATTTTTGCTATTCCTACAAAGCCATTCGACCGGTTGGGCTAATACTCAATATTTGACTAACATAGTGGATTCTGAATCCTCATTCAAATTTTGTAGCGATATATTTATTATTGTTAGTTATTAGGGAATTTGGAGCTCCTTAATAAATCAGCGGAAAATTAATAGGTGTTGTCCTTAGAGGGTTTTGGATACACATATAAAATTTTGTGTCGATAAATTGGTTCTATCGGGAGTTATCGTGTTCACAGCTACACAGACAAACCTTTTTTTTTTTTTCATTTTCAGAACAGGGGATAAGGAATCATGAAATTCCGTCGAAAACTCAGCGTCGAATTTCTGACCAATAGCATAACTTCCACTATTCTTCCTATAGCTGAAAAGTATTCATATATTACTCGTTTTTACGTCTCGTCTTGTATTTTCTCAATTGTTATTCTGGGAGAGTAGACTAAAACCTGCATAAATAGGAATCTAGTTTAGAAAAGGTCATTAATAGAGAAGAGTTGTAATGGCTTATTAACTAGAAACTAGGTTGGTAAATGTTAGGTACCGAATGAGCAGGTCGAGGCAGTGTGGAACATTGTTAATTCATGTTGTGGAACGAAGTTGGATCGGTGGTTAGGAGTCTAGGCCTGGATGTAGCCGATACACCCACTATGGTCCTATTAGGTACATTTGGATTTGATGAAGGTCAGTGAGGGGCGAGGAGAATTTCATTTTGCAGTCTGTTCGAAAAAACTTTTTTAATTCATGTTGTGGGAACCAAGTTGGATCGATGGTTAGAGTCTAGGCCTGGATATAGCTGAATCACAGGTACGTTCAGATTTGATGTAGGACATTGGGAGGGGGAGGGGGGGGGGGGGGGGGGAGGCAGGCAGGTGAGTGCCATTCTGCAATTTCAAAAACATTGTTAATTCATCTTGTGGAATAAAGATGGAACGGTGACTAGAGGAGTCAATTCCTGAATGTTCCCAATACACCCACTATGGTCCTGTTAGGTTCGTTCGGATTTAATGAAGGTAAGGGGAGGGGGTAGGAGAGTGGCATTCTGCGGTCTGTTCCAAAAACATCGACCTTTATAACCAGACTCCTTCATTCATGTTTTCGTGGAACAAAATTGGATCAGTGATTAGAGGAACCTATATTGGGATTCCCCGTACGCTCTGTTTCTAATCTTTTAGATGAGTAAGTTGGGATTTGACGTAGATCAATGGGGGCGTAAGAGTGAAATTCTGTTCCAAAAACATCGACCATTATAACCAGACTTCTTCATTCAGGTCGTGAAACAAAATCGGATCGGAGAGGTTAGAGTAGTCCATGCCGGGATTCTCTGTACACTTTGTTTCGAGCCTTTTAGGAGAGTAAGTTGGGATTTGATGTAGATCAATGGGGGCGTGGAGAGACACATTCTGGAGTCTGTTCAAAAAACATCGACTATAATAATTAGACTTCTTAATTCATGTTGATGTTAAAAGGTTGCTTCCGTGGTTAGTGGAGTCTACGCAGTAGTCTGTTAGGTGAATGTTCACATGTACGTCAGTAGGGGCGGAAAGACTGGAATTCTGCATGCTCTTCCAAAAACATCGACCAAAATACGTCTGCATTCTAATTCAAAAATATAAACAACTTCTTCATTAATACAAAGAAACCCTACGTTCCTAATTCAATATTAAAACAGCTACAAAATTGTAAGGTTCTTGCAAACTCGCTCTCAGACTTGGAAAAGCTTGTATAATTAGATCAAGTTCATCTTAAATGTATTTAACAAAAAAGTTTTAATTGGATTTTGAATAAATGTGCAATTAATAGTTACTGTTATTATCATCGTTAGTGGATCTTGGAAGCTTAATTTCTGATTCATGTTTTTTTTATAGGGTACCTTACTTAGTTTCTGGAACCAAGATGGCGGGGACATTTAGAAATTAAGTTCGCACAACTCCCCTACTACGGTCCATCCTATGCAGATCCTACATCCTATTCCCCGAAGGATATTAGAACTAATAAATTTAAGAACGATAAGGGAGATAGTAAGACTAATTTAATTTTTATTAAATTTTATTTAATACATTTATTACAGTAGAACCTCTATAAGTCGAACATCAGGGGAGACGCCAAAAAATTCGAGTTATAGAGTTTTCGACTTATGGAGGATTTCAACAGGCGGATTCTGATTCGACTTGTAGAGGTTAAGATTCATTCTAACTAATTTTGAGTTAGAGAGGTGAAATAAATAAAAATTCAAGTTATAGAGGTAACAAACATATTTATATTTATTATAAATCAACATTATTTCAAAACATCCTTAAAATAAAAAATACGTAGTATATGTAGGTATTAAAAAACGTCAGTAATTTTTTTTTGCTTTAGATAATTGGTAATCCTATTTATTGTATACTCCTAAATTGTTTTCTAAGGAACAATGGTGTATACTGTCGGCAAATTCTTAAAGTCGGTAACTTATTTTTCTTTCTAGCTATAGAGGTAATAAGTTTCAAATAATCGAGTTGTAAAGGTTGTAAAATGAAACATTGCTATGTTCGAGATACAGAGGTCTAATTTATTTTTTCGAGTTATAGAGGGAAAATATGTACCAAAATGGCTTGTAGGGACTCACTGATTATTTCGACTAATAGAGGGTTGAGATTTCGAGTAATGGAGGTTTTGGGGCTTGAAGGGAAAGGAACAAAACTTTTTTTTCGAGTTTTGGAGGTTTTCGACTTATCGAGGTTCGACTTAAAGATGTTCTACTGTACATGGACAGTTATTAGGGGTTTTGAGTTGTATCGCCTCTTCACTGCAATTTAATGTGTAAAGTCGTTATGTGATTTTCGATTTAAAAATGAGATTTCATTTAGATACATTCATTACAACGGCAGTTAATAGAGTTTTTGTGATAAGTCCACCTCTAGTTCCTCCTTCCCTTTGGCCGATTTGACTGAAGATCAATAAGTATAATATACTACACACATATATTATATGGGGATTTGAGTTCAAAAATGATCATGTCGATACATTTATTACATCGGCAATTACTAGAGTTTATGTGTTAAGCCCCCCCTACCATACCCTCCTTTCCTTTTGGCCAATTTAACTGAAAATCATTAGGTATCACCGAACCCATCAATCAGCAAAGACAGACATATTCGCGAAAATTTTCAAAAGCTTTTCAAGTGATCTAAGAAATCCGTTGAAAATCTCGGATTTTCGGACGAATACAAAACTTCCTCAAACTAAAGATAAAAAATAAATCTTCTCCTCCCTCCCTAATTGAGACTCAAGGAAAAATTAGTAAATAAATGGGAAATTCAGGGAATTTCCCCGAAAGATAATAATTATTGTGTATATATATAGCTGGCTTTGAAGTCACTTCTTTGAAGAAATTTTTCAATATTTGTTCAATTTCCTCGTTAAATTAAATGGCTTTTCACGTTTCCACTGAGCTAGGTCTTCCTTCAGAACTCACTCCAAAGAAATAGGAAAACCCTTAAAAAGCATATTCTTTAAGAGTGTTATATACTAGTATATTGTAGAAATATTATTTCATTGAAACTTATAATATTTTAAACAGGATAAAGGAATATACACAAACTAAGGACTATAAACTCCAAACACTACTTGTCAATATTTTCACTATATTGGTCAAAATTACACGACTATAGTTTCGCCTGTTACTGCATCATCAAGTGAACTAAACAGAGAGTACTGCTGAACTTAGTGTATATTCCTTTATCCTGTTCATTATGAATTTTCACAAAGTAGACCTGGAATCAGTTCAATACTTATAATATTTTGTTTCCCAGTTTTTTTTAATCTGGGAGACCAAAAAACCGCGTTGTTGAAAAAACCACAAGTCGTTGTGGTTAGAAACGAAAAAAAAAAAATAGTGTGTGCTTGGAACACACGCCAAAAGTGAAAGTTCTTTCACGATTTTTTAATTTTTTTGTTTTTTGATCCATAAATATTATTTTTATGTTATGGGATTTGTCAATTAACTCAACATTTTAGGTGCAGTTTTATTTATTGGCTTATTTTATTTTTATTCATTTGTTAAATCAACATTATTTTGAGGGCGCCGGTAGCTCAGTGGTATGTGTGCTTGCCTTCTGAGCTCAAGAAAGTGGGTTCGAGACCCGACCGGAGGCCCTTAGTTTATTTTATCTGGAAGGTAAAATAAACTTAAGCACGCTGTCCTTCGGATGGGACGTTAAGCGATGGTCCCGAGCTTGTACGATGTCAGGTACTCGTTAAAGACCCCTGCCCTATGTGAATAAAAATTTAGGGTAGTCAAAATTTAGTACTCCCACGGTAGAGTCGGGCTCATGTCCACCAGAGTGACGAAAAAGCGCTCTGGTAGTAGGCGATATGACCTCGTAGTTAAAAGAGTCATAAAACCTAACCTAACCTCAACATTATTTTCGTTGTTAGGAGCATCAGAAATCACTACATTTGATTTCAAAGTGGAGAAATAGGCCTATGGTAAGAGAAATAAGAAATGTAGGTTTTCGAACGCGAGAGAAAGAAAATGAGAATTGAGAAAGAAAAAGAGACCCTGCTTATGACGCCAGTAACGCTAAGCAGGCGTACACTCACCTTTGTGATTCTTTATCAGTAGATTGGGTATTAATTACTACGTTTACATGGCACTTCAAAACTGTTTTGGTTTTCAAAACCTGATGGAAACGGTGATTTCGAAACAGTTTTGGTTCAAGGTTAAGACCGGAAATTTTTGGTTTTGAGTTGAAAACTGTTTTGAAAAAATATTATGGAAACGGGAGTAAGTTAAAAACAGTTTTGAGGCATGCGCAGCAACCACGTACATAAGTAACCTTGTCTTTCAATTATAATAGTTTTGCTACTGTTACCTACTTTCTGAAGTTTTGTCAGTTAAAGTTGTTTGTTTAAACAACAGATAGGACCAACTGCATAATGAGAGCAACTACCTACTATTAACTTTTTTGACCGTTCCATTACAAAAGTTATAAACCAATTATAATTATTTATAATATAAAAAATAATTAAAACTATAAAAAATAGATTAATAAACTTTTTAAAACAAAATAAGCACAAAAAAAGCGAAAATAGAACAAACAAGTAGCATAACCTATTCGAGATAACAGGGCAAGGAGTTTTTACCTTTGAAAACAGTTTTCAAAACTCATCGTGGAAACACTTTTGGTTTGAACCAAAATTATTTTTTAAAACAGTTTTGAAGTGCCATGGAAACGTAGTAAATATTCGTAATGACTGGCTGTGATGATTTTAGGGTTCACCAACGGGGTGAATGACGTGAGGAGTGAGGCGGGGTGGGGAGCGCTCCCCTCTACTAGCCCGCCCATCGATCCCCAACTGCCACTCAGAATTCAAAAAATGAAATGCTTTCACTTACCTCTGCGCGCAAACCACTCGTTCGATTTCACCCAAATTTGGAATGTAGGGTCTTTAATCGGTGCTCCACAGATTATACACTTTGTTTACAAAAAAGGACACTTTAAACCATTGTTTTGGTTGACGAAATAAAACACTGGTGCGGAGCGGATCGCGGAGGTGTTCAGCGCGTCACATTATTTAGTAACTCATTTACCAGCCTAGTCCCCAAGTTGCACAGTGCGCGTAAAGAAGTTTCACTTTAAACACACACGTTTATTCACCAATGTCTTCAAGAAGTATCTGACATCCTACAGGCTCGGGATCATCGCTCCAGCGTGCTCAACGTTTACTTCACGTCCCAGATAAAGAAAAATTTGTCGGTGAATCACCGGCAATGCACCCAGAACGAATTAATCAATTACTTTTTCGCTCCCCCACCAAAGCCATTAGACCATTTGCGCTAATAATAATGAGTTGACTCACATAAGGTTTCATAAATCGTCATATCAAATTTCGTGTCGATACATCATTCAATCGAGAGTTATCGTGTTCACAGACAGCAATTTCTTTCTTCATTACGTACATTGGAATCTAGAGGTCGGAAATCATGAAATTCCGTTGAAAACTCCGCATAGAATTTTCGACCGATTACATAACTTCTATACTTGGTATATCTGAGGAAGTAAAACCTAAGGGCCTAAATAAATTTATATATAGTATATATATAATAAAAAAAAGTCTTGGGTATATACATATATATATATATATATATAACCAGCTGTATACAAATACCCCTCTCATACGTTAGAAACTGCTACTTACAAAATTTGGAGCCATCAAAAAAAAAACTGTTTAAAAGCAGAGACTATCTACCTGTCAACTCATAAAACATTCAGGTTAATTTAAACTTTAAAAAGTTTGTTATATTCATTCTTTTAGTTAGTTTCATTAGAGGGGGAGAAGTCTTCTAAAGGGTAACATTTGAATTAAAACTTCTAATATTTTCATATTAAAAAAATAAATCCAGAATACAAAAATCCATAAAAGGAAAAAAAAACATCGTGTTCAACCTCCTTAAAAAAATGTTCATTTAATATTTAAATTAAATATTAATGAAGGGTTTTCTAAGGTAGTTTAATAGTAATTAAAGTGTAATTATTATATAAATAATTAAAGGATTTAAATTATTAGGTCTCTTTTATTATTTTAATATGATACTTAACATTTTTTCAGAGATATTGTGAAACACTTGATAAAAATAAAGAAAACGTATGTTTTTAAAAAATATTGTCTATTTCACAAATAATATATAATATGGGAGTACTTTCGGTATTGCTACCATCTTCAGCCACGACTTAACAAATACTAAATTGAAGTTCAACTAGGTAGGTAGTTTACAATCTAAGCGGTAGGTAGGTATCCTTTTTCAGCCCCTACGGGGTTTTCCTATCCTTTCTGTACAGTTAATATTTGAAATATGGAAAAACATAAAAAATGACATTTCGTCCCAAATTGGGATCTTAAAAATAAAAAATTTGAAATACTATGTGTTGATTAAATGCATATATGAAGTGAATTATTTTTATTCATATATTAACAATTGTTATCTTTAATTCACTTCATATATGCATTTAATCAACACATACTATTTCAAATTTTTTATTTTTAAGATCCCAATTTGGGACGAAATGTCATTTTTTATGTTTTTCCATATTTCAAATATTAACTGTACAGAAAGGATAGGAAAACCCCGTAGGGGCTGAAAAAGGATACCTACCTACCGCTTAGATTGTAAACTACCTACCTAGTTGAACTTCAATTTAGTATTTGTTAAGTCGTGGCTGAAGATGGTAGCAATACCGAAAGTACTCCCATATTATATATTATTTGTGAAATAGACAATATTTTTTAAAAACATACGTTTTCTTTATTTTTATTTTAATATGTTTGAGTTGTAGAATGATTCTAAAAAAAATTGTTTTAAACCAGAACATAGGATCATTAGGTACCTACTTATAATTAGTAATTATGACTCATACTCGGGCTTAAACTACAAGCGCTCTGCCGTTACTAACACATGTTAGGTTAGGTTTTATGACTCATCCCGGGCTTTAAGAACGAGGTCATATCGCCTACTACCAGAGCGCTCTTTCGTCACTCTGGTGGACATGAGCCGGACTCTACTAAGAGATTCCTAAATTTTGCTCAGCCTATGTGGTGAAACACTTGATGTGAGCTTGTAGTTAAATCCCGGGCATGAGTCACAATAACTAACCCAAGTTCTGATCTTAACTTATACCTATGTAAATATTTTTGCGATGATGTCTGTCTGTGCGTGTGAGTGTCTCTGTATATGTGATTCAAAAGTTGTGAGCTCACAAAAACAATTGTAGCTATGAACTTGAAATGTGGAAAGAAAGGGTCACATGTTCTCACTTAGGTCTGATTAGATTTTAGCCGAAATCGAACAAAAATTGAGATCACTTTCCCCTAGGACCTAACTACATTTTACAAGATACCTACAGTTTATGTATATGATCTAATCAAAAATCTTTTCGAATAATAGTTGTAGAAAATATTAAAATACATACTACTTGAAATGTAGTTTTGAAACACATATTTTTAGACGTTTCCTTCATTTACCCGAAAACGGTTAGTCCTTTCGAAAAATTGTTTCCCACCAAAATTGTCCCTTACAAAATTTGCAATCAATTTAAATCTATAGAATTGAGATAGGATCAATAAGACAAAAGTTAAAGAGCCCCTAAGAATGTAAACTAAATGTCTGCAAGGAATATATCTAACTGTACGAAATTTTTGAATCGTAACTCATAGCAACAAACTTTAAAATATTGTTTATGTATTAGTAGTTTTTTTTTTAAATTATAAAATTAAGAAAAATATATAACGTGGTCATTACAGGATTTTCTTATAACAACAACGCTTACAGATCACTCTCTGTCTCCCCCTCCCCTTCTGGAAATCATTTTATTTTGTTTCTCTGTACAGCGTTATCATGAGAGTAGACATTCTTATACCCAGTATATATGAAATAATTTTGAGATGGGGGAAAGAGAGTGATCTGTAAGGATGGTTGGTATAAGAAAGTCCTGTAATGGGCACATTACAATTTTTTTTTTGTTAATTTTTTTTTTCTCATTTGAATAATAAATATTAATAAGAAAGAAGACAAAAAGCAAACAATTAACATATATATGAATCTCACACAAATTCTTTTTTATCCCACTTCTGAGAGAGTACTCTTTTGTCCAGCCACAATGAGAAAAGTTGGGAGATTTCTGAAAATGACTGGACAAAATGATTAGTATTCTGGTACCTTCCTCACTAAGGCCTTCCCTTTCTTTACAACCAGTTTCTTTTCTTCTAAACTTCTCTCCCACTTAACTTTTTGTACTTTACCGCTAACATAAACAATCTAATTGGATTTTTAAAGAGATAAAATAATTGTAGCATTCACTTATTAAATTTAAATAAATAGTGAAAGTACAAATCTCTGATCACTGGGAATAAATTGCTAAGTCTAAATTCGTAACTTTTCAGGGCAGCACTTTTTACTGTTGCATTAATCGTGTAAATCCAGTTTTGGAATAAATAAATTATTATGTTTGCATCATTTGTGAAAAGAAAATTATGTAGAAATAAAAATAAATAAAATTAATAATTGAATTAATAAAAATTATCCTGAGAATGTTTGCAGGCTCGATACCTTAGACGAAAAGGACGACCTCATACACTTTTTGTGTATCACCAGGCTAACATTTCTCCACTAATATCTCACTTATAGACCAGAATGCGACTCGGAATCAATTGTGCGTTTTTAAAATAATTTAGATGTTAGAAAAATTAATAATTTATTTTTATTTTTTACTGTTGGATTGAAAATAAAGAATAATATAATTTAGTTTGTTGCATGTAAGATGGATATAAACATTTTTTCTTTTATTTTGTTTTGAATAACTTTTGTATAACATAAAAATATGTATTTTGTTAAAAAAAAATTCATTGCCATAAAGGTTGTAATCTTTAATGCAAAAAAAAAAAGAACTGCTATCGTCTACCAAATCATGAATAGTAAGATTGAATGTCCATAATTGTATTTTATAGAACGTCACCGACGTTCTAAGGAATGGGGTAGGCAGATATTGCTGCAAATCAAAAGAAAAAAACTTGGTGACGTTCGGCGACAATAATGACTTTCGTAGCTCAGGAAACTAGTGATGTGATCTTTCACATCTTTAAAATTCAGCTTCGGAATTCTAGTTACCAGGAGGACCCCGTCCTCGTTTATCGGGACCATCGACTGAGCATCGTGAAACCTGTTTTTGTTTCATGATTACTTCTATAAAACCCCTAGTTTCTCCTAATGCGCAAAAACATTTTTTTTGAAAACTGGGTATTTTTCATTTTCTACGTAAAAATGATTTGAGCTACTACAATTACTTTTTTTTTTGCGGGATCTATCTTCATCGTTTTTGTTTTACTCTGTGTAATGTGGGAAGAAATAAAGTTTGCCCTTTTATTTTGAGACCCTAATGCCCAGTACTCGTTAAATATTTTTTGCCTTTTATTATTCATCACATTCTCTTTACACTTCATTCGACACGGAGATAAATCAATCAAATCTCTAGATGTGACCACTTTCCCACTTTTGAAAACGTAACTTTTTTCCTAAATTTCACAATTTTTTTTACCATCTCGCCTTTGTGCTCTCGTCTTTTTTCTATTTTTATTTCCCATATCAACAGCCCTGATACTTTTATCAAGAACTTCACTCACCGCAACTTGATCCTCATTGTAGCTTTGATTGCTATAAGGATGACCGTCAATGCTTGTCTCTGGAAGTTTGTCCAAAATTCGACGTTTTTTGGAAGTTACAACAATAAAAATTGCAATAATAACTTGGACAGATTTTAAGGGCCAAGAAAGATAAGAGCCAAAGCCCTTCCTAGTTCTTCAATAGAAAATCGTTGATGTATATTTTTACATATGATTTCATTATTTGTTTGATTAACATAATTTTTATTTTTCATTAATCCACACATAGATTACTTGGAAAATAATCTGGAGAAGTTGTAAAAATAGTTTATTTTTAACTGGAAAATTTTTTAAATCATCCAAGTAAAAGAAAATGAGTGATATCTGAATTTTTGGAAGTGGTTCACTTCAATTTGTGAGCAGTTTACTTAAATAATGCCCTGTAAAAGAGGGGCCATGGAAAAAAATGTTCCCTTTCCATGGTTTAGAAGGGAAAAAATGAGAGGTGAAAAATAATAAGTGTTCGTTGAGGCAAAGATTTAAGGGGATAATTACCCACTTCGCCCCTCCACCAATATTCGGAGGGGGGTTTTGAGTTAAATTTAAAATGTGTTTACAAGAAATATAATATCAATAATTTAATAAGGATGAGAGAGTAATTGGAATAATTCAAATATATTTTTACTTTTTTATATCTGAAGTATAAGGAAGCATTGAAATCGGACGAAAATTGAGACCATTTCACTCCGGGGTCTAAGTACATTTTACAAGAAAGCGCTTAGGTGACTAAATTAAAACTTTTTTTAAAGTAAACGTAAGTAGTAGTAAAATACAATATTTCGTTTGTTGTCTGGTTATTGAGATACATGCCGAAGATCGTCCTGAAATGTAGTTTTGAAAAAACATATTTTTAGACGTTTCATTGATTTACGCAAAAGCGGTTAGTCGTACCAAAAAATTTGTTGTTTTGTTGTCCCGATTCCGCTGAAAAATAATAGGTGTCGTCCTTTTTCTTTTTGCGTTAAATACCTTATCCCCCTCTTGCCCGCGTAGGGTTCAATCGATACCACACATTATCGATACTCTTACTCACGAGTAGTATCGAATAAAACTTACGATACTACTAAGTATCTAATAAAAAGTATCGATACCTACTCGTATCGATTGAATCGAGTAGTTCGTTATAATTTTAAAAAATCTATAATAAATCAATATTGATTTAAATAAAAGAAAGGTATAAATGAGATATTGTAGCGGGCATAAGAAACAAATAAATCAAATCGAATAAGATAAAATTATATTAATAAAAACGTACTGAAAATAATAAAAAGCCCTATAAAAGAAACAAATAATTTATTTTTACTAAGGATATAAAATTACTGGAGACTATTCGTACCACAATATTTCACTTTTTTAAAACACTTTTTGCAAGTCGCTGAGATCGAAACGTTCTTAGTGTAATAAATCCAAACTTTCGCCGTAGGACGAGGAATTATAATTTGTAATTGACAAAATGGAATGTAAAAATAAAATAAAATGCTGAAATCGTAACCACGTTCACGGTTCTGTTCAAAATCAAACAGACGTATACCTTCATAAACGATAAGCCATTTAATGTAAATAAGGTAAGAAATAAGGACGCATCATGCAGACTGCGTATACATGAGGTTATCACCATCGATATATCTCATTTGTCCGTGGACCGAATTTGAGTTCCGTATTTTATTGCAACAACAAATAAAAGAAAATTGTAAGAAATTAAAAAACGGTGAACGATTTTGACGAATTGAATTTTTTTTTTTTTTTTTTAATGGTTGAAATTTGAAACGAATTCTTTGAATCGATACAAGTAATATCTATTCGATACCCTCTTGGTATTGAAAGAAAGGTATCGATACCAAAATACTTGATATCGGACAACAGTATCGATATTTTACTTGTATTTACTTGTATCGATAGATCCCTATCCCCGCGCCGAGATAGATCTCATAACAGTCTTATAGACACTCAGTTTGTAGTTGAGATCGCATGTCTATTAGTCTTTTGAGCAGTCATAATCGTTTAACGGTCTGTCGAGTCCGCGTAACATGTTTGTTTCAAGTCAGTCGTCCTGAAGGACGTTGTGCTCAAGGTCTTTTCACATCTAATATAAACATTCCCGATTCGAACCCGCGATCTTGAGCTGAGTGGGCAAGCATGCTACCTCTGAGCTACTGGCGCCGTCTAAGGTTAGAGAACAGCCATAAAAAGGATTTATAACAGAAAGGACTGTTGAGCTGGCAGAAACACTGCTCTCTTTAGTTTCTTTAGCCCATAAGCACCCTGGAGAGGTCTGACAGACTGCTCTATTTCTTCAGTTTGTATTTATCACAGCTTCTTTCTACCTTTCTACTGGACCCAGACAATAAGTCTCATCCTCACCCATTATTCTCACATTCTTCTAGAACAATTTGTTCTTGAAACCGTTGAATATTTATTTTAGTTTTTCACTGTTTGATAAAACTCCAAAATAAGAGAATATTGTTTTTACTTCCTCAGCTATACGAGGTATAGGGGAAGTTATGCAATTGGTCAAAAATTCTATGTGGAAATTTCAACAGAATTTTATGTTTTCCGACTCACTTCCAAATATGTTTGTGTATCTGTGAACACTATAACTCCCGATAAAATAAATTTATCGACAGGAAACTTTATATTTGAAACAAGAACCCTCTAGAGGGCGCCGGTAGCTCAGTGGTATACGTGCTTGTCTTCTGAGCTCAAGATCGTGGGTTCGATACCCGACCGAGGCCCTTAGTTTATTTTGTCTGGGAGGTAAAATAAACTTGAGCACGCCGTCCTTCGGATGGGACGTTAAACGATGGTCCCGAGCATGTACGATGTCTGGTACTCGTTAAAGACCCATAAATAAAAATTTAGGATAGGCAAAATTCAGGACTCCCACAGTAGAGTCGGGCTCATGTCCACCAGAGTGACGAAAGAGCGCTCTGGTAGTAGGCGATATGACAACGTAGTTAAAGCCCGGGCATGAGTCATAAAATCTAACCAAAGAACACTCTAACAAGGACAACTGTTGTTTTTCAGTCAAATTGGCCAAAGAGGAGGGGGGATTAGAGGTGAGACTTAACTCTAATAACTGTCGTTATTAATGAATGTCACAACACATAATTTCATATGCGAATTCAAAAAGCCCAAAAGGAAGACACTTGAGAGAACATAACCTCTAAAAGTTCAGGGATATTGACTGAAGGGAAGGTGGGGTGCAGAGGCTGGGGCTCTATTCAAAAACCTTAGTATCTGCCGGTGTATAGTGTGAGGATTTAAGAGCTGCTATGTACGGGAAGGGAAAAATTAATTGATTAATACGAGCTGGAAGGTACATAGCCAGTGTATATTCCGACGACTTTTTTTTATTTACAAATAGATATTTACAACTGTTACAACTGTTATAAAATTATTATTTATTATTATTATTATATTATAAAATTATTATTATTAAAAATAAATACAACAAGCAAGTGTGCTGAGAGATAATATCACCCAGTGGTGACACTCCCTTGTCAAAGAGTTACTCTCATTTGTAACTATTCACTTTCACTGCTGATGCTGAGGAGGTCTCTAGGCCATTGACGCTTAAGCTGTAATAAGATTATTGTGGGAACTAGGAGAGGAAAATAATTTTTTATTCTTGGATTTAGCAACTTCGGTGACAAAAGGTACGTTAAGTTCTTGAGAAGATGTAGTAAGGAGCATTGGCTATTGTTCGAAGGATTTTGATTGAACTGGAAATTAGAAGCCTTGGCAGGACCCAAAAGTTCAAGTCCGTAAGTCCACATAGGTTTGAGTACTGCGTTGGATCGTTAAGTCGTAGAGGGCGCCGGTAGCTCAGTGGTATGCGTGCTTGGCTTCTGAGCTGAAGAGCGTGGGTTCGAAACCCGACCGAGGCTTTTAGTTTATTTTATCTGGGAGGTAAAATAAACTCAAGTACGCCGTCTTTCGGATGGGACGTTAAGCGATTGCCCCGAGCCTATTCGATGTCAGGTACTTGTTGATGACCCCCGGCCCTAGGTGAATAAGAGCGCTCTGGTAGTAGGCGTTATGACCTCGTAGTTAAAGCCTGGAAATGAGTCATAATAACTAACTAAACTGTTCAAATTGTAATGAATTGCAAGGTTTTTTAAAATAATAATTTTATTATTGCTAGTTTGAATTAAAAATTCCGTCGAATCACCGGCTATGTACCCCCCCCCCCCCCCCCCCCCCCCCCCCCACTAATTATTTACATTTTTGCTTTCCCTTCAAAGCCAATCTATCACAGGCTAAAACTCATAGTGGCTTGTGAATGCTCTAAATGCTCTATTTCGCTAAAAATTAATGAGTCAAATATAAAATTTCATAATATATTCATTATTGTGATTTTTGAGTTGAGTTACCGTCTGATTCCCCTCTTGTTGATTCCGCTGAAAAATAATAGATGTCTTCATAGTGTTTTAACCTTATACGTGGAATTTACAATGGCAG
This sequence comes from Aradus depressus, assembly GCA_963662175.1. Lineage (NCBI taxonomy): Eukaryota > Metazoa > Arthropoda > Insecta > Hemiptera > Aradidae > Aradus > Aradus depressus. The sequence goes on along the minus strand of OY759222.1, from coordinate 12,062,008 downwards.
TTATTAGAATATTTTTTGTAAATCATCCCCCTACTCTCTTTCCTTTGGCCGATTTGACTGAAGATCAATAGATTTAGTCATTAGAGAGTTCATATGGCTGGTAAAGTAAAAATAAAGTAATTATCTGATGTTGCCATAACAGGAGTTTCTATACCAACCACGTTTTTACAGATCATTCTCCCCCCTTTCAAATTTGTTTCTAACTGGCTTTACTAGGTATTTTTTTTTGACGTGAAAACGTCTATTCGCTCGTTAAGCACAGTGATAGCCGGTCAAACTTTCTTGTGTTACAAAATACCGTCAGATTTCAATCGATAATAACTACGAGACTAATAATGCGATAACAACGGTTGAGGTCACAATGGATAGGGCATGTCTGTACGTGTTTGTTGTGCAATGTTTGTTTTGCCTGTGAAGTTATCGGGCTAGTGTGGGCGACGGCGCATTTTTGTTGCGAATTAGCGTTGTGTAAAATTAGAAATTAGTGTAGCGTGATAACGCATTTAGATAGGACGTTGATTGGGGTGTCATTGTAAAGAGCTTGAGGAGCACTACTAGGACTCAAAGTGAAACAATGAAAATATTCGCCGAAATGTATGTAAAAATTGGTATTAAATTGAAAATTGGAAAAAAATTAAAGATGTCTCATATGAATCGTAAATATGCGCGGAATTATAGACAACGCAAATCAGAGGAAAGCTCGCATCAAAAGGAATTTTAAAAACCTAAAAAGTGCCGAGGAAATGCAAGAGCTATGGCAGCATCGAAAAGAAAATGAAAAATGATTTTATCCCGACGTTTTCACGGAAAATCTACGGCGAGTACTCATCCAATCTGACAAATATCTTGGGAAATTTATGTCATAATCAATATAAATTCTTAAAGATATGAGTCTGATGAAAAGATGGTCTCTTTCACTGAATAAACATTCAAGAATTTCGTTCAAATTACTCCATGAAAACCCTTCTACTACTCATCTCTAAATTAATTAATTACATTCAGAAAGCAAATCATAATTTTGTTTTTGTGCAAATAAGTCTGCAATTTTAATGACCAATTAAGTGAAAGAAATTGAAAAAAATAGAAGAGTCGGTGAATAGGCCGTCGGCTATTTCTCCAGTACGAATTAATCAATTAATTTTTCGCTCTTCCTCCAAAATCAATCCACCGTTTGGGCTAAAAATCAATAATTGACTTACATAAGGACTTTTGAATCCTCATGTTAAATTTCATGAAATTCATTACATCGGCAGTTGTTAGCGTTTTTTGAGATGAGCCCTCTCTCCCTTTCCTTCGGCCGATTTCTTTGCAAAGTAATAGATATCGTCCTTCTTAGGATTTGAATGTAAAAATTAAAATTTCATGTCAATATCGGGTCCTTTCAAAAGTTCTGTCGTTTTTTTAGGTAGTTAAAAATTAAAGAAAGTAATATATATAAGGTGAACGCAGCTAAAACCAAATACATGGTCACTGGTGAAGTGGCTACCGTTGAAATAGGTCCCCACAAATTTGAGAAGGTCGCAGAGTTTACCTACTTGGGCTCCATAGTTACACATGACAATGCTAATGGAAACTGAGATAAGGAAGAGAATCTTTGTGGCAAACGTGCTACTATGGTCTCAGCAAGCACTTCAGAAGCAACCACATATCCAGGGAGACTAAAGTCGTTCTATATAAGACCCTTATCCGCCCAGTTCTTCTGTATGGCTCAGAAACCTGGACAACTTCAAAAATGAGCGAACAGAGCCTATTGGTGTTCGAAAGGAAGGTTCTGCGCAGAATATTTGGAGGAGTGCAAGTTGGCCATGCATGGCGCAGACGCAACAACCAGGAGCTCTACGAACTATATAGAGAACCAGATGTCCTGAAAGTCATGAAGATTGGGCGGTTAAGATGGGCAGGACATGTCGCCAGGATGGAAGCTGAGGAAATGCCGAAGAAGCTGCTAATGGAGCCCATTCACGGAGTAAGAGGGCGAGGGAGACCTAAGCTGAGATGGGCAGATGGTGTGGCAGAAGATGCCCGAAACATATTCCGCATCAGGAACTGGATGGCAGCCGCACAGGATCGAGACAATTGGCGGCTGTTGGTGGAGGAGGCCAGGTCCCGTCACCGGGTTGTAGCACCATGGTTGATTGATTGATTGATTGATTGAATTTATAAAAAAATCATTGTATACATCAAAATAATCGCCATTACTCCAGAAAACAACCAATAACACCTTTTTCGGGTAAAGAACAGGTTTTTAATTTTTTTAAATTTTATTGGTTCTTCAACAGCTGAACGCCATTGATAACACCGCCTATTATACAGAAAGTAAAAAAAAAAAATACATTAAGGCGTAGTCAAGGTCCACGCCGTAGATTTTCCGTGAAAACGTCGGGATAAAATCATTTTTCATTTTCTTTTCGATGCTGCCGTAGCTCTTGCATTATCTCGGCACTAGACTTTTTAGGTTTTTTAAATTCCTTTTGATGCGGGCTTTCCTCTGATTTGAGTTTTCTATAATTCCGCGCATATTTACGATTCATATGAGACGAAATCTTTAATTTTTTTGCAATTTTCAATTTAATAACGATTTTTATATATATATTTCGGCGAATATTTTTATTGTTTCACTTTGAGTCCTAGTAGTGCTTTTCAAGCTCTTTACAATGACACCCGAATCAACGTCCTATCTAAACGCGTTATCACGCTACACTAATTTCTAATTTTACACAACGCTAATTCGCAACAATCATCCGCCAGCGCCCACACTAGCCCGATAACGTCACAGACAAAACAAACACTGCATAACAAACATGTACAGACATGCTCTATCCATTGCGACCTCAACCGTTGTTATCGCATTATTAGTCTCGTAGTTATTATCGATTGAAATCTGACGGTATTTTGTAACACAAGAAAGTTTGACCGGCTATCAATGTGCTTAACGAACGAATAGACGTTTTCATGTCAAAAAAGTTTGGCCACTTCTTGTTGAGAGTCTAAACAACGTTCTGTTGAAGCACATGAAGAGTGTAGCTTGCTCCAGCAAATTGGCTGGTTTCTTGGAGACTATGCTTAACTGAGATAAGGTTGACAGCATTCCTATCTCCAATCTTCTCATTTCACAAGTCTCTCTCAACAAGCTCAACACAAACTGACCAACATTATTACTGCTGGTTTCTTAGATTTAGTTTTAAGCTTTTAAATCATTTATTCTTCGATGACTTCATTCATTAAATTGTTGCTTCTTACAAACTTTTATCGAATTCTACCTAATTTTTTTTTGTATCGTTCTTTCTTTTTTTCCCCTTGATTTTCCCTTCTCTTTTATTAAATATCTTGTTTTGTTGCTTCATTTCTCTTCCATAACATTCTTTGATGTTTTTTAAAGAATTATTTGTTTGAAAATTCTTTGTTTGTGACGCCATTTTTTCTCCAAAATTTCTTATCAACTCTGTTTTTAATTAATGTTTGCATCTTCTCCAAAGAGCCTAAATGCTGGGCGACTCTTCTTTGTGGTGTTTTATTCTGCTTCATTTTTATTATTATTTACATTCTTGAAGTTCTGTTGCCACTTCTTTAACGTGATATGTTGTTTACATCACGTGATACAAACTTTTTAGGTTACAGCGGTCACAAAGTTCCATTCAAATACATACAATCATCGCAAAAATGGCCAAAACGAGGAAATTTATTGTTTGTGTTTTAGGCGATATACATTTTTTCGTATTGGTCTCATCTCATATCTAAATCACATTAGCTTTTGAAAATTTAATAAGGAATATTTTTGGTGATTATTAACGTTTGGATAGAACTAACCATTTTCAAGTAATGAAAACTGACATTATTGCAGAGATATTGTGAAATAATTCAAATGGACTTGAAAAATAAAATAAAACTTGTTTATTTAATATATTGTCTAATTTCACTAACTATATATACTTGGGAGTACTTTCGGTATTTCTACCATCTTGGCTGAGGATGGTAGAAATATCGAAAGTACTCCCATGAATATATAGTTAGTGAAATTAGACAATATATTAAATAAACCAGTTTTATTTTATTTTTCAAGTCCATTTTCAAGTAAATCAAGCAAATGTCTAAAAAAATAGGTTTAAAAACGACATTTTAGGACGGTTTTCGACATGTTTTTTACAAACCATATTGCCTTCAAAATATTTGAAAAGCCGTATTTTGTAAAATTTACTAAGAAAAATCCGTTGAAAACTAGATCTTGTATTTTATAACGATTATATTAATCTTAATCGTAAATCGGAACCTTCACATCACGTTATAACAACAGCACAGAGTCCTGTTTTTCTGGTATCTAGACCGTCTAAATAAAATTGGCAATTCTTTCTTAGTCGTTGTAATGGCCCTATAGGGAAGCGCCATGCAGCTCGGGTCTTCTCATTTCCTTTCAAATAAAAATTCGAGATCGACAATAATCCAAATATTCATTATCGAAGAAGTGGAGAATATCATGAGAGATGATAAGTGGTAAAGGCGTCAAATCCAAGGAGCCTTTTGGCAATACCGGAACGACTGCTATTGAATTTCTGATTGCTTCTCGATAATTTAGTTCCTATTCATGTTTCCCGTCTAAACCCTGTCGAGACCATTCGGTTTTTTAGGTGTAAGAGAAAATAAGCCCGCCATCCTTCAGATATGACGATTCCTATTTAAGTTGAATTAAAATTTAGAGCTACCATAGTAGAAATCAGGGCTCATATCCATCAGAGCGACAAAAGAGCACTCTGGTAATATGTGATATGACCTCGTAAGTTAAAGTCTGACCATGACTCACAATAATTTACAGTGGAACCTCGCTTAACGAGCATCATTCGTTCCAGAATCTTACTCGTAACGCGAAACATTCGTTAAGCTAAGCAATTTTTCCCATATACATAAATTATAATGTAAAATACGATAATGTGTTCCATGTCGAAAAAAATACTCATACTCGAAAATGTGTGATCACAAGCGACACTAAGATGCTAGCGGAACAAGTGCTAAATAAAGACTGACGTAGCATGCGTACAATCCGGGACTTCCTCTCTCCTCGTCAGTCGCTATGCGAAACGTCCCACGTTAAGCGAATCATTTTTTTACAATTTGTTTTGCTCGTTGTGCCCTTACTCTTCAATATAACACTGGAGAGAGCTATTAGGGGCATCCGCACGAACCCTAATGGCACAATTTATAACAGGCTCAGTCAGCATCTCGCATATGCGGACGATGTGGTCATAACCGGACGATCGAAAGCTGCGTTGGCGGGGGCGTTCCAGGAATGTGACGAGGAGTCCAGGAAGCTGGGTCTTCTTGTCAACGAGGGCAAAACCAAGTACATGAGAACCACAAGGAAGGAAGTAAGATACAAGGAACTGGTACTTGGAGGTTGCAGGTTTGACCGGGTGGATAGCTTCAAATACTGGGGGACGTTATCACCGAAAAGAATAATGTTAAAGAAGACATCAAAGCGAGGATAACGGCCGGGAATAGATGCTACCGGTCACTGCAGAAGGTGCTCGGATCGAGGACTGCCGACAAAATAGCAATTTATAAAACAGTCCTGAGACAGTTCGTCATATATGGGAGTGAAACCTGGGTCCTGACTAGGAGGGACGTAGTCTTACTCAATTCGTGGGAGAGGAAGGTATTGAGGAAGATATAGGGTCCTACTCCAGAGGGGGATAGATGGAAGATACGCACCAATAGAGAGCTGAGGGACCTGTACAAGAGCCCGGACCTGGTGGCCTTCGTGAAGCAGGGGCGGCTGCGATGGCTGGGGAATTTACAGAGGATGGAGCCAGACAGATTGCCGAGGGAGATACTGGAGGGACACCCGGGAGGACAAAGAAGATGAGGTAGACCCCGCTTACGTTGGCTGGAGGACGACCTCAGAACGATGGGTGTGAGAAGATGGAGACGGGAGGCCGAGTATAGAGAAGAATAACGGAAGATCATTGCGGAGGCCCAGGTTCTACAAGGACCACAGCGCCAGGGAAAGTAAGTAAGTTTGCTCGTTATGCGAATTACTCGTTATGAGAGATGGTTCCACATACTCCTTAAAGACTCCAACGCCGCTCTGTAATGCCTAGCTTAAAGAACTATACACCAAGGACAGGGGTCTTTAACGAGTACCTGACACCGGGACCATCGCTCAACGTTCCATCCGCAGGACAGCGTGCTCAAGTTATTTTCACCTCCCAGATAAAAAACCTAAGAGCCTCGGCCAGGTCTCGAACCCGCGATGTTGATCTCAATAAGGAAACACCCATACCACTGAACTACCGGCGCCCTCGAATACATATCATGTGGCCGACCAACCCTTTTTTTACAGATCTCTCCCCCTGTCAATACTCAAATTTATTTCATATTGACATTATTGGTTATATGAAAGTAATGTGTCGGCAGTTTTTTTTAATTCCAAAAAGTCCAGATTTTTTTTTACAAAAATTTTCAAAATGGATTCCTATTGAAGATTAGATAGTTAGAAAAAAAAAAAAAAATCCTTTTTGAGCAAACGTAAATAATTGTGCCAGGTTCTAATGTCTTTGAAAGAGTCTTTCAAAGGATGTGTCGCATGACCGCTTCCGGAATTACCACCTTCATGACTCATTTTAATGTTTAAATTCACTTCTTTGAACCTTTGATCCTTCTCTAAATGAGATAATTGATGTTTAAAACTTAAAATATGATAATTTGTAAAAGTTTCAATTTTCAATAACAAATACATTGTGCGATAAAACAGTACAAAATGTATTACCTGTAAAAGTTTCGTGAATTATGGCGTTTTGCTTGAAATTTTCTGACCCAAAAAAGGTTCTTTTCGATTTGAACTTATGATAAACGACAGACAGATACAAGTTGAAGAAGCGCAAGACGAAAGTATTAAAAAAGTATGTGTGATGTGACCATTACAGGACATTCTTATACCAACCTCTCTTACAGATCACTCTCTCTCCCCCTCCACCTTCTCAAAATCATTTCATACTGGAATCAATGGCTGATGAGTTACGTACGTATTTTTTTGTTTCATTATACAACGTCATTCAGAGACTTTCTTTGGGAGAGGGAGAGAGAGATGAGTAAGCGTGGTTGGTAAAATAAAGTCTTGTAATGGCAACATCACATATATATTCTTTTCTTCTTCATTTTTATAATTTTTCATAAAAACTATTAATAATATAGTTAGTTATTATGATTCATGCCCGGGCTTTCTTTTTATTTCCGTTAAACCAATACATGGTAATAGGATACGTCAAAAGAATTTATACATTAAGATAGCTTATAAATTAGATTTATAACTACTTGAGTCTAAAGCCTTGTTTACACTTTGATTAGTGCAAGTGTTAAGTAAAACTGAGAGTGAACTGTTAAGTAGAATGTGACAAGTAGGCTGATTAGTACATCTGTTTAGTGAGTGCGAGTGGACACCCCCACCACTATTCTTTTACCCCCACCATCACAAATGTTATCTCTTATCACTTTATAAGTTTGTTTGGTTTTTTTCAACGGTGCATTGAATATTATTATTATTTAAATAAATTTTACATTAAATAATATGTCGGAATCGGAGGTTCCTCAGACATCTACAAAAATTGTAAAGTGGACAGAATAACAAACAATGCCAAACAATGAATATACCTCATTTTGGAAGAAATGAGTAAGTACAGCATAATAAGAAGTAAAAAATCAACATACTCCCAAGAATTAAAAAAGATTAAAGATTCTACGAAGTCTGGTGCTGCCACTGACGACATTTACACCTCGAAAGTTGAAATGGTTTGAGTTATTGTATAACGTTTGTTTTTAAACTTTAAATTCAAAAACAAATGTTCATTTCACTTGCACTTGCAACTGACTAAACACTGTTGGGCACTACTTGACACTTAACACCTGCACTAATCACTAAACAACAATAACTAAACACTTGCACTAATCAAAGTGTAAACAAGGCTTAAAACACCTATGATAGTAGTAATAACAAAACTAATAAAAAAAGTAAAATTAAATTAATAAAAACTGAACAAATAACTACTTAAAAATATATGAGTATATAAAGAAATTAATTCAAGATACGTTGTCATGTACACTACGGAACATTTTATAATGAATATTTTAATGAAAAGAGGTAATTTTTTTTTATTATAATATAATATATATCAAGGTGTTTAAGAAAACAAAACAAGAAAACATATAAAACAGCTGTAAAAATAGTGTTAAATGTAATAGAGTCGTGAGCTAGCTCTTAAACGGTGCAATGTGGTTTGATATGTTTTAAATAAAAGTGAAGTTGAACAATTAGATGAAAGTTGACTGGGGTGGAATTAAAGTGTGAAGAGTTGACGGGGTCTGGTTTTTGTGGTAGAGGCGTCGAGAAGGTACAATTAATAATATATATTTTTCAATATGCCCAAATAAAAAAAAAGGAAATAGTTTTTTAAGTATTAATTTAATGTTTTTGTGCCATTGTAAATGTTTGTTTTGTTTGTTCAAATGTTAAGTTTTTTTAAAATTTAAATATGTAAATATAGATAATAACCCAATTATTTGTCCTCTTCAAATTCTATTCTATTCATCTTCCCTGTTGTCCCAGTAGTATCATTTAAAAAACCTTTGGATTAGAAATTAATATTATTTAAAATTATTAAAAATTGGTATCTCTTTGTGAATCCAAGTGTAAAGTTTGTTTAATTGAATTTTTTTTCGTTGTATACGTGTACTTTCTTAAAAATTGCACGTCTTAAATTATTGATAATATTTTTTTTAGGGCAATTTTCGACAAACTACTGTAGAAATCAAAATTTAAATAAACAAAAGAGATCAAATTTCTACAGGAAATGTGGTAGCAAACAAGCTTTTATCACAACGTTTATAATAAGTAGACACATTATTCAATTTAATAAAAATGAAAACTATTTTTCAAAAAACTGTTCAGAAGTGCCTTTATTTCAACTGTTTCGGGACGTTCTTACGTCCCTTCATCATGTCCCAATGCGCGAGATATAGAAAAGAAAAAGAAAACACTGTAACTATAACAATATATAAAGAAAAAAAAATATATATTAATCAATTTCAAAATACAGTGGAATCCGCTTATTAGCAATTCGCTTAATAGGAATATCCGCACATTGGCATCAAAACACGCTGGAACGGACCGGATCGGCAAAATACAGTGTGTTTTGTCCGCTTATTAGCAATGAATGTCCGGTTTAAGGGTTCAATTATGAACGCAGAATGAGGTTTCGAGATAGGAAAATAGGATGTTTCTCGGAAGGTCGGTATTCGGGGAAAAATAACACTTGCGTAAACAGTTTTAGTTTCTGACTATTCTCTGAAAAACGGAAAGAGTAAAGCCATAATTACATAATTCTCAGAAGACTTTGATTTTTGAACCGAACCCCCGCAAGTTTTAGGTTTAGGTTTTATGACTCATGCCCGGGCTTTAACTACGAGGTCATATCTCCTACTACCAGAGCGCTCTTTCGTCACTCTGGTGGACATGAGCCCGACTCTACTGTGGGAGTCCTAAATTTTGCCTACCCTAAATTTTTATTCATCTAGGGTAGGGGTCTTTAACGAGTACCTGACATCGTACAGGCTCGGGACCATCGCTTAACGTCCCATCCGAAGGACGGCGTGCTTAAGTTTATTTTACCTCCCAGATAAAATAAACGAAGGGCCTCGGTCGGGCTACGAACCCACAACCTTGAGCTCAGAAGTCAAGCACGCATACCACCGAGCTACCGGCGCCCCCACGAGTTTTAAACAGTAAGCTATTCAGTTGTACTCGGGTCATTGTGGAGTGCGTGTTGTTTGTTAAAAACATTATGGTCAGACCTTTGCCGATCATTATAGATACGAGGGGTACATTCGAAACATGCTTTCGAACGATCTAAGACAAAGTAAAATCGACAAATATTTTTCAAAACCTTAACTTTTTACTGTAAATATGTACATAATACATATTATGTTTCTTTATTGACGATTTTTTGACCTACTTTGTTCATATTACGTACCTCGATTTGTTAAATACATTTCATGGGAAAATTTTCATGCCTACCTAATTTTTATATTTTTTTCTCTCTCTCTCCCCCCCCCCTCCCTTCCCCCAATCCGTTTATTAGGTTCAAAGTACGGTGGTCCCGATGTGATTCTAATAAGCGGATTCCACTGTAATATATTCATAATGAATAAATATAAAAGTCTAAATAAATAAATAAAAATATACATATAAATGAATAAATAAAACAATAACGTACATTGGACTGACCTTTAAAATATGGAGGAACTCTGTTCAAAAAATAAAAATGAAAGCTTTGTATCAAATAATGTTTTTGGATATGAAACAAGATTCTTTATTGTCATTATATTATTCTTTTTGAACATTGAGAATAAAATTCCGTTTCCATGTAAAGGGTTTCCTCTAACATAAACATTTTTAGTTGAAGAGAAATCTGATTCCATTAGTTGTACGTTGTTTTTCTATTTCCTATTTTGGGAGTCCTAAATTTTTATTCACTCAGGGTAGGGGTTTCTTTAGGGCCTTATGACTCGAGTGAATGTGTGTCACCCTCAAGAAGATGGAAATAAATAGTTTCCGAAACGTTAAACTGTTTATTTACATGACAAAACCTCGAATTCCTTCTATATTAAAAAAATACTGTCGACTCAATCAATCAAAACAATTATTATTGTTCATCTCATATGTTAGTTATTGTGAATCATACCCGAGCTTTAACTATGAGGTCATATCGCCTACTACCAGAGCTCTCTTTCGTCACCCTGGTGGACTAGAGCCCTAATCTACTATGAGAGTCCTAAATCTTGCCTACCCTACATTTTTGACCATCGCTTAACGACTCATCCGAAAGACAGCGTGCTTAAATTTATTTGATCTCCCCTACCAATAATAAAAAACATATTTTATGATTCGTTGCTATGCGATACAATGTAAACATTATTTTGGAATATTTCCATTTTCGTCAAGTAGTCTGACTGCAGCAGAAATAGTATCTCCCCATCTATACAGAATCGTCGAGAATTGGCAGCGCCTGTGGAATGATGTTAGGGAAAACAAACTGCGAATGGTCAAGAGGGGCGTCCTGCCCTGGACATCGTCCGATCGAGAAGCAAGGAGAGAGGAAGTGGTTATCACGAGGCTGAGGATAGGTCACTCCCGCCTCACTCATGGCTTCCTGTTTGACAGACAGGACCCGCCGGAGTGTGCTGCCTGTGGAGTGGTTTTAACCGTCCGCCACATCATCGAAGAGTGCCGGTCTTATACAGACCTCATGGAGCAGCACAGAATATCAAGAAATTTGTTTGAAGCTCTGGGTGATGACAGTGCTGCCATAGATCGGCTGGTCGCCTTCCTCAAGGCATCCAACCTATTCCATAAGCTGTAGAGTTCATGGAGAGGGTACTTTAGCTTTCACTTTACTTCATTGTTTTTCTTCATTTTCTCCTTTATTGTTTATTTTGCCTTATATCTGTGTAAGTGTTCCTTTTTTTATTTATTTATTTTTATTTATTTTTTTTTGTTTTTGTTAGATTAATTAATTAGTTTTTTGTTCGGGCGATGATAACCATGGCAGTTTTTCGCCCTAAAACCACAATAAATAATAATAATTTGGAATATTTCCAACGGAAATTAATTTTTTATTGTTTGAGGTGCCATAACTCTCCCACTATCTTCAACTATATATTTTGATATGGGGTAAGTAGGTTGTAAGATGACTTGAGTAGTTATTCAAGAGTATATGGACAGTACCAGTACCAGTATACAGTTTAGACAGTACCTAAACCTTAGACATGGCATAACCACTTAAGTTCACCATTCCAGGAAAACTACTTAATTTGTTACAGTCTAGGTCATCCATCGGATCTAATGTGATGATCCGACGACTACTTCCCCAATTATATAAAGTATATGGGAAGTTATTTAATCGGTCAAAAATTCGATGCGGATAATTTTATATTTTCCGAACTCTAGATTTCAAATAGAATAGAATAGAATGGTTTTTATTAAAAGAAGAAAAATAACATCATTCCAAGAAATATACAAAGAAAAAAAACACTTAGACTATAGCCATTTAGGCCGTCAGTCGGAGTTGGCATTACAGATATTTGATAGTGAAGAACAAAAAATATTAGCTTATATAAATAAATGAAGAGAATAAATAATCATCGTTAAATTCTTTAAAAAATATATGTAAACATAAAACATACAAAAATAATAATGCGAATAATGAGAAAATAAAATAAAGACATGTATTAAGGCTGAAAACGAAATAAGATAGATAAACATGCGTGGATGGTAATATAATATAACACTACAAATAATAATACAATAAAAAAAAAAATAGTTTGGTGGCTAGAAACCAAATAAAACTAACTAAACCTGGGTAAATGGTAATAATCACAAAGTTACATGAAGGAAGGTTTGTTTGGGTTCTAGAAATTAAATTCCTGAATCAGCATGTTTCTATATTTGGATGCCGCCCTTGCATAGTTATATATCCGATTCCAGTTAGGCCCATTCATTAAATCGATGAGTTCCCCTCTCCCTAAGGTAGGTTTGCCCAGCCACCTCTGTCTGACCTCACTAAGGACGTGATAGATTTCAAATATGAAAAAAAAAAAGAAAAGTCTCTGTGTCTGTGAACCCGATAACTCCAGATAGAATTCATGTATCGACACGAAATTTTATATGTGAATGAAGAATCCTATAACAGGCGCCGGTAGCTCAGTGGTATGCGTGCTTGACTTCTGAGCTCAAGTTCGTGGGTTCGTAACCCGACCGAGGCCCTTAGTTTATTTTATCTGGGAGGTAAAATAAACTTAAGCACGCCGTCCTTCGGATGGCACGTTAAGCGATGGTCCCGAGCCTGTACGATGTCAGGTACTCGTTAAAGACCCCTACCCTAGATGAATAAAAATTTAGGGTAGGCAAAATTTAGGACTCCCACAGTAGAGTCGGGCTCATGTCCACCAGAGTGACGAAAGAGCACGCTGGTAGTAGGCGATATGACCTCGTAGTTAAAGCCCGGACATGAGTCATAAAACCTAACCTATGAATCCTATAACAATGACACCTATTGTTTTTCAGCCAAATTGGTCAATGAAAAGAGGGGAATTAGGGAAAAGACAACACAAAAACGTTAATAACTGCCGTTGTAATGAATGTATCGACAAAAAATTTCATATGTGAATTCAAAAATATAAGACATTTATTAATTTTTAGTGGAATCGGCAGAAGGGAAGAGGGATCACAAGGAGGAGACTCTACTCTGGGGATGAAGTGCGCAGGCGCTAGACCATGTATGGGCAACCTTTGACATGTTGCGGGCCAAACTTTAGTGTGCAAATACGGTCACGGGCCGCGTAGATGGTTCAAAATAAAATAACGTCGGACTTTAAAGTAGTGTTCATAATTTTTAGCGATAGATATCAGACATGAAATAATGAGACAATGTTATTATAATACAATTTATTGAAATAACAAAATGAAATAAAAAAAAATAGGTACAATATTATAATTAAATCGTGAAATTTAGAATTATTACAAACATAGTTAAGTAGCGACACCGAAATCAATGAGACACTTGAGCTTAAATTTGGGAAACTAATCCATTGATGTTTGGATATATTCCACTGATACAAACACGTAAACAATTTTCCAAATTATCTTCAGTGAGCCTTGTACGATGTTTTGATTTATTAACTTTCATCATTGAAAAGAACTGTTCGCATTTATAAGTACTGCCAAACGCAAGAGCAAGCGACAAATCTACTCGATCATCCTAATTTGGAGTGAGTGTGAGTAAGTAGTGTAATATATTTTTTTTTTTTTAAATTGGGTTTTTCAAAATGTCTCGCGGGCCGGACCAAATCTTACAGCGGGCCGGATCCGGCCCGCTGGCCGGTTGTTGCCCACATATGCGCTAGACGAACAAGATAGCCTCGGGGTCTGCTCCAACTGTTGTCGGTTTTTTGACGAACCATCAAAGGAATGTTCGGCTCGGGCTGCGGTGTGTGTGGACTGGTACCAAGCCGAATCGTCCCGACTTGACCCGAGCACTGTTGTTGTTTATAACCAATATTATAACCTTCTCAAATATTTAGGTTTTTGGAAGTGCACGTTCTTTTTTTTTTTAATTAAATATATATTTAAATATTATTCAATAAATTATATTTAATTATGGATTCTGAAGACTGGTCTCAGGAGCTTCAAATTCAGTTTGCTCAGGCTATGAGACAGTACCCAGTCATATGGGATTTAAAACGCAAAATTACATTTTAATAAAATAAAGAGATCGGATGCTTGGGAGGAATTATCCAAACACTTTTCCATGTCAGTAATGCAATTAAGAAGTAATCTCTCATGACTTCAGAAGAACCTACATTTTCTCTTTCGAGAAAAAGCTTGTTCATCCACCAACGACGATCACGTCGCGTCTTCTTTTCATTCATAGCCACATTAATATAAATGTAAGCTAGTGCCGCTCCACGTTTCAAATTACGTATCATAATAAATTCGTATCCGTATTAATTGTACTACAAATATGTAAATTAATTACGTAAGTAGCTACCTACCTTGAGCATTTTCTGATTGAAGGCTTTAAATAATAATAAAATGAAATACAAATAAACGTAAACTTGTTATCAACAGGTTAACTTGTGCAGGTTATGTTCGTTAGTATGGTTGTGGAGCATCCAAATGCTCGGCTCATCTCTGTTCGGCTTGGAGTGTGTTCGTTGAAAACTGAACACGAGCCGAGCAGTGCATTTTAACGACATAGGGGGTCCAGAGGAGAGGACTCAATTCAAAATTTCTAATAATTGCCAAAGTAATTAATTTATCGACACAAAATTTACTATGAGGATTTAGTAGCACGTATGTAAGTCAACGTTAGCGCAAACCATCGATGGTTTTGGAGGGAGAGCAAACAGTTTTTTAAATGATTCGTTCTGGGGAAGTACATTGCTGGCGATTCACCAACGAATTTTTATTTTTAGTTGCAATATATACTGGATGCAAGAGCAGTTTTCCCATACTGACGGCTAATTAAGTTTAAAGACGTCTAATTCATCTGACAGATTGCATGAAGTATACAAGGGACATGTAATTAACTTTTGATATTGTAAAAGCTGACTAGTAATTAAGTTTATAATATGTATAAACTGACACACAATTTAGTTTATAATTAAGCTGTGAAGGCAGAGAAACCCAAGTTGGCACTTCGTAAATGAGTCTAATGGGTTTACAAAGTTCTTACCCACAACTTTGCAGACATGACGTAAGTACTTAATGAAAACGGTCACTATGTATTTTATCCAATGCCAATAAAGTTAAGTTAACCACAAATTGAGTGGCTTAGTTCCTTAGATTTGGGGGGGGGGGGGGGAGGGGGGGAGACTATAATAACTGCCGTTGTAATGAATGATTCGATACAAAATTTCATAAATAAATTCAATTCTAAACTTAGCCGAAGAGAAGGATGGATAAGAGCGAGGCTCAACACAAAAATATTTAACTGTCGATGTAATGAATGTATTGACATGAAATTACATACATAAGTCAAAACCAGTGGCGGATACAAAGGCAGGGGGGGTAAAAGGAGAATTCCCTCCCCCCCTCCCTATTCTCCCCCTAGCGCAGAGGCTCATAAGTCAGTTTCGTTAAGGATAAAGAAATATGCACGTTAAATTGGGAAAGACGTTCTAGTAATGCGCGAAGGACCTCTTGCGGTCTTGCGCACAGACTTTAATGACTTCATTCGTTTACAGACTCAGACTGTTACTCAGCCTGTTACTATTATAATAATATTTCAGTCTTGATTATTAATTCATGCGCTCCGTCAAACCAGCCAAAATATTAGCCCCTTGACCTTCATCCTTTCAAATCTTGTGAATAGAGTATAACATACAAATCTTGAACCAACGAAATTTAACCCCCCCCCCCCCCCCCCCCCCCCCCTGATGAACAACCTGGATCCGTCCTTGGTCATAATGAGGACATAACCTGTCAAATTACATCGATATCGGCTGAAAGAAATGGGGGGCTTCAGAGGAGGGGCTCAACTCAAAAACCCTAATAACTGCCGATGTAATGAATGTATCGACATGAAATTTCGCAGACAGACAGACCGGAAAATACACTGAATTCTACAATAACTCCCAATAGAATGCATTCTTCTACACAACATTCATTATGAGCATCCAGAACCACATAAGAACGACAACTATTGATTTACAGGAAAATCGGTCAAAGAGACCGAAGGATTAGGAAGGTGAGTCTACTCAAAAACCCTTATGACTGCCAATGTAATGAATGTATTGAGACAAAATTTAGCATGTGCATTCTGAAGGCCCTTGTAGTAATTAATAACAATGTTAAACAAAATAAAATATTTATTAATTTAAATAATGGAAATAATAAATAATAATTATAATTATAATAATAAATATTACCACATTTCCTGTAGAAATTGTAGCTGTTCTTCTGATTTCTACAGTAGTTTCCGAAAAGAGCCCTAAAAAAATATCGAAAGTTCAAGACGTACAATTTAGAAGAAAGCGCACGTTTTTAAAAAAAAAATCCATAATTGAAATAGACTGCAGACTCAAAGCAGCAATATTGTTCCTTCAATGAGTTCAGCTGTCTGACTCAAAAGAAATTTGGCAATATGACTCCAAGTATATTGCTGGTCCGTTACGATAAATTTCATGTTGGATGGTAGATAAATAGTCACTTTGAGGGCGTCGGTAGCTCAGTGGTATGCGTGCTTGCCTACTTCGCTTGAAGATCGCGGGTTCGAAACTTATAAACATTTATTTTATCTGGGAGGTAAAAAAGAACTGAAGCACGCCATCCTTGGGATGGGACATTATGCGATGATCCCGAGCCTGTGCGAGCTCAGTTACTTGTTAAAGACACTACTTTCAGTATTCATTGAAATATGTTAATTATTAACAAATTTTTCACTTGGATTTTTTCTAAATTTGCAAAAATGTTCAATCCAATCCAAAGGCATAAATTATCTTAATAGGTTCACAGGGAAAATGACTAGCATAGAATAAGAGAACAAATATTGGGTTTATTTTTTCTTAACCTACATAATGAATTAAATAGCTAAGTTTAGAAAAGTTTTGATACGGAAAAAGCCTTTGACAAGGTTTGGCACCCTGGACTACTCTGCAAGCTAAAACCCCATCTACCGGACACCTACTACAGAATTATAAAATCATACTTGTATTGCCGTACATTTTCCGTAAAATATGGTAACACAAGCTCAACATCTAAAGCGATATCAGCAGGAGTGCCGCAGGGTAGTGTTCTGGGGCCCTTTCTTTATCTAATTTATGCAAGTGACTTTCCTACCTCAGAAAATGTGACTGTAGCACAATTCGCAGATGATGTTGCTGCCCTCAGCAGAGCCCTGACTTATGAAGATGCCAAACATTATCTACAACAATTCCTGAACGCAGTCAACTTATGGTGTTGCAAATGGCGCATAAAAATGAACTCCACTAAGTCAACAGTGGTAACTTTCACATATAAAAAAAATATACCAAATCCAACCATATTTCTTAATGACATGCAAATCCCTTGTGCAGAACGAGTAAGATACCT
The DNA here is from genome assembly GCA_963662175.1 of Aradus depressus. Taxonomy (NCBI): domain Eukaryota; kingdom Metazoa; phylum Arthropoda; class Insecta; order Hemiptera; family Aradidae; genus Aradus; species Aradus depressus. Next base: position 12,044,376 of record OY759222.1, on the reverse strand, counting down.
AGGACTAATATTTGACGCGAAGCTAACATGGTCCCATCATGTCCAGCACCTAGTAGCGAAGACTCGCGGACGAATAACAAACTTGAAGTGTCTCCTCGACCACCGCTCACCCCTTGCTTTATCAGTAAAAAGACTGCTATATTTGGTGCTGATACGTCCGATCTGGCAGTACGCTTGTGGCCTATGGGGTTCAGCTGCTAAAAGCCACATAACCAGGATACAAACCACTCAAAATCGCGTCATGAGACTCATCACCGATGCACCGTGGTATGTTCGCAACACAGTTCTACATGCTGATCTTGAAATACCGGAAGTAGCGGAGGTCCTCAAAGAATCCTACATCCGAATGCAGACAACAATGGCCAACCACCCAAATCCACTGGTCCGGGAAATTGCTGAACACCCACCACCTTTACCACTGGAACGCAGACTTAAAAAGAAGCGACCGCATGATTTTCTTCTCATCAATTGATCAAAAGACAATTTTTTTTTTTTTTTTTTCTTTCTCATATTATGTTCATTTTATCTACTTTAAAGTAACTTGTTTAGGGCAATTATTGAATTGTACCTGAGTTCATACCTCATGTTAATTAGGCCATTGGCCTAGGTATTATTGTTATAGACAGCCCAACTATAATATTCATGTATAGAATAATAAAGTTTACAATAATTAAAAAAAAAAAAGTTTAGAAATGAAAAAGATGAAATTATTTTCAAAAATAAATCTTACGAACTAATTTCTTAAAACTATATCAGTTTTTTTTTTTGTTTTACAATGGCCACTATTTATAATTCTTTTATATTTTGTGAATATTTACATATAAATAAAAAGTCCCTTTTCTCTTCTACGTACTTCCAATGTTATAATTTTCACTCCTATATATCCTCTACATCTTCTCTCACTCAAACTGGTTCACTACACCTGTCGACTTTCATAACACAACTTAGATGACTCTTGATTATTTGAATCGTCATTCATTGGTTGTACACATTTCGTTTTAAAACAAAATGCGACTAGTCCATCTTTGTATATTTATTCACTAATTAAGTTACTTCACTCCTAAGAGGGGTGTTACACGTTCAATCTGGCATCAGTTCAGTCCGTGACCTTGATCATGAACTGACTGATGGTACACTGATGGAGTGTGGTTAGAGGTTACACGATCAGTCCAGACTGACATCAGTCTATCTCCAAGACTCGGTCAAGTAACACCTCTTGCTTCTTTAATATTAATATTATTATGGACTACAATATAAAAAAAAGCGTGTATTGCAATGATTGCTGCATTGTCTGCAAAAAGACGATTTAAAAGAAAACGATGGGCTAAAGAATGGTTACTGAAAAGAGATGTTTATACGCATTTAAACTTAGTGAGTGAAATAAGAGGCACTGAAAATGAGGATTATGAAAATTATTATCGTATGAAAGATACTTGTTTTGATAGTTTGCTCGAAATGGTCAAACCATTGTTGACAAAACAAGATGCATGCATGAGAAAGGCGATAAGATATCGTGGATGCAGGTTTAACTTTTTTTTAAATAACAAGCAACTTTTGTAGAGCTTCATTTCTTTTATATTTATTAACATAAAACCTATGGGTTTTATCCCATAAGAGAGGCAACGATTCAAGATTTAAGATTAAATCTTTCTCCGGTTCCAATGATGGAGGAGGTGTCGTGGCAGGATGAATTGCGCTGCTGGGAGAGTGGGACATACCGGAACCGTCCTTCTCCATCGCTGTCTCAGCTCTGACTGACGCCAGACTGATAAGAATGTAGCTACACGATCAGTCTTGCATCAGTTCAGTCAAGACTGATGGAAATTATCAAAATATTTAAAAATCCATTAGTTCAGTCCATCAGTCCATCGTTCAACGCAATAAACGATCAGTTTCCCGTCAGTCTGACCAAGGTCACGGACTGAACTGATGCCAGATTGAACGTGTAACACCCGTCTAACAGCTGTTTTTATACAAATAATAATAATTGATTTTATAATATATTAATAATCTTAATGTGTAAATTTCTTACATCACACCCTATGTAAGTCAATATTGATTTGTAGTCCAAACCTTGGATTGATTTTGGAGGGAGAGCGAAAGTGTTATTGATTAATTCGTTCTGGGGAAGTACATTGACGGTGATTCACCGACATATTTTTTTGTTCTTTTTAGGGTGAACTATCACAACATAAAAATTTTCACATTGACTACTATTCACCCTGAACATTTGTTAGTCATAATAATTTTTAATCCTCAGAAGTCTCGTATTATAGAAGAAAAATGTGTATTTTCATTGTTCTAAACTCAAAATGTTATGTAAAAATATGTAACAAAAACCACCATTAAACCTATGAGCACTGAAATCACCTTATGAAATTCAATTTTCGCCTAACTCCAGGTTCGATATATTATTATTCATGGAAAAATAACGAGTTTTATCACATATTTAGACTTCCATCATCCGAGCAGAATTTGTTCTCTTTTTCTTATATTTTTTTTTACTTCCCCAGCTGTAGATGTATAAGGAAAGTTTTTTAATCGGTCAAAAATTCGATGTTGAGTTTTGAACGGAATTTCATGTCTTCCGTCCTCCAGACTCCAAGTAAAATTGTGTGTGTGCGTCATGTGAACATGATAACTCACGGTAGAAAGAATGTATTCACACGAAATTGTATATGTGTATCTAATACCTTTTAGCAATGACACTCAATAATTTTCAGCGAAATGAGCCGAAGGAAAGGGTGGGTTCAACTCAAAAATCCTAATAACTGCCGATGCAATGAATGTATCGACATGTAATTTTTTATTTAAATGCAAATTAACCTAACGTTTTAAACCAAAATTTACTTACACACAATTCTGGAAGTTCGCAAAATTTTATATACCATTTAAAATTTACCCCACAATCCCCCCAAAAGATTAAAGAGAGTTTGGCATAGAGATCTCCTGTTATGAAGTGATGCCATGAGGGTTTCACGTCATGTTTATTTTTATTATTTATTATTGTTATTTTAATTTTTTATTTATTCATTTTTTTCTATTCATTTTATGTATACTATATGTCAGCCCAGCCGCTGGTTGTGTATTTTTTGCATAGTTGTAGCTTTAAATAAAAAACAATTTCATACAAAATTGTTAACTATCCTCAAAATTTGTTGTATCATTATGTAAAAATATTTAATTAGTCCAATATATTTTAAAGTTGAGACCTGTAGATATTTATATTTTTCAATGTTAAATTATTTGTGGAGTGAATGAAACGTGAATTCGTAAATTGAAGTTTCTCAAAGGGTTGTTAAGCAAATTGAAGCGTGTAAACCTGCTTTTTATGGTATTTACCATTCATAGTAAGTGGAGTGTGATATTATTGTATGAAAAGCGGGTGATATGCAAATATGGGGCTCTCTGGCACAGGATAACACTTTGAACGGGTATCGACCGGATAGAATGTTCTTTTTTATTTTTTTTTTTTTCATGAAAACAATAGAAAAAAAAAGCTAATTTTAACAAAAGTTTTGTTTTTTCTCTAAATTCCTTTTTGGACTGATTTGGCTGAAAATTAATAAATAAGGTATGGGAATTAAAAATGTTTTTTTTTTTTTTTTGTTAAAAATGGATGTTTATTTTATAGTTATTTGTTTGTTGTGTTAATCAAAGTATGCCCCATCAGGATCTACAACCTTGGCCCATCTATCAGGCAAAAGATGGATCCCACGAAAAAAGAATCCTGCTCCTTTGAGGCAATTCATTCATTAAGTCATTTTTAAACATCATCATAAATATTGAAGTGCTGCTCGAAAAGGGCTGACTTCATGGACCGGAACAAATGGTAATCTGAAGGAGCAATGTCTGGGCAATAAGGCGGCTGCGGTAGAATTTCCCAGTTTACTTCTTGTGGTCTGGCATTGTCATGGAGTAAAATCATCTTTTCATGTCTATTCTCCCATTCCGGTCGCTTTTCGTTAAGAGCTCGCTTTAAACGCATTAATTCCAGTCGATACCGGTCACCAGTAATGGGTTCAGATGATTGCAGCAGCTCATAATAAATTACGCCCTTCTGGTCCCACCAGATATACAGCATTATCTTTGACTCAAGGATATTCCGTTTTGGCGTCGGTGGACCGGGTTCACCTGACTTCACCCATGCTGGTCTCTTCGGATCGTCGTAATAAATCCACTTTTCATCTCCCGTAATAATACGATGCAAAAATCCCTTCCTTTTTTGCCTTTGTAGCAACAATTCACAAATGTTTTTTCGTCGTTCAATTTCCCTCTCTTTTAACTCATTTGGCAGCCAATTTCTAAGTTTTTGAACCATGCACATAGCATATAAACGTTTACCAATTGTTGATCGATTGACATTTGATGTATCTGCCAATACTTCAAGTGTCTTGACGTGGATTGTCGTTTAGTAATTCTTCCAATTCCGAGTCTTCAAATTGTTTTGGCTGCCCATTGTCCTGACTGTTCATTGTCCTTGACATCAAATTCATTGTTTTTGAATTTCTTAAACCACTTTTCGCAAGTGTTTTGAGAAGGAGCATGTTCATTATACACTTCCAATAGCAAACGGCAGGTTTGTGCTGCACTTTCTTTAGAAAGAAAATAATGCAACATCACTTCCCGCAAATCCATTTTATTCGACACAAAACTTTCCATTTTAAAATTATTTAAAAAATAGTTGTTTTTTTTGTGCCAATATTAAATAATTTTGAGAAGGGGGAAAGAGAGTGATATGTAAGCCTGGTTGGTATAAGAATGTCCTGTGGTGGCCACATTGCCGGTGATTCACTGACGAATTTTTTCATCACACCAGAATTATATCTCTCATGTTACATTACATTTTTGAGTAACACTTTTGTTGTTTGTGTGTTGCAGGTTCCATCAGCAACATCGATGACTCCGAGTACCAGTGCAATAAAAGTACTGTACGGAAGGTCATATCAGGAGTGGTAGGTGCTGCCTCCAGTGTTACCTCAATACAAGTTGCCAACCTGCTTCGACTCTTCAAGATACCTCAGGTAACTTACAAGATACAGTACTCGCCGAAGGAGGGAGACAGCGTATAAAAGTAGGCATTATAATAATAAAATGTATTGATATGTTATAAAAATGAGGACGCTGATAGCTCAGTGGTATGCGTGCTTGCCTTCTGAGCTCAAGATCGTTGGTTCAAACCCGGCCGAGGCCTTTAGTTTATTTTATCTGGGAGGTAAAATAAACTTAAGCACGCCGTCCTTCGGATGGGACGCTAAGCGATGATTCCGAGCCTGTACGATGTGACCTCGTAGTTAAGGTTAAATGTCCCGGTTTATGAATGGTCCAATTATGAATTTTGGATTTGGAATCTTGTAAAATGTACTTAGACCCCGAAGTTGGTTAGGTTAGGTTTTATGACTCATAAAACCTTTAAGCTTCCTAGCTTTAACAACGAGGTCATATCGCCTACTACCAGAGCGCTCTTTCGTCACCCTGGTGGACATGAGCCCGACTCTACTGTGGGAGTCCTAAATTTTGCCTACCCTAAATTTTTTATTCACCTGGGGTAAGGGTCTTTAACGAGTACCTGACATCGTACAGGCTCGGGACCATCGCTTAACGTCCCATCCGAAGGACGGCGTGCTTAAGTTTATTTTACCTCCCAGATAAAATAAACCAAGGGCTTCGGTCGGGTTTCAAACCCACACTCTTGAGCTCAGAAGTCAAGCACGCATCACACTGAGCTACCGGCGCCCTCAGACCCCGAAGTAAAATGGTCTTAGTTATCGTCTAATTTCGGTCAAAATTTACTCACAATCATATCTAAGTTAGCACATGTGACATATTTATTTCAAATTTTACGTTCATTACTAGATTTTTTGAGTTAGAGCACTATTGTATAGAATTTGCCTGAGTATTTCCCGGGGCCTCATTCCTCGCATGTGCAGACGTAAAAGATCGTAAGTATGAATGAAGGAAGAAGGTAGAGGTTCTTTGGAGCATATACCAGACTGTTATTTCTGGGAACGAGGTGAATAATATCCACCAAGAGAGAAATATATATATACATATACTGCCGTTAACTCCTGTCGATACGGGCAAACTGAATTTCTTCCGGTTGGGAGTATATGCGTCAAGATACGTGACAAAAAAAAAAAAAAAACTACGTAGTGAGCAAAAAAAAAACCACATTTTATCATGGGCGGAAGATAAGGCATGACAAGGTAGAAGCTAAACATCGCATAGGCGAAGGCTGATTAGAGACGTTTCGATTCTATTGAAGTAATAAAACCAATATCAGAAGCGGTATGAGTAGATAGGTTTTACAGGTTCTGGGCCAGAAAACGACCCTTCTCCATAGCTCTAGTATACAGTACGATGTCCCCAAACCATAGAAAACCAGCCTTAATCAGCGCTATCAATTCACCCGAAATTTCTGTTCTCGATTGGCTTTGGGGGGAGAGCGAAAACGTAATTGATTAATTCGTGCTGGATGTAATATCCAAAATATATGAACATTAAATTTATTAATATGTAAGTAAAAATGACAATGCAAATGGAAGTGTAAAAGGTGGAGGCCAGGATCTTGGCTGAAGAAGGGAGAAGAACGATGATGTCAGCAGCAATACCACGTAAGGAAGGGTGTGAGTCACCTGACATGGCAGCCAATCTGTGTACAGGAAAGAAGGCCAGCTAGCTTCACTTTTAGAGTCACCTTCATAGAGGTAGGTTCGTCTTGCCCAGTCACCTTCGAGGAGAATGGACGTGTTGGAGGAGGTCCCAACTGTTTGAGATGTGAGTTTTATAGAACTTCGTGCCAGTACAATTTTTATTATATGAAACGAAAAATGGTGGCTGTTAGTACAATCCTGTATCCGGGGCACTCCTCCCGGACGTGACACTGTGAAAGGCCAAGCCCCACACTTTTCACCGCCTGTGGCTGCCATCCTGGCCCTGGGTTAGGCCCAGGCACACCTCCTGCCTATTCCGTCTTTTCGATCTTTTCCATTCATCGATATTTTCTGTGATCCTCAATTTATTAACTTCTCACATGTCGGTCCTCATCTCAGCTCAGGTTTATTTTGTTTTTGGAGTGGAGCGTTGCTCTCTAGTGTTTGGCCGGCAGTGAGTTGATGAAAATGACACGGAACGGAAATAGGCAACGAAAGTTCCACTCTCCCCACTCAGACTTTGCCGACCGGCATTAGGAAGGGAGCGACCGGAGGGGAGGGAATGAATGAATGCACCTTGGCAAAACTGTAGTATTGAACTGTGTACAGCCACTATGCGTCTGCCTTAGCGTGCATGATCATTGTGTAAACAATGTAAAGTGAAGTGTCATAATGGCAATGATGTAATGATACAGATGAATCAAGCTCTCATTAAGATATTCACCAATCCTCACGACATGGAAATATTGAAGTTCTCACAACATCAAGGTAAGATCCATTGTTAATAAGTACATTCATACGAAATTTTAGTTGAAAATAATTTTTGACTGAAAGTAATTTTAAATTGAAATCATTTCAAATTCATCATGGAGGAGCTCCGCTCCTGCCGCGCGTCCCGCGACGCACACCTGTTTTTTTGTTGTAGACATTTCTTTAAGACGAATATCATCTATATTGTCTGATATCTATCTATACGTTCCATCTCACTGGAAAAGAAGAATGCGCGGAATGTGGAGTTAGATTCCAATAAGATTCTATTAATAAATGATTTTTACTCTACCCTGTGTACTAAGAGTCTTTCTCAAAATTTAACCTCGATAACCAACACTTCTAAAGAAAACGTTAGCCTTCGGGTTAATCGTAATTCTGTTTTATCCCGCCCTTAGTCGTTTTAAATAAATAAATAAATATTATTTTGATATAATATAAAATTGAAAGCTCACTGTAGCATGTTATGAGGAGAACAAAGAATGTTTAATTACGAGAGCTGTTTTGTAAATTAACTCTGGATGAATGAACTTGGAAATATTTATGTTCAAGTTGAGTGCTCTTCTTAGGGTCTGTGTAGAGTGAAACGATTCAGAAGGGGGCCCTTTTCATTCATAATGAACCATTTGACAGACAATCCTTTTTGAAAACCAACCATTTTCATTGATAAAATTTAATATGAATCCTTTTCATGTGTGAAGTTGTACAGAGGAAATATATTTAGAGGTAAATTCTGGGGAGCCATTATGGCAGTGTGAGGTAGAGCTTTGGTCGCATGGTCTCACCATGGTTTGCGGGTTCGAATCCCGTCAGGGAGTGAGTTTTATTTTCTAGATAAAACTACCTCCCGGGGCCATGGATGTCGTAAATAACTAGATAACAGAGTGACATGGCTAATATGCGTCGTACATAAGGCCAAAAAAAAAAGAAAAAACAAGCAGGTTCTTGGATGTGTGTGTTTCGCCTCTTTACACCCTAAATCAGAGGAAATTACTGGGCCGTATATTATGACTCTACAAAGGTGGCATTTCTAACTAAGTGCGGCTCTTGTGGTCCACACGGCAAACTTCCCAGCATGATATCAATAATAATAATATCACAAAATTAGGCATTTTATTCAGTATAGAATTGTTTATTCATTTAATTGAATTTAATATTTACATAGATTTTTAATTGCTATACAAATGCACATTGGTCCCATAGCCTATTTTTTAAATTTTGCTTTTAAAACACTCCTACATGTAAAATTTCATGACGATTCGATATTTTTATTCTCAACTTCCACTCACAGTCCCTTTCCTGATAACATGTGCCCCCCCCCCCCCCCCCCCCCCCCCCCCCCCCCATAGCCCCTGTTAAGAGTTTCGAGACGTCACACATTCTATTTTTCAATTTGGCTATTAAGAATACTACATGTTAAATTTCATTAAAATCCGATCATCCGTTGATGAGCTAGACCTATTTTTATGCTAGACCTCCTCACAACCCCATTCCCCTTAAGAGAGATTCTATATTCTGGGATCTTTTATTATTAAATAATAATTTGTCGGGCAAAAATGGTTATTATAACTAGCTTTTTCAAATAGCTTTTACAAATTCTATCATATGGAATTAAAAATATACAACCAAAATTCCGGAATTTAAAATGTTGGGACTCCGAAATCCCAAAACTCCAGGGCTAAAAATGTTCGGATCCGAAAATTCTGATATTCAAAATGTTAGAATCCAGAAATCCCGGGATTTAAATTGTTGGCATCCCGAAATTCCGGGTTGAAACAATTGACCGGAATTGCAAAGGCTGGTAGTGTCCTTCGTTGCCCCCAGTAGGCTAAGTTAATTATGCACTAGTCCGCTCTTGGCCGCAGCCTAATTCAATATTCCTTTCGCTCTGTACAAGCCACTGAGATCTAAGCCCTTATCCTCAGGATTTTGATAGAAAAATAGTATTCAAGCCAAATAAATAAATACTACTAAATGATATATATACAAATATATATTAATTGAAAGTTAAACAACTAATAATTAAGTTAGGTTAGGTTAGGTTTTATGACTCATGCCCGGGCTTTAACTACGAGGTCATATCGCCTACTACCAGAGCGCTCTTTCGTCACTCTGGTGGACATGAGCCCGACTCTACTGTGGGAGTCCTAAATTTTGCCTAACCTAAATTTTCATTCATCTAGGGTAGGGGTCTTTAACGAGTACCTGACATTGTACAGGCTCGGGACCATCGCTTAACGTCCCATCCGAAGGACGGCGTGCTTAAGTTTATTTTACCTCCCAGATAAAATAAACTAAGGGCCTCGGCCGGGCTACGAACCCACGACCTTGAGCTCGGAAGTCAAGCACGCATACCACTGAGCTACCGGCGCCCTCTAATAATTAAGTTTTAAATAAAGAAATACACACATTGTGTCTCCTTTACCAACACATGGGCGCCGGTAATTCAGTGCTAGCGTGCTTGCTAGCTGATGTGAGCTCAAGATTGCTGATCCGTAACCCGACCAAAGCCCTTACATTTTTCTACTGAGAAATGGAAAAAAAAAAACTTGAGCACGCCGTCCTTCGAATGGGATGTTAAGCAATTGTCCCGAGGCTGGGTACTTCCTAAAGATTCCTACCCCAGGTGAGTACAAATTTAGGTTAGGCAACATTTAGAACTCCCATGGTAGAGTCGGGCTCATGTCCAACAGAAGCGCTCTGGTAGTAGTCGATATAACCGCATTGTTAAAACCAGGACATGAGTCACAATAACTAACGTAATAAATACGGAGAATGGAGGGCACCGGTAGCTCCATTTTCCTTGATTTTCCCGTTCCCTTTATTAAATTTCTTGTTTCGTTGCTTCCTTTCTCTTCCATTTCATTCTTTGATGTTTTTTTCCACATTGTCATTTCATTCTAATCTCAGTTTGATACACATTTTAAATTGGAGGGCGCCGGTAGCTCAGTGGTATGCGTGCTTTACTTCTGAGCTCAAGTATGTGGGTTCGTAACCCGACCGAGGCCCTTAGTTTATTTTATCTAGGAGGTAAAATAAACTTAAGCACGCCGTCCTTCGGATGGGACGTTAAGCGATGGTCCCGAGCCTGTACAATGTCAGGTACTCGTTAAAGACCCCCTACCCTAGATGAATGAAAATTTAGGGTAGGCAAAATTTAGGACTCCTACAGTAGAGTCGGGCTCATGTCCAGCAGAGTGACGAAAGAGCACTCTGGTAGTAGGCGATATGACCTCGTAGTTAAATCCCATAGTCATAAAACCTAACCTAACCTAACATTTTAAATTCCGGAATTTCGGTTGTATATTTTTAATTCCATATGTTAGAATTTGTATTGTATTGTTCATATTTATGTATAATTCATTTTACTAAATTGCATTGCTAGGGAAGTAAAATAAATTATTACAATGAACATTAATGTTATTATTTAAGCTAGTTATAATAACCATTTTTGACCGACAAATTATTATTTAATAATAAAAAATCCCAGAATATAGAATCTCGTTTTACCTTGGTTACATCTCTAAACATATTTTCTCTGTACAACTTGACACATGAAAAGCCTTCTTTGTTTGTGACGCCATGTTTTGCTTTCTGCATTAGTAATTCGTTGATCAACTGCTTCTGTTCATATTTCTTCCACATTTATTTTTAAGGTAATAATTTTTTCTTTCTTAATTACATATTTTCTCTACAAATTCTTATCAACTCTGTTTTTAATTAATGTTTGCATCTTCTGTAAAGATAAGCCTAATCCCTAAACGACTCTTCTTTATAGTATTTTATACTGTTTCATTTGTATTATTATTATTATTATTTAGATTCTTGAAGTTTTGTTGTCACTTCTCTATTGACTATTTTAAAAAAATAACATACATTTTAATTGCTTCTTTTGGTTTAAATCTCCTCCCGTTGCCACATATCCATGGTGATAACTTCTTTACATCACAGTACTATAATAAAAAATACCTAATTTAAGTAAAATTTCAAAATACCCAATGCGGCAAACATGATTAATTTCGAGTATTGGTAATTCGGCGTTTGCATAATCTTAAGTTTGGCCATTTTGAGAGATTCAAAGTCCGAAAAAATATTATACTTAGAATATTAGAAAAATTGCAACGTACAATAATTCGTACTTCGCGTAAAACTTATATACCGGGTGTTCATTTTATCTTGATCCAGGTAAATAACTCGAAAAATAATTATTTTCTCAAAAAAAGCTTGAGACAAAAAATGTAGAGTAGAATTGACCGCATTATTTGCTGTAATCTAATTTTTAAACAAATGAACGTTTTTAACGTTTTTTATGAATTTAAAAAAAAAAAATTTGACAACCAATTTTTTTTTTCTTTAGATTCCTGGGAAAAAATGAAGGGAAGGTTAAATGAGATATTTTTTTGTTAGACCAATATTAAACCTAATAAATGAATTTTATTGTAGTTAATGTTCGAACTGATGTCCTGCAACTTCAGTGCATTTATCGAAGTTGTTCCAGAAAATTGCTCAAGGTAATTCCCTATTAAGAAAGTCTTGATATTTCTGATCATTTAAATTTCAGTCGATAAAAAAGGGACCAATTACTTTGCCATTGATAATTCCAGCCCATACATTAACTGACCATGGATGTTGTTTATTCATTTGACGAAACCAGCGAGGATTTTCTGCACTCCAGTAATGCATATTATGCCTATTTACTAATCCAATATTGGTGAAAGTTGATTCGTCTAAAAACATTATGTACCGAAAAAAATCACAATTAATTTGACATTATTATTATATCATTATTTTTCGTGTTATTTAATTGGGTCATGATAAAATGAACACCCTGTATAAGCCACTACCTCATGAGTGGCAGTCAGCTGATTGCTAACATACCAGTAATCCCAGCTATTCCTTTGAGATAGACCCAGGCATTTGCCATCCCTGTCAGTTAGGTTGAAATGAATATCACATCATTATGAAAATTTATATTTATTTTTTTTCAAGTTTAACATCATTTTGCACTTCAACTATGATAATGCCACCATATTTTGAACTTAGTTTCCCACACGAACGTTGCGGTGCTATACTGCCGCCCGGGAAGCCCTAGATTCTACGTTTTTCGATCCCTTCCGCGGGCAGCATTGAGCTGTAAGCGCTCGTTTTCACGTTTTCGAATCCTTCCGCGGGCAGCATTGAGGCGCCCGGTAAGCCCTAGATTCCACGTTTTTCGATCCCTTCCGCGGGCAGCATTGAGCTGTAAGCGCTCGTTTTCACGTTTTCGAATCCTTCCGCGGGCAGCATTGAGGCGCCCGGTAAGCCCTAGATTCCACGTTTTTCGATCCCTTCCGCGGGCAGCATTGAGCTGTAAGCGCTAGTTTTCACGTTTTCGAATCCTTCCACGGGCAGCATTGAGGCGCCCGGTAAGCCCTAGATTCCACGTTTTTCGATTCCTTCCGCTGGCAGCATTGAGCTGTAAGCGCTAGTTTTCACGTTTTCGAATCCTTCCGCGGGCAGCATTGAGGCGCCCGGTAAGCCCAAGATTCCACGTTTTTCGATTCCTTCCGCTGGCAGCATTGAGCTGTAAGCGCTAGTTTTCACGTTTTCGAATCCTTCCGCGGGCAGCATTGAGCCGCCCGGTAAGCTCTAGTTTCCCTATCCGTGGTCTAGTAGATAAGTGACACTAGGAAGATAATATCATAGATAAGTACGAGTACATTCCTGTTAAACGTATATTTGTTCCGATATTGACTACGTGGTCCCAATATCAATTTTCTCATTACTATGCTAACTACATTTGAGAGGAGAGACGGGTCCCCTTCACTGTTATTAGGTTACTGCAGGGTCCTGTTATTAAGTAGCTGTTCGTGTGTGCGTCTGTCTGTGCCTTAGACTCTACAGGTTTCTTGTTAAGATTGTTCGATCTCGAAATTTGGGAAGACTAGCCCAAACTAGAGTTAGTTATTATGACTCATGCCTGGGCTTCAACTACAAGGCCATTTCGCCTACTACCAGAACGATCTTTCTCACATGCTCTAGTTTTTTTTTACCTCCCGGATAAAATAAGCTAAGGACCTCGGCTGAGTTTTGAACCCGCAATCTTGAGCTCAGTAAGCAAGCACATATACCACTGACCTATTAACGCTCTCAACTAGGATTGCTGATACTATTATTTTGATCCTTCTGGTTGGATTGGACTATCAATACATTTTTTCGGATCAACGGAATTTTTACTTTCTTATTCCTACAGTTATAAGAAGTATTGTAATCGTGCGAAAATCCGAGATCGAGCTTTCAACATATTTTGACATATCAAGGTTCTCGGAATACGTTTTGACCACTTTCGCGATGCTTTCTGTCTATGCATGTGTGTGTTATTTACACATTTACATATTTGTTTATGACCTAATCTAAAATATTTTTAAGTAACAGTTGTAGATAATACTAAAATTCATAATTTATATGAAGTACGATTTTTTACAGGTCGTCCGGTTTTCGAGATATATGCCGAAAAACATCAGAAATTTTTAGACGTTTCCTATTTACCCGAAAACGGTTAGTCCTATTGAATAATTGATTCCTACCAAGATTGTTCATTATAAAATTGCCGATCGCTAATAAGTCGTAATAAATCGTAACGTAATCGTTAACGTGCTACGTAAATCGTAGCAACGAATCCGTACATATGTACACACACACACACATGGTCATAAACATAAGCGATATCTTGTGAAATGTAAAGTCATTTTGAGTTTCGTCCAAATTTCAAGTTCAAAGCTACAATCGTTTTTGTGGTGGACCAAACAGACATCATCGCAAAAATAGTCAAAACATATTCAGAGGACTTTGAAACATGAAAATCCGTTGAAACTTCGATCTCGGATTTTTGCACGATTACAATACTTTTTTTATTATAGGTATAGGAAAGTAAAAAAAAAAAAAAAAAAAAAAAAAAAAGGCCCATACTCAATTTCAATTTTATCATAAACACATAAATTTCCCTATGGGAATGTAAAAATATATAAAATAAATACAGAGAAACTCTTTGTATCAAAGAAAAATGTTCAACAGCGGAGGCCCCGATATTCACAGGAATATCATGCAAATGAGGAAAATATAAACACAAAATAAGGATTTCCATTTTCCAAGAAAATAAATTTGTTTCGAAATTACAGGACTTTTTTTTTCGCCCTCACAAAAAAGATACAAAGGAAGACTACGGTAGTAAAAAGAACCTCATTATAAATTTTTATTATTTATTTTTTTTGTTACTTTTATTTATTTTTTTCTTGTAATGTTTGGAAGTATTGCAATCATAAAAAAATCCGAGATCGAGTTTTCTACTGATTTTGACGCTTTAATGTCTCCTGAACACGTTTTGATTATTTTCGCGATGATATCTGTGAGTGTATGTGATTGCAACTTTGTGAGTGCTCTAACTCAGAAACGATTGTAGTTATGTACTGTGATAATTTATAAAAATGTTTTAAATAAATAAAAATAAAATAAACAAATAATAAATATAATTAAATAATAAAATTACCACATTTCCTGTAGAAATTATAGCTTGTCTTCTACTAAATTTTGATTTCTAAAGTAATTTCCGATAAGGGTCCTAATATTGGGTTTATTAATATTGGGTTTATTAATATATAAACCTACATTATAAATAAAATCAAAATATCAAAATGACATTTAAAATCAAATTACAATAAAAATCTACAAACTAATTTCTACATCTACTTTAGTCTCTTTTCTTTTTAAATATTGCGGTCATTCAATATTATTTTGGGCATATAAACATATAAATAAATAAAAGTACCTTTGCGCATCTATTTCACTGTTATTTTCACTCCTACCTGGTACACTACCTTAAGCCTAAAAACACTTCTCTCTCTAGACTGTCCACCTCTACATCTCTCCTTAGACTGTCTCTCCCTATTTAAAACAGCTGATCGTTGTCTTTTGTCTCCATTCATTGGTTGTTCACATTT
Source organism: Aradus depressus (assembly GCA_963662175.1). NCBI lineage: Eukaryota > Metazoa > Arthropoda > Insecta > Hemiptera > Aradidae > Aradus > Aradus depressus. The sequence goes on along the minus strand of OY759222.1, from coordinate 12,028,979 downwards.
AGTTTTAATACAAAATACAAGTCCATTTTTGTATATTTATTCACTATTTTAGTTATTTCACTCCTAACAGCAGTTCTTTACACAAATAATAATAATTGATTTTTTAAATGTATTAATCATTCTAATGTGTGTGAATTTATACATCAAAGTACTTGAAATTTGGAATGAAAAAATCATATGTGCTAACTTAGATTTGGTTCATTTTTGCGAAAACGGACGAAAATTCATATTACTTTGCATCCGGTTCTAAATACAAAAACTGAGTTCAGTTGTGTGAGTTCTCTAGTCGCTCTGGTGGACAGCCCGATTCTACTTTGGGAGTCCAACATTTTGCCTACCTAGATTAATTCACCTAGGGTTGGCATCTTTAACGAGTACCTGACATCGAATCGTGACCATCACTTAACCTCCCATCCGAAGGACGGCGTGCTCAAGATTTTTTTTGTCCAGGTTTTGAACCCGATATCTTGAGTTCATTAGGCTATCACGCTACCTCTGAGCTACCGGTGCCTCCAATTTCAAAATATATTCCAGTTCCTCTTCAACTTTCTCTGGAGGTTGTGAAGAACGTACTTTTGGGTCTGGATATATGTAAAGTGTTCTGTGTAAATAGCGTGTCTTTGTATTGTTTCAGGAACTGTTTATATTATGAGATCGTTATGAAGTGTTCTGTTGTTTACATATGGCAGGCATTGTATAATGAATCTGAGGGTTTTAGATTGAAACACTTCAATTCGTTGTATGTTGGATGTTTTTACTGAACTGTATACTGATCTGTTGTGATAATAAAAAAAAATACAATCAAAAATAATTATTCAATTTGATAATAAATATATTATCACATTTCCTGTAGAAATTGCTAGTCTTATAATTTTGATTTCTACAGTAGTTTTCCAAAAGGGTCCTAATAGTAGAAATAAAAACTTTATGACGTCCAATTTTGAAGAAAGTGCACGTATATAAATAAATTAAAATTTTTAATTATTCCATTTGGATTTCTTCTGAAATATAATTCTGAGATGCCAGGAAATTAATTTTTTTTTAACATTTGAAATAGAAATGAAATTGCTTATCATATCGTATAACCTACAAAAAAAAGTCTCGGTGAATCACCGATAATGTACGTCCCCATCACAAATTAACAAACTATCCCTCATCGTTCGGACCCTTCGCATTCAAACAGGTGTCTGAGTTCACTTACCTGGAATCACAGATAACATGTGATAATAAGACTTCTGTGGAAACTAAGAAACGGATCACGGCCGCCAATCGCTGCTACTTTGGGCTACGGAAACAACTGGCGAGCAACCTTGTGTCTCGGCGCACAAAGTCGGTCCTGTACAAAACACTAATTCGCCCTGTACTCACCTATGGCTCGGAAACATGGACCACAACTAAAGCCGAAGACCGGGACCTCCGTCTAGTTTTTGACCCCGTTTGCGACGGAGGAAAATGGAGGCGCAGAAGCTATCAGGAGGTGTACGAGCTGTACAACGAGCCAGACATTGCTAGTGTGGTAAAACTGGGCAGACTTAGATGGGCCGGCCATGTCGCCAGAATGCATGAAGATATGATCCCGAAGAAAGTTCTATCTGAGCCCTTATATGGACGTCGAGGAGTGGGAAGACCGAGGCTAAGGTGGTCTGACTGCGCCAGGAGCATCGGGATCCGTAACAGCACAAAACAGGGACACATGGCGATTGATGTTGGAGGAAGCCAAGACTCGTCAGCGGATTGTAGAGCTACACTAAATAAATCCCTCTAAAACCAGTCATCATCAATACATGGAAATTCCTGAATTTAGTCTGAGGATACTAAATTTTGTGTTTTTGGGATTTTTGTTTTAATTCCCTCTACTCAATGTCGTTATTATAGGATTATGGTTACACATATTAAATTTCGTGTCGATGCCTTCATAGTATCCTGAATTAAAATGATATTCCATTGAAACTCAATATTGAATTGCCATTTTTTCAATGAAAGTATTGTTAGTGAAACGGTCATCTTTAAAAGACAGTTTTATATGCTGAAAACAATGGTATTGTGAAACTACTACTAGTGATTCACCACATTTTTTATTTTATATGATCTAGAAGGGTGTTGTTCTGTTTAGTGGGAAGGTTTACGACGGTCCTTTCCACGTTATCAAATGCAGTCTCCCCATCTTATACCACTCTTCGACACCACTTCATACATTTTTCACCCCTAGTTTCTTTTCTCCCCTTACATCCCTTCCCTCTTGTTTGCTATAAAACTTTTCTTTTCCTTTCTACTTCTTAGTTTAGGAGGTTCACTCAACGTTAATAAGTGAAGAAGCTTAAAGTGGAGTAGAACATGACTGGAAGTAGAGGTTACTATTCTAGAGGCTAGAATACTTAAGTATTTAACAATACTAAGTATCTATTCAAAAATGAAACATTTCCATTTTTCTTAACTATCTTCCTTTAAATAAAAAAAAGTATTCAAGTACCGCTATCAGGAATATATTTATCAAAACTCATTTTGCTCATCAACTCGCATGAAATATTGTCAAAAAGAATTGAATATATCAGCAGTATCCAACGAATGGTTTCAGAATTCATCATGAGAAATTTTTGATTCAATTTGAAGTAGGAAAGTTGAGTTCGAAATCAACGGAAATTTTCGGAAGAAAAAACAAAGCTAATATGTGAGTGACGCGGTACTCACGAGAATTGAATGTGTAAACATCTGCTTTAGTTTCAAAAATTTGCTTTCGTGCACTGATTACCCATTTCAAGAGATACCGAACAGCTTATTTATTTTTAAATGACAAACTTAATCTGCAAATGAGTAAGAATCGAAGCATTTCAACAACAAATTCCATCGATGCTAGAAATTGAAGAACAATAAATTTGAAAGTTTAATTCCTCATCCTATTTTTCTTATTGTAACAAGAGAAAAATAGTATGGGGAATTAAGCTTTCAGAATTATTGTTATTCAATTTCTTTTATACATGAATTTATAGGTTTGTGATAGCTAAAATAAGATATATACAACTGTGATTGTAGTGTCTCTAAATACCACGAGATTACAGCGTCGATGGAATTTGTTGTTGAAATGCTTCAATTAGCAGATTACGTTTGTCATTTAAAAATGGAATAAGCTGTCCTGAAATGGGTAAAACATTATAGTTAGTTATTATGACTCATGCCCGGGCTTTAACTACGAGGTCATTTCGCCTACTACCAGAGCGCTCTTTCGCCACTCTGGTGGACATGAGCCCGACTCTTATGTGGGAGTCCTAAATTTTGCCTATCTTAAATTTTTATTCACCTAGGGTAGGTGAGGTCTTTAACGAGTACCTGGCATCGTACAGGCTCGGGACCCTCTCTTAACGTCCCATCCAAAGAACGAAGTGCTTAAGTTTATTTTACCTCCCAAATAAAATAAACTAAGGGCCTCGGTCGAGTTTCGAACCTACGTTCATGAGCTCAGAAGGCAAGCACGCATACCACTGAGCTACTGGCGCCCTCATAGGAATATATATTTTGTCTATTACATCCAATAACACAGATTCAAAAAAACATTAATGTTTTAAAAGTTAATTTGAAATGTTTAAAGTATAAATAAAGATAGATATTAATTTTATATGTGTTTTGTTGAGCTAGGTGTCATATATGTCTACAAGTCCGGAGCTGTCAAACAAACAAAGGTTTGAGTACTTCACCCGAACTATACCATCGGATCACCATCAGGTGAAGGCTATGGTGGAAATCGTCAAGCGGCTTGCTTGGAGCTACGTCTCTATCGTTTACGAAGAGTCGAATTATGGCATAAAGGTATTTATTTTATTTATTATTTTTCTCTCAAAATTATCCTTGATATTGGTTTTTATCTATTCCTGAATTTTACCTAACTCTACGGATGGGCGATAGTCGATAGTAGGCCACTATTGATGAAAAAGTATATATAATTCAGAAAGTTGGCGATTTTCATGCGAATTACATTCCAATTCCAATATTATATTATAAGATGATTTGTGATGTATAAAAATACACACAGTTTTATTTTATACCAGAACCAGTTTTCGAAGCAACAGCGTCATCATCAGTGGTTCATCCCACCCACACAGCACAGCGGTTGGAAGATAACTGGCGCGCTGTGCTGTGTGGGTGGGATGAACCACTGATGATGACGCTGTTGCGTCGAAAACTGGTTCTGGTATAAAATAAAACAGTGGGAAGACAACGTCTTTTATTTCTATTAGAAATCTCGTCCCACAACATCTTAATATCACATATGAAAAATACACACATTCAAATAATTAATATTATAAAATTAATTATATTTATTTATATAAAGAAGCAACTAAATTAGTGAATAATAATATGAATGCATTTTGTTTTAAAACAACCCATGAACAAAAAAACAAAACACGACCATCAGCTGTTTTGAATTAGTGTAGAGGAGTCGAAGGTTGGAAGGTCTGAGTTGAGATGGAATGAGAGTTTAGGCTTAAGTTGTGGACAACTAAGTTGTAGTGAATTGATTGTGATTTATTGGAGTTTTAATTGAAATAGATGCACAAAGAAGGTACTTTAATTTATTTGTATGTTTTATATGCCCTAAAAAAACTTAAATTTGAAGAATGATCAGTATTTAGAAAGAGAAGAGACTAAAATATAAGTGTAAACATTAGCTTGTAAGATTTTTTTTTGTAGATAATTTGATTTTTTTAATCTCCTAGTTATTAATTTTATAATGTAGTTTAAGTATATAAACCCAATTATTTGTTCTCGTAAATTCTATGCTATTCCTTTTCCCTGTTGGCCCAGTAAGATAATTTGAAAACCTTTGAATTTGATTTAATATTTTTGCAAAATTTAGAAAAACAATATGGCATCCCTTTAGAAATCCAAATGAAAAGTTTGTTAATTGAATTTTTTTTTAATTTACGTGCAATTTCTTAAAAATTGTACGTCTTGAATTTTTTATATTTTTTTAGGGCCCTTTTCGGAAAGTAGTGTAGAAATCAAAATTTAGTAAAATACTTGAGAGATATAATTTCTACAGGAAATGTGGTAATTGAATTATTCTTTTTGTTTTAATTATTACTTATATTTATTTATTTTTAACAACATATTTAATTATCGCAGATTATTTAATTTTTATTTTTACGTTTCACAATTCCAAGTTCCATGCGCAACACACTAACTCGAACTGAGAAATGGAAAGGAAACTGAGAAGAAGAAAAATAATAAAGGGAAGGAGTTTCTTGGAAGAAGGTCCGCCATAGAATCATAATAGACGAATATTTCTGCTTTAGCCCTCTGTACTAGGAATTGCATTGGTTTTGTGTTCACAATTGGCAAGCGTTCATTCAAAATATTCAAATATTTCTAGGAAAAAATCTGTTTCCGATCAAAGTTGATTAACTTAGGTTGAAAAGTTACACTTTTTTAAAAATACATAAGAAAATTTCGATATATTTAAAATAACTTTCCCCTTTAATGAAGGAAAATTCGTATCGATAGTTACTTGGGTCTATCGATGGAACTATCAACTATCGCCCATCTCTACCTAACTGCACGAATTAATCAGCTATGTTTTCGCTCTCCCTCTGAAACCAATGTAACAAATTCGTATTGATAGTTACTTGGACTATCGATGGAACTATCGACTATCGCCCATCTCTACCTAACTGCACGAATTATTCAACTATGTTTTTGCTCTCCCTCTAAACCAATGTAACAAATCTGTATCGATAGTTACTTGGACTATCGATGGAACTATCAACTATCGCCCATCTCTACCTAACTGCACGAATTAATCAACTATGTTTTTGCTCTCCCTCTGGAACCAATGTAACAAATTGTTTGAAAATCGTATTGATGCGTTCGGCAGTTATTTCGGTATATGTGTTGAGTCCCTTCCCCACTTTCCGTAGACAGATTTGGCTCAACAATCAACAAGTGTCGTCCTTACTTGCTTCTATACTCTCATAAAATTTCATGTGAATTTTTATCTTGTTCACAGATGACAAAATAAAAAAAAACGAGTTCGATATATCGATGTATTAAGTTTGATTTCATTTTATTCAATTTCATGCTATAGAGGCCGCCGGTAGCTCAGTGGTATGCGTGCTTGCCTTCTGAGCTCAAGATTGTGGGTTCGAAACCCAATCGAGGCTCTTAGTTTATTTTGTCTAGGAAGTAAAATAAACTTAAGCACTTCGTCCTTTGGATGGGACGTTAAGCGATGGTCCCGAGCCTGTACGATGTCAGGTACTCGTTAAGGTACCTAGGTAAATAAAAATTTAGGGTAGGCAACATTTAGGACTCTCACAGTAGAGTCGGACTCATGTCCACCAGAGTGACGAAAGAGCGCTCTGGTAGTAGGCGATATGGCCTCGGAGTTAAAGCCCGGGAATGAGTCATGGTTCTTCTGAGTAACTTGACATAAAAAACAGACTTTCCCAAGATTTTCATTTTGTTCAGTGGCTTATTACATTTTTTAACATTTCCTCAAATAAGAAGCCCTGGATACACTATCTCATCTCTTGAACTGTAATTATTGTTTATTTTGTTAATTCGTTGAAGTGAAGCTACAAACTCGTCTCTCGATAATATATAGTAGAATTGAGGGTGTTATGGTCCCACAAAAAAAAAAAATAAATAAATATAGTGGAATTCAAAACAAAAAAAATATATAAAAACATTAAGATTTAATTTTTTTCCGAAAGCATTTAAAACTTTTTCAAGAAGGAAATAAAAGAGAATAAAGCCAATTTTCACTTTAAAAGTTAAAGTGCTAACTCCTGTTATATTTTCTTTCTAAAATGTAAATTGGCCAAGTTATAGCTTTGAAACAGTAGGTACTTAATCATTGAGGTTGTTATTTTTACAAAAATATATAACAAATATTACTTTTGGCTTTGGTGATCTTGTGAATAGCGTCGCGATTCATGCCCGGGCTTGACGCCTACTACCAGAACGCTCTTTCGCCACTCTGCTGGGCATGAGCCCGACAGTACAATGCGGCATGCTCAAGGTATTTTCACCTCCCTCAGCTCAGTAGGCTAGCACGCAACCTTCTTCTCTCTCTCAGCTACTGGCGCCCTCTAATAGCGTCTAGGACTGGCAACCAAAAGGACTGTTTGAGTACCTTTTTCAAAAATGTTACCTCTTAAATTTCCAACTACCAATATCCAGATTGTCACATTTGACTAAAAATCAATAGATGTCGTCCAAAGATCCTGGTAACACATACAAAATATTGTGTCTATACATTCTATCGAGAGTTACCATGTACACAGACATGAAATTGTTTTTAACTACTGTTCAGGATTATTTTTTATTACTTCATAGGGTTTTGAATATAAATATCAAATTTCATGTCGATCCATTCAGATTCGGCAGATTAATTGTGAGTTTATAAATTATGAGTTGAGCCCCCTCTGACCCCCAGTTTCCCTTCTGCCGATTTTGCTGAAAATTGGTAAGTGTCGTCTTTATGTAGTTTTGAATTCACATATGAAATTTTGTGTCGATACTCTCATTACAGCGGCAGTTAATAGATTTTTTGAGTTAATTTCAGAGGTTGTAAAGCCTTCCCTCTAATCCCCCCTTTAGGCCAATTTCGCTGAAAATTTTTATGAAATGAAATGAAAAGAAATTTTTGAATGAAATTAAAAGAAATTTCATCATTCTTCCTAAGAATAAATACATATGGTGGTCCTTATGAGGTTATGGCCACAAATATAAACGTTTGTGTCGATACAATTATTCTATTAACCATTATTAGAGCTTTTGTGTTAAGCTTCTTCTCTAATCGTCCTCTTGATTCGATTTGGCTGAAAAACAGTAAGTGTCGTCGATAGAGGCTTCTGAGTTCACATACAAAATTTCGTGGCGATACATTCATTCTATCGGGAGTTATCTTGTTCACAAACACACAGGTTTCGGAAAACATTAAATTCCGTTGAAAACTCCGCATCGCATTTTTGACCGATTACATAACTTCCTCTATACTTATTATTGTGGAAGTTTAAAAAAACGTTTAATTCAACCACTGGTTAAATAAATAATTGCAAATAATAAATTACTGTCTTCATGTTATCAGGCTTGTATGAATAAAGTACGATATTTGTAAAGTTACATAAATAAATTAAAAAAAAATTAAAAAGAATGAATAATTTGATACAAAAATGCTGCAATCTGGTAAAATATAAATAATTGAGTATCTAGAGCAGGAATGGCCAACCCGCGGCCCGCCTTGAATAATTTTACGGCCCGCGAGATTCATCACAATTTTACAAAATATGTTTTTGCACAAAACATGTGCATATACACGCATTGAGATCGACTTGAAAAGCTAAGTGAAAAAGTTGAGAAACAAATATCTCACTAATTAAATAAATTAAATATTATTCGATCATTTCATTATTATCATTATTATATTATCTATGTTTATATGTATGAATAATAATAAAAACAATAAGAATAACTCATTCTGTTTTAAATTTTCATTCCAAAAATTTTTTGGAGTGGGTCCAAATCTAATATGGGGATATATAATTTAATATGCGGCCCGTGGGATTATAATGCATTTTCAACGTGGCCCGCAAGATCATTTGGGTTGACCACCCCTGCTCTAGAGCCACATTTAATTTTCTTACAGAATTTTAGTTACATTTCACCCAACATACTTTCTATACGATTTCCAAAGAAGATTGGATTAACTGAACGATTGATCTTACATGGCAGGATTTTTAGTTAGGAATTGTTCACATCACTCCATGGAGGATGGCGACGTTCCACAAGGATCTATATTGGTCTCTCTTTTTATTTCTCCAGCGGAGTTTTCAAGAGAATTTTTGTTATTCGACCCTCTTTTTCTTAATTTAAATAAAACCAAATGGCTGTCTGTTTTTGTGTTTATGAACACGATAACTCCAGATAGAATGATTGTATCGACATGAAATTTTATATATGTATCCATAATCCTCTAAGGACAACGTCTATTGATTTTCAGCCAAATCGACCAAAAGGGAAGAAGGGTATAGAGAGAGGCTTAACACAAAAATTCTAAAAACTGCCATTGTAATGAATGTATCGATATGAAATTTCATATGTATACTAGCAGTAATACCCGGCGTTGCCCGGGGAACTTTGACTTTTCTCCCAATATCTCCTATAAGGCTATTCAGTTCCTCGACAGTACATTCATGATGTTATAATCTTCAATTATTCATACGGAATAAGGCTTATAGTCCTTCAACTGTAGTAACGCTAGCTTTGGAGCTAAAACTAATTTATTCAAAAAGATTTCTCATTAATCGTTGCAATGGTTTTCGAGTTACAAAGATTGCGTGAGTGGATGCTGGGATGGACCAGGGGTTGATTAAAAAATAGACCTTAACCTTCCGGTAGATAAAACTTATCTATTCAAAAAGATTTCTCATTAATCGTTGCAATGGTTTTCGAGTTACAAAGATTGCGTGGGTGGATGCTGGGATAGACCAGGGATTGATTAAAAAATAGACCTTAACCTTCCGGTAGATAAAACTTATCTATTCAAAAAGATTCCTCATTAATAATGATTATAATCATTATTAATGAGGTAAATGAGATAATGGCAGTGGTTTTTGAGTTATAAAGATTGCGTGGGTGGATGCTGGGATGGACCAGATATTGAGGTACTAATACGCCTATAACCTTCCACAGACGATGACGAACAAATTAAAAAAAAAATTAATCAAATCCATCAAGCCGTTCGTGAGTTATAGCGGTACAACGCACAGACATTTTCAGCTTTATATATATGATGCCATACATGGATGAATTATATTAATTTTCAGGGGAGGCTCAACTCAAAAATCCCAAAAACTTTTGAGGTGTAATAAATGTATCGATACAAAATTTATTATTGAGGGCTCAGAAGCCACTATGTAAGTCAAATATTGAGTTTTTCAGGGAGAGCGAAAACGTATATGATTAATTCGTGCTAGGGAAGTTCATAGCCGGTGATTCACCGATGATGTTTTTCACAGTTTTTATATATGCTTACAGTTCGTAAGACAATTTGCTGTTGAGGTAGGTCAGTGGAGGTTGTGCTGTCGATACTGAAAACGCTCAACACTGAACTAAGAAAAGTCAGTTTTTTTTTTTACTTCCCGAACTATCTGACTGTAGGGGATGTTATGTAATTCTTCAGAAATTCGATGTTGAGTTTTCATCGAAATTTATAGTTTTTTCACCCCCAAATAGATAGCCACCGGTAGAATGAATTTTTACATGTACAGTAGAACCTCTATAAGTCGAACATCAAGGGAGACGAAAAAAAATTCGAGTTATAGAGTTTTCGACTTATGGAGGATTTCGACAGGCGGATTTTGATTCGACTTGTAGAGGTTAAGATTCATTCTAACTAATTTTGAGTTAGAGAGGTGAAATAAATATAAATTCAAGTTACAGAGGTAACAAACCTATTTATATTTATTGTAAATCAACATTATTTCAAAACATCCTTAAAATAAAAAATACATAGTACATATATGTATGTAGGTATTAAAAAAAGTCAGTAATTTTTTTTTTGCTTTAGATAATTCGGTTGTTCTCTATCTATAGCATTATCTAAGGTATAAAGAACAGACAATTCTACTACTTCTGACAATTTTTCAATCGACAACAAATGACTTGCTTCGCTAAAGTTCAAATGAAATCAATAATAATATCCTTTATCTTAGATTTGGTAATCCTATTTATTGTATACTCCTAAATTGTTTTATAAGAAACAATGGAGTACAATGTCGGCAAATTCTTGAAGTCGGTAACTTATTTTTCTTCGAGCTATAGAGGTAATAAGTTTCAAATAATCGAGTTGTAAAGGTTGTAAAATAAAAGATTGCTATGTTCGAGATACAGAGGTCCAATTTATTTTTTCGAGTTATAGAGGGAAAATATGTACCAAAAGGGCTTGTAGGGACTCACTGATTATTTCGACTAATAGAGGGTTGAGATTTCGAGTATTGGAGATTTTGGGGCTTGAAGGGAAAGGAACAAAACTTTTTTTCTAGTTTTGGAGGTTTTCGACTTTCGAGGTTCGACTTAAAGAGGTTCTACTGTATATCCAAAACCTCCCTAATAACTATCGATGTAATGAATGTATCAATACATAATTATATATTTTGATCCAAATCCTCATAAAGGCGGCACCTATAAATGTTCAACTTAATCGGATGAACGGAAGGAGGGGTTCAGAGGGGAGGAAGGAGGGGGGTTGAACTTAAAAACTGTAATAACTGTCTGTGAATGACGTATCGATAAGAAATTTAATATGTAGATCCAGGACCCAATAAGGACACCTGTCAATTTTCAGTAAAATGGGTCGAAAGGATGGGAGGGGGAGGGTCAGAAGGGGGGGCTCAACTCAAAAGCCTTTAATAACTGTCAAACGCTGATATTACCACTTATCGCGATATAATACAAAACCACGTATTAGTTAATAGATATAGGCGATGAACTTGAAATGGTGGATCGATTGTTGTTTTCAAGAGCTTACTAAATGTTATGTTTTATACAGGGCTTTGAAGAGCTGGAGGTCCAGATGGCCAAACATAACATCTGTATCGCCGTCAAAGAGAAACTGGTCAAAGACTCCGGGGTGGCTGCGGAGGACACCTACGAGACAATCGTTCTACGACTTCAGAGCAAGCCTCGTGCTAAAGGTAATATTTATTTAGACAAAAGGAAATTATTTGATTGTAATTATATTTGTCTTTTGAGCTAAGGTTCTTTGATAGGTTTTGATTGTCTCTGTTTTTTGGCTATGGGGCTTGGGGCGGCACTGCCGGGGTCTCTGGAATGATAAAATAATAAGATTGGAACGTGTGGTATGGCAGTTGCGATGGTGACACCCCATGTCCATTGATCAGACTGGCTTCCCTCGTTGGGTGCCCTTGAAGATCGATTTAAGGTTTTCCAATATCGATAGCACGACACATTTTTTTGCTATCTAATATATAAAACAAACTTTTTTAATGAAATATGACTTGGAAATTCCTCATCAAGTGCCGCTTCTCCAAATTCCATCCCATTCCCATTCAGATAATCCCCCCCCGAAGCGCTGGCCGACAGGTGGTGGTGATCAGCTTCGCCCCTCATGTACTCTTATCACCTTCATCTCTCCTTTCTGTCTGCCTCCACTGCTGGACAATGACAAGCCGTGGGCTCACTTGAACTCTCGCGGTCTCTCCTGCCTTCATTAAGTTGGAGGGATGGGGATGACAGGGAACTGGGGTTGTTTGCGGGGTCTCAAGTTGAAGGGCTCTTACGTTTTCTGTTTTTTTTTTTATCTTTACTATTATTATTTAACAACAATAATGTTTTTGTTTTGCATATATTACATTGTTTTGTACATTGACCATTATTTTGTTATCGATATATATTTTTTATATATTATTTATTATTATTTTTGATCGATATATATCTTATTTTTATATACATTTTTTTTTTTCGAGGGCGCCGGTAGCTCAGTGGTATGCATGCTTGTCTTCTGAGCTCAAGAACGTGAGTGAAACCCGACCGAGGCCCTTAGTTTATTTTATCTGGGAGGTAAATAAACTTAAGCACGCCGTCCTTCGGATGGGACGTTAAGCGATGGTCCCGAGCCTGTACGATGTCAGGTGCTCGTTAAGGCCCCTACCCTAGGTGAATACATTGTATTTACTTGTATCGATAGATCCCTAATTATAACCTTCTAGTTCCTTTTATAATTTTGAATACATATTTTGACCTTTTAACTCTTATTTTTATTGTTATTTATTATTACTATAAAAATTCAATGATATTTGTCGCATTTTATTTACATTACAGATGATAAAAAAAAATGATTGTGGAATCTGTGATTAAATGGAACAAACCAAGTATTTATTGTATTATTCTGATGTACAATTTAGCTGAATACAGTTAACAGTTGTTCTTGTCCAGGAGTGATCATCTTTGGTTCGGATCAAGAGGTTGGAGCCCTCATGCGAGCGGTTCGTCGAGTGAATGCCACAGGCCTCTTCTCCTGGATTGGTTCTGACGGTTGGTCTGCTCGAGACCTGGTGTCATCCGGCAACGAGCCCGAAGTAGAGGGCACTCTCTCTGTTCAACCCAAAGCTACCCCCGTTCCAGGCTTTGAGGAGTACTTCTTGGGTCTAACTGTCGAGAACAACAGGAGGAATCCTTGGTTCGTTGGTAAGTTTTATAATGAGCTTATTGTAACGTTACGTTTGTTTTTAAATTTTTATACCTATATTATGGGGAAGTATTGTAACCGTGTGAAAATTGTTCAAGGTCCCTAATTTCTATCTCTGTGTGTGTGTATTTAAGTGATTAGCAAGTTGTGAGCGCTCTAACACAAAAACGATTGTAGCAATGAACATGATGTTTGAAATGCAAGAGTTGAATATGCTAACTTAGATCTGATTAGATTTTAGCCGAAATCGAACGAAAATTAAGATCACTTTACTTCGAGGCCTGAGTACATATTACAAGATATCTCTTATCCTTTAACTATCAAACAAAGTTCTTATTCCACCTAAAAAATTATAGTGAAAAATTGTCTGATTATTTCCTGAAAACAACAAACACTGGGAATGAAATGGATCTCCTCTGAATATTTATTTATTTACTATTATTATTTATATATTTATTTTTAAAATAGTGACAAGGCATTACGGCTTTATACAGCGATCCCTTCTTACCAGCGTTATTTATAATCATATGCAGATAACAAAAATCGTGGATAACTAATAGCTAAAAGTACTAAAAATTTAAATACAGTAGACTCTCCCTTATCCGGCTTTCTGTTAACCGGCGCCCTCCCTTATCCGGCGCTTGCAAAATAATATCAAATTTGTTAAACTAAAATTAACATTCAATTATTAGATCATCAATTATATGAGCCACGTGTATTTACGAGCACATAATAATTCCGTAACTCACGAATCTTTTATGTATTTTTATTGTGCATACATACAAATGTAGGTACATTGTAGTTATAATGAAGGGAACGCTAATACAAAATTTTATTACTTCACTAATATCCTATAAATAAATTATAATAAATACATAGTTGAAAATCAAACATTTATAAAAAATGTTTCCTAGAATATAAAAACAAAGGTACCGTCCCGTCCGTGATATAACAATATCGTCTTATCGGGAAATGAACACTTAACTAGTAAAGTATGTACATATTTGTCAATTTAATAAATGTTATCATCAAAATACATAGGTACGTGTTTTATTCCTTAGCTCACCTAAAAACACTTTTTTTTAATGCTTTATTCGATACATTTTTTCTCATTAAATTGATTTCCGTTATCCGGCGTTTTCTGTTATCCGGCGTTTTCTGTTATCCGGCGTCACGTCGGTCCTGGCAACGCCGGATAAGGTAGAGCCTACTGTATATGTGTATATATATATATATATATATATATATATATATATACATGTGTGGAAAGGGGATTTTAATAAATGAAAACAATAAAGTACAAAATTATTAATTAATAAAACGATTTTTTCAATGGTCACATGGTGCATACGTCTTAGCAATAAAATATTTTTATCAAGAAGAAAATATAAATTGTATATTATGTTTGGCATTAATCAATTTTTTGGGGACCGTGCGGGCTAGAGCGTAGGGCTTTGGTCGCATGGTCTCACCATGGTTTGCGGGTTCGAATCTCGTCCGGCAGAGAGTTTTATTTCGTAGATAGAACTCCCTCCCGGGGCCATGGATGTCGAAAATAACTAATTATAAGAGTCATGGCTAATATGCATCATACATAAGGCCAAAAAACAAAAAAAAAAAAACAATTAATAATAAGTTATCCCTTATATTATGACCTAATCAAAAATCTCTACAACTTTTATTTGTAGAGAAAACTAAAAGAGACATTTTATATGGGATATGATGTTTCGCAGGGCACTCGGTTAGCAAAATATATGATAAATCGTCCAGAAATGTCGTTTTGAAATCAAATGAGCCATTTTTTTGTGGAATATAATAATCATAAAAACATTGCAAAATGTCACTAAGTGTGACTTTATTTTCATTCACTTGGAAAAGTTTCATAGATATGAATGGCGTCATTACCCACAAGGTGCAGTAGAATTGCCCGTTTCCTTTTGTCTTCAAACTTCTCATCCGCTCCAATCGCCTCCAGATATCTCAGAAATGTTTTCTTCCAATGAGTTCACTGAATCCCATTTCCACTAAACGCTTCAGGTGTCTTTATAATGCTATCCTATGTTCAAAATTCTGAGAATAAAACAATAATAATTAAGTTTTCTTTTTCGCTAACTAAAAATTCGAAATAAACATAATTAATTATTTTTAAAACTAAGTAACCTAGACTGAAATGAAATGAAAAATCATTTTCATTCTGGGACATACGTCCCCTAAGAATAATAATATAAAGAATAAACAAGAGTATACAAGTATCAACCAGTTGAAAAGAATAAAAATAAAAGAAGAGAGGTCTCTGGTAATAAATATTAAATGTTAAAAACAGGCAAATGTTACAAGAGAAATTAAAAATAAAAATTAGAAAAACAAGTAAGAATAATAATGTAAAACATAGTAACAATAATGACTTCTATATAAGAATGAATTGTAAAAAACTGGACTGATGAAACAGAAGAGTAACAATCTGTCCAGTGGAGAGAGAGACTTATAGGAAGACGAGATCTATCTCATAGGAGCTAGCCTTAGGAATCAGAGGTTTGTTGACTTAGGAGATAATGGAAAAGTAGGGACTTAAATGGAAGAAGAGTAGGATCATGGCGAATCTGGAGAGGGAGAGAGTTCCAGAGGGAATTAGTCTGGATAAGGAAGGAGTTGTGGTAGGTTGTTGTCCTCTGGGTAGGGAGATAAAGATCAGAAGGACGGGATCTGGAGACTTTCTGGTGGATATGGGATTTAAATTGGAGAATTTGGAAGATGTAGGAGGGCTTTTGGGAAGATATGGTTTGATAGAGGAAGGAGCCTAGGAAATATTGTCGACGAGAGGATGGGAAGAGCCATTTTAGGTCGGTATAGGAACTAGTAATAGAAGAATGTCTGGGGAGCCCGAAAATGAATCTGAGAAAGGAATTCATGACTCCTGACTGCGCCATGTGGTGATACGTGCAAGTAGACAGTCAATCTAGAACTGATTTATTGTATAACATATGTTAATATTCATCACAGTAGAGAGCATGCGTGCTTGCCTTCTGAGCTCAAGATCGTGGATTCGAAACCCGATCGAGGCCCTTAGTTTATTTTATCTGGGAGGTAAAATAAACTTAAGCAAGTTAAAGCCCGGGCATAATAATAACTAACGAGTCATAATAACTAATTAACTTCATCCCAGTAGGCGATATGACCTCATACTTCAAGCTCGGCTATGAATCATATTAACTAACTTATTGTAAGTCAAGGTAAGCAAGAGGAATCTTTATAATGAACTGACTTTTTTTTTTCTTTTTTATATTCCCGTTCTCTATTATAAGTCTTTAAAAAGTTGCGATAATTGGGTCCTGCCTGGAACAAATTTCTGGTTTCACTCCACTAGGGTATACTATTAGCTTGTTAAAAGTTTTAAACGCAGGTATTAAAAGTCATGTCTTCTGGTGTTCATAAAGTCAAGTCACACAGTTGTAACGTTTTGAAGAAAGTTGGAAGTTTAGATTGTTCTCAATGGCCAAATGGTGTTTGTTTTGTTAAGTTTGAAACTTAGACCTAAGATTTGCCAGCAAAGTAAGAACAACCAACGTACAATTTGTATGCATATGATGCACTTTACAGATTGCAAAATAAAAAAATCGACACTGCGGAAGCATGCCTCTTGGCAATTTATAAGATGACAAGAATTATTGATGAAAAGTCATCAGTGAATCATCAAGAATCTACTTCCCCGGTTCAAAAATAAAGTCGTAGGTGAATTACCGGCTATGTACTTCCCCATAACAAATTAATCAATCACGTTTTCGCATTTCCTCAAACTCAATATTGGACTTACGTAGTGGCTTCTTAATCCTCATACTAAATTGTGTGTCGACACATTCATTACAACGGCAGTTATTAGAGTTTTTGAGTTAAGCCTCTCTCCTAATCCCCTTTTCTTTTTGATCGATTTGGCTGAAAATCAATAAGTATTGTCGTTAGAGGGTTCTGGATTCACATATAAAATTTCGTGTTGATACATTCATTCTATCTGGTGTTCGGAATACATAAAATTCCGTTGAAAAATTAGCATCGAATTGTTGACTGATTACATAACTTCTCTTATACTTCGTTTAGGTGAGGAAGTAAAATATAGACTGACCTCTCGCTGTTTTTATTAATTTGTTTTATGCTAGCCGGCTTTCGAGTTTGCCCTCATCATCAGTCAGTCTGATAAAACGTTCTAAAGAATATAATTTAGAAAAAAAAATAATACAATAAAACACCAATAAACATAAAGTACAAACCTGATAAAAAAAATTAACAATTTAAATGTTCATGGATGGGGACTGATATTTTATTTCAATTATTTTTTTTTTTTGTCAATTGTTATTTTTTTTTAAATGTTAAATCAGGCTTTCTGATGATGAGCTCAACCTCGAAAGCCGGCTAGCATAAAATAAATAAAACTGTGTATAGGCTATTGTTATGATACATGTCTTACAATCAGTATAGTGTAGGATATATAAGACAGTATAGAAGCTTTAACGTATATAAACCATTGTTATAATACACTGTTCATAATACAGTATAGTTTATATAAGACAGTATAGAAGCCTTAACGTATATACACCATTGTTATGATATACTGTGCTAATAATACAGTATACTATACTAGACAGTATATAAGCTTTAAAGTACATAAGCCATTGTTATGATATACTGTTGTAATAATACAGTATTGCTTATACAAGACAGTATATAAGCCTTAACGTAAATTAGCCATTTTATAATATACTGTATTAATAATACAGTACAGTGTATATAAGACAGTATAGAAGCCTTAACGTATATAACCCATTGTTATGATATTATGTACTGTGTTAATAATACAAGACAGTGTTTATAAGACAGTATGGAAGCCTTTACGTATAGAGGTCATTATTGTAATACACTATAGTGTATTATTAACAATGACCGTTAGGTGAACCATACCTCTCATGGCAAGGGTCTTTTTCACAGTCAAGAGAAAACCCTCCCAACCTCACCCCTAAGGTCATTTCTTTGTTAATCTATCCCATAAAACTGAATGGCTTTTTCACGCATAATTTCCCGTGATATCGGTGTTACTTTGGAGATCTCTCTCAAGACTCCTCTCTCTACAACTCCCTGCCTCCCCCAATCCGTCACTCTCCTTCCGTGGCTTCCTCCAATTCCTCTTCGCTAAACAATCCATTCTCTCTGATTAGTACTTCATTCCTTTTCCCTCATATTTTTATTCGTCAACTCACTTAATTATCCTCATCTTAGTTATTTACTTATTCCATTTACATTTTTTTCTTCTTCTATCTTTCCTGAGTTATTTATTTAGAAAATTATTCTATAACCAATATTATAAATATTTTGTTCAATTTATATATTTTTGTTTCGCACTATTTATTTTTTAATTTTATTATTATTTTTCTTCTTCTTTCTCTTCTCAGCCATTTCTGTTCAGCCCCTTTTTTCTAAAATTAATTTTATTTCAAATACATCCTTCCTTCACTTTAATAGTCAACAATATATTGTATTATACTCTATCAGTATAATTAATTTTTTATTTGATTTTTTTCATATTTGTATAGATTCTTTATTATATACATTCTCCTGTTTATATAGATACATTTATTTTCGTTTATTTTTTCGTAATTATCCTTTTCATTCTAATTTATATATATATATATATATATATATATATATATATATATATATATATATATATATATATATATATATATATATATATATATATATATATATATATATATATTGTGATGTACACTACGGAACATTTTTTTAATGAATATTTTAATGAAAAGAGGTAATTTTTTTTTATTATAATCTAATATCATATATATATTAGATATATATCAAGGTGTTTGAGAAACAAAACAAGAAAACATATAAAAAACAGCTGTGAAATAGTGTAAAATGTAAGGGAGTCGTGAGCTAGCTCTAAAACGGTGCATGTGGTTTTGATATGTTTTAAATAAAAATGAAGTTGAACAATTAGATGAAAGTTGACTGGGGTGGAATTAAAGTGTGAAGAGTTGACGGGGTCTGGTTTTTGTGGTAGAGGCGTCGAGAAGGTACAATTAATAATATATATTTTTCAATATGCCCAAATAAAAGAAAGAAATAGTTTTTTAAGTATTAATTTAATGTTTTTGTGCCATTGTAAATTTTTGTTTTGTTTGTTCAAATGTTAAGTTTTTTTTAAATTTAAATATGTAAATATAGATAATAACCCAAATATTTGTCCTCTTCAAATTCTATCCTATTCATCTTCCCTGTTGTCCCAGTAGTATCATTTAAAAAAACCTTTGGATTAGAAATTAATATTATTTAAAATTATTTAAAAATTGGTATCTCTTTGTGAATCCAAGTGTAAAGTTTGTTTAATTGAATTTTTTTCGTTGTATACGTGTACTTTCTTAAAAATTGCACGTCTTAAATTATTGATAATATTTTTTTAGGGCAATTTTCGGCAAACTACTGTAGAAATCAAAATTTAAATAAACAAAAGAGATCAAATTTCTACAGGAAATGTGGTAGCAAACAAGTTTTTTATCACATTTTTGGCATATCCCTTGTGTGGACGATTTTCGCCACAAAGCCCCATCATATTTTGGCAAAACCTTGATGGGAGAATTTTTTTATATTAATTAAAGTAAGGGAAATAGGTTGAAAAAGATGAAAAGGATAGAATAGAGACAAATAAGGGTTACATTTAATTTTGAGAAATAATTTTTTTTTTGCCAACTTCAAAAGAAGGTTACTATTTTATATAACATTGTTTTTGTTTAGTAATTATATATTTAGTAAAGTAAGAAAATGCCAATTACCAGAGGACAAGCGAGAAGATTAGAGGAGGAAAGATCCGATATGGAGTTATCGGAAGATAGAGAAAGGGAGACTCCAGCCGCAATGGAGTCCATGCAGGGTACAGGTGAGGAGTCGCAAGGGGAGGGGGTAAATAAAGATAAAGAAAAAGAGGGCATTGCTGCTCCTGATATGGAATGGCTCCGTGTTGTGTTGACAAAGTTAACTGGGGATATGGGAAATTTAAGGGGGGATATGAATCAAAAAATGGAAGAGCAAAGTAATAAATTAGGAAATTTAGAGACAAATTTAAAAAGGGAAATGGGGGATATGAATCAAAAAATGGAAGAGCAAAGTAATAAATTAGGAAATTTAGAGACAAATTTAAAAAGGGAAATGGGGGACAAATTAGGAAAATTAGAGACAAACTTAAGGGGTGACATTAAAAATTTAGAAGTTAAATTAAATAAAAAGGTGGACAATTTGATGAACCAATTAGAGAAAATTCAAATAGAAAATGAAAGAGTTGAAAGTAGGATAAATAAAGCAGGAGAAAACTTAGAAAAACACTTTATTCAAAAAATTAACAAGTTGGATGAAGGGAATTCTGAAGTAGAAAAAGAGGTTCTTATTATTGACAGTCAGTCACAAGTTGATGGGGTAGAAGGAACAGAGAATAACAGTGGGGAGGAACAGACCCAAATTTTAGAGAAAGAGGTGGAGGAAGAGAGTCAAAATGTAGAAAAATTAGTATTAAGTGAAATTCAAGAAAATAGGATGAATGTTGATGTGGATGGACAGAGTGAAAGGAACATTTGGACGTTATTAGACAAAACAAACGAACAGACTGAGGACAACAAACAAAAGACAAATTTTAATTTTAAAGAAAATATAGTTAAAACTTACAGACAAACTGGAAATAGAAAGGAGGTTAATAAAAGTTATAAGAACAATTTTAACAAGAGAGTAAAAGCATTCAAACAGGTATTAAGGACAAAATTAACACTGAACAAATATTTAGAGAAGGGGGAGGGGATTTTTAAAGACATAATTCGCCGGGGCATCCGGAAAAAGATAAAATTAAATTTGGGCTTTGCAATATAATTGCATTAGCCACTTTTTATAGTGAACCTATTTTTTTTGCAACTCGGATGAGTTTGAGGAAATGACTGACAGACTAACATGACAGAATTAGGATTAATTTAAAATATGACGAAGTGACATTGGACTAATATAATAGTATGAATGATACATTTATTTTTGGATGAGAGAATTTTGGTATATGAAGAGTATGGATGAATTTTGGTATAGTTCTGCGTTTAAATTAATTAGGATTTACATTTTTTTTTAGGATTAGATTAGATATTAGGATCAGTATAAAAATTAATCTAAGATTATATTTAAGGATTAGTCATCCAAATTTAATATATACAAATTATTTATTTGAGACTTACTTGTTAATAACGATTTTATTGAAAATTAAAACATATATATATACAGCTGATTTTGAACGAACATAATATGGAAGAAGATAGATTTTTTTTTATTATATTTTTTTATTACAAATGTTAGAAAGATAAAATCAGCAGGCTGAGAGATGCCTAGATCTCTTTGGAGACATGACGAACTTCCTGAGGCCGAGTCAAGGGGACAGATTTTCTGTTTCGGAACTGTTCAGCTAGGATACCGGACGTGACTAAATCATAATAATATTATAAATTAGAAAGACGAACGAAAATGTATAGAAGCCTTGGAAGGATAATATATTATATAAATTGTATGTATGCATAGGTTAGTAAATTTTTGTTATTATAAATTCTATTATTTAGACAATTTCATTTATTATTTGAGTAACATGTTTTTTCTACGTAAATTCGTTTAATAGAGAGAGTAGATGAGAATGGGGAGAGTTGTAGGAGCAAATTTTATAACTTTAGGAATAGGAACAAACAAAGGGTAATATTAATTAGAGAAGTTTTGAATTAATTGCTGATGACATTCTTTTAGACGTCGGGATTATATAGATTTGTTTTGGGAGAAATTATTTTTTTAATCCTAGTAAGAGCTAGTGATTAATTGGAGATTTATATTTTTTTTTGATCTGCGAGAGATGATTTTTTTTGTGTCGACTAGAAAGAACTAGCGATATATATATAGGAGATTTATGATGTAGTGTTGGTTGCCTACCTGAGATAGGAGGAACCGTATTTTTGCTACGTCAACGATGAAGTTATTATTATTAGGGAGTTATTAGTAGAGAAGGAAGTTGAAGTAAAAATATATGTGAGATACATTTTTTTAGTTAGGAAGTATGAAGGACGTCTCAAAGAATTTAATACCTCAAAAGACAAGTACTATATATATATATTAAATAAATTAAATTTGTATTCCTTATTACCCGGCGTGAGGCCTAATTTTGATTGTTAAGTAATATTTTGGAAGTGTGATGAAGTAAAACCGAAGGATTTATTTAATTTTTATTTCAAGTAAATTGTTTTTATATAATTATTTTGAATACATACAAATGTTAAATTGATGGTAAAGGCGGAAAGTAAAATTAATTGGCAATTTCTTAAATCTATATGCAACTTGATTATATCCAAACTTGATTTCATGACTATGACTGATCCTGTAAATATGTAAAAATTTAGTATTATATTTTTTTATGTTCAATTAGTTCAAATTTTTATAAATTTAAGTTAACATTTTCTTTAGGTTAAGGATTAATTGTAAATTTTTAGATTAATATTTGTTTTTGTTTATTAGAAATTAGGTACATATATATATATAAGTTTAATAATTGTAAATAGTTATAAAAAAATAAAAAATGGGCATATATGTATAAAAAGAGCGTCGAATTGGGCATATAAAAAATAAAAATAAATCAGTGAGTGTAAGTGAGAGAGACTTCGATACATCGTTGAGCAATGAGTTGAAGACACCAAGGAGCCAGCCAACATGTGCGTTTGAGGAGGAAGCTAATCTACCTGTGTATTGGAGGAAGACGTTAATCCATCTGTGTATTGAAGGAGGAAGCCTATGTGGATTCGAGGAAGAAGCTAATCAACCTGTGTATAGGAAGAAATTAAATCTGAAAGAACTTATAAAAAAAAAAAAATTTTGTGAACAAACATTTTTTTTTAAAAAGAAGGAAAAGGCAAATGTGATGTACACTACGGAACATTTTTTTAATGAATATTTTAATGAAAAGAGGTAATTTTTTTTTATTATAATCTAATATCATATATATATTAGATATATATCAAGGTGTTTGAGAAACAAAACAAGAAAACATATAAAAAACAGCTGTGAAATAGTGTAAAATGTAAGGGAGTCGTGAGCTAGCTCTAAAACGGTGCAATGTGGTTTGATATGTTTTAAATAAAAATGAAGTTGAACAATTAGATGAAAGTTGACTGGGGTGGAATTAAAGTGTGAAGAGTTGACGGGGTCTGGTTTTTGTGGTAGAGGCGTCGAGAAGGTACAATTAATAATATATATTTTTCAATATGCCCAAATAAAAGAAAGAAATAGTTTTTTAAGTATTAATTTAATGTTTTTGTGCCATTGTAAATTTTTGTTTTGTTTGTTCAAATGTTAAGTTTTTTTTAAATTTAAATATGTAAATATAGATAATAACCCAAATATTTGTCCTCTTCAAATTCTATCCTATTCATCTTCCCTGTTGTCCCAGTAGTATCATTTAAAAAAACCTTTGGATTAGAAATTAATATTATTTAAAATTATTTAAAAATTGGTATCTCTTTGTGAATCCAAGTGTAAAGTTTGTTTAATTGAATTTTTTTCGTTGTATACGTGTACTTTCTTAAAAATTGCACGTCTTAAATTATTGATAATATTTTTTTAGGGCAATTTTCGGCAAACTACTGTAGAAATCAAAATTTAAATAAACAAAAGAGATCAAATTTCTACAGGAAATGTGGTAGCAAACAAGTTTTTTATCACAATATATATATATATATATATATATATATATATATATATATATATATTATTGTCTAGTTTTTCTCCACTGAAGCACTTACATATTTATTTTTGTATTTTTTTCATTTGTATGACCATGATACTTTATTTCATTGTTTTCTTTTCTCTTTGACTCTGTATCATTTATTCTTACGGGACCTCGGTCCCAGAATAAAATTTATTTTCATTTAATTTCATTTCTCTTGAAGCAACCAGATGAACTGTGCTGCTTCTACAAGAAAATAATCGGAATACTTTAAGGTTTTTTTGTTTTTTTTGAAGTCTCTCTTGATGGGTGAAATTTAATTTCAGGATTTCCTCCCTTAAAATTTACAAATTGTCATTACTGGGTATATAAGATTGTCACTCTCAGGACAATGAAACAAAAACATCGCTGACGCCAACTCATTACTTTTATACACCCAGTAATGGCAGTATGAAATGATTTTGAGAAGGAGAGAGTGATCTGTAAGCGTGGTTGGTATAAGAAAGTCCTGTAATGGCCAGATCACATTACGGGAGCGATATCTCTTATTTGATTGTTCACATCAAGGACTTTTCGTTTTATTAAATCCCACTTGTGTTCAGTTTTCAGAATCATAATTTAAAGAAACCTTTAAAAAATGGGAGAGACGGAATAACATATATGAAAATAAATAAAAAAAAAGAGGGAAGAATTGTTGGTGGGTGACAGGTATTGCCTGGTAGAGAGGACGATAAGAAAGAGAATCCCTTTAAAAGGGAAGGAAGATAGGGTAGCCATGGGGATTGTGGGATTTTGTTGGCTGGATCTCTTACATTGGACAAACTGGCTGCTTTCAACCCTGTAGCGCTGCATGCCTCTTGGCGATGGATAAGATGACAAGATTGAGGTAAAACATCACACAGTGAATCATCAATAATCTACATCCCCAGCACGAAAAATGTCATGGGTGAATCACAGGTTATGTACTGCCCCAGTACAAAGGAACAGCGTCATCATGAGTGGCACATCCCACCTGTAAAGAACAACTTTAGTCTCTACGCTGTATGGTTGGGATGTGCCACTCATTAAGATGCTGTTGCTCTGAAAAACGGTTCTGGTAAAAAATAAAACAGTGGGAAGACAACGTCTTTTATTTCTATGTGAAATCTCGTCCCACATCTTACTATCACAATATCTTACTATCACAACATCTTACTATCACAACATCTTATTATCACAACATCTTACTATCATATATGAATTAATCACACATATTTTAGCTCTCCTTCCAAAACCAAAAGACTGCATGCGCTAAAACTTAATATTTGACTGATAAATTTTATCAGGGTATTTGTGTCGAGTCCCCCTTCCCTGATGTCCCCTTTCTTTCGACCGATTTTGCGGAAACTTAATAGGTGATATCCTCATGGGATTTTGAATTTAAATATAAAATTTCATATCACATTCATTACAACGGCAGTTATTAAAGTTTTTGTGTTTAGCCTTCTCTCTATTCCTCTCTTCGCCTATGGCCGATTTGGCTGAAAATCAATAGATGTCGTCTTTAGAGAGTTCTGGACACATATATAAAATTTCGTGTCGATACATTCATTCTATCTGGAGTTATCGTGTTCACAGACACACACACAGACAGAATTTATTTTTCAAAATGAATCAGAAGTTTGAAAAATATAAAATTCCGTTGAAAACTCAGCATCGAATTTTTGACCGATTTCATAACTTCCCCTATACTAGCTAAATAAATGTGGATTTGTTCATCAATTTGGCTCCCTCTAGACGTGTACAAGAAATAATTAAATAAACATTTTAGGTCCTATTTCTTTATTTTTTTGAATGGTCGATTTGGATAGGATAGGTTAGGTTTTATGACTCATGCCCGGGCTTAACTACGAGGTCATATCTCCTACTACCAGAGCGCTCTTTCGTCACTCCGGTGGACATGAGCCCGACTCTACTGTGGGAGTCCTAAATTTTGCTTACCCTAAATTTTTATTCCCCTAGGATAGGGGTCTTTAACGAGTACCTGACATCGTACAGGCTCGGGACCATCGCTTAACGTCCCATTCGAAGGACGGCGTGCTTAAGTTTATTTTACCCCAGATAAAATAAACTAAGGGCCTCGGTCGGGTTTTGAACCCACGATCTTGAGCTCAAAAGGAAAGCACGCATACCACTGAGCTACCGGCGCCCTCTGATCGATTTGGATTACCTAATTGTTATTGACATAACTCAAACTGTGATTCATTATTACTAACTTTAAAAAAGAAATGAAGATGAATTTTAATAACTTTAGCCCAAATTGAGCAATGAGTGGGGTTTAGAAGTTGTGCTAGTTTGAAAGTTTCAATTTACATAATTAGGTCTGAACTTTTCTCAATGATCTACACAAAGTTGCTAAATGAACATACATTATTAATTAAGCAAATTGTAAAATTTAATTTGTGGCAAAGAGCTCCAAATTGAGCCCTATAAAAATTTGGGCACTGCTCAAACTTTTCAAAGGTTACGAAAAGAGCTAACATTTTGTGCATCTCTGATACACTTATCGATGGTGTTGAGCGAAAAGGGCCAATCTGCAACTTGCAGAATGTTTCTAAAACTGAAAACTGCAATTCTAATTAATTTTATTTGCAAGTTTATAGATTTTGTTTATAAATATTAGTGAGAAATATTAATTTACGTTTATCATACACTATTAATTTTATCAAAACACTTTGGCCCTTTTTCATTTCAAGGTTTTAGGTAATTTCAGTTTGGCCCTTGCAGATAGGCCCAAATCAACTGATGACCTTGTCAGGGTAAAATCAGATAGGTCCGAATGAAAAAAATCAGATTGGCCCTTTCGCTCAACACCATCGATACATATATAGGGTGTAACAAGTCGAGAGGGCGATACTTAGGAATCTTATAGTAAACTTAATTCTGAACAAAAAAGTTCCTATAAACATAGGTCCGAAAATGCTTTGTTTAAAAATTATAATCAAAAAAACGCTAATACAAGACTAATCACTTGAATGTAAAGAGTAACTACAATAATTGTTCAAAATGTCTTCCCTGTTGTCAAGATCGTTGGTTGGAACCCAGCCGAGGCCCCTAGACTTGAAAGAAGTATATTTTAGTTGAAAATGGCTGGTCATGTTTCTTGTTGAATTTTTAAAATGATGTAATATGATTTGTCTGTGTTGTTTTATTTAAAACCTTTCAGATAATATTAAATGATTCGTGGGGAAAATAAAATTAATCTGAAAACAAAACAGTATAGGGCTTAAACGGAAAAAAGGAAAAAAGATTTTAAAATGAAAAAGTATATTAAATTTAATGTCAAAATACATTTTTGCGGTGTGATAAAAAAAATATATGTGATGTGGCCATTACATGATTTCGTTATATCAACTACTTTTGTACAGATCACGCTCTCCCCTCTACTCCTTCATTAATTGCGTTGGCGCCAGTAGGTTTGTTTTGTCACTGTAGAGAATTACCCTGTTCTGAGTGACTTTCATATTCCCAGTAAAACCAGTACGAAATGAATTTGAAAAGGGAAAGAGGACGGGAGAGTGATCTGTAGAAATATATTTATAGAGAGGGGGCGCCGGTAGCTCAGTGGTATGCGTGCTTGCCTTCTGAGCTCAAGATCGGGGGTTCGAAACCCGACCGAGGCCCAGGGAGGTGAAATAAACTTTAGCACGCAGTTCTTCGGATGGGAAGACCATTAAGCGATGGTCCCGAGCCTGTACAATGTCAGGTACTCGTTAAAGACCCCTATCCTAGATGAATAAAAATTTAGGGTAGGTAAAATTTAGGACTCCCATAGTAGAGTCGGGCTCATGTCCACCAGAGTGACGAAAGATGGCTCTGGTAGTAGATGGATCAAGCCCGGGCATGAGTCATAATAACTATCTATATGTATAGTTATTTTTAATAAAAAAAACATCGAATAAGGGCCTTGGTCGAACCCACGATCTGGAGCTCGGTACACAAGCATCCTACCTCTGAGCAACCAGAGCCCTCAATTACCTTTCCAGTGTGTCACAGTTAGTAATTCTGAGAGTGACTTACTTATACCTAGTAATGCAGTATGGAATAATTTCGAGATAGAAGAGAAGGGAGAGTGGTCTGTAAAAACGTAGTTGGTTTAAAAAAAGTTCTGTCATATGTGGCCATAACAGAACTTTTTTTTTTATACCAAATATACATATATTTTTAATAAAATAGCTCTGATGTCAGGGATAAAAAAAAAAAAAAAGTCTGAAGTCATCCAACAAGAAGGATTTTGAATACTTAAACCTTCAGGGATTGACCCAAAAAAGGAGGGAATTCTGGTAGGACTTCTTGAAGACGGCTTGAGCAGGGAAATCAGAGAGGTAATCCGACTCTAAAGAAGGCAGAATGTCAAGTAGTCAGAATGATGAGGGATAAGAAGGGTTCAGTTTGTTTAAGTTAGAGGTCTCGGGATTTGGGATCAAGGTGCCAAATTTGAATGATAAAGTACTGTCATTCTAAAGAAATATGGTAAATTAGATTACAATATTCTCGTAATGTAAATAATTTTGTGCGACAGTTAGTTGCGTTTTCTACATGAAAAGTGTATATGCATGTTATAAGTCTATATATATATATTATGAAATAGAAAATATTTTTAAAAAATCATAAGTTTTTCTTTATTTTTTAGTGTATGAATGGTTCCATATCTCTGTCCTCATCTGCCAACTTCAAATGAACTAACTATATTATAACTATTGCGATCTCTATCATCTTGACTACATATCATCACCTTAATACTACAACTAGATAACTCGAAAATCGGCATGTATGGGATAATTGTACCATTAGTTGTATTTTGCAGGTATCTTTGTTGAGCTAGAAGTAGACAACTCTAGCAAAATATGTTAAGAACTTATGTAAAAATGTCAGTAGTTCCATTTGGGTCATTCTACAACGGCTGATTAAAAAAAAAAAAAAGATTTGCGTTTTTATCAAAACTAATAATTTCGAGATATCTAGTTGTAGTATTAAGGTGACGATATGCTTAGAATATAAATATATGTATATATATTTTTTTGTGTCTGTTTAGAGTTTTGGGAAGACCACTTCCAGTGTAAATACCCCAACAGCTCGCGGACTCCGTACAATGCGAGATACACCCGGGCCTGCACGGGGTCAGAACAACTGAGCCGAGAGAACACCGCATTTGAGAACCAGCTCCAGTTCGTGTCGGACGCTGTCATGGCTCTCTCGGTGGCTCTAGAAGACATGCATGCTGCTGTCTGTCCTCCTGGCAGCAGAGGACTATGTGAAGCAATGAGACCTGCCTCTGGGGCCGACCTACTTCAGTATCTTAAAAGAGTCAACTTTAAAGGTAAGCGAGCGTTCCAATGGAGCTATTTTCAAAAATTCCAATGTATTTAGAATTAATTATAATAAAAAAAAAAGGTTTCCGATGAATCACCGATAATTTACCTCCTCAGAATGGATTAATCAATTAACTTTTCGCCCCCCCCCCCCTCCATAACCAGTCGACCGTTTGCGCTAATATTCAACAGTTGTCTTACTTTCATAATTTTAGTGTTGATAAATTCATTACATCGGAAGTTATTAGGGTTTTTATGTTGAGTTCTCCTCTGATATCGCCCTTCCCT
The DNA here is from genome assembly GCA_963662175.1 of Aradus depressus. Taxonomy (NCBI): domain Eukaryota; kingdom Metazoa; phylum Arthropoda; class Insecta; order Hemiptera; family Aradidae; genus Aradus; species Aradus depressus. The sequence goes on along the minus strand of OY759222.1, from coordinate 11,999,350 downwards.
TCTGCCGATTACGCTGAAAATTAATAAGTGTCGTCTTTATGGGATTTTGAATTCACATATGAAATTTTATGTCGATACATTCATTACATCGGAAGTTATTAGGGTTTTTGAGTTGAGTTCTCCTCTGATATCGCCCTTCCCTTCTGCCGATTTCGCTGAAAATTAATAAGTGTCGTCCTTATGGGATTTTGAATTCACATTTGAAATTTTATGTCGATACATTCATTACATCGGAAGTTATTAGGGTTTTTGAGTTGAGTTCTCCTCTGATATCGCCCTTCCCTTCTGCCGATTTCGCTGAAAATTAATAAGTGTCGTCCTTATGGGATTTTGAATTCACATTTGAAATTTTATGTCTATAAATTCATTACAACGGCAGTTATTAGAGTTTTTGCGTTTAGCCTCTCCCCTCTCCCCCCTCCCCTTTGGCTGATTTGAGTGAAAAAAATAGATGTCGTCGTTAGAGGGTTCTGGGGTTAGTTGAAATGCCGTTGTATCTATCCGATGACTTTGGCCCTTCCTCATTGGGGGTTCTTTTAGCGGCCGAAGGCACTGAAAAAATATGTCCTTATGATAAATGAAGTGCGTTCATTTCCTTAGAGTAGGTAAACAGACTACAGCCAGTGAAGCATGGCAGTAAACGTTCCAAGGGCGGGGCTGCCTATAAAGGGAGGGGGTGCATGTATTGGCAACGCTGCACCCCTAACCAACTACGCTAGATATTGTCCAGTTTCCATTCGATTCCTTCTTCCTTCCCCATCTAGTTTTCATCGAAATATTATGTTTTCAGAGGTTCTGTTTACAAAAACGTCCTGTCTGTCTATGATCACTATACCTCCCAACAGAATAAATATATCGACTTGAAATTAGGTGCCATCCTTATGGGGTTATGTATTTAAATATAACAATTCATGTCGATACTTTCATTACTTCGGCAGTTATTGATAGTTTTGAATTGAGCCCCTCTCAGATCCCCCTTCTCTTCTGCTGAAAATTAATAGGTGTCGTCTTTAAAGGGCTCTGGATTCACATAAATTTTCATGTCGATATATTTATTCTATCGGGAGTTATTGTGTTCACAGACACATAAAATTCCGTTGAATACTCCCACATCAAAATTCTGACCGATCACATAACTTATATACTTTATATAGCTGAGCGAGTTAAAAATAAAATAGGCATATTTCTGTAAAAAAGTATACATCTCACAAGTAGAATAATATATTGTATATTATACATACTCTTATGTGAAGGAGTATGTATTTTATGATCTAAAAACCTTGGTAAAAATAATATCAGTTATGTTATAGGTTAGGTTTTATGACTCATGCCCGGGCTTTAACTACGAGGTCATATCGTCTACTACCAGAGCGCTCTTTTGTCACTCTGGGGGACATGAGCTCGACTCTACTGTGGGAGTCCTAAATTTTGCCTACCCTAAATTTTTATTCACTTAGGGTAGGGGTCTTTAACGAGTACCTGACATCGTACAGGCTCGAGGACCATCGCTTAACGTCCTATCCGAAGGACGGCGTGCTTAAGTTTATTTTACTTCCCAGATAAAATAAACTAAGGGCCTCGGTCGGGTTTCGAACCCACGCTCTTGAGCTCAGAAGCCAAGTACGCAGTTATGTTATATATTATGTTATGAATTATATACTTTTTTATTTCTATTTTATGAGGATCCAATATTAGCATTATTCCGTTTATAAATTTCATTCTTTGAAAAGAGAATCAGTCAGTGGAAATAAATTTCAGTTCAAGAACTAGAAGTTTTAATGTTGAAAAATAATATTATAAAAGAAAATATATTTTCTCCCTTCAATTTGGTGAGGTTAATAAGGAAAAGTGTTTTTATTTTCAATTTATATTTATTCTGGGGGGAAAAAAAAGAAAAGTTCTTGTAATAACCTTTAAAAATATTTGTCAATACTTACTTTACTTTCCCTGGCGCTACGGTCCTTGTAGAACCTGGGCCTCCGCAACGATCTTCCGCCATTCTTCTCTATCCTACTCCATCTTTTCACACCAATCGTTCTGAGGTCGTCCTCCAGCCATCGTAAGCGGGGTCTACCTCTTCTTCTTTGTCCTCCCGGGTGTCCCTCCAGTATCCTCTTCGGCAATCGGCAATCTGTCTGCTTCCATCCTCTGTAAATGCCCCCAGCCATCGCAGCCGCCCCTGCTTCACTAAGGCCACCAGGTCCGGGCTCTTGTACAGGTCCCTCAGCTCCCTATTGGTCCGTATCAATATTTGTCAATATCAGTAAAAAGTTTGAAGTGTACAATTTATTAAGAAATGTTTAACCATTAAAATAGAGTCTAGTGATTGTTTTTAACCTCGGTAGGCAAAATTTAAGACACAACATGGATGTCCACCAGAGCGCCAAAAAATGCCTGGTCGTTGGCGATTTATCCTTTTAGTTAAAGTTGGGGGAGAAGACATAATAACAAACAAAAAAATCTGTGGATCACCGGCAATGTACTTCCCCAGAAAGAATTATTTAACTTTTCGCTCTAGCTGCAAAACCAGTCGACCATTTGCACTAATATTCAACAGTTGACTTCCATAGGGGTTCCTAAATCCTCATACTAAATTTCATTACTATAAATTCATTACATCGACAATTCCTCTTCCCTTCGGTCGATTTGACTGAAAAACAATAATTGTCGTTGTTAGACGGTTCTGGATACACATATAAAAATTCGTATCGATACATTCATTTTATTCCGAGTTATCCTGTTGACAGACACACAGATAGAATGCATTTTTTTTTCATATTTGGAATCTAGAGGTCGGAATTCATTCATCTCTGGAAGTCACGTAATCGGTCAAAAATTTGATGTTGAGTTCTCATAGGAATTCCTTTTCTTTCAACGTCCTGAATTCAAAAAAAAATATAAGTTTTTTTTCGAAATCGGCAGGAGGAGGGGAGGGTTGGGATCAACTCAAAAATTCTTATAACTGCAAATGTAATGCATGGATCAACGTGAATTTTGTTATTTAAATTCAAATTTTTCATTACGACCATGCCTCTTAATTGTCAGTAAAATCAACCAAAAGGAACAGAGGCTTAGGGGAGGGGGCTCAACTTAGAAATCCTAATACATAACTACTGATGTAGTGAATTTATCTACACCAAATTTAGTATGAGGATTCAGAAGTCCCTACGTGAGTCAACTTTCAATTTGTAGGCCAAACGCTCCACTGGTTTTGGAATAAGAGCGAAAAGTTAATTCGTTCTGGGGAAGTACATTTGCAGTGATGCACCGACGATTTTTATTTATTGGTTATGCAGTCTTTTTAATAATGTGTATTTTTTTGAGCCGTTCAATATTATACTGGGCCCCCAAATCCCTCCCTAAGACATCTTCAATATTATACCGGGCCCCCAAATCCCTCTCTAAGACATCTTCAATATTATAACGGACCCCCAGATCCCTCTCTAAGATGTCTTCAATGTTATACCGGTTCCCCAGATCCCTCTCCAAGACATCTTCAATGTTATACCGGGCCCCCAGATCCCTCTGTAAGACATCTTCAATGTTATACCGGGCCCCCAGATCCTTCTCTAAGACATCTTCAATGTTATACCGGGCCCCCAGATCCCTCTCTAAGACCTCTTCATTATTATACCGGGTCCCCAGATCCCTCTCTAAGACATCTTCATTATTATACCGGGTCCCCAGATCCCTCTCTAAGACATCTTCATTATTATACCGGGCCCTCAGATCCCTCTCTAAGACATCTTCATTATTATACCGGGTCCCCAGATCCCTCTCTATGACATCTTCATTATTATACCGGGTCCCCAGATCCCTCTCTAAGACATCTTCATTATTATACCGGGCCCCCAGATCCCTCTCTAAGACCTCTTCAATGTTATACCGGGCCCCCAGATTCCTCATCAAGACATCTTCATTATTATACCGGGCCCCCAAATCCCTCTCTAAAACATCTTCATTATTATACCGGGCCCCCAAATCCCTCTCTAAAACATCTTCATTATTATACCGGGCCCCCAAATCCCTCTCTAAAACATCTTCATTATTATACCGGGCCCCCCAAATCCCTCTCTAAAACATCTTCATTATTATACCGGGCCCCCCAAATCCCTCTCTAAAACATCTTCATTATTATACCGGGCCCCCAAATCCCTCTCTAAAACATCTTCATTATTATACCGGGCCCCCAGATCCCTCTCTAAGACCTCTTCAATGTTATACCGGGCCCCCAGATCCCTGTCTAAGACATCTTCAATGTTATACCGGGCCCCCAAATCCCTCTCTAAGACATCTTCAATGTTATACCGGGTCCCCAGAACCTTTTCTAAGCCATCTTCAATGTTATACCGGGCCCCCAGATCCCTCTCTAAGACATCTTCATTATTATACCGGGCCCTCAGATCCCTCTCTAAGACATCTTCAATATTATACCGGGCCCCCAGATCCCTCTCTAAGACATCTTCAATATTATACCGGGCCCCCAGATCCCTCTCTAAGACATCTTCAATGTTATACCGGGCCCCCAGATCCCTCTCTAAGACATCTTCATTATTATACCGGGCCCCCAGATCCCTCTCTAAGACATCTTCATTATTATACCGGGCCCCCAGATCCCTCTCTAAGACATCTAGCCATAAATATTAAACCACAATACAAATCATAGTTGCCCTGTGATGATTTAGAGTAATTTAATTGAATCATATTTCCCTTGGGAAATTCAGTTTTAACCCAACATTTGTTTTACTCAGGAAAGTTGAAGAGAGAAAATGTTTTATTTTTATAAGTCTTATCTCCCCCCAAAAATGCACTCAATGTTGAAAACATAAGCTGGTGTTGGAGCAAATTTTTTTTTTACCCCAGAATGGGGCATCGATCGCTTAAAGAAAATAACAGGACCTTTGTACAGATCATTCTCTTTCCTCTCAAATTCATTTCATACTGTCATTACTGGGTAAATGAAAGTCACTTTCAGAATCACGCTGTACAATGAAACAAATAAAACCGCTGACGCCAGCACATTACTTTCATATACGCAGTAATGCTAGTCTAACTTGAGAGATTGGACGGAGAGTTATCTGATATCAAATGTTCGTTATAAAAAAAAATAAACCACATCACTTATATTTTATGTTTACTTTCCCATGTATTCGAAGTATTGGAGAAGTTATGGTATCAGTCAAAAATTCGATACGGAGTTTTCAAGGGAATTTAAATTTTTCAGACCTCTAGATCCAAATTATGAAAAAAAAAAGTCTGTGTGTGTGTGAACACGATAACTCCCGATAGAATGAATGTATCTAGATGTTCTACATGTGAATTTTGGTGTCACTATGTAGTCAACAGTTGAATATTGGCGCAGACGGTCGACTGGTTTTGGAGAGGGAACGAAAGGTTAATTGTCAAATTGGTTCTGGGGAAGTACATTGCCAGTGTTTCACCGACGGATTACTATATATCTGGGGACGCGTAAGCCATTTGAAATTTAATAAGGAACATTTTTACTGGAGGTCAATTTTTCGACAAGGCTAACCGTTTTTGCGTAAATCAGGACAACGTCTTAAAAAATGGGTTTCGAAACGATATTTCAGGTCGGATTTTTGAAAGTTAACTCCAAAGTAAGCCACTTTCGAAAAACATATATCCTATATATAAGTCGGGCTCATGTCCACTAGAATGACGAAAGAGCGCTCTGATAGTAGACAAGATGACCTAGCTTTTTTTTTTTTTTTTTTTTTTTTTTTTTTTTGTGTAGGATGCTTTTGACCCCCTGAGGGGGGGGGGGTTGGTGACATCACCCTATTTGATCGGCGGGGAAAGGGGTAACCTTCTCCGGTTTATTAATTTACAATATACATGTTGCTGTGGATGGCCGTGGACCGGCTCGATGGCTACGGTCCACGGTCGTCCTTGGTTATTGGCGCTTTACGCCATGTGAACTCGGGATCTGTTGGGGTTTCATTTCTGTCTGCGTCCCTGAGTCGGAGGCAGCCGCCGCAACGCCTGTCGGCGGTCGGTAGGGCCCCCGGCGCCGGGTTAGAAGGCTTTCTTGATTCTCTGCCAGGAGGAGACGAACCGGCCAAAAGCCAGGTAACGAGCCTCCGTCATCAGTCCCGGCAGGTCCAGTCCCAGGTACGATCCTGTCCGGTGAATCAACGCCGCCCTGGGCCCGTCGTATAGCGGGCATTCGAGAACTATGTGTTCCGCAGTCTCGACGCCGCCACACGAGCAGGCAGGGGAGTCATAATAGCTAACTATAACGTGCCTCATAATAACTAACTATAACGTGCCTTTCAGTTTTCTCTACATCTTTTATTTGAAAAGATTTTTGATTAGGTCTCTTGTTAAAATTTAACAAGTACATTTAATGTACTTAAGGGCTGAAGTAAGGTGGACTCAATTTTTGTCCAATTTTGGCATAAATTTCATCAGATTTAAGTTAGCACGTGTAACTTTTAATAAGGAACATTTTTGGGGGAACATTTTTTAGCAAGGCTAACCGTCTTCGCATAAATCAAACAAACGTCTTAGGAAATGGGTTTCAAAACGACATTTTACGAGCGAATTTAGAAAAATTTATTTAATGTTCGTCCGATTTCATCTTAAAAATCAGATTTAAGTTGGCAAATGTGACTTCTTCATTTAAAATTCATTTCCACAATCGTTTTATAGTTAGAGCTCTCACAAAGTTTCAATCACACACAGACTTTCTCAAAAACTTGTTGAAAACTGGATTTCGGATTTTCGTACTATTAAAATACTTACACTAAAGATTTACGAAAGTAGAAAGAATATTCAATAAAAAAGAGGGCGCCGGTAGCTCAGTGGTATGCGTGCTTGACTTCTGAGCTCAAGGTTGTGGGTTCGTAGCCCGACCGAGGCCCTTAGTTTATTTTATCTGGGAGGTAAAGTAAACGTAAGCACGCCGTCCTTCGGATGGGACGTTAAGCGATGGTCCCGAGCCTGTACGATGTCAGGTACTCGTTAAAGACCCCTACCCTAGATGAATAAAAAATTTAGGGTAGGCAAAATTTAGGACTCCCACAGTAGAGTCGGGCTCATGTCCACCAGAGTGACGAAAGAGCGCTCTGGTAGTAGGCGATATGACCTCGTTGTTAAAGCCCGGGCATGAGTCATAAAACCTAACCTAACCTTCAATAAAAAATGAAAATATTCTTCATGATCGAATGAATTTACTTCAGGTAGAGTTTACGCATTGAATATTCGGGCGACCCAAGGAGATGTGAAACACGGTGGCCACATTCTATCTCTGCCTCTTTGAAAATTCCATCTACCGACTGAAGTTTGACAGATCAACTAACGTATGCATGAACCAATGAATTGTTGACAAGAGTAGGACAAGAAAGAGGCAGAAATAGAGTAATAACTCGGAGGATGTCAGAGGGTCCAAACAAGAAGGATCAGGGCAATATATAAGTTTGGGGGAATGATATGATCCCCGGGCAAAGGAGGAAGTATAAGTGTTGTTGATGTGGGGGAGAGTTCCCGAGGGATAAATCCTGTCGTGTCAGCAGGGAGCTGTCTGGATTAGAGAGAGTTAGGGGAAGCTCTGAAAACATGTGGGCACTGACAAAGCACACCCCTCCCCCCCCAGTACAACTTCATCACAACAACAAATAACAACATTGCATCATATTTATTACCAGGAAAGCTATAACTGTTCCGTACTTTCCAATATCACTCATTTAACCACCTAGTATATAAAGTGAGTCAATCGGACACCATACTACAGTAAACTGTAGTTTTCATAGCATAACCTGTCCACATAACCTCTGCTAAAGAACAAACCCCAATACCGGATAATTGGTCCAATTTAAAGAGAGGTTTTATGACTTTTTTAATCATACCTTGTAATTTTGGAATCCATTATCTCTTCACCAACCAGCTTCATTTGTTACTGAACTCGATCTCGGATTTTTGGAAGATTTCAATACTTCCCTATACCATAAGCATAAAAATACCTCTACAAAAAAGGGTTTTCTCACCCACATAATAAGCGCACGGTTGAAATGAAACTTCTTTTGTCTTCATTAACCTTGCGAATCAAATATCAAATAAATAAATATATATATAATTTTTAAATATTTTTAATTTTAATATTTATATTAAATATGGGACAAGATCGTATTTGGGACTGGATCTACGGTGGATGGTGACGGAAACCGACTACCCGATGTTCTGCCGATTCGTCGGCTCCTGGCGAGAGCAGAAACAGGCAATGTAAGATGGGCTGGGGACGATCGGCGCAATAGTTCCGCCGATGGCCAATCCCGGTAACCTCTTGATCCCCGAGCTTTTCTTAAGTTGACTGGGTGATGTTGCTCCAATGCAAAGCACACCGCACTCTTTTGAAACCTCGTAAAAAAAAATATATATATTTTTAGGTTTAATATTTTTACTGTCCTTTATTTTACTGTCGTTAATTTTATTTTATTTTTATTATAAGTTTTAACTATTTTAAAGTAGGTAAATTGTAGGTTAATAAAGGAAAATAAAAATATTACATCTAAAAATATTTAAAAATTATATTTTATTGATTTGGTACTTCACTGTTATGAACAAATGTTACCAGTGTTTTGTGATAACTTTGGAATTGTCGAAGACGTTCCGTTGGAGTTTTCGACATTTTAAACTATTTAACAATAACTCAGAATAAAACTAAACGTATTAAATTAATAATAGAACGTATTATTTTAACGCGTACACTGATGCATCGACACCGACCTAAACTTGTAGTTGACTTGTACGCATGCTCTATTCATCCCCTCTCCTTAGTGTTTCATGTTTGATTTTTTATGTCGGGGTAGTTCCGATTCACTAGTCTCACTAAAGAAGTTTCACTTCAAAAAGTAAACAAAAGCCTCTATTTAGCGGAACTCCCTAATAGCGAATGCGGACAGTAATAAAGACAGATAATGGAAGTAAATCAATTAATCCGTTAAGCGTTTAGCAATGGTCCCGAGCCGATTGATGTCAAGTACTCGTTAAAGACCACTACCATAGGCGAATAAATTTTGGGGTAGGCAAAATGTAGAACTCCCGTAGTAGAGTCGGGCTCACGTGCATTAGTTACGAAAGAGCGTTCTAGTAGTAGGTGGCATGACCTTGTAATTAAAGCCTAACTTAACTTATCCTTGGGGGCCATGGTGGCCGTGCGGGCTAGAGCGTAGGGCTTTGGTTGCATGGTCTCACCTTTCTTTACGGGTTCGAATCCCTTCCGGGATTGAGTTTTATTTCGTAAATAGAACTCCCTCCCGGGGGCATGGATGTCGTAAATAACTATATATAACACATTGACATGGCTAATATGCACCGTACATAAAGTTAAAAAAAAAAAACTTATCCCTTAGTTTTAGTGTAGTAGTTGTTTTAGTATTATTTTTTTTATGACTGAATTTACTTATAATAATATACACGATATTTTATAGTTAGTTATTAGGACGCGTGCCCGGGCTTTAACTACGAGGTCATATCGCCTGCTACCAGAGCTCTCTTTCGTCATTATACTAGTCTTTAATTTTGTCTACCCTAAATTTTTATTCACCTAGAGTAGGGGTCTATAACGAGTATTTGATATCGTACAAACTCGGGACCATCGCTTAACGTCCCATCCGAAGGGCGGCGTACTTAAGTTTATTCTACCTCCCAGATACTAAGGGTCTCGGCCAGGATTCGAACCCGCGAACTTGAGTTCAGTAAGCAAGCACGCACTGAGCTATCGGCGCCCTCATACATTTTATATTTGGGCCCAGAGACCCCTAACTGACAGCTGATTATTATCCAATTCAGTCAAAGGTAATAGGGGGGGGGGGGGGGGGAGGGGGGTGAGGGTTTAACTAAAAAACCCTAATAACTGCCGATCTAATGAATGTATCGATACAAAATTTCTTATGAGGATTCAGAAGTTCCTATGCAATTCAGCCACTGATAATTATCGGATTGTGATAATGATATCGATAATTATCAGTGGTTGATATCGATAATTATCAGTGGTTGATATCGATAATTATCAGTGGTTGATAATCGACTGTTTGGGCTAATTATAATTAGTCCAAACAATTGATTGGGTCTGGAGGGAGAGCGAAGACTTAGCAGATTATTTCGTGTTGGGGAAGTACATTTTCAGAAATTTACCAAATTTTTTTATAAGAGATATAAAATAATAAAATGAAATTCTTAAATTAATTGGGGCGAAGCAAATTGAAAAACGTTTCTTTCTTCTGTTATATCAATTAAATAAACTAATTAAAAAAAAAAAAAATCCATATAAATGAACATCCTGAAGGTAGCAGGATAACTTCAATGGTTAACTATATGTAAATATTGTTTATTTATCAACCCTTATGATTGCTTTCATTCATATTTATTTAACTTCTTAATTGAAAAAATATAAATAAAAACGAATGTTTTTTTAAAAATATTATGTATTTCGCTATATAAAATATATGGGAGTACTTTCGGTATTGTATATACTGAGTGTCAAGTGTTAAGTCATGAAGATGGTACCAATAACGAAAGTACGAACTTGTCTTCTGGGCTCAAGATCGTGGGTTCGAAACCCGACCGAGGCCCTTAGTTTATTTTATCTGGGAGGTAAAAATATAAACTTAGACCAACCTCATATTAGGCAATTCCGAAGCGACGCGACTGATACTCAAGTATCAGCCATTTGAGTTGCCTGTGGGTATGATACCCGTAGGCAACTTTTCTCCTCACACTGAGGATATTGTGCAGTGACTAGGATCTCTTCAGTCTCTATCTAGCCGTGGCGAGAAGCTGAGTTGTTCACCATGTCAAGTGAAGATTCTTCAAGTGATGAAGATGTCGTTGTGTCTTATTATTATTATTATAAAAAAAGGAAAATCCGAAGATTATGGCGCCATCCTTACATCGAAAGGAATGTTAACTGCAGATTATTTGTTGGTGCTAAAGAGCTGGAAAAGTCGGAATGCAAGTTCGTAGCATTCTACCGAATGACGAAAGAATCATTCCTACACTTGATTGGCATTGTTTCTCTATCCATAAGACAGAGTAACACACAAATGCGGGAATGTGTGAGTGCAGAAGAGTGTATTCACTAGCCATTGCGAGGCGACGCAGGAGACTCAAGGGACGGGCGACTTTCCTAGCAGGTCGCTTGAAACTGGTAGGATAAGGGTAGGATACGAGTCTCCTGGGAGTGGCGTCGTTTGTGTCTCCCCACCACTCAACATAGGAAGTGACTTCTAAGTTGCCCTCAAGATACTTGAGTATCAGTCGCGTCGCTTCGGAATTGCTTAATGTGAAGTTGGCCTTAAGCACACCGTCCTTGAGATGGGACGTTAAGCAATGGTCCCGAGACTGAATGATGTCAGACCCCTTCCCTAGGCGAAAACATTTAGGTAAAAGTCCAGGCATGAGTCATAATGACTAACTCAAAGAAACATTTCGTTTTTGTATGTCCTTTTTTAACCTTCCCAGATATACAAAGTATAAATAGTTATTATGACTCATGTCATGCCCGGGCTTTTCCGTGAATAGGTATATTCTCCTAAGATAGGGGGTCTTTAACGAGTATCTGACATCAGCATGTGCTCAGTAAGCAAGCACGCATACCACTGAGCTACAAAGTATAGAGTATAGAGGAATGTATATAATCAGTCAGAAATTCTGAATTAATTTCTCACCATAATTTCTTGTTTTCTGACACCTTGATTCAAACTAAATAGTTCTTCCTCTCAAACCAATCGTCCATTTTGGCTAAAAATCAATTGTTGACTTACACAAGCACTTCTGAATCCTCATTTTGAATTTCGTGTTGATAATTTTCTTTCATTGGCAGTTATTAGGGTTTTTGTGTTGAGACCATCTTTCCTTCTGCAGATTAATTTGAAATTTAAATTTATACATAAAATTTCATGTCGATACATTGATTTTGTTGAAAGTTATTGAAGGATTTTTGAGTCCACTTTCTCTGGTCGATTCCGCTCAAACATAAATAGGGTTTTGAATTTACATGACACTTCATGTCGATATATTTATTTTATCGTGAGTTATCGTATTCACAGATACACACACGGATAGAAATTTGTTTTATTATTGGGAACAGGTGGTCGGAAAACATGAAATTCCATTGAAAACTCAGCATCGAATTTTCGCCCGATTAAATAACCTCCCCTATACTGTGATAATTATAATTATGTAAAATAAAAATTAAAATTAATAAAAAATAAATAAAATTAATAATAATTAAAAATAAAAAATAATAAAATTACATATTACCACATTTCCTGTAGAAATTATAGCTAGTCTTCTACTAAATTTTGATTTCTACATTAGTTTCAGAAAAGGGCCCTAAAAAAAATCGAAAGTTCAAGACGTGCAATTTTGAAGAAAGTGCAAGTATTTAAAAAAAATTCCATTAATAAATATTTCATTTGGATTTCTTTTAAGTATAATAATGAGATGCCATATTGTTTTCCTTTTTGCAAAAATGTTCAATCTAATCCAAAGGTATAAATTATCTTACTGGGTTAATAGGGAAAGAGGAAAAATGAATAGTATAGAATAAGAGAACAAATATTGGGTTTATTTACCTAACCTACATTATAAATTAAATAACTAAGATTGGTAATAAAAAAAATGAAATTATTTAAAAAAAGAAATCTTTCGAACTAATTATTTAAAACTATAACAGTCTGTTTTCTGTTTTTATATTTTGGGCATATATATATTTATAGATTTATATATATATATATATATATATATATATATATATATATATATATATATATATATATATATATATATATATATATTATTATATCTTATATATATAATTATATCTTATATATATATATATATATATATATATATATATATATATATATATATATATATATATATATATAATTATATCTTATATATATATATATATATATATATATATATATATATATATATATATATAAATCTATAAATATATATATATATTTATATATATATTTATATATATATATATATATAAATATTAAATATTATATATATATATATATATATATATATATATATATATATATATATATATATATATATATATATATATATAATAAAAGAATCTTTGCGCATCGAATACACTGTTATTTGACTCCTACATGGTCCACTTCACTTTAAGCCTAAAAACACTTCTTTCTCTAGACTGTTCACTTCCACCTCTCAACTTAGACTGTTTTCACACTATTAGAAGAACAGCTGTTCATCGTCTTTAGTTCTTCATTCATTGGTTGTTCAATTTCGTTTTAAAACAAAATGCGACTATTCCATCTTTGTAGGTTAGGTTAGGTTTTATGACTCATACCCGGGCTTTAACTAAGAGGTCATATCGCCTACTATCAGAGCGCTCTTTCGTTACTCTGGTGGACATGAGCCCGACTCTACTCTGGGAGTCCTAAATTTTGCCTACCCTAAATTTTTATTCATCTAGGGCAGGGGTCTTTAACGAGTACCTGACATCGTACAGGCTCGGGACCATCGCTTAACGTCCCATCCGAAGGACGGCGTGCTTAAGTTTATTTGACCTCCCAGATAAAATAAACTAAGGGCCTCGGTCGGGTTCGAACCCACGATCTTGAGCTCAGAAGACAAGCACGCATACCACTGAGCTACCGGCGCCCTCCATCTTTGTATATTTATTCACTAATTAATTTACTTCACTGTTAACAGCTGTTTTTATGTACATAATCATAATTGATTTTATAATATTTTAAATAATCTTAATGTGTCTAAATTTTTTACATCACAATACTTCGTACAGCTAGAGCTAAAATTAGCGAGTGGTCTGTATATATACAATGTGATAGGCACAAAGGGGAAAATGGGGTTTTGTGTTAGGGAGGATTTGTAGTCGCTGATTAAACCTGAAAATTTGATGCTACATCAGTGTGTACCATTTCAGGGGGTATTTTTGACATTTATGCAACAGCACAAGCTCATAAAATTCAGAAATTATACCCCAGAGAGCGAAGGTTGTATGTGAAGTAAAATTCCTAATCCTCAATTTGCCATCTTGAAAAAACTTAAATTAATTTTTTTTTTTTTTTTTTTTTCACTCGCATTAAATCTATGAAAATGTTCAGCGTAAATTATTGAACTAAGTTGACACTCTCTCTCTGAACCCGAGAGGACCTGAGAATCTATAAATGTACTCCGGGACTTCTGAATCAACTTAAGGTTAGGTTAGGTTTTTGACTCATGCCCGGGCTTTAACTACGCGGTCATATCGCCTACTACCAGAGCGCTCTTTCGTCACTCTGGTGGACATGAGCCCGACTCTACTGTGGGAGCCTTAAATTTTGCCTACCCTAAATTTTTATTCACTTAGGGTAGGGTTCTTTAACGAGTACCTGACATCGCACAGGCTCGGGACCATCGTTTAACGTCCCATCCGAAGGACGGCGTGCTTAAGTTTATTTTACCTCCCAGATAAAATAAACTAAGGGCCTCGGTCGGGTTACGAACCCACGTTCTTGAGCTCAGAAGTCAAGCACGCATACCACTGAGCTACCGGCGCCCTCTAATCAACTTAATAAATTATCTGTTGATATATTCGTTACTCCGAGTTATTTGGGTATTTGAAATAGGCTCCCTCCTCTGACCGCCTATTTCCTTTCTGCCGATTTGTCTGAGACTTTGTAGGTATCGTTTTGCTATCATTACTTGTTTTTGTGTGTTGTGTGATTATTGTATTTTTATCAATTTTATTTTGTATATATATATATATATATATATATATATATATATATATATATAAATTAATACAAATTCGACAAACAGCCTAATTAAATCATGAAAAAATTATTGATGATTCACCGGAAATTCCTACCCCAGCACGAATTATTCAATAATTTAATTTTTAATTTTGAAGGTAAATTTCCCAAAGAGAAGGGAGGACGCTTAATACTTAAATGCAATACTCTTATAACTGCAGTTGAAACTTATCGACATCAATATTCACGTGTAGATTCAAAATGTCGTGAGGACGACACTTATTAACTGTCAGCTAAATCCGGCGATGGGGATCGCCCCCTCTGATCCCCAACTCAAAAACCCCCCAATAACTACTGATATAATAACGACTGATGTTAAGCGATGAACCCGACCCTGTGCAATGGTATCAAAGGGGACTCAACTCAAAAACCCCAATAACTCCTGATATAATAACAACTGTTGTCGTTAAGGGATGGACCCGACCCTGTGCAGTGTTATCAGTGGGGCCTCAACTCAAAACCCCCAATAACTGCTGATATAATAACGACTGATATCGTTAACGGGTGAACCCGACGCTGTGCGATGCCATTCGTAAAGAACCCTGTTTAAGGTAAATAAACCAAGATAAGCAACATTTAGGACTCCCACAGTAGAGTCGGAAAGAGCATTCTGGTAGTAGACGATATGACTTCGTAGTTACAGCCCGAGCATGTCGCTATAACTGATTAACCAATTAACTACTACTGTAATAAATGAATAAAAATGAAATTTTATATTTAAATTCAAAACCCCATTAGAACGGCACGTATTAATTTTTCGTGAAATCAGCCGAAGAGAAAAAGGGATCAGGTAAATTTAGTATGTGGATTTAACTCAAATATTGATTAGCCCAAATGATTGGTTTTTGGAGGGAGATTGAAAACTTAATTGATTAATTCTGAGTAAATACATTACCGGCGATTCACCGACGACACACATCAATTTTCAGCAAAATCGGCAGAAGGGAAGAAGGAACAGAGGGGGAGCTCAACTCAGAAACCTTCATATAATGAATATCGACATAAAATTGTATATAATAGTATAATTATAACTTAAATTCAAAACCCAATGAGGACATAACCTATCAAATTTCAGCGATATCTGCTTAAAGGAAGAACGGGTTTAAGGGAGTCAACTGTTGAATATTAGCGTAAAGGGTTGACTGGTTTCGGAGGGGGAGAGAAAAGTTAGTTGATTAATTTGTTCTGGTGATGTACGTTACCAGTGATTCACCAATGACTCTTTTTTTTTATACTTTACCATTTAATAATTTTAATATGTACCGGAATGTCCCCTTGTCTCTTCAGTTCAGGCTAGAGAAGATTATCCTTCAAGTTGTGCATATGATTAACTAGAGACGCCATGGAGGAGACAATCTGTCGTAGTCAGTATTTACATAAACGGGTTAATTTTAGTCAGTCTTTATTAATATTAATGCGAGGGAAACGACAATTTTGCACTTAACACGATATTTGACTGTGTTCTGTAGTCTGGGGGAGAGTGGAGGTTTCATTTCCAAATCTAGAAATTTTCAGTTATCCGACTCTGATATATCTATAACCCTGATAGTAGAATCTATTATAGATATAGGAACTAGTAAAATGAGCAACTTTCTGCCAGAATAGGAGTATACTAGGCCTTTCATAACATGTTTGTTTGTGATTTTCTGGTCGAGAGTACAAAAATATTTGGGTGATTCTCTGAAACTAAGGAAATCTGGAAATATAAGTTAAAAGATACATTTTTTTCATTTTTGTGGTGCAATTCCAAAGGTCTCATCTACTTACATGAATTACTGTGAAAGTTCTTCATAGAGATTCATAGTTAATGAGAAAGATTAAATTTAATGAAATTGTCCAGGTGAGGGGTTGTGAGGGAATGAGAAGTAGCGTGAGGGACTGAAAAATTGGGCGGAGAAGGGATTGAGATATCTCTTAGAGGGACTTAGTAGACATCTCGGAAACAGTTTTACAAAATAGTAGGTACTAAGATTTCACCCCATTGTGGGAATCAACCCTGAAATAAAGCTGAACGGTATGCAGAGTGGAATAGCTTTGTGCTTCCACCAAGGTGGGAGGATTGCATTTTCGTTGACAATTCAGCTGAAAAAGTTTCGCTAAAGTCGCAATAGATCAAGATTTCATTAGCTGACAAATTCTCCTCTAAAAACTTCAAGTTCCGAGCTTGGTGGACGAAAATGGCCTCATGATTCATTTATTTCGTAATCTGGTAATGTGAGGGACTAAATATTTTTAGTAAAACGTTGACTACACGTTAACATTTAATTAGGGAGAAATCAACTTTCAGCCACATTTATATCATAATATATAATACATGCACTGAAGTTAAGAACATTAAAATATTATACTAACTAAAACCAAATCCAGGTTGTTGAGGGACTGAGGTGGATGAACGACCGACCGCAAGTTCAGCCTTGAAGTTCTGATAATAGAATGATTATAAGAAAGCCAAGACGTAAGTTAAATAGCAACTTTTAGGAGGGAAGTGAAGAAGTGTTGCCGACCTCTCAAATTGTAGAAAAGTGACACAGCATGGTCTTGGCTCCATTTTCAAACATATGTGAGGGACTGAGGAAAACCCCTTGGGACAAGGATAGACTATTTATTTTTGACCAGTTATAACCATGTTACTCTAAATTCCCCAAAAGTAGAGTCCTAATTTGACAAATTATATGTATGTACATTCATCTCATTTTTAGCTGATTATGGATAGGTGACAGCTTGTTGAATACAGCGAACGAATATAGCGACCTCGAGTGAAAGGAGCGAAAAGTTAATTGATTAATTTGTTCTGGGGAAGTACATTGCTGGTGATTCACGGACAACTTCTGTTTGCTTATTGAAATAACCGACAGGTGGATGTGCAAAATGATGCTAAGTGGATGGGTTCTCATATTTTCACCGAATGGTATACATTACCGTATAAAGTAAGGACCATTCATCAAACTGACGGCCGTAGTGGGTAAGAGAGGGCTGAGCCAAATGTGGGTTAAATCCACCTCACTGCCCCTTCACAGCATCAAATAGCCAATCTAAATTATGTGGATTTTTTTTTTTTGTATTTTTTATCTCTAGCCACAACTATGCAAAAATGCAGAGCATATACTATACAAAAAAAAAAAAATAAATAAAATAATAAAAAAAAAAGTGAAATGAAGGCTTGAGAGAGGAAAAACACGCAGCGGTGAACCCTCATGACATCACTTCATAACAGGAGACCTCTATGTCAAACTCTCTTTAATCTTCTTGGAGGATTGTGGAGTAAATTTGTATTTAAGATTTTGCGAACTCCCGTATTGGTGTGTAAGTAAATTTTGGGTTGGTATAAATGTTTAATGCTTGTGTCTATGGGGGTGTCGTTCAAGTTGCGGTGTAAAGTCTTGTTGCTAACGTATGGTGGGCATTGCGTGATGAGTCGGAGAGTCTTGGATTGAAATACCTGTATTCTTTTGATGTTGGAACTTTTGGCTATACCATATATTTGTAAGCCATAGGTCCAGAGAGGTCGGAAAAGATAGGTATAACAATTTAGTTTTTGTCGAGTAGATAATTTAGAACGCTTATTCAAAATACTGTACAATAGTCTAAGTCGTTGGTCTAGTGTGAGTCGTGTCGTCCGAGTGTGAGGGTTCCAAGTCAGCCTTCTATCGAGGGTTAATCCTAGATATTTTACGGAAGAGGTATGAGGTAATGACTGGTTTTCAATGAATACTGGGCAGTCACCACGGCGGAGAGCGAATGTTACGTGTTGAATTTAATCTTCCCTGGTACGAATTATTCAATCATACTTTGGTTCTCCATTCAAAACCGTTTTGGGCTAAAATAAAATTTGACTTCTATGTAGGCTTCTAAATTCTTATACTAGATTTTCTGTTCATACTTTTATTATATCAGTTGTTATTAGACTTTTTGAGTCGAGCACTACTCCTCTGACCACTCTCTTCCCTTCGACTCATTGTCCTTACGGGGTTTTGAGTTTATATATTAAATTTCATATCGATGCATTCATTACATCGGTAGTTATTGGGCTTCTTGAGTCGATCCTTCCTCCATTCCCTCCTTTTTGTGACTCCTTACAGGGTAACTCTTCTCCCCTCTTGACATTTGACATTGCCATTATCTCTCCCTCTTCGGACATTTGTTTGTTGTATATAGTTTTTATACAGTTGTAAATATTTGTACATTCCATACAAAATTAATAGGTGTCGTCCTTATCAGGTTTTGAATTTATATATGAAATTTAATTCGTTGATATAATCATTCTTTCAGGATTTATCGTGTTCACAGACACACAGACTGACATTCATTTTGTTTTTTTCTTTTTGTCTTATAAACGTTGGTCGCAACTGTTGCTATAATGCAACAACCAGCTACCAGGGGGACGTGATGAGGTCTTGAGTGGAATGAGAGAGGAAGGCCACCCAGCGGTAGCTCCTCAGGGAGAAATTAATGTGGATATTTTGATGGTTAAATTTCAACAAGTGGGCGGTTACAATTTCAGCTTATAAGAAGTCATGGTTTTCATCTCCTTTTCAGTTTCCTGGGGATTGTGTGGCAAGTGTGCTGAAGTAAATGAGTGGATGTATAGGTTTGAGTGAATGCAATTTTGTATGGATAGGTCTGTAAAGGTCCTGAATTGTGTCGTCTACTGTGTTTATCATGAGGTCATTGTGCAGTGTTCAGTTGATTACGTATGGGTGGGCATTGTGTAATGAGTCTAACTGGAAAACCTGGATATATTTCAGGTTAGATGTTTTAGACGAACCGTAAATTCGTATATCCCAGAGTGAAATGAAAAAGAATGTGATGCAGTTATACGTTAAGAGTAATTTTGAATGTTTCTGCAGAAGATCTAAAAAAAATTAGCTGCAACAAGAGTGAGCTCATATAAACTCTATAAATTGCGTGGTTAACTTAATCATTTAGACAAATGATCATCGCAAAAACTCACATATAAACCCACAATTAACGTAGCAAAACTCAAACTATAAAATATATATTTTACAAAAAAGAGGAGCGTTTATATGTAGTTTGTGAAGTTCAGAAAATAATAAAACATTTTAAGTCCTAAGTCCTAAATATCTCACGTTGTGAGGCTTAGGGAGAAGCTTGTTGTAGATAAAAACGGTGAGACATGTATCTCGTCTTAGTGTAACGGTTATATGTTGTGATTTGTCAGTGTTGAATTTAATAAGATTGATTTAACATCGAATTTCTGGCTGATTACATTACTTCTCTAACACCCCATATACCTGGGGAAGTATTCTCTTTTACTTCGATATATATATCGATTTAATGCCAACTATTATAAATCAACTATATTTTATCTGCAGGGAGCCATCAAAGGTAAAATTCCAATATTTAATGTCTATCAACTTTTAATTATGTTTACACAGCTTTCCGTTTTGAGCCACTTTTCAATATTAACTGATTTTTCCTTACGAAGTGTTTACATAAAGATTTATCTTTTTATTTTCTCTTTTCGACTATTTGGTATATTCATCATTGATATCTATGTGTATCTATGTATCTATTGATTATCTATTGGTATCTATTCATATACAGCCACTGTTCCAATTCCTCTTCCTCTGATTGCCCTTTTATTATTCCTCCCTATTTTCCGCTCTTCTAAAAACAATTTTTATAGTATTTTTATTATATTTTCATTTAATTTATTTGTAAATATTTTTCTAATTGGTAGAAATTTGAGGTTGAAAAATGGAAAAAAAAATTCTAGTTTTTATATGTACACGATAACTCTCGACAGAATGAATGTATCGATACAAAATTTTATATGTGTACACACAACCTCATAAGAGAAAATGATTGGCTAGTTCTGTATTCCAATAGATGCCGTTCCTATCCAAGAGTTCAATGAAATAAAGATATAATTATTTGATAAAATGTCACAAAGGAGGTATTTTTGTGGCCACAAGTATGATATCTATTGATTATTAGAAAAATCGGGCCGAAGGGACGGGGCTTGAAATTTCATATGTAAATTCAAAATCCCATAAGGACGACACTTATTAATTTTTCAGCTGAATCGGCCGAGAGGAGAGGGGCTCGATACAATAAAACTAATAACCGATGTAATGAATGTATCGGCACAATATTTTGTATGAAGATTTAGAAGTCAACTATAGATTTTTATCCCAAACGATTAATTGGTTTTGGAATTTTTTTTTATTATATATTCTTCTCCCATTAAAATTATTTTTATTTGTCAAAATTCCCGAGAATTTCAATTTTGAGCCCCACTTCCCCCCCCCCCCCCCCCCCCCCCTTCATCTAATCGATATTGATTACTTATCAGTTATGTTTCCGTTGATAACGTAGGTCTGACAGGTGCCAAGTTCAAGTTTGACTCGAACGGTGATGGTCCAGCCCGCTACACTATAGTGCACTTCAAACAGACTTCTCAGGGGAGCTACCAGTGGGTCAGTGTTGGCGACTATGAAGACGGGTCTCTTACCCTCAACATGACTGGTAAGTTATAGTTTATAGTGTAAATATGAATCCTATTGGTGTAGTAAAATGTTGTAGGACGAGATTAACGCAACTATGTCATCATCAGTGGCACAATATGACGTCTAAAGGAATAGTTTTGCTGGCGCTGGTAGCTCAGAGGTTGTGTGCTAGCCTTCTGAGCTCAAGGTCGAGGCCTTAAGGTTTTTTTTATCTGAGAGGTAAAAGTCTCGAGCACGCCGTCCTTCGGATGGGACGTTAATCTTTGATCCCGAGCCTGTGCGATGTCAGGTACTCATTAAAAATTCTTACCTTAGGCAATTAACCCGACTAGACAAAATTTAGGATGCTGAGGTTGAAAACAGTGGGAAGACATCTTATGTTTCTATAACTATGGTATCTTTTGTTTCTTCCATTATGGGCTTATAGTGTAAAGGCGTGGATACAATCCCCCTTCTCCCCCCCAGGATTGAGAAAAATAAAGTAACAGATGCCCTTTTGAATACATTTAAAATGCCTTTATAACATACAATATTAGCATGTTGGAACTGCTGGGAACACAGAGCTTTGGAAAATTTCAATTTTATATAAACATAGAAGAAGAAAGGAATTTATTTGGTCTGGCATTCAAGGGCCTTTAACACAATGAAATATAATGAAAAAATAAAAAAATTACTAAATTAAAAAATAAATTAATAATAATAAAATTGTTTATAAGAGCAAAATGTGTTGTGGGGGTCTAGGTCGCAGTCGGCGATATGCGGTGGACTGTCCAATGTGGAAGTAGACGGCTCCAGGGTTGAGGGGCAGGTTCTGGAGGAACGTCTCGGTCAGAGTTAGCAGAACGGTGTCCATAGGAGCTCTTGACTCAAAAACCGAGAGAGGAATTGGAGCTGGAATATATGGGAGGACAGTCAAGGGAGATACTATTATATCCCTAGGTGTGTATCCTACTGTGTTCCAAGCTGAAGTATATGCCATCCTCGGGTGTGCCTGGCTCATCAAGACACGGAACATCAGGGGAGGGCGAATCTTAATATTGTCTGATAGGCAAGCAGCACTGCAAGCTGTCAACATAGATTCCAAAATCGTCCTCCAATGCCTTCAAGCACTGGAGTCCCTGACGGACCAAAATAGAGTAGAGTTGAGATGGGTGCTAGGGCATCAGGGGTTTGAGGGCAACGAAAAGGCTGATCAACTAGCCATGTCAGGAGTTGACTGAGGACCTATAAGACCAGAACCTTCAGTGTGATCTCTAAGAGCTCCACAAGGGCGGCAATAAAAACCTGGCTGACCAGAAAACACATCAAGTTCTGGAGAGGGATCTCTAAGCAAAGGCATTCAAAACTCTTTGCTGCGGAACTTCCAGAGAAAAGGTGCCGAGAGCTCCTGAATATTAGCAAAATGGATCTTAAAACTATGACAGGAGACTTTAATATAACCAAACAAACACCTGCACAATATGGGCTTCGCTGGAAGCCCTCTGCGCAGGAAAATGGGACCCCGGTTCTTATTCTAAGCCAGTGTAAAACTCTAGGAAGCAAGATGTTTTTCTGCTTCGGGTCTGTGATAACAGGTAATGGGGGACACTGCAGCAGAATCCTGGACTCCATTAAAGATACAGGGCTGCTGTAGGGAACAACATACTTAGGGCGCACAATAGGCCTTTACTCTGGGAGTCCTGAATTTTTCTTCACTTAGGGTAAGGGGTCTTTAACAATATATTAATAGCCAAATAAAAAATATTTTTTGTCAATTGATACATTGCACAGAGGGCACCATCGGTGGTTGTGATGTAGCATGCTTTCCTACTAAGCTCATATTCATTAATTTGTTTTATTTTCTCATGCGTTGCAATTTAAGACAACTGCTGTGAAGATGTAACCACCGAACAGTTGGCAACATGAACTTTGCCCACTAAATAAGTTAACTTCATGCCCATTCTCTATTAGTGTCAAGTTGCGACACTTGTGTGAGTTGTCCAATAAATCCAAGTAGGTGAAATGAAAGCAGGTCCACGACTGTCTACACTCCCATTCAGCAAGCTACCAAAAACAGTTCAACAGTCCTTAGCAGACCCAACTTAGATTGAAAAAGTTGTCTCCACTCATCCTCTGTTTCTAAATCAGAACCTCACTGCTTTTTTTTATATTGGCAAACTTCAAACTCATTTTGAAAATGAAATCCAAATCAAAGTTTTTGGGAGTGTCTGAAGAACATTTCACAACTAGAGATGATCATTTAATAAGTTTAGCTTCACTTAACAAGATTCTAAGTTTATATAAGTTCTCTTACTTGAGAAATAGAGAAGTAGAGAGAGGAGGACTTCAGAAATGTCAGTGTCAACTTATTTTGTTCTCTTGAACAGTTGAAGTTATGAAACACATTTCCTCTGTCCTTTCCAGAAATTATGTCAGATATTTTCCGGCTCGACTCCTCGAATATGTATTGCGAGTATAGTTTTGTTTTTACTGCCCCCATGAAGTATAGGGAAAGTATGTTATCTATCAGAAATTCGATGCTGAATTTTAAACGGAATTTCATATGTAAATTCAAAGTCCTATTCGACAACTATTAATCTTCATCGGAATCAGCAAACGGGAGGGAGGGATCAGATGGGGACTCAATTTGAAAATTTCAATAACTGCCGATGTAATGAATGCATCGACATGAAATTCCATATTTAAATTCGTAACCCCATAAGAATGACACCTTTTAATTTTTCGATCAAAGGGAACGGGGGGACTCGATTTGAATATCCTAATGCTTCGGGTCTGATTACTATTTACAAAATATCACTTATATTAATGAATATCAGAAATCACTTCAAATAAATGTCATAGAGAAAACTGATACATACCGAAATCCACCCTACAATTATTACTACTGTGGGGACAAATCGAGTCCCCCCGTGCCCTTTGATAGAAAAATCAAAAGGTGTTATCCTTATGGGGTAACGAATTTAAATATGAAATTTCATGTCGATACATTCATTACATCGGCAGTTATTGACATTTTCAAATTGAATCCCCATCTGATCCCTCCCTCCCGTTGGCTGATTCCGATGAAAATTAATAGGTGTCGACGTTATAGGACTTTGAATTTACATATGAAATTCCGTTTAAAACTCAGCATCGAATTTCTGATCGATAACATACTTTCTCTATACTTCATGGGGGTAGTAAAAACAAAACTATAATATGAGGAGTTTGGAACCAGAGCGGACCAACCCACAATTTTTCGGAAAATGAGTTATTACCATCCTGATGTTGGCATAGGTTCCCTTTTTTCAAAACTAGTGTGGATCATTTAGTTTCTTCACTTCAGTGATAGATAGCAGACTTTAAGTTTAGTCCGCAAATATTTTGTGCATATATTTTCAAAGTCACAATGGATCATACGGCCTTCAAAAACTTTATAGAACACAAAAAGGGATCACTCATCCAATACTATTCTAAAATTTCAAATATAAATAAATATTTGGGGCCCATTTATGGATATAAACAAAATGTACTCAATTTTCAATTGCCATTTTCTTCCTGTTCAGTTTAAACCAGTTGGTCCGCTCTGGCTCCAAACTCCTCATATAAGGAATTATTCCTTGCTGAAACCTATTTTTTTTACGTTTCCTAGATTTACACGAAAATCGGTTAGCCCTATCGAAAAATTGTTTTTTCCCAAAAATGTTCCTTATTAAATTTTCAACTAACGAAATGCCCTCAGATTATGTAGATTACATAAAATGTACATGAGACGCCGGTAGCTCAGTGGTAGAGTGTATGCTTACTGAGCTTGAGGCTCTTAGGTTTTTTTTTTTTTTTTCTGGTAGGTAAAAAAAATCTTGAGCAAGCTGTCCTTCGGATAGGACTTTAAGGGAGGGTCACGAGCTAGTACAATGTGAGGTACTCAACCCTAGGTGAATAAGCCTGGATAGGCAAACTTTAGTACTTCCACTGTAGAGTCGGGCTATTTAATCGCTCTAGTGAACATAAAGATAGTAGGCGATATGACTTCGTAGTTAGAGCCCGGGCATGAGTCGCAATACCTAGCTACTACTGGTCTAGAAAACGTCACTTTTAAAGGTCGAGGTCGATAAGAACTTTCTGTTCTGGACGAACCTTTGTTATTTTATACCATGACAACTTTGTTTTGGTCCTGCTCCAAGTTCATGTTTCGAGGTTTCTTCGACATTGTATAGAATGATATTATGCGACCTCTTTTGTATGTCATTGTACTTAACATTGAGATATTCACTGACTTCTCTTGAGCTTTATTTATTTCAGACTTCAATACATCGATTAGTTTGGCTAATGAGAAGTTTGAGGTATGGCCATTATCGCAAAATGTAGGACCCCCTCAGTGGAGTCGGGCTCATGTTCACCACATTTTCGGCTTCAAAACTCATATTCTTAGGTTTTTGGTGAGTGCTGATCACGAATCCGGTGTTAGAATTGAAGTTTTTCAGTTGACTTGGAATAATGAACAATTCCGTTTAAACAGCAGATTTTATTATTTTTTTCCAAAAGTTAACAGCATTTTTGACAGTTGTCACAATTGAAAAACTGCAATTCTAACACCGGATTCGTGACCAGCATTCACCAAAACCTAAAGCCTACTCCACACTAGTAAACATGTTGCGCGATTTTGGTCTCTGAGACGTGTCTCAGGTTGTCTACGTAGACATGTCTATAGACCAATCCCCGTCTATGGGCCTGTTGCGAGACCAAAAATCGCAGGTCTAAGGACTCCCGATCGGAATGGGAGACAGCATGCAACGTTAGACATATTGCGCAACATTTTGACAATGTGGACGTCACGCGGCGTCTAGAGGCGAGTCAGGTCCCAGTCTGTCTCCAGCTTCCAAGTGGTGTGGTTCAGAAGCTGTGATGGTTTCTCTAAATTTTGTATCTTGCTTCATTAGTATCCCTTCAACCATCAGAAGCAAATCTTCAAAATCAGTAGGCGAGAGCCGGGTGAAATTTCAAAAACCCATGGCGTCTTCCAGTCTTAATTTATTTAATAATGCATTACCGAACCTAGGTCCTTCTGCGAGCACTTCGCGCGTCCACCAACGTTTACGTTTTCGCGTTCTTTCACTTGTAATTAGCACTAAGCAGGAACTCATTCCACACAAAACAATGTCCTCCATGGTGGACTGCGAAGATGAGACCTCTAAATTCTCATCGTAGTGTGGACGCTAGACGAGACAAAGAACGGTGTCTCTAGACGGTCTATAGACCGTGTCTCGAGACCGCCTGGAGACAAATTGCGCAACATGGTCTACTAGTGTGTACTAGGCTTAAGAATACTAATTTTTTAAGCCGAAACATTAGAAATTAAACAAACTGCGCTGTAAAATGTCTTGAAGTGTCTAAAAAGAATGTTAAACTCCATTTGAAATTCAAATGATCAGTGGCATGGGTTTTTCAATTCCAAAAAAAATTTCCAATTTTGAGAGATTCATTTTTTCGTGATACTAAACCAGAATCCGTTTGGAAATCATCAAAATTTAAACTTTTTCAAAATAACGGACACCCTCAAAAATATTATATGTAACCAAGTTTTTCTGGAATACCCACTACATGTATTCTAGAGATCAAAATAAGAAGAAAAAATTAGTTGGTGAATCGCCGGCTATGTACTTCACCAGCTCGAATTAATTGATTATGCTCTCTCTCCAAAGCCGATCGACCGTTTGGTATAAAACTTAATATTTGACTTAGCGGCTTCTGCATCTTCATATTAACTTTCGTGTCGATATATTCATTATACAGTAGAACCTCTATAAGTCGAACATCAAGGGAGACGCCAAAAAATTTGAGTTATAGAGTTTTCGACTTATGGAGGATTTCGACAGGCGGATTTTGATTCGACTTGTAGAGGTTAAGATTCATTCTAACTAATTTTGAGTTAGAGAGGTGAAATAAATAAAAATGCAAGTTACAGAGGTAACAAACATATTTATATTTATTATAAATCAACATTATTTCAAAACATCCTCAAATAAAAAATACGTAGTATATGTAGGTATTAAAAAAAGACAGTAATTTTTTTTTGCTTTAGATAATTGGTAATCCTATTTATTGTATACTCCTAAATTGTTTTCTAATAATGGTGTACATTGTCGGCAAATACTTAAAGTCGGTAACTTATTTTTCTTCGAGCTATAGAGGTAATAAGTTTCAAATAATCGAGTTGTAAAGGTTGTAAAATAAAACATTGCTATGTTCGAGATACAAAAGGCCAATTTATTTTATCGAGCTATAGAGGGCAAATATGTACCAGAATGGCTTGTAGGGCCTCACTGATTATTTCGACTAATAGAGGGTTGAGATTTCGAGTAATGGAGGTTTTGGGGCTTGAAGGGAAAGGAACAAAACTTTTTTTTCGAGTTTTGGAAGTTTTCGACTTATCGAGGTTCGACTTAAAGAGGCTCTACTGTATTGAAATATATTGGAAATCTTGAGTTGGGCCCCTCTCTGATCCTCATTGATTCTTATAGTTTTATTCACAGAATATGTTTTTTATACGAAGCTGAATATATTCATTCTATAAATATGTATTGTTTTTTTGAAAAAGTTTTTTTATGGTTTGCCTTTGTATCAATTCCATTCAATTTTAATATATACGTACAGCAATTAGACATTGATTTGAAGGTATTTTGTACGAGGAGTGGTGTTTGTTTACTGAAAGGTTGAAGGGCTTTTAATAGATAATACACAGTTTGTTTACCCTAGGGTTTCCAGGATTTCAATAAGTAATGCACGGCTTGTTTACCTTGGGGTTTCGACGCGTTAAATATGCAATATGGGATTGTCTACGTCGGGTTTGAAGTAGTAAGTTGTGTAGTGAACGAGTCTATGGCATTTTTTTTACTTTCTTACATCTATAGTATAAAGAAGTATTCGTTCGAAAATCAGAAAGCGAGTTTTTAACGGATTTTCACGTTTCAAGGTCCCCTGAATGCCTTTTGACATCAGTACATGTTAATTATTATGACTCATGCCTAGGCTTTAACTATAAGGTCATATCGCCTACTACCAGAGCACTCTTTCGTCAATCTGGTGGACATGAGCCCGATTCAAATATGGGATTTCTAAATTTTGATTCACCAAGGGTAGGAAGGGTCTTTAACATGCACCTGACATAGGGGATCATTGCATCATTATCCGAAGGACGCCATGCTTAAGTTTCTTTTACCTCTCAGATAAAATGAACTAAGGGCCTCGGCCGAGTTTCGAACCCATGATCTTGGGCTCACTAAGCAAGCAAGCATACCACTGTATAATACAGTGATCATTAGGTTATCCCTTAAAGTCAGAATCTTCCTATTATAGAACATATTTAGTTATTGGAAGCCATGGTAGCCGTGCTGCGTAGGGCTTTGGTCGCATTGTCTCACCATGGTTTGCGGGTTCGAATCCCGTCCGGGAGTGAGTTTTATTTTGTAGATAGAACTCCCTCCCGGGGCCATGGATGTTTTAAAATAAATAGATAACACCTTTACAAGAGATGTGGCTAATATGTATCGTACATAAGTCCAAAAAAAAAATTAAAAAAAAAAAAAAAAATTAAAGTAGGTACCTACTAAAAAAAATATTTATTGACTTATGCTATATTTAAACATCAGAAAGTCGACTCAATAAATATGTTTTATAAAAGCAAGATTCTGATTGGCAGAAGGAAGTTTAGTTAACCTAAAAAAACACATGTATTTTAGATAGGTACTGATGATTGTAATTGATATTTTTTGAGAAGGCAAAAAATAATTTTAAGAAATTATGCCGTTAGCAATATAATATAGTATAATACATATAATAATATATAATATATTATATAATTTTTTCTATTAAAATGGATGGATTCGACAGTTGTACCCCCCTTCATCTATAGAAACCTGGACAAGGCTATAGGACTGAAAAAAACGCAAGCACCTACTAGGATTTTTTTTTTTTTTTAATGCCTGTCCGAATGGAAATTATTTTCTTTTGGGCTGTTAGAAAGCGGGGTAGTGCCCATTTTTATTTTGGCACCACAGGGGCTTTGCCGCGGGTTATATACAAACATCCATGGCCTCGGGAGAGAAGTTTTATCTATGAAATAAAATTCTCCCACGGACGGGATTCGAATCCGCACCCGTGATGAGACCATGCAACCAAAGCCCTACGTCTAGCTCATACGGCCACCATGGCTCCTATGCAACTAAGAACTTCTGAAAAACTATCAGAGCAGCCAATGAGTAATGTCAGTTTTTGTATAATGAGATCAAAAGTAATGAAAAAACGTACTATGATAATTTTTAATCAATTATGTATTTTCCACCATTTTCTTCAACCTTTTCCCTTATTTCTACAGTTTTCAATGCCTTCTTTAAATAACTGTTTGAGTATTGATCCAGAAAAATATAACGAGTGCTATTTAAACCTCTTCCGATGAAGCCATCTGCTGGCCAATTATAAAGTTCTGGAGACTCCGCAACAGATGGTTATCTGAAGGGGCGGACTTATAATTTCTTAACCCAAGTGGAGTAGTTTTTGAAGGGTCTTTCTTGTAACGTAAGTTCTCATACTGTCCTGATGGAATAAAACTAGCCTATTGAGCATAGAAGGACATTTTTTCATTTTTTTCTTTTAAGATTAGTTTCAAACGGTCTAGTTCGCTTAGTAGATCTCTTTTATAACTGACTGGTTATGTTATAATAATGTATAATGGATATCGAACTATACAGACAATAACACCGTCCGTGAATGGACACCTCTCCGGGAGGGGGACTCCAAGAGGTGATGAGCTATTTATATACATTTTCACAATTTTTCGGTACTTTCTTACATCTATACTATAAGGAAGTGTTGTAATCGTGCGAAAATCCGACATCGAAGTTTTAACGGAAATTCACGTTTCAAGGTCCCTTCAAAGTTCTTATCGCTCTACCACAGAAACTGTTGTATCTATAAACTTGACATTTGAAATAGAGGTCACATGTGCTAACTTAGATCTGGTTAGATTTTGACCGAAAATTGAAACCACTTTACTACTGGGCCTAAGTACATTTTCAAGATACCGCTTAAGTTTATGACCTAATCAAAAATTGTTTCAAGAAATAGTTGCAGAGAACACTGAAATACATAAATTATAGGTTAGGTTAGGTTAGGTTTTATGACTCATGCCCGGGCTTTAACTACGAGGTCATATCGCCTACTACCAGAGCGCTCTTTCGTCACTCTGGTGGACATGAGCCCGACTCTATTGTGGGAGTCCTAAATTTTGCCCACCCTAAATTTTTATTCATCTAGGGTAGGGGTCTTTAACGAGTACCTGACATCGTACAGGCTCGGGACCATCGCTTAACGTCCCATCCGAAGGACGGCGTGCTTAAGTTTATTTTACCTCCCAGATAAAATAAACTACCTCTCGGGCCTCGGTTGGGCTACGAACCCACGACCTTGAGCTCAGAAGTCAAGCACTCATACCACTGAGCTACCGGCGCCCTTCATAAATTATATCATATACGATTTTTTACAGGTCCTCCGGTTTTCGAGTTCAATATATATTTCTCTTCTTTAATAAATAGGTTTCAATTTAATATGTATCAGTCGATATTTTATTATTTTTGGCAATATTTTGTAAACAGGTTAAAAAATAATCTTTTAAAACCAACAATAATTGTTAATGTTTTTAAGAGTAAACACAATTTTAGTATTTCATTTTTTTTTAATGACTCAGTTTAATTTTTGTATGTCTAGTTATTTTATTATTAAGATAAAAAGAATATATTGAATAATTTTTTTTTCTAAAAATGTTATGTTGCCTTTATTAAAATGTATTACTGCTTATGTCTAAAACCATCTTGAAATGTAGTTTTCATATTTTTAGACGTGTTTTTTGATTTACCCGAAAACGGTTAGTCCTATCGAAAAATTGATTTTTACATAAACTGGTCCTTATAAAATTTTCAATCGTTAGTAGATCCTCGGATTTGAGATAATATTAATACAAAAGGTATACTGCCTCAAACAATTTTTTTATTTTGATTTTTGTACGATGCATATTAGCCATTCCGAGGGCGCCGGTAGCTCAGTGGTATGCGTGCTTGTCTTCTGAGCTCAAGATCGTGGGTTCGAAACCCGACTGAGGCCCTTAGTTTATTTTATCTGGGAGGTAAAATAAACTTGAGCACGCCGTCCTTCGGATAGGACGTTAAGCGATGGTCCCGAGTCTGTACGATGTCAGGTACTCGTTAAAGACCCCTACGCTAGGTAAATAAAAATTTAGGGTAGGCAAAATTTAGGACTCCCACAGTAGAGTCGGGCTCTTGTCCACCAGAGTGACGAAAGAGCGCTCTGGTAGTAGGCGATATGACCTCGTAGTTAAAGTCCGGGCATGAGTCACAAAACCTAACCTAATCAATTAGCCATTCCTGAACGGTGTTATTAGTTACAGATTATCCATATCTCCCGGAGGGAATTCTATTTATAAAATAAAACACTTTCGGATATGATTGGAACTCTCAACAGTGGTACGACCATTTCAAAGAACTATGGTGAGTGAAAAAAAAAATTGTTTTCTGTGAAAATTAATCCCTTTCCAAACAAACATAATCTAGATAATCCCTTTACAGTTCAAAGCATAATCTAGAGCTCCTGATACCAAAAATAAAAATATCTGTTTGTTTGTATCATAACCTTCACAAACAGAACCCTCAAGGGCGACATCTATTGTTTTTCAGCCTAATCGGCCAATGAGAATAGGATTAGAGGGAGTCAACTTCAATAATCCAAATAACTGCCGATCTAATGAATGTATCGATTGTATGAGGAATCGGAAGACACTATGTAAGTGAAATATTGAGTTTTAGCACAAACGGTCAATTAGCTTCGGAGAGAGAGAGAGAGATACAAAAAAAAACAATTATTCGTGCTAGAGAAGTACCTACATAATCGTTGATTCACCGTCGGCTTTTTGTTTATCCTCTTGTATGCTTTGATATACACAAATATTAGGTTATACTGGCCTTTCAAAGTATTTGATTAGATAGTACACAAAATAAAAACTTAGTGAACCTAAGTTCAGTAATTTCAAATGGAAAGTTCATATATTTTTTCTAACAGAATGAAATTATGAAGTACTGAAGAGAAAATAATGATGAAACAAAGATTTCTGTGTAAGACAAAGTGCTGTTTAATAACTAAACAAAAGAATGAAGTTTTCTGTTTAACTAAAAGATTCTCCTATCATTAATTAAATATTTTTATATTTTTTCTCATCTTTTTTTCTTTCAAACATTTTTTTTTTTTATTTGCTGCTTGAAAAAGTAAGCACAAAGTTTGTAGGTACTTAAAAACATGTAAAATAAGTGTAAGTGGGTGGGGATTTATTTTTTATTTTTAGGGCACCTTTGTTTTGTTTTTTAGACGAGAAATTAATTTTTTTTAAATAAATGTTTGAAAAAATTTCTTTTGGAGTGGGCTCGTTCAAAAGTTTTTTTTTTTTTTTCAGAGGAGAGATGGAATTACTTTTGTTATTATTATTCATGCCTGAAGAATTAGTTGTAGATTGAGCCAAAATCAGGATCAATTGTTATAAACAATTTAATTGTTTATTTCCTTATAACTGCTGGACCATCGATTTAACTATTAATAATTGAGCTGAGTTTACGAAGCTCTTTCTTAGGCGACTCATATATTTCGTTGTACTCCTCCTAAACCCCTTTACCGATCACATTGAAGTTTGCCACGATGGTAGTGGATACGGTGACGATGGTTTACTATTAAAAAAATCTGAAATCGAACATACCACGGAGGAATAATCACCGAAAAACGAAATTCCCATTGAAATCAATTGAGAGACAAAATTCTCGCCCAAAATAGAATTTTTCGATTTCAAATGTATTAATCCGAGCGAAGCCGTTTTCGGTTTACCATCGGACACCACTTTTTTTGAGCCGTTTTTTTCAGTGTTCTAACGTACAAACTTCGACTTTTTTTCGATAAAAATATTCACAACTGTTGTTGTCTACAAAAAGGGTAGAAAAAATCCATTGAATTCAATTGAAATCTATTTAAATTATTAATATATTCATAAAGAACATACAAGGTGAGAAGTTACTGATAATTATTAAAACATTAACTGAGTTTTTTATACAGATATTCCTGACTCAGCTCAGTTTTTGCAAACAGCAGAATGTATTGCACACCTAGTTTAAGTTTGGGGGCTGATGGCACGGGACACTAATTGTGCAAGTATAGTTTGCATTAGACCGAATTTTTTTTTATTGAAGAACCCTCTAAGTTGGGGAGACCGCTTCTATTTTCATGAAACTGCCTCCTAGTAACCTACATAGTTATATAGTCACTTGATCCTAGACCCTTCTCTTTCAGGGGCAGTTATGATAATTCATGAAACTACATATTCATGACTGAAAGTAAATCTTTAACTCGGTCATTATACATAATTTTAATAAAATATTCATTAGGATATAAATAAATTAACATTTAAAAAAAATAATATTAGCTTCCTCTTTCAGCATGGAAAAACGGAAAGTCAATTCAATTAGTCATATAGATAAGTTATGATTTTACTTTCCCAGTTAAACGAAGTATAGGTGAAGTTATGTAATCGGTCAGAAATTCGATGCGTAGTTTTCAACGAAATTTCATGTTTTCAATGTAGAAGGAAATCGAGGTTCTGTCGTGTAAAAGAAAATGCAAAATTTGGCCAACGTTTCGAAAACTATTTATTTTCTTCTTCAGGGCCTACAGAATATAAACAAACAAATTAGACATTATGGACAATGATATAAACAGATACTTTATAATAATTTGAAAAAGTGATGGAAACAATTTTTTAACATAAATGAAAGGGAGAGAAATAATAATAATAAATAAATAAATAATAAAAATATATACAAATTTTGAAAGTAGTAATAAAATAACCTTTGTAAAACAATATATTTCTCTCTAAATAACTAATAAATAAAAATTATCTTATAATGACTTGAGTGGATGTGTGTGGTGAAGGTGTTGTGAGTTTGTGTCCAGTGTAGTGAGTGCTATGATGTCGTGTATGTGACGGTCGAGGGCTACCTAAGTTTACCTACGTGACCCTCGGTGGTGTGTGTTGCGTGGAATGTAACCAACTCAAGTCAAAAATAAATAAAAAGTATGAAAGAATATAAAAAAATATATATATATAAAAAATAAATCAAGACAAAACACATGTTTTCCGACTTCCTGATCCTAAAAAAGGAATGTCCGACTATGAACACGATAACTCCCGATAGAATGAATGTATTGACACGAAATTTTATGCGGGTATTCAGAACCCTCTCGACTCGGCTACTGTGGGAACGGAAAGTACTTAGAAAGATTTATGGACCTGTTTCCGAGAACGGCAGATGGCGTATCCGAAAGAACAGAGAGTTGAGAGACCTCTACGGGGATCCCGACCTGGTATCCGTGATCAAGCTGGCGAGGTTACGTTGGAAACAAGCCCTCTACGGTAGGCCAGGCGGTGCCAGGAGAAGAGGAAGACCGAGACTCCGTTGGCTGGACGACGTCGAGGCAGACCTTCGAGTGTTGGGCATCAGAGGATGGAAGGAGAAGGTTTTGGATCGAGACGAATGGAGGAGGATTGTGACGGAGGGCCCGGGTTCTTTCAGGACCGTAGCGCCGCAGGAAGAAGGAGAAGATTCAGAACCCTCTAAGGACGACAAATATAGTTTCTTTTAGCACAAATTGGCCACTGGGGGAGGCTTAACATAAATCTCGAATAACTGCCGTTGTTAATGAATTTATTAACACAAATTTTTATATTATCATTCAAAGCCCTATAATGACGGAGAGAGGCCGAAAACTTTATAGAATAATTCGTTCTGGGGAAGTATTTTCACCGATGATTTTTTTAAAATAATTTTAATAGTTTCTTATGCTGAGGTACAATAATTATAGTAGCAATATAGCAACCTTGTCAGGTTGTGAAGTTAGAAATCTCAGTTGAGTTGTGGATTCCTCTCAATTTCCAGTTTCTCCTAATTTTACCTCATTTTCGAGGCCAATTTCACCCTTCTCCCATCACCAGGTTCCACTCCCGACCATTTGTCATTTGGACAAATGAGAACAACCTCCTTTTAACTTTAAATTTAAATTAATCTCGTCACTTCCTTTAGTTTGAAAAGCCTGAGAAAAGGTTAGAATACGTCTTCACTTTCCTAATACTGTAATTGTTTGTCCTCGTCTAATGTTCTTACCATGGATTTTACTTTCCCCGATATACAAGTATAGTGGAAGTAATGTAATAACCGATCAAAAATCCGATGCGGAGTCTCAAAAAAAAATTGTTTGTCTGTGTGTGTCTGAACATATTAGCTCCCGATAGAATGAATGTATCGACAAAAAATGTTATATGCAACTCCAAAACCCCCTAACGACACCTATTGATTTTCTGCCAAATTGACTAATGGAAGGGGGAGAAGACAAATGTATCTTAATTATATGTATCTTATTTTAGTTATTGTGAGCGGATTGCATCAATTTTTCTAGAAAATTAATAGAACAAATAAAATATTGTTGCATTAAAAATGTTGCTAATGAAACTTTTCTTCCTTCTTTTTCAGTGAACATAAAAACAGTTTTTACACATAATTATGAGAGTACTAATTGGATTCTGGGAACAAAATTAATTTTTATTTTTATTAAGTGTAAAATAGGTTTAAAAAAACCCTGAATAACTAAAATATCTCGAGAATTAAACTCGGGATGGAAGGCAGACTAAACTATTTGTAAGAAGGGGGACAAAAAAATATAATAATAAAAAGACAAATTGGCATGATTAAGGATTCTGTTTTTTTACACTAAGATCTAAAACCAGGAAATACGTCGATGTATAGAACATAACGTTGTATTATCTATACTGTACTCTTCTGCTTCAACTGTCCTTATCACTTATGTACGATGAAGAGAGTTTGCGTTATCAGTAAATATTAATATAATCACTGGAATGATCTTCATCAATATAACCAGCTATAGTAAAATCCTTTTATAACGATTCCTCATGTAACGATTTTCCAAACATACTTACTTACTCTTACTCCGTTGGCGACGAACCCTGAAGATCCTTAGCCGCCCACACTAGCCTTCTCCACCGCGATCTGTCGTGCGCCACCGGTCGCCAGTTCACCACGTGGTGTTCCACAGCATCCTTCTTCACCAGGTCAGCCCACCTCAGCCTTGGTCTTCCTCGTGATCTGGCTCCTTGGACCTGAGCGCCCATGATGAGTCCTATGGCTGTCTGCTGTCCGCTTCTCACCACGTGTCCAGCCCATCTTAAGCGCCGTGATTTCATATCTGCAACTACGGTCGGGTGTTGCCAGAAGATGTCCCTCAGCTCCCTGTTGGTTCTGATCCTCCACTCTTGGGTTTCTCTATCCTTGACCGGACCTGCTATCTTCCTCAGCACTTTATTTTCAAACGTCTGGAAACGTTTCTCCAGATGTGAGGTCAGGTTTCACACCCATAGATCAGAACGGGCTTTACCATGGAGCTGTAGATCCTATACTTCAGGTGCCTTGACAAGGCTCTGGACCTTTTCCAGACATAACGATGTATTTTTTTTAGTCCCTTGAAGATCGTTGTAACCCCGGATTTTACTGTATTTGTAACTTCCATATTAATATTAATATAAAATATTATGTCTGCAGAGATTTACTTCAGGGAAGGAACGCCACAGGACTCGGTTTGCTCTTTGCCCTGCGAAGTTGGCCAAGCTAAGACCTACGTGGAAGGCGAGTCGTGTTGTTGGCACTGCTTCAACTGTTCTCAATATCAGGTAAATAGAATTGCTCAGGTTATTTTACATTCCCAGGTATACAAAGTATAGGGGAAGTTCTGTAATCCGACAAAAAAATCGATGCGGTATATGAAATTCCGTTGAAAACTCTGTATCGAATTTCTGACCGATTATATAACTTCTCCTATACTTCGTATTGCTGTGAAAGTAATATACAGTAAAATCCGGTCATAACGGTATTCAAGGGACCAAGAAAAATATATCGTTATATCCGGAACCAAACTGTTATAAGAAGTGCGTCTTCTAGATCTTGATGTTGGCTGCTTCTAAGTTTTTTTTTTTCAATGTCATATCTTTTTCAAACGTTTCTTTGATCTTGTCTCTGGGTTTCCAGATTGTCGATATCGTAGACTGGGAAATTCGAAGCTCCAACACTAAGTTTATGATTGTTTCTCCTTTCTCAATCCTATTTATGATTTTCACTTTTTCTTCAATAGCAAATGTGCGACGTTTGTTCGAAATCATTTTCAATTTAATTTTTATACTGTCACGATCCCTGCGGAGGCAAAGGAAAGACTAATCTGAAACTAGGAATATACGCACTAGAAGGGAAGAAGGGAGTTCGAAGAATATTCGATGTTTGAAAATGGAATGACTCATTGCGCTCGGAAAGAGTAAACAAGAACCGTGTTAAAACCCTTTTCTATAATGTTCGTATTTTTAATCTGTTCAAAACTCATACTGTTTTACCCAATTATGTATGTATGTGCATATGTACATACATATTATATCGTTATAACCGGAATGAAAAAACAACTTTTTCTTATGTTTTAGATCGTTTTATACGGAATATCGTTATACCTAACATCGTTATATCCGGATTTATTTCTTCACTTTTAATAGCAAACCAAACTAGATACGGGTTTTACATCGTTATATCCGAAAAATCGTTACATCAGGAATCGTTATAAAAGGATTTTACTGTATGTGATAAGTATCAATACCAGACAGAAATAACTACCGTCTGGACCTTGAGACCCAAGATCGGGGTAAGCTGGTCTAGTTTACAGACGGCTCAAAAACCGAGAGAGGAGTTGGAGCTGGAATACATGGGAGGACAGTCAAGGGAGATACTAGTATATCACTAGGTGTGTATCCTACTGTGT
This sequence comes from Aradus depressus, assembly GCA_963662175.1. NCBI lineage: Eukaryota > Metazoa > Arthropoda > Insecta > Hemiptera > Aradidae > Aradus > Aradus depressus. The sequence continues at coordinate 11,961,108 of OY759222.1, read as the reverse complement.
TCCAAGCTGAATATGCCATCCTCGGGTGTGCCTGGCTCATTAAGAGACGGAACATCAGGGGTGGGCGAATCTTAATATTGTCTGACAGCCAAGCAGCGCTGCAAGCTAACATAGATTCCAAAATCATCCTCCGGTGCCTACAAGCACTGGAGTCCCTGACGGACCAAAATAGAGTAGAGTTGAGATGGGTGCCAGGACATCAGGGGTTTGAGGGCAACGAAAGGGCTGATCAACAGCCAGGCTAGAAGTTGACAGAGGACCTATAGGACCGGAACCCTTCTGCGGGCTCATGTTCACCATGATGAAAGAGCGCTCTGGTAATAGGCGATATGAGTCATAATAACTAACTACTTGTCTAGACAATGCTCCATACACAAGCGAAAATGGACCATATCTGTATGAAACAATAGATCGATAATTTACAAATTAACATAACCGTTGAGATGGTAAGTTCATTTCTTATGAACATTAAACTGGTTCATTTTTAGTTATCTCCATGGATATATGACGAAAGGCCGTCGAACAGTGTCAACTGCTGCTATCTCTTGGTCGTCTTCATGAACTTTCATCACTGCACCCTGCTGGCCGTTGCTGTAAACACGACTACACACATACATACTTTTTTCTTCAGTTACTTTATTGAATGATTATTCCCAGTAGGTTAAAGACCATCTACGACACCCTATTTAAGGAGTGATTGACGTATTTTTGTCCGTCTGTCCCTCCCATTTGGAAAACTATTGAATCTATTTTACGTAAACATTGTACATAATTAAAATTAAATATGTATTTAGACCTGCCAGAAATTTTTTTTTTTTTTGTTTATTTGGTATATCTACAATCAGTTATAATATAACTATAAGTAAATTTGATAACATTAAGTGTAAAAAAAAAAATAAAATAAAAAAATTAATAAAAAAATTAATAAATAAATAAATAATAAATAAAAATAATAATAATAAAATGAGTAGGGAAAAATATATACAGAAAATGTGTACGGAAAAATATATTTTGTTAAAAAGAATATATCAAGAGAGAAGAATTAATTACTATATATATTTTATTATAAATATAGGTTAGGTTAGGTTTTATGACTCATGCCCGGGCTTTAACTACGAGGTCATATCGCCTACTACCAGAGTGCTCTTTCGTCACTCTGGTGGACATGAGCCCGACTCTATTGTGGGAGTCCTAAATTTTGCCTACCCTAAATTTTTATTCATCTAGAGTAGGGGTCTTTAACGAGTACCTGACATTGTACAGGCTCGGGACCATCGCTTAACGTCCCATCCGAAGGACGGCGTGCTTAAGTTTATTTTACCTCCCAGACAAAATAACTAAGGGCCTCGGTCGGGTTACGAACCCACGTACTTGAGCTCAGAAGTCAAGCACGCATACCACTGAGCTACCGGCGCCCTCTATTATAATTATATATAATATAATTATTATATATATTTTTTTTATTAAATACTATAATAATTATACTACTATAATATTATACTAATTATAATACATTATATTTATCTTTATTTTAGTTTTTATTTCTGTCTCTATTTAATATATTATCCCCCCCTATTTCTACATGTTACAGTATACATGATAACTCCCAACAGAATGGATTTTTACATGACTACAATACTTATGCTACAGATATAAGAAAGTAAAAATATACAATTAAATTCATATAATAATAAAAAAGATTGATCCTTCACAGTTATTATTGTTAAACATTGTGTTGCAGATCCGACACCCGGCAGATGAGACAGCCTGTATCACCTGTCCTCATGGCACTAGTCCAGACCCCACTCATCAAGTATGTCATCCCATCCCGGAGATGTTCCTCCGTCCCGACTCACCCTGGGCCATCGGTGCCATGTCTTTGGCCGCCGGAGGAGCTGCCGTTACCCTCATTGTTGCCGGTGTCTTTCTGAGACACAATCAGACGCCTGTCGTCAAAGCGGCCGGCAGGGAGCTAACCTATGTTCTACTTACTGGTATATACACCCCTATAATATATGAGGCTTTCAGAGCAGAAGTGGTGTAAGTCCAACAATTTTGATTTTCAGTAAAACAATTTTTGATTGAATGGCGTGTAAACAATTTTCTTTAATAAAATAATTATTTTTTTCTTTCCATTTGGTCTTGAAATTATTATTTTTTATGTGTGAACATCTTAGCTCTCGGTAGGAGCTATGTCAGACCGTCAGAGAGTAAGTGTCGTTGATGTGCATTTGTAGAAGTGTGTGTGTCGGACGGTTGCGCGCGCAGCGCACAGAACAACTACACACTTCTTTACTTTTTTTTTTATTTTTTTAACGCATCGGCTACTATGGACATTAGCGTTTCTGATTCAGGAGACATTGAGTGAGGTGGGCAGGCCCAGAGCACCCCATCAGAGAGTGGCCAGCCCAGCCCATCTCGTCTCACTATCATCGCAAACCGCTACCTACCACCAAGGTGGAGCGAGCAACATAAGCTTGGGTCAACACATTTCAGAATTCCGTAGACATTTTTAAGTCTCTCAAGAATCGTAGAAGATTTCTGAAGTGCGGAGAGTTCTCTTGGAAAATCTCAAAGAGGTTCGCAGGTATATCTGCAGCTTCTCGTAGGTTTGTCAGCGCATCGCAGTCCTCTATTAGATGCCGCACTGTTAAAGCATCTCCACAGAATCGGCATCGGGGTTGTTCTTCTTTAACCAGGAGGTGGCCATGAGTGAGTCTTGTATGACCGATGGCAAGTCTGGTCAGGGTGACCTTCTCCCGCCTGGACAGCTCCTATGGGAAAACAGAAGGCTGGAGGTGAGGTCTCAGTCGCCGAAGTTGAGTGTCTTGTCGCATCCATTCGTTGTACCACCGGCTAACCACTGCAGACACTTCTTTACTTGTGATGTCAGTTGTTTTTAAGCATTTCTACGTTCATGGAATAAGAAAGTGTGTAATATATTTCGTCACATATGAATGAATGTATAGGTATATATATAACAAAGCCAATAACAATAAAACAACTCTAAAAACATTGTATGTTTACAATATTATTGATCATGTTTACCTTGGTAGTGAATTTAACTAAAATAACAATATTACAAATATAAAATGATCTTTTGGTAAGAAAATTTGAGGCTAAGATCCTTCGTTACCTTAAATTTGTTTCAATAAATAAAATTTGTGGTAAAATACAAGAATGTAGCAGTGTAAATCTGAAGAAATATAATTATTTTAGCTATCATAAACTTATAATTTCATGTATAAAAGAAATTGAAAAACAATAAATTTGAAAGTTTAATTCCTCATACTATTTTTCTTATTGTAACATTATAAAACAAATTTTAATCAAAATCAGTGCAGGACAGCAAATTTTTGAAACTAAAGCAGATGTTTTTTTTTTTTTTTTCTTTACAAATAGAGTTTATTGATATAGCAACCACTATGAATCATAGGCTATTAAGAAAATGAAAAAGTAATGGACTTACACCACTTCTGCTCTGAACTCCCATATTCTGAACTTTCATCAGAAATTTGAAAGGTATCTAGGAAACATTTTTGCAGACATTTAAAGATTCGTTATTGTATTCTCCAGCACTCCAAAATGCATCAGATAGTTTTTTTGAGGCTACATTGTCGTGGCCTTTACAATTACGAGGAATGTTTTCAAAAGTTTTTTAATTTACATTCTTATCTTTTTTATTTGTATGCACCTTGCCGGAATTCCTGATCTTTTTCCTTAAATTTCTTTTCCAATTTTCTTCATATCTTCTTTTTTGGCGACCTCTTGCATTCTGATTAAAATCTGATACTTCATAATTTGAAATGCTTAACTTCTCTAAATTTTCCAAATTAGAAGAACTTGAATTCAAATCAGATTCCATGATAAGATGTAAATAACTTTTACAACTGATCACAACCCCTGTCTGATTCAAAGAGAATTGGATTGAATTGGCTCAAGAGAGTGAGATAAATTATGTGGTATTAATCTAGTTGGTAAATATAAACATAATGAATGTTTAAATGTTTCGTTTAGTAAACATTTCTTCGGTATGAATAGTTAAAAAGAGAGTAAATATGGACTTACTTCATTACTACTCTGAAGTTTTTTGGCATTTTTCGGTTCAAGAATAAAGTAGCGGTAGTTTTACTTATTAAAATATTCTAAGACTTCTTTTCTTGTTATAAAATGTTCTTACATACGTACCAAATTTTAGAACCGTCGTAGAATTAGAGAAAAGTTCAATTATGGACTTACACCGCTTCTGCTCTGAAAGCCTCATATATACCCCTGAGCCACCGGCGCCGGGATAGCATGCTTGCCTTACTGAGCTCAAAATCGCGGGTTCGAGCCCGGCCGAGAACCTTAGAATTTTTTTAATTTTAGAGGTCCCATCACCTCTGGTCCCAAGCCTTTATGTTAGGTACTCATTAAAGACCCCTACCCAAAATGAATAAAAAAATGTAGAACTCCTATAGTAGAATCGGGCTCATGCCCACCAAGGCGCCAATGATAGTAGGCGATTTGATCTCGTAGACAATATGTCTTCAACAGAGTCACAATTACTAACTAAATATAGCTCTAAGGTTTCTTATCTGGGAAGTGAAAAAACGTTGAGCATGCCGTCCTTCGGATGGGACGTTAAGCGATGGTCCCGAGCCTTTTCGACGTCAGGTCGAAAGACCTCTACCCCAGATGAATAAAAATTTAGGGTAGGCAAAATTTAGGACTCAACTCGACCAGAGCGACAAAAGAGCGCTCAGGTACCAGGCGACGTGACTCTTACTTAAAGCTCGGGCATTAGTCATTAGTCACAATTACTAACTAATTATATTTAATGTTCTTATTTATGTCTGATGTTGACTTAGTTTGGGCAAAATTTTGCAAAATAAAACATAATTGGAGACCCCATTGGCAAACTTACCTTTCTCCCTTAACCACAATAATCAATTTTACTGAGTGAGTCACAATAGCCTGAAGGTTTTGCCCAGAATTTTCCAGGCAGCGCTGTTTGCCATTGATCAACACTAATTGAATTACTGTCAATACCTTTCAACTAAATTCCACCAACGAGCGGTAATGAATTTGCAACGTGTACAAAGTGAACTCTCATGCGGTATAATTTCCATAACGATCCACAGATCATTTTCATAGAATTTGTGGTGAAATTAATTTACAGGCAATTTCACTCAGTTCAAGCGGCTTGTTATCACAGAAAAAAAGACAGACGTTAAAATATGTTTGGCAACATTATTTGAATTACGTTTTAAGATGTGTACAACATTGTATTTTAACAGATTCAATGATCTTATTTGTGGAATAATTTCAAAGTCCTCACATTTCAATAATTATTTTGTTTGACCCCTAACATATTTCATTATAATATGCTAGCCGGCTTTCGAGGTGTCCTCATCATCAGACAAGTCTACAAAAAACCCATTATTCAGTGAAAAATTGTGATGTGGCCAGGACTTTCTTATACCAACCACGCTTACAGATCACTCTGTAAACACCCCAGCTAGTAAGTTTTTAACCCCTGGCAATCACAGCTAGTATGCGTCTTTCAACGGCGGAAACCACAGATAGTGAATACTTAGCATCGCTGGACATCCTAGCCAGTGCGTACTTAAGAACGCTATTGACCGTAGCTAGTAAGTGCCTTGCAACAGCGGACCCCACAGCTAATACGATATTAGGAACGTTGGGCATCACACCTAGTAAATGCCTTGCAACAGCGGACCCCACAGCGAATACATAGTTACTACGACTACATGTGAAATTCATGCCAATCCGCTTACCCTTTAACAGTACATTCATGATGTTATAATTTTCAATTATTCATACGGCATAAGGCTTATAGTCCTTCAACTATAGTAACGCTAGTAAGTTTTTAGGACCCCTGGGCACCACAGCTAGTAAGCGCCTTTCAACGGCGGAAACCACAGCTAGTGAATACTTAGCTTCGCTTGACGTCCTAGCCAGTGCGAACTTAAGAACGTTTGTGACCACAGCTAATATATGCCTTGCAACGCTGGGCACCACAGCTAGTACGTAGTTAGGAACGCTGGGCACCACAGCTAGTACGTAGTTAGGAACGCTGGGCACCAGAGGTAGTATATGCCTTGCAACGGCGGACCCCATAGCTAGTACGTAGTTAGAACGCTGGTCACCGCAGCTAGTATGTGCCTCGCAAGAGCGGACCCCACAGCTAGTACGAAGTTAGGAACGCTGAGCATCACAGCTAGTATGTGTTCTGCAACGGCGGACCCCACAGCTAGTACGTAGTTAGAAACGCTGAGCATCACAGCTAGTATGTGTTCTGCAACGGCGGACCCCACATCTAGTACCTAGTTAGGAACGCTGGGCATCACCGCTAGTATGTGTTTTGCAACGGCGGACCCCACATCTAGTACGTAGTTAGAAACGCAGAGCATCACAGCTAGTATGTGTTCTGCAACGGCGGACCCCACAGCTAGTACGTAGTTAGAAACGCTGAGCATCACAGCTAGTATGTGTTCTGCAACGGCGGACCCCACATCTAGTACCTAGTTAGGAACGCTGGGCATCACAGCTAGTATGTGTTTTGCAACGGCGGACCCCACAGCTAGTACGTAGTTAGAAACGCTGAGCATCACAGCTAGTATGTGTTCTGCAACGGCGGACCCCACAGCTAGTACGTATTTAGAAACGCTGAGCATCACAGCTAGTATGTGTTCTGCAACGCCGGACCCCACATCTAGTACCTAGTTAGGAACGCTGGGCATCACAGCTAGTAAGTCCCTTGCAACAGCGGACCCCACAGCTAGTACGTTTTTAGGAACGCTGGGCCCTACAGGTAGTAGGTGTCTTGCAACTGCGGACCCCACAGATAGTATGTAGTTAGAACCACAGGGCATCACAGCTAGTATGAGTTTTGCAACGGCGGACCCCACAGCTAGTACCTACGTAGTTAAATACGCTGGGCCACACTGCTAGCGCCTTGCAACAGCAGACCCCACAGCTAGTACGTAATTAGGAACGCTGGGCATCACAGATAGTAAAAGGCTTGTAGGTGCCTTGCAACAGCGAACCCCACAGCCAGTACATAGTTAGGAACGCTGGGGCTGAGCACTACAGCTAGTAAGTGCCTTGCAACAGCGGACCCCACAGCTAGTACGATATTAGGAACGCTGGGCATCACAGCTAGTAAATGTCTTGCAACAGTGAACCCCACAGCGAATACATAGTTACTACTACTACGTGTGAAATTCATGACAATACGATCAACAGTTAATGAGCTAACTCTATATTTATACTTAGTCCCCCCCCCCCCCCTCAACCCCGCCACCCGTTCAAAACTTCGGGACGCCACACACCTTATTTTTCTATTTGGCATTCAGGAATAATATATGCGAAATTTCGTGACAATACGACCAACCGTTAATGAGCTAACTCTATATGTATATTTAGCCCCCCCCCCCACAACCCCCCCTCCCGTTCAAAACGTTGGGACGCCACACACCTTTTTTTCCTATTTGGCTTTTAAAAATACTACATGTGAAATTTCATGACGATTCGCCCATTAGTTAATGAGTTAGCTCTATATATTTATACTTAGGCCCCCCCACTACCCCCCCCTCCCGTAAAAAATTTTGAGCCGTCACACCGCCTATTTTTTTATTTGGTCTTCAGGAATACTACATGTGAAATTTCGTGACAATCCGACCAAACGTTAAAGAGTTAGCTCTATATTTATACTTAGGCCCCCCCACAACCCCCCCTCCCGTTCAAAACGTTGGGACGCCACACACCTTTTTTTCCTATTTGGCTTTTAAAAATACTACATGTGAAATTTCATGACGATTCGCCCATTAGTTAATGAGTTAGCTCTATATTTATACTTAGGCCCCCCCACAACCCCCCCTCCCGTTCGAAACTTTGGGACGCCACACACCTTTTTTTCCTGTTCGGCTTTTAAAAAGACTACGTGTGAAATTTCATGACAATTTGACCATTAGTTAATGAATTAGCACTATTTATATACTTAGGCCCCCCTTACAACCCCCCCTCCCGATCAAAATTTTGGGACGCCACATAGCCTATTATTCAATCGGGCTCAAAAGAATGCTACATGGGAAGTTTCATGAAGATCCGTCCAGCGGTTTGGGCGTGATGCTGGAACAAACATACATACATACATACAAACAAACAAACAAACAAACAAACAAACCCCGTTTCAGCTTTATTAATATAGATAAAGTTAATATCGCATGTATTATCTATTGAAAATATAGTTAAATAAAGCCAACCTAATATTGAGTTATCTCAAATACATTTTTCTTATATTATAGTCTATTATCCTTCACAAAGTTCCTCATTTACACTAATTATAGTTATATTTCTTATATTATAGTCTATTATCCTTCACAAAGTTCCTCATTTACAATAATTATAGTTATATTTCTTGTGTCACTGAGCATTTTATTGTTTTCTGATTGGAATCATTTTTTTTTTTTTTTCAAGCTCATTTTATTACCACTATGAATGTTCCTGGATAATGTAAATATATAAAATGCATTTTGTGTTGACAGGAATACTTTTGTGTTACTTGATGACGTTTCTGCTTGTTCTGAAACCCACAGATGTCGTTTGTGCATTTCAGAGGTAAATCCATTTTATATAAGTCAACATTTTCGTGTTATTTAATTAAATTTATTCACAACTGTGAATATAAACAACTAATAAATATTTTGAAAGGGATGATTCTCTCTTCCCCCTCCCCCTCCCGTTCTCAAAATCATTTCATTTTGTCTCTTTGTACAGCTTGAGGGTAGACATTCTTATACCCTGTAATAATTTGGGAAGGGGGAGGGGAAGAGAGAGAGTGATCTGTAAGCGTTATTTGTATAAAAAAGTCCTGTAATTGCCAAATTTCAATTTTTTTTTTGTTTAGGTTTGGTGCAGGATTTTGTTTTACGGTGGTTTATGCAGCTCTTCTTACGAAAACGAACAGAATTTCGCGTATATTCAACGCAAGTAAAAGAACAGCAAAAAGGCCCTCATTCATCACACCAAAATCGCAGTTGATCATCTGTGCTGGGCTTGTTTTTGTACAAGTAAGTAAATTGGATTATTAAGGAACTTTTACACGATTAAATTTAGTTTTTCTTGTTTCATCAAAGAAACTGGAAGTACTCATTGCAGTTGCGCTGGTATTAACTTTTAAAAATAGTAGTCGAGAGAGAGTGAACTGGATTGAAACTAGTATCGTAAAAGACAATCTCTCTTCCTTACGTTGTTATATTGAAGGGCTGAGCTCAAGACGATTTCAAGACCTAGCCGAAATCCTTGGGTTTTATATCCGGGAGGTGAAAAAATCTTGAGCACGCCGTCCTTCGGATCGCCCTCTAGTGTCTTTACTATATCAGGTACTCTTTAAAGACTTCTATCTTAGGTGAACAAACTTACTCCCATAGTAGAGTCGCACTCTTGTTCACCAGAGCGACAAAAGAGCGCTCTAGTAGTACGATCTTGTAGTTAAAGCCCTGACATGTGTCACAATAACTAACTACATGAAAATAACTTTATTTTTTATATTATTATATTTATTAAAAAAAAAAAAAAACACAATTCATTGCCATAAAGGTTGTACTCATTAGTGCAATAAAAGTTTATCTATCTATCTCATAGTACCTATATTAGGTAAAAGCTCAGTATGTTCCAAAAACATCGTCCTTATTTTATATATATGTATATGTAGTTTCAATTGTCAATGTTTTGGGAGTGGTTAGTACACCCTTCACGGGCCTACCTCAAGGCCGTCCTTTCACTTCTCTAACTGAACATTTTCAGGTGATGGTGAACACATTGTGGATGCTCGTCTCCCCACCACGGGCTATCCACCATTACCCAACCAGGGACGACAACCTCCTCGTTTGTGCCTCTTATGTTAATGCATCCTATATGATTGCATTTGGATACCCCATCCTTCTCATCATCGTATGCACTGTATACGCTGTTCTCACTCGCAATATACCTGAAGCGTTCAATGAGTCCAAACATATTGGTGAGTAGTCTACTAATAATTACTATACAGATCATGTTCACAGACCAGTAGCAATCCATGATCCTCTCAGGAGCCTAAACTGCTTGTTAACCCTCCTAATACCACGTGACCTGTGAAACGAAAAATACCACGTGGGATCCTTTTGAGACCCCAGTTCATTTTTCAATTTTTCATGTACCAACTAGCTCTTCGTTCTAACTTTTTCAATCAAGTTCATTCAAAAATGAGGGAAAAATAACAAAGAGTTAAAAAAGTTGAGAAAAAATGGTATAAAAAATGTTTATTCAAAAAAAAGTAAATCATGAAACTTATAAAAGTACATTCACACTATGGATGCTATTATTATTTGACATGGTTTTTACATACGTGCTTCTAGCTCATCAAGTTCTTCATCGTCCGTTTCCAAAACGTCTTCAACATCGGAGATCACTTCGAGCTGTTCCGTTTCGACAAGGGCCTCCTCAGATTCAAACCCTGCAATCTCCCTGGCACGCTCTACTAACATCAACGTTCGCGAGGACACAATGTGTTCAATGATTTATCTTTACGGTCCGAACCCTCAACGCATACTGAAATTAGATCTAAATAAAATTCAAGAGGTGAACGAGAAGTGGAAACCAAGAAATGTTGATCAGAAAGAGCTCCAGGAAAAACTCCAGCGGGTGCCGGCAATATCTTCTTCGAATTGCAGGTCAATTGAAGAGCAAACGTAACTTTTCGGAATTGTTTACTGAGTGGAACTTCTTGAAAATACTTCTCATCAGACGAACGAAAATGTGATACGGATAATACCGTATAATAATAATACTCCCGCGTGACCCCAACTACGTTTTTGTGAAAATATTATTTTATGTCAATTTTTAAAATACAAACTGAATACATTTTCTTAATGAAATCGAATGGAGATAGTCTACGGATAAATGTCCTGAAGCCTCATCGAAATAGAAATTATATTGAGCAGTTCATACACATTTTAAAACGCATGGGGTCTTTTTTGACCCCACGTATGTATTAGGAGGGTTAAACAAGATAATAGTATCCAAGAAAACTGTCTTTTAGTAGAACATTTACACTATGTATTTTCCGTTAGCCAACGGAATCTCTTTTTGTGCACTGAGCTCAAGATCGCGGTTTCGAAACACGGCATGGGACTTAAGCGATGGTTCTGTACAATGTCAGGTACTCTCTAAAGACCCCTCACCCTAAGTAAATAAACCTGGGTAGGCAACATTTAGACTTCCACAGTAGAATCGGGCTCATGTCCACCAGAGTGACGAAAGAGCGCTCTGGTAGTAGGCGATATGACCTCGTAGTTAAAGCCCGGGCATGAGTCATAAAACCTAAACCTAAAATATAATGAAGGAAACTGTAAAACAATTCGACAGTTTTTTTGTTGCTTCAATTGGTCAACTATAACCCAAATTATAGATATTTTAAAGGATGATGTAACAATGAAATTGCTTGTTCCTGGCTGATGCCACAGTCCATGGACTCTTGACTTCAGTCTCCACCTGTACAGCACCATCCGCACCCTCTTCCAGCGTCGTCCAATCATAGAGTACCTGACATCGTACAGGCTCGGCACCATCGCTTAACGTCTCATCCGAAGGACGGCGTGCTTATGTTTATTTTACCTGCCAGATAAAATTAAACTAAGGGCCTCTGTCGGGCTACGAACCCGCTATCTTTGGCTCAGTAAAAAAACACGCACTAGAAACATAATATGCTAAGGATAATGAATAATATTATTCAAAGAACAAGCTGCAGGGAGATATTTAATAACATAACTTTCTTGCCATTAAATCCGCTGTTTATAGGTTAGGTTAGGTTAGGTTTTATGACTCATGCCCGGGCTTTAACTACGAGGTCATATCGCCTACTACCAGAGCGCTCTTTCGTCACTCTGGTGGACATGAGCCCGACTCTACTGTGGGAGTCCTAAATTTTGCCTACCCTAAATTTTTATTCATCTAGGTTAGGGGTCTTTAACGAGTACCTGACATCGTACAGGCTCGGGACCATCGCTTAACGTCCCATCCGAAGGACGGCGTGCTTAAGTTTATTTTACCTCCCAGATAAAATAAACTAAGGGCCTCGGTCGGGCTACGAACTCACAACCTTGAGCTCAGAAGTCAAGCACGCATACCACTGAGCTACCGGCGCCCTCCCCGCTGTTTATATATGAAACATTAAAGATCATTAGAAAAAAATATAAATATAAAATCAACATAACAATAGTAATAATGATTATGATAGCAGAAATAAAGAAGAATTTCGAATAACTGAACATTGCTCCTATCTTTTTGAAGTATAACTCACAAAGAAAGCAACTTCTTTAATGTTTTCCCCCACTCCTTGAAAGCACTAGACACAACAAATGAATTTAAAATGTTTTCTTAGAGGAAACGGATTTCTTTTCTCATTGTTCAAAAAGTTAAAGATTAATTTTGAATTTCTTCGAAGAGATCGTCCACAAAATTTGAATATTTAATCATATATATAAAGCTGAAAATGTCTGTGCGTTGTACCGCTATAACTCACGAACGGCTTGATGTATTTGATTAATTTTTTTTTTAATTTGTTCGTCATCGTCTATGGAAGGTTATAGGCGTATTAGTACCTCAATATCTGGTCCATCCCAGCATCTACCCACGCAATCTTTGTAACTCAAAAACCACTGCAATGATTAATGAGGAATCTTTTTGAATAGATAAGTTTTATCTACCGGAAGGTTAAGGTCTATTTTTTAATCAACCCCCTGGTCCATCCCAGCATCCACTCACGCAATCTTTGTAACTCAAAAACCATTGCAACGATTAATGAGAAATCTTTTTGAATAAATTATTTTTAGCTCCAAAGCTAGCGTTACTACAGATGAAGGTCTATAAGCCTTATTCCGTATGAATAATTGAAAATTATAACATAACAGGTATTTTCATTCACATAATATATAATGTATATTATCAATAATTGCTTTAGTTATGTACTATTAACTTTAGTGATATTTGTTAATTTATAGGGGGTTAATTTAAGGGCTTACTGTACAAACTAAAACAAACGTGGACTCCGCAGTACATTCAGAACATCATTGGCTCTTTTCTTCGTGACAACATGTGAACAACACATATATATAAAAATAACAACATTATAGATTATATAATGATAAAAACATTATATGAGGGGGTTAGAAGCAAAGGGATGTAAGTGACAAAAATGTCATTTCGAGATAATTACCTTCAAAGTTATAGTAACATCGTAAATTCAGGTATTTCCCAGGTATTTTCCACTAGTAACAGCATTACTGGTACTAACAATCGTTCTGATCATTAGCCAGTAGTCAGGGTAGGTGTCAAGGAAGATGTTAACACACATATCTCAATTTCAGCCGATTTGTCACTTACATCCCTTTGCTTCTAACCCTCTCATATATGTATTATATAATAATAACAAAAGTAATTACGAAAAAAATAATAGGATACCTACCTCTGCCAAGAAAATAAAAATTAAAGCAAAAATTCAAAATGACTTTTAAATTATGGTTATTTTTTTTTCTTTTTGAACAATAAAAAAAAATTCGTTTCCAAACAGAGGGTTTCTTTCAACAAAAACATTTCTAATTAAATTTTTGATTTTTTAATTGTATATATTGTTTTCAAGAAGTGGGGAAGATGTATAGTTTTGATAATATAGTTGTAAAGATCTCTGTACGTAGGAGGGCGGTTCGTTGCGGTACTCCTTAAACCAGAAACTGTTCCAGAACTTCCCAATTGTTGGCTCCCTATGGAGGTGTCCTGAAAGAACCATTGTTATTTAACAGGGGTTCTATACTTCCCTTATGGGACATGAAGAGGTCCTCCTAGCATCCTGTCATAGAACAGGAGCAGACCCACAACTATCCACTTTCAACTCCCTTCGTAAGACAGCTCCATGCCAGGGGTTCTATACTTCACTTATGTTATAATTTATCCCGATTTGTCATATAACCAATAATAATAAATAATAAATATATATTTGTAAAATGTATTTTTCTTTCTTTTGGTAGGATTCACAATGTACACCACATGTGTGATTTGGTTGGCGTTTGTTCCTCTCTACTTCGCTACTGGAAATCACATGCCGATGAGGATTACCAGTATGTCTGTGGCCATCAGTCTCTCTGCCAGCGTCACTATATGTTGTCTCTTCTCGCCAAAGGTACGTCTATATTATGTTGACTGTTTCGGGTATTTTGTAACAGATTAATACAAATATCTTTGTTTTCCTCATTTCTTTTCTCATTAGTTTATTTTCTTGTTTTAATCATTGTCTGTCATTAACATTTATTATTTATTCCTAGTTGTCTCTTTTCTTTCATTTGTATTCTGTCTCAATCTATTGATACTTGTATTCATTTGTTTATTTTTTTAAACCTACTTTATAATTCTTAGGGGACACATGTCCCAGAATAAAAATTATTTTTCACTTCATTCAACTTCAATATATAAACACGAACATGTTATATGAGTCCATCAATATGACATTTATCAATTTTCATCCAAATTGACCGAAGAGAAGTACATTTTAGATGGAAAACAACTTCATTGATTATAATAAATTGTTTGAACTGGGGAATTACATTGCGTTGATGATTCAACAATTTCGTTTACTCTAAACTGCATGCATTCACTGTTCTACTACATGTATTTACTAATCTACTACATGTATTTACTACTTACTACATATATACTAATCTTATATATCGATCATTTTTAGTTGTACATAATAGTTATTCGACCGGAGAGAAACGTCCGACAAAGTATGATGGCTAACTACACTAGACAGACGCCGCCTAAAGGGAACACCACGCCGAGCAAGATGTCCTCACAGATCACCACAGGTATCTCTGTAATAATAATAATAATAATAATGAAAATACTAATATTTTTTTGCAATAAACCATAACATGGTAATAGGACATGTTATAAAGATGTATACATCAAGATAGGTTATAATAATTGGAAAAAATTATTGGATATTTTGATTGACCCATAATAAAAAGTGTTGAGACCACCAATTAAGTGTAATTTTTTTTTTCTAATTAAAGAATAAACTTTGTGAGGAAAAAAATCAATGGAAGTATTAGAGTAAATTATATGAATATAATGATATATAAATGACATAAATATGTGAATTTACATGAAAAAT
This sequence comes from Aradus depressus, assembly GCA_963662175.1. Taxonomy (NCBI): domain Eukaryota; kingdom Metazoa; phylum Arthropoda; class Insecta; order Hemiptera; family Aradidae; genus Aradus; species Aradus depressus. The sequence continues at coordinate 11,945,897 of OY759222.1, read as the reverse complement.
AAAATAATAAAAAAATATGAATTTCATACGTTGGTTGCAATATGTATTGAAATTCATATTTTTTATTATTTATGAAGTTTGTCATTCAATATCATTTATATATCATCATTTTCATATTATTCACTCTCATTCTTTCATTGATGTTGTTTTCTAATTTAAAAAAATAAAATATTGTAACATTCTAGGATGAACCTCCTGTAATAAATTGTACATAGTTTGTTATTACATAGTAAAACTATTCAAAAGAAAATATGTTAATTTTAACATATACTACTTTCAACAGGTGATATGCTAATCTAGTAAATGTATAATAATTAATTTCTTTATTTTTAGTTGTATAATATATTGTTTATATTTATTTATATACGATAGAAACAGAAATAATACTTAGCTAGTAAAATTTACAGATTTTTACTACAGCAAAAATAATATAATAATACATAGATACATAAATAATTTAATTAAAACATACACAGAGAAAAGAAAAGAGAGAAATAAGTTGATAAGTGCAAAATGTGTGTGCTTTGTAAATTAAAAAAAATTAAATAACGAATAAATAAAAGATTAGTAAAAAAAATGCATTTAACAATGTATTTTATTTAGTTGAGCAATAAGTAGAGTTAAAAAAAGGAAAAATAAGCTTTTGTATGTAGTAGAATTACAATTAAACTCCGATGTACTGGAGAATCCGCTGACATCAGTGTTGCCATATTACGTTTGTATTTTAGTATCCAAATAGTTTTTTTAATATCCAAGAACTGAGGGATTTGCAGTGAGTTCCATTCTAAAACTTATTTTTTTATTTGTAAGCAATTTAATATTTTATACGTTCTAAGAAAACATTTTCAATGTAGTGTAATTCGTTCAAAAATACATGTATATAATATCTGTTTAAATAATTAATTTTGTTTATTTTTAGTTTCAGGAATTAGACAAAGCGATATCGTTGTCAAAATGGAAACCAAATCAACTCAGACAGAGGAAGTTAACTCAAACCATCAAGAGAACCATCATTGAGTTTGGATTCAACAAAACAACTCAAAATTGTGCAAACCATCAACAGATTGACATTATAAAAAGTGAAAAAAAGCATGGAAGTGCATAGAAATATGACTATATATGAGGGTGAGAAAGTGGCGTGGCCTCGCGGCTAACGAGGCAATCTGTACTCGCCTTTGTAAATCGAGAATATTGTATTAACAGTAAATAGCCGACTATTGGAAGGTCCGTTAACAGAACCGTCAATTATCAGATTTTTTTTTACTCCCCCAGCTATAAAAAGTATAGGGGAAGGTATGTAATCGGAAATTTGATGTTGAATTTTTAACGGAATTTCATATTTTCCGATCCCTGTTTCCAGAAATGGAAAAAAAAAATCTGTGTGTCTGTGAACACTATAACTCCCGATAGAATGGATGTGTCGTCACGACATGTTATATGTGTATCCAGAATCCTAGAAGAACGACATATATTGATTTTCAGCGAAATCGGTCAAATAAAGGGAGGGGGTTATGGGGAAGGCTTAACACAAAAACTCTAATAATTGCCGTTGTAATAAATGCATTGACATGAAATTTGATATGTATATTCAAAGCCCTATAAGGGCATCATATATTAATTTTCAGCGGAATCAGCCAAAGAGGAGGGAAGTTCAATTCAAAAATCCAAATAACTTCCGATGTAATCAATATATCGACCTCAAATTTTATAGGTTAGGTTAAGTTTTATGACTCATGCCCGGGCATTTACTACGAGGTCATATCGCCTGCTACCAGAGCGTTCTTTCGTCATTCTGGTGGGCATGAACCCGACTCTACTGTGGGAGTCCTAAATGTTGCCTATACCTAAATTTTTATTCACCTAGGGCATCTTTAACGAGTACCTGACATCGTACAGGCTCGGGACCATTGCTTAACGTCCCATCCGAAGGAAGGCGTGCTTAAGTTTATTTTACCTCCCAGATAAAATAAACTAAGGGCCTCGGTCGGGTTTCGAACCCACGACTTTGAGCTCAGAAGACAAGCACGCATACCACTGAGCTACCGTCGCCCTCTTAAATTTTATATTTAAATTCAAAACCCTATAAGGATGTCACCTATCAATCTCCCGCGAAATCGGTCGAAGGGAAGGTGGGGCAGAGAAGGCGGACTCGACACAAATATCCTAATAATTGCCGATGTTATAAATGAATCGACACAATATTTAGTATGAGAATTCAGAAGCCACTATGTAAGACAATTATTAAGTTTGAACCGAAACGGTCTATTGACTTTGGTGGAATAGCAAAAACGTAATTGATTAATTCGTACTGGGGAAGTACATAGCCAGTGAATCTGACGACTTTTTTAATTTGATTTATTATATTTATTGTTATTTTTATTTCCTAGTTTTACTTTTTTGTATGATTTTTAGTTTGATAATTCCTGAATTTGGGCGAAACGTCAAATATAACCATTGAATATAACAATTTATACATCAAAAGGCCGGGAAGTGTATTAATACACATAGCCTTCTAAAGGTGCGTATCCTTCGTATATTGGTTTGGTGGAGACACGAACCACCCGCGCGCGCAAACGTTTGCAAGTATCTCTTCTTGTTCCAACTGGTGTCGATACAATAAAAGAAATTCATTGTTAATGCCCGTTCAGTGGAGACGGACTTGGTAAGTTTTATGCGTTGAATTGATAAATATCAATCGTATCCTGCTTACAAATTATTGGTCCGGTTAGCAAAGTTAAAAATTCAAAATCTTGCGTGCTTGCCTTCTGAGCTCAAGAACGTGGGTTCGAAACCCGACCGAGGTCCTTAGTTTATTTTATCTGGGAGGTAAAATAAACTTAAGCACGCCGTCCTTCGGATGGGACGTTAAGCAATGGTCCCGAGCCTGTACGATGTCAGGTACTCGTTAAAGATCCCTACCCTAGGTGAATAAAAATTTAGGGTAGGCAAAATTTAGGACTCCCACAGTAGAGTCGGGCTCATGTGCGACGAAATAGCGCTCTGGTAGTAGACGATATGACCACGTAGTTAAAGCTCGGGCATGAGTCATAGTAACTAACTAACTCTTCTGGCAAAAATGTTTGAATAAACCACTCCTATCACTTGTTCTTATGTCAGTTAGTAGTTGCATTGAATTTCTATTTTCAAAAAATGGGATACCCAAAATCTATGTTTTCTCTTTTTTTTTTTTTCTTTTTAAATATTTTTTTTTTCCATTAAAGCAGACATAAGTATAAATGCGGCACTAGCAATAAGTTTTCTCCTCGGAGTCATTTTGACAACTGTTTTCTAAACGGATCGATAACAAACGTTTGCAAATATTTGGTTGGTGAAGACAAAATATAAGCATTCGATTGCAAACATACACAAACATTTGGGGAAAATGTTTTTTTTGGTGGATATGCTCCTTAACAATGAATGGATTTGTTTTTATAATGTACAATTTTACAAATTTTTACGACTGTCAATTATTGCTTCTTGCCCAACATTGTTATTAAAGATAATATTTTTTTAATAATTGATTTTATTTTTTATTTGGGAGGTAAAACTATATTAATGCTAGTCAGTGGTTTCAGTTAGTCTAATTTCTAATCAGTGTTCGTTACGACCAGTGGCGTAGTTAGCCTTGTGCGGGCCCTATAACAAAATATCTTTGGGGCCCTTTTTCGAAAAATAAACAAAAACACTGGCATAAACAAAATATATTTAAAAATAACAATAGGTACATATTAAAATATTTAATAGGTTTCTTGCCTTTTTTTTTTTTTTGGCGAACTTATTTATTATATATTCCATAGCTGAAGATGATTTTAGTTTCTCAAATTCTTCTTTTTCTATGGACAGTATTAATAAGTCCGATAGCCGTTCTTGTCCCAAAGAAGTTCTAAGATTCTTTTAATAAGTTTTAATTTAGAAATTTAGGCTTGGCTTTTATCAGTATGAATAGGGATAACATTTTACGATTTTTTGCTTACATATGCTGGGGCCCCTCTAGCTCTGGGGCCCTGTATCATTGCTACAACTGCTACAGCGGTAGCTACGCCTCTGGTTATGACTATCCAACATAGAGTATTGAGATCGAGTGAACTCGTATATCGCTAGTCTGGAGTCTCTGAACCTCCCGGATTTCCTGTCCAAGAGGTTGATTAAGCGTGGAATGACCCATGTTCGCCTACAGGACCCTCAAGTGATATTGTCCTTATCTTCAGCGGATACAATTGTGCTTTATCTCAGTCCACTTCCTTTTGGTCCAGCAGTTCTCGAATTGGGTGGGTACGCCTCCCCAGGGAATGTCTATTAAAGACTAAAGGAGCTGTCATCAATTGTTTCATCTGTATTTTACGTACACACCATTCTAGAATGCACAAAGAGGAAAAATATATACAGATAATGCTTGACTAAGATCAATTGTCATACTCCAAATTGTTCTACAAGATGTCTCTACGTTTTGTTAGAAACTGCAAACACTTACAAACAGATGTCGTGGTATGTCACACTAATAAAAATATTCCATTTGGAACTGCAGTTTTGCAAAAAAATAAAGGGAAATGTGCCTGAAATAATTGTTAACTGGAGATGAAACAGGATGAAAGCGATAGCGATTCAAAGCTTTTAAATATAATTTTTCTCTGAGGGTGCCGGTAGTTCAGTGGTATGCGTGCTTGCCTTCTGAGCTCAAGATCGTGGGTTCGAAACCCGACCGAGGCCCTTAGTTTATTTTATCTGGGAGGTAAAATAAACCAAAGGAGGTAAAAAAAAACCACCGCCGTCCTTCGGATGGGACGTTAAGCGATGGTCCCGAGCCTGTAAGATGTCAGGTACTCGTTAAAGATCCCTGCCCTAAAAAAATTTAGGTTAGGCAAAATTTAGAACTCCTATAGTTGAGTCGAGCTCATGACCACCAGAGTGACGAAAGAGCGCTCTGGTAGTAGGCGATATGCCCTCTTAGTTAAAGCCCGGACATGAGTCATAAAACCTAACCTATAATTTTTCTATTCACGTTATATTGTGTGAGAAAAAAAAAAAAAAATACTGAAAAAGGTGGTTATAATAATACATTATGAAGACCTTTCTGTCTTCCAAATATGTATATTTTTATTTCACATTAAATCGGTTAGACAATTTAAGTTGTGTTTCACAGAAATTTCATGTTTCCGACACCCTGATTTCAAACACAAAATTTCATACGTAAATTCAAATTCAGTAAATTGATTAATATTAATTTGTTGTTGGAATTGCCGGTGATACTCCGACGACTTTTTCATGTGGGTTCACCTAATGGCCGTGACAGTGAGTTATCATAACCATTTTTTCAATTGAATTTTCTTCTGGTCACAGCAAAGATATTTTTCGTCTTAAGATACAAAAAAAAAAAAAAACAATTAACTTCTTTAGATTTCCAATTTTCCTTTTTATTTTATTTTTTATATAAAATATTTTTCTCTCCTGAACTAATTGCTCAATTGTTCTGAAAATTGATTATGGATATACAATTTAGATTATATTTAGAATGGATCATCAATATCAGTATCTCTGTAATGCTATATATAACAATACAAAAAACTGATGAATTGGAGATGGTTATGTCAGAGCCTCTGGTCGATTTGATGTGGAATGATCGATATGTTGATTATTTTGTATACATTACATTAATATAAGTCTTAGATAGACCTCAACCCATTTGAACTTTGAAACCGGGGATGAGACAAAACATTTAACATAGCAAGCATACTGACATTTTAATCATCACAACACCGACACACACTTCAAAAAACCTGGCGTTAAGTTTTTTTTATCTTTTAAAACAAACTTGAGCACGTCGACCTTGGGATAGGACATTAAGCGATGATTACGAGACTGTGCAGTGTCAGAAACTCGTTAACGACCCCCTACCCTACGTAATTAAACCAGAGTCGTCAAAATTTAGGACTCCCATTGTAAAGTCGGGCTCATGTACACTAGAGCGACGAAAGAGCGTTCTGGTAGTAAGCGATATGATCTCGTAGTTAAAGCCCGGCCATGGGTCACAATAACTAATTAACCAATACACTTTTACATATAATATATTATTAAATATAATATATAATCCCCTTCGTTCACGATTATATTAAAACAGATACAGACAATTTGAGACAAGACTCATCCCTATGAATACCACCTCTCTAACCATGGAACTCCAACCTGAGCTAAAACTCCATGTTTAGTAACATAAGCACTATTTTTGATGTGTTATATAAAATGTAAAATAAATACATAAATAGTAGATATATATAAATAGATATACATAAATAATAAATTAGGTGTAATGACCAAGAAGTCGAACACCTTAAAACATCAAACAAACATAAATAATATTTTTAATTGCCTCAGCCTCATTTTAATGGGTCTTGTCTTCAAATAAATTTTACCTAAAACAGGTATAATTCACTTTTATATTCAAGTTGTCTCTCATTTACTTTGTGCCATGTACTTTATGTGAATATTTCTGTAAATATGTAAACTATGTATTTATCTCCTATACCTATGTAATGTTATTTTTCATCTTAAAATATTATTATTAAAAAAAAAAAAAATGTTACAATAAATTAATATAATAAACGCATTAATTTTTCGATTTTTTATTATTTATTTTTTTTTTCTACTAACCACTGGACCAGTTTTAAATGAAAATTGGCATATATAAAAGACTTTTTTTACAGTAGATTCTCCCTTATCCGGCATTGCCGGGACCGACGTGACGCCGGACAACAGAAAAGGCCAGATAACGGAAATCATCAATTAATGAGAAAAAATATATCAATTAAAGCATGAAAAAAAAGCTTTTTAGGTGAGCTAAGGAATAAAACACGTATGTATTACTTACTAGTTAAGTGTTCATTTCCCGATAAAACGATATTGTTGTGCCTCAGACGAAACGGTACCTTTGTTTTTCTATTCTAGGAATCATTTTTTATAAATGTTTGACTTTCAACTATGTATTTATTATAATTTATTTATATGATATTAGTGAAGTAATAACATATTGTATTAGCGTTCCCTTCATTATTAATATAATGTACATATGTATGTATGTGCAATAAAAATACATAAAAGATTCGTGAGTTACGGAATTATTATGTGCTTGTAAATACACGTGGCTCATATAATTGATAATCTAATAATTTAATGTTAATTTTAGTTTAACCAATTTGATATCATTTTGCGAGCGCCGGATAAGGGAGAGTCTACTGTAGTTGGATTTTTTCCCCCTAAATTGTGCATTGAAACTAATGATTTAGTTTTTCGCCAAAATTTCAAGAGATATTTCAAGAATTTGTGAAGATAAGATGACTTGTGAGAAGTGACAAATAAAATCAAAATTAAAATATAGTCTGACCTCTCACAGATGTTATTATAATATGCTAGCCGGCAACGGTTAGTCCTATCGAAAAATTGATTCTTACCAAAATTCTTTCGCATAAAATTTTCAGTGTAAGTAATTTTTAAATCGGTAACTCATAGCAACGAACTTTAAAATATGATTTTTGTATTGGCAATTTTTTTCGGAAAATTATAAAAATTAAGAAAAATAAATGTGATGCCATTACAGGATTTTCTTATACCAACTACACTTACATATCACTATCTCTGCTCCTTCCCCTACCCAAAAACATTTCATTTTGTCTCTTTGTACAGCGTTATCTTGAGAGTGTTATCTTACATCCAGTAATGCAAGTATGAAATTATTTTGAGAAGGGGGAGAGAGAGAAAGTGATGTGTAAGTGTGGTTGGTATAAAAAAGTCCTGTAATGGTCACATCATTTTTTTTACATTGTTGGAATCAGGAGTTCGGATAACATGAAATTCTGTTGTAAATTAAGCAGCGAATTTTAGACCAATTACATAACTTCCCTCATACTTCGTATAGCTGAGGAAGTAAAAAAAGTTATGAGAAAAATAAGCAATTAAAATGATTGAAACGGTAATCTTATTTCAATGGATGTCAAGGTCCTAGCCCCTATCATTATCTTATGCCTTCTATAATTTGAAATATTAATTTATTATTATTTTATTTTATTTTTTTTTTACTTGATCTCCTTGCAAATAAATTAATGTTCGAAGGGAGATCCCAGGTTTTGAATATCTCCTCTCAAAGTGTAACTATGAGGTTTGTATTCTTGAACTGAGCCTATTCTGAAGATACCGAAAAAGCCGGCAATAGGTGTGTTCAAAAAATAACGGCAATTTTCGGTTTTTATAAAATAATTTTATTTATTCGTCTACATCAATGTTATACCCTTCAAAATAGTGCCCATTAGATATTATACACTTATGCCAGCGCTTCTTCCAATCCCGATACACTTCTGGAACTCGATCTTTGGGATAGCATTTAGCTCTCTCATCTATGCTTGTGAAACGACGGCCCTTTAAGGTTCTCTTTATTGTTGGGAACAGAAAAAAAAGAGACATGTCTGGCGAATATGGAGGCTGGGGCATCATTACAGTGTTTTTTTTTGCCAAAAATTCTCGAACAAACAATGAAGTGTGAGCAGGTGCATTATTGTGGTGCAAAAGCCAAGAATTGTTTCGCCACTAATCTGGGCGTTTTTTTTCGGATTGCTTCACACAGTTGCAAGTATTACTCCTTATTGATCGCCGTTAAAATCGAAAAACACAGTGAGCATGACCTTCCAACGGCATCACGGCCTTCTTGGAACCGCTTATACCAGTCGTAAACCCTAGTTTTACTCATAGCAGACTCACCAAAAGCAATATTTAACATTTCTAAAACTTTGCTGCACTTTATTTCATTCTTATAGCAAATTTTAATGCAAATTCTCTGATCCATTATGTAAACAAATAAATAATCGCCGATCGTACCAAAACACATTTAACCTCTTTGACAGCAGACTAAACATCCGGTTTGGCTAACAATGTACAGATACTTTTCAGACCTGTTTACCAACACAACAAAAAAATTGCTCAAATCGGACTAATACAACCCGCGAAACACAAAATTCCTGTTACTTTTTGAACACATCTCGTATGTAGTAGTACTGGTAAGTACATGAAGTAAAGAACCCCCAGTGAGTGTGTAGCAGATATTGATAGAGTCCTCACCAGAACATGTCCGCTAGGGGCACATTATGTCTTGGAGGTAAATGAAATGAAATTGTGTTCTGGGACCGCTGTCTCCCAACAGGAAATAATATAATAGAAAGTCAAAGAGAAAGAAACAATAAAATATAATATCAATTAGCCCTAAGTAAGAAGAAAAAAATCGTCGGTGTAATCACCGGCAATGTACTTCCCTAGAACGAATAAATAAATTAAGTTTTCACTCCTCCAAAATCAGTCAACCATATGTGCTAATATTCAACAATTGATTTACAGAGGACCTTCTAAATCCACATACTAAATTTAGTGTCCATAAATTTATTACGTCTGTGTGTATCCAGAATAAGGACATCTGTTGATTTTGAGCCAAATCGGCAGAAGGGAAGGGGGGAAGCTCATCACAGAAACTCTAATAACTATCGATGTAATGAATGTATCGACACGATTCGTTCTTTTTAGCACAAACGGTGGACTGATTTCGCAAGGAGAGTGGAAACTTGTATGCTTATATGGGGAAGTACATAGCTGGTGATTCAACAGAAATTTTTTTCTACTCTACTATACTACTATAAAATATATACAGTAAAATCATTTTATAATGATTCTTGATATAACGATTTTCCGGATATAACGATGTCAAACCCGTATCTAGGTTGGTTTGCTATTTGAAAGAGAAGAAATAAATCCGGTTATAACGATGTTAGGTATAACGATATTCCGTATAAAACGATCTAAAACATAAGAAAAAGTTGTTTTTTCATTCCGGTTATAACGATATAATATGTATGTACATACGCACATACATACATAATTGGGTAAAACAGTATTTGACAGTGTTTTGAACGGATGAAAAGTACGAACATTATAGAAATGGGTTTTAAACACGGTTCTTGTTTACTCTTTCCGAGCGCAATGAGTCATTCCATTTCCAAACATACCGTTTCCCCCTTGTCGAATTTTCTTCGAACTACCTTCTTCCCTTCTGGTGCGTATATTCCTAGTTTCAGATTAGTCTTTCCTTTGCCTCCGTAGGGATCGTGACTTCGGAACTTCATAACCATGTAAGCAAAAATGTATACTTAAAAAAAAGCAAGCAAACTAAAATAACTGATTTTTTGTGGAAAGTTAATACATATGTAATCATGTGTATACATAATTATGTATACAGTTACAAATGTATGTAAGTAAATTTTAAAAAGTAAATAAAAATATGTAAACTTTCTCGTCATGATTTTTGTAAATGTCCACTTTTTTTTAATAACAAGCCCATACATTTGTATGTAGGTTTAACAGTTTGGTTCCGGGTATAACGATTTCCGGATATAACGATGTAATTTTCTTAGTCCCTTGAATATCGTTATAACCGGATTTTACTGTACTATGAAATATAATAGTACATTTGAGGGCGCCGGTAGCTCAGGGCAGGCCCAGCCGAGGCCCTAATTTATTTTATCAGGGAGGTAAAAAAAACTTAAGTTCGCCGTCCTTCTGATGGGAGGTTAAGCGATGGCCCCGAGCATCGATGGTACTCGTTAAAGACCATTGCCCTAGGTGAATAAAAATTTAGGGTAGGCAAAATTTAGGACTCGGGCTCATATCCACCAGAGTGATGAAAGAGCGCTCAGGTAGAAGGCGATACGACCTTGTAGTTAAAGCCCGGGCATGAGTCATAATAACTAATAGTACATTGCACTAATATTCTTTAACTATAACATTAAAGTGTATAGAAAATCGTAATTATTTTTGCTTTTATTTTCTTTAAACACAATTACTTATTTTTTTCATTTTTATATTAATTTTTTTTTTTGTAATTTTATTAATAAAGATACAACTGTTGCTGGGTGCAACAACCAGCATCTATGATGGTATTGACATGTTGGCGTGAAAGGCATGTGAGAGGAAGGCCACCCAGTGGTAGGTCCTCGGGACGGAAATTTATCTTCATTATTAGGACGAGAACGGGGGGAAAAAAAATAATAATAAATAAATAAATAAACAATAAATAAATAAATAAATTAATAAAAGAAATTGAAAGACAATTTTGATGGATGGGTAAGAGTGATAATAAAAGTAAAGGAAAATAATGTAAAAAAGAAAATATATTAAGAACGAATAGGATTTAAGGTGGCAGCAAGTCGCGGTTCCATCTTCTCTTCAACCTTCGTGAGGGGTTTTGTGGAAAGTGTTTTGAAGGTAAAGTACGTATTTCTAGGTTTGTATGTGTGTAAAGTTTTCTAATAAACTGTAAGTAGTTTGTATTGCGTCGGGTACTGTGTGTATCATAAGATCGTTATGAAGTGTTTTGTTGTTTATGTATGGGGGGCACTGTGTTATTAGTCTGAGGATTTTTGTCTGAAACTTCTGAATTCGTTTGATGTTGGATGTTTTTGCTGAACCGTATATCTGTGATCCGTATGTCCATAATGGTCTCAGTAAGTAAGTGTAACAGTTCCGTTTTTGTAGACAATCAAAATTAGACATGACACAAAAACGGAACTGTTGTATTAAATTGAATTAGATACTTTTATTTATCTCCACAATTTTATTATTGTGTAATGAAATAAAAGTTGATTTTATGTTGGCTTTCCTCGATGATTGCGCTTTCGATTTCATTTTAAGAATCGAGTTTGAGACTAATGAATATTCACATTGAAAAATATCAGAAGGTCATTGATGTTGACCGAATCAAGAATAAATATTTTACTTTTTTACATAATGTATTTAAAATGTCCTTTTAAATCATTGAAATGTCAAGATATACAGGTGTATAATAATAATATTTATTTTCGTTAAACCATACGTGAATATAGGATATGTCATACAATTTATTTAGTTATTATTAGTCATGCCCGGGCTTTAACTACAAGTTCATATCGCCTACTACCAGGATGCTCTTTCGTCACTCTGGTTGACATGAGCCCGACTCTACTATTGAAGTCCTTTATGACCTTCCCCTAACAAGGCCTTATCATAACTAAAGGAACAAAAACATTTGAGTTATTAATATATTCTTTACAACATATATGTTGTTAAACTTGTTATATTTATATTCTCTGGAATAATTAATAAAACCTACAAATGTATACTTGCTTACTGATGGGATTCTAAGCAATGGTCTCGAGCTTTGATGTCAAAAAATCGCTAAAGACTCCTACCCCAGGGGAATAAAAATTTAGGATAGGCAAAATTTATAAGATTATGAACTCAAATGTTTTTTGTTCCTTTAGTTTTGATAATGCCTTGATAGACGAAACTTTTTTTATTATTATTATTTTTTTTAAATTATGAGTATGTACGAACGATGCATATTAGCTATGTCTCTATAATGGCGTTATTTAGTTACATATTTACAACATCCATGACCTCGGGAGGGAGTTCTGTCTACGAAACAAAACACTCTCCTGGACGGGAGCCCTACGTTCTAGTCCGCACGGCCAGAATGAAATGATTACATTGTATTTAACATGTCTATTTTAAACATTTAAATGTCAAGAAATACACGTGTAAAATAATAATATTTCTTTCACGTTAAACCGTAACATGGAAATAGCATTTATCTAAAAAGCTTGGCGACCTCATTATATTATAGATGGCATAAAAGACAAGGGACCGACCATGGTTTATGCCAATTTTTATTTTTGAGAAAATCCATGGTTAAGCTTATTTTGTAGTTAATTGCTCCAATGGTTCTCTCAAATTTTGTATTTGGTTATCTTTAGTCATCACATGCTGTTGTAGTATTTTTTATTTTTTACGTTTCCTTAAGTTACCTACATTTATTTTTTTTCGTGGTCGAGATTTTTGTTTATTTTCAACTTATTTTTTATCAATCTATTTTTTCTGCGAACATAATAATTGATTTTGTAAATAATTCTTCATTAAATGTCAGATGTAAAGGGGAGGGGTGGGGGGAGAACCCTACAAAAAATAGGCGATATATTTTAATTTTAAAAATGGGGATAAAGAATTGTATTCAATTATTTTGTATAATACAATTAAAATAAACAACCCCAAAATGTTGATCAAATAATTTTTAATATTGTTTATGAACAAGCCTGATAATTAGTGATGAAGTGCGCAGACTCCGAGCTCCGTCGCCCCTAACCTACTCGACAGATAACCTGATAAACAAGAGTCTCCATGGAGACATTTGGTTCGCCAACTTCGGCATTGAGAATGGTCGATTTCAGATCGTCGTGTATAATTGATTTTACATTTGATCCTTGTGAACCCAGTGATAAAGAACTATTCATTGAACAATTTGTACAAGATGTATTAGATTTTAGTTCCCAATATGGCAGTGACATTAGTATTTCCTATACAGCTTATAATATATCAGGAAGACCTAGTAAATATCCTGATTATGGGGATTTTCCTCAAGCCTTTGTCATGGTATGTAATATTATTAAGCATTTTGATTAAATATGTGAATCTTAGTAATAATTTTCATCAAAAACATTGTTATCACTTTTTGCTACTAAGCCTTTTTTTTTCTCAAATCATCTAGAGAACTTATGGTAAATGGTGGGAAGAAGCTCCAAGCAAACCGATTGACATCATGCCACAAAATGCAGATCCTATCGAGAGCCAGGATTACATTGGTAAGTAAATAAACTTATCCACAATAGTTCAAAATGAAACGGATATATAATGAGGTTCCCTTAAGAAAAAATATAACTATATAAACCATTGATGGAGGATGAGAAATTAGTTTAAAGTTGAAATGACTTATTGATGTTTTTCGAATAACAAAATACATAGGTGACAATATTTGTGTTTTGTGCTGTTAAATTGAAGTCTTAATGTTTTACTTTTAGACACTAATTTTTCTAAAATTATTTCTCATGACTCTTATTTAATGGCACTATTTTTTTTATAATTTAATCGCCATTTTCTATCTTATCGTTCAATCTCAGAAATTTACATTCAAGTAAACTGGAAAAACGGGTAGTTTCTTTAGTATAACTAATTTTCAAAGAGGCTTCTTTTGAAAAGAGGGCCTTAGCATTTCTTAGAAGTGAAATATTAATTAAGTCTTAACGTTCGTTATTCTTAAGTTCACAAACACAATAGGAGGAGAAAGATATAAATTCTCAAAGATCTAAACATTTTCATAATAAAAGAAGCCTAGAAATAGGTTGAAAGATACTGAACTCTCCCGTGCAACGCCGGGTACTACAAATAGTTTTCCCATAAATTGTTATTGTTATAATTTCTTTATTTATTTATTAATATTTTTTTTACTTTTGAGAAATTGACTCATTACTTATGATTGTATATATTTGTCATCACATCATCTTATGTCATATAATCTAATTTGTATTTTCTATAAATTAGATTTGTAGCATTTATTTTATTTTGATAAGGCTTCTCATGTGACGTTAAGAAAAGAGGAAGAATATCAGTAATCCTATTTCAATTGATTTATATTTATTTCCTCTATTAAATAATATATCAGAACATTATATAAATATTTGAATTATTTTGTAAATACTAAATGAAAGTATTGAACTACATATATTCTTAACATTAAAGTGGATTTTCACTTTTAACCTTATTTATGGAATTAGGTTTTCATTAAAGAGCTTTGAATCTATATGATATAATTTGAGGACGATTAAGAGAAAAAAATAAAGGAATAAAGTATAATTATATTTATAAAAATAAATTATAGAATAGGAAATAAAAAAATTTTTGAAACTTAATTTTAATTATCGGACAATAAATGAATAATGTCTTTGTACAGATGATTATGGCGGTCATTCACTTCTCTCATATCGGTTGTTATATTTTTACATTCCCCGGCTATACAAAGTTACGTAATTAGACATAAATTCGATGCTGAATTTTCATCGGAATTTGTTTTCCGACACCCTGATTTGAAAAAATTTAAAAAAAAACTGTTTTTGAACTCGAATAACTCTCGATAGAATGATTATTATGAAGATTCAGAAGACACTGAGTAAGAAACCTGTTACTATTGATTTTCAACCAAATCTGTTAATTGGTTTCAGGGCGAAAACTTAATTGATTAATTCATGTTGGATAAAAAAAATAAATAAATAGAGAAAGATTCTGATATAAATAGTAAAACTAGAAGCTTTTCTTATTATTACAAATGAATAACATTAAAGGACCCCAAAAGGGGGTTTCATTCAATCGGCCAAAGGGAAGGATTGTGGGGAGGCTTAACTCGAAAACCTCAATGACAGTCGTTTTAATGAATTTAAAGACATAAAATTTCGTATGAGGATTTATAAGTCCCAAAGTCAATGATTGATTGTAATCAATAGTAACTAATAATTACACAGGCCAGCGATGAAAAAACTTTTTTGATTATTTTACCTTTCCTCTATGTATTTTGGCTGCTGAATTGGAAAATGACACCGAAATTGCTGTATCACTTACCGTTTTCTCACTAAATGCAATTCTGATATTGTTTGTATAAGTAAGAGTAAGAGCATGGAGAAAGATTGCATCAAGACATAAAGGAAATGGAAAAACGTTACCAGGATCGCTGGAACGTTAACATGTTGGGCGACTACTGCTGGACTCTACAAGAAGAGAACCGAAATGTTACACACAAGCGAAAATGCTACACTCGGTCCTTCACGACACAAAGAGAAAAAGGGACTTCAAGGCTATTGAGTAAACATTTATAAGTAAAAGTAAAAATGAGAAAAATTTAATAAAAGTACTGGTTTTCAAAGGATTTTTATTCAATTTTCTGGAACCTAATCTCTTAGCGGAATCACAAAACAGGTTTAGAGTACAGGAGAGGATTGTGAAAAAGAAAAACTGAGATTTGTTTAAGATTCAGCACCCCAAAAATATGTACAGACAGAAGAAATTTAAAAAAAAGTTTTTGATGACTTGAATTTTGCAGGCCTGTGATTATTAATAATTATTAGCCCAAGGGTCCACTGATTTTGTTGAGGGAGAGAAAGTTGATTGATTAGTTCGTTCTGGGAAAGTACAATGTCAATTCACAAACTATTTTTTTTGTACTGTAATTTATACTAGGACCAACTCCTTGCTCTGGGATGTATTATCGATCCTGTAAGGAATAAATACATTTAAATTTGAATTTTTGAGATACATTCCGTTGAACCAGTCCTGTTTGTGTATATTACAATAAGATTTGACTGATTTTCAGATGTGACGTTCGAGCAAATGGTCTACCCGACAAAGATCAGCATCTACGAGACGTACAACCCTGGTTCTGTAGTTCGGATCTCTGCCAAGGATGTGAGTGGTGTTCAGGAGACAGGTCGGTGGAAGGTGCTCTGGGAAGGCAAGCCTCAGTCGCCAGGACCTCAACCTAGGATATTCTCTCCCCCAATAGCACCTGTTGACTTTATGACCTGGTAATTATTATCAAAATAAAATACTATAGACTTCCTAATTACCAAATTTATCTGGATCGAGAGTAGGTAGGATAACTGGAAAAATTGTGTAAAGACGGGTCCTTTTTAAACGCAAGTATTGGCCGGAGCTCCACTCATAGTCTTGGTCTTGGATGGTGCTGTTGCATCGTACTGTCGGCGCAATAGGAGCAGACATCAAGGACATTGCTCAGGAATGGATAGTGGAAAAATGGCAACAACAGGGACATACACATACATTACTTTCCGGTACGCCTCGACTCAGCGTGGGTACAGCCTGAACACTGGATGTCCCAGATATTATCAGGTCACGGAGACTCTTCTTCTTTAGGAGGAAGAACAACCCTAACTGTTCATGTGGAGGCATCGAGATTGCAGAATAAGTAGTCCTTGATTTTCCGCTGTATGACCAGGCCAGGGTGGAGTTGATTCGCGGGACCGGATCATATCTGGGACTGAACCCACGGCAGCTGGTGACGGAGACCGGCTACCCAGTGTGACGGGCTGGGGCGACCACCGATCGGCCAACATGTGACCAAAAAATTGTTGCAATTTAAAATATATATATTAAGAAAAAAAAAAAAAGTTTTATTGAATTGCCTAGTTGCAAAGCCACCAGCCAGATACAAAAAATACAATTTTACAGGGGTTAAGAAAAAATCGGTCAAGTGCAAACTATACTTGCACAGTTAGTGTTCCGTCAGCCCCCAAGTTATAAGGAAATAAACAATTAAATTGTTTATAACAATTGATCGCTCTAGAATTTTCCAATGCTCCTAATTTTGGCTCAATCTAATCCTAATTCTCAATGTTCTTGATTTTTTTTGATCCTTTTGGTGATAAGGGTGGGGGACAGCAATTTTCTTATATTGCTAAGTTTGTGCTTCAATAAGCTTTCATTTGACACTCTACACGATGTCTTTAAACATTTTGTTTTTCCCATTTCCCAACTTACTCCCTGACATTATCCCCCAGAATCGAAATTCAACATTTTATACTTCATGTCTATATTTTGGCCACCACACTCTATCTCTGTCCTAAATTTCAAATTTTTACCTCGAATAGTCTCAGAGAAAATCGCCTGTGACTGATGGACGGATGGACACCGAAGTGTTCCGTTTTGCTAATTTTGTCACGGAACACTAAAAATGGATTCCTGCTAAGAACGGTATACAGTTAATGGCTTAATGTTTTTACTACTCCAGCAATACGAAGTATAGCGTAATTATGTAATCGGTCAGAAAATCGATGTCGAGTTTTCACCGGAATTTTAATTTCCAAATCCGTGATTCCAAAAATGAAAAGAAAAAAAAAGTCTGAATTGAATAGTAGAATTCGTGTAAAAATGAAAGGTAATTAAATATAATAAATTTAAAAAAAAAGTAAGTTAATCACCGGCAATGTACTTCCCCAGCACGAATTAATCAATTAAGTTTACTCTCTCCCAGCAAAATCAATCGACCATTTGGAATAATAAACAATAGTTGGCTTAGATAGGGGCTTCTGATTTCCATAACGAATTTTGTGTCGATTCATTTTACAAATATGAAATTTTGGTGAATATTCAATGTCAAATTCCTGACTAATTACATAACTTCCCCTATACTTCTTTTAGCTGGGAAAGTAAAAATGAAAGTAATGTGTATTGGACACGAGGCGTCCAGGGTTCGCATTCTGTCTTGTTGCGTTGATTATTGTACCTAAACTCGTTATTCTTTTTTGCAGTTTACTCCGGATAGAGTTCGATCATCGAGGTTTGGACTACTATACCGAATTGGATGCTATACTTCTTGAAGGGAGAACTAAACCCGACGTTGGCAAGATCACCTCCCGCATCAAAGGAATGACCATCACTACCTTCAACAGTAAGGTAATTAGATTCATTTTATTTATTTATATTATTAAATTATTTTATTATCTTTTTGGTTTTTAATTTATCTAGTTTTATCGGGGCGGGATATTTGATCAAATTCGAGAGAATTTTGGTGCACAGTTTGAGAGGAAGTATCGTAGAAGTGTTGAGGAATGTGAACGATTCCCTGTTTACAGTGTTTTATATGGATAATGAGAGCGCGTGCAATGGTAATAAACCTTAAAAAGGAGCCATTCTGTGATAATAATGAATATTGTCAAATGTGTGGTCTGCAAGTAATGGACAATACATACCATTGTCTCGCTATTTGCCCAAGACTCCGTGATATTAGGTTGAAATGGTTGGGATTGGGTTGAACAACTAACCGAGGATGAAATGATGAGGTACTTGAATGGAAAATGTTGGACCTCTCTTGCTCATTATTGTAGACGAGCCAAAAATATCATACATTAACCAGAATACAATTTAAATAATTATTGTGATTTAATGCTATTATATTTTTCCTAATATTATATATAATATTACTTATTACTGTTTAATCATATTATTACCTACTATTTATTAAGTTTTTTAGGTCAAATATATATGTATATTGATAGTTGTACTTAATTATTTCATAATTTCATTTCTTAACATAATTTCTTTTTTATTTGTAAATTATGACGACTACTCTCTGACCAAGAGGTCGTCTTTGGTATAAGATTTTTTATTTTCAAATTATTTGTATATGTGTAGTTTATTTGTAAATAAATACAGACTTAATAATAATAATAAAAAAATATGTAGTTTTTTGATAAAATATGAAAAAATAAATAAATAAATAAACTTGTATATTTCCAGAAATTCTTTTCTTATCAATGTTATTACTTCCCCAGCTAAGTATAGGGTGTTACGTAATCGGTCAAAAGTTCGTTGCGTAGTTTTTAACAGAATATCATATTTTCTGACTTTTACATTCGAAATATGAAAAAAAAAAATTTCTGTATGTCTGTGAACACGATAACTCCCGATATAATGAATATATCGACATGAAATTTTATATGTGTATCCAGAACACTCTAAGATTACACCTATTGCTTTTCAGCCAAATCGATCAAAGGGAAGGGGGATTAGAGGTGAGGCTTAACTCAAAATCTCTAATCACTGCCGTTTTAATGAATGTAACGAGACAAATTTTCATATGTGAATTCAAAACCCCATAACCACTACACATATTAATTTTCAGCGGAATCGACAGATGGCAAGAGGGGGGAAAGACAAGGAAACTCAAAAACTGCCGATGTAATGAATTTATCGATATGAAACTTCATATTTGAAGTCAAAACCCATTGAGGACGTAACCTGTCAAATTTCAGCGATATCAGCCGATGGGAAGGAGGGGACTCAATTCAAAAACCCTAATAACTGCCGATGTAATTGTTTTTTTTTTTTTTCGACACAAAATATAGTATGAGGATATAGGAGCCCCTATATAAGTCAGCTGTTGAATATTAGCGCAAACGGTCGACTGGTTTTGGAGGAGTAGCGAAAAGTTAATTAATTTATTCTAGGGAAGTGCATTACTGGTGTTTAAACAATGTTTAAAAAAAAAAAAAAATTTTAATTTTTTTTTTCAAAAATCTTATCTCAGAATTTGAAATGAAAAACAAAGCATACCATTAAAGAATGTTGGATTAGAAATATGAAATTCCAACATCAAATTTTAGACCGATTACATAACGTTCTCATTGATTCGTATGGTTGTGGAAGTAAAAAATATATATATATACATTTCACTAAGTGAATATTTCTATAATTAAAGGTTAAAAGCTTCGAAACCAGCAAATGGTCGGTATTTCATGACTCAGGATAATATATATTTCTGAACAATATATTTAATAATTAAGTAATAATAATAATGACCAGATCAGACTTTTCATTAATATGTTTATGTTTCAGGAGGATATAGTTAACAACATAAGTTCCTTTCCCACTTTGGCCCATCAGTATGCGGCACTTTTTGACAAAGGAGATTGCATTGATGAAACTCTGGTCGAGTGCAGTTCGTCGTCGAGTGGACCTTTTGATTTGCTTCCTGTAAGTATGTGAATCGTGAATATTCTGTTTGTATTATTGTTTTTTTTTACTTTAATCTATTTTATTCTTATCAGATGAACAACAATAAGTGTTATAGATGATATGAACCACTTTGTCAGCAAAGTTGCTTAATTCAATAAATTGTTCATCCTTTGTTACCATAGTAATCCCCTAGTCCGTGCCCTCTATTCTGCTACACTTTATCAATGTGCCAATGGCCTAGAGAGACCTCCTTAGCAGCAGCAGTGAATGTGATATCATTCATTGAGAGTGGCGCGACAAGCCACTTAGTGAGTCAAGGCCTCCTCTCGACTGCTCTCTAGTGTCGGACTCCAAGCAGGCTCCTCGCATCATTCACCAAACCATCCTGCTACCTCCCGACGCGTCCGTAAAGCCGGTCCGACATCGTCTTTCTCGGGATCTCATGTTCGCCCATCCTGGCCACATGTCCAGTCCACTTGTGTCTTCCCAGCCTGATGACCTTTACAACGTCTGGTTCTGAGTGAGGGAATAGACTTTCTGGTACGTTTGTCTTCTCCATCGCATATATTCGGCGGAAGATCTTTCTTTCGAAGACCAGAAGATGTTGTTCATCTGACTTGGAGATAATCCAAACCTCGGGTCCGTATGTTAGGATGGGGCGGATCAACCTTTTTGTAAAGCCTGTGCTTTGTTGTCCTTATAAGAAGGCGACTTCTTAGCAATGCCTCAGGCCGAAGAAGCTTCTGTTTGCTGCCATTGTTCTTCGCTTTACCTCGGCTGACATGTCGTTGTTCACGTTCACTTGAGAGCCGAGGTACACAAACTCATGCTCTTTCTTAAAGAAGTAAGGGCCAATGGCGACTTGCTCCGGTGGCCTGACCTCTTGCTCTGAAACCATGTACTTGGTCTTGCCTTCGTTGATCACAAATGAATGTGATTAGCTAGTTACAAATGAGAGCAACTCAGTACTTAGGGAATGTTACTACTTTGTGATTTCTCTTCCCTCTTGACATTTTCTCTCGCTCAGCACATTTGCTTGTATATATTTTTTATTCAGTTGTGAATACCTATTTCTAAATAAATAAACTTAATTTTTTTTTACAGGATGAAACCATTCTAAGGATATTTTCTTATTTGGATTTGGTGTCACTGACAAGATGTGTTCGTGTCAATAAACGTTTCAACCGGATTGGAACTGACACGATGCTCTACACAGAACTTAATCTAAGGGTAATTTGGATTGTCATTATTATTATTTAATTAAATTTCCTTATTGTTACGTTAATCAGAAGCGGACTTTTAATCAGGTCCCATGTTGAAATGGAGAGGTGAGATGTCAAGGGACTCAAGTGCATTATAGGATATGCTTAGAGTTCACAAATTAAGCTTTAAAGTTTAGTGCAGTCAATATCCAAGCAATGCAAGTGTACTTGAAAACTGACATTATTGCAGAGATATTGTGAAATAATTCAAATGGACTTGAAAAATAAAATAAAACTTGTTTATTTAATATATTGTCTAATTTCACTAACTATATATACATGGGAGTACTTTCGATATTTCTACCATCCTCAGCCAAGATGGTAGAAATACCGAAAGTACTCCCATGTATATATAGTTAGTGAAATTAGACAATATATTAAATAAACAAGTTTTATTTTATTTTTCAAGTGCAAGTGTACTTGGTTCCATGTGCGAATTATGTGATATAACTTATTTGATCCGTGAACTCGTCTTTATCTTTATATACAATATATTTATTATCTGACTGCGGAACGTGAAACGAAGGCTTAGTTTTTCACAATTTTTATATTATGTCTGTAATATTCTATGTTCCCTCGGAGAGCCTAAACGGCTTGACTGACATTAGTGGTTCATATGTCATTTGATTCGTCTTAATTTCATATAACAAGCGATGTGACATACACGCAAAAACAATGTGGCGAACTGGCCACCATATTGCCAAACTCTAAAAATCAAAAGACAACATAACCCATTATCGAATATATCTAATTAAAAGGCTTAGAAAGACGATTCCAAATTATATACGTTTTGGTAATTTTAAATAGGATTGAAATATTAAATAAATCAATTAAAAATAAACGAAAACCGCATAACGAAATAAAATCAAATATAATCCAAAATCATATAAAGGAAGAAGAGCCGTTAGAAGAATTCACTGCAACACAAACTTAACCTTGGATTTGTTCAAAAATTATGACATTTTGCGATAATCGTTATTGTTTGACAGTACTTTTACGAATTATACTGATAGGATCATAAATACTAAATTTTGTGGTACACAATTGTACTTTCCCCATTTATTTCTATTTTATTTTTTTGGTTCTGAAACCTTTAGATAGCCCATCGCTATTAAACCAATTGAAGCGATAAAAATTAAAATATGTACATATATCTGAAGCATATAAAACTTTTTAACGTGTGATCTTTGATTGAATAGTATGTTTTATAATTTTGAAGAATTTTTTGTTGCATATTTAAACATTTTTCTTGCATATTTCAATTTTTTAAACTGCATATTATATGGCATATTTTTTCCTAGTGTATTTGTGAAGCCGGTCTCTACTCACAAGTAAGACAACTATTGACATTCAGCCTAAACGTGCAGTCAGAAAGGCGGGTTTCTTAAACCTTTCAGAAGATTAACTACAAAACACTACTAACAGCCTATGGAATGAATGTATCGGCATGAAGGTTTACGGTTTAATTGCGAACCTCACATTCCACATGTAAATGTGGAATGTGAGGTTCGCAATTAAGTCAAATATTGATTTTCAGTCCAATCGACCAAACAGAAGTACAGGTTTAGGGTAGACTTAGCTTCAAGACCTACACTAACTGTCGATGGAATGATCATTTTGAAACAAAATTTTATATATGGTTCCATAAGTTCATAAGAAAGGCTCCAACCAAATTGGGCAAATGAGAAAAAGGGTTTAGAACTTAGTTTATGACAAATGATTCCACCTGGGTAATGTCGCCATTCAACCGATTTTTCTCTAAAGAAATGTTCTTTATGATCCATTAACACAATTTCATTATCTATTTTTATAGCCCTATTGGAGTTGTATAAATTCTACAGCTCTACAAAGTATTTCGTCCATAAGTCAACATCTTCAAAAACTCGATTTCTCCTGGTGTGGTAACTATGGCATAATCGATCCTTCCTTGTTTGTCTCGTAAGTAACATTTCACATAAATAATATAATTTCTTTATTTAAACTTCATTTTTTTTTCTCTTTTTATTATTTTCATATTTTTATTTTACAGTTTTATTCAAAAATGTGGTAAACTTTTGACAGTGATAAGATTGAATAGTTGTAAATATGTCAACGACTCATGTATTCTACAGATATCAAAAACTTGTCGAAATTTAAAAGGTATTTTTTTTTTTTAACACTCATTTTATTTTTTAAATATTATTTTATGGTGAGTATACTTTTCATGGTTTTTGACTTTCCCAGCTTTACAAAGTGTACGGAAGGAATAACTGCCGGTCTTTCAAAGCCGCGGTAGTATCGTCCTAGACAAAATCGTAGTTTACATTATCGTCGGCTCCTTGTTTTTATAATTCAATATCCGATCATGACTGATTCCCTTGTGTTGTAATAATAATAATAAAAATAATATTTATTTTCATTAAACCATAACGTAGTAATAGGATAGGTCATAGGAATGTATACAATTTGGTAGCTTATAAATTAGATACATAAATAGATATTAACTATTAGTGTCTGACACACACGTGATCAGTAATAACAATACTATTAAAAAATATATCCAAATAAATATATATTTTTTTTAAAAATTCATTTACTAGTTCAGCTTATTATATGCTATGCTGGTAGGTATAAATTAGACATAAAATAAATAACATACAAAATAACAGATTGGTGTCGTCTCATATTGAGAACCACCTAAGACTGCTTAGTAGATAGTTCCGAGAATGGAATAAATAAACATTAATATATTAATAAATAAACATTTGAAGATAAGAGTACACAAATAATAATAATAATATTAATAAATACAGTTTTTAATTAAATTAATTTAATAATTTCTTTTCCGGTATTGTTTTTTTCACGACGGTATTTCAGGACGTTTTTCGTCCCTTCATCAGGTCACAATGTGGAAATATAGAAAAGAGAAAGAAAAAAATAATAACAATAACAAATAGTAATAAATAAAACTAACTCAACAATAAAAAATATTTTTAAAATAATAAAAATATATAAAAGAATGAATCAAAACATATAAAATAAAATAAAGTACTATACAGTAGGGTGGAACGAAAAAATCATCTTTTGATTTTTAATTTGGAATAGCGCAGAAAAGTTGCCTTTTAGTGTAGATAAGATAAATAAAAAATATGAAAAATATTGGAGTACGTCTTGAGGTGCCGCAAGGACCTTAAAGTTTCATAAAAACACAGATTTTTGCGTGTCTCGATTATGTGATTTTTAATTTGGAATAGCGCAGAAAAGTTGCCTTTTAGTGTAGAGAAGATAAATAAAAAATATGACAAATATTGGAGTAGGTCTTGAGGTGCCGCAAGGACCAGTTTAATGTGGCAATGAAGTAGAAACAAACATTTTGCAGCTGTAACATTTGTAATCATTAAGGATACAGAAGTAAGATATACAAAGTTTGACATTACAAAATATTTTTTTATTTTTATAATATTTTTTAATTATTAATTTTTTCCAATTCTAATGCTTATATATGTATTTAAAACCATCTTTTGTAACATTATATGTACGAGAAATTCATAAAAAATAATTTATCAAAGTTTAAAATTATTCATTTTTTTTACAAACTTTAAGCTCTTTGCGGCACCTCAAGATGTTGTAGTATTGCAACCAATTTTTTTTTTATTCTTTTTGAACTTAAAAGGCAACTTTTCTCCACTATTACCAAACTAATAACTAAAAAATTTTTTAAAAGGCCATTTTCGTTCCACCCTACTATACAAGTAATAAAAAATAATGGTTAAACAAAACGTAGATTGGACAGACCTTGAAGAGGATATCTGTGAAGAGGCTATATGAGGACATCTGACAGAAAAATAAAAGTGAAAGCTAGGTATACAATGTTTTTGGATATGAAATATGTAACACGTTTTTTTTATTGTTATTTTATTATTTTCGAACAATGAGAAAAAAAAAATCAGTTTCCGAATAGAGGGTTTTCTCTAAAATAAAGATTTTAAATTGAAGTTTAAATTTTTTTATTGTTTCTATTTTCTTCAAGAAGTGGGTAAGGGTATTAAAATAATTAATTTCTTTATAAGTTATACTTTTTTCAAAAAGAGAGGAACAATGTTTAGTTATTATAGGATTGAGGTACGAGGATGTTTTGAGTATATAATTTCTTCATATTATTATAACTGTTTGTTGTTACTTTAGAATTGTGTCTGAGGAACTGTTTCAATATCAGCACTGAGGGGTACCTAAGTCTAACATCGCTATCAACATTGGAGCGGCTGGATCTGTATCGCACCTACATTGAGGCTCAACCACTCATCAAAATTCTAGAACGCTCTCCCAATCTGAAACATATCAACTTGGGTAAAAAAACATATAATTATTTAACGAAGAAAATTAAATGCACAGTAGCAATAAGTTGTGCACAGTAATTAAAGTTCAGTAGAAAACATATTATTCACAGTTACAAAATTAATTCACATTTTCAAGATTAAATTCAGAGTAATAAATTTATAATACGGTTAAAAAAGTAAACGAATAGTAAAAAAACCAAACTCACGGTAAGAAGGATATATTGACAGTAAATAAATTAAATGCTAGTAGAATAATATTTAACGTTTGGTAAACAAAATAAACGCCCTGTAAAAAGTATATTTTCACAGTAAATACATTAAATATTAGTACAAAAATATTGAACGAATTGTAAAAAAATAAAGACAGAGTAAAAAAGATATATATATATATTTACGGTAAATAAATTAGCTTGTTCAAAATTATATAATTGAAGAGCACGGGGAAAGAACCAGGTTTGTCACTTTTCACTCGAATGTGAGATATCGCCACTACAGTATTAGTATATTAAATATATTTCACGATTCACCATCGTTACGGGCTTCAAAAAGACGGTTTGTCACTACGAAAACGGAAGCTGAAAATATGACTTGCGGGGAATTGGATAGATATGGACTTTCAAACATTAAATTTCAGTTTTCTCAATTTCAACATCTGATGACAAACCTGGTTCTTTGCCCGTGCTCTTCAATTATTCTTTAATGCTCCCCCATGGGATTTCTCAATATCAGGAGAACCTGGATGGACTGTTTCACTGAAGGACCGACAGGAGGGTCAACATTTTATTTCTTCGGATACATCAACTGGATTTACTCGGTATTCGTGCTGGGGATGTAATAGCCGGTGAATCACCGACGTTTTTTTTTTCATTAGCCAATGCCCAATTATTTTGTGTTTTCTGATAAGATTTTATGTTTATGTGCAGGTTCTTGTGTTCGGGTACCAAGTATGGACGAGGTGGCTCAAGCTCTGGGTGAACACAACCACGAGCTAGTGTCTGTCGACTTTTGGAAGACGTACAGCCTCACACCAGTCGGAGTCAAAGCACTAGCCAGGTGCTCAAAACTTGAAGAGTTGGATTTAGGATGGTGGTATGAGTATTTTATATTTTCAATTTGTGAAAACAGTGTGATCCAAGTTCAATGCGTCACCCTGTTTGGCATAAGTTCAATAACGTAACTTACAAACAAGTATATCACTTATAAATTAGTTTATCTTGTTTGAATTCATTAATTGTATCTTTAATTTTAATTGAGCCAATTTTTCAGAGCAAACAAATTCTTAACTGTAAAGGCACGGGTAATTCCTAGTTGAAATTCCACCTCCGTTTTTACCTACCTGATTAATCTATAAGAATGTTTCACATTCAGCAAATTAGTCTTAGTTTAACTGAAACTAAACCTGACGATGGCTTAATGCCAAACTGGTAGTTTAGTTAGTTATTATGACTCATGCCCGGGCTTTAACTGCGTGGTCATATCGCCTACTACCAGAGCGCTTTTTTGTCACTCTGGTGGACATGAGCCCGACTCAATTATGGAAGATATCGTACAGGCTCGGGACCATCGCTTAACGTCCCATCCGAAGGAAGGTGAGCTTAAGTTTATCTTGCCTCCCAGATTAAATAAATGAAGGGCCTCGGCCGAGTTTCGAACCGCGAACTTTAGCTCAGTAAGCAAGCGCGCATACCACTCAGCTATCGGCGCCCTCTGGTAGTTTATATATAAATATGTTTGTGGAGTTGACAATATTTAAAAAATAAAAAGTTTGTTTTATGAATTAAAATGAAATGTATTTTATTTCAAATGGAATAAAGATTATTATTACTATATAAAAAGCAAATCTCTTTAAAAACAAATGAGTAAAAAAACAAAACACGGCCATCAGCTGTTTTATTTAGTGTGTGTAGGGAGAGTAGAGGCCTGGGTTCTATGGCGGCGGTCTGAGTGGAAATGTAGAATGGTGTTTAGGCTTATGTTGTAATGAACTAAATAGAAGTGTATTGACGGTGAAACTGATCCAAAAAGAAGGTACTTTTATTTGTTTATATGTGCGGAATATATGTCCAGATATATATAACTTAATTTTAGAGAATGGCCCAAAATATAAAACAAAAAGATTAAATTAGTGTTAAGAATTTAGTTTTTAAGATTTTTTTCTTTCGATTTTTGTTTGTTTCAATGTTTAGTTTGTAATTTTAATAATGTAGATTTAAGAAAATAAACCCAATATTTGAAGGACTTAGTTTCAAAACTGGCTAAGTCCAAAAAAATAAAAATCGGAGATATTTCAGGAAAATATTTTTTGAGATATTTCCCAACTTTTAGTAACAAGATAGTCGAAAAAAAAAATGTTTTCTTAACGAACATTATTAAAAAATGTATTTTTTAAAAATTTGATTTTCAAAACCAGCTAAGTCCAATATTTTTATTTTCAAAACCGGCTATGTCCAAGAATTCATTTCTAAAATGAAGTCCACATGTTACGATGAAAAGTATTGAATCTAATAAGGTAAATCTACCCATTATACCGTGACTTTAAGGATTTCGCGTTATTTAAACAGACGATACAACTGAAATATCAATGTAATATCGATAATTATAAGCAAACAAAAATACTTTTTTTTTCTACAAAATTGAATAAATTCTTATTTTATTTTCAAACCCGTCTAAGTTCATTTATTTATTCTGGAAAGTGCTAAGTCCAAGTTGTTTATTTTCAAAACCGGCTAAGTCAACTTGCTTAGATTCAAAACCGGCTAAGTCCAAACATTTTTTTTCGTTTTCTGTGTGTATTAATTTACAAAAAGTAGCCGGACTACAGAAATTAAAAGTTATTTCCATCAGCAATACGCCAAATATAGTGTTTTCTATTTTTTTGAATATTCATGCACCTGGAGAGTTATTTGTTGTTTTCTCAAAATTAACAAAAGTGGACTTAGCCGGTTTTGAAACTAAGCCCTTCATTTGTTTTATTAATTAAATACAAGTTTTCACAATATGTCCGCGTTTCTCAACTTGAAAAATAGTTTTTATTTCATATTATATTATGTGTTTATTTATTGTGTCTAGCCTTGGTGTATCGATCCCTGGCGACTGTATGAGTGCTCTGGCTCCAGGATGCCCAGGTCTGAAGAAGCTGTTCATGTCTGCCCTCCGGGGTCTGACAGATCGGGACATTGATCCTCTCATCAGACACTGTCCCAACTTGGAGCAGCTCGATCTACTGGGGGTGAGGGGCATCACACAGCACATGTGTCACAGGTAAAACAATATTTCTGTAGGGACGAGCAACGAGCACAGCTTACAGGGAGAGTGGTTGTGTTGAGCTGCTCGCCGATTCAATTACAGTAAATCCAACCCCTCTGCAACGGACAGTCACGGCATGATGTTCATCACAATTTCATAAGATTATATTTTATGGTGGTTGACGGATATAGACGGACTTACTTGTTAAATATCAATCCAACTATATATTATTTATTTTTACCACAGGGTAATTCCACGTCAAATGTACGAAGAATTAAGGGTCACTTACTTCATCAAGTAATTTGTAAAATTAAAATATGCAGAAATTTCGGAGCAGTTTATTTACTTTTTGAGATATTGATGATGGTCGATAAAGAAGATTCCACATTTGTGCCCAATATATAAAAAGGGGCGGAAAAATTTGAAATTTATTTTTGTATTTGAAATAAGTAAGTTTTGCAACTGAATATGATGAAAATGATTTCAAACATGAATTAAAATAATTATCATAATCATCATTTTACACTTCTAGTTCTTTGTAAAAAATGAGCGAAATAATAATTCAAATGTACATATTTGATCGGAAATTTTTTGGTAAACTCGATTATGACACCGAATATAAGTTATATAGCGATGCATGTATGCTAAATGGGAGAAAGCTCTAGCAAAGAATTTCGTTGAAATACCATGGGAAAGGGGTCCATTTAAAACTTGCGCGTAATGATATCTCAAAGTAGATATTGCACCCAACTTTTCTGAAATTTTCAGCCAATTCGAAGCACCTACTTTTCAGATATGAATTTTAAAGAAAAAACAGTTTTTTGTATTTTCTGCGCATGCGTGTCGAGCTAGTGCAAAATAACCAACGGCGTTGGATTCTATGGAAAATTTCCGATCAATTATGTGTTTTGAAATATTTTTTTCATTAAAAATCACATTTTGTATTGCAAAAGTGAATTTTCTATTTTTCAATTTGGAAAATTGAAAAATTCAGAAGAATTGCCCTGTACGGCGCAATTGTTTAGATAATGGCTCCAAATTTTCAGAAACTTCATATTTTTTTAGACAACAAAACTGCTTGCCAAATTTGAATTAAATCCAAGATGGTGACCCTTAATTCGTCGTACATTTGACGTGGAATTACCCCACAACTAGTGGGCAATTTGCCATCTTCAGGTGGTGAAACTTATTAGAGAAGGGGTCAAAAAAGTGGACACGTATCAATCAGGGACTAGTTGGATATTTCAGTCAGTCCATTTCTTTGGTCCCTTCTCTAAACTTTCAGCACCTGTAGATGGCAAATAACCGAAATGGTAAAAATAAATAATTTCTAGTTATAAACGTGTATTACTTATTCATAAGATTACTACACCTTAGATGTACATTTAGCACATCAAATAAGCTAAGATTTTCAACTTATTCAATTGTTTCTCTTTTTCAGGGTGTTGACAACGTTCAAATCCCTTCGTCTTCTGGACATCAGTTTCTGCGACCAGATCCAGGATGAGGTTGTACAAGAATGGCGATCTGAGTTCCCTAAAGTGTCTATCAAGAGAAGCTTCCAAGGGGACGGTGTCCCCTCTCCTTTTCATCATTATTAATTTTTTTATTGATGACTATTTTTTTTTATTTATATATATTTATTGTTTTTCTATTTTTTAGCGATAAAAGATTGTTTTATTTAATGTGATTATTACTTGAAAGACTGTAAAAAAAAATGAATGGTGTGGTTATATTTAACAATCTAAAAATTAGATTTTTGATTGATGTATATAATAGATTTATAATAAATATATAATTTTTTTTTATTTGTTAGGATTTTACTGTCATTTAAAGGTTCTGTAAGTCGAAGACCGTAAAACGAAACTTATTACAACAAAGTTGTTGACTGCTACTGAAGCCATTTACCTTACATTTTGGTGATTGATCAAAAAATTGTATGAACAATCTCACAAAATGAACAAATAATTAAAACCTGAGAAATATATCACAAACGTGGAATTTTACAAATTTAATTAACAGTGCCAACTTAACCATTACTTCCAAATGGTCCTCTCTTTTAACTTCTATTATTTAAATATGTTCAATTTTATCATTACTTTTCAATCATTACTTTTCCATTGTGAAAGTTTTGTATCCTCTAGCTGTGTTGCCCATTGGGGACGGAAAGTTACCGACAGCGAGAAAATATGCTACAGTAACCCCTCGTTATATTTGAATGAACTGGAAAATCAGCTGTTCGTTATAAGCGAGTTTGTTATAACCGAAGTACCATTCCGAAGTGTAGGGAAATGAATTCTAATTCCAAAAAATGAAAAATAAAAAAAATCTGTCTATCTGTCTTGTGTCTGAGAACACGATAAATCTCCAATGAATTATATTTAGAATCATATAATAACGAAAACAATTGATTTTCGGGCAAAGGAAAAGGGAGAGAATATTGTGGGGGGGGGGGGGGGGGGGGGTGCACAAATACTCTAATAACTGCTGTTGTAATGAATCTATTGAAACGAAATTTTATATGTAAATTCAAAATCCTATAAGGACGACATTTCTAAATTTTAGTTAAATCGGCTGAAGGGAAGGAGGACAGCCGATGTATTTAATGTATAGAAACGAAATGTAATATGAGGATTCAGAAGTCCCTATGTAACATACAATATATATTATATAACTTCCCCTTTGCTTCGTATAGCGGAGGAAGTAAAAAAAAAAAAATTTTAAACAACTCTGTTGTTAGGTGGAAGACCCACCCCATCATCGAGGTCCCAAGTTTTCGCACTCCCTCCATTAACAGTCGACCGGACTAAAAATTAATTGTTTAGAAACTTGTGAATCATCATACTAGTTATTTATTTATTATGACTCATGTTTGGGCTTTAACTATAAAATCATATCGCCTACTACCAGATCGCTCTTGTAGACATGAGGTCGAATCTACTATGGGAGTCCTAAATTTGTATTCACCTAGTGTAGGAGTCTTTAACGAATACCTGAAATCGTACATGTTCGGGACCATCGCTTAACGTCCCATCCGAAGGACGGCGTGCTTGAATTTATGTTACCTCCTAGATTTGTGTTATGCCCATACCCCTAATCCTTCTAAAGTTTTTTTTTTCTAAACTCCCGAATTTGGGAATCTGTATATTTTCTATTCTGTAAAAAACGTTTTTGAAGACATTTTGACTGAGATTCAAGTTCTCTCTTCATATTTATGTCATTCATATTCAGTAACTATTCATTCTTAAATTCTACAATTTACATGAATTTTTATATCAATGAATATTTGGTCTTCATCTAAATACTACTACCTACCTTAAGAAATTAATTATCTTATGAATTAATATTGTATTTAAATTTGATAAAAGGACAAACACAAACCCTCTAACTTGGGTGTAGAGAGGCGGTGAACTGTGGTGTGAAACCCTCCGTCATGATTATAATATATTATATTTGGGAAATTGGCTTCATAAAGTCACACAAAATCATAAAAAAAAATGTTTCTTCATCTCTAATTGTCATGATTTTTTCTTCAAAATGTTTATCCTTACTCAGTTATTCTATTGGCTCAATATTGATCTCAACTTCTTTGTAAATGTGATTTGGAAAATACTTTCTACTGTCATGATATTAGAATATATATAAATTTATTGGTATAAAAATATATATAATCAAAATTATATTTAGATTGCTCTCTTAATTTATTTTAGTTGTGTTTATTATTTTAACCTATAAAGTTTTGATCAAGTTGTCAAAATGTTCTATAAATAAAAACAAAGAGTTTGCTTAACTTTTATATTGTCTAATTCCAAAAAAATATATACTAGTGTATATAAAGTGTACCGGTTCCGATTTAAGTGACCCGTCACTTTTGAACTTTGCGCTGACGATGGCGTAAATGGAAACCAGTACACTTCATGTTTATAAATATTTTTGTGGAATTAGACATGGTACAAGTTCTTTGTTTTCATTTATTTTATGAGGTTTTGACTTTATCGACACAGAAAATTTTTTGGCCAGTCAGAATCTTATTTTTATAAAACATATATTGAGTCGAATTCTATATTTAAATACATAGTCAAAACTTTTCATTTTCTTCATTTCAATCTAGATTGTGACTTGATCATTGAATATAGAAATAAGTCAACTCAATAAATATGTTCTATAAAAGGAAGATTCTGATTGACAGAAAAAATATTAACATAAAGAACAGATAAATTATAGATAATGATAATGGGAGTGCTTTCCGAAACGATTGTTATTGGTAATTTTTAAAAAGCAAAAGAGAAGTTTTGACATGTTTTTCTACATGAGAGAAGTTTGTTATTATTATTCATGCATCGGCTTTAACTACGATATCGCCTACTATATACACATGTGCAGGGGCGTAGCCAGGTTGGGACGCGTGCCCCCCCTGGCCAAAGCGAAAAACCAAGATAAAAATTATATAAACTAAAAAAATAGTTTTTATTAAAAATGGATTGCTTGCAAGTTACCAATAGGATCTTCAAATTTCCCGTGCGTCTGATTCCTAAATCAGCAATCAGCTGTTACATAAATGTGCATGTACAATACAAGCCATATTACATTTATTTAAATCTATATGAATTCGATCATTTCATTTCCTCGCTCAAAATCGTCATTTATGTTATACTTAATACTCTTAAAGCTGATTTTACATGCGCAGTAAAAATGCAAAGCGCAGCAGTAGACAATGCACGCTATTGGATGTGAGTCATTTAATTCTAAAAGTACAGAAACCACAGCGTGCATTTGTTGCTGCTGCGCTTTTCATTTTTGCTGCTCATGTAAAGTCAACTTAAGTATTACAGTCAGTGGTTACCTCAGGGGGAGCTTCATGTATGCCTGGCAAATATCTGAATTATTGTTGAACATTGTGCTGACGATGGCGTAAGCCGAAACCGGTACACATTTAAGTATATGTTTGTGGAATTAGACAATATAAGTGTTCAAAAAAGTGTTTTATCTATCATTTAATTTAATTTATATAGTGTCTGATTTAAAAGACTTGAAGAACATAAATCTGATCAATATTTACAAGGATTGACCAACGATTTAATAGGAATGCGGGAGATCAGGCTTGTGACCAATAAAAAAAAAATGTCTAGAATCTCTGGCAAGCTTCCGACACAGTGTGCCTTCTTCGTATTGACATGTATACATGAAAAAATAGAGAAAAACGTATGTTTAAAAAAAATATAGTCTGACAAAATGTATATAAAATATGGGATTACTTTCAGTATAGCTACCATCTTCAGGCACGGCTTAACAAATATTGTATTGTTAAATCGTGGCTGATGTATGTTGTATAATAATTTATACAATTATTGTATAAATACAATATTTGTTAAGTCGTTGCTGAAGATGATAGCAATACCGAAAGTACTCCCATATTTTATATATATTTTGTCAAACTATATTTTTTTTAAACATACGTTTTTCTTCATTTTTTATTAAGTGTTTCACAATATCCCTGCAAAAAATTTTAAGTATCATAATATTATATACATTAACAAAAAGATTCTATAAGCTACGATTAACTAAAGGTAATACAGTAATAACTAAACTAAAAAAAAAGTACACCATAATGAAATTAATGATAATAATAAAAATACTAACCAAAATAATTATGATAGAACTTATAGGATATTGGAGGAGTAGCCCTGCCAACAAAATAAAAATTAACTAGGAATTAAAGCTTTTATTATTTTATTTATTATATTCGAAACACGACTGATGGTTAACATTTTGTTTTATTTTTTGATCAATGAGAAAAGTTACGAGTTTCCTCTAATATGAATATTAATTGGATTCTATTTGTCATTAATGTTTCAAATATATATGTATTATTTATCAATAGGTATTCCTATCCTATATAGGTATATACCAGGAATCGACAGAAAATATTAATAAAAATAAAATGAAAACCCATGGTGAATGTCGCTCATAACGTTTTACTTTTTATAATGAACAGAATTCTTGTAATTGAAAAAAAAAAGTGTATTTTCATTTTGAATGGTGCATTCAGGGAAATGGACAAAAATAAATTTAATTATCTTTGTGACCTATAAAAAAAAAAAGGAATGACTCACATGAACAATAAAAGAATTTATATTTATACATTTATTGGATTTTTTCTGTCCAACATTTACCTGTAGATTTCCAATATCTCTGAATGATCACTATTTTTGGAGAATGGACTTCATATGACAGGTTTTATCAATTCTAAAAGGTTTTTTTTCTCTTGTTCAGTAGTATTTAACTATCCTAAAATGTATTTAATGTCAAATTAGGAGACTGAGCACTTCATGAAGGGCTTGGATCAGGTAGTATAAGTATAAACATACAGTTAATATAATAAGGGGGAAGCCCAGCGCTTCCAGGGAAGGGATAAGAGCACTAGATGCTTAGGTCCCTAGGTGTAAAACACCAGCCCACGACATAAAATAATATAATAAGATATTAGGAGTTCTGTTTAAATTTCCCAAAGACCTGTGGAAACATTCCGCGCTGCTCCTTATGTCCGTACCTGTATATATATATATTTTTATATTATCTTATATTAATCACTTCTAGTAGAGATAGAACGCAAATTCCAGGCTGCCATGGAGCGGATACACCATTGGATGAGCTCTGTGGGCCTTTCTCTGGCCATCCACAAGACGGATGCAGTACTCTTCACCGGGAGGAAGGCCAGAACCAACATGTCACTGACCTTCCAGGGTTATACTATCGAGACCCAACCGGCAATCAGGTACCTGGGAGTAATGCTGGAACAGAGGCTCACTTTTAGGGAGCACCTCAAATACGTGGGAGCGAAGGCCGCCAGGACATCGGCGGCGATTTCGAGAATTCTGCCCAACGTCGGTGGCCCTAGGCAGAGCAGGAGAAGACTGCTGGCAGGAGTCAGCACATCCATCCTTCTGCACGGGGCCCCGACATGGGCAGATGCAACGAGGATTCCCTCATACCTGAGGCTGATCGCCCCCGCTCACAGGCGAAGCGCACTGAGAGTCGCATGCGCCTACCGAACAGTTTCTGGCGACGCTGCCTATGTAATTGCTGGGCTGCCCCCCATTGACCTCTTGGCACGGGAACGTACGCGACACTTCAAAAGGAAACAAGACCCGGTTCAGGTGGAAGAGGTGGTGCAGCGCTTCGACCACAGGGGAAACCGGGTCTTCTATCAGGACGCGGGGGCCAGCCCTGGTCCAGCAGAGCCAGAGAGGGCCAGGACAATTAGGGAGTGGCAGGAAGAATGGGACAAGTCCACAAAGGGACGGTGGACCCATCGGCTCATCCCTCGAGTCGAGCCTTGGCTCACCAGAAAGCATGGGGAGGTGAATTACCACCTCACCCAGGTACTCACGGGACACGGTGGGTTCCGGGGGTACCTCCACAAAATCGGGGCAGCAACAACACCAGACTGCCCCGCGTGCCTTGGTGAGACGGAGTCGGCGGAGCATGTCCTCCTCAAATGCCCCAGATTTGAGGAGGGAAGGAAAAATCTGGAGTGCAGCATGGGCGCCCCGCTGACTGCTACCAGTTACGTGGACGCTATGCTGCGCTCCCAGGAGTCGTGGGATGAAGGCTGCGATTTTGCAGCGCTCATCATGGGCGGGTTGGCCCTTCAGGAGAGGGCTGACAAGGAACAGTAGCGGTAATAAAACAGAAGAAGGGGCGTTACCAGCCACCCTTCCTCCCTTCCGCGAAGTAATGACAGACCGTCAGTTCCGCGGAAGGGAATCAGGATCGGCAAGGAGGGGGTTTTAGTGGGTATGGTGATGGTGAACCGTCTCGAGTCCCACACTATCCAGGGCTACCTTCCCTGGATGTGCGTCACAGCATTTCCCCCTCCAATGCAAAAAAAAAAAAAAAAAAAAAAAAAAGAGAGAAGAATGACAGTTGGTACATATCAGTCATTCCGGTGATGAAGTATTATATCAAAATAGCCAATTCAGTGGAGCAGTTCACTCCTAGTTCCTCTGCATGTCGAATATAACGTCATTTTTCTCAGACGTATGCTTTATTTATGCAGGAAAATAGTTTATTAAAATAAATGTTCCTTATGAAATTTCTCATAATTTCTGTACACTTTCATGTAGAAGCATGTTGTGGCGTCTCAAAAATTGCTTTCCTTAATTACAAACATAATAGTTATTGTGACTCATGCCAGGAGCTATAACTAGAGAGGTCATATCGCCTACTACCAGAGTACTCTTTCGTCTCTCTGGTGGAAATTCTGACTCAACAGTGTGAGTCCTACAAGCCAATCGACCGTCTGGGCTAAAACCATATATTTGACACATATAGTGGCTTCTGAATCAGCATACTAAATTTCATGTCGATACATTTATGAGTTATTAGGGTATTGAATCCCCTCCTACCCTTCGACTGATTTTGCCGAAAAGTATGTTGGCAGATATTGAGATTTTTTAATTGAGCCCATCTCTTATCCCCCTCCCTTTCGACTTAATGGGTGTTGTCTCTATAGGACTTTGAATTAATATTAATAATAATAATTATATTAATTTCCGTTAAACCATAACTTGGTAATAGACTATCATAAGAATGTTTACATTAAGATAGCTTATAATTTACATTCTTAAACAGATATTAACTCTTATGGTGGGTTGCACCAACCAGGATCAATTCTGATCCAGGATCAAACGAAGGTTTGATCCTGGATCAACTGCTTTGATCCACCTTTTCTGTCTCACCATTACTGATCCATTACTGATAATGGTTGGTGAAACGAAATAAAATATTTGATCCAAGATCAAACTGATCCAAGATTAAGTAATCTCGCAAGTTGATCCTGGTTGGTGCAACCCACCATTAGAGTCTGACACACATGGATTAGAAGTAACAGTACTACTAAAAATTAAAAAGAAATTAATAAATAAATAGGTACTTGAAAATAGGAGTACAAAAATAATAATATTATACAGTAGATAAAGTATATAACAAATACAGTTAATAAATTTTTTAATTTAATTAAAATTAAGGTAATAATTTTTGATAACTTTTCCGGAAGTGTCATTTTCGTGACATTTCCGGACGTTCTTACGTTCTTTCCTCAGGCACAATGAGCGAAATATAGAAAAGAGAAAGAAGACAAAATAACAATAACAATTATAATATATATATGTATATAAATAAAATGCTAATAAAAATACATAATAGAGAAAAACAAGAAAAAAAATTAGTATATAAATAATAAAAAAATATTAATTAAAATGTAGTTTCGATAGACCTTAACCCTCCTAATACCAGGTGAAAAAGAAAACGTCAAGTGCCACTTTAAAAACCTCACCTTTGTACTATTAGCGCCATTTTATGTTGCTATTTTCTAAAAAAAGAAATGTTACCCTTCATTTGGTCTATGCTGAAAAAGTAAAAGCAAAACAACACTGTTGTTACGATGCGACACTTTAGAGACTAGTGTTACCTCAGATTGGAAGCCAAAAATGGAGGAGTGCAAAGGTCGGCTGCCTGAAGGTAGAGACTCTGTTGAATATTATAGTACCTCCAACACACTGCTTGCAGTTGATATGAATTTCGGTTTACGATCTGAGCTGAAGAGATCTGACAGCAGAATTTCTTCTTTAAGAGTAAAGGGGGGAAAAAAAAGCACCCTCTCAGAAGTTGTCGCTACAAGACGGAACTTCCCAACATCTAAATGTAAATTGGCATGCGGCTGTGGGATCTGTCGGCTCAGCTATGTGCAGAAGGCCTTGAGACCTCTTCCAACCACTCGTCTTTAGAACCATCTCATTCCTTTCTACTCGTATATCCTCTTCTCAGTGTAAAATACGAGTAAAAATATGTATTTCAAGTAATGGAACATTTTTCTTAAATTTCTCAAAATTATGAAAAGGCCATAGACTAGATAAAGTACTTCTCAAAACAAAAAGTAATGTCAGCACCAAAAAGAAGACGAGGACAAAATTAAGGATTTATCTTTAGCATAACAAGGAGTTGTTACCAGAGCCGTGCAGACCCTATGGCGAAGACGTGCCAAATTTAAGCCCATAATAAGAACGGCAGCCCTAATTTTTCTTTTCCTTATTATAAATCTATCGTTGACAGAGCCAAATATAGACAAGAGAACAAAAAGAAGCGGAAACCAAGGGGAAAAGCAAGATAAATTCATTTGAAGGTATGGGGAAAAAAGGGAAATATGGGTAATGAAAAGGCAGCCAGCTTTTGTAGAGAGACTGACGGACCTTTCGTTATTACCCATCGAAAGTGATCTCTTGAATTCTATTGACACTGTAGAATCACACATCGCTGTAGAAAATTTTGCTTCCATTAAGGCCAGGAGAGCCATGCTTTGATTGCAATTTACTTTTATTTAATAAATGACTATTTGTAATAAATATTTCTAGTTTTATTTGAAAAAAACAAAAAACTTTTGTTCCTTAAAAATTACTTTACTAAACTAAAAGTAGTATTCTTAAAAAAAATCTCTTATTTCTTCAATAATGTGACCACAGTGTGTAACCATAGTTTGGTAAATGGACACATTTTCGATTTTAATAACGTCCAAATTTTAAATATATCGAATAATACAATGAACAGAAAATCCATTGAAATGGTATATATAAATAAATTCATAAATAACACTGTCAATTATAAGACTGACACAGGTAAAATAGGAAATTATTATGCAGACATTATAAATAACATTAAATAAAAACAATTATAGACGATTGATGATAAAATCGATTAAATAACAACATACATCGATTGACACTAGGATAAAATAAAAAGTTAAATGAATATTTAATTTATTCTAATATATAAATACACCACATCTTTATTAATAGATACTATAATATCACAGATATATGTCCAAGACAAAAAATAAATAAAAGAAATGTTTAAAAAAATAATAATTATCAAGTTTTTTAAAGTGGTTAGTGATTAAGGTAAATGTACCGGTAGTGGACACAGCTAAGAAAATTTTTACAGTTTTTTCTGTCTCCGCGGTTACCTCTGGCGGCGATGATATTTAATGTGTGGCCAAAGTAAGCTCAAACTATCCTTCTTCAAATTCGTAGCCATGAAAGTTGTTGTTTTTGCCATTTTAAAATTTTTAAATTAATTTTACTAAACTTAAAATTTTTGTCAATAGTGGACATCTATAAAACTCAAATTTTTAATAGTGGACACCTCATGAATTTAGTAGTGGACATCAAATTAGAGCTTGGCACTACCAATGCCATGTTTTATCACAAAAAATATATAATATTATTACCCTTTAACAAAAAAAAGGGTCTTTTATCAAGTTTAGCCTAAAAACAGGATACTCAAGGTTGGTTTAGCATTACTTTTTTATAAAAATTAAAAAACAAAGATTGTTATAATGTTAATTCTAAATTTTAAATTGTTAATTCTTGATGCACATTTTCTATTATGCTTGTTAATTTGATATTTTTAGTCACTGATGATGTGAAGAAATAACCCGAAACGTTTGACCATGTAACAAAAGAAATTTATAAATAAAAATAAAAATTGGGAGTAAGAAAGTAAAAGCTGCTTCAATATAAAACCTAAATCTCTTATTGTTTTTTAATAATAACTATATCAAAGTTTATAATATAAAGTAAATTTTATATGTACGTATTTGTAAATTTTATTACTTAACATTATTATGTACATAGCTAATGTGTTTCGTAATTACTCACGTTTAATAATTCATAATATAATGTTTGAAAATAAAATATTGTTATCGTTACAAATATTATTAATTTCCTTGCTCAAGTATTTATTTGGAAAATAAAAATCATAAACTTATTCAAAATGTAAAGGGGATATAAAAACATGAAAACATTCGGGTACTTTAATTGTGGAGGGTGGCGGCGTTATCGTTACTTGCACACAGGCGGCCAATACTCATTGCACTGCCTGCTTGTTACATTGGAAAGAACAAAAGTGGTAATCAACCTTAAGATTGATGAAAAAAACTTGAGGATGCCGTCCTTCGGGTGGAACGTTAAGCGACTGTGATGGGAGAGGGAGGGCTCGATTCAAAATGCTAATAACTATCGATGTCATAATTGCATCGAAAAAATTTAGTATGAAGATTCAGAAGACACTGCATAAGTCAACGGTTTTTAGCCCAAACGGTTGATTGGTTTTTGGAGAAATAGCAGAAACGTAATTGATTAATTCGTTCTGGGGAAGTACATTCTAGATGATTTACAGACGTCATCTGTATCTCTTGTCCTTATATTAAGTATATGAAGTATCACTGAGCCATGTAACCAAGCGAAGTCCCACCTCCAACAAGTTATCACATAAGTTAAATATTGATCCTTTTAATCCTGATTAAGTCCTCTGTTTACATAAGGAGATTACAAAATAATTTTAATTTCTCGACGTAATTTTAAGTACTTTATTTGTTGAAGGCTATAGATGAGTAAGTTAGTTATTATGACACAAGCCCGGGCTTTAAGTACGAGGTCATATGAACATGAGCCCGACTCGGCTTCGAACGTTTGGCTAACACTCAATATTTGACTTACATAGAAGCTTATCATAATAAATTTTGTGTCGATACATTATTATATCGGCAGTTATTAGGGTTAGAAACATCAGGGGAGGGCGAATCCTAATACTGTCTGATAGCCAAGCAGCGCTGCAAGCTGTCAACATAGATTCCAAAATCGTCCTGGAATGCCTTCAAGCAAGACGGACCGAAATATAATAGAATTGAGGTGGGTGCCAGGACAACGAAAGAGTTGATCAACTAGCCAGGTCAGGAGCTGACAGAAGACCTATAGGACCGGAACCCTTCTGCGGAATCTCTGAGAGCACCGCAAGGGCGGCAATAAAACGTTGGCTGACCAGGAAACACATGCAGTTCTGGAGAGCCCCAAAGCAAAGACATTCAAAACTCTTTGTTGCGAAACCCTCAGAGAAAAGGAGCCGAGAGCTCCTGAATATGAGCAGAATGGATTTAAGAGCTATGACAGGGCTGATCACAGGACGCTGCGATATGAACAAACACCTTCACAATATGGACATCACTAGAAGTTCGAGGAAAATGAGACTCTGGTTTATATTCTAAGCCAGTGTAAGACACTGGAAAATAAGAGATTTTACTACTTCGGGTCTGCCATAACGGAACCAAAGCAGGCAATGGAGGGAACCTGCAGCAGAATCCTGGACTTCATTAAAGATACAGGGCTGCTGTAGGGACCAACACATACAGGGCACAGAGCACACCATCAGCCTTCAAGAAAAAATCCATGCAGCGTTGCTAACATCACGGATGGATTTTTTGAGAAAATTATTTATTAGTTAAAATTAATGACAGTTTTTGACAAGTGTAACTGTCAAAACTTGATTTTTGACATCAAATTTGAATTCAGCGACCCCCAAAATGTAAGAAAACGAAATTTCAGAACTTCGAGGCATCACAAGTTACGCTCTAAAGTCTCTCGAATCGCAAAATCCCCATTTAAACTCAATGTTAAACTTTAACACCTTACAGGCACGGGTTAATATGGTCAAAAAAATCTGAAAAAATTCAGGGGTCATTTTTTTAACATTCTAAACAAAATTCCTGGTGGAGGTCTGAAAAATTCAAACTTTTTCAAAATAAGGGTCATTCTAATGGTCACTTTAGATATA
Organism: Aradus depressus; assembly: GCA_963662175.1. Classification (NCBI taxonomy): domain Eukaryota; kingdom Metazoa; phylum Arthropoda; class Insecta; order Hemiptera; family Aradidae; genus Aradus; species Aradus depressus. Next base: position 11,902,996 of record OY759222.1, on the reverse strand, counting down.
ACTCCATGGATATGCTGACTGTGGAGACCATGGATATGGTGACTCTGGCCCAGTGAACTGGTATACTTGAACTTGTTAGCGATGCTAATCACTACACACCATCAGAAATCCAACCAGTTATATAAATCCATGGGAAGAAAAAATAATCCAGTCATAGTGAAGGTATTTAATATGATGGCAATTTATAACTTGTGTTAGTAAGAGGGCGTGGGAAACATGGTAATAACAAATATCACCTTGGACCAAACTAGAGTAGAGAGGAGAAGTAATATCGTAGTAAGAAGTAGGAAGATAGGAATGCATGGCGAAGTAACGGAGATTCAGTCAGTGCCACCTAGCGGTCATGGATCACAGTTCAAGGCTCTACCGTCGCCACTCACTTCATTAGTGTACTAAAATTATCGAAAAAAAACAAAAAAAAAACAGTATCTGTGAATCACCGGCAATGTACTTCCACAGCTTAAAATAAGTAAGTTTTCGCTCTCTCACTGAAACCAATCTACCGATTAGGTTGTCTTACTCAGATTTCTGAATCTTTATACAACATTTATATTGAATTATTATATAGTTTTCTTTATTCTTAGGGATTCTTCTGTGTTATATGTACTTTATTAATTTATCGAGTTACTGTCGAGTTCAATCGTATTATTATTCTCATTATTATTGTTGATTATATCTAAGTCTATCTATATTTACTATTGCTTGACTTCTGAGCTCAAGATTGTGGGTTCGAAATCCGACTGAGGCTCTTAGTTTATTTTATCTGGGAGGTAAAATAAACTTAAGCACGCCGTCCTTCGGATGGGACGTTAAGCGATGGTCCCGAGCCTGTACGATGTCAAGTACTCGTAAAAGACCCCTACCCTAGGTGAATAAAAATTTAGGACTCCCACAGTAGAGTCGGGCTCATGTCCACCAGAGTGACGAAAGAGGTAGGCGATATGACCTCGTAGTTAAAGCCCGGGCATGAGTCATAAAACCTAACCTATATTGACTTTTTCTTCTTATTGATATATGTCAAAGATAAAATGAATATGTTTAACTATTAACAGTGATTGTACAGTCCTAGCTGACTGCTCCCCCGTCCCACTGTCAGACTCCGTCTTCTGGGAGGAGGTAGCCTATTTATCATTTGTCTTATTTTCTAAAGATTTAAAGGCATTGAATAAAAAATAAATAAAATAAAATTGGTGCCGATACATTCATTACATTGGCAGTTAACTCTCATCTGATCCCCTTCTTTCCTTGAGGCGATTTGTCTGAAAATAGATAGGTGTCATCTTTATGGTACTCTGGATATGCATATAAAATAAAGTCAGATGAAGAAATCGGTCAGAAATTCATCTTTTCCGACTTCTTCATTACAAATATTAAAATAATATTCTGTCTGTATGTGGGTGTGTATCTATAAACACGATAATTCCCGATAGAATGAATATATCGATATGTGTATCCAGAACCATCTAAGGGTGACACCTGTTGACTTTTAGACAAAGGGGAGGGTGATTTGGTTGGTGGCTTAACACAAAAACTCGAATAACTGCCGTTGTAATGAATATATAGCCACGAAATTTAATATTAGGATTCAGAAACTACTATAAGTCAAATATTGAGATTTAGCCCAAACGGTCGATTTGCTTTGAAAGAAGATCAAACACGTAATTGGTTAATTCGTCCTGGGGAAGTACATAGCTAGTGATTCACCGATCTTTTTTTTTTCTAAGAGAATAGACATCTGTGACGAAAATATGTGGGGCGAAACAAAAGAAATGAATAAGGCGACAGTTGGTTGTAGACCTTCAGATACTGGCTTGCCTTAACGTGGCACACACCCAAAGGTGGCAGTCACGGATCTGGGTTTTTCCAATCAATGGGAAGATCTAGAAATTTTCAATGTTTAGCTTTGAACTTGTACTTTGTATGGATACAAGTCATGTAGTATGGAAAGTCAAGTACTTGTCAAGTTTTATGGAAAGAGAAAAAAAAATTGGATAAATCCATAAGTAGTATCTTTGGGGGTCCTTATAGATAGACTGGGCCAATCCAATATCCTCCTCGGGATTCCTTCTGGTTTCATACTCCGCAGATGTCCAAGCCATCGCAGCCTGATGTCTCCAGCTTCTTATTCTCATCGTCCTGATGTCGTCCTCCAACTTCTTCTCATTCCCATCGTCCAGAGGTCGTCCTTCACGTCCTCCAGTCAAAGTAAACGGGGACTTACATTATTTGTATCCTGGGTGTACTTCCAATATCCTCCTCGAGATTCCTTCTGGTTCCATCCTCGGCAGATGTCCAAGTCATCGCAGCCTGACGTCTCCACCTTCTTACTCTCATAGTCCAAACGTCGTCCTCCGGCTCCTTCTCATTCCCATCGTGCAGAGGTCGTCCTTCACGGATAACCACTATTGGTTTTCAGCCAAATTGACTAAAGGGAACACAAAAACTCTAATAACTACCGGTGTATTGAATGTATCGACAAAAAATTTCATATGTGAAACCCTATAAGGACGACACTTATTAATTTTCAGAGGAACAGCAAAAGGGAAGAGAGAGAACAGAGGGAGAAAATCACAAACCCAAATAACTGCCGATGTAATGACTGTATCGACGTGAAATTTCATATTTAAAGTCAAAACCCTATGAGGACATAACCTGTCAAATTTCAGCAATAACGGCTGAAGGGAAGGGAGGTTCAGGGGAGGGGGCTCAATGCAAAAACCCCAATAACTGCCGATGTAATGAATTTATCGATATAAAATTTAGTATGAGGATTTAGAAACTCCTGTGTAAATCAACTATTGAATATTAGAGCAAACGGTCGACTGGTTTTGGAGGGGAGGTTAAAAAGTTAATTGATTGATTCGTTCTGGGGAAGTACATTGCTGGTGAATCACCGACGACATTTTTACAGCATAATGTTGTTCTTTTGTGTAGTATGAAGTATTTATTATGTAGACTTCTAAGTAACGAAGTATGTGACAATACACATCCACTTTTCTTATCAAACAGTTTATTATCTATGCGTTTTTGGGTAAACTATGACTAAGAAATTTCAAAAATTGTATTCTAAAAGGTATTTACAAAAGCTGATTCCTATCAGCTGATATTACGCATGCGCACCAGCTCGGTTAACTATAATTAAACCATCTATGGTTTTCCTATAGGTTTTCAGCTACCGTCAGGAATCTCCTATTTTCTAGTTAATATTGTATCTAAAGGGACAAAGTTTTGATGAGACAAAATCCCTCTCAGTGGGACACTTTGAAAGGGTCGTCGGACGTAAAGGAGGGGGGGGGGGGGAGGGATCATAAACGACTTGATGACCTATCTCAGGGTCATAAAATTTGTTACCGAACTTTGTTAGGTCTTCATCAAGTTGAGGAGGAGAGGCTTCCAGCAGCTCACCGTGTCATTCATCTATCTGTGACTCATGCCCGGGCTCCAAGATAAAAAAACCTGAGGACCACGGCCGGGTTTCGAACCCGCGGTTCTGAGCTCAGTAGGCTGAGCCTAACTCGATTACGTTGACTATAGAAAAAAAATTCGCTGCTCAGTCATCAATGTACTTCCCCAGCGTGAATTAATCAACAAAGTATTTCCTCTCCCTCTAAGTATGTTACTCAGGGACTTATGAAGCATCATACTAAATTTTTTGTAGATATATTGTGATAATTATTTATTTATTTATTTACATATTCACAACGACAACATTTGTCACTAGTGATTGTGATGATGTGCTGTGGCAAGTGTGTCGCTGTACTGCTGAGGTACGTGACCGAAGAGGAGTCCAGGCTAGTCCTGGAGCAGGTCCCTCTGCCATGCCCGCTTGAGACGTCTTGGCGGATTTGTGGGGAGAGTGTTCGTGGATAATTGCAAAATAAATGGATTGGCGTGGTGATGGAGTTTGTCGTGAAAATTTTGATATCGTGTCTTGATAACAGAAGGTACAAATGGGATGTTGAGGTCATTATGTAATGTGAGGTTGGAAACGTAAAATGGGGCATTGGCAATGTGGCGTAGTATGATGGATTGTAATGACTGAAGGCGTTGTATGTTTGATTTTTTGGCTGATCCCCATATCTCGATGCCGGAAGTCCAGATGGGTTTTAGTATAGTGTTGTATATGTGAAGTTTGTTTTCAAGCGATAATGTCGATCGTCGTCCGATGATTGATTTCAGTCGTCCAAATCGTCTTTTGAGGTCTGTGCATTTCAGTCTGATATGAGTTGTCCAAGTTAAACGTCTGTCTAAATGAAGTCCTAGATATCGTACAGTGTCGGATGCAGGAATGGGCTGGTTGTTAATGTAAACTGGTGGACAAGTGTTGTGTCTGAGGGTAAATGTGGTTTGCAGAGATTTGTCTCTATTAATTTTTGTTGGCCCAATCTATTAGCTGGTGTAAATGTTCCTGTAAGCGTTAGCTTGCTTGTGTTGGGTCTGAGTGTGTTGAGAGAATGGCTGACGACACGTCTGCATACGTAGCGAGTAGTGTGTTGCCGTGTTGTGATAATAAAAAATGTAAAATTAAATAAATAAAAAATATAAGTGTAATTAATAATAATTGAAATAATAAATATTAATAATAATTAAACAATTAAATAAAATTACCACATTTCCTGTAGAAATTATAACTGGTCTTCTAATAAATTTTGATTTCTACAATAGTTTCCGAAAAGGGGCCTAAAGAAACATAGAAAGTTCAAGACGTGCAATTTCAAAGAAAGTGCATGTATTTTTTATGTATTAAATTTCATTTAACAAATTTTTTATGTGAATTTCTTCTTTTACTAAAAAGATGCCATATTGTTTTTCTAAATTTTTCAAAAATGTTAAATCCAATCCAAAGGTATAAATTAACTTACTGAGTTAACTGGGAAAATGAATAGCATAGAACAAATATTTGGGTTTATTTTACATAAATCTACATTATAAATTGATTAACTAAATATTAAAAAAAAAAAAAACATGAAATTATTTTTTTTTAAAGAAATCTTACAAACTAATTTATAATTCTTTGATATTTTGGGCATATATATTATGTACATATAAAAGTCACCACACCTTAAGCCTAAACACTTGTCTCACTCCTAGCCTGTCCCTTCAGATCTCATCTCACCTCCACAACCCAACTTCGACTCGTCTACACTAAATAGAACAGCTGCTGGTCGTCTTTTGTTCTCCATTCATTGGTTTGTTTTAAAACAAATTGCGACTTCATATATTTATTCACTAATTTAGTTACTTCACTGTTTTTATACAAATAAATATAATTAATTTTATAATACCTATTTTAATAATTACAATGTATGTAATTTTATACTTAAGGGTATTTGAGTTAAGTCCCACTCTGATCCCCTGAAATTGGCTGAAAATTGATATGTGTTTTCCCAATGAGGTTTTGGATTTACATATCCCCCGCCTTTGTAGCTCAAAACCCGCGACGCGTGTAATGATAATGACTTTCAGAAACACATAATGTGTTATACTATTTGACTACTTTGAAAATGTCTACGGATGGGTAGTTGGTGCTTGTGGAAAGAACCTAGACTAGTGTTGATCTAGATTGGACTGCGGTGTTTGCCTTGGCCAGTGCTAAGACACTCTTGGTCCGACTTGGGTTCTGCCCCTAAAGTTCACTTCAATCAACCCCTAAATCCTGCTCCCTCTCCTTAACACCACAATCTATCAAACCCCTTCTCTCTAATTCTATCTTAAACTGTCCAATTTTGGACAGAGAGTCCTTTTAAAGTTCATTCTTTGGCTGATAAATTTATAATTATATTTTCTCGTTTGATTGTGGGTTGATAGACCTTTTTAAATCCATTATTTAGCTGATCATTTTTTTTTATAGTTCCGTTGTGAGATGATTATAATTTTTTAAGTCCATTCATTGATTGATAATTCTTTTTTATTTCTTCTCTAGTTTGGCTGTAAGCTGACGGTCCTTTTTAAGTCAATTCTTTGGTTGATTATACTTTTTTAATTTTATAGTTCTCTTGTACTTAATTTACTTATTTGTACTTAAGATTTTGCGAACTTCTGGATTGGTGTGTAAGTAAATTTTGGTGTAGAAACGTTGGTATAAATGTTTAATGGTTGTGTCTATGGGTGTGATGTTCAAATCGCGGTGAAAAGTCTTGTTGCTAACGTATGGTGGGCATTGCGTGATCAGTCGGAGAGTCTTGAATTGAAATACCTGTATTCTTTTGATGTTCGAAGTGTTGGCTGTACCATATATTTGTAAGCCATAGGTCCAGAGAGGTCGGAGAAGATAGGTATAACAATTTAGTTTTTGTCGAGTAGATAATTTAGAACGCCTATTCAAAATACTGTACAATAGTCTAAGTCGTCGGTCTAGTGTGAGTCGTGTCGTTCGAGTGTGAGGGTTCCAAGTCAGCCTTCTATCGAGGGTTAATCCTAAATATTTTACGGAAGAGGTATGAGGTAATGGCTGGTTTTCAATGAATACTGGGCAGTCACCACGGCGGAGAGCGAATGTTACGTGTTGACATTTTATTTTATTTTTATTATTTTTGTATAGTACATGTCAGCCCAGCCGCTGGCTGTGCATTTTTTGCGTAGTTGTGGCTTAAGATAAATAAATACAAAAAAAAAAAAAAATGTATAGTTCGGTTGTAGGCTGAGGTTAGGTTAGGTTTTATGACTCATGCCCGGGCTTTAACAACGAGGTCATATCTCCTACTACCAGTGCGCTCTTTCGTCACTCTGGTAGACATGAGCCCTGTGGGAGTCCTAAATTTTGCCTACCCTAAATTTTTATTCACCTAGGGCAGTACGACGTTAACGAGTACCTGACATCGTACAGGCTCGGGACCATCGCTTAACGTCCCATCCGAAGGACGGAATGCTTAAGTTTATTTTACCTCCAAGAAAAAATAAACTAAGGGCCTCGGCCGGGTTTCGAACCCACGATCTTGAGCTCAGAAGGCAACCACGCATACCACTGAGCTACCGGCGCCCTCGATATGATTTATATATTGGTATTAAAATTTAAAAAAATATATGTGAAGTGGCCATCACAGGACTTTCTTATACCAATAACGCTTACAGATCACTGTCACCCCCCTCACTTTCTCAAAATTATGTCATTTTGTCTTTTTGAACAGCGTAATCTTGAGAGTAGACATTCTTATATGCTATAATGCAAGTATGAAATAATTTTGAGAAGGGGGAGGAAGAGAGTGATCTGTTAGCTTGTTTGTATAAGAATGTCCTGTAATGGCCGCATCATTTTAAGTGTAGTTGTGGGAGGATCAGTTATTAGCCCCTTTTCAGTTTAATTTTTGGCTTCTTGTTCTATTTTTTAGTTTAATTATAGATTGATTGTATTTTTTTTTTTCAGGTGCAAAGAGTTTGGGGCTTTACTGTCCAATAAAAAAAAAATTTATCATTTGTTTATCTATATAAATAGGTCTTTACCTTCCCCTGATTTCCAACTAAAAAATATAACAGTATCCGGATAAATGAGGCGGTATTGCTTTTGACCATGGAACACCGTTAGCCATTGTTTTTCAGTGTTTCTTTGTCCAGTAAGAGGGGACACTTTTTTTCAAACAAGTGCAATTGGGCAGGTATATATCAGGTTAACTCAAGGAGAGAAGCGGGGGAGATTTAAGAAAAAAAAAACGTTAAAAAATAAAAAAAAAACTTAGAAATAAATAAAAATAAGTGAAAAAAATAAAATGATAAAGGCCTGAAGTTGGGCGTGTCAAGGTCGACAAGGTAAGTATGAGGAAACGGCATCTACAGGAGACAACGCCTGGGGACACTGCTGTTGAACCAAAATTTTCAATTTTCAAAATTGCGTAGTCAAATAGTGGACAACACATCAGAAAATTAAAATACAGTATAAATTCTTGAAATTTGGCGGCTGTGTGAAAACAAATAAGGACAATTTTCATGCCCATGGATTGGAATATTATCTGAGAACACGATAGCTAGAATAAGTTGACTCGAAATTGTATATGTGTATAGAATACTCAGACAACTGCTTGTCAATATTCTGACTGTATTTTTCAAAAATTCTTATAGCATTCTCTAGTATACTCAGTATTCACGACATACTAGAGTATGCTATGTGAAAATAGGGTCGGTATCTATTCTGGGCCAGTCCTGGGGGTGTGTGGGGCGGGGTAGGCAGCTGCCTAGGGCGGCAGATATTAGAGGCGGAGAAAATGGCAGATTATACTTAATTTAAAAAATATATATATTATTTTATTTAAGAAAAGTAATTATATTTCAAAATCTATTCTATTTTTTAATAAGAATTTTTACTTTCTTATACCTATAATATAAGAAAGTATTACAATTCTGCGAAAATCTGAGATCGAGTTTTCAACAGATTTTCACGTTTCATGGTCTGAATACATTTTGAACATTTTTGCGATGATGTCTTTCTGTGCTGTATATGTATGATTGGAAAGTTGTGAGCTCTCTACCGCAAATTGTAGCTATGAACTTGAAATTTGGAATGAAGGGGTCACATGTTCTAACTTAGATGTGATAAGATTGTGGTCGGAATTAGCCGAAAATTAAGACCACTTTACTCCGGGGCCTAAATGCATTTCACAAGATGGCGCTTATGTTTATGACCTAATCAAAATATTTTCAATTAATAGTTGTAGGGAACATTGAAATATATATTTTATATGAAATACAAATTTTCTCAGGTCGTCCGGTTATCAAGATACATGCCGAAAACCTGAAATGTAGTTTTGGAGCACATATTTTTAGAAGTTTCCTTCATTTACTCGAAAACAGTTAGTTCTATCGAAAAATTGATCCTTACCACAAATGTTTCTTATACAATTTCCAATCGTCAATTTGAGATAGAATTAAAACTACTAAAGTTATAACGGCCCTATGAATGTAAACTAAATGTTTGTAAGGAATATATCTAATTGTAAATAATGCTTAAATTCTCACTCATAACAACGAACTTAAAATATGGTTTTATTATTGGTAGTTTTTTTGAAAAAATTATAAAAATGAAGACAAAAATTAAATATAAGTGATGTGGCCATCAACGTAGCTACATTCTTATACAAACCACATAACAAAGCTCAAGGTACAGCGATTGCCCTGAGTCTGTACGATGTCATTCACTCGTTAAAAACCCCTATCCTGGTGAATAAATAATTTAGAGCAGACACAATTGAGGACTCCCACAGCAGAGTAGGGTTCTCTGGTAGTAGGCGATATGACCTCATAGTTAAAGCCAGGGCATGACTCACAATAACTAACTGTATAGCATTCATGTATGTTCATGATATTACGAAGTAATTAGACTTGACATTTTACTGGTAAATGTCTCGAAATGACATGAAACTTTCAAGGCAACAACATGGGATACGATAGTCACAGTAGTGTCATGAAATTTATAAACGTTGACTGGAGGCAATAACTCCAAATTGTGTTAAGTTTGATTTGGACTTTTTTTCTTTTTGACCTTATCTACGATGCATATTAGCCATGTCACTGTGTTATTTACGACATCCATGGCCCCGGGAGGGAGTTCTATCTACGAAATAAAACTCACTCCCGGACGGGATTCCAACTCGCAAACCATGGTGAGACCATGATTTGGACATGTCAACAGCTGAGAGGAGTTTCTATGAAATACACCTTTAAAACAATGTTTCACTCAATATTGTTCTCCAAAAACAACAACATTTCTTAGGAGCAGCATGATAATAATAATAATTTTCATTTCCGTTAAACCACATCATGGTAAAACGTCATAAGATAGCTTATAATTTAGATATTTAAACTCATGGATTAGAATTAACAATACTACTTAATAGTTAAACAAAAATAAATAAATACATAGGTACTTGAAAATAGAGTACGAAAATAATAATTTAAAGTATGTATTAATTACAGTAGATATTATTTTTTGATAACTTTTCCGGAAGTGTCTTCTTCACCAAGACATTTCGGGACGTTTTCGCGTCGTATCAGGTCACAATGTGCGAAATATGAAAAAAAGAAAGAAAAAATAATAATTATGAAATATATATAAATAAATAAAATGCTAATAAAAATCCATAAACGAGAGAAACAAGAAAAATAAATTATTATATACTTAAATAATTTAAAAAAAAAAATGATTAAAACGCAGATTCGACTGACCTTAAAGGAGGATATCTAGGAGGAACTCAGCCATTTTCTTATTGTTTCTACTGTTTTCAAGAAGTGGTGAAGGGCATTAAAGAAATTAATTCCTCTATGAGTTATACTATTTTCAAAAAGAGAAGAGCAATGTTTAGTTATTCGAAAATCATCTTTCTTCCTGGTATCGTAATCATGACTAGAATTGTTAAGTTGCAAAATACCCTTTTTCCTAATAACCATTAAAGTTTCAAATATGATGCTATAACACAAATATATAAATGACAGGATTCAAAATAGAAAGTCCTGGTACAGTCTTTGTTTGAGTCGCCTCCCAGGAGTAGGCGCTCCAAAAAGCAGAACATCCACAAAATATTCAGTGAAATCCACAATCTTGGACCTAGAGACATACCTCAGGAGATACAGGTTCTGAAATGTATTTATGTATACATGAAGTAGGATAGTGGGAGGGAAATTTACAGCTATTAATAGACTGAAAACCACAAGCTGACCCCTACAGAGAATTTAATAATATATATATATTTTATAGTTGTTATTCATGAATAAATACTATTAGTGAAGGATCTATTCCATTCTGGCTTGACAACTACATCAATAACTAGTTATTACGTGTTAGTCCGCTGTAATGGGTGTGTCAATGGGTAGTATTCTCTGTCTGAAGGTTGTTGCTCTTCTAAGGTTCTACCAAGGATTTTAACGTTCTTTGTACTCACTTGACAGTTCAAAGGTGACTTTTTGGGTGTAGTGCTTAGCTTAGCTGGGTTCTAGATCGTCATCTATACGTTCTTGAAACAGACTTCACAAAGCTGAACATTTTTTTACTTTCTTATGAATAAGTTTTGATCATTTTCGCGATGATGTCTACCTGTACGTCAGACTATTTATGATCGGAACTTTGTGAATGGTCTAACTCAGAAATAATTGTAGCTATGAACTTGACATTTCAAATAAAGACTACCATGCGCTAACAGAGATCTGAGAACGTGAACGAAAATCGAGACTACTTTACTTCGGGGTTTAAAAACACTTGACAAGATACCAAGATACAAGATTATGATTATAATCGTAATTGTGATTCACCGACGATTTTCTAAATAGATTATTGCAACAAAAAGTGTGATTTAGATTCAGAAACATGGATCATTGAAAACAGATCTATTATGTTGGAAGGTTATCGCCAAGTATGGTTATGTATTATTGCGGGTTTTTCTTATGATGAAAATTTAACGTTTTCCACATTACTTCCTGAGTTGTAAACATGATAATTTTTATTTGAGTAATTATTAACTAAAAATATCCTGTAAGTATTTATTTCAAATAGGTAATGTATTATTACTTTCTCATACTCATAGTACAAGGAAGTGTAATCGTGCGAAAATCCGAGATTAAGGTTTCAACTGATTTTCACGTTTCGAGGTCCCCTGAATAATTTTGATCATTTTTTTCTTTAATTTTTGAAATTAGGGATCAAAAACATGACAAATCGGTGAAAAAACGTCGAATTTCTGAACGATTACATAACTCATCCTATCTTGGAGAAGTAATACTCTGTGCAGCAAAAAATAAAAAAAATCATAATATTTTAATATCATAAAACGTTTTTGTTAGCTACCCATCATAACTGGAAGTGTAGCTCAGTGGTATGCGTGCTTGACTTCTGAGCTCAAGGTCGTGGGTTCGTAACCCGACCGAGGCCCTTAGTTTATTTTATCTGGGAGGTAAAATAAACTTAAGCACGCCGTCCTTCGGATGGGACGTTAAGCGATGGTCCCGAGCCTGTATGATGTCAGGTACTCGTTAAAGACCACTACCCTAGATGAATAAAAGTTTAGGGTAGGCAAAATTTAGGACTCCCACAGTAGAGTCGGGCTCATGTCCACCAGAGTGACGAAAGAGCGCTCTGGTAGTAGGCGATATGACCTCGTTGTTAAAGCCCGGGCATGAGTCATAAAAAACCTAACCTAACCATAACTGGAAGTTCAGTCTAGTGACTCGAAGTCGGGATAAATGTTTGAAACATTTTCGGTCATTACGTAGGTTTCCTGAAACATTAAAAGAAGTACTCTGGACTCATTAATTTTTCCTTTGTGAGAATCCATCGACCAAACATCCCAAATTTTTGTCCAGCAGAGAGACTGTTTGGGAATAGAAGTTAACCTTGATGGAACAAAGGACATCGTAGCCTGGCGTCTGGAATTATATTTCCAGGTAGATATCATCTTTTGTTTCTCCATAGACCTATTTTTTGTGTATATTTTTTTTTACTTATTGACTTGTTTGTGCTCGTAAATGAGGAGGGTCAATGCTCTTTCATTTTTTACAATGAATCTCCGGCGATGTACGTCCCCACTGAGAATTCATCAATTAAGCTTTCTCTCTAGCAATCCATAGTTGTTTTATACTTCATACTAAATTTAGTGTCGATACATTTATGACATCTGCGTTATTAGAGTATTTATGATAAGCTCCCCCTCTCGCATTTGGTCATATTTGTCTGAAAATTAGGTGTCGTCCTCATGGGGTTCTGGATACATATATGAAATTTAATAATAATAATTTTCATTGTTTAAAGGGATCACCCCTATACAATTGAGTCAGTGACCATTACTTTTACAATATTAACATTGACATTTTCAAAACTATAGATTGATCAGCTGAACAATAATCACATATATAAAGGAACCTTTAACAAACTAAATAAATAAAATAAGAAATTACAAATTAATAATAATGATGTAACATAGACAGTAAATATGGAGTGGGGATGTAAGTATTGAATATCAATATAATATGGAAGTTTAAATACATTATTCATTAAAAATGAATGCTCTAAGTTTCAGAGCGCTGAATAAATAATAGAAAATGTTTGAGATATCATTCTTATTATGGGCCAGGAGTAATGTATGAAAGTTGGATCGGTCTATACTGACACTCTGAGGCAGGAAGTGGCTTCTAATGGGGGAGTATATCGGACAGGATATTAACAGGTGGTATACGTCTTCCAATTCGTTTTTGTTACCGATTGTACACAGTTACTGGGGATTAAAGGTGTATACATTATTTTTGTAACTGATTTTAAGATACTACTTGCCAGATAGACGGAGTTGAGCTAGTGTATATATAAAAATTCATCTTGATTCCTTCAATCTATAGGGATTTATCGTGTTCACAGATACACATTCATACAGAAATTTGTTTTAATTTTTGGAATTGGAAAACTTGAAATTCCGGTGAAAATTCAACATCGAAGTTTTGAACGATTACATAATGTTCCCAATCCCTCGTATAGCTGAAACTTTGCGCACGCCGTCCTTTGGTTGGGTTCCGAGCCTGTACGATCTCAGATACTCGTTATAGATCTCTAACCTGTGTGAATAAACATGGGTAGGGAAAATTTAGGACTTCTATTGTAGAGTCGGGCTCATGTCTAACAGAGCGACGAAAAAGCGATCTGGTAGTAGGCGATATGACCTCGTAGTTGGAGCCCGGACATGCGTATAACTTACTATTGCATGGCTCATTGCTCATAACGGCTCCCAAAGCTACTCCCGGACTCCCCCTCCTTTTCTTGCCAATATACTCCACGATAAATGCCAAATAGTGACAGATAACTTTACTTTTTTTGCGTTAGGACCGTTTGTCCTTGAAAAGTCACCCCAAGGATATTTAGCAGGGCGTGGAAGAATACAGGACCCGCTGAAAGTCTAAGGTCAAGTCAGAATATTGTTATCCCCGCCTGGGAGACACTGCTCACGTATCTCAAAGTTGGCACCCTGCATAGTGTTCAGCATGTCCTCAAATAGTTCAGTTAGATCTTAGTATACGGATCTATAGTAATCGTGCAAAAATTTGAGGTTGAGTTTTCTACGGAATTTTTCGTTTCAAGGTCCTCAGAACCACCATTTTCTCGATGATTATCTGTGAGACTGGGTGTGATCGAAAGTTCCTGAGCGTGTGTAGATATGAACTTGAAAGAGCGCTCTGGTAGTAGGCAATATGACCTCGTAGTTAAAGCCCGGGCATTAGTCACAGTAACTAACTGTAAAGCGGGATAGTCAAAGAATATCTAACGGTACAGATGCGCAAACAGGTGTTAGTAAAATAAGAAGAAAAAAATAATTTATGATAATTTATCGATGTAAGAGGTAATTCTTTGCAGGTAAATTATGAATTACGCAAGTAAATTATGTTCAATAAACATGTTTCACCTCATTATGAAATGGTTCTTGATAATGATAAAAAAATATTTACATGGTTTTAATAAATAATTAGTTTTGAAACTCTTTGTATCTAGACAGGTGTACGTTAAATGCTATCATATATTTTCACTTTCTCTTACTTTTAATATAAGGAAGTATTATAATCACGCAAAAATTCCGAGATCGAGTTTTTAGCCAACGTTCACTTTTCATAGTCCCCTGGACATGTTTTGATCATTTTCGCGATCTTCGTCTATGTATATATGTTACGGGTAAAGTTAGATTAACGGTTAAACCTAGGATTATCCGGGTAAACTGCGTAGTACCCGCTGCCGCTTGGTTAAAGTTGGGTAGGTATACTAATAATGACAAGGCCATTAGTGGACGTATGTTCCACTATAAAGATTAGGTACTTATTAATTAGCTCGACCACACCTCAATTTCCATTGTTGTAAGCTGTCTAACAGCGATAATCATTCATCTGGGTACATAAATTCCTAGAACAAACATAGATCGAAATATTAAAAAATTTGGGGGCGTATTTGCCGGCGTTCCGTCGGCGGGACGATATATCTGCCCTCCCGTCTTTCCTATATTTGAAGTAGTACAGGTTCTAGCTTTAACATATACTTTACCCGGGTAAAGCCCGAAACGTGAACTATTTCAATTATATTTTGGACTTTAACCAAGCGGCAGCGGGTACTACTAGGTTTACCCGGGTAATCCTAGGTTTAACCGTTAATCTAACTTTACCCGTAGCATATATATATATATATATATATGGTGGGCTGGTGTTTTACATCTAGGGACCTAAGCATCCAGTGCTCTTATCCCTTCCCTGGAAGCGCTAGGCTTCCTCCTTATTTTATTACCTGCATGTTTATACTATCTAAACCAAGTTCTTCATAGAGTGCTCAGTCTCCCAGTTTCCTTAATGAACCTGAGATTGCTCTCGTTACCAAAGATGTGGAATCTCGTTCGCGCGTATCCCGAGCATATACCCAGGAAGTGTGCCGCCGATTCGTCTTCTTCCTCACATCTATCTCAGGTAGGACTGTCCTTGACTCCTACAGAGTGTCTATTGGACCGTGTCCTGTGAGAACTCCAGTTAGTTGCCGAAGCTCGTTCCTTTTGAGGTTCAGGATCCCGTCTTTCAGAACCCTGGACTCCCCTCCCAGGAACATCTTCGACTGCCTGCATGTGGTCTTTTCTCTCAATGTACGCTCCAAAAGATCCTTAGTCAACTCCGGGTTCGCTATGCCTCACGAGATATTCCTAGTACTGGCTCTGGACCCATAAAGGGCTTACTTGAACCTTCCTTGGCTAGTTGGTCCTTCGTCTGTGTGTAAGTAATCAAAACTTTGTGAGCGCTCCAACTCAAAAATTATTCTAGCAATGAACTTGCTTGAATTGGTACAACATTACTTCGGAGCCAAAGGACATTTAAAATTTATATTTTATATGATTACATTCATAAAAATTACAAATCTCATCAAATAAAGTTGTTGAAAAAACTGAAAAATACATTTTATACGATTTTGCGAGATACATATATGTTTCTTATTATTTTTCCAATCATGCTCCAAAGAATATACAATAAATTTCCATAGGAAATAGTTCTATTGATTTTCAGCCAAATCGGTCAAAGGAAAATATTCGGCAGAAGGGAAGGGGGATCAGAAGGTGCTCAACACAAAAACCCCAAAAATTGCTGATGTAATGAATTTTTCGACACAAAATTTTGTATGTGGTCTTAGTTATTATGACTCATGCCCGGGCTTCAACTACGAGGTCATATCACCCACTACCAGAGCGCTCTTTCGTCACTCTGGTGGACATGAGCCCGACTCTACTGTGAGAGTCTTATATTTTGCCTACCTTAAATTTTTATTCACCTAGGGCAGGGGTCTTTAAAGAGTAGCTGACATTGTACATGCTCGGGACCATCGCTTAACGTCCCAAACGAAGGACGGCGTTGTGGACTTATATGTAAGTTTTGGAGGGGGTGCGAAAAGTTAATTGATTAATTCGTTCTGGGAGAGTAGGTACATTACCGGTGATTCACTGGCGACATTTTTGGAATGTGACGGAAGACATGAAATTCAGCATTCAATTTCAGACAGATTACATAACATCCTCTATTATGTGGTAATTAAAAGAAGACGTTAATGTTAAATTACAATAATTAATGAATATATAATTCAAATAATAATAAATAAATAATAATTAAACAAATGAAATAATAATTAAATAAACAATATATTACCTCATTTCCTGTAGAAATTTTATAACTGGTATTTTACTAAATTTTGATTTCTACAGTAGTTTTTCGAAAAGGGCCCTAAAAATGTATCAAAAGTTCAAGACGTGCAATTTTGAAGAAAGTGCACGTATATTTTAGAAAAATTTCAATTAACAAATTTCATTTGGATTTCTAAATATGCCATTTTGTCTTCTAAATTTTACAAAAATATTAAATCTGATCCAAAGGTTTTCAAATAATCTTACTTGGCCAACAGGTAAAATGAATAGAATAGCATTTTTGAGAACAAATATTTGGTTTATTTTCTTAAATTTACATTATTAAAATTAAACTAAACATTAAAACAAACAAAAAATCAAAGGAAAAAATCTTTAAAACTAATTCAATTTTTTTTTATTTATATTTTGACCATTTTTTAAATTTATGAAATATGGGCATATTTCCTGTACATATAAACAAATAAAAGTACCTTTCTTGCGGATCAATTTCACCGTCAATTCACTTCTATTTAGTTCATCACAAGTTAAGCCTAAACACCACTCTACATTTTCACTCAGCCCGTCGCCATTCCTAGGCCTCAACTCTTCACTACACACACTAAAAAAAACAGCTGATGGCCGTGTTTTGTTTTTTACTCATTTGTTTTAAAATGAAATTTGCTTTTTATATAAAAATAAATATAATTAATTTTTTTATGTTTATAATTTAATAATTTTAATGTGTGTATTATTTTTATACACCACAATACTTTATATAGTCGAGGAGGTAAAAATGTGGAGCAGCTTTCCTTAGAAAGATTGTATTTGAAGTTTGCTCCCGTTTGAGGACAACGGATTGATATGTTTGTCCACTACTGATGGGCAACCGCTGAGCCAGAAAGACTTGGATAGAAAACACCCCAATACATCAGTGTCTCCCCCTATCCGTTCTTTCTGCCAAAAACTTGACCGATAAAACTTTTATTGGCCCATATTTCAGAGGGGGATCTGGTAACGTGTGGCCCTAGGGTTTACTCAGTCTTGCCAACTGTTTTCGAAACAGTTTTCTTCTAAAACCATTACCAAATCCTTCACAGGGCAAAGTGCCTCCACTCTTTTCTAATAAAAATTTACTGCTTCTTAACAAAAAAAAAAATAGAAAAACGTTTGTGCTAGAATTCTATAGTTGACTAACATAAAAGCTTCTGAATTCCTCAGGCTGAATTTTGTGTCAATATATTCATTACATGGGATTGGGTTGAAATGGTTGGGATTGGGTTGAACAACTAACCGGGGATGAAATGATGAGGTACTTGAATGGAAAATGTTGGACCTCTCTTGCTAATTATTGTAGATGAGCCAAAAATATCATACATTAATAATAATAATAAATTTATTTCCGTTAAACCAATACATGGTAATAGGATACCTCAAAAGAATTTATACTTTAAGATAGCTTATAGATTAGATTTATAACTACTTGAGTCTAACATATCTATGATTAGTAGTAACTAGCAGTAATACCCGGCGTTGCCCGGGGAACTTTGACTTTTCTCCCAATAACTCCTATAAGGCTATTCAGTTCCTCGACAGTACATTCATGATGTTATAATTTTCAATTATTCATGCGGAATAAGGCTTATATTCCTTCAACTGTAGTAACGCTAGCTTTGGAGCTAAAACTAATTTATTCAAAAAGATTTCTCATTAATCGTTGCAATGGTTTTTGAGTTACAAAGAATGCGTGAGTGGATGCTGGGATGGACCAGGGGTTGATTAAAAAATAGACCTTAACCTTCCGGTAGATAAAACTTATCTATTCAAAAAGATTCCTCATTAATCATTGCAGTGGTTTTTGAGTTACAAAGATTGCGTGGGTGGATGCTGGGATGGACCAGATATTGACGTACTAATACGCCTATAACCTTCCACAGACGATGATGAACAAATTTTTAAAAAAATTAATCAAATCCATCAAGCCGTTCGTGAGTTATAGCGGTACAACGCACAGACATTTTCAGCTTTATATATATGATAACAAAACTATTAAAAAAATGTAAAATGAAATTAATAAAAACTGAACAAATAAATACTTAAAAATATATGAGTATATAAAAAAAAAATTAATACAAGATACTTTTATAATAAGTAGACACATTTTTCAATTTAAAACAAAATTAAGGTAACTATTTTTCAAAAAAAAAATCGTCGGAAGTGTCTTTATCCCCCAACGATGTTTCGAGACGTTCTTACGTCCCAATGTGCGAGATATATATTAGGAATGAGAGGTTTGCTGAGTTAGAAGATATTGGAAAGGTAGGGACTTAAATGAAAGAAGAGTAGGAGCATGGCGAATCTGGAGAGGGAGAGAGTTCCATATGAGCAGGATATGAAGAATGCTTTTTTTCTACTTAGTCGTGTCTTGTTAGATACCTGATCACATTACTCAATGTACAACGAGGTTTGTCAAGAAGAGTTGTTCTTCGTTTGAGATCCGGTCCTCTGGTCCCCAAGACGCAATGCCCATTCCTCCATTTGCAATTCACTTTCGGGATTCCTATTGTGGGGTCGGGTCTAACAAGGTCCTTTTCCGTTTCTGCACGAACCACGTCGGCTTGTTCATTTCTTCCACTCCTCTACGTCCCTGTGGAGTCTGATTTCTTTTTTCTATTAGAAAATCAATATGTTGAGAAAAATATCAAATAGGAGGCGGCACATTTTTTAGGGAAATTCAAAAGAAGAATATAAATTTCAGATTAGGAAGAAATGTGTCTTAAATTGTGGGGATAATGGTTGAACATGAACAGAAAAGCAGGTTAGCTGGCCTGGCTCCAATCCTGAGACATAGCCGCTTGGCAAGATAACAGTCTTGGTCTGTCTCTTCCCCAACGTATCGTTCACAAACGGTATGGACAACTCCAAATCGAGATTTTAAGGAAAATACACGTTTTGAAATCAGTTTTTCCTGTAGACGATTATGGAGGTAGGTCGAAGGTTCACTAATCCTGACAATGGTGTAGTCCTGAAACCAGTAGTTTATAGGAGGAAATATAGATGTCAAAAATAAATTTTTAAAGGAATTGTAAAAAATATTTTACATAAAGGGTTTGCGAACAAGAGAGCTACATGAGATATTCGGAAACGACAACTCGTCTATCGAAGCCGTCCTAAGCTCAATGAAGACAAGTCACCTCATCGAATTAATCTAATCACTTGTATGGCGTCAAAAATCTAGGACGTTGGACGCCGACAAATAAAACTATTCTATTCTATTCTCATAATTTAAAATACAATTAAAAACTGTATTTAAGAGTATCATTGTTTTTATATTCATTTATTATATATTATTTATCATTTTTTATTTATTACTACCTATAGTTGTGATTAGTAATGATGTAAAAAAAAATATATATTAACTCTTATTACTAATCACATTTTTGGAGGTTGTTAGGTTAGGTTAGGTTTTATGACTCATGTCCGGGCTTTATATCGCCTACTACCAGAGCGCTCTTTCGTCACTGGTGGACATGCGCCCGACTCCACTATGGGAGTCCTAAATTATGACTACTCTAAATTTTTATTCACTTAGAGCAGGGTTCTTTAACGTGTACCTGACATCGTACAGGCTCGAGACCATCACTTAACTTCCCATCCGAAGGACGGCGTGCTTAAGTTTATTTTACATCCCAGATAAAATAAACTAAGGGCGAACCCACTGAGCTACCAGCGGCCTCCAGTATATAGTATATTTATATGGTATATAGTATTATCGTTGTTGAGTCGCGAGTTGAGTGTGGGTGAGTTCGGGAACACGCCGAGACAATCGATTTGTTGTTGATGAACTACTTGAGTCTTTCAGTTGTTGATCGCGTCTAGCTTTGGTCGCCACGCGGGGTGGACTGAGAGTCTGGGTCGAGCCAGCACGCGGTGTGCGGAATGGAGGATTCGTCCTTATTACCACGCGGGTATAAGGTGAGTCGTTATGCCATGCGGAAGTGAGTTGTTTATTACCACGCGGGTATAAAGTGAGTCGTCTGTTACCAAGCACAGTAAGTGAGTGACTTGTGTAGTTCCCACGCGGTATGGGACTTATTATTGAACAACTGACTTTGTGTTCGTTACCACGCGGTTTTGTAATAAGGGTGTTGTCCAAATAAATATATCTCTTGTTCTACTCGAAGTTCTCATTTAACCTGTACCCAAACCCAACATGGTTTTTACCGGGCCGGATTAAAGTAAGTAATACAGTCCATTTCATTTCATTATTTTCAATTTCAAAATGTCGCGAAGAAAGTCAAATTAGTCGACTTAGAAAAAACGACAACCCATCGGCACTAGCGCCGACGCCGTAGATCTTCTGCTGCTGAGAAGACTGCACCTCCCGCTACCGCGAACGAATCCACCTGCGACGCCTCTTCTGCACAAACTGAGCCGAGACCCGCGACTTCAGCGCCTCCAGCCTCTTTGGATGAAGCCTGCAACCCACGACCTCAACGCACCAATTGGCCTACTCATCGTATGCCTGGACGCAAAAGTCGGCTCGGACAGCCGCCTTCCACTACACGCGGCGCTGAGATCACCACTCGCACATCATTCGCTACACTGATGCATGTCGCCTCCGCTCCGTTCATGGACAACTTCCGCGCCTTTTCTCACGATTCGCACGCTGCATGAGCTGACTGATCGGGAGCTGCAGCGGTACCCGCTCGCGTCAGAAGTGCTCTTGAAGGAGACCTACGGGGACGACAACGCTCCGCCGCAATCTTGGAAGCTCGGACGGATCACCCAGCTCTACCCGGGGCAAGACGGGGTTACGAGAGTCGCGGATGTCGCAACGACCACCGGGGTTGTGCGCAGATCCCTTTCGCGACTATGCCCTCTCCCAACCCAATAATGAAGCCGAGCCTTCATGGGGGGCGGGATGTTGAGTCGCGAGTTGAGTGTGGGTGAGTTCGGGAACACGCCGAGACAATCGATTTGTTGTTGATGAACTACTTGAGTCATTCAAGTTGTTGATCGCGTCTAGCTTTGGTCGCCACGCGGGGTGGACTGAGAGTCTGGGTCGAGCCAGCACGCGGTGTACGGAATGGATTCGTCCTTATTACCACGCGGGTATAAGTTGAGTCGTTAGTTACCATGCGGAAGTGAGTTGTTTATTACCACGCGGGTATAAAGTGAGTCGTCTGTTACCAAGCACAGTAAGTGAGTGACTTGTGTAGTTCCCACGCGGTATGGGACTTATTATTGAACAACTGACTTTGTGTTCGTTACCACGCGGTTTTGTAATAAGGGTGTTGTCCAAATAAATATATCTCTTGTTCTACTCGAAGTTCTCATTTAACCTGTACCCAAACCCAACAATCGTATATTTATATAGTTACGAGTATATTAAATATTTTCTTAAACATTTTTGATTTAATAACTGTTTATTTATGAAACTGAACATCAAATTTCTTGCCTATTACGTAACTTCCCTTATCCTTCATAAATCTGGAGATTTAAAATGTTCTTATCTATAATTCGCCCCTGAAGACGCAACAGCGAATATTCGTCATCCTTTACTATACTGTAAAGTCAACTATGAATGACGCTGTCACATGATTGAGTCATTTATAATTTATGCTTCCTTGAGGCTTGGCTTATTAATTAATCAAAGTATTTAATTTTGGTACAATTGCATGTCTGTTAATTAATAATTCAATTTACCGGTTTATGAAACCAGTTGTGTACTTGTATTCGAGGTGACATACAGTAATGACCCATGCCAAGGTGACTATTAGCTCAATTTTTTTTTTTTTTTTTTAATATACGAAAATTAGAAGTTTGTAGAAAATCAAATTGTACGATATAATATTCACCTATAGTCAGGGGCGTAGCCAGGATTTTGAGCAGGTGGGGGGGGGGGGGGGGCAAAGTTAGGCTACAGGGGTGGGGGGTATAGACTCCCGGGAGCACAGCCCGCAGCTTCCGAGGTTAGTGCTGCAGACTTTTTGTTATTAGTTTGGGAGACTCGGACCTCTAGAAGCTCCCCCTGACTCTCCACGTCCTGGCTTGCTATTTAATTTTTGCCATACTACATAAGTTTCTCTATTCTTTGAAGTGAGAAGGAAGGTTTACACAAACACCCGAGAATCCAAGTTACCCCTGAAATGTCGGACAAAGTGTCCGGGCCCTATCCTGGCCGCTCAAGCTCTCCCTTGGGATCACCTCCAAGTCCTGGCTTGATATTTAATTTACTCTACTGGCAGGACACACCCTAGCCTCACTTTTTATACCGAGTATTTTTAGCAAAGGGGAGTGTCTCAAGAATAAAATAAAACAGATCCGTTAGCTCCTACTCCATTTCGGACTTCTTATTTCTCTCTTCTGACAATATTACTGTACTCTATATATTCTTCTTATCACTGCTTAAGGTAGAGTAATCCTGATACATAGTTCAATCGAAGTTTCTCAATTTATTTTTACTGACATCAAACAGTCAACAATTGTACAAATATATGCTTAACACGATGACTGCCACGGAATTTTTCACGATTTCGGTCTAAAAAGCCAATTTGATTTAATCATGTTATATTATTAAAAACTTTAATAATAGTACATAATAATAATCAAAAAGCTTAAAATATGTTTGTTTTTATGTTTTTTTTTCTCGTAAAAACATGTTACGAATTATTTTCTAAAATAAAACTTATAAAGTTTAGAGAAGCATTCGTCGACGCGTTGATTGGAGAAGAGACTGAAACAGTTAAAAAAAAAAAAACAGGATCGCAGGAGCTTCATTATTTACAGAGTATTCCACCTACCGAAAAAAAACTGCGTCCGGCAAAGCCATGCGATTTTGTACCAACGCTAAAAAACGGCGTGAAACACGTTACTTGTGTCTAATCTGTCAAGAGAAGCATTTTCCTTTGCGTGGAAAATTGTTTTAAAAATTATCACAAAACATAAAATTGTATGATTGATTGATTGTATATCTTTTTTTTTTTTTTTTAATAAACTTTGTATAATTATTATATTTTCTGTTCATTTAAGCCAAACCTGATTTTTTATTCTCTTTCCTGAGGCCATCTATTCATATTTACACTGTTATGCTACGAGTTTTCTCGTAGCTGTACAAATATGGCAAGTAATGAAGGGACGAGATAACTCGTAGTAGGCGTCCTAGGCAAGTAAACAACCTACGAGATATCTCGTAGTTGGCAGTCAACTTGTTAAACAATAAACATGTCAAAAGTCGGAGGTGAATCACCTGTTATGTACTTCCCTCTGAACGCAATCACTATGCTCCTAGTGAGAACAATATAGTAACATGTAGAAATAAGGGGGGGTATTTTAATAAATAAAGAAATATAATAAAGCCATTAACGGGATGTCAGTACTGAGGACTTAAGAAGGGTGGGGGAAGAGAGAGAGAACAGTGGAAGGAGGGGGAAACGAGTGTGTCGGTGGTTGGCGATAGAGAGTGAAGGAGGAAGGTTGTGGTTGGAGACAGAGAGTGAAGGAGGAAGATTGTGGTTGGAGAGAGAGAGAGAGTGGAAGTGGACGGTTCGTTTTTTATGAGAGAGTTCGCTGGAGTAGTGAAGAGTTTGTTTTTGGAGTTAGAAGTCTGGAGGAAGTCAGGAAAAAAGGCAGATTGATGGAAAAATAAAGGAAGGATCGGAGAGCCGTATGATGAACTAAGAAGAGCAGTGGAGAAGGATTGGAGGACAGATGGTGACCAAGTGAGTGAAAAAAAAAATTAATTATAAAAAAATAAAACAAATAAATGTTATATGATCATGTCTCCAATTTATGTAAAGATTTAAAAAACAAACAAAAAAAATAAAAACTCTATTTATCAATTTTTTTATTAAAAGAATTCATTTCCCATAACTAGTTTTTTTCAACAAGATAAATAAGAAATAAAGAGGAACTAGTAATTGTTTCATTGGCGCCCAACGTGGGGCATTTGATAAAAAAAATGAACAAATAACCAATTCATAGAATCATTAGTAATTGTTTCATTGGCGCCCAACGTGGGGCATTTTTAAAAAGGAATAAATTTAATGAGAACATAGTAAATGTTTCATTGGCGCCCAACGTTTTGGCAATAAAAATGATGGAATAGAGAAAAAAAAAAAAAAAAAATTTTTTTTGAGTTGTCCAAGTTTATAGTTTAGGAATTGCTGTAATATATTTTATGTATTATATTTATTATAGAGGATAGATTTGTGAAGCAAGATGGCGGACGAGGACACAGGTGAGTCGACCCATAGCATGGCGGGAGAGCAAGGTCCGGAGTTTGTTTACGATGGGGAGGCGGGAGAATTAGCTGCAGGAATGGACGGAATCGGGAGTGGCCTCGGCGGATTAGGACTCCGGAACGTAGATAGCGATGTTCGGGAATCGGGATTTGTAGAAGGAACGGGAGAAAATTCTATGATAGTCATGAGTCCGCTTATAGGAAGGTCGAATTCGGGGGATGAGGAAGCAAATAAAAAGAAAGACGATAATCCGTTTAATCCGAGCCAATTTGAGCAAATGATGGCTCGTATGCAAAATCAGTTTGAACAGTTAAATCAACAGTTAAGTTGTAAGATAGAAACTAATAAAAAAGAAATAATCGAGTCGGTTGAGCAAAGGTTTGGGTTTTGTGAAATACAAATAAGTAAAAATATAGAGCAACAAAGGGGGGAACAACAAAATAATAACACGAATGAAATAATAGTGGAGACAAAAACAGATCTTAGTGAAGTTGAAAATAAATGTGAAAATAAATTAATAACAGATGAGAAAAAGAAATTAAATGAAATAGGTAATGCTCCGAAAAATGAATTAGAAATAAGTAAAAGCAAATCAAATAGAAAGGAAAATAGAAAGGAAAATAGAAAAATAAAATTGAACAAAGAAATAAATAAAGATTATATTCCGTTTAATGCATTATGTCGGCTAGGGTTTATTAGAAAAAGTTATACATTTTCAAAAATATCCAAAGATAAAATAAAAAACAAAAATATCGTTATCTTGAAAGTAAAATTAACAGAAATAAATTATAAGAAAATTTGTAAAGGAAATTTGGGCCCTATTTGCCAAGAAAGTTGTGATAAGAAAAAATTAAAGAAAACTAATAAAAGAAAAGCTAAAGTAATGTTGCAGCCAAATTCTAGGAGAATTAGATATCGGAAGATAAAGTTGTACAAATATGAAAATAAACAGAAACAAAGTGCTTACTTTAAAATACCAAAACTAATAAGCTTAATTAAAAATCACACTAAATTAAAGAAAATTAAAAATCACAAGAAATTTAAAAAAAAAAAAAATTTCCTTCAGATAAACCGATGGATTATTTTTGATAACAAGGAACTCGTAATTGGATTTTTAAATGAACTTATGGCTATGATTTCTGTTTTTTAAATATATTTTTCTTAAATCATAATAAGTAAAAAAAATAAAACTAAATTATAAATTAAAAGTAATCAGCTAATGAATAAATTGTTTTTATTACGAAGTAGCAAATAATAGCTTTGTTGTGTGTTTTTCACCTTGGAAATAAAGATTTAAAAAAAAAAAAAAAAAAAAAAAAAAAATCTTAAATTGAGAAGTCGAAACTATTGAAATATAAAAATCAAAATATAATAAAATCTGAATTGATAGTACGGTCACTTATAAAACTGATATCACTAAACCAACATGTTGATGGAAGATAGATTCTGGTGGAGAGACGGTCTGCAACTAACGGGATTCTGTGGGTCAGAGAGGTAGTACACACTTCAAGTAGGATTATGATAGTTTGACCCATATAAACAATGCATGTAGGTCTGACCTAATGACCGATATCTAGCTAAAAAAATTGTAATATAATTCGATTCTTGATATTTTGTGAATCTGTGATGTAGAAAGAATTTATTGAAATCTTGTGTCATGTTGTAAATATAATAATAATAACATAATAATTATCATTATGTGACTTGTCGGTCTGTGCTATGGCAATTTTGTTTTTGATCAAGTATGACCTCTTATATGTTAAAATCATGAGAGACCTTGCTCCATGTGTGTGTGGATCGGCTTGTCTGGGTCATATAAGCCTCGCTTAATTATATGTGTTTTCTTTCTTAGTTTATGAAACTGAATTTGTTTTTTTGGGTATACATGTTCTTAAATTTTATGGTTATATGTGATATTGTTAAACAAAAAAAAAAAAAAAAAATGTTTAGTGCCTTCTTCACTCTGAACAAAATTTGGATATTTTAATGTTTTTTTTATGATAAAAAAAAACAAAATTATTTATTGAAATTATATTATATTTTGAAAGAAAAAAAAAAAAAAAAAAAAAAAAAAAAAAAAAATATTGTTTGCTAGTTAATGTATTATTGCTTTAAAAAAAAAAAAAAAAAATTGTTTGTTAGTTACCTTTATATAAAAAAAAAAAAAAAAAAAAAAATATGGTTTATATGAAATTGTACATGTTATAATTATAATATTGGTTAGAGGATTGATTGCATAAGTATTTAAAAATGTTAGAAAGAAAATATTGTATTATTGAAGAGAGAGAGAGATTTAAAAAAAAAAAAAAAAAAAAAAAAAAATGTTTGCTAAGTACCTGTACTATTGTTTACCTGTACTGTACCTGTATTATATAAAAAAAAAAAAAAAGAAAAGAAACTGTTTTCTAGTTACCTGATTATTATAAAAAAAAAAAAAAGAATGTTTACATGAAATTTTATATGTTATATTGTTTAAAATATTGGTTAGATGGTTTATTGAATGTAGTATTTTTAAAAAAATATGGTGTTTGTGATGGGGTATTTATAAAAAAAAAAAAAAAAAAAAATATTTATTTTCTTCGTTTCATTTTTTTTTTTTCATTAAGGGAAAGGATATGTAACATGTAGAAATAAGGGGGGGTATTTTAATAAATAAAGAAATATAATAAAGCCATTAACGGGATGTCAGTACTGAGGACTTAAGAAGGGTGGGGGAAGAGAGAGAGAACAGTGGAAGGAGGGGGAAACGAGTGTGTCGGTGGTTGGCGATAGAGAGTGAAGGAGGAAGGTTGTGGTTGGAGACAGAGAGTGAAGGAGGAAGATTGTGGTTGGAGAGAGAGAGAGAGTGGAAGTGGACGGTTCGTTTTTTATGAGAGAGTTCGCTGGAGTAGTGAAGAGTTTGTTTTTGGAGTTAGAAGTCTGGAGGAAGTCAGGAAAAAAGGCAGATTGATGGAAAAATAAAGGAAGGATCGGAGAGCCGTATGATGAACTAAGAAGAGCAGTGGAGAAGGATTGGAGGACAGATGGTGACCAAGTGAGTGAAAAAAAAAATTAATTATAAAAAAATAAAACAAATAAATGTTATATGATCATGTCTCCAATTTATGTAAAGATTTAAAAAACAAACAAAAAAAATAAAAACTCTATTTATCAATTTTTTTATTAAAAGAATTCATTTCCCATAACTAGTTTTTTTCAACAAGATAAATAAGAAATAAAGAGGAACTAGTAATTGTTTCATTGGCGCCCAACGTGGGGCATTTGATAAAAAAAATGAACAAATAACCAATTCATAGAATCATTAGTAATTGTTTCACACCTGTTATGTACTTCCCTCTGAACGCAATCACTATGCTCCTAGTGAGAACAATATAGAAATTTATTTTTTAGGGACAGTCTGGGTGCATAATAATGACCAATGAGCGGAATTATAGTTAGTTACGTTATTGTGGTCCTATCGTCTACTAACAGAGCGTTCGTTTGTCGCTGGGGATGAGCCCGACTCTAAGTGGGAAACCGAAATTTTTTTTAACGAGTACCTGACATCGTATAGGCTCGAGACCATCGCTTAATGTCCCATCGGAAGGACGGCGTGCTCAAGATTTTTTTCATTTCCCCAATAAAAAAACCTCTGCCGGGTTTCGATGAATGAGAAAAAAAAAAAAAAATTATGGAATGAGGAAGTCGGAAAACATTAAATTCTGTTGAAAACTCTTCATCGAATTTTTGAACTTTCACATAACTTCTTGTATACTTGGTATAGCTGTGGAGGTCAAAACAGTTATTGCGGGGGAGGGGCGGGGTCTTCTGTCTTGGAGACTGGGTCAAGTTGCCGTCTGGTCTCAGCTGTTCTGACCCTCTGTACCTCAGTAAGAAGTCAGACCTTGGTTTCAAGCCCCTCCCATAGTCGCTATTTGCCTCAATAACTCCTATGGGTAAGGTCAACTGCTGTTCCAACGTGTAATATCTGTGTACATGCGTGAAATATCTGTCTATGTGCGTGAAAAACAAATGAGCCTTTTACTTCCTCAGCTATACAAAGTACACGGGAAGTTATGTAATCAGTCAAACATTTGATGCGGAGTTTTCAACGGAATTTTATGTTATCCTACATCTAGATTCCAAATATTGAATTAATAAAATTGCTATATGTGTGTGAACCCGATAACCCCCGGTAGTATAAATGTATCGACACGAAATTATATTTGTGTATTTTATAACTTTTCAGAAAAAAATTCTGTTTCCGAACAGAGTGTTTCTTCTAACATAAACATTTCTAGTTAAAGTTTAAATTTTCTTATTCTTTCTATTGTCTTCAGGAGATATATCTGTGGTCACAAGGAATGAATGTCTAAATTCGTAACTTTTCAGGACAGCACTTTTTTACTTTTGCATTAATAGTGTAAATCCATTTTTTGGAATATATAAATTATGTTTGCATCATTATTAATCATATACCTTCTAAATCTATAGGAGTGAATAAAAATGAATATTGTTAATCCTTTCTTGGATTTTCCCTTAGTTATCTAATCATTCCCCATCACTTACCTAATTATTGACCACACGTTAGATTAAGGTCTGCGTTTCTGTGGAGTAACGGGAATAAGGAAAACACATGTCCGCTCACAGTAAGGACCTGTGACCATGCTCCTGAGTGGACACTGCAAGATGAGGTACTACCTCCACAGGTTCAAGATCCTCGATTCGCCTCTCTGCCTCTGCGGCACCCAGGAGTAGACAGTCCATCATATAATCTTCAACTGTGAACTACTGGAGGATCTAAGAAGTTCCTTAGTGAGATTTGTTGTGGTGACTGGTGAAAGTTGGCCTTTGTCAAAAATTATTTTAGTGCGACGTTGGTATAAAGAATTTTTAAACTTTGTACAGAAAATTAATTTTGATGAACTATAACTTTATTGTCTATCTAAATTAATGTACGTAAAATTCAAAATTGTGTTAAAGCATGTAATATACGTGGCGCATGCAGTTAAATATATTCCTTTCCAGTGGGGATGGATATTACTGGATGGAAAGCGGAAAAGGTCCACGCCGTAGATTTTCCGTGAAAACGTCGGGATAAAATAATTTTTCATTTTCTTTTCGATGCTGCCGTAGCTCTTGCATTTGCTCAGCACTAAACTTTTTAGGTTTTTTAAATTCCTTTTGATGCGAGCTTTCCTCTGATTTGCGTTTTCTATAATTCCGCGCATATTTACGATTCATTCATTTCACATTGGGTCCTAGTAGTGCTCCTCAAGCTCTTTACAATGACACCCGAATCAACGTCCTATCTAAACGCGTTATTACGCTACACTAATTTCTAATTTTACACAACGCTAATTCGCAACAATCATCCGCCGGCGCCCACACTAGCCCGATAACGCCACAGGCAAAACAAACACGTACAGACATGCTCTATCCATTGTGACCTCAACTGTTATTATCGCATTATTAGTCTCGTAGTTATTATCGATAGAAATTGACGGTATTTTGTAACACAAGAAAGTTTGACCGGCTATCACTGTGCTTAACAAGCGAATAGACGTTTTCACGTCAAAAACAAGCAATGGGTCTAGAGCATAGTCTAACTTAAATTAAAAATAATCTATAATCCATTGAAATAGGTTTAGAATATTGTCAGAATAAGATGGGTGGATCAATAGACTGGCTATGGGAGGCCGTTTATCATCTATCAGAGACGTGGGGTCTATAGGAGCCTCATCTCAGTGCTATCCCTGTGGAAAACCTGGAAAAAGGGGAAAAGCTTCTCATACAGACACACACACACACAGGAGTGCTTCTCTCCCCCACCCTCCCAGAGACTTATTAGGGGCTTTATCGTCGGAGCTCAGATGCGGCAGACTGATGAAACACCAACTCATATGTACTTGCCCCCGCAGGGAGATGAAACAAAGGTTACTAGTTCCAAGAAAAGTCGTCTGTGAAACACAATTTCGTAGGGGGGGGGGGGGGAGAGAGAGAGCTCCGTAAAAACTTAGTTGGTATAAGAAAGTCTTATTTTGGAAACATCACATATATACTTGCTTAATTTTATTTTAACTCTCACATAGAATAAACTAAGACCCTCGGCCGAATTTCGAACCCGCGATCTTGAGCTACCAGCGCCCTCGTCTTTCTGTGTGTTTGTGAACACGATAACTCCCGATAGAATGAATGTATCGATACAAAATATTATATACGTATCCAGAACCCTCTAAAGGCGACACCTATTTTCAGTCGAATCGGCAAAAGAGAAGAGGCCTTAGGAGGACGCTTATCATAAACACTTTAATATTGGCAAAAAATTTCGTTTGTAAATTCGAAATCCCATAAGAACGACGCTTATGAATTTTCATTGAATTCGGCCGAACGGAAGTGAGGTATAAGAGGAGGAACGACTAAGAAACCCTAATAATGCGGATGTAATGAATGTATCAACGCAAAATTGGATGGAGAAATGTATTTCATTAATTCGTGTTAGGGGCGTACATCGGCTCGTTTAACGACGAAGTTTTTATTGAAACTCAGGGGGTCAGAAGACATGAAATTCGATTGAAAAATGAACTTCGAACTTTGGACTGATCATATAACTTCTCATACATAACTTCGTTGTGTTTTTAGTAATGGTACAATGACAAATATTTATTAGTGTGTGCTTAACGAACAGCTTACCTGATAAAAGCCCATTCTTTAGTGTTGTGCTCCATGTATTATTTTCTAGTTAGTTATTGTGACTTATGCCCGGACTTACAAGTTCATATCGCCTACTACCTGAGCGCTCTTGTCGCTCCAGTGGCCTTGAGACGAACTCTACTATGGAAGTTCTAAATGTTACCTCCCCACGTTTAGTTACGTCGCGTTGCCGTCTTCATCGAGTATTTGATATTGTAAAAGCTCGGGACCATCGCTTTACGTCCCATCCGAAGGACAGTGTGCTCAAGGTTTTTTTACATTCTAGATAAAAAACTTAACTTCTTTTCCCCAAGAAACAAAAAGTTACTACTTTGCGGTTGAAGTACATAAACCAAAAAATATTTCATTACTCTCGGTTATAACCTAAGAGAAATATATAAAAAAATTTATATATTATATATATCCTGTGACAGATATGAAATATCGCAGATGGTTCTTATTGGTTTGGCTGTAAACTTTTTTATGTCGTAGAATCAATAAAGGAATAAGGTTATATGGTATTCCACTTGTGTTATCAATCGTACTAGTAGCATGAAGAAGAGTTGGTGAGGTAACGCACCTGACTTGCAAGAAGTGGTGAGGGACCTGACACTGCAAGACTCCGGATGCGGCCTCTCCAGAGTGTCAAGTCCGATCGGGAACCAGTGTCGCCGGACGAGTAATAATTGACTGTATTTCATTCCTGATTCCAGTTAAGTACGGTGACCGGTCTTGGAAAGTATGGAAAAAGACGATGACACTTTGGGTACGCTTTTAACGGAGAAAGAAAAAAAATATATATATATGCGGATGATACTAATGTAAAAAATCCGACCTCTTTGAAGAATCCATACCGAAAGCTCTTCAAACATTAAACGATTGGCATGGCCCTACCCTTTGAAATCTTCATCAGGAACATCGTCGATCGTCTGCATTTGGTTATTTCTCTATGACTTCTCCAAAAGGTCTCTAGGCCACTTTTTTTATTCGGGTTTTTATCGGCTCTGGCCCCATGAAGGGCTTACTTGAACCTTCCTTGACCAGTCGGTCCATCCCTTAGTAAGCAGGTTTCTTGTATTTTCCTGAAGTGATGATACTTTTTTAACTGATTTACGCACTCCCTGACTAGCTCTAGTTTAGCGCCAGCAAGTATTTGCAGTGCTGCTTGCCTACGACCAAGCAGGACACCTCCCAGGCTCCGGATCCTCTGTCTTTCTGTCCAGACGCGGAGAAGGAAAGTGTCGAAGTAGAATTTTCCAGATGAAATCTAGCCTCTCTCTTGCAACAACGGACGTAGTTTAAACAACAATGAAGGAATTAGCCGAATGAGATATAACTTCCATGTTTTCTCTCCCCTCAGTCGGTTTGTACCCTTTAGAGAATTATTGATCTGCAAGCCAGAGACAATGTCCGGGAATGCTGCAATGTCAGTAATGTTTCAGGCTTCATCCGTCCAATTATGTGGTGGCTGGTTTAATTTCGGAGTGAAGGATAGCGACGGAAAAACCATTTTGCTGATGACATCACGCGAAAATTGAAATTTAGAAAAAATATAGTCATAATTTACTCAGAATTTCTTCTTTCAAGGTCTCTTGAACAAATTTTGACCATTTTAGCTGTCTCCTTGTGTGTCTATGATCGAAATTTTGTGAGCGCTCGAACATAAAAACTATTGTATCAATGTGCTTGAAATTTGAGATGATGTGAAATTTACTTTGGCACCCAAGCACATTTTACAAAATATCGCTCATATAAAGTATTTGACAAACGAAAATCTCTTGAATCTGATGTAAAGAAAACTGGAAGCAAATTTTTTTTGATACAATTTAAGTGCTTTTCCGAGGTACACGCCGAAAACGTTCATAAGTTGTCTCGAAACCGATTCTTCTAGCCATTTCAAAAGGATACAAATACAAAATGTGATGTGGCCATAAAAGAACTTTCTAATACCAACCACGTTTTTAAAGATTAGTCTCCCCCCACGCTCTCAAAATCATTTCTTACTGATCTAATTGTGCATAAGGAACAGTAGCATGGGTGTCAGCCGCCCGGGGCGGAAGAAAATTTTGCCGCCCTCTTATTTAGGTATTTAAATGTAAAAGACTATAATATACAGTAATTCTAAAGAACTTTTCGGCAAGAACAGGCATCATTATTGTGTATTGTACAGGTTACAAATAAAAAAAGTCATATATATATATGTTTTACAATATAATAATCACATTTATAACAAAAATTCTTACACGTGTGTCACTTACATTGATATAACAGGTATAGAACACTTATGATTATACCTTGACGATCATTAAGATTAAGTTATTAGCGAATTGAATATATAACGCAAATCGACTTCCAATTAGAACTACGACCATACTGTTAATATTTATATTTTTATTGAAAATTAATATACTTGTTAGAATTAAAAACAAAACTTCTGTCTTTAACTAAAACTTTATTCGTCTACTTTTTTTAAGAGCAAAGTCTTTTATTGCACTATCAATGTCTATAGCATCACACACCTCTTGCTCAATAGACAAGATGGCCAGATTGGTTAGCCTTAAAGTACTCATTGTTGATCTTAAATAATTTTTAATCAATTTCAATTTTGAAAAACTTCTCTCACAGCTGGCATTGCTTATGGCGAAGAATATTCGGAGCATTATTATAATATTGGGCAGAGTATCTTCCAGCTTGGATTTCACAATAAATTTTAATAATTCAAGTGAGTGCACAAATGCCGTGCTCATTTCGATCGGTCCGAATCGTAGGTGCGACAAAAATATGAAATGGTTCAAATATTTACAAGATATTATTATTATTTATTGTGAAATGTTGTCGCCCCCTAAAGGTGGCGCCCGGGGCGGTCCGCCCCTGCCGTCCCTACTACGCTACGCCACTGATAAGGAAGTCACTCAGAATTACGCTGTACAATAATACAAAGAAAAAAACTGATGCTAACACATTACTTTCATACATCTAGTATTGCCAGTATAAAATGGTTTTAAGATGGGGGAGGGGGAGAGAGAATCATATGTAAAATCGTTGTTGGTATAGGAACGATCTATTTTGGTCTTGTCACATATTTTAATATAAATATCCGCACATATTATTTGGATCCAGGATTCAAGTTAGTTATTATAACGCATGCCCAGACTTTAAAATGAGGTCATATCGCCTACTACCATATCGCTCTTTCGTCACTGATGGACATGAGCCCGACTCTAGGGAGTCCTAAATGTGGTCTACCTAGTTTTATTTATTTAACGAGTACCTGATATAGTACCGGCTCGGGACAATCGCTTCCACGTCTCATCCGAAGGACGGCATGCTCTAGGTCTTGTCCGAGTTTCGAACTAGAATGAATAGTTTCAGATTATCTATGATATTTACCGTTGAGCCACTCGAAAGTGGATTTATTTGTCTATTTTTCGTTATCGGTTACTCCATCCCATAGCTTTCTATATAATTTGTCAAAATATCTTAATCTATCTGCCTATTTTCACAATTGGAAAGCCAGGCCTTTGTCACTAATTAATCCAACCATATTTTTCAAAATACCTCCCGCCTTCTTACCTCTCAAATTAATTTATCCCTCATTTCAAACTGGCACTATTGGGTGACTAAAGACATGTTTTCGTAAATGCAGCGATATAATTTTGTATTTATTAGTCCCATCTCGAATCTGAAGACATAATAAAGGTTGGAAATTTAATAATGAACATTTTATGTTTCAGTGAATCACCGTCGATGTAGTTCCTCAGCGTAAATAAATTTAAATAGAATAAATTTTCGTTCTCCTACTGATGATTTCGTTGAAAATCAATAGATGTTTTGCTTAAGGGCTTCTGATTCATCATACTAAATTTCTTGTTGATCCATTCATAACATACACAGTTTTACTTAAGGACTTCTGATTCATATACTAAATTTCTTGTTGATCCATTCATAACATACACAGTTTTACTTAAGGATTTCTGATTCATCATACTAAATTTCTTGTTGATCCATTCATAACATACACAGTTTTACTTAAGGATTTCTGATTCATCATACTAAATTTCTTGTTGATCCATTCATAACATACACAGTTTTACTTAAGGATTTCTGATTCATCATACTAAATTTCTTGTTGATCCATTCATAACATACACTGTTTTACTTAAGGATTTCTGATTCATCGTACTAAATTTCTTGTTGATCCATTCATAACATACACAGTTTTACTTAAGGATTTCTGATTCATCATACTAAATTTCTTGTTGATCCATTCATAAAATACACAGTTTTACTTAAGGACTTCTGATTCATCATACTAAATTTCTTGTTGATCCATTCATAAAATACACAGTTTTACTTAAGGACTTCTGATTCATCATACTAAATTTCTTGTTGATCCATTCATAAAATACACAGTTTTACTTAAGGACTTCTGATTCATCATACTAAATTTCTTGTTGATCCATTCATAATATACCTCTAATAATAATAATAATTTTTATTGTTTAAAGGGATCACCCCAATAGAATTGATTCAGTTATCATTACATTAACAATATTAACATTAACATTTTCAAAATTATAGATTGATCAGTTGAAAAATAATGACATATATAAAGGAACCTTTAACAAATTAAATAAATAACATGAATAAATAAAAAAAGTATAAATAAAATAAGTAATTACAAATTAATAATAATAATGTAATAAAGACAGTAAATATGTAGTGGGGATGTAGGTATTGAATACCAATATAATATGTAAGTTGAAATACATTATTTATTAACAATGAATGATCTAAGTTTCAGAGCGCTGATTAAATAATAGAAAATGTTTGAGTTGCTTATTATGGGCCAGGAGTAATGTATGAAAGTTGGATCGGTCTATACTAATTCTCATTAACAGGTGGTATAGATCTTTCAATTCGTTTTTATTGCAGTTTGTACGAAGTTCCTGGGGATTAAGGGTGTATACATTATTTTTGTAACTGATTTTAAGATAGTACTTGCCAGATAGATGGAGTTGAGCCACTTTGATGTGTGAGAAAGGAGCATTCAGGTTTAGGTATGGTTGGAGTTGTTCTGGGTTGTAAATATTGGGATCAAAGGTGTTGTATCGGCATTCTAAAAGGTAATTTTTATCTTTATTCTTCAGATTCACATATGCGTCCGAAACCCTGGGCAGAGAGTTTTTTAGCGTTACCGGATCCAATATATTTAATAATTCTCCAAATTTAATTTAAAATGCTTTTTACTTGGGATACCCAATTGAATTTCGAATTTGGCTTCTGTCCTTAGTTTTATGTAACAAAAAAAAAAAAAAAAAAACTCTAATAACTGCCGTTGTAATGAATATATTGACTCGAAATTTCATATGTATATTCAAAGGCCAATAAGGACGACACCTAGAGGGGGGGTTTTCAACTCAAAAATACAATAATGGCGGATGTAATGAATGTATCGATATTGAAGAAATCGTTTAACTTTTATGTTGTCTAATTCCATAAAAATACTTAAGTGCAGGGGCGTAGTCAGGATTTTGAGCAGGGGGGGTGGGTCAAAGTTAGGTTACGGAGGGGGGGGGGGGGGGGGGGGTACAGACTCCCGGGAACACAGTCCACAGTTTCCGTAGTTAGCCTGGAGACTTCTTTTTTATTAATTTGGGAGACTCGGACCTATAGAAGCTCCACTTGATGTAACCACTGACTGTAATACTTAAGTTGACTTTACATGAGCAGCAGCAGCTAATGCACGCTGTGGTTTCTGTGCTTTTAGTATTAAATGACTGACATCCAATAGCGTGCATTTGCTGCTGCTGCGCTTTGCATTTTTACTGCGCATGTAAAATCAGCTTTAAGAGTATAAAGTATAACATAAACAAAGATTTTGAGCGAGGAAATGAAATGATCGAATTCATGTATATTTAAATAAATGTAATATGACTTGTTTTGTACATGTACATTTAAGTAAAGCACAATTTTCGTAATATTGGTTTTTTGCTCTAGCTATTCCCCTGCTTAAGTGTAATAGTTTTGGATTCCGCCAACGCCAACACAAAGATTAAAAGTGACCATTTTTTAACTTTGTGCTGACGTTGTCGTAAGCTGAGACCAGCACACTTTATGTATTATTTTGGTAAAATTAGACAATATAAAAATGAAACAAGTTCTTCGTTTATATTTACTTCTCACTACGTCAGCTATCTTCACACTATTGAAAATTATATCTTTTTGGAACATTTTTCACTCCAATTTCTTCCCACGTTCTCTTATGAAACAAAATGCGACATAAACATTTTTCGGGTCTCCACGATTCGATACATGAAGTTAATTTTAAAATATATCAAACCTCTTAGATTTTGACTCAGCTCAGGTTTCCAAAATAAAGAAGAAAAAGAGAATTTTTCATGACTAGATACACTTAGGAATTCAGAGTCACCAAAGGAAATCCCAGACTATATTTCTAGTTTAGATGTCTGGCAAAGTTCAAGGCAATATATATGGAATGTCGCATTTAGAAGTCTATCCACTCAGAAGTAGCAACATTTTTTTTAGCAAGTTGCTTTTTACGTGCTCGTAAACCTTTAGTAGAAGGAAATATTATAATCGTGCGAAAATCCGAGATCGAGTTTTCAATGGATATCCAAAACCTTTCGGTCGGTCGGGGCTTTGAAACACATGAAATTTTGTGCCGATATATTCTGTGGTAATTAAAAAAAAGGCTTAAATGTTAATCTTAAATAAATGATAAATTAATAAAAAATATATTATATAGTTAATAATAATTAAATAAACAATAAGAATTACCACATTTCCTGTAGAAATTTGATCTCTTTTCTTTTACTAAATTTTGATTTCTACAGTAGTTTTTCGAAAAGGGCCCTAAAAAAAATCAAAAGTTCAAGACGTGCAATTTTGAAGAAAGTGCACGTATATTTAAAAAAAAATTTAATTAACCATCTTTTCATTTGGATTTCTAAAGAGATGCCATTTGTAATAATTTTAAATAATATTAAATCTAATCAAAAGGTTTTCAAATAGTTTTACTGGGCCAACAGGGAAAATGAATAGAATAGAATTTTATAAAACAAATATTGGGTTTATTTTCTTAATCAACTAGATTATAGAAAACTACTCATTAAAACAAACAAAAAAAGCAAAGGAAAAAATCTTAAAAACTAAATTCTTAAACTAATTCAATCTTTTTGTTTAATATTTTGGGTCATTCTCTAAAATTAAGTTATTTATTTCTGGGCATTAAGTTATATATCCTGTACATATAAACAAATAAAAGTACCTTCTTTTTGGATCAGTTTCGCCGTCAATACACCTCTATTTAGCCCTTCATAACATAAGCCTAAAACACCACTCTACATTTTTACTCAGACCGCCGCCATAGCCAGGCCTCGACCTCTTCACTACTTAACACTAATTAAAACAGCTGATGGCAGTGATTTGTTTTTTAATCATTTGTTTTAAAAACCAATTTGCTTTATATAAAAAAATAAATATAATTAATTGTTTTAAATGTTTATAATTTAATATTTTCAATGTGTGTATTATTTTTATACATCACAATACATTACAACGGCAGTTATTATAGTTTTTATGTTAAGCCTCCCCCCTAATCCCTTCATTCTTTTAGATATATTTGGCTTAAAATCAATAGGTGTCGTCTTTATGGGGCTCTGGATACACATATAAAATATGGGAGGGCGCTGGTAGCTCTTCTGAGCTCAAGATCGCGGGTTCAAAATATGGCCAAGGACCTTAGGTCTTTTGTCTGGTGAAAACGAACGTCAGGTGAGTATGAGTACTAACGAGTGTTAAAGACCCCTGCTTCAAATAGCTAAACCTGGTTAAGCAACATTTAGGATTTCAAGAATAGAGTCGGTAGTAGGCGATATGACCTCGTGGTTAAAGCCCGGGCATGAGTCACAATAACTAACTAAAAACTATCTTGTCAATACATTCATTCTAACGACAGTTATCGTGTTCACAGACACACACATAGATAATCAGCTTTTTTTAATTCCCCAGCTATACTATGTATAGACGAAGTTATATAATCGGTCAAAGGAGGGCGCCGGTAGCTCAGTGGTATGCGTGCTTGCCTTCTGAGCTCAAGGACGTGGGTTCGAAACCCGACCGAGGCCCTTAGTTTATTTTATCTGGGAGGTAAAATAAACTTAAGCACGCCATTCTTCGGATGGGACGTTAAGCGATGGTCCCGAGCCTGTACAGTGTCAGGTACTCGTTAAAGACCCCTACCCTAGGTGAATAAAAAATTTAGGGTAGGCAAAATTTAGGACTCCCACAGTAGAGTCGGGCTCATGTCCACCAGAGTGACGAAAGAGCACTCTGGTAGTAGGCGATATGATCCCGTAGTTAAAGCCCGGGCATGAGTCATAAAACCTAACATAACCGGTCTAAGTCGGATTTTTCAACGGAATTTCAAAGTATAGATTTCGAATATGAAAAAAAAAAGTCTGTCTGTGTGTGTCACTTTGAACACGATAACTTCTGATGAAATGAATGTATCGACACGAAATTATGGATATGTATCCAGCAGAACCTAATAATAAGGACGACACTTGCGGGGAGGGGGGTAGTTAATTAATTCGTTCTGGGGAAGTACATTGCCGTGATTCATCTACTTTTTTCATTATGTCTTGAATCAAGCAGCCCCCCTTGAGCATGAAATTCCGGGGAAAACACAACATCGAATTTCAAACCTAATTTCTCATGATTACAAGGGTATACTTCATGATTCTGAGGTGGGATTCTGACCATTTTGAATCCGAAAATTTGACTATTTCTTGACTGGAAAACAGGTTTTTGGAATGACGCCCTTTTTCCACGTGGGCGAAGTTTGTTGAACGTTTTGTATGTTACATCATCTGTATCAAAAATTATGTTTGCATAAAAATGTAGAATTTAAAATGTAGCTTTTGATCTTAAAAAATAATATAGCTATTGCAGGACGGAGATTGATCTGTACAACGGTGGTTGGTATAAGAATGTAACGACCACATGACACAGCTATGTTATGATTATTTTTTTTAACGTCCCTCAAGATTGCTCGTTCGAAATGCCATCCTTCGGATTAGACGTTAAGCGATGGTCCCGAGTCTTGTAAGATATCAGGTACTCTTTAAGAACCCTTACGCAAGGTGAAAAAAAAAATATGGTAGGCAAAATTCAGGACTCCCATAGTATGGTCAGGCTCATGACCACCAGAGCGACGGCAGTAGGGGATATGACGTCGTAGTTAAGTAAAGTATATATATATATATAATAAAAACATATTTTAAATGCGAGCTTGCCTTCTGAGCTCAAGATCGTGGGTTCGAAACCCGACCGAGACCCTTAGTTTATTTTATCTGGTACATAAAATAAAATTAAGCACGTCTAAGGGATCGTCCCGAGTATGTACGATGTCAGGTACTCTTTAAAGACCCCTACCCCAGGTGTATAAAAATTTAGGGTAGGCAAAATTTAGGATTCCCACAGTAGAGTCGGGTTCATGTCCACTAGAGTGACGAAAGACCGCTCTGGTAGTAGGCAATATGATCTCGTAGTTAAAGCCCGGGCATGAGTCATAAAACCTAACCTAACCTATTTTAAATGTTGTTACTATGCGTTACAATGTAACATTACTTAAAATTTTTTACTCTAATGTGGGTCTCCTCAATTTTGCCTACCCTAAATTTTTATTCACGAGGGTCTTTACGAGTACCTTGACATCGTACAGGCTCGAGACCATTAACGTCCCATCCGAAGAACGGCGTCCTTAAGTTTATTTTACCTCCCAGATAAAATAAAGTAAGGGCCTCGGCCTGGGTTCGAACCCACGTTCTTGAGCTCAGAAGGCAAGCACGCATACCACTGAGCTACCAGCGTCCTCTATTTATAACATAAATTTTTTAAAATTATTTGGGACTCCATACCTTAGTTTGTATAAGTCCTTAAATCTCAAATTTAATAAGAAACTTTTTTGGTAAAAAACATTTTTTCGTTAAGACAAACTGTTATTGCGTAAATCACCTGAAGTAGACTTATAATAAAATTGGTTTCAGGACAGTTATTTCGAAGAGATTTTTGGTTAAGTCATAAATATAAGCAATATCTTAAGACCCGAAATTAAACTGTTATTTTTCTTTCGATTTCGGTCAAATTCTAATCAGATCTAAGTTAGCACATGTGACGTCTTCATTTCAAAATCATATCTACTATCGTTTCCGAGTTCCAATCAAATACACACTGACTGATTCATGGGGGGTATTCAGAGACCCTTGAAACGTGAAATTCCGTTGAAAACGATTGCAATAAGTACTTCTTTGCACTATAGATATAAGAAAGTAAAACATTTTGCAACTCAGATATTTTAGAGTCTTGTTCAAATTTTTAGGTACTTCAAGTGAAGTTGTGCAACTTCTTTGCTTCTGAGGGGACGAAGAAGTTTTACCTTGGAGAGAATTTAACAAAGTTTCTGGATACTTACTTAAAACTTTTCTGATTTAAACATATAAATTTGAATGTGGCCCACTGAAAAGTTGGGCTTTCCTGGGATCCATTTGGTTCACTGAGAACAACTTCGTATTCACGGAAAATAACTAACATCTATAAAACTTTCAAACTATCACTTTTTTCTTAATTAAAAAAGTCCCCTAAAAATGAACATTTTTTACTTCTCTAGTTATAGGAGTGTAGAAGAAGTAATGTTATCGGTAAACAATTCGATGCGGAGTTTTCAACGGAATGTTTTCCTATCTCCAGATTCCAAATATTTAAAAAAAAAAGTCTTGTTTTGTGTGTGTCTGTGAACACGATTACTACCAATAGAATGAATGTATCGACACGAAATTTTATTTGTGTATCGAGAACCTTATAGAAACGACACTCCTTGATTTTCAGTCAAATCTGTCAAAGGGAAGGGGGAGATTAGGGGGGAGGCTTAACTCAAAAACTCAAATAACTGCCGCTGTAATGAATGTATTAACATTGAATTTCACAAAACACTAAATAAGATGTCAGTTACTTGTTAAAGACCACTACCCTAGATGAATGAAAATTTAGGGTGTGCACAATTTAGGACTTTTTATATAAAATTAATTTGAAAGTGGGGTGGAGGAAAGGAATGTACAAAAGTGGTTGGTATAAAAAAGTCATGTTAGGTTTAGGTTAGGTTAGGTTTTATGACTCATGCCCGGGCTTTTTACTACGAGGTCATATCGCCTACTACCAGAGCGCTCTTTCGTCACTCTGGTGGACATGAGACCGACTCTACTGTGGGAGTCCTAAATTTTGCCTACCCTAAATTTTTATCCACCTAGGGCAGGGGTCTTTAACGAGTTCCTGACATCGTACAGGCTCGGGACCATCGCTTAACGTTTAACGTCCCATCCGAAGGACGGCGTGCTTAAGTTTATTTTACCTCGCAGATAAAATAAACTAAGGGCCTCGGTCGGGTTTCGAACCCACGATCTTGAGCTCAGAATACAAGCACGCATACCACTGAGCTACCGGCGCCCTGTAAAAAAAAAAAAAAAAAAAAAAAAAAAAAAGTCATGTAATGGCCTCACATATATTTCTCCGGATGGGAGGTTAAGTGACGGTCTCTAGCCTGTACCGTCAGGTACTTGCTAAATATCCCTAAGTGAATAAACCTAGGCAGCCACTATTTAGTTCTACAGTAGGGTCGCGCTCATGTCCATCAGGTCTGGTAGTAGGCGATATACCCTCGTAGTTAAAGACCGGGCTTGCGTCAAAATAATTAACTTTTCATTGTTACTCCTTGTCTAAGTGTGGCTATTGTCTATGTGGATCGCAAAAGTTGACCGATTGCCCATGGTTCCTCATTTCAATCTTGTGTTCTTTAATTCTGTCCAATATAGTGTGAGACGTGGAACCAATTGTCCTAATTGCATCCTTTCTTACCTGATGTACCCATGGGCGTAGCCAGGGGGGGGGGGGGGCACGTGCCCTCCCCCCCCCCCCCTGGCCAGAGAAAAAAACAAAAGAAATCGCTGTATTTTACAATCTGACTGAGCTCCAAAATGAAACAGAGCTGTGGTTCAACCTGTGGAAAGAGAAAAACATGGAAAAAGAAGACCTGAAAGCACTAGACCTTATTGATGTTTTGGACGAAACAGAGCACTTTTTCCCCCAGACAAGACAGGCGTTGATGATTTGCTTGGCACAGCCGTGCACAACAGCTACGATTGAGAGGACATTCAGCACCCTGAGGAGTGTGAAGACATGGCTGAGATCTGCCATGGTACAAGACCGTCTCAATGGTCTCTGCATGATAAGCGTGCACAGAACGTTGCTAGAAAACGATCGAAAACACTTCAAAGAGGAAGTTCTTTCAAGATTTTCAGAGAATAAACGAAAATTGTGCTTTACCTAAATGTACATGTACAAAACAAGTTATATTAAATTTTTTTAAATAACATGAATTCGATTATTTCATTTCCTCGCTCAGAATCTTTATGTATGTTATCCTTTATACTCTTAAAGCTGATTTTACATGCGCAGTAAAAATGCAAAGCGGAGCAGCAGCAAATGCACGTTATTGGTCATTTAATTCTAGAAGAACAGAAACCACAGCGTGCATTTGCTGCTGCTGCGCTTTGCATTTTTGCTGCTCATGTAAAGTCAGCTTAAGTATTACAGTCAGTGGTTACCTCGGGGGAGGCTTCTAGGAGTCCGAGTCTCCCAAATTAATAACAAAAAGTCTGCAACGCTAACTACGGAAACTGTGGACTGTGTCCCCGGAAGTCTATACCCCCCTCCCCCCCCCCCCCCCCCCCGTAACCTAACTTTGCCCCCCCCCCCCTGCTCAAAATCCTGGCTACGCCCCTGGATGTACCTATATGAATGTTTCGCATGCAGCAAACATGTCTTAGTATATAAATAAACCTGTAGTGTAACTGTAGTGGTAGTTTACGTATACCTTTTATGTCGAATAGGCAATACTTCAATTTTAATAGACTTATGCTCACTGACAGAATCGCAGTCTTTTCGCAAACATTAAAATTCAACAGGACAGAGGCAGACGCCATGCGGAAAACAATTTTTTTTTAAATGTTTTGAGGATAGGAAAATACAGACTGTGACCTTATCTCGGACACGACTTTTCAACCCCATCCAGACTTACATCTCTTTACGGGAACATGAAGAATGCACAAACAGCGGCGGGGCTGATATTTATGTATATATAAAATGAC
Source organism: Aradus depressus (assembly GCA_963662175.1). Classification (NCBI taxonomy): domain Eukaryota; kingdom Metazoa; phylum Arthropoda; class Insecta; order Hemiptera; family Aradidae; genus Aradus; species Aradus depressus. The sequence goes on along the minus strand of OY759222.1, from coordinate 11,858,263 downwards.
AAGAAAGGCTTGAATAAGGAAAAACAGTCAGAGGTGAATCCTCAAGGCATCACTTCATAACAAGAGATCTCTATGCCAAACTCTCTTTAACCTTCTTGAAGGATTGTGGGGTAAATTTAGATTAAACATCCTAATTGTTGTAAATAAATGTTGGCATGAGTGCTTGATGGTTGATTTATGGGTGTGATTTATTTATTTATATATAGGATAAACCCACAAATATACAGGGTGTAACAAGTCGAGAGGGCGATACTTAGGGATCTTATAGTAAACGTAATTCTGAACAAAAAAGTTCCTATAAACATAGATCCGCAAATGCTTTGTTTAAAAGTTATAATAAAAAAACTGCAGGGCAAAGAAAGAAATACCTGCAATTGGTATAAGGGTTTAGGGTCTGAATAGGGTTCAAAGTTCAATACCATTCATGTTTATGAATGTTGGGTTCTATTTCAATGCAACTAATCTGATTTTTGTGAAACAGTTTTGCATAAAATGCCGCGAATGTTCACGAATGCGGAATATGCAGATATTCTATTTGTGTACGGTTTTTATAACGGGAACAGTGATGCAGCTGTTAAGGAGTACCGAAGACGTTTCCCTCTTCGACGGATCCCCCATCGAAGGGTTTTCCAGGCTACTTATCAACGAATAAGAGAAACTGGCCGTGTTGCAGAGCTGCCCACCAGAATAATTAATCAAATGGATGGATGCCCAGCACATAATGGCAGAGTCATTCGTGATTGGATGGACAGAAATTATCCAAGGAGAGATGGATCGGACGCTTTGGACCAGTAAGATGACCAGCAAGAAGTCCCGACTTAACGCCCATGGAATTTTACGTTTGTGGGGTGTTAAAAACTAACGTTTATTCGCAATCTGTAAACACTAGGGAAGAACTGGTTGAACGGATTCAGAGCGCTTGTGACGAAATGAGAGGACAGGAACAAGAGGTACTAACAGCTATGAATTCAGTTGCCCGGAGGTGTCAATTATGTGTACAACAGGGTAGACATTTTGAACAACTATTGTAGTTACTCTTCACTTTCAAGTGATTAGTGTTGTATTAGCGCTTTTTATTATAACTTTTAAACAAAGCATTTGCGGACCTATGTTTATAGGAACTTTTTTGTTCAGAATTATGTTTACTATAAGATCCCTAAGTATCGCCCTCTCGACTTGTTACACCCTGTATATATAACAATAATTGTATATGAATCAATTTTATAACTATGAATAAATTATACCAAAGGTATTACAGTGTAATATTCTATTTTATGACTAGTATAATTCATATCACTGACTAGTGTGATGTTCAGGTCGCGACGTAAAGTTTTGATGTGATCAGTCGGAGCGTTTTGGATTGAAATAACTGTATTATTTTGATGCAAGCCCTCTTGTGTGAGGGTTCCAGGTCAGCCTCCTGCCAAGGATTAATCCTAAATAATTTACCGAAGAGGTATAATTTTTAATGAATACTTGAGCGAATATTATATATCAAATTTTGTGGTGTAAAATTTAACTTTCCAAGATTGGTGATGTGTAAGGTGTAGTGTGAGGATTTGCACGAGAGACTAGAATGGCGGTGTCATCTGCATATGTAGATGTGTAAGTCGTGTTCAAGGAGTATAACAAAGAATCTTATATCGAGCCCTGAGGCACGCCGGCCAGTTTGGGGTGGCAGGTGGAAACAGCTGAGCATTGACGAACGTATAAATACCTATCTGAATTATATGACTCAAGAATTATATAATATATATATTATTACATAAATAATATGTATGGGGTAGGAGGGAAACTCGATGAAAAGCCTGCGATATATCCAGGAATGCCCGGATGCGGTTTTCCACTTTAATGCGTCTCTTGTATGGTCGACAGATCTGTGCAGTTGGTGGGCAATGGAGTGAAGAGAACGAAAGCCAAACTGATGATCAGGAAGATAAGAAACTGATAAAGATTTTAATAAAAGAAGAGAAAATTTCATTTTATTTTTATCTTTCATCTTTTTATTTATTTATAAAATTTCTTTCCTATTTCTTCGTAATAAGCTTATCTCATTTCAGTGCCACCGACTGGAATAACTCTTTAATTTTTTTTATCATTCGTTGAAGATTAAAGTAAGAAATAATTCCTGTGGGGAAAAATAAAAATAATTAAATACACACCACAGATTTTTTAGCCCCAGTTCCTCAAAACTAAAATTTTCAGAATTCTACAATTCTATTTTTAGGGAGTTTGTCTATGTTCTTTCTTCCCAGGCACTGTCTTTCTGTGTATGTGTGTGTGTGTGTGTGAACACGATAACTCCCAATAGAATGAATATATCGACATGAAATTTTTTATGTGAACCCTGAACCCTCTAACGTCATCTATTGTTTTTCAGCTAAATCGACTAAAGGGAAAGGGGGGATTAGGGGGGAGGCTTAACATAAAAACTCCAATAACTGTCGATAGAATAAATGCATCGACACATAATTTCATATGCGAATTCAAAATCCCATAAGTACCAAACCTATTAATTTTCAGCATAATCGGCAGAAGAGAAGGGGGGATCAGGGGAAAGACTCAACTCAAAAACCCATTAACTGCCGATGTAATATATGTACCATTTGGGACAAAGTAGATAAGTCGATTTGTGTCCAAAATGAGATAAATATTCTGGGCAACCCATATTGGTGTCCTACACATCGTGTAAAAGTATGCAAGTCGTAATGTCAATGGTATCCTTGAAAACGCATTGGGCATTTTTAGACAACTCGGAAATTTACTTATGGATTATTACAATTGCATTTAACTATTTTTATCAAAACCGCGTTCGTGCCCTAAAATTGGTTAAACGTATTTATCTTGCGTATACAAACATTTGAAGAGATAATTACCGTTATGCAGTTCTGAAACACTTCTTTCATTGGCAAAAACTAGATAAGTACGTGAATAACTAGGTAAGTGATGGTGTAAAATAGACAATTCTTTTGATTTCGGGTGATTTACTAGATAAGTGGGGGTGCAATTTTAGATGTCCTAAAAATGTATGATAAAATTAGAAAATTAAATATATATGCATTCCATAATAAAATATGGAGAAATTGTTGAATAATGGCCGTTGGAAAAATAATTTATCAAAAAAATTCGATTTACACTGAAAACAGAAAACTTCAAAGCGCTGCCCGGAAAACCTGTGATTTTGGAATTGCCTTGAAATTTCATTTTTGCAGTTATAACCCTATGAAAACATAATCTGTCAACTTTCAACGATATTGGCTCAATTCAAAAAACCCAATAACTACCGTTGTAATGAATTTATTGACACAAATTTGAGTAAGAGGATGTTAGTCAACTATTGAATATAAGCGAAAATTTAATAGATTAATTCGTCCTAGGGAAGAACATTGGTGTTGAGCCACCGACGACGTTTTCTCTTGTTCGTCAGGTTAACTTGAATTTATATAAAATATCTTCATAGTGATAGGTTTCATCTACCATTGTTTACATCGCCTTTTTTCTGAAATTTCGCTTTTTGTACGATATAGTTTGTTTGTACTAAACGAAAGTGGCCGAACGACGAGATAGCGGAGTTCTAAGGATGGGAAGTTTCAGCTGGGCTAGGTTGGGCGTTGGCAAGGTCAGAGCCGTCCAGCGCCGTATATATACTGAGGTAAGGACACACGAACGACAGAACAGTCCTTGCTTGCACAGGAGGTCCTCCACTCACAATATGAAATTTTTGGTAAGAAATTTTATTATGTTACAAAAAAGAAAAATTTTAGTCTACGCCGAAAAAATCGAAGTTATACACTCGTGTATTTTTCTCATTGAAAATAAAAAAAATGTAATTTCATCTCTGGGACTAGTAGAAATGTGAATCGAGATTTTCTTAACACCACCCAAAATTTAGGACCAGTATTCACAGTTATATTCAGAAGAAGATTTCAAGCTTATCCGTTTTACGATTCTATTGATTTATAACCGGTTGCACCATTCTAATAATATCCCCGTTGTATTTTTGGGGATTTATCATTTCATCTTATAGTTCTTGTGACTGAAGCCCAGGCTTTAACTATATATCGCCTACTACCAGATCGCTCTTTCGTCACTCTGGACATGAGCCCGACTCTACTACGGGAATACTAATTTTTGCCTACCCTAAATTTTAATTCACCTAGTGGTCTTTAACGAGTACGTAACATACAGGCTCGGGACCATCTCTTAATCATTCGGAAGATGGCATGCTCAGGGTTTTTCTTACCTCCCAGATAAAAAAACTTCAGAGCTTCGACTTTGAACCCGCCTCCGGTTCAGTAGTTTGTCCCAAAAGTACTTATTTCGTGTACCTTATGAAAGCTTCACTGAATTCATTATATGTAAGCAGTCATTAATTTTGTTATTTACAAACTTTCCGACATCAATAGCCCCCCCAAAAAAATAATGAGAATTTGATTTATTGACTTTTTTTTTTTTATTATTTTTCTTATATACGATGCATATAAGCCATGTCTCTATAATGGTGTTATTTATTTATTTACATCATCCATGGCCCTGGGAGGGAGTTCTATCTATGAAATAAAAACTCTCCCGGAGGGGATTCGAACCCGCAACCATGATGAGACCATGCGACCAAAGCTCTACGCTCTAGCCCGCACGGCCATCATGGTCCTTTTGTATTAACAAATTATGTTTATTCTTATTAGATTTTTGACAATTTTTTATTAAAATGAGTGATATACAGTGGGATTCAGATAGAAAGCGCTATTTTTTGAACTTTTTGAGAAACAGTCAAGGGATGTTTGTTTCGAACGAGGGTCAAATGAAGTTCATCTCTATCAGTACTAGTTTTTTCTAGCAGGTTATGGCTTTGCAGGACTTGGAGAAACTTTAAAAAGATCAGATCATCCGATAAATACCTTTAATTGTGTCATTCTAAAAAAAATTGTGTAATATTTCTGAAATTATATTCTAACAATCAAAACGTCATCAAAGCAGAAAAGAAAGAAATTAAATTATTAACCCATTTAGGGTTAATCCTGGAATCCAAATCGTGAAGTTGAAGATTATTCTTGACGTAGTGAAGGGTATATTAACCAATCGGTGAGTGAACTACAGAGGTGAAATGTTTTCATTTTTTTTTTTTTTCTTCCTCAAGAGAAAGCTAATATTTTTGTAACATACTGTTCAGGAACTGAACTACTCGAAACTACCCAGTTCCACAGTTTATAACTGTGTGCGTATTTAAATTTTTTTTTTATTGTTGACAGGTTCTGATTTTGTCCGTTGGTCTGGCGGCGGCCGAGCCCCTGGGTGTCGTTGCCACCCAGTACCGTGTACAGGATGAACTTGGCAATGTTGCTTTTGGTCATGCTGGAGGTCCCAATTCCAGGGAAGAAGTGAGGGCTGCTGATGGCACCACCCGTGGAGGTGAGTACACCAAGGTTGCCACCTTAACACCATTATTTTCATTTAACGGATTATTTTGTAAGCTATGCATATTGTTAGGAAGAGGATATATTTTGTAGGGAAAGGAGTATCGTTAAGTTTCCCAGCTGAGTGAAGTATAGGGGAAGTTATGTAATTCATCAGTTTCATGTTGAATTTTCATCGGAATTTATGTTTTTCAACCTCCTTTATACAAAAAATCTGTTTGTATGTATGTTCATGAACATAACTTCTGGTAGAATGAATGTTTCGACAAACAGTATTATATGTGCATCCATAACCCAAAAAGAATGAAACCTATTAATTTTCAGTCAGAGAAAGTTTTTGAACTCGAAAAACATAAGAACTGCCGGTGTAATAAATGTTTAGAGACAACATTAAATATAAGGAATCAGACGTCCTTGTATTAGTCAACTATTGTTTTTCTTGTCAAAATTATCGATTAATTTGAGCTGAATAACGAATTTTCAGTTGATTAATTCGTCCTAGGGAACTAAATCGGCCAGTGTCTGGATAATTCTGAATCTAATATTAGTTTTAGAGTACAATAAAAAATTTTATAGACACAGTGTTGCGAACATCTTTTAAATTATTTATTTGAATTATCTTTTAGTTCTTAGAGGGTCAACTAAGTACATCAATTAATATTGAAAAAATTGTAACATATAAACAGCGCCTTGAACACGGATATGCCCATTCCATATTATTTTATTTATTAGGTTAGGTTTTATGACTCATGCCCGGGCTTTAACTACCAGGTCATATCGCCTACTACCAGAGCGCTCTTTCGTCTCTCTGGTGGACATGAGCCCGACTCTACTGTGGGAGTCCTACATTTTGCCTACCCTAAATTTTTATCCACCTAGGGCAGGGGTCTTTAACGAGTTCCTGACATCGTACAGGCTCGGGACCATCGCTTAACGTCCCATCCGAAGGACGGCGTGCTTAAGTTTATTTTACCTCCCAGATAAAATAAACTAAGGGCCTCGGTCGGGTTACGAACCCACGTTCTTGAGCTCAGAAGTCCAGCACGCATACCACTGAGCTACCGGCGCCCTCTTTTTATTTATTATCTTTGTCATATTGTAATTACTTTATTTATTTTATTTTATATCTCGCTCTATTTCTCTCTCTCTCTATATATATATATATATAATATTATTACTCTTCGTTTTTTCTTTTAATCATATTTATTACTTACATTTATTTCTCTTTTTAAATTCATAATAATCTCTGAAGTTCATCTGCATTTATTTTGGATTACATAAATAAACATTTTTGCATGTTCAGATAAATTTCCTGGCTCCTCAGAATTATTTTTTAGAATAAATCCAAATGATGTAATTACAAATTTAAATGTATTTATATACGTCCACTTTCTTCAAAATTGAACGTCATAAAGTTTATATATATATATAGGTATTCTTTTCGGAAACTACTGTAGAAATCAAAATTTAGTATAAGACCAGCCAAATATTTCTACAGGAAGTATGATAATTATTTATTATTATTAAGAAATTAATTTTAATTTTATTTAATTATCAGAGTTGACAAAAGAGATAAATAAAAATAATAATTATGATGAGAAAAATGAATTATACTATAAATATGTTGATCATTTAAAATGGAGATAATATTTTTAAAAGTAATAATTGGAAAATTAATACTATATTTTGTAAAGTTGAACTCTTTTTGTAAATATAATCTAGATAGATATTTTATGTACTTTTCATCTTATTTTATGTAATTTATTTTGACCTTTAGTATAAAGAAATATACTAATCGTGCAAAAATCCGAGATCTTGTAAGGAATTTTACATTTCAAGGTCCTCTAAATATGTGTTGACCATTTTCGCTATAAAGTCTATCTGCGGTCTGTCGTAAGAAACTTCAAATTTTGAAATGAAGATGTCACATGTGCTAACTTAGACCTGATTAGATTTTGAACAACATTTCTTTATTTAATTATTTGTTTTTTTATATAGTCTTGTGCTTGATATACTCGTATTGTCATTATCGTTCAGTTGATCCATCTGAATTGCTTGAATTATGAACTTGCATGTTACCTAGTGTAATTGTAATGGTTACTTGCATTGGTATAAATGCATATACGGATAGTCAGTACAGGATGGTGCCCTGGAAATAGCCTGTTACTAATAATCATAGCAGTTGATGAGATTAAATGTTTCTTTTTAGGAATGTAATTGTTACCGATATTACTTCAGGCGTTGGGATTCGAATCTTGGCTCTTGGGATTCGTTTGCAAGATCGTTAGATCCAATGTATGTAGTTACTAGCTGCAATCTTACTTTCATTCAAGAGTATGGGTAATTTTAATATTACTACTAAGCATTCGAAACCTTGAATGAAAACTATAATGCTCATCCCGGACCATGAACATCATGGAATTCACAAGCGTGGTTTCTAGTGTACATAAATGAATGATGAGCTCTGTTATTCATGTTTTAGTTTAACATGAATTAATGATCAGTTCTGTTGTTCATGTTCTAATGTCACATGAATGATTGATCAGCTCTGTTATCCATATTCTAATCTGAAAATATTTGTCTTTAGCCTACAGTTACATCGACGGACACGGTCTGGTCCAGAGCGCCGTCTACGCCGCTGATGGTCTCAACGGCTTCAGGATCGCCGCCACCGACTTGCCCGTTGGCCCCGCTGTTCCCGCTGGCCCAGCTGTCGTTGCCGCTACACCCTCCATCCTCGCTGCCCGCGGCCTCATCGGCTCTCCTCTCTTGGCTCACCACCTTGGTAAGAGAGAACTCATCGCCGTCGCTCAGCCCCTCACCAGCTACCCTGGAAGCACTGCTCCTCTTGGTGAGTCTCCCCAAACGATATAACACCGAAATCCCTCTGTAATACTTGTTGTTCGGAATTTAACGAAATTGTTGCTGATTTCAGCTACCCCAGTCATTGCCACTGCTCCAGTGATCGCTGCTCGATCTCTTATTGCTCATCCCTGGTCTTCCATCGTCGCCACTCACGGTCTTGCCGGAGTCACTCACGTCCTGAAGAAGCGTCAAGTTTGGGCTTCTCCTCTTGGTAATTACCTTTCTCCTACCTTAAATCTTGTCTGAAGTGTTCCAAAGAGCCTACAAGTCACCTATCAATTGAACAACTGAAATAAAGTGAATAATATATTTTGCACATTCTACGTTCTACGGATGAATGAAGATAAGGTTTTGTCAAGGCGCACACTCTCATTTACATTATATTAATTCTATTAGACTTTATCAAATCAAATACAGTCTTCCCCATGACTTTCCGATGACTTCAATATTCGTTTGTGATTATTTGAAGTTATTTTATTTCATATTGAATTGAGAAGTCATATAAATTGTAATTCATCAAAAAATATTTATTTATGTAGATGAATTAAAGGAATATTATGAAATTAAATTTAAAACAAAATAGACGTTGAGAATATGGGTTTTATCGTATTTTTTCTTGGTGAATGCAGTTGCCGGCATCCACCCTGGTGCCCTGAATGTGCCCCTTGACACCCCGGAAGTGGCCATCACCAAGGCTGCTCAGCTCGTCCAGCAACACACTGAAGGAACCAGGAACATCCTTGGAGGTGGAATCCCTCTTGCCCTCCCCGCTGATACCCATGAGGTTGCCGCTGGTAAGATCGCCCACTCCATCGCTCACGCCAACCAGGTCGCCGCTGTCTCCCATCCATGGGCCCATATCCTCAAGAAACGATCCGTCCTTATTTCCCCCTATGGTGAGTCATATTTTAAGTAAAACAGAAACAGTATTGAACATGAAACACATACTAACAACATTTTTGTTTTCTCCTTCAAGGAAACACCAACCACATGTCCTTTGACGCACCACACACTAGTTTAGCTAATCCAAAAACACTAGTGACTACACTGTTAATTGCGGGAATTTTAACATTTCTCTCTTCAGGAGCTCACGGCGTTGTTGCTTCTCCTTTTGCCGCTCCCATTGCCGCCATCCACCCTGGTGCTCTCAACGTGCCTCTTGACACCCCCGAAGTCGCTGCCACCAAGGCCGCTCAGCTCATTCAACAAGCTGAAGAAGGTTCCAGGAACATCTGGGGAGGAATCCCAGTGCACCAGCCAGCTGACACTCCCGCTGTGGCTATCACCAAGACTGCTCAGCTGATCCAACAGGCTGAAGAAGGCGCCAGGAACATCTGGGGAACTATCCCAGTGCACCAGCCCGCTGACACTCCTGCTGTTGCCATCACTAAGACTGCTCAACTGATCCAACAGGCCTCCGAAGGCACCAGGAACATCCTCGGTGGAGGTATCCCCGTGGCCCCCGCTGACACCCCCGAGGTGGCCGCTGGCAAGGCTGCTCATGCTATTGCTCACGCTAACGAGGCCCTCCTCACCGGCCACAGATGGAAGAGGTCTCCCATCTTCCCTCTTGCCACCGCTCATTGGGGCACTCCCCTCTACGCTCCCCGTACCATCATCAGCCATCACTCTGTTGCTGTGTCCCCCCTCCTCCCCCTCAGGCATTGGTAGACTTCCATTTTAGTAAATTATAATAAATGTTAACCTAATTTTTCAATAAAATGTGTTTGACCGTTTGCAACTTTTCTTTATTACCCCAAAAATGTACAGAATCCAAACTTCTCATCAACGCTCAAAATTTAACTTGATTTACGTAATTTAATGTTTAAAATAAAACATTTTAAAAAACCTATTTTTTACGATCCTTCAGCCTACATATTTGGAGGGATTTGTAACGGAACCCTCAGAGAAGAGAAGCCAGAGAAGCTTCTGAAGATGAGGACGATGCTACCATGAACTATAACGGCACTAGCCCCGTCAGGAAACTATCATAGAAACATAGAAATCTTTCATAAGAACTTATAAGTTGTTAGAACCATAAGCGGAATCCCCTTTAATTTCTATGTGAAAATATATCGGCTATACTAATACCAAATATAATTACACATACATACTTTTCAATTACTAAAATTCAGTTCAGTTGAAAGAAAACAAATCTGTTTTTGAAACCACTATTAATTTCCGAAATGTTGGTCGAAAAGACTTGACCCTTTTTCCCAGGAAGCGCTTTTTCCTTGCAGCCTTTTTCCATATAATATGATATAACATATTTTTGAAAATTGGGTTAGGAAACGAGAGTATCAGCTTTGCCAAAAATTCTCCCAGATAGTTTATTATTTTAAATGACGATTTTGGCAATGAAATAACTAAAAAATAGAGTTGAAAGTGCCTAATAAATTCTAAAGAAATTATACATATTACAGATCATTTATCCTCAATATTATAGACAAAATATCTTTTTGGGTTTTTATTTTTTATCATTTTTTTTTACATTCTCAACTCTACGAAGTATGGAGGAAATTTTGTATTAGATCAGATATTCGATGCTAAGTTTTCATCAGAATTTAACTGGTGGACATGAGCCCGAATATTATGGGAGTCCTAAATTTTTCCTACCCTAAAAGGGTAGGGATCTTTAACGAATACCTGATATCGTACAGGGACTATGGCTTAACGTGTCGTCAGATGGACGGCGTGCTTAAGACTATTTTACCTCCCAGATAAACTCGATCGGGTTTTGAATCCACGTTCTTGAGTTCAGTAAGCAAGCACCCCTACCATTAAACTAGCGGTGCCCTCTTCAATCTTTGAATTCCAAAAATGAAAACTAAAATGTCTGTCTGTTGTGTCTGTGTGACGATAACTATTGATAGAATGAATGTATCGATACGAAATTTTATATGTGTATCCAGAACACTCTAAGAACGTCACATATTGTTTCTTGGCTAAATCTGTCAAAGGGAAAAGGGAGATTAGAAGGGATGAGGGACTTAACAGAAACCAAATTTCATCTGTGAATTCAAAACTCCATAAGGAGGGCTCTTACCACGCGACTATTCCCGTTACGGTAAGTGTAATATAATATATATATTTTTTAATGCTTTTTACTTCATTCGTCGCTTTGATGTACTTACACTTATATACCTTGCTTCTATGTATATCGTCACCTTAATACTACAACTAGATAACTCGAAAATCGGCATATACCGGATAATTGTACCATTAGTTGTATTTTGCAGGTTTCTTTGTTGTAGTAGAACTCCTCTAATCCGGTATGTTCGGGACCTGACCCATGCCAGATTATAGAATTTGCCGGATTACAGGACGTTAAATAAAATTAAGACGATGTGGTCTCAAAAAGAACTTATTAACATTAAAAAGACAGTAAAACACATAAGTGTTCACATTTGCTCATAGTTTAATGTACATATGTATAATAGAAAAAAGTGTGGAGCTCAAGCATAATAAATTATCACTACATAAATATGTACAAGTGTAGAAGTCAGGAAGTTTCGAATGTCTTTTTGTCTTGTTTGTGACTCTTCTCTTCTTATCGAAATCGTTCCTCATTATATGAAGGTGCATCCCCTCTGTAATATTGTAAGAGCTGCTCTTTTCCGCGAATGAAATAAGCGAATCCAGGCTTTAACAAGCCTTGGGAAAACTTGACGTGTTCACTCTCGGGAATATTAAAATCAGATTGGAATTGCCTTGCTTTCTCTGTTAATAAAGGTCCGGTAAACAGGTTTCCCTTCAATTCTTTTTGCCGTGAACCATTTGTACAAAGCTGAGTCTAACTGATCAGCCTTGGGTTTTTTCATAGTTTGCCTGTTTTCCATATTTTCCGATTCTTTTATAAATTTGATAGTTTCTTCTTTCTGTTTCTTGATATGATAGATGGTGGATGAACCGATACCATATTCGTTCATAATTAAATGCCTGCTCACCCCTTTTTCCAATTTTTCAAGGATTTCTGATTTTTCAATAAGGTTCAGACTTACGTGTTCCCTTTTCGGTCCCATGGCTATGTGACTTCTGTGCTACGTAAAAATTACACTAGTTCTTTCACAAAACGAAAAATGACTTCGAAAGGAGAGTCACGCACTTAAAACAACAGTGTTCACTAGACAAAGTACAGTCAATTGTGCAACCAACGTTGTGGTACCGAAAACTTCCGAGCTAGACCGAGTGCCAACCTCCCCCATCCCAACCAAAACCAGTGCCGGATTACAGGGCGTGCCGGATCACAGGATGCCGGATTAGAGGAGTTGTACTGTACTAGAAGTAGACAATTTTAAGAAAATATGTTAAGGACTTATGTAAGAATCAGTAGTTCAATTTGGATCATGGCTCATTAAAAAAAAAAAAAAAAAGATTTGCGTTTTTCTCAAAATTTTTAGACATGTCTAGTTGTAGTATTAAGATGACGATATATTGTATCAATTATGTTATCACTTGTCTGAACAAAATATCAGTTAATGATTATTTATATATTTATTACCTTTTTATTTATTTAACCATTTATTATTATTATTTTTAGGTTTGGAGGAAGAACGATGAAAATCTACAAGCCGCTATAATTTCTATAGAATACTTCAAGCAAAAATGCACTGAATATTCTGATGAGCCCCAAGAGCATTCCGATTTGGACTACAAGTAAATTGCAAATTTTGTCTGATTTGCCTACTACATCATATTTTGGTTCCTGAAATGTCTGATAGGGGTTTATATTTTTTATATTTTATATCTTTTCCTGATTTATTTTGCTTTGATAGATTTAAATCGCTATAAAAATTGTGCAATGTAGATGTGTATGACTAGTCTTTAGAAAATTGTTCTACTGGTCTAAATTTGAATTTACGTTTATTTACACCTATAACTTTGTTATATAATTCAATTATATGTTGTTCTCTTTTCTATTAACTATCAATAATAATTATAAATAATTGTGATTTTTAACCATTGTGATAAAAAAAGACTTCATATTATAAATTAATTAATTATTTTCAAATTAATATATATTTTATTCGCAAAAACAATTTATTTTTGCTAATATCCTTATCCTGTGTCATTTATAAATGAGGAGTTTGGAGCCAGAGCGGACCAACTGGTTTAAACTGAACAGGAAGAAAATGGCAATTGAAAATTGAGTACATTTTGTTTATCTCCATAAATGGGCCCCGAATATTTATTTATGTTTGAAATTTTAGAATAGTATTGGATGAGTGATCCCTTTTTGTGTTCTATAAAGTTTTTGAAGGCCGTATGATCCATTGTGACTTTGAAAATATATGCACAAAATATTTGTGGACTAAACTTAAAGTGCTGCTATCTATCACTGAAGTGAAGAAACTAAGTGATCCACACTGGTTGTGAAAAAAGGGAACCTATGCCAACATCAGGATGGTAATAACTCATTTTCCGAAAAATTGTGGGTTGGTCCGCTCTGGCTCCAAACTCCTCAAATATAAATGATCATAACGAATAAGGAAAAACTTGAAAAAAAATGAAGATTTTCCGTTTTTTTCCAATATATAATCCAAGATAGAGGCCATGCGACTAGTCATGTTAGTTTTGGAGATGCGACTGACGGAGGGTTAATAGAGCACAAAATTACACATAACACACCTCTTACGTTGACTGTAGGACGACCTCAGAACAATGGGTGTGAGAAGGTGGGGATGGAAGGCCGAGGATAGAGAAGAGAGACAGAAGACCGTTGCGGAATCCCAGAATCAACAAGGATCGTAGAGCGCCAGGGAAACGAACATCAAAATTACACTGATATTATATGAATATATCTTTATAATATATTATATTTTTTATTTTATTTATCATAAGCATACATTTTCCCAAGAGAGATGAACAAATAAAATATTGTTACATTTTGTTTGCGAACACACACAATATTTAGGACTCCCACAGTAGAGTCGGGCTTATGTCCACCAGAGCAACGAAAGAGAGCTCGTGTAGTAGGCGACATGACCTCGAAGCCCGGGCATGAGTTACAATAACTAACTATAAGATGAAATGATAAATCAATTAAAGTACAACGGGGATATTAATTGAAAGGTGCTGTTATAAATCAATACAAAATCGATAAATGAATCACCTTGAAATCTTGTTTCTGAACATAACTGTGTATACTGGTCTCGTATTTTGGGTGGTGTTAAAAAATTTTCAATTATAGGTTAGGTTAGGTTTTATGACTCATGCCCGGTCTTTAACAACGAGGTCATATCGCCTACTACCAGAGTGCTCTTTCGTCACTCTGGTGGACATGAGCCCGACTCTACTGTGGGAGTCCTAAATTTTGCCTATCCTAAATTTTTATTCATCTAGGGTAGGGACATCGCACAGGCTTGGGACCATCGCTTAACGTCCCATCCGAAGGATGGCGTGCTTAAGTTTATTTTACCTCCCAGATAAAATAAACTAAGGGCCTCGGTCGGGTTACGAACCCACGTTCTTGAGCTCAGAAGTCAAGCACGCATTCCACTGAGCTACCGGCGCCCTCTTTTCAATTATATATTATATAACTAACAATATTTACACATAATTATGAGACTACTATTCGAACTCGAACGTTTTTTTTTTTAGACAGTTTATTTGGATTGATTTAATTTTTTATTTCTGTTTTTTGTGACATGCTACAGCTTTATTTACGAGGGTATATCGCGTATTTTTTTCTGATTGATTACCCCCTAGTAACTGGCTCCAGGTTTTGGAAAAATATACCTAGGTCACCGTTCGCTGGTCTGTAAACACAAGTAATAATATTATTTGTCGTATTTTATAGAAGTAGAGCTATTATCACTACTTATATAAAATACGATTTCTGTGTGTAGCTGAATATCTTTGTGTAATTGCGATAAACTTCGGAACTCGCGAACAGATTTCGATGCGGTTTTCACCTACATTTAAAATATTTTTCAAAGAAGGCTTCAGGGTACATATCATCATTCTTTACTACGATGGCGTTTGTAATTTTGCACATTTATGGCGCTTTTGATACATTTAATATTTACGTTCGGTTTTTAATCCAGAATTTGGTTTATTAATATGTTTAAAGTTGGCAATTATAATCTTCGAGTTAACACTAAAAGTAGTCCCAAAGCAAAGACATTCCAAACTCGTTGCAGCGGAACCCTCAGAGAAAAGGAGCCGAGAACTCCTGATTACAGGACACTGTCGTATGAACAAACACCTACACAATATGGGCATCGCTAGAAGCCCTCTGTACAGGAAATGTGGCGAAGAAAATGAGACTCCGGTTCATATTCTAAGCCAGTGCGGGGCGCTAGAAAGCAGAAGATTTTACTGCTTCGGGTCTGCCATAACGGCTTCGGTTAAAAAAAAATTTTAAAAAGGACTGTATCCCTTTTTTTATTTTTAACCTAAAGCTGTTCATGGATAATTTTCTGGGCAGAGATATTGAATTGCTAAGTATGTGGGGTTAAAGTGCGTCACGGAAATGTGTCATTCTTTGAGAACTTATATCTCCAAAAATAATATTCGTAGAATATTGAATCAAATGCCGATAGAAAGCTTGTGTAGTACGATTTATTATAAAACAAGCTTCAACTCTTCATCCTTCATCCCTTGAATACGGCAGCATAAAAAGAAAAAAATTAGGATAAATCCCGAATGATTGTGTCTCAAAGTTAGTAGGTGAGTTGCGAACCGCCATCTATCCGTAATATACCAAACATTTTACCGACAGATAAAGAGCTCCTTTTGAAAGAGAAGGATGAGTTATGAATTTATTTTAATTGTAGTATGTATTATTAATGAAAAATGAAGGGTTGAAACTTTGTTTTATAATAAATCGTACTACAAAATTGACAACAATAATACAGTTTCGTCTACTTCTAGTTAAATAAATTAATAATAGATTAATCGATAGTTACCATGATTAGTATGTAGCATAAATTTAAATGAAATAAATAAAATAAGAAAGATTTCTTTTGTTTTAATTTGAAAAACTGAATTGTCGTAGCTATGCCCTTTTGTTTTGGGGTGAGATGCATACAATTGTTTTGCCAGGCTTATTCAAATGAAGGCCGTGCCCGATGTAATTTTGGCGAATAAATTGGTTATCAAGCTCTATTAGGTTAATATTTATTGAGCGGTATACGTTAAATAGAGTCTTATTGAAAATTGGAATTTTAAAATTTAGAAAAGTTCTATCATATCTGTACGAAACTTAAACTAACTAGTTATTGTGACTCATGCCCGGGCTTTAACTACGAGGTCATTTCGCCTATTACCAGAGCGTTCTTTCGTAGCTCTAGTGGACATATTGTGGAAGTCCTAAATTTTGCTTACCGAGGTTTATTCATCTAAGGTTGAGGTCTTTAACGAGTATCTGACATTGCACTGGCTCGAGATCGGCTTAAACTCACATCTGTTGATTCATGTCTATATTTTTTTGTAGTTACAGAAAGCAATCTTTAAGATGAAAACTGACATTATTGCAGAGATATTGTGAAATAATTCAAATGAACTTGAAATAAATAAAACTTGTTTATGATATTGTCTAATTTCACCAACTATATTTACATGGGAGTACTTTCGGTATTTCTACCATCCTCAGCCAAAAGCATAAGAGATAAGACTGGTCTTATCTCTTATGCTTTTGGCTGAGGATGGTAGAAATACCGAAAGTACTTCCTTGTAAATATAGTTGGTGAAATTAGACAATATCATAAATAAACAAGTTTTATTTCTTTCAAGTTCAATCTTTAAGACGCTATAATTCTGTGCATGTTGGTTATAATTAAATTTAACTAAAATTGTCTAGACATTTCATTAGGAATCTTGAGGTCGCCGTCTTTCGGAAGGAAAGTTAAGCGAGTGTCTCAGGTTCATACGATATCAGCAAAAACCTCTAGTTAACTAAATCTGGGTAAGCAAAATTTCGAACACCGGGTTCAGGTCTGCCAGATGGACAATAAAGTGCTCTAGTTGGCGATATGATCTAGTTAAAAGCCGGGCATGACTCACAATTACTAACTGGAACATGTCCGAATTGTACAGAGGTTACAGATAAAGAACATACTTACAGAAGATAATAAAAAGTTATTAAATAAAAGTTTGAAAAAGGAACGGTTAATGTTCATACTACAATGAATAAAGAACGAATACAAATATCTATTTACAATATTTCAAACAGAATCATATTAAAAAATTATAAATCATTTAACACAAAATACTGTAAATATTTTACGAAGATAAACAATAACACAAATATTCCTGTTTATTAGTTATGAAGAAAAAATTAAAAACTTTGTAATGAGTTTCTCCTTCGAGGAGCCGAATACTAACCTTCAACTCTATATTGTTCAGTTGCCTATACCTTTTTTAAGTTTCCTTTTTCCTTAGCCGAAAGTATGAGTAATAAAATAATAATATTATACATAAACAATCATAATAATAATATTATGATAAATAAAGTACCGTAAAACGGGGTTACTTTAGTACAGGTTTTCAAAATTGTGTACTGTATCTCTGTTAGTAATTGGAATATTTTTAAAATTATTTCACTTAACCAAAGGTATACATCTCAGCTTTCAATCCATGTTCTATTTTTTTGCCTGAGTTGGATAGGAAAATTAATGTAATTTTTTTTTTTTTTGTGTCAATTTCAAACATTTTAATTATGTGTCAAGCATTTTAATAAAAATTAAATTAATGCGGAAACAAGGGTCAGTCATCAAGCCGTAGTCTTTATTTAAAGATGCATTGTGCTCGCATCCTTGCTCTACACAAAGATTTATACCTAATGTAAGCAGACCTGCCCTATATTCTATGAATCTACAATGGGGTGATAAAGGAACTCTTCTATTCATACGAGAGATAATAATGTATTTTTTAAATATTTATATGTTTTGATTTCAAGGATGCTTATAGTTTACATACATATATTTATTTTATGTCTAAATATCTGTTGTCTTGAATACATACATAGAATGAACGATGATAAACTAATATATTTTTTCGTCCTAAACAATTTTACTCTTCAGGACACTCACCGATATGCCTCACACTTTGTGACCTTTGAATTATTTCCTTATCCTCAGCATTTATTGATATTGATGACGGTACTATAGCTATTAGCTCAAAAGTAAGGGTGAAAAAAAAATAAAAATTTGAATCCAAAATAAGTCGAGAAATAAAATTTAAAAAAAAAAGTAATCGTTTGAAAATCGTAAATCAGGAGAGTAATCATCACATGAAATTTCGTGTTGATAAATTCACGGACACCTCTAATCCATATTTCATTAACTGTCGATTTGGCTGAAAATCAATAGGCGTCACTCTTATGGGCTTTTCGATACACATGTATGTTGGTGTAAGCATTCTATCAAGAGTTATCATTTCATAGACACAAACCTAGACAGAACATATCTTATTTAGTATTGAAATCAACACATCATGTAGCCCTAGGGAAGTCAAATCCTGAAAACCTGGGGTTGTTGGTATTATAAATAAAACTGGGATTTACGGATCCTGGGATATCACCCCCTACTAGGTATGTGTAAACTTAATATAGGGAGGTTTAGAGGTTTACCACACTAACACCGAACCCTGAAGAGAGAGACGCAATGCGGGGGTACCAACCCTTTCACCTCAAAGAAGTATCTCTGCAGTGTTATGTGTATCAAAACTAAAAGAACAAAAACATTTGAGTTATTAAGCTATTCTTTATAAAATATAATGTTATGTTTATATTCTCTGAGACAATTAATAAAACCTACATGTACCTTTTATGATAAACAAAAACAAATTTTTTACCATTAGTGTTTTATATGGAAGACCAAAAAAAAAAAATTATATATCAATAACTTGCCAGGAGACTGAAGAGGAGGTGGAACCGTGACTTGCTATAACAAACTATAATCCCACACTTCTTGCGACTTAACAAACCCGAGCTTTAACTACAAGGTCATATCGCCTACTACCAGAGTGCTCTTTCGTCACTCTGGTGGACAAGAGCCCGACTCTACTGTGGGAGTCCTAAATTTTGTCTAGCCTAGGTTTATTCATCTAGGGTTGGGGTCTTTGCCGAGTACCTGACATCGTACTTCGCTCCCATCGCTTAACGTCACATTCTCAGGACGGTGTGCTCAAGGTTTTTTCACCTCTTAGGTAAAAAAATGTTGATCCTTTTTGTTATCTCATATTTGAGAAATCCTTCCAGAATTCTTCAATAAACTCACACCATTCTCTTTTTATTCATTTCCAATCCTGCTAAAAGAACCAGAAGAGAAAGATAGAGAAAGGTCGCAAGGGCTTTGTGAGGGGGGAGGAGCTTAACGACAGAAGGGTTGCTCTGTTCAATTTTAAAGTTAAATCTTTTTTCCTTGTACCTTAGGTCCCTTTTTTTTCCTGCTGGGCATTGGACTCCAAAAATCCAATTGTTTAATTTTAAAATATCTTATAAATATTTGGATTATGATAATGAATGACTATTTTATTAAAATTTGTACATATAGTTTTTATAGTCGTAGTTATATTATTGAGGGCGCCGGTTCCTTAGTGGTTTGCATGCTTGCTTACTGAGCTCAATATCGCGGGTTCGAAACCTGTGAAAAAACCTTGAGAACGCCGTCCTTTTGATGGAACGTTGAACGAGGTCCCAAGCCTGTACGATGTCAGGTACTCGTTAAAGATCTTACTCTAAGTGTGTAATCTTAGATAGGGAAAATCTAGGGAAAATTTGGTATTCCCATAGTAGTGGCGGGCTCAGATGAAAGATCGCTCTGGTAGTGGGCAATATAACCTCAAAGTTAAAGCCCGGGCATGAGTCACAATAACTAACTATAGTTATTCCAGTATATAGTATACAAATATACTGATAATGGCTAAGCTCCGTCAAGAAAGAGATTCTTCATTAAGTTAGTTAAACTAACTTAATTATTTTCAATATCTAAAAAAATCTTAAGTGAATAACCAGCAATATGATTTAATAAGTTCTGTATTCTCTCTCCAAAATGTGTTGTCTTCTGTTTTATTTTTGATCAGAACCGGTTCTCAACGCGACAGCGTCAACGTCAGTGGCACATCTATGATTGAATAAATATAAATATAAATAATGACAAGTAACTAGAAAATCTTAAAACATCAGGAGGATACAGTAACAAAAAATAAAAAAACTTCCTTACCCCACCCGTACAGTGTTGAGACTAATGGACTACTGGCATTGCTTAAAGGTGTGAGGTTTCACTCTACATACAACAAAACATTTATTTAAAAATATATACAACTAAAAAATAAATATTTTATATACAAGTATGTATTATTATTTTCTCTCTCCCTCCAAAACCAGCAGTTTGTGTTAAAAATTATTAGTTGACTTACATGGGGACGTTTGAATCTTCATACACTCATTACATTGGCAGTTATTAGGGTTCTTGAGTTGAGTTCCCTTCTCTGATCTTCCCATTCCATTCAGACCATATTCCTAATTCCAGTAATAATTATACTTTTTTAAATGCAATGCACTTTTTCACTACGATTTTGTGAACGTACATTAGTTTTCGCAGTTATTAACGTTTTTGTGTTAAAACTCCCTCTTAATCCATTTTCCCCTCCGGCGACTTGGTGAAAAATCAACAGGTGTTCCTAAAGGGTTGTTTATGGATACACATATAAACATAAATTTCGAGTCGATACTTTCATTCATTAATATAATCTTACTCTTACTGAAATCTTACTCCGACGTTTTTTCGTCTCACTGGTTATACTTTTCCTTCGAGATCGAGTTTTTGCGAAGAAATTCTGTTAAGCCCTAACACGGTTGCTCTGCCTCCGAATAAGTGGGAGTATATGCATGTACTTCCACAGTCCAAAAATCTTCACCTTCCGCCCTTCTAGGTTTCCGGTTCTTCTTTTACTCTGCCTCCCTTCGACCTGAGGAGAGCCACTGCATCTCAGTTGTGTCCTTGCCTCTTTTTTCAGCCATCATCTTGTTCTTCTGGTCTTGCTTGGTCAAACAACAATTTCTCAACTCCCGAAGAGTTATATAGACATTTATTTTTATTTTTGGGATCTGGAGGTCGGAAAACATGAAGTTCCATTGATAACATTGCATAGAATTTTTAACCAAGTAGAAAACTTCCCCTATACTCCGGGGAAGTAAAAGCAGGTTAGAATACCGCGGCTTTCTGTTTATTTTCCCCCACCTCTCGCCTCGGAGCTAGCCTACTAAGCTGAAGACCGCGGGTTCGAAAACTCGCCGAAGCGCTTAGATTTTTTATCTGGTACAAAAACACCTTTGGATGGGATGTTACGGCATTTTTCCGAGCCTGTGCGATGTCAGGTACTCGTTAAAGACCCTTCTACCTTAGGAGGGGCTCAATTCAAAAACCCTAATAACTGCCGATGTAATGAATTCATGGACACAAATGTTAGTAGTATGTGGATTTAGGTGCCCCTATAAAAGTCAACTATTGAATCGTGGCGCTACAACCCGGTGACGGGTCCTAGCCTCCACCAACAGTCGCCAATTGTCTCGATCCTGTGCGGCTGCCATCCAGTTCCTGATGCGGAATATGTTTCGGGCATCTTCTGCCACACCATCTGCCCATCTCAGCTTAGGTCTCCCTCGCCGTCTTACTCCATGAATGGGCTCCATTAGCAGCTTCTTCGGCACTTCCTCAGCTTCCATCCTGGCGATATGTCCTGCTCATCTTAACCGCCCAATCTTCATGACTTTCAGGACATCTGGTTCTCTATATAGCTCATAGAGCTCCTGGTTGTTGCGTCTGCGCCATGCATGGCCTACTTGCACTCCTCCAATCCTTCTGTGCAGAACCTTAGCATAGACTATAGAGGCAAAATTTAATTGATTAATTCATTCTGGGGAAGTACATTGCCGGTGATTCACCGAAATTTTTTTATCGCCTTCCCAGTGATCTATTTCGATGAAACTCAGAATACAAGAGAAAGAAATGAAGAAAAAAAATACTTTTCCAGTTTGCCTACCCTTATAGAACTATATATACATTTTATTAACGGCAATTTTCCACACCTGGGACTCCTATCCAGCAACGCTAACCAATTCACAATCTGATATCCTGTGTCACTGTTATCATCTGTTATAGACACTATGCAATTTGGGAGTCAGAGGAGTCGTTAAACCATCGGGGACCCAGCCAATGATGCTAACCACTGCACAATCGGGAAACCGATAGCTCTCATTTTTATTTTCTTGGCAGAGTTCCTCCTCAGATATCTTCTTACAAAGTCAGTCGAATCTACTTTTTGTTCAATATTTTCATTTTTATCTCATTATTTTTTATTAGTTATATACTCATTAATTTTATTTCTCTCGGTTTATTTTTTATTGGTATAATTTTATTTTTTTTCTCTCTTTCTTTTCTATATTTCGAACTTTGTGAACTGAAGAAGAGACCTAGGAACGTCTTAAAATATTTTCGGGATAAGAATTATACTAGCTGAGCAATACATTCTGCTCTTTGCAAAAACTGAGCTGAGTCAGGCATATCTGTATAAAAAACTCAGTTAATGTTTTAATAATTATCAGTAACTTCTCACCTTGTATGTTCTTTATGAATATATTAATACTTTAAATAGGTTTCAATTGAATTCAATAAATTTTTTCTAGCCTTTTTGTAGACAACAGCTGTGAATATTTTTATCGAAAAAAAGTCGAAGTATGTACGTTTTTTTTTTTTTTTTTTTTTTTTTTTTTTTTGCCTCATGTACGATGCATATTAGCCATGACTCTTATAATGATGATTTACCTAATTATTTACGACATCCATGGCCCCGGGAGGAAGTTTTATCTACGGAATAAAACTCACTCCCGGACGGGATTCGAACCCGCAAACCAAGGTGAGACCATGCGACTAAAACCCTACGCTCTAGCCCGCACGGCCACCATGGTTCCCAAGTATGTACGTTAGAACCCTGAAAAAAACGGCTCAAAAAAAGTGGTGTCCGATGGTAAACCGAAAAGGGCTTCGCCCGGATTTTTACTTTTGAAATAGAAAAATTCTATTTGGCGCGAGAATTTTGTCTCTAAATTGATTTCAATGGAGATTTCGTTTTTCGGTGATTATTCCTCCGTGGTATATTCGATTTCAGATTTTTTTGGTAGTAAACCATCGTCACCGTGGTCACTACCATCGTGGCAAATTTCAATGAGATCGGTAAAGGGGTTTAGGAGGAGTACGAGTACAACGAAATACATTAGTCGCCTAAGAAAGAGCTTCGTATTGGAGAGAGGAGGAGAAGTTATGTAATCGGTCAGATTTTCGATTTAGAGTTTTCAACGGAATTTCATGTTTTCCGACCTCATGATACCAAAACTAAAAAATAAAAGTCTGTCTGTATGTTTGTGAACACGATTACTCCTTATGGAATGAATGTACACTTACTAGTTGTCAGCGGAATCAGCCGAAGGGGAGGGGGGATCAGAGGAGTGCTCAACTCAAAAACCCCAATAACAGCAGATGTAATTAATGTATCAACATGAAATTTTATATTTGAATTTAAAACCCCATATGGATGACACCTATGAATTTTTCGCGAAATCGGTAAAAGGGAAGGGGAGACGAGAGATGGGGGGCTCGACTAATAACTGACGATGTAATGAAAGAATTGACACAAAATATAGTATGATTCATTAACCAAAACTTTGTTTTTGGAGGGAGAGCGAAAACGTAATTCGTGCTGGGGACTTTATTATTTGGTATTTATTTATTAATTTTATTTTTACTAGTATTGTTATTACTATACACACAAGTGACCGACCCTAAGAGGTAATATCTGTTTATGTATCTAATTTATTTCAATGTATAGGTACATTTTTATGACGTATTATATTACCATGTTTTGTTTAACGGAAATAAATATTAGTAGTTATTATCAAAAAATCCTACGACATATTACTGAGGATGGGTCCTTCTGGGAGAAAAACAAGAAAGAAGCCCTTTACTGCTCCAACGTCCAGTAATTTGAGAAATCTTGAGATACTTGCTCAAACCACTTTTCAGCTTTAGAGGGTATCTCAGAAAAATTTGAGAACCACCAAATTAAATGTTATGTCGTGGTTTTATGGGCAATATGACACAATTAATGTTGCTTATTAAACATTATTGGTCATTATGATCAGTACTAAAAGGAAACGTCCTATACTTGTTATAGGCTGGCCAATAAAATATCTCAACAAAATTTGTTAGTAATCAATAGGGGCTGGTTCGTACTCTTCATAACACATCCCTTCCCGTTGCGAATCGGGTCCGCTACCTTGGGTTATTTATTAACAGACGCCTGACATGGAATCCTCATACTAGACAAGAACTTATTCGACGATACCAACTCTTATTACGACTTTTAGACAACAGATCGAAACATACATTAGGTAACAAAATACTCATTTACAACCAATTACTAGAGCCAATTTGGGCGTATAGAGCTGAACTCTGGGGCTCAACTAAACCTTCGAATTCTTATAGAATCCAAACCCTACAATCCTTCACAATGACCTGCAGATTTCCTTTGTAAGGGATGTAGGTATTTAAATCCCGCTACAGAAAATTCCAATCTACCCTTTCCTTTCACCCTAATCCTTTAGTCCGCAGACTTGCCACAAGAACTCTTCCTAATGTTCATGTTCGGAGACTGAGGCGGCAATGGCCTCGAGACCTACTAGTGGATTGAAGACTAATCACCTACAAACGTTTTATGTTGCTTTTCATCTAAATATTTGTTTTAATATATATATTTTTAATTTATTTTTCTTATCAGTGAATAACACGACAATGGAGTGTCGTTATTGAATGATTTCTCTTTCAACATTCAATACATTTATTTATCATGTATCACATTTGATTGTTATGTATTGTATATAGGTATATATAGTTGTAAATACAAAATTAAAATTTAAAAAAAAATTGTTTTTTCCGCTATAGAATGCATTTGGAAAAGTCTGTTCAAGATAGAGCCTCCTGTCTGAGATAAAACTACTAAATTTGTTTAAAGAAGGGACAGAGGTCAGTAAAGCACATAGAGGAGTTATGGTTTTGTGAGGCCGTACCTCAGTTTATTGCAATAAAATACAAATAAAATAAAAAAAACTATAAACAACAAATGAGTCCGGAGCTCCAGTCTTGGACTCTCCTAGGATCGTGTTTCTTCAATTTCACCAGTGGCTAACAATGGGAGTGAGGTGGCTGGACCAGGAAGTCCTGATGATGGGAGAAGCGAGGACGGGGGTAGCCCAGGGGGTAGCGATGTGAGCTGTGAGGGGAGAAGCGAGAGCGATGGCGGATCTCTTCCATCTGTGTCCAGTGGCGGCCTGGTGAGCGGCAAGGTGAGCAGCCCTGGCGGCAGCAACCTCCGGGGTGTCAGCAGGAGCACCACCAGCGGGAGCGTTCCAGTTGGGGGCAGCATTCCAGGTGGGGTTGGGGGCGGCGTTCCAGCTGGGAGCAGGAGCGGCGTTCCAAGCACCAGGGGCAGGTGAGCCAGTGGCGAGGGCCAAATGGCGGGCCTTCTCGGCGGCTACCTCGGGGGTATCACGGACGGGGAGAGGGGCACCGTTGTTGTCGAAGCCAGGAGGAAGAGCAACAGGTCCCTGCCATCTCTGGTTGGGGTTCCACTGAGGCTGAGCCTGTTGGTTCCACTGTTGGGGTTGAGCCTGTTGGTTCCACTGTTGGGGCTGAGCCTGTTGGCTCCACTGTTGGCTATTGTCGCTCCATCGGGAACCGTCATCACCGTTCCACTGACCGTTATCTTCGTTGCTGTTCCATTGGTTGGCCTGAGGCTGTGTGCCGGCTCTGGACAGGGCGGCGTAGTGAGCTGCCTTGGCGGCGGCTACTTCAGCGGTGTCTTGGACGGGGGCGGGGGCGCCTCCCCAGCTAGAAGCAAACAAAAATAAAATTATAGAAACAATGTATTACAACATATGTATAAACCTTTATTATTTTAAACAGAAATTTTATGGATTTAATATGGTACAATCTTTTGTTCATGAATTTCGACTCAGAAAACTTTTAGTAGGTGTTGACCGTTTCATTCGAGTACGAAGAACTTTAAATTGATTTGTTCAATGTGATTGGTCTCATTTGTTAAGGGATATTGGCCTAGTTCGAATTCTGTAGGATCACAGTCCATTTATATCTTTCAATAACGGAAATCTTCATCATCAATTATTGATGATGAAGACTCGGAGAAAGACAAAGAATGACGGGCAGACCGCTTCCATTGTTCTAGAGAATGATTGATATGACCTGACACCTCTACTGATGTCCAGCTCTGTACGCTATCTCACATTCATTAATTCTACACTGCAGTTAGTGCATTTCAAATTAGAAATTTTATGTTTCACAGAGAGAAATTGTATCAATTATAATAAAAGAAGAAACATTTTAAGCTGTGGTTAGAATAAAATTTTTGGGGCATTAATCCCCCAAATAAAATTAAATCAACGAGGATTCGTCAAGATGCATATGTTATATATTCGTTAAGACATTGCAGTTACTTCATTTCAAATTAAAGATTACACGTTAGAAAGAGGAAGATCATACAATCAGAATTATAAATGGAAAAAAGAAATATTAAAAAACAAAAATACTGAACATTGAATAAAATGTAATCAACGAGGATTTGTCATGTTGCGTACATTTTCTGAATGAATATAATACACTTTCTCTAATTTTATCGTGAATGAATATTCTCTTTTAGAGTCGAAAACCCATTCAGGTCTGTTCCCCAACTATTAAAACTATATAACTGAACCTTAGCACAAAGTTAAATTCTGATATGTAGACCTAGGGAAAAATTTATGAGGTAAAACAATTTTGAGAAACTCCGCTTCAAATAAAATGTAAATTTCATTTATATATTTAACAAATTTAAAATTCGGGCTCAATATTATTTCCAATTTAATTTCTAGAAATAAATAAAAAATATATATTATGAAGACATTTTTATGATAATTCACAGCTTGAATTGAGGGCGCCGGTAGCTCAGAGGTAGCATGCTAGACTACTGAGTTCAAGATCGCGGGTTCGAAACATGGCCGAGGCCCTTCGGTTTTTATCTGGGAGGTAGCATGCCGTCCTTCGGATGAGTCGTGTAACTGTACGATGTAAAATTTGTTAAACACCCCCTACCCTTGTTTAATTAAACTAGGCGGAGTTTTGGATTCTTTCAGTAGATTCGGGCCACTAAGGTGAAGAAAGAAGGTTCCGGGCATGAAGGTCTCAATAACTGACCAACAGTTCGACTTATGGCATATATTAAGGTTAATGGAAGTTTCAGAAATCGTTGTTTGACCAAGCAAGACCAAGAGAACAAGGTGATGGCTGAGAAAAGAGGCAAGGACACACCCGCAGGGCGGAAGGGGGAGATTTTTGGACTGTGGAAGTACAAGCAATATCGTTTTACTTTAAATACTCCCACTTATTCGGAGGCAGAGCAACCGTGTTAGGGCTTAACAGAATATCTTCGCTAAAACTGGATCTCGCAGGAAGAGAATAACCCGGAAGACGAAAAAACAGTAGAGTAAGAATCTCATCTTTTAAGCTCATTAACCAACATCTCTAAAGAAAAACATCCATGTTTACTTTAGCCATTGGATTAATCGAAATTTCGCCTTATCCGTTGTAACCGCCTCCATCATTACACCGGTTAATCGAGAGATTACCTTTAGAATTAACTGTAAATGACGCCTTATCATTATGAAACCCTTCCTTGTCACAAAGATAGTAGGGATAGGTGAGAAATTTCTTGTTAAAAGTTAGTTTCATGAGATGTGTCAGAAACAGAGAGGTGGGGTTCCAATTTCACGGTATGTAGGAGCTGTGAATTCCAAATGAGTTCATGTGCCTCCCTCCCATCCACTTTCTATGTGCCAGACAGAAATGGGAACAGAACTTATCTGCTATACAAGGTACGAAGAGGTCGTGCTTTGCCCTGATGTGGCTTATCACATAAGCCCTTCTGTAGGTCAGTTTGGACATTTTATCGTCTATAGGTCAGTTTGAACATTTTAGTGCTCGAACCCAGGCAAAATATACTCCAGGGAAAATATAATGGCTAGAAAATATATCCCTTATTCACTTCTTCATTTTTCACAAAATATTTTTTAGCATTATTTATTATTTTATATACCAACTACCAGAACTCTCTTTCGCCAGTCTGGTGGACATGAGTCCGTACACGATTACAGGAGTCGTTCCTATATTTTGCCTATCTAGTTTTATGGAATAGGTTCGAGACCATCCTTTAACGTCCCATCGGAAGGACGGCATCAATGTTTTTTTCACCTCTCAGATAAAGAAACCTAAGGATCTCGGCCAGGTTTCAAACCCGCGCTCTAAAGTTCAGTAATGAAGCAGGCATACCTCTGAGCTACCGGCGCCCTTTCGCTATTATATTATTATTATTATTATTATTACTGTTATTCTTCCTAATGTAAATATATTTGTATGCATTTATCTTTTTTAGTTGTGAATTTATTTGAATGTAAATTTTTAAGTACATAGTATTTAAATTAATAAAACAAACTTATTTTTTGAAATATTGTCTATTCCACTAAAGATATTTATAAAAATAAAACTACCGCCTCACACCATCGTCAGGTCTAGTTATGAACTAAGTTAGTTTGCAGAGTGCGACCCCTCCAATACATCTCTGGTGAAAGGTGCCACTTCAATTAGAGAATCCCCCGGCTTAACCGTTAGCTACATCATGAAATATTTGACAAAACACTAATTTTTCTTAATTTACATAAAATAACATCTTTTGACTAATAAGTAAAGAATAAAACTAAAAAATATAACAGATAATAACATATACATATAGAAACCTTAGTGGAATAGACAATATTTCAAAAAATAAGTTTGTTTTATTTATTTATTACAAATTCCACAATATGTCCGCGTTCCTCAACTTAAAAGTTGTACATAGTATTTGTTAACAAATTGTAAATTGTACATTGGGCTAAGGCCCCTCTATAAAGATTATTATTATATGATACTTAACATTTTTGCAGAGATATTGTGAAACACTTGATAACAATTATAAAGAAAAACGTAAGTTTTAAATATTGTCTATTACACAAAATATATAAAATATATGGGAGTACTTTCAATATTATGGTATAGTCAGTATTTGTTAAGTCGTGGCTGAAGATGGTACAGTACCGAAAGTACTCCCATATATTTTGTAAAATAGACAATATTTAAAACATATATTTTCTTTATAATTTTTACTATTATATTATATTATCGTTTCTTCATTATATATATTCTCCACAATATTTATTTATTATCCAATAGGATTAATTATTTCAACTTTGGCAGACAATTGTTCAGAAATGTTAAGAATTTTAAAGAAGACAAAAGAATAAATTTAAGTTAAATTATATTTTCAAATAATATTTCATTTTCAATTAGATATTGGGTCATAATATTTTTACATCAAAAGAAAATAAATTGTTGAGAAACGAAAAAATTTTTTTTTTTAAATGTGAGGGGAGCATGATCAATACTGAAAACATCAAAGAATACTAAGAACTGAAACAAAGAGACTTCTGTTGTACCATTTGAAAAACAATTACATTTCTCAGATTTCTGTTAATAAAACAATAGGGTTTTTAGCCCTGTGGCTAAATTTATATTTATTATTTCCCTGAAATGAAGTCAAAAGCAATTACATTTTGTATTACCCAAGATTTTTCCAATAAAAAAATATATATATAATAATAAATAAATAAAATACATACTTTTGGGGTGCACCACCGTGGGGTCCCCACTGTGGGTTGGCCATGGCGGCTCCGAAAAGGGCAAGAAACACGATCTGTAACGAAAAATATTAAAATAAATTTATATGATATACATTATAGGTTAGGTTAGGTTTTATGACTCATGCCCGGGCTTTAACTACGAGGTCATATCGCTAACTACCAGAGCGCTCTTTCGTCACTCAGGTGGACATGAGCCCGACTCTACTCTGGAAGTCCTAAATTTTGCCTATCCTAAATTTTTATTCACCTAAGGCAGGGGTCTTTAACGAGTACCTGACATCGTACAGGCTCGGGACCATCGCTTAACGTCCCATCCGAAGGACGGCGTGCTTAAGTTTATTTTACCTCTCAGATAAAATAAACTAAGGACCTCGGTGTACATTATATATTATATTATATATTAATACAGGATGTTACTATAATCTATTAAAGCGTTGTTCAAATAGCATGACCGCATTATATCTCTAGTATAAAGAAGAATTGTAATCGTACAAAAATCAAAAACCGAGTTTTGATGATGTCTGTCTATGAGTATATGATGGGAACTTAGGTCACATGCTAAATTATATATAATATTTATGACTAAAAATATTTTCAAATAAAAGTTGTAAAGGAAAATAAAAGGAATATTTTGTATGAAATACTATTTTTCGAAGGATGCTCGGTTTATGAGGTACATATCGAAAACCGTATTAAATTAACATATAGAAACATACCTTTTTAGATGTTTTTTTTTTTTTTATTTACGCGAAAACAGTTTGTCCAATCAAAAAATTGGTCTTCACTAAAAATGTTCCTTATAAAATTTCCAACAATCGCAATGTCCTTAGATTTGAGATAGAACCAGGACGACCAAAGTTATAGCACCGCAAAGAAAGCACAATAAATTTCCGTAGTAAATATTTCAAAGTAATGTTTAAATTGTTACGTATAGTAACACAATTTTAAATATATTTTTATTTTTGATAATTTTTTATTCAAAAAATATTAAAAATATGATGATCCGTATAAACGTGGTTGGTATAAGAAAGTCCTGATATTTTGAAACATTTTAGAAAAATTGAACCAACTTAAAATATTTTTTACTGATCCAGCTATACGAAGTATAGGGGAAGTTATGTAATCGATTAAAAATTTGTTGCGTTTTCAACGGAATTTCATATTTTCCGACCCCGTGATTCCAAATATGAAAAAAATATTTTCTGTCAGTCTGTCTGAGAACACGATAATTCCCGATATAATCAATGTATGATCACGAAATTTATATACGTGAATCCAGAACCCTCCAACGACGACACCTATCCGTTTTCAGCCAAATCATTCAAAGGATAGAAGGGGTTTTAGTGGGCTCAATTCAAAAATCCTAATAACTGCCGATGTAATGAATCAACCTAGTATGAGGACCTAGGAAACTATTGAATAATAGCGCAAACGGTAGACTGGTATTGGAAGGGGAGCGAAAAGTAAAAAAATTCTGGGGAAGCACATTGCAGGTGATTCACCGACGACCTATTATTTTCTATTAGATAAAACGGAACAAGAATAGATCACAGGTCGTGATTAAAGAACATAACTGTGACTATTAATTGTGATTCAGTGATTCAGTCCTGGTATGGGTGTGGTGTGCCTTGTCACAGCTAATCAAGGTCCCCCTACGGTACCTCCTAGTTCTCTCCCAAGGACACCCCTATATTTTTTTTTATACATTTTCCTATTTTTTTCTTTTTAATCAACTTCCTTCTTTGAACCACGCCTCACCTTTTTTTTTTTTTTTTTTTGTTAAAAGTATAAATAACTTTATCCTTATTAAAATATATCTAAAAAAAAAATAATAATAGCTGTAAGCAAGAAAAAAGAAAAAAAAAGTAATAAATAAAATAACAGTACATATTATTAACTCACGATATATAATCTCATATAAACATAATTATTGATTGTAACAATTATAATTATTACATCAGTATAAGAAGATAATATATTTAATACATAATAACAATATATTATATCGGTGACTAAAGGTCCTAACCTAAAGGTCATAACTCGATATCGACATTTTTTTCGAATTACTATCTTCCTCTCTACTCAGTAACACGAAACTGCATGTATCTGAGCTCATCAAGACTACTGAACACTACATCTTACCTCACAAAAAAAAAAAAAAAAATGTGAGCATGCATTGTAATTAAAACGTGGGGAGGTAAAATTTAGGACCACAGTAGAGTCGGGATCATGTTGAACATAGCGACGAAAGAGCGCTCTGGTAGTGGGCAATATGATCTTAATTATGATAAAATCTTGGAATAAGTCATAAATGTATTTCCCTAGCGAGAATAATTTAAGTTTTCGCTCTCCCTCCATTCATTAGCATGCAGCTACCGTCAAAGTGATCGGTATTATTTCTTTGTGGTATGCATGATTGCTTATTGAGCTAAAGATACCGGGTTCGTAATCCAATCGAAGCACTTAGTTTATTTTATCTGAGAGTTAAAATAAACTTAAGCATGCCGTCTTTCGGATGGGACGTTAAGCGATGGTTCCCTGTACGATGTCAAGTACTCGTTAAACATCCCTACCCTAGTTGAATAAACATTTACGATAGGCAAAATTTAGGAAGCCTTTAGTAGAGTCGGGCTCATGTCCATCAGAGCGACGAAAGAGCTCTGGTAGCAGGCGATATAATCTTGTAGTTAAAGCCCGGGCATGAGTCATAATAACTAACTCTATGAAGTATAGGGGAAGTTATGTAATCGATCAAAAATCCGATGAGGAGTTTTCAACGGAATTTCATGTTTTCTAATGTCCTGATTTCTAAAATGAAAAGAAAATTCAGTCTTTCTGTCTGTGGACACGATAGCTCCCAATGGAATTAATATATCGGCACGAAAAGGGGGATCAGAGGGAGGCTTAACACAAAAAAAATTTAAGGCGCAGTCAAGGTCCACGCCGTAGATTTTCCGTGAAAACGTCGGGATAAAATCATTTTTCATTTTCTTTTCGATGCTGCCGTAGCTCTTGCATTTGCTCGGCACTAGACTTTTTAGGTTTTTAAAATTCCTTTTGATGCGAGTTTTCCTCTGATTTGCGTTTTCTATAATTCCGCGCATATTTACGATTCATATGACACATCTTTATTTTTTTTTGCAATTTTCAATTTAATACCGATTTTTACATATATTTCGGCGAATATTTTTATTGTTTCACTTTGAGTCCTAGTAGTTCTCCTCTTTACAATGACACCCGAATCCTATCTAAACGCGTTATCACGCTACACTAATTTCTAATTTTACACAACGCTAATTCGCAACAATCATCCACCGGCGCCCACACTAGCCCGATAACGTCACAGGCAAAACAAACACTGCACAACAAACACGTACAGACTAGCTCTATCCATTGTGACCTCAACCGTTGTTATCGCATTATTAGTCTCTTAGTTATTATCGATTGAAATCTGACGATATTTTGTAACACAAGAAAGTTTGACCAGCTATCACTGTGCTTTTCACGTCAAAAACTGTAATAACTGCCATTGTAATCACTGTATTGACATGAAGTGTTATATTTAAATTCAAAACCTTTTAAGGACGACATCTAAAAATTTTCCGCAAAATTGGTCGAAGGTAGCAGAAAAGAGGGACTCGACCTAAATATCCAAATAACTGCCGATGTAATGAATGTATCGATACAAAATTTAATATAAGGATTCATAAGCCAACTATGTAAGTCAAATATTGATTTTTAGTCCAAACGGTCAATTGGCTTTGGAGAGAGAGCGGAAACATAATTGATTGATTCTTGCTGGGGAAGTGTACCGGTAGTGACTGTACCCAAAGAAGTATTATCACTATTTGAAAATGGAAATTAAGGCTACATAAATTTTTTCCCCTAACTATTGTTATTTGTTTTTAATTATTTTTATTAATAATAATTTTTTTTCTGAAATTTATAGAAACAAAGAGGATTTATTCATCGGAACTTTATTTTAGTCTCTAGGAGTAATATATTTAATATTTCGAGACAAACAGGCAATGAAAATACACAATTTCAGCATTTGGAGAAGAGAGCCCACGAAGCAAGTAGTCCTTTGGGATCGCTTGACTGGGAATGTTTCAACAAGTATGCTCAAATTTGCATAGGAATATGTTCTTCTGGGGACATACATTATGTATGCACAAAAAAGATATGGATTACTTAAATCAGAAAAATGTAGGACGGACTTTTAGAAAAATAGAAAACAAAATGATAAAACTTCACTTTCCAAATGCCTTGAAGGTAAAAATAGTTTCTATTAAAATATCGAAACCCAGCCGAAGCCGTTAGGTTTTTGAGGACGCCGTCCTTCGGATGGGACGTTGAGCGGTTAGCTACTCGTCTAAGACCCCTCCAACCCAAGAATAATAGGGTAGGCAAAATTTAGGACTCCCATAATAGAGTCTACTGAGTTCCAAGATCGCGGGTTCGTAACCCCCCGTGGTCCTTAGGTTTTTTATATGTGAGATGAAATAAACCACACCGTCCTTCGTATGGCAGATAAAGCGATGGTCCTCTACCATAGATAACATTTGCTCTGACAGTAGGCGATATGACCTTGTTGTTAAAGGCCAGGCATGATTCACAATAACAATATTAACATTGTATTGTACAAGCATGCCACATAACAGTTAATTAGTGCATAAATAGAATGAATGGCATGATTTTTCCTAATTCATTCATGTTTTTATTAGAAATTCGCATGCATGAGACAATATTAACACTAGTTGCTCCAGACTCACGTGCTGAACAATATAAAATAAAAAAAAATTGTAACTCTCAAATTTATTAACATGCTTGGGTTAAAATAAAATCATTTTTAATTTAGATCCTCTAAAAATAAAAATAAACAAATTTAGTATTCGGAATTTCTAATTTTTTTTTAAATAGGAAATAATCCAAAATATGCCTGAAGCCATTCAAGAGTAAGGACATTTAAATAAATTAAATTGTTTTAAAATTGAGAATTTATGTTTGTTTCCTTTTTCCTTCATGTATTAAAATTGAATTATAACATATCATAATAGATTATAGTAATATTTCCGTTTGTTTAAAATTAGAGAAGAGTAGAAGCTAATAAAGAAAAAAATAATAAATAAAATAAAAATTTTAAAAATATAAAAAAATATGCAGAATGAACTAAAACCTATTTCGTATGGGTAAGACTGGAAGAGTCATTACAAATAAATATTTAAAAAATAATACAGAAGCCACAATTTCAACGTTGATTTTCACAAAAGTTTCATGTTTTCCGACAACCTGATTCCAAAAATGAAAAAAAAAAAAAAAAAAAAAAAAAAAAAATTACAGTGAATCTGTGAACACGATAACTGCCGATAGAATGAATATGTCGACACGAAATTTAAAATGTGTATCCGAAACTCAATAAAAACTATACAAGTGCCTGATTAAGACACAGGATTTCAACGAAATTTTAGAAGATGAGAAAGCTTAGTTGATTACGCGCTGGGGAAGTACATTGCCAGTGAATCAGCAATTTTTTTTTTTTTTAACTAATTTAACTTTTTTTTTTTGGTGATCGTTTTTTTTATAAATTTAAGCAATTATTTATGTTATTAATAAAAATGTAGATTAAATAATTGAGTTATCTAAACTACTTTCATTGTTACCATTGATATTGTCATTGTTGGCTTACCATAGGACTCATGTTGGATCAACCTCCTGCTGTCAACGCTAGGACTGTTTCTGAAGCAGGTTGTCCTTTGGCTCGCTTTATATACCTGCATAGAGGCCACGCGCTGTTCCGCGCCCCCTCTCTAAATGTGTGGCTGTTCTGGGGGGGGAGAGACAGTACGGTCTTTCCGAATGTTTGGGGAAGTATTGTACCACGAACAGTGGCTACCTCGTCCAGCCGGATATAGGAAGAAAGACACAATTGACAGAATCAAAAATATAATTTTGAAAATTATTTTCAACTTCTGAGTCTAATTAGAAGGTAAAAAAATAATCCACACTACAGTAGGTAACTTTTTTCCAATAGTACACACTTAACCATCAGGGGGGGGGCACGTTAGTCGGGTACATCTTACATGATATCGCTTATACTCAGGAAACCCTCTATTCTGGAATTTTTTCTTATTGTACAAAAATAATAAAATAACCAAAATAAAGAAATCGTGTTTCATGTTCAAAAACATTGTTTGATTCATAGCTTTTATTTATTTATTTATTTTTTTTGCCAAAGTTCCTCCATAGATATCCTTTCTAAGGTCTGTCGAATCTATGTTTAAATAATTATTTTTTATTATTTATTTACTAATTTATTCCTCTCTTTTTTTTGTATTTTTATTAGCATTTTATTCATTTATTGAGGGCGCCAGTAGCTCAGTGGTATGCGTGCTTGTCTTCTGACCTCAAGATCGTGGGTTCGAAACCCGACCGAGGCCCTTAGTTTATTTTATCTGAGAGGTAAAATAAACTTGAGCACGCAGTCCTTCGGATGGGACGTTAAGCGATGGTGCCGAGCCTGTACGATGTCAGGTACTCGTTAAATACCCCTGCTCTAGATGAATAAAAATTTAGGGTAGGCAAAAGCCCGGGCGTGAAAATGACACTTCCGAAAAAGTTATCAAAAATAATTATCTTAATTTTGAGTTAACTTTAAAAAATGTTGAAAAAAATTGATAATATAAACAAAGTCGTCGGTGAATCACCGGGTATGTACTTTCCTAGACCGAATTAATCAATTAATTTTTCGCTCCCACTCCAACACCAGTCGGCCATTTGCGCTAATACTCAATAGATGACTTATATATCTAAATCCTCATACTAAATTTAGCCTAACCAATAACACAACATTCTCCATACTTTAAATAGCTTGGGAAGAAAAAAAAATACTAATAATGATTTTTTGGATGTCTAAATGGCTTGGAAAGTTAGTAGTCTGAGTCCATTAGGATTTGAAAACAATTTTGAGGATTGTACTAAACTTGAAACTTAAAACTTCTATACAAACGAAAGCTTCTATACAAAACCAGAACTCTACCAGGCTCAATGACAGGAGAAGAATACTTAAACCTGATTAAAAGAAAGTTTGGTTTGATACCTGAATGGGCCTTAGGACCCTATTGAATTTTGCATATTAAGTACCCCACTCAAATGATTGGCAAGTTTCAGTTTCTGAAAAAATATATATATATACAGGGGGGACCAAATTCAATGCAAGGAGCCATTCTGTAATGATGATAATGAATATTATCAGGTGTGTGGTCTGCAAGTAATGGACAGAACA
Source organism: Aradus depressus (assembly GCA_963662175.1). Taxonomy (NCBI): domain Eukaryota; kingdom Metazoa; phylum Arthropoda; class Insecta; order Hemiptera; family Aradidae; genus Aradus; species Aradus depressus. The sequence continues at coordinate 11,820,921 of OY759222.1, read as the reverse complement.
TACTATTGTCTCGCTATTTGCCCAAGACTCAGTGATATTAGGTTGAAATGGTTTGCAAGAGAACAACTAACCGGGCATGAAATGATGAGGTCTTGAATGGAAAATGTTGGACCTCTCTTGCTAATTGTTGTAGACGAGCCAAAAATATCATAGTTTAACCAGAATACAATTTAAATCATTATTGTGATCTAATTGTGATTAATTTAATAATCTTTTTAAGTCGTATTAATTTTTATTATCATATTATAACATTTATTATAACTAGGCTCAAATCTTACGATTCACAAAATCAATCACAATCTGAAATTAATATTATTATACCGAATCAAAAGATTATGATTATTTTGATTTGAATTTTAAAGATCAATGATATATACTTATATTGATAAGATCCTTTCTTCGTAAATAAAATTTATTATGTACTTAGCCAAAGGTATAATTTGATTTTTAAACAAGTTGTAATTGTATTTTGTTGTTTTATACTCCACTCTGACGGTCATCTGACCAAGAGGTCGTCTTTGGTATAAGATTTTTGAATTTCAAATTCTTTGTATATGTGTATTTTATTTATAAATAAATAAAGACTTAATAATAATGAAACCAAATTCAATGCTACAAACACCACATTTCACTAATTTTTATTCTAATTGTAAGTTCATCATTGAACTCCGCCGACTCTTTGGCTCATTTATTTATATTTTTTTTTTTATTCTGAAACTAGATTTTTTCAAATTTTGAAAAAATGGATTTTTTGAAATTCTGTGGTTCTGCTAAGGTTTCCAATCTTCAATGAATACAATCCCTTCAATACAAAAGTCAATGCTTCTTACTATGTTTCATTCAAGACCCGCCATACTGACCTCAACATCCCCTACGTCACCGAAGTAGCTAAATCCAGGTACAAAAAGTTATTTTCTTCTCTCAGTTCCCATAGTCTTCCTCTAGTCCGTGCTCTCCATTCTTCTACACTTCCCCTTTTTTTTTTTTTTTTTTTTTTTTTTTTTTTTTTTTGCATTGGAGGGGGAAATGCTGTGACGCACATCCAGGGTAGGTAGCCCTGGATAGTGTGGGACTCGAGACGGTTCACCATCACCATACCCACTAAAACCCCCTCCTTGCCGATCCTGATTCCCTTCCGCGGAACTGACGGTCTGTCATTACTTCGCGGAAGGGAGGAAGGGTGGCTGGTAACGCCCCTTCTTCTGTTTTATTACCGCTACTGTTCCTTGTCAGCCCTCTCCTGAAGGGCCAACCCGCCCATGATGAGCGCTGCAAAATCGCAGCCTTCATCCCACGACTCCTGGGAGCGCAGCATAGCGTCCACGTAACTGGTAGCAGTCAGTGGGGCGCCCATGCTGCACTCCAGATTTTTCCTTCCCTCCTCAAATCTGGGGCATTTGAGGAGGACATGCTCCGCCGACTCCGTCTCACCAAGGCACGCGGGGCAGTCTGGTGTTGTTGCTGCCCCGATTTTGTGGAGGTACCCCCGGAACCCACCGTGTCCCGTGAGTACCTGGGTGAGGTGGTAATTCACCTCCCCATGCTTTCTGGTGAGCCAAGGCTCGACTCGAGGGATGAGCCGATGGGTCCACCGTCCCTTTGTGGACTTGTCCCATTCTTCCTGCCACTCCCTAATTGTCCTGGCCCTCTCTGGCTCTGCTGGACCAGGGCTGGCCCCCGCGTCCTGATAGAAGACCCGGTTTCCCCTGTGGTCGAAGCGCTGCACCACCTCTTCCACCTGAACCTGGTCTTGTTTCCTTTTGAAGTGTCGCGTACGTTCCCGTGCCAAGAGGTCAATGGGGGGCAGCCCAGAAATTACATAGGCAGCGTCGCCAGAAACTGTTCGGTAGGCGCATGCGACTCTCAGTGCGCTTCGCCTGTGAGCGGGGGCGATCAGCCTCAGGTATGAGGGAATCCTCGTTGCATCTGCCCATGTCGGGGCCCCGTGCAGAAGGATGGAAGTGCTGACTCCTGCCAGCAGTCTTCTCCTGCTCTGCCTAGGGCCACCGACGTTGGGCAGAATTCTCGAAATCGCCACCGATGTCCTGGCGGCCTTCGCTCCCACGTATTTGAGGTGCTCCCTAAAAGTGAGCCTCTGATCCAGCATTACTCCCAGGTACCTGATTGCCGGTTGGGTCTCGATAGTATAACCCTGGAAGGTCAGTGACATGTTGGTTCTGGCCTTCCTCCCGGTGAAGAGTACTGCATCCGTCTTGTGGATGGCCAGGGAAAGGCCCACAGAGCTCATCCAATGGTGTATCCGCTCCATGGCAGCCTGGAATTTGCGTTCCAGGTTTTCCAGATCATCAGCCACTATGACGATCCCTACATCGTCAGCATACGCCACCAAGGTAAGGTCTTCTGGCATTGGCAGGCTCAGCAAGCCATTGTACAGGATGTTCCACAGTGTGGGGCCAAGGACTGACCCTTGTGGAACTCCTGTAGTGACCTTGAATTCCCTGGTTCCGTCAGTGGTGTCCGCGAACAGCATCCTCTCGCTTAGGTAGTTCCTGATGATCTTCATCAGATACCTGGGGATCTTGAAGTCCCGTAAGAGGCTCTCCCAGATCTTGTCCCACCGAGCCGAGTTGAACGCATTGCTGATGTCCAACGTGACCATAAGGCAACGCTTCCGTTTCCTTAGCGTCCCGGTTATTGCTGCACACACCAGATTCTTCACCTCTTCCACTGCATCTGTTGTTGACCTCCCTGGTCGAAACCCATACTGATTGTCGGTTAGGCCAGCCTCCACATGCTCGCGCAACCTCTCGTGGATGATGCCTTCCAGCACCTTCCCCGCTGTATCAAGGAGGCAGAGGGGTCTGTATGCCGAAGGATCACCTGGGGGCTTTCCCGGCTTCGGGATCAGGACAAGACGTTGCCTTTTCCATCGACCAGGGAAAACCCCCGCTCTCAAACACTTATCGTACACGTCAGCGAAGACCATTGGCCTGGCCTTCATTGCTGCTTTCAGGGCTCGGTTTGGGATTTTATCCAGCCCGGGTGCCTTGTTGGCACCGACGTGTCGACAGGCTCTTTCAATTTCCTCTCTTGTGACAGGGGGGATGTCGTTTGGCTCGCCTTCATCCATCTCTAATGTTGCCACGCCGCTGCAGGGGAAGAGGCATTCCACGATGTTCTGGACCTCCCCTGGCTCCATCTTTGGCTGGCTCTTGTGGAGCTTCTTGGTCACGATCTTGTAAGCCCTACCCCATGGGTCTGCGTTCAACTCGGCACACAGCTCCGTCCAGCAGGTTCTCTTGCTCTTCTGAATCTCCTTGCGCAGGTTTCGCCTGGCCTCGGCGAACTTTTGCCGGAGCACTTCCGCGCTACCCCCATTCCTTTTCCTTGCCCTTTGGTACTGGCGCCTGACGGAGTGGCATTCATTGCGTAGAGCTGCGATGGTGTCACTCCACCAATATGCCGGTGGGCCCCTGATGCAACCCTTGCTGACTCGCATGGTGACGTCGCACGCACGGGAGAGCCAGAGCATGACGGCCTCTACCTGCTCGGCGGCACTCCCTGCGCCGGCGCTGTTAGTCTCAGGCGGCCATAGCTCCAGTGCCTGATTGAAGGTGTCCATCTGGAAGTCCCTAACGTTCCAGTGGGGTGAGCCTAACCCTCTGTCTCCTCTTCGAGTGAGTCTCTTGACAGGGTACACCTCGAACAGGATCGCCTGATGGTCGCTGGCGGTATACCCCTGACCTACTCTCCAGCCCCCACCTCCCTTGTACAGGGTAGGGGAGACGAAGGTAAGGTCCACGATGGACCCCGTACCTATCCCCGTGAACGTCGGGACATTTCCCACATTCAGCAGCACCAAGTCCAATAAGGCGAAAGCCTCCAAGAGAGCCTTCCCTCTTGTGTTGGTTTCCAATCTTCAATGAATACAATCCCTTCAATACAAAAGTCAATGCTTCTTACTATGTTTCATTCAAGACCCGCCATACTGACCTCAACATCCCCTACGTCACCGAAGTAGCTAAATCCAGGTACAAAAAGTTATTTTCTTCTCTCAGTTCCCATAGTCTTCCTCTAGTCCGTGCTCTCCATTCTTCTACACTTCCCCTAACGACGCTTTAAGCGCCAATGGCCTAGAGACCTACTTAGTAGTAACAGTGACGATGATGAGTGCAACTCAGTGCATATGGAGTGTCACCACTGAGTGATTTCTTCCCTCTTGACATTTTCACAATGCCATATTTTACTCTTTTAGCAAATTTTCTTGTATATGTGTTATTTATACAGTTGTGAATACCCATTTGTGAATAAAGGTACAAAAAAAAAAGTATTTCTGGAAAAATTCACGGGGGGTCAAATTAAGTCCTCGACAATGTAGTTCCCAAAATGAATTAATCAATTAAGTTGTCGTTCTCCCTCTAAAACTAATCAACCGTTTGAGCTAAAAATTAATACATGACTTACATGAAAGGTTCTGAATTCTAATACCAGGTAGTGTATATTCATTAAATAGGCAATTATTGGGGTTTTTGAACTGATTCCACCCTTCCTTTCGGCCGATTTCATTGAAAATTCATAGGGTTCTTTATAGGATTTTGAATTTCCAAATGAAATTTTGTGCCGATATATTCATTACAATGGTAGTACAGTTTCTGTGCTGAGCTTTCCTCAATTCTCCCATCCTCACTGGCCGATTTGGCTGAAAATCAAAGAGTGTTGTCTTTACGGGGTTGTGGATACTCATATAAAATTTTGTGTTGATAGATCCATTCTATCGGGTATTAGTCCATTTTTAATTTTTGAAATCAGGGGTTCGGGAAACTTGAAATTCAGTTGAAAAAACATCGAATTTCAGACAGATTATCTAACTTCCTCTATACTTGGTTCGGTTGGGGAAGTAATACTGTACTCCCCCACCCTCTCTGTTCCTTCATGGCTGACAGTTACCAATTGACCTCAAATATATTTTTTTTGTTTTAATTGATTATCAATTATGAAAAGAGAGCAGTCCCTGGAACCCCATGTTCAATATTTGTCCCTGTATTTTTTCGTGTACTTCCGCGAAATATGAGATACATTTACATTGGCCCCTCCCAAAAAGAAGAGAAATACTTCAAATTAGTGTCATATAATATATACAAACAAGCTATTTGCTTAAAATAAAATATATACAGTTGACTCTCCCTTATCCGGCGTTGCCGGGACCGACGTGACGCCGGATAACAGAAAACGCCAGATAACGGAAATCATCAATTAAAGCATAAAAAAAAGTGTTTTTAGGTGAGCTAAGGATTAGGTTAGGTTTTATGACTCATGTCCGGGCTTTAACTACGAGGTCATATCGCCTACTACCAGAGCGCTCTATCGTCACTCTGGTGGACATGAGCCCGACTCTACTGTGGGAGTCCTAAATTTTGTCTACCCTAAATTTTTATTCACCTAGGGCAGGGGTCTTTAACGAGTACCTGACATCGTACAGGCTCGGGACCATCGCTTAACGTCCCATCCGAAGGACGGCGTGCTTAAGTTTTTTTTTTACCTCCCAGATAAAATAAACTAAGGGCCTCGGTCGGGCTACGAACCCACAACCTTGAGCTCAGAAGTCAAGCACGCATACCACTGAGCTACCGGCGCCCTCTGTTTCATCCTCCTGTCAGATTAGCAGAGTAACAGGAGCGGGTAGCGGTAGAGAGGCTCTCCTAAGATAACAGCATTAGCACAGTTGTATAGGATGGGGAATCACGGAAGCAGGAACAGCATAATACTGTGATTCCCAGATTTATCCAGTATTAGTGTGACATGGAGGAGGTGAAGATCTTCTTCTGGAGCCAAGCACCACTCCAAGGAGCTATTGGCACCAAAAACCGATCAAAGTGAGCAAATCTGTTTTAAACACCTCATGAAACTATAAGAAAGTTGTATTGGTTCCTGGTCACTCGGGGATTTAGGGATGAAGGAAGCGAATAAAGAATTACGACTAGAGATCTTCTGGAGACTGGATCATGTTTATTATAGTCGAGCACATGAAAAAGAGAGCGACAAGGAGGAAGCCCAGCGGTACAAGGGATAAAGAGCATTGAATGCACAGGTCCCTAGGTGCATGCCCCAGACCACCTTAGGTCGTTACTAGTGCTACCCAAAGTTGGGTGGCATTACTAAAAGTAAAAAATGGTTGAATTGAGCTAAGGAATAAAACACTTATGTATTTTGTTGATAACATTTATTAAATTGACAAATATGTACATAGAAATAAAAGACGTTGTCTTCCCACTGTTTTATTTTATACCAAAACCGGTTTTCGACGCAACAGCGTCATCATCAGTGGTTCATCGCACCCACACAGCACAGCGGTTATAACTCAGTTATATTTCAACCGCTGTGCTGTGTGGGTGGGATAAACCACTGATGATGACGCTGTTGCGTCGAAAACCGGTTCTGGTATAAAATAAAACAGTGGGAAGACAACGTCTTTTATTTCTATTAGAAATCTCGTCCCACAACATCTTACTATCACATATGAATATGTACATACTTTACTAGTTAAGTGTTCATTTCCCGATATGACGATATTGTTGTGCCATGTACGGGACGGTACCTTTGTTTTTCTATTCTAGGAAACATTTTTTATAAATGTTTGATTTTCAACTATGTATTTATTATAATTTATTTATAGGATATTAGTGAAGTAATAAAATATTGTATTAGCGTTCCCTTCATTATAAATACAATGTACATATGGATGTACAATAAAAATTCATAAAAGATTCGTGAGTTACGGAATTATTATGTTAATTTTAGTTTAACAAATTTGATATTATTTTGCGAGCGCCGGATAAGGGAGAGTCTACTGTAATATAATTGTGCAACGGCGGCTCCACACATTGGCCCAAGGTTAGTTGTAAATGACGTCATTTCTGCAGTTTGGGCCAATAAGTAGATATCGGAAGAACACAATGCTGTTAATGCATTTGAATCATACAATTATACGTTGGATTCATCATATGACCAGGTACAATAGACCTGTGATCTACAGTCACTATTGTGAATTACAACAGTCAAAGGATAACAGGAATGGTGAGCAGCAGCCATTCCTGAGGAATAAGGTAAAACAAAAAATTTAGTAAAAATGAAATAAATAAATACCTACTTAACAAATGATAATTTATAATAAAAATAATAATAATAATTATGAAATAATTGAAGTTATAGCAATACAGAATGTATTCACTTAAAGTTAATTGATTACTTCAATTCAATTTTAGTAAAATTCATGCAATAATAGATGTACAGGCGGCACAGGGCTCATTAAAGTTAGACCAATATGTGGACGACTTGTCAAAATTGGAGTCAATCCCATTGAAGTACGAAAAATTGATTGTACGAAATCAATTTACAGATTGATATATTTATTTTATTTATTTATTTATTTTTATATTTACATTTATTTTTATTAATTTAACTATTATTGTACCTATTGCTTTTCACTATATTACTTTGTCTTATATGTATACATATATAATTAGGATTTATTAATACTTTCTACCGATTCTATATATGCTCAATAAATAATATATATTTTTGTACAATAATATTGTACTTTTTTTTTGTTGGAAATTGATTTTTCGGAGATTTTTTTTTTCTTTAAGGTGCATTAATATAGAACACTGTAATTTGATTTCAGTTCCAGTTTTTTTGTTTATGAAAATTTTAAAAATTAATATAAAAATACTTTTTTTTTTTTAAGTTTAAGACATTGATGAATAATTTTTTTTTTATTAACAGTTGTTTTAAATAATAATGATTACACGCAATTTGGTTGTGTATTCACAATAAATATTTTATTTTTTTACTTAAGCAACCTTATATAATCAATGGAACCTCACATCAACATCAGTACTTAAGCATAGAAGAAAATATGTTAGTGGAATAAAGTGAGGCCTCAGCAACTGACCGAGACCTCGGCGTAAGACAATCTAACTCGGAGTATTCGTACGTTGTTGCCGATTGGTGGCATCGCCCCACGAATCGGCAGCGCATGACGTAAGTCCAGAGAGCAGCCCTTTAAAGGGTTACAAGGGTTTTTATATTTATTTTTTTTAGTTGGTAGTAGTCACTGACTAGCGGTACTGAGGCTCTCGCCCATATCCCGCTGAGGATGAATCCAACATTCAAAAAATGTTAGGGCCTCTTTGTTGGAAATTGATCAAGGGTGGAGTTAGTTCCTTGGAATAGGGGAGGAATTTGGACACCTACTTAGGGTGGAGTTAGTTCCTTGGAATAGGGGAGGAATTGGGACACCTACTTAGGGTGGAGGTTAGTTCCTTGGAATAGGGAAGGAATTGGGACACCTACTGCTTAGCTCTGGTCAGCATCTGAATCTGCTAGGAACTGGCTTCCGGTACTGGTCCTACTAACCATAAATAACCACTACGAAAACAACCTCAGTTGGTGGTGCCGCCTCGTAGTACCAAGGTTGTAAGAACCGCCCGACGCGGTATGGTCAGCAGTGCCTTTCATCCCTACGGTTTTCCACCTACAGATTTAACGGGGCGCGGATTATAAGGGCTTTTCAACTGTCGGTTGCGTTACAGGTACTAACAGGAGGTATAGACTTAGTCATGGATGCTACTGTCGTCTCGTACTTCTGTAGACGCAATATCCCTTTCGGAACATATATTGATGAGCCCTTACACCCAGTCCTAAAAGAAATAATGCAGGGAGCAGAGCGTTGCAAGGACATTGTCCAGGAATGGATAGTGGCAAAAGGGCAACGAAGTTAGGATGATAGAACGACATAGGCATACGTTCCGAACGAATAGCTCCACCAATGGGTCCCAGATATTATCAGATCACGGAACTCCAAAACTTTTCCTGCAGAGAAACAAGTCGTCGGTCAATCACCAGCAATACACTTCCCCAGAAGAAATTATACAATTAACTTTTCGCTCGAAAACCAGTCGACCGTTTGCGCTAATATTCAATAGTTGACTTACATAGTCTCCTAAAACCTGATACTAAGTTATGTGTCAATAAATTCATTATATCGGCAGTTATTAAGAGCTTTTGAATTGAGGTCCCCCTGAACCTCCCCCTCCCCTTCTCCCGATATCTTTGAAATTTGACAGGTTATGTCCTCATTAGGTTTTGACTTGAAATATGTAATTTCATGTCAATGCATTCATTACATCGGCAGTTATTAGAGTTTTTGTGTTAAGTCGCCACTCTAATCCTCTCCTTCCTTTTGGTCGATATTTGACTGAAAATCAGTCGTCGTTAGGGGGGGTTGTGGATTCACATACAAAATTTCATGTCGATACATTCATTCCATCATGGGTAATCGTGTTCATAGGCACACACGCAGACAGAAAGTTTTTTTCATAATTGGAATCTCGAAGTTGGAAAGCATGAAATTCCGTTGAAAATTCCGCATCGAATTTTTGACCGATTACATAACTTCCCCTACACATAGCTGAGTAAGTAAAACAACCAAGTTGTTGATGGATAATTTACATACGTCTGGAATTTACTCCCGGCATTTCTGAGGAACAGAAGAAATAATGATAAAATAAACAATAAAAGGTCATTTGTTATATTATTATTATTTTACCATCGCTATTAAATTTTATTATTCATATTCAAAAGTATTTCCAGGTAACTTTTAGAAGGAACTGTATTAAATAAACTGACTAAATAAATTATAGTTATTATCTTATTCATGGTTGATTGTTTCGTCGATTTTGACCGACAGACCCAATTATTCCTTGACTGACATTAATTTTTTATTTGTATATGTCTTCCTTGTAAAATTAACATGCACAATTTCACAACAGACATTTACGAATTTAATATATGTATAATACATAACTACGAATAAAATAAAACAGTAGCATGTGTGATTACAGATCCACAAACAGACAGTTCCGTTCGATCTCGAATTTTTTTTTACAATATTTTCCTATACTAACGGTATAAGAACATGTTAAATTAATTTGTCAATGAAGTTAAGTCCTCCATAGAGTGAGCAGTCTCAATATACTTCGTCCGTAGTCTCAATATACTTCGTCCGCAATAGTGATATCGCATTACCACGTTATTGATTGACGGAAATAAATATTATGATAATAATTAGTTGATACTGGCTCCCCAAAAAAGTACGTCAAAAATATATACATGACAATATAGATTGTCTCATTATAATATATAAGCAACAATATATTCTAATGATTACATTTGTATGACGTCCCATTACCATGTTATGGTTTAACGGAAATAAATGTTATTAATTATATATTGTTATGTCCCTCATTGGGTTTTGACATCAAATATGAAATTTCATCTCGATACATTCATTATATCGGCAGTTATTGGGATTTGTGAGTCCTGCGGCAAATTCCGCTGAAAATTAATGTGTAGTCTTTATGGGGCTTTGAATTCACATAAGAAATTGTGTGTCGTTACATTCACTACAACGGCAGTTATTGGAGTTTTGGGGTTATACCTCTCCTTTTATCCCCCTTCTCTTCGGTCGATTTGGCTGAAAATCTATCGGTGTCGTTGTTAGAGAGTTCTGGATTCACATATAAAATTTCAAGACACACTGATTGAACTCCGAGAATGTGAATGTGTTATGGACAAGTTCCATGTGCTACCAACTTAACAATTCCTTATTTCCCGAACTTTGTTGAAACTGTTGACAAAACAATATTGTCGAATTGTGGAAGTGGAACTGTCCTTGAATCTGAGCCCAACATGAAAGTAGAAATTTCAACAATGTTGTTCAACCTCTGTTACTTTCTAATTACATATCTATCTAACTCCTTATTACAAACGTTACCAGTCGCTTGCAAAGTCACCCTTTTCCTGAAAGGACAAACATTACGGGGAAGTAATCAGTTAATATTTTGAGGGTTCCATAAGTTGCGCGGAAAATATGAAATACCTCTCGTAATTCAATTGCAGTAACTTAGAAACCTATTTCGGCCAAAGAGAAGGAGGGGGCTTAACACAAAAACTGTGATAACTGCCGTTTAATGAACTTACTTACTTTCCCTGGCGCTACGGTCCTTGTAAAATCTGGGCCTCCGCAACGATCTTACGCCATTCTTCTCTATCCTCGGCGTCCCGTCTCCATTTTCTAATCATCGTTCTGAGGTCATCCAGTCAACTTAAGCGGGGTCTACCTCTTCTTTTTTGTCCGCCCGGGTGTCCCTCCAGTGTCCTCCTCGGCAATCTGTCTGACTCTATTCTCTGTAAATGCCCCAGCCATCGCATCCGCCCCTGCTTCACTAAAGCCACCAGGTCCGGGCTCTTGTACAGGTCCCTCAGCTCCCTATTGGTCCGTATCCTCCATCTATTCCCCACTGGTGTAGGACCCTATATCTTTCTCAATACCTTCCTCTCCCACGAATAGAGCAAGACTTCGTCCCTCCTAGTCAGGACCCAGGTTTCACTCGCATATGTGACGACCGGTCTCAGGACTGTTTTATAAATTGCCTCTGTTTTAGAAATACCTCTCGTAATTCAATTGTAGTAACTTAGAAACCTATTTTAGCCAAAGGGAAGAAAAGCCCCCTTCTTTTAACACGAAAACTCTAACAACATCCGTTCAATGAACTTAACGACACAACATTTAGTATAAGGATTTAGAAGCCAGTTAGTCCTGAAAACATTTTAATGAAAAATAATCCTTATTCTGGGACATACTTCCCCTAAGAATAATAACATAAGGAATAAACAAAATACTTACATGAATCAACCAGTTGAAATAGAATAAAGAAAAAGAAAAGAGACCTCTAAGAATTAATTAAAGATACATTAAATGTTAATGAGAGGCAATGATTAAAACAATGAAAATAAACTAGTGAAGAAGAAAAACGAAAGAAGAAAAAATGTTGGAAAAACAAAGTAAGAATGATAATGTAAACAATAATAATGAGTTATATATAAATTATAAAAAAATCAGAGTTCCGAGAGAAAATATATACATATACATAATCCACATAATATAATATGGACATGGCCAAATGTACGTGTTAATAGATGGCCTATTTACAGTTGAAAAATGACTTCTCACAACAATTATTGATGATAGTTTCTTTCGATGAAAATGGCTCATAGAAGCCGAAACGTCAGAATGATGAAATAAAATATAGTAGATCTAAAGAGGCCAACAAAATTAATTTTCTCTCAATTCACAAGGTCTAAACCACTACTGGAAAATAAAGAAAATTTTTAAAATTGAAATAAATGTGCATAAAAAACTAACAACTTTAACTATTTAAAATTTCATGGATGGGGACAGATAATAAATGGCTAATGATAAAACTGTATCGAGTAGCATCAAATTATAAAATATGTTTTAATTATTGGTATATTTTATGAAAAATCATAAATTTGAAGAAAATATGTGATGTGGCCATTACAGGACTTTCTTATACCACGCCACAGATCACTTTCTCCTCCTTTCATCCCGAGATCACTGGTATATGAATGTCTTCTCAGGAGTATGTTTAATAAAACAAAAAAATACCGCTGACACCAACTCATTACTTTCATTTAGCCAGTAATGCCAGTATGAAGGAGGAGAGGGAGAGAGTGATCTGTAAGCGTGGTTGGTATAAGAAAGTCCTGTAATTGACACTCATCCCATTTTTCTTTTTTATTAATTGAGGGGCTGATATCAAAAACCACCTTAGTCCAAAAAATGAAATTTTATAGGAATTGAAAAAAAACTGTGTCGCTTCTAAGTATAATGAGATACATTTATAAAATTTAAACTGTGTATAGTTCAACATATTGCTTGTACTAGGCTGTTATTGTTTTAATAAAATATTGCTGCTTCTAAGCTATGTACTTGCTGAAAGTTGGAAATTGCTGGACATGGGTCGTTTTTGCCGGAAATCCAATGTGACATAGGTTGTTTTTGTAATAAATATCACTAATCTACCCAATATTTTATTGTTTGCAACTTTTTTGTTTTTTATATTGTCTGCCTTCCTAGGCTTTTTTATTCGTTTTCTAGGCCACCCTTCTTCCATATTAATGATTGCAAGTAAAAACAACACTTAAATAATGATTAAAGGAAAAAAAAAATAGAAAGGTTACAAAAAGCAGGTTACAAACAATGAAAACTTTCTGTCAAAAACAACCCATGGACTAAGGTTGTTTTTGCAGAACTACTGTTTTTTTCAAGCTCTGCATCATAGGACTAGGGTTGATTTTGACGAAACAAATACCATGATTGTGAGTTCCTCATCTATAAACAGAATGCGCACAAATCAATTTTGATAAATTTGGACTAAGGTGGTTTTTGATATCAGCCCCTCAATTACTAGAATTAGGAGTATTTTTCAAAGTCCATTGCAAGCCCAGCAGGAATGTTCCGGGCAACTTCGACCTCAGTAGGAGCTTAACTGAAGGAATTAATCAAGAAAATGCATGAAAACAACCACACAGAGTAAGTTAATATAGAAGTTATGAGGGCGGGATGTGGTAATGTTGATGTTTGAATTACACAAGGCAGGTATATTTGATAGAAACACCTGTTGAGAGATTTCTGCTCAAATGAATGGAATGCCAATATTTCAGACGAGCCACACTCAAAATTCCCATTCAACTATGAATAATTCAAACCTTCCTCATTTCTCACTTATATTATTACTTTCTTATATAGTTTAAGAATTGTGTTTCATCATGTTTCAAGGTCACCTGAATACGTTTTGACCATTTTCTATTATTTCTTTGTGAACGCTCTAACGCAGAAATTATTGTAGCTATGAACTTTACAATTTGAAATAATGATATCACACATGCTAACTTAGATCTGTATTTATTTATTTCCGTTAAACCAATACATGGTAATAGGATACGTCAAAAGAATTTATAAATTAAGAGAGAAATTAATTAGATTTATAACTACTTGAGTCTAACACATCTATGATTAGTAGTAATAAAAAAACTATTAAAAAAAGTAAAATGAAATTAATAAAAACTGAATAAATAAATACTTAAAAATATATGGCTATATAAAAAAAAATTATTACAAGATACGTTTATAATAAGTAGACACATTTTTCAATTTAATAAAAATTAAGATAACTATTTTTCAAAAAAACTCTTCGGAAGTGTAAATGTAAATCTATGTCAACGATGTTTCGGGACGTTCTTACATCCCATCATCTGGTCCCTATGTGCGAGATATAGAAAAGAAAGAAAACAATGTAACTATAATTCATGAAAAATAATATATATATAGATTAACCAATTATAAATTAATGTATAAAAAAGTCTAAATAAATAAAAAACTATATATGAATAAATAAAACAATAACGTACATCGTACTGACCTTTAAGGGGTGACGGAAGGATTAGATTATGAGTTGAGATAAAATTCGCGACCATTTTACTTCGGGACCTAAGTACAATTTAAAGGATACCAGTTATATTTATGACCTAATCAAAAATCACTTCATATAAAAGTTATAGAGAAAACGAAAACGCACATTTTATATATAACACATTTTCTCAAAGGTCGCATGAATGGAGAGATAAATGACGAAAACCGTCCTAAAATCTTATTCTGAAACTTGCCTTTATTTTTTTAGGGTTAAGCTTTTGCTCCCCCACTTTCTTTTGGTCGATTTGGCTGACAATTGATAGGTTTCATATAAAATGTATCGATACATTCATAGCCGGCAATTATAGTTGTTTTTATGTAGAGCTCCACCCTAATCCCCCATCTCTTTCAACGATTTGGATGAAAACCAATAGGGGTTTTAAATCCATAAAAAATTGCTTGTTGATTTATCCACTCAAGAGGAATTAGGGTTTATGACTCATACCCGGGCTTTAACTACGAGGTCATATCGTCTACTACCAGAGCGCTCTTTCGTCACTCTGGTGGACATGAGCCCGACTCTACTGTGGGAGTCCTAAATTTTGCCGACCCTAAATTTTTTATTCACCTAGGGTAGGGGTCTTTAACGAGTACCTGACATCGTACAGGATCGGGACCATCGCATAACGTCCCATCCGAAGGATGGCGTGCTTAAGTTTATTTTACCTCCCAGATAAAATAAACTAAGGGCCTCGGTCGGGTTACGAACCCACGTTCTTGAGATCAGAAGTCAAGCACGCATACCACTGAGCTACCGGCGCCCTCTGCTAACTTAGATCTGATTAGATTTTGAGTTGAGACAAAATTCGAGACCATTATACTTCGGGACCTAAGTACAATTTACAGATACCTCTTATATTTATGACCTTATCAAAAATCACTTCATATAAATGTTATAGAAAAACGAAAAGGCATATTTTCTCAAAGGTCGCATCGCATGGGATGGAAAGATAAATGACGAAAACCGTCCTAAAATATTGTTCTGAAACTTTCCTTTATTTTTTTAGGGTTTTTAAGTCGGACCCCTCCTCTGATCCTCCACTTTCCTTTGGTCGATTTGGCTGAAAACCATTTAAATACATATATAAAATTGCTTGTCGATTTACGCACTCTAGAGGGATTATCGTGTTCAAAGAAAAAGACAGACAGGAATTTGTTTTTTTCATTTTCGGAATCAGGGTGTCGGAACACAATTTGAATTTCGATTAAAACAACATTTTTTGACCGATTAAATAACCCCCTTTACATCGAATAGCTGAGAATGTAAAACTACACATGATTTAACAACAATTAAAAAGAAAAAGAAAAAAAATGATTCAACTTAACTCTATTATAGTCCCGTTGTTTCAGTATTTTGATGTTGTTTCACTTAAACTAAAAATTAATAAAACAAATGTAATAAAATAATACCCAATAATATATCAAACAAAATACATGAAATAAGGAATATTGCAACTGGTCATATAGAAACCTCAAGTTGGGTTATATCAAGGCTTAGCCATCTAATGGTGCCTATATATTTATTTGAACATTTTTTATAATTTCTATCTCTACATGAAAATTTTCACTCACTTATCTTATTAATTAAATGTATCTAATATCTTTTTATGTCTTGCAAAACTTAATAACAAGTAAAAATAATATTATTGAGAATTTATCACTTTGTGAATATAAAGAAACCCAAAAGACTATATTATTTTATAAGACAAATATAAATTATATTGAATTTTTATAATGGTTTAAAACTCTGTGAATATTACTTTATATTCTGGATTGTGTAAGGTAAATGGTTCTAGATATTGTTGTACAATTTATAATATAGAATGTGTGATAACTATTTAAAAGTATAAAAAGAATAGTATAAAGTTTTGATTGTGACCAAAACGTTAAGAAAGGCATAACAAATAAACTTATTGCGGAGTTTTCAAAAGAATTTCATCTTTTCCGACCACGTGATTCCAAAAATGGAAAAAAAATTATATATATATATATATATATGCGTGTTAATGAACACTCACAATAAAATGTATGTATCAATACGAAACTTGACCTTTTGATTTTCAGCAAAATGTGTCGAGAGGAGAGGGAGATTAACACAAAAACTCTAGTAACTGTCATTCTAATGATGTATTGACACGAAATTTCATATGTAAATTCAAAATCCCTATAAGGACTGCCAGGGGGCGTAACTAGGGGGAAATATTGGAGACCAATCCACCCCCGAAATTTGAAAAAAAAATTGTTCTTTTTTAAAATAATAAACTAATTTTTACTTGCATGGAATAATTAATTGACTACACTTCCAGTTTCTGTAGAAACAAGTGAAAGGTTTTTCTCAACCCTTAGACGTATGAAAAGCTATATCAGAAATAGTACTAGCCAAGACAGATTGAATGGATTAGCTCTGATGTCAATTCACAGAGACATTCATCTAGACACTGAAACAGTTTTAAACAAGCTTGCCCAATCAAAAGCTAAAAGACTTGAACTGATTTTGTAATGACCCTAAAACAAATATTATGTATGTTATCCCCCCCGAAATAAAATCCTGGGCACGCCCCTGAGAGCGACACCTATTAATTTTCAGCGGAATCACTTGAAGGAGTGGGGGAACATGTTATTCGATTATAATCGCTGGGGAAGTTCATAGCTGTTGATTCACAGACATCTTAATTATTAAGATTAAAGTGTTAATTACAAATACTTAACATTTTAATCTGTATCATGACCCATCTGTAACATGCCACTAACTAAGCACCTATTCTTACAGTTTAAAAATTCTTTAATTATTGCTAGCACTTTAAAAATACTGTCAAACATGAAATTTCATTAATACGCGTTGAAACCGCCCCACTTAGGAAGCCATTTTTTTATGACGTTAGCAATGAAAATATCCCTCAACTAACGGCAAAGTTACTGCTCCTGAATTTTACTGCTCTACATAAAACTAAATTATGGAGTGTTTTATATGTTCTTGTAATGTAATTCTCTCTCAGAGACACTCTTAGTATGATAGAATATATTCATAGAAAAACCTGGTTAAGAATATTAAATTGTACGTATGAATTAATACATAGGTACGTGTTTTATTCCTTAGCTCACCTAAAAACACTTTTTTTTATGCTTTAATTGATATATTTTTTCACATTAGTTGATGATTTCCGTTATCCGGCGTTTTCTGTTATCCGGAGTCACGTCGGTCCCGGTAACGCCAGATAAGGGAGAGTCTACTGTATATTAACTTCTTTTTTATTTATAAATGAAATAGTATATATGGAAAATGTATACCGAATATAATAAAGGTAATCTATTCGTGATCAACTCATCGTTATACCTAATATTCTTGACACCTCTTTCATTTTTATATAATTTATTCTATAATTATTTTCCACATTTTAATCATATGTGACCTTGAGTGAGGTGGCGGCCCTGATGAAATGGTTCACAACTTTCACCGAACCAATGGTAGTTAGTTAGTAGGTGAAAGAAAATTGCGTTAAAACATTTAGAGTTATTGAGTGAATATATCTATAAGAAGTGAGGGCGCCGATAGCTCAGTGGTATGCGTGCTTGCTTACTGAGTTCAAGTTCGTGGGTTCGAAACCGGGGGCCCTTAGTTTATTATCTGGGAGGTAAAATAAACTTAAGCATGCCGTCGGATGGGACGTTAAGCGATGTACAATGTCAGGTACTCGTTAAAAACCGCAGCCATAGTTGAATAAAAATTTAAGATAGGCAAAATTTAGGATTTGCCATAGTAGATTCGGGCTCATACGGCTGTTATCGGTAAGAAACTGAGTTCCATTTGCTTCTTACTTGGTAATCTAAAAAAGATCCTGCCAAAAGAAACATTAACTACTCTATATTACTACTTCCATAAATATTACTACTTCCATAAATATTACTACTTCCGTAAATATTACTACTTTCATAAATATTACTACTTTTAAACACTACTACAATTAAATTGTTTATAATAATTGATCGTGGTAGAAGTTTTTAATCCTGATAATCTTGGCTCAATCTTCACCTAATTCTCAATGTTCATGATTTTTTTCAGATTTTTCTGAGCGATCCTTTTGGCGAGAACAGCAATTTTTAGGAGTTTTCCCAAAGAATGTTTTAAAAAAATGCATAAAAAAATACTTTATATATATTGTTGAATTCGTGCTTCAATATTCATTGAACATCCTACACCATGCCCTTGAAAAACTTTTTCCATTTCGCAATTTACCCTCTGAAATTAACACTCAGAATCAAAATTAAACTTTTTTATATTTCACATCATGGAGCCACCATATTCTATTTTTATGCTAAATTTCAAATTTTTACATCGAATAGTTTCAGAGAAAATAGCCTGTCACAAACAAACGGACGGACACCGAAGTGATTCCATAAGTGTTCCATTTCGCTAATTTTGGCACGAAAAAATTGTTTGTTTGCGAACACGATAACTCACGATAGACTAAGTTCTCTCGTATTCATTGTTAATTATTTTTGATACAGGCCTATCCAAAAATATAAGGACAAAATACATCAATATCTGTTTTTTTTTCGAGATAAAGATATTCTGCTACTAGTAATTGCTACAGAATAAATAAAAAATTATACTCCTTGTTCATTGCTGCCAAGTGAAAATAAATTAAAAATAACATTGAGATATAATTAATTCAGAGATAAAACCTTGTTCCTCTAACCCGTGTGTAGGTCGGATTTGGATTTGTCGTTCACACTTCTGGTGTAGGCATCGTTAAAAATCAAGGATAATGTTATTCGAGAGATATTTCTATCGTAGCATAGGCAGCAGCAGGCGTAAAGCCGGAAACGAGAACCAAATTCTTTAAGTCCTGTGAAAAATCGCCCAATTTTGGATACGAGAAATAAATTCATAACCCATAGCGATAAAATAATTTTAAAATATCGGAGGTATCTAGGACTTCATTTAGACAGACGTTTAACTTGGACAGCTCATATCAAACTGAAACGCACATACCTCAAAAGAAGATTTGGACAACGTTCGACATTATCGCTTGAAAACAAACTTCACATATACAACACTATACTAAAACCCATCTTGATTTACGGCATCGAGATATGGGGATCAGACAAAAAATCAAACATACAAAGCCTTCAGTCAATACAATCCATTATACCGCCACATTACCGATGCGACATTTTACGTTTCCACCTCAAATTACATAATGACCTCAACATCCCAGTTATCAGGACACGATATCAAAATTTTCCCTACAAACTCCATCATCACGCCAATCCACTTATACAAGAATTATCTACAAACACTCTCCCCACAAATCCACCTGGACGCCTCAAGCGGATACGGCAGAGGGACCTGCTCCAGACTAGCCTGGACTCCACTTCGCTAACTTTCGGATAAATCAAGGAAATGTCTAAAAATATGTGTCTCAAAACTACATTTCAAGATGGTTTTCGGCATGTATCTCGGAAACCACATGTAAATTATGTATTTTAGTATTCTCTGAAAAGAGTTTTGATTATGTCGTCAACATAAGCTGTATCTTGAAAAAATGTAGTCCCGGGGTCTCAATTTTCGTTCGATTTCTGCCAAAATCTAATCAGACCTAAGTTAGAAGTTAGAGAGCTCACAACTTTTCAATCACATAAACATACATGTTTTGCGCAGAAAGACATCATCGCGAAAATTGCCAAAAACGTATTCAGGGGATCTTGAAACATTGAGGTTCAGTGGTTACAGTCACAATATTCAGTGGTCGATGAAAAAGCGCTCTGGGAATAGGCGATATGACGCGCTTTTTCATCGCTCTGGTGAACATGAGTCGGATTCTACAGTAGGAATCCTAAATTTTGCCTACCCGGGTTGGTTCACCTAGGGTAGACGTCTTTAACGAGTACCTGACATGGTACTTGGGACGATCCGAAGGACGGCGTGGTCAAGATATTTTACCTCCCAGATAAAAAACCGGGCCTCGGCCGGGTTTCGAACCCACGATTTTGAGCTCAGTAGATACTACTGATTTTCCAAGAGAGAATATTGCCTGAGTTTTCCCAGCGGTATTGTTTTATATAGAAAAGGGGCGAAGTTAATATCCAGTGGGAGGTTTCAGTATCTAATGAAATAACAATCAAGTGGATGGATAATTAAATGCTCTTTGAACCCACTACCCACGACATTTAAATGCGCTTTGAACCCACTACCCACGACATTTTAAAAATAAAGTGATTACAGAGAAACGGAAAACTAATAAACCTGGTTTATTACTAGGTCATTAAATGATTAATATTATCTACAATGGTTCATATTCTCGTTTTAATAAGTCTTCAATGATTCACCCGCAATTTACTTCCATAGGACTTCCATAGTTTAAATTAATTATGCTTTCAGGATGATACTGTTTGTTAAGGCCGAAAAGTGAAATAAACTTTATAAAGACTATGGGGTATATGTGGAGGGGGTGACGCCATGTGTAAAGTGCATGTACTTTGTATAGTGGCCACTAGAGGTCACGGTGGCCATTGTTGTTCAGTTAACCTGACGAGTCAAGTGCTGTCTGGCTGTCTGTAGAGAGGTGCCCTCAGCCCTTTGCTGCACAACTCACCACCACCTCGACCAGTGCCTGCCCTCAGCCCTTGCTGCAGGTATTGGTCAAGAAGCCCCAGAAGACGGACCCTCAACCCAGACGCATTGTGACGAGGCAGCTTCTTGACGTCTCCACGCCACCGCTCACCTACACCGCACATTTTAGTATTATTTGTTTTATCATTTCTTACATTTAATTAATTGTTTCGTTTGTTTCCATTTGTTTAGTTTTTTTTTTCATTATTATAATTTGTTTCGTTAACCTATATACAGTCCACTTTATTTTGTTTTCCATTACCTTCTCTCAATTATATTATTTATTTGCAGCAGGTATTAACATATGGTACCTCCGAGCCGGATGGCAATTGGCTTATTTGTAATAATTAATATTAGCATAGTGATTTGGCCGGCCGTGTTTAATATAATACTAATTAATTTATAACCCGTCTTATACCACCTTGTTTTCTTCCTTGTTCTTTTGTTTTTCTCTAATTGATTTTTTTTAACCTCTTTTTCTCTAGATAATATATATATTTTTTTTGATCATGCCGCCGAAATTAAAGACAGGTAACGAATCTGTTTTAGCGGAACTTATTGACGAATTAGAGGACTTGCATAGTGACATCACGCAGACTAAAAAATTAGGACAAGCAGTCGCCACCGACAAAACTAAAATAAAAATATTTAAAGCTCGCCCTTCTAGAATTGATTCCACTTTTGAGAAATTTAATTTAATATTTTCTGATGCAAAGCTAATTGCAAATACTTTGAGCAAAAGTGATGAATTACAGTTAATATCGCAGTTACGGAATGTGACCCGAGAGTATTATTATGAGGCGTTATCGTTGGATATTGAGCCAGGTGATACGTCTTTGGGTCAGTCTGTCAGTTCGGGGCTTGGTAGGACCCAGAGTCCTAGATGTAAGTTACCCACCATAGAGTTACCCACCTTTCAAGGGGACTTAGCCACCTGGGCTTCATTTAGAGACACTTATATCTCCTTAATCCACGGTAATAATGAAATATCGGATGTAGAAAAATTTCACTATCTTAAAACATCGTTAAAGGGGGTAGCTTTACAAACTATCTCATCCATCCCTATAACATCTCAATATTATTCTCAGGCGTGGCAAACTGTCATGCAGAAGTATGATAACAAACGACTGCAGGCTACCCACTTTCTTACAAATATCTTTAACTTTAAGTCTTCATTCAAATCCAATTTATCGTATTTAGAACAATTCTCAAATGTTGTTTTGGAAAGCGCACAAGCGTTTCAAGCGTTGAAAATTGAAGACGAGTCAGGTTTTATCATTTTAACGTACGTCCTGAAATTATTAGATCAAAAAACTAGGGAAAAATTTGAAACTGAACATAATAAAATCGATTTACCCACTTTGCAAAATTTAATCGATTTTGTCCATCGACAAAGTGTATTTCTTCAGTCGGAAAATCTAACGTCGGGCGCGCCCTCTGCTTTCGCTTCTCCTTGCAAGTCCAACGAAAGTCGTAAACAAATTTTCATGTCGACTGATGCCTCTGAGAGGCTCCAGTCTCCTTGTTCTTTGTGCAATGAAAAACATCGTTTGTACAGATGTAATACATTTTTATCCATGAGCCCATCTGAAAGATTTGCTCAAGTAAAACGTTTAAGGCTTTGTTTTAATTGTCTTTCCCCCCACCATAACAGATCTAAGTGTTCATCGTCTGGGTGTCGGAAATGTAACAATCCACATCACTCTTTGCTTCACTTTCTTACAAAGGACACCTCTGTCACTAGAGATAAACCTGATCCTCAAATAATCCCGCTGGCTAAACAAGATCCCTCAGCTAAAGGCTCAATTTTATCCTCATCGGTGCGGGGCGAACCTTGTGTCCTTTTAGGTACCGCTGAGGCTAGAATTAAAGATTCGAATGGAGATTTTCAGAGAATTCGAATGGTAATAGATAGTGGGGCACAACGGTCTTTTATAACTTCGGCATGTGCTAAGAGGCTTGGCCTAAAACAATATGTAAACTCGCAAATGTTGTGTGGATTCGCCGATAGCCCGATCCGAGGTGGGAAATTTCAGGTGGATTGTTTATTGACCCCAAAAACCTCTTTTCAGCCCCAACTTGAAACCAAAGCTATAGTTATCCCTCAAATTATTTCAAAAATGCCCATGTCTCCTATACCTCGAGAGGTTCTGCATTACTTTGAAAATTATTTCCTTGCGGATTCACCTTTTGGGGACCCGGCTTCTATTGATTTTCTGCTAGGAGCCGATTTGTTCAGTGAGATTTTCGTAGGAGAATCCTTATCTACTCCTGTCGGTTATCCCAATGCTCTCAAAACGATCTTTGGTTGGGTTGTGGTAGGCCCCATGGATAACCCCTTCACTACCACCGGTAAGGCGGCAACGCTAATGGTAGTTAACCAAACTCCCACTCTAGACGCTGAGATAGAAAAATTTCGGGAAGTTAAGAATTTTTCCGGAATTCAGGTCACTAATCCGGACGAAGTTCAAAGTGAGGAACATTTCGTCCTAACCCATAGTCGTGATCAAACGGATCGCTATGTCGTGCGTTTACCTTTTAAACTTTTAGATAACATAACTTTGGGAAATTCTCATCATACCGCACTACATCGATTTCCAAATTTAGAATACCGCCTAAACAAGAGTCCTGATCTCAAAGTTGAGTACTCACAAGTATTCAAAAATTATCTTGAGCTAAATTACATGTCCCCTGCGACCAGCCCAGATAAATATTTCCTTCCTCACCATTGTGTTTTAAAGGATATCACATCAACTAAGTTACGAGTGGTATTTGATTCTTCCGCGCCTACTATATCTGGATCTTTAAACGATAAACTTCACGTAGGCCCAAAATTAAATTCAGACATTCGCACTGTTCTCCAATTTAATAAGTATCCCATCGCTCTGACTGCCAATATTTGTCAGATGTATTTGCGAATTGATGTTCACCCAGAGAACAGTACATATCAACACGCATTATACCGTTTTAAGTCTATTAAATCGGTGCAAGAGTTTGAACTCAGCCGAGTAACTTTATTCCCATTTATTGACTTAGTGGGTATCCTCAGGATGGGCGGACGCAATCCTATTTTGATGCCCTCAAAGGCACATTTTGTACATTTATTAGTAGATCATTACCACCAATCTTACCTTCATGCAGGCCCGCAACTGTTACATTCTTTGTTGCAACGGCAATATTGGATCATGTCGGGGCGTCGTGTTATACGTTCCCGAATTCATATATATGCATAAAGTGTTGGAAACTTCGTGCTACGACCGCCACAGTCTTCATGGGAGATCTTCCGGCTTCCAGGTTTGAGCCGGTAAGAGTATTTATTAATGTGGGGGTAGATTTTGCAGGCCCTTTTTTAATTAAATCATCCACACTTCGAAAGGCCAGCATAGTTAAGGCTTATCTTTCTTTGTTTGTGTGCATGAGCACCAAGGCGGTGCATCTTGAGCTTGTGTCCCAACTTTCCACCGAAGCGTTTTTGTCGTGTTTGGATAGATTTGTCGGCCACCGAGGACTGCCATCCCAAATCTTTTCAGACAATGGTAGCAATTTTGTGGGCGCAGATCGACACTTACGAGATGTGTATAAATGGTTACATGAAAGTAGAACCCAAATGCTATTAGCAGTCATTTAAACTCGAAAGGCGTTCAATGGGAATTTATACCTCCGGCAGCCCCACATTTCGGAGGAATATGGGAGGCCGGGGTAAAGGCGTATAAAGGTCATCTTGTCAGAGTTTTAGAACAACGGGTACTGACATTTGAGGAGCTTAATACAGTCATCATTAGGATTGAAGCCGTACTTAATTCTAGACCGTTGCATCCATTATCATCTTCTCCGACAGAATATGACACCTTGACTCCTGGACATTTTTTAGTAGGGGGCCTACTGGTTGCTCTACCCGAACAGGAATTAACTGACGTGCAGACTAACCGCTTGTCGCGGTGGCAGTTATTGAGAAGGAGCGTCCAGGATGTTTGGAATAGGTGGCGACACGAATATCTAAATTGTCTTCAACAACGTGTTAAGTGGCATGCTAAAACTAGAAATTTAGAAATTAATGATTTGGTTTTATTACGGGAACCACATTGTCCGCCGCTTGTTTGGCTACCGGGCGGGTAACGCATACATACCCTGGAAAGGACGGGATCGTCAGGGTTGTTAAAGTAAAAACACCCAAAGGTGAATACGTCCGGCCAATCACTCAGCTAGTGCTACTGCCTATTACCTCTGATTAATGTATTTAAGTTTTGCATTGTATAGCTTCTTAGAATATGAAAAATTTTTGTAAATTTTGGTGGGCGGTTTGTTAAGGCCGAAAAGTGAAATAAACTTTATAAAGACTATGGGGTATATGTGGAGGGGGTGACGCCATGTGTAAAGTGCATGTACTTTGTATAGTGGCCACTAGAGGTCACGGTGGCCATTGTTGTTCAGTTAACCTGACGAGTCAAGTGCAGTCTGGCTGTCTGTAGAGAGGTGCCCTCAGCCCTTTGCTGCACAACTCACCACCACCTCGACCAGTGCCTGCCCTCAGCTCTTGCTGCAGGTATTGGTCAAGAAGCCCCAGAAGACGGAACCTCAACCCAGACGCATTGTGACGAGGCAGCTTCTTGGCGTCTCCACGCGACCGCTCACCTACCCCGCACATTTTAGTATTATTTGTTTTATCATTTCTTAAATTTAATTAATTGTTTCGTTTGTTTCCATTTGTTTAGTTTTTTTTTTCATTATTATAATTTTTTTCGTTAACCTATATACAGTCCACTTTATTTTGTTTTCAATTACCTTCTCTCAATTATATTATTTATTTGCTCTAGGTATTAACACTGTTCAATTAAAATAAAACATTATTTAAAAAAACTTAAAATCCTGTTTTTGCCTGGGCTGAAACATGGTTATTAGGAAAAATAAAAATATTTTCCCTCTTAACAATACTAGTCATAATTACAATAACAGGAATAAAGAAGACTTTCGAATAACTAAACATTGCTTCTCTCTTTTTGAGAAAAGTATAACTCATAAAAGAACTGATTTCTTTAATTCCCTTCCCCACTTCTTGAAGACAATAATAACAATAAAACCATTTAAATATATTTTTTTCATTGTTTAAAAATAATAAAATAACCGTAATAATAAAAATGTGTTTCATATTGAAAAACATTATTTGATATATTGCTTTCGTTTTTATTTTTTTGGCAGAGTTCCACCAAAGATATCCTACTAAGGTCTGTCGTTTCTAAATTTAAATCATTATTTTTTGTTACTTATATAGTAATTTATTTTGGTGTTTTATTATTTTATTTATCATTATTTATTAATTTTTTTGTATGTATAAATAATTTTTATTATTAATATTTTTTTTTCGTTTTCACACAGTTGTCTGTTATAATTAATTTATATATTTTGTCTAGTAGTCCTATAATAGTTTGTAACATCTGTTCATTTATTCTTTTTTCAGACTCGTTTCCATGTTAATCGCAGTAGGTGGTCAGGCCTTTTTTTGAAATAATGGAATTATTAGATAATAATAATAAGACCCAGGATGATTTCTTGAAGTACGCCAGCGTTTTTGCAGACCCGCGAGAAAGGGAAAAATTAGGAATAATGTTAAAGGAAGAACTATTTTGAGCTTTGATAGTAAACTTGTAAGTTAGTAAGTTTGTCGCCGATAAAGACCACCGAGCAATACAGCTTTTGCTTGTGTGGATGCAATGACACCTGCAACGCGATGATATTGGTGTATGGTTGAATGCAGTTTTAGGAAACCAAACAGAGGATCATCCTGTCCTGAGAAATTATTTCGATAGAATGTAGTCCAAAAGCTTACAATTATCCTTAGTTTTAATAGTTAAAGTAAAATTATGGCATGTATCATTTGCGTGCGTTGAGCCTATTTCACACTGGCTCAATTTAAACGTTCCCGTCACTCTCTATCACAAAGTTCCCGGCAACTCCTCGTATCCTCCCTTATCTTCCTCTATTTCGACTATGGATGCCTGGTTTATAATGATCTGACCAAGAGACTCGATAACAAACTCCAGCGTATCCTGAACTGATGTCCCTAGAGACGTTCATATCTCGCCCTGGTACTCCGAGTTGAAATGGCTCAAACCCCCCTACTCCTAGGCTCCTTCCTCTTCCAAATGCTAAAATCCAAAGAATCCTACTACCATTATAAAATGTTTCAATTTAAATCCTCCGTCCACCAAAGACACACCGGGATCGGACCTCTTCATCCCCTCCCATGGCTCCTCGGCCTCTCTCTCGTTCTTTATCCAAGCCTCCTCTCTCTACAACTCCCTGCCTCCCCCAATCCGTCACTCTCCTTCCGTGGCTTCCTTCAAATCCTCACTATTCCAATTCTTCTTCAATCCACACTAAACTATCCACTCCCCATTCATTAGTTCTTCATCTCTCTACTTTCCCATTCGTCTACATCAATTATCTCTATTTAAGTT
The DNA here is from genome assembly GCA_963662175.1 of Aradus depressus. Classification (NCBI taxonomy): domain Eukaryota; kingdom Metazoa; phylum Arthropoda; class Insecta; order Hemiptera; family Aradidae; genus Aradus; species Aradus depressus. The sequence continues at coordinate 11,793,497 of OY759222.1, read as the reverse complement.
AATTACTTATCCCATTTTCTGTATTCTTTATTTATTGTTTTCCCCATATTTTCGAAATTCTATCATAATAAATATTATACCTATTTTACATATTTATATATTTTTAGGGTAGGTTAGGTTTTATGACTCATGCCCGGGCTTTAACTACCAGAGTGCTCTATCGTCACTCTGGTGGACATGAGCCCGACTCTATTGTTGTAGTCCTAAATTTTGCCTACCCTAAATTTTTATTCACCTAGGATAGGGGTCTTTAACGAGTACCTGACATTTTAAAGGCTCGGGACCATCGCTTAACGTCCCATCCGAGGACGGCGTGCTTAAGTTTATTATTATTATTATTTTTCTTCTTTTTCTTCATACTTTTTCGGTTTAGCCCCTTCTTACTAAAATAAATTTTATTTCAATCCTTGTCTGGGCATCCTTTCTTCTCTTTTATAGTTAACCATCATTGTATTATGCTCAGTCGATTTTTATTAACTTATTGTAGTGTCTTATTATTTTATAGATTCTTTATTATATCCATTCTTCTATTTACATAGGTAAATTTATTTCTTCATAAATTAAACGGTTCAAGTTAATTTTTATTTATCTATATTTATTATTGTCTAATTTTTCTCTACTGTAGCACTAATTTATTTATTTTTGTATTTATTGCATACTGATACTTTATATTATTATTATTACATTATTTCATTATTTCGTTTTATTTTTGACTCTGTATTTATTCTTAGGTTCTAGAATAAAATATCTTTTCATTTAATTTACTTCCAGGATTGTGCTCACAGTAGACTAAGCTACCATGAGAGACCTGTGGTTGGAAGAACTCCAAGAGACTAATGAAGTTAACTACCACAGCACCGCAGAAAGTCTCCCAGGAGGCGGTCATGACTGAACCAAACAGGAATTGGAGTTGCGAAATAGGGTCGTAACATCTATATAGAAGAAAAGTTAACGACAGCTAAGAATACAACATAAATATTTGTATTTTTTTTTGACGTGAAAACGTCATTTCGTTCGTTAAGCACAGCGATAGCCGGTCAAACTTTCTTGTGTTACAAAATACCGTCAGATTTCAATCGATAATAACTACAAGACTAATAATGCGATAACAATGGTTGAGGTCACAATGGGTAGAGCATGTCTGTACATGCTTGTTGTGCATTGTTTGTTTTGCCTGTGAAGTTATCGGGCTAGTGTGGGCGCCGGCGGATGATTGTTGCTAATTAGCGTTGTGTAAAATTAGAAATTAGTGTAGCGTGATAACGCGTTCAGATAGGACGTTGATTAGGTTTTTTTTTTTAAGATATATTTTATATAGATATATATTTTGTCGTCATTCTAATTTGACGATATATATGATGTGGAGGCGTGGAAGGCCAAAGTTGAAATCAAATTTGGCTCACGGGAAAAGATGAACGCTGGTCCTATGAGCCGTCATGGCGGTGAATTTGAAAATATATTTAATAATTTTTTTTTACTGTAATTTATATATTTATAAATTTTTCATCTAACAAACTTAATGAGATTCTGTCTGGCAGACAGCGCCTGGGGCTAGACAGGCACACCTTTCCCCTAAAGACATACAATAGGTATAAAAAAAATCAAGTTGATCTTTCTTATGTAAGAATTTATAATAAAATAAAAATACACATTTTTTAAAATAAAATAAAAAACTTAAATAAAAATGAAAAACAGAATTTATATTTTATCTGCTTTTTCACCCTCCAGGCAATTAATAGATTAAGGTAGAATCTGCGAACCTACACTTGTTCACACTATATACAGTTATTATCATTTTTTTAAACTATAAGGTCATATCGCCTACTACCAGAGCGCTCTTTCGTCACTCTGGTGGACACGAGCCCGACTCCACTATGAGAGTCCTAAATTTTGTCTACCCTACTCGGGACCATCGCCTAACGTCCCATTCGAAGGACAGCATATACATAAAATGAAACTAGGGCCTCAGCCGGGTTTCGAATTCGCGACCTTGAGCTCAGTAAGCAAGCACGCATACCACTGAGCTAACAACGCCCTCGTTTGAAATTTTATATGTTTATCCAGAACCCTTTAAGGCAATACCTATTGACTTTTAGCCAAATTGGCTGAAGGGAACTGGGAGGATTTAGGAGCAGGTCTAACACAAAATCTCTAATAACTGCCGTTGTAATGAATTTATTGTCATGAAATTTCATGAGTAAATTCTGCCAACCAAAGACACATTAATTTTCAGCCAATGGGAAGAGGGGGGGGGGGGGGTAGAAAAGGGGCGTAACTAATAAATCCGAATAACTGTCAATGTAAAGACTGTGTAAAGACTCGAGACTAAATTTAAATTGGAAACCTCATATGGATGACATCTATTTATGGAAAGGGCTCGACTAAAATTAGCACGCGTTCAAATTTACACTTTCAAGTGTTTTAACATTGAAATTTCTTCAGCCAATTATAGCCAAAGGATTGAACAAACAAGCATGGAAAATGAAAATAAAATGGTTTCTTTTCCATTTTCATAAATTACAAAAAAAATTCATTTATTTCAAGTAAGTGCTATGTTTGACATCGCTGTTGAACAATTAATGGGTAAGAAAACACTGGATATTTCCAGACATGAACTTTGCATAATCGATTTTATTTTTTTTTACTGGGCTAAAATGAAAATTGAGTTATGAGCGGTCTGTAAGTTTGGTTAAGTAGATCTGATTAGGACGAAGGATATTTATTTATTGAATTATTAATTGCTCTTGAACACTTCCAGTAAATTGGGCTTGACAAAAAAAAGTTAATAACAATTTTAAAAAGTCTTTATCTCTGAAACTAATCAATCGATCATTTGTGTTAGAAATCAATACTTGTTTTTTATAGGGTCTTTTACATTTTTATACTAAATTTTGTGTCGATACATACATTGCATCGCCAGTTATTAAAGTTTTTTGGTCGAGATGATGTATGTATACCCTGATAACTACCGAGGTTAGGTTAGGTTTTATGACTCATGCCCTGGCTTTAACAACGAGGTCATATCGCCTACTACCAGAGCGCTCTTTCGTCACTCTGGTGGACATGAGCCCGACTCTACTGTGGGAGTCCTAAATTTTGCCAAACCTAAATTTTTTATTCATCTAGGGTAGGGGTCTTTAACGAGTACCTGACATCGTACAGGCTCGGGACCATCGCTTAACGTCCCATCCGAAGGACGGCATGCTCAAGTTTATTTTACCTCCCAGATGAAATAAACTAAGGGCCTTGGTCGGGTTTCGAACCCACGTTATTCAGCTCAGAAGGCAAGCACGCATACCACTGAGCTACCGGCGCCCTCTAATTTATTTATATGTTTACATGCCCAAAATAACATTAAATTGAAGAATGGTCACAATATTATAAATTAAAGAGACTAAAGATGCAGAAATGAATGTATTGACATGAAATTTTGTATACAAATTCAAAACTTCATAAGGAAGATAACTATTCATTTACCGTGAAATTGACCGAAGGGAAAAGAGTAAATGGCAGGATTTTATTTTTTGTTGCACATTTTTGCATGTTTTGGTATTTTTATTGTACGTTTTTTAATTGTTTTACTGCACGAAATCCGAGCTTTAATATTATTATATTTCTGTTGGACCAGAAGCAGATCGGTAGCTGGTGTTCATTTCCGTTCTGCTTTTGTTGGTATCAGTTTTACTCTTAGGAAGAAAATCACCAGGGAGAATGCACACTGTGATTTTTTAAAAATTTACACACATTACGATTATTAATATAATATAAAATCAATTATTATTATTTGTATAAAAAACAGCTGTTAGGAGTGAAGCAACTTAATTAGTGAATAAATATAAAAAGATGGAACTGGTCGTATTTTGTTTTAGAAACGAAATGTGAACAACCTATGAATGAATAACTAAAGGTGACGATCAGCTGTTTTAAATAGTGAGAAACAGTCTAAGTTGTGTTGTGGAAGTGGACAGTCTAGAGAGAGAAGTGTTTTTACGGTTAAGGTGTAGTGAACCAGTCTGAGTGAGAGAAGATGTAGGAGTGAAAATTATTACATTGGAAGTACGTAGAAGAGAAAAGGTCCTTTTTATTTATATGTACATATGCCCAAAATATAAAAGAATTATAAATAGTGACCACTATAAAACAGAAAAAAGACTGATATAGTTTTAAGTAATTACTTTGTAAGATTTTTCTTGTAATTAGATTTTTTATTTGATATTGATATTTTGATTGTATTTATAATGTAGGTTTAGGTAAATTAACTCAATATTTATTCACTTATTCTATGCTATTCATTTCCCTGTGAACCCAGTAAGATAATTTATACATTTGAATTAGATTTTTGCAAATTTAGGAAAACAATATGGTATCTCTTTAGTATCTTTAGAATAAATCCAATTGAAATAGGTAATTGAAATTTTTTAAGATACGTGCACTTTCTTTAAAATTGCAAGTCTTTGAACTTTCGATAATTTTTTTAGGACCCTTTTCGGAAACTAGTGTAAAAATCAAAATTACTAGAATACCAGCTACAATTTCTACAGGAAATGTGGTCATTTTGTTTATTTTATTATTATTTTAGCTTTCTTTTTCTTGTATTTAACATTACATTTTTTTATTATCACAATACATCGCGCTGAGTGAAACTAAAACCAATAAATCTCTAAATGTCAGTATGTTAAATTGCAGGTTTAAGATTAGTTCATGCCTGTATGAGGGGTGGTTTGAGAAAGTATGTTACCCTTCACTCTCTATCCTTGATCCTAGCCAAGTCTATAGGAAATTATACAAAATTCATAGATCCGGTATGTCAGAGTCAGCAGCAATGGCGTAGCAATAGCCCCGCGATGTGGGGTGGGGGGGGGGGGGGGGGGGAATGAAATAACTCATTGAATCGTAGACTGATTACATAAATTCGGCTACTCTGCATTCAACTGGAGAACTAAAATGCATTATATGAAAGAATGATTTGGGGTTTGGTAAACAGTGATGATGCGAGCACAGTTCACATTGTATTGGAGAATGCACCAAGCACTGCTCTCGTATATTCTGGTTGGAATTCCACAGATATAAACAATCCGTTCTGAACTTGAACGACCAGCCACATGAAATAAATATCTGTCAAGAATTCAGAGAATTTCTCGTATTTCCCTTGCAATATTCTATTCATTCATTCTCCAAATTTTTGTCTCTACTATATTACTGGTTTCCTTTTTCAAAGCTTCCTATAGAATGAATGTAATTTTCATTTAATTCTCCATAGGGCGACACCTATTGTTTTTCAGCCAAATCGACCAAAGGGAAGGGGGAGGCTTCACATAAAAACTTCAGTAGATGATGTAATGAATGTATCGACACAAAATTTAGCATGAGGATTCAAGCTCCTAGTATTCTGACAGGGAGCTATGTGCAGTCGACACACTACTTATGTGTCAACTTGAAGACCTCCAGACAGCAGTTGACATGTTACAAACTTCTCTTAACCACGTCTCCAGCTGGTTCGCTCGATGGAAGCTTCAGTTGAACTCCAGTAAAACAGAAGAGAAGATTTTTGCCCTTCGCTGCGGATAAAGGGACTTTCCCTGGAACCCTAAAGATCAGCCTGTCCGATACCCACAAGCAAACACCCGTCTAAAACATCTCTATCCACTCATTAACCGTAACACACCCCTCAAACACTTCTTACACACTGCTCCTGTACAAAGCATTACTTCTCCCACTGTTAACATTCGCCTGTCCGGCGCCAGTCCTTCACTCACAACACGACTACAAACATTTCAGAACAAAATGATTCGTGTGTCTCTGAATGCACCATGGATCATCCGAAACAGCCAAATCCATGAGGAACTGGGAGTTCCTCGGGTCGCAGCCTATTTAAGGTCCTTAGTAGATAACTACCACGGAAGACCAGGCCTGTGTTCTGGAGCAGCCCACTATAATCTTGGCCAGCCTACTCTCCAAAAAAGGCTCAAACCAAGATTGTACAAAGACATTAATATTCAATAATTCCATTTTATATTTTGTGTGAAGAACCAAAATGTTCTGGTCCAAATAAAGTGTGTTGTCAAGTTCTTTGTAAATGAACTATTGATTAGACCAAACTGTGAATTGATTTTGATGGGAGAGCAAAAACCTAAATGAATAATTCGTTCTGGGGAAGTTCACTACCGGTGAATCACCGCCGACTTATTTTTTTTTTTTTTGCCTCATTGAACAGAAAGGGTCATGCAGTCGGCTTAATCCGTTCCTGATCGTGCTTGTACGATTCTGTCGTTCTCTTCGTCCAGTTGGAAATGTTTCGAAACTAATGATAATAGTCATTATGACTCATGCCCGGGTTTTAACTACGATCTTTCGTCACTCTGGTGGTCATGAGCCCGACTCTACTATGGGAGTCCTGAATTTTGCCTATCCTAAATTTTTATTCACCTAGGGCAGGGGTCTTTAATGAGTACCTGACAACGAAGAACGGCGTGCTTAATTTTATTTTACCTCCCATATAAAATAAACTAAGGGCCTCTGCCGGGTTTCGAACTCACAATCTTGAGCTCAGAAGGCAAGCACGAAGTGGTCTTTCTCGTTTGAATCAGGTTACAGTCCGAATTCAGGCCTACCGAAGTATCTCCTTTGTATATTTCCCCCAAACTGTCCCAACTGAAGGCAACGTTCCTTCTGTTCAAGGCTGTGTCCGTGTCCTCGCTCAAAACCTACTCCATACTTTCTTCCCAGTCAATGAATTTTTACATATTTTTTTTATATTCCTTCCAAATAAAATCGAATTTGGTACCGGTTGTCCTTCTACATTGTCAAATTTCTTCAACTCAGCTGAATTTATATAGCCTACTTAAAAACTATGTCATGAGACGTAGAGTATATAATATATACTCTACGTCTCATGACATAGTTTTTAAGATTAGCCCGAATATCAACCAAACGCTGTATCTTTATACATTAGTAAGATATTATCCTACTAATATATAAAGATACAGCGTTTAGTTGATGTTCGGGCGAATCTTAAAAACTACGGGACCTATTTTCAATATTTTTTTTCTATGAATTCCTTACGTTATCGGCCAAAAAAAATCCTATTTTACATTTTTTTAAAGAAAATATTTGATTTTTGTATATATAGTAACGATAGCCGTAATCGAATCTCAATAGTTCTCTTTTTATGGTTCCGAATACGCTACATATATGAAAGAGCCGGTTGAGAGGAGTAGTTAACGTAGCATCGATAGGCTTAATCGAATCTCTAAATAGTTCTCTATTTATAGTTCGGAAGATGGAAAGTCTATTAACGAGTGTTTGTCCCTGTTTATTGTGTTTTCAATTTCTTTAGGCATGAATGTCAATTCAACTTTCTATAAATTTATTCTAACATAAAAGACTTTGTCTTCTGTGATAATAATAATTATTATTTTAAAATTATTTTAAATGTTTATCTTTCTATAAATGATAAATAAATAAAAATATAAAAAACAAAAAAAACTAAAAACAAAAAAAAAACATTTTTATCTCTACTCATTAAAAGAGAAACAAAGCATATTATATACAAGGTTTATATAATGTGCTGGTATAGCCGAGGTTTGAGTCGCCTGTTGGGGGTGGTCCGACCGAGGGTGAAGAAGGTAGCGGCCGGCACATCGACAAGACCATCGTGGAACTGCTGTGTGACCTGGGTGATGCAACTTCCGGCACTCCCAACTCACGCCGGATTTGACTGTTTCGGACGAACCAAGGGGCCTTTACTGCCAACGGAGAACCTTGTTTTCGAACTTCCTTAATTTGTTAATGTTTGTTTTGCTGGCCCCCAGCCAGACAGGGCAAGCGTATGTGAGCAGTGGTCGGAGTAATGAGGTGTAAAGAAGTGTAGTACATTTGTGCTTGAGTGGAGTGTTTCTGTTTATGAGTGGGTATAATTGTGTCAGTCGGGTGTATGCTCGTGTGAGTTGTTTGTTTATGTGTTGGGTCCAAGTAAGTTTAGTGTCGAAGTGTATGCCGAGATATCTGACTGTTTGGTCATTGGGTGTCCAATGTATATCTGTATTGTTGACTTTAAGTGGTGTTAGTGTGTTAATGTTAATTTTACGAAGTGAGAAAACTTTGGCCTCCGTCTTGGCAGTATTGAGCTTCAAGTTCCACCTGTCGAACCACTCTGTCACACTCTCCACACTCCGCCGTAGGGCCACCGCGGCCAAAGACAGATCCTTGTGTTGAGACACAAGCATCGTATCGTCGGCATAAGTAGCCAACAGCGTAGATGGAGAGTCTGGCATGTCGTAACAGTAGAGGTTGAACAGTATCGGACTTAGAATTTCCCCCTGTGGTACTCCGGAATGTATGGACGTCTTCCCACTGATGGAGGAGTTCACTCTGACCTGAAAAGTCCGTTCAGAAAGGAACCCCAAGATGATCCGTTGGAGGTATAGAGGAACTCCCGTACTCCAAAGTTTGAAGGTAAGGCCGTCGAGCCATACGCTGTCGAATGCAGTAAATAAAAATATAAATAATAATTAATAATAATGAAATATAATAACATAAACAAAAATAATAAATAATAAACAATAAATTACCACATTTCCTGTAGACATTTTATAACTGGTCTTCTATTTAATTTTGATATACAGTAGTTTCTCGAAAAGGGCCCTAAAAAAATATCAAAAGTTCAAGAAGTGCAATTTTTAAGAAAGTGCACGTATATTTTAAAAAAAATCCATTAACCAATTTTTCATTTGGATTTCTAAAAAGATGCCATCTTGTTTTGTAAATTTTGCAAAAATATAAATCTAGTTAAAGGTTTTTTTCAATGATCTTCAGGGAAAATGAATAGAATAGAATTTACGAGAAGAAATAGTTTGGGTTTATTTTTTTAAAATCATCTACACTATAAAATTAAAAAACTAACATTGAAACAAACAAAAATCAAAAGGAAAATCTTAAAAACTAAATTCTTGAAACTAAATCTTTTTTTTTGTTTTATATTTTGGCCATTCTTTAAATTTAAGTTATATATTTCTGGGCATATATCCTGTACATATAAACAAACAACAGTACCTTCTTCGCGGATCAATTTCACAGTCAATTCACTTCTATTTAGTACACATTAAGCCTAAACACAACTTTCCATTTTCACTCAGACCGTCTCCACTCAACTCATGCCTCGACTCTACTCTACACACACTAAAAAACAGCTGATGGCCGTGTTTTGTTTTTTTACTCATTTGTTTTAAAAGAAATTGGCTTTTTATAGAAAAATAAATATAATTAATTTCTTCATATTAATTATTTAATCATTTTAGTGTGTGTATTTTTTTTTATACATCACACTTCCCACTGTTTTATTTCTGAATAGAATCGGTAGCGTCATCATCAGTGGTACATCCCACTCACACAGCACAGCGGATAAAGGACATACTCCCCCCATTTCATGTACGATTAAATGCATTTTTCCAACTGGTAAGAGGTTCTGTGAACAGAGAAGCAAGCAGTTCGTGTACCTTCGATCCTAGCAGTACGTGACAAGGGTACCCAAGTATATAGCGATGCAGCCTGTAGCTAGGAAACGTTATATTTATTTGGTAACTGTCAGGTCTGTGGGTGCTCAAGTTCTCTCCACCGCAAACAAATTGATTCAACTCGCTTCCGACCTCTGCTAACTTCTCAATGATAAATTGGCTCAGAGGTCAGTAGAAATCATCTCCCAGTCCCTCAACACACCTTATATTGTACTATCTTCAATTTTGAAGTTAAAGTATCAATTATTGTTGATTATATGATAATAATTATTATTATCAACATTGAATCTATATAATTTGCTATAAATAAATAAAACAAACTAATTTTTACTTTTTAATACCTGTAGGATGAGCAAACTACAAATCCTATCCTCTAGGTGAATAAACCTAGTCAGGCAAAATTTAGGAGTCCCAGAGTGGAGTCAGGCTCATGTACACCAGAGCGCTCTGGTAGTAGGCGATATGACCTCGTAGTTAAAGCCCGGGCATGTTACAATATCTAACCAACCTATAGTATAAGAAAGACATGTGATCGTGCAAAAATCCGAGGTCGAGATTTCACCGGATTTTCATGTTTCAACGAATTTGCATTGTGATAATTATTAAAAATGTTAAATAAAATATAAAGGTTAGGTTTTATGACTCATGCCCGGGCTTTAACTACGAGGTCATATCGCCTACTACCAGAGCGCTCTTTCGTCACTCTGGTGGATATAAGCCCGACTCTACTGTGGGAGTCCTAAATTTTGCCTACCCTAAATTTTTTATTCACCTAGGGCAGGGGTCTTTAACGAGTTCCTGACATTGTACAGGCTCGGGACCATCGCTTAACGTCCCATCCGAAGGACGGCGTGCTTCAGTTTATTTTACCTCCCAGATAAAATAAACTAAGGGCCTCGGTCGGGTTACGAACCCACGTTCTTGAGTTCAGAAGTCAAGCACGCATACCACTGAGCTACCGGCGCCCTCAATAAAATATAAATATAAAAATAATAATTGAAATAATAAAATTAAATAATAAATATTACCACATTTCCTGTAAAAATTATAGCTGGTCTTTTATTAAATTTTGAGTTCTACAGTAATTTCCGAAAAGGGCCCTAAAAAAATATCGAAAGTTTAAGACGTGCAATTTTGAAGAAAGTGCATATATTTAAAAATAATTTAAATAATAATTATTTCATTTGGATTTCTTTTAAATATAATAATGAGATGCCATATTGTTTTCCTTATAAATTATCTTACTGGGTTCACAGGGAAAATGAATAGCACAGAATAAGAGAACTAGTTAAACCTACATTATAAATAAAATCAAAATATGAATATGAAATGAAAATCAAATTATTTACAATAAAAAAAAATCTTACAAACTAATTTCTGCATCTCTAGTCTCTTTTCTTTATAATATTGTGACCATTCTTCAATTTAATGTTATTTTGGGCATGTAAACATATAAATAAATTAGAGAGCGCCGGTAGCTCAGTGGTATGCGTGCTTGCCTTCTGAGCTGAAGAACGTGGGTTCGAAACCCGACCAAGGCCCTTAGTTTATTTTATCTGGGAGGTTAAATAAACTTAAGCACGCCGTCCTTCGGATGGGACGTTAAGCGATGGTCCCGACCCTGTACGATGTCAGGTACTCGTTAAAGACCCCTACCCTAGGGTGAATAAAAATTTAGGACTCCCACAGTAGAGTCGGGCTCATGTCCACCAGAGTGACGAAAGAGCGCTCTGGTAGTAGGCGATATGACCTCGTAGTTAAAGCCCAGGCATGAATCATAAAACCTAACCTAACCTATAAATAAAAGTACCTTTGCGCGTCTACTTCACTGTTTACTCTTACATGGTTCACCACATTTTAAGCCTTAAAACACTTCTCTCTCTGGACTGTTCACCTCCACATCCTAACTTAGACTCTCTCACACTATTTAAAACAGCTGTTTGTCGTTTTTTGTTTTTCATTCATTGGTTTGTTCACATTTCGTTTTAAAACAAAATGCGGCTAGTCCATCTTTGTATATTTATTCGCTAATTAAGTTACGTCACTCCGAACAACTGTTTTTATACAAATAATAATAATTGATTTTTTAATTAAAATTAATAATTTTACACAAATTTTACATGTATGTAATTTTTCTTTTTTACGTCACAGCATATGTTTGACTATTTTTGCGCCTGAGTGTGTGTAAGAGACTGAAACTTTGTGATCGCTCTAACTCAGAAATGGTTGAAGCTATGAATTTAAATATGAAATGAAGATATCACATCGCTGAAATCGGACCAAAATAGATATATTAATGAACTAATCAAAATTCTTTTCAAAGCAAAGGTGTAGAGAAAGCTGAAAGAGACCTTTAAAGACCTACCACCAGAGCGCTCTTTCGTCACTCTGGTGGGCGAAAGCCCGACTCTACTTTAGGAGTCCTTAATTCTGTCTACCTAGGCAGGGTACTATCGCATAGGTTCGAGGCCATCGCTTAACGTCCCATTCGAAGGACGGCATGCTCAAAGTTTTTTTCATCTCTCACATAAAAAAACTTGAAAGTCCTTGGCCGGGTATTACTGTGCGGTATTTCTCTACTTTTTACAAATAACTTTCTCACCTCTCTCAAATTCATTTTCATTTGGTACAATTTGAGATGCCGTTGCTAACCCCAGAATGATACATTGACCAGGGTCAGTAAGAGTTCATTTGTCAGTTCCACTATAAGCTTCCTCCGACGTACATCAACACTTCAATTAATTGTAAGAAACACTCCTCAGAGAATGGGCTCAGATTGGCTTTTTCAATCAACGTTAAGTAGCCAGAAAGAACTTCCCAGATCATTTATTGTGAAAATCCCTTTCTTTACTCCTTTCAGATGCCAACGTTTGGCTAAATGACGGAATAAACATTTATTCCTCATAGGAAAGTAAGAATATAAACATAAGAGATATGTCAGCCTTTATGCCTATGTGGTATATCTGTCTATATCTGTATTATCCTATCTGCCTATCTACCTATATGTCTTTCAGCCCTTCTGACTATCTGCCTATCTACATGTATTAATACCAGCCTACATGTCTATTAGCCTTTCAATCTATCTGCCTATATGTCTTTCAGCCCTTCTGACTATCTGCCTATCTACCTGTATTAATAGCCTTTCAATCTATCTGTCTATCTGCCTATCTACCTATATGTCTTTCAGTCCTTCTGACTATCTGCCTATCTATCTGTTTTAATACCAGCCTACATGTCTATCAGCCTATCTATCTACCTATCTACCTATATGTCTTTCAGCCCTTCTGACTATCTGCCTATCTACCTGCATTAATAGCCTTTCAATCTATCTGTCTATCTGCCTATCTAGCTATATGTCTTTCATCCCTTCTGTCTATCTGCCTATCTACCTATATTAATACCAGCCTACATATCTATCTGCCTATCTTACCTATATGTCTTTCAGCCCTTCTGACTATCTGCCTATCTACCTGTATTAATACCAGCCTACATGTCTATCAGCCTTTCAATCTATCTGCCTATCTACCTATATGTCTTTCAGCCCCTCTGACTATATGTCTATCTGCCTATTTACATATATGAGGTATGTCTATTAAATGACGAGACTGTGATTCCACCTTATAAACAAACCTATCAGACTTTTTATCTGTCTGTCTGCTTTTCAAACCATATTTATATGAGTCTATATTTCTTTCAGCCTTTCGGCCCATCTATCTACCTTATCCCTTATCTGCGTATCTACCTAATCCCTACTTACATTTTGAAAGCTACTGAACCTAATTAAATGAAATTTTACACAAAAGGGAAGAGTGAGAAAGAAAAAAAAAAAAGAGGTATAATACAAAAGTTTCTCCTTAATTGGCCCTCAAGAAAATTTTCCCGACTTCTCTCTTCCTTTAGGAAAAATCAACAATGCTAGAGGTAATCAATGAAATTTTCTTTATTTTATTTTTTGTTTTTAGGGTTAACATCGCTTCAACTACCTCAGTTATTAGCGAAGGATTATTTATAGATAGATTATCCCATTCGAAATATCTCAAATTTTTATGTTTGGGCTTATGTGCGATGCATATTAGCCGTGACTTTTAAAATGGTGTTACCTAGCGTCATCCATGGCCCCGGGAGAGATCTACGAAATAAAACTCACTCCCGGACGGGATTCAAACCTGCAAACCACGGTTTGCACGGCCACTATGGCCCTCACTAAAATCTTAATTGAAAAAAAGTCGGTGGATTTTCGATGGCATATTCAAAAAATTGATTCGAACTATTGGTGTGTATGATAGGGAAACAGTGGTGAGGAGGTTCTCCAGTGTTTGTTTAACTTTACGTGTTTCCAAGACGTCGCTAATGGAGAAGTGCTTACTAGCATATAATCACTCCCCCCCCCCCCCCCCCCCCCACCTAACGCCGTTGCAGCGAACCAAGCGTCCAAAGCGGGTCTTATACTTAGGAGTGTCGTCAGGTTGGTCGATGCCTTCCCCTTGTAGTGCGCTGGCATCCTTTGGAACTAAGTCGGTTGCAGGTTTCGAAACGGTAGAGTCAGCCAGAAGGAAGACAGGTTTCACTCGATCGAGTTCAAGTGTTACCTGACGATGGCATAAGTGGATGCGGCAGGTCTTGTCCTTGCTCTGTAATACCCGGTGCCGTTCCTAACGCGGTTATATCGCTACACAGCTATCAATTGAAATTCAAACGTGGATACCTTGGCTCAGAAGCCAATCAATGTGTAATCAATGAAGATTCTGTTAGCACTAGGCAAAGATAACCCATTTACAATGATCAACTGTTATAATTATCAATTAATCATTGAGAAGCGCACCTTTAGGCCGATGACAATGAAAGCTAATGGTATCTACAATTGGAACAAAGGAGCTGAATGACAAGGGTCTCATCGTTCTAATTGTTCTTGGTGTTGCTCCGGAGTAACTTTACGTCCATTCATCAAATCAATGTGAAAATATCGATAATATGACTGTAAGCAGACTCACATATCCGGAATAGAGTTACCGGTCATCTGAAACCGAATTATTACTGTTTATCCGCATCCATGTGTCACCCTCTCCTTAATCCTGTTTCTTCTTGCGATTTCTGGCAAAAAAAAATAGTACTACAGTAAACTCTCGATTATCCGCAGGCGGTTTATCCGCTTTGCGGATTATCCGCGGTGCCTGTAGGAGGCATTTTTATAAAAAAGGAAGGTTTTGAAACCGAAAATTATTTCACAAAAAATGAAATAAAGTTACTAAATACATACTAAAACGAAATAAAAATAGTAAATCACAAATATACATACAGTTCAGTACACTTAATAATGTATGTACAGTACAAAACGTTTATGTAGTTCAGTATTACTGTGCAGTACATATATCGGAATATACGTAGTGTGTGCTTGAGCAGTTTTGGACGCGACTAGCGGCACTGCAGATGTTTGCTTACTTAGCGTGCGAGTGAATCGCCTGACCAGTGAGTCATCTGCACGTGATGCAGCATTAGGACACATTGACAGCATTATTCAATACCTTGAAGAGCAAGACGACGCATCACTTTGTGAAAAGATGGTGTTGAGAAAACTCAAATCACAAATAAAGATAAAGTGTTTCACTACGAAAAAGCAAAAGCAAATGACTGACTTTTTTGTTAAACAGTAAACATGACTTTTTAATAACCTACATGACATTGATTGAGTTTTGTTATCAGGTACGTCCTTTTATTGTATAATAAACTTATTTAAAGCACTACTTGTGTGTTGTTTTTTTAGTGCCTTCGGCCTTTGTTTAACCATTATCGGCAATTTGCGGCTTATCCGCGAAATTCGATTATCCGCGGTATCCACGCCAGTCAATCCCGCGGATAATCGGGAGTTTACTGTACAATCAAACTAAAACCAATATATAGGAATTTGAGTTTTCAGCTGCAGGTCCAGTGTGTGTGTGTGTCTGTGAACATGATAATTCTCGATAGAATGAACGTATCGATGACAAATTTTTGTATAAAAATATTTTTATACACCTATTTTCATATGTGAAATATTTTTAGATTTGTAATCTGTATTTTATAATTTATATTTTATTTTTTGAAAATATTTTTATTTGAATTCTTATTATTATATTATTATTGTTTTTTTTTTTAATATAAATATATTTTCCAAGTAATTGCACTTTTCCGCACGTAAACCTGCCTTTATGTGATGTTCGGGGTTATATACGAGTACATACTTCGTATGTACCTAAAGGTGAGATACCTAAATCGAATGACATAGCCAAGAGTTAGTTTCCTTGTGTACTATGTAATTGTGTATCAGCTCATTATGTGCTTGTGTATCAGCTCATTATGTGTATTAGCTTCAGCTGTTGTTAAAGCCTATGTTAACTGTTTTAATCCGGTCTCGCAAAACCATCGGTTACTCGTTAGTGACATGGATACCTGATTTACAATGTTAATCAAGCCATGATAATGCTCGATTTAATAATAATGCACAGGAAGGTTACTCAGAAACTCTCTGTATACTCATCTAACGTTGGTGAATCACCGGAAAAGTACTTCCCCAGCACGGATTAGTCAATTAAGTTTTTGCTTTCTCCAAAAAAGTTTTTGCTTTCTCCAAAAACATTTTTGCTAAAAATCATGTTGAAAATCCCTCTGATCCTCTCCGTTTCCTTCTGCAACATAAATAAGGGTCTTCCTTTTAGGGTTTTGAGATTACATAAGACATTTCGTGAATATACAAGTTCCAATCAAATACACACAATCACACAGACATTATCGAGAAAAATGATCCAAATGTATTCAGGTGAATGTTCAAACAACATTATATATGATAAGAAGACGGACCATGATGAATCTATGTATACAGTAGAACCTCTATAAGTCGAACATCAAGGGAGACGCCAAAAAATTCGAGTTATAGAATTTTCGACTTATGGAGGATTTCGACTTAGGCGGATTTTGATTCGACTTGTAGAGGTTAAGATTCATTCTAACTAATTTTGAGTTTGAGAGGTGAAATAAATAAAAATTCAAGTTACAGAGGTAACAAACATATTTATATTTATTATAAATCAACATTATTTCAAAACATCCTTAAAATAAAAAATACGTAGTATATGTAGGTATTAAAAAAAGTCAGTAATTTTTTTTTGCTTTAGATAATTGGTAATCCTATTCATTGTATACTCCTAAATTGTTTTCTAAGAAACAATGGTGTACATTGTCAGCAAATTCTTAAAGTCGGTAACTTATTTTTCTTCGAGCTATAGAGGTAATAAGTTTCAAATAATCGAGTTGTAAAGGTTGTAAAATAAAACATTGCTATGTTCGAGATACAGTGGTCCAATTTATTTTTTCGAGTTATAGAGGGAAAATATGTACCAAAATGGCTTGTAGGGACTCACTGATTATTTCGACTAATAGAGGGTTGAGATTTCGAGTAATGGAGGTTTTGGGGCTTGAAGGGAAAGGAACAAAACTTTTTTTTCGAGTTTTGGAGGTTTTTGACTTATCGAGGTTCGACTTAAAGAGGTTCTACTGTAATATATAAATAAAGGTATGGGATACATGGATTGATCGTGGTCCGTCTTCAGATCACATACTCGGACATGTGACTCAAGATTTGATATTGACCTGAGGCCTCTTTTACGTTATAGGAATATTATTCCTTTGATGAAAGCCACAACTAATTTCCATACTCTTTCTACGTCCCCAGTTATATGAAGTATAGGTGAAGTTATGTAGTCATTAGTTTCCCATAACCAGTTATGCCAGTTTGAAAAGAATTTTTTAAAGGATAAAGATACGTAAAAACATGGTTGGTATAAGAAAGTTCTGTTATGGTCACATCACATATTTAGTTTTTGTCTGTCACAAGAAGAATTGGGGTTTCCTCAATTCTCCCCTTTCCCCCAAAAAAATACAAAAGATCGGAAAATATTTCTTTTCTTTTCCCCAAGTCTAAAAATGATGTGGTTCCCCCTCTATCGTGAGTCTGCGTGTCATTAACGAGTAGTCGTATGTTCCTTTCACCAACCACTGGAGTGTGACTTAATTCACACAAAGAAGGACCTTGGACATGAGGAATTCAAGAAATGTGGATTGAAGAGTATGTACCACGCAACCATACCTCAATTCTGGCAATATTATATGCAGATATTTTCAAAAAATAATAAAATAAAATGAGTCTTGAGCATGTCGTCCTTCGGATGAGAAGATTCGTCAGGTACTCCCCACAAGATCCCTAACCTAAGTGAATAAATCTAGGTAGGCAAGATTCAAGACTCCCACAGTAGAGTCGGGCTCATGACCACCAGAATGACGTAAGATCGATATGACTTCGTAGTTGAAGCCCGGGCATGATCCACATGATTATGAATGTTTTAAGTTTCTAGTTAGTTATTGTAACTCATGTCCGGGCTTTTAACTTTGAGGTCATTCGTCGCTCTGTTGTTAATTAAGTTAAAAACCTTAAATTCCGATTAAAACTCAACATCAAATTTCTAACCAGTTAGGTAGGTACTTAACTTTTTGATAAGCTAATGCAGTTATTCCTAAACTCATGGAATATTTAAGGAATGCATATAGAGGAACGGAGTAGATCTTTCTGCATTTCTGGCTTCTCGGGGAATGTTTGTTTTTACCTTCTTGTATAATACTGTATATTTAGTGTAAGGAAGAATTGTAATGGTGTAAAATTCAGATCGAATTTTCAACGGAATTTCAGGGAAATTTCATTGTCCCGTGAATACGTTTTGACCATTTTCATAGTGTATTTCTGTGGGATTTGATTGAAATTTTGTGAGTTCTCTAACCCAAGAAACGATTGTAGATATGAACATAAAATTTGAAATGAACAAACCACATATACCAACAAATTTGTACAATTTTTCATATTTATTTCTTTTGAAATTTTTTTCTGAAATTCAAGCTTTTAAAAATGCGGAGAAAGACTGTTTTGGATAATAGAAACCCATATATATAATCGAAATCTATTTCAGCTGTACGAATGAGTGTGGATAAATTCATAAATATTGAAAAACATTGAAGTGATTAATTAATGAAATTTATGAACGAGGGCGCCGGTAGATCAGTGGTAGGCGTGCTTGCTTTCTGAGATCAAGGTCTTGGGTTCGAAACCCGACCGAGACCCTTAGTTTATTTTATCTGGGAGGTAAAATAAACTTAAGCACGCCGTCCTTCGGATGGGCACTAAGCGATGGTCCTGAGCCCGTAAGAGAGACTCCTGCCCTTCGGTGAATACAAATTTAGGGTAGGCACAGTTTAGGACTCTCATAGTAGAGTCGGGCTCCAGAGTGATGAAAGAGCGCTCTGGTAGTAGGCGATATGACCTCTTAGCTAAAGCCCGGGCATGAGTCATTATTACTAACTAAATAACAATAACTAACCAAACATCTATTGAAAAATAATTATTTATAATGCAGTAAATACCTACACAAAGATCTGATAGGCACCCAACAATAAAAATCGCATGGTCTCTCCATGGTTTGCGGGTTCGAATCCCGTCCAGGAGTGAGTTTTATTTCGTAGATAGAACTCCCTCCCGGGGCCATGGATGTCGTAAATAATTAGATAACACAGTGGCATGACTAATAATATGCATCGAACATAAGGCCAAATAAAAAAAAAAAGCCTTAGTTTGCAGTATTTTTTATTCCTCATCTATTATTTATTATAAATTAAGTTTTTACAATCACCTTCAACCTAGGTCTCGTTTGCTCAATTTAGCTTAAAACTATAATATATCTGAAAAATGAATCCCATAAAATGTATTTTCAAATTGTTGAACCAAGAGTGATTGGGGGTTTTGAAGTTTAAAACCCCAGAAACTTCGATACACTTAATAGTTTTTCTCATCATCAGTAAGAGGATATGGCTGAGAAAGGGCTGCAGTTTCAATGAGAAGTTTGCTGGCCCCGACCTGCCGTATAATCAGCCGAAGGGAGAGTCGATAAGGGAACTTTATCTCACGCTAGAGCCCCGTCCACCGACCATCTATTGGCCCTGATAACAGAGCCAAAGTCTCGAAAATAGTTATTTTCAGATCCTCCATGTTCCTTGGATAATTGAAAAACAAGGAGCTCCTTCTCATCAGGACATGACTTTCTAAATATATATGCTGGGCGGAGTGGCGCCTGCACCTAGGGACCTAAGCATCCAATGCTCTTATCCCTTTTCTGGAAGCGCTTGGCTAGCTAGAGACCTAGACTCCCAGTTTCTTTAGCAAATTCAAGAATACTCCCGTGATCTAATAGTCTAAATTTTCCTCTAAAAGTGGGCGCCGGTATAATAAATAATAAAAAATTTATGTCCGTTAAACCAGGTAAGTTAATATAGACGTTACGAGGGCGGGATGTGGTAATGTTGATGTTTGAATTACACAAGGCAGGTATATTTGATAGAAACACCTGTTGAGAGATTTCTGCTCAAATGAATGGAATGCCAATATTTCAGACGAGCCACACTCAAAATTCCCATTCAACTATGAATAATTCAAACCTTCCTCATTTCTCACTTATATTATTACTTTCTTATATAGTTTAAGAATTGTGTTTCAAGGTCACCTGAATACGTTTTGACCATTTTCTATTATTTCTTTGTGAACGTTCTAACGCAGAAATTATTGTAGCTATGAACTTTAAAATTTGAAATAATGATGTCACACATGCTAACTTAGATCTGTATTTATTTATTTCCGTTAAAACAATTCATGGTAATAGGATACGTCAAAAGAATGTATACATTAAGATCACTTATAAATTAGATTTATAACTACTACAGTCTAACACACGTATGATTAGTAGTAATAAAAAAACTATTAAAAAAAGTAAAATGAAATAAATAAAAACTGAATAAATACTTAAAAATATATGAGTATAAAAAAAATTAATACATAGTCACATTAATAATAAGTAGACACATTTTTCAATTTAATAAAAATTAAGATATAGAAATTAATTATTGTGGTTTAAGGGCAAAAAAAAAAAAAAAAAAAAAAAAAATATTAATATTTATATCTTAATTTTTTTTTTTGTATATTTGTCCATTTTCGTATATTTATTCACTAATTAAGTTACTTCACTCCTAACAGCTGTTTTTATACAAATAATAATAATTGTTTTTATAATATATTAATATGTAATTACAATGTTTGTAATTTTTTTTACATCACACCAGTCAACCAGTTTGGTTGAAAATCAATAAGTGACATCCTTGTGTCGATATACTCCATATTTTTTATTGTTATTTGTTATTTTTTATATATTTATATTTATTATTTGTTACAGTATTTCGCACATTGGGACCTGAGGAAGAGACGTAAGAACGTCCCGGAATATCATCGTGATGAAGACACCTCCGGAAGAGTAGGTAATAAGAAATATTTAAATTTTTTTGTTTAAATTTAATTTTTATTAAATTCAAACATTAATATCTATTAATATCTATATCTTATTATTTTTTTTTTTTTCGCCCTTAAACCACAATAAATAATTTCTATATCTTAATTTTTATTAAATTGAAAAATGTGTCTACATATTATTAATGTGACTATGTATTAATTTTTTTTTATACTCATATATTTTTAAGTATTTATTCAGTTTTTATTTATTTAATTTTACTTTTTTTAATAGTTTTTTTATTACTACTAATCATAAGATATAAAAAAGAAAAAGAAAACTAACTATAACAATATATAAAAAAATAAGAAAAAAATAAATATATATTATATATTAATCAATTATAAATGAATAAATAAAACAATAACGTACATTCGACTGACCTTTTAACTTCAAGAAGTGGGGCAGGGCATTAAAAAAATTAATTTCTCTATTAGTTATACTTTTTTCAAAAAGAGAAGAGCAATGTTCAGTTATTCGAAAGTCTTCTCAGTATCTCAGTGGTATGTGTGCTTGCCTATTGGCAAGATCGGGAGTTCGAAACCCGGCCAAAACCCTTAGTTTATTTTTCCAGAGAGATAAAAATAAATCATAATTCAACCTAATTAACCTATGTACATTTCAAACAGAAATACCGTTTACTTCTTACCTGTGGGTTAACCGTGATTTTGCTATATCCGCCCCCAAGAGTGTATCAGAATTTCGTATAACTGGTATGGGGAAGTAGAATAGACAGGAAGAGGTGCGTGAATAGATAATACATAGTTTGGGGACAGGTCGCAGAACGGCCATGATCAGGAGACTCGACCTTGGTTCTATAGAAGGAACTCGATCAGGGAACTTGACTATTTCGGCAAATGACTTCGCATCAAATAGTAATTTGGAGACACTAACAACGATGTAGACTCGAATTAATCTCATCCCATACATATCCCATACGTCTACATATCGAAGGTGTCGAACTAATTGAAGATTACACATACCTTGACATTACGTGTTGAGTTCGAGGCGAAATCGTTATTCAAATATTCATTTTATATTAACTATGAACAATTTCTGATCAAGGTTGATTTTTGAACAGTTAAGTAAGAAAATAAAAAAGAAAATTAAATCGGAAAATGTTACCGCAAACTGGGACAAATTGAGTCCGACAGAAGGGCGGGTGCATCGACTTTTCGGTCTTCTACTCGTAGGTGGCAAATAATATGAAAAAATTCGTCGGTAAATCACCGGTTCCAGTTCTCCAGAACTAATTAATCAATTAACTTTTTGCTTCCTCTCCAAAATCAGGCGATCGTTTGCGCTAATATTCAATAGTTGACCATAGGAGTACATTCGAGCTCCTAAACCTCGGAACATGAGGATGAGATCAATCAAATACTGATTCAGGTTTCGAAGAGACTTAATCCCGAACTAGTAATCATCATTCATATACTGATTCAGGTTTTGAGGGGACATAATCCCGAAATAATAATCATCAATCATACACTGATTCAGGTTTTGAGGGGACATAATCCCGAACTAGTGACCATCAATCATATACTGATTCAGGTTTTGAGGGGCTTAATCCCGAACTAGTGACCATCAATCATATACTGATTCAGATTTTGAGGGGACTTAATCCCGAACTAATGACCATCAATCAAACATTGATTCGGGTTTTGAGGGGACTTAATGCCGAACTAGTGACTATCAATCCATAGACTGATTCGGGTTTTGAGGGGACTTAATCCTGAACTAGTGAACATCAATCATATACTGATTCAGATTTTGAGGGGACTTAATCCCGAACTAATGACCATCAATCAAACATTGATTCGGGTTTTGAGGGGACTTAATTCCGAACTAGTAATCATCAATCATACACTGATTCAGGTTTTGAGGGGACTTAATCCCGAAATAGTAATTATCAATCATACACTGATTCAGGTTTTGAAGGGACTTAATCCCGAACTAGTAATCATCAATCATACACTGATTCAGGTTTTGAGGGGACTTAATCCCGAAATAGTAATTATCAATCATACACTGATTCAGGTTTTGAAGGGACTTAATCCCGAACTAGTAATCATCAATCATACACTGATTCAGGTTTTGAGGGGACATAATCCCGAAATAGTAATCATCAATCATACGTCGTCCGGTTCAGGATACACATAAAATTTCGTGTCGATATATTCTTTTTATCAAGAGTTAGAGACATACACATTTAGACAGACAGACATTTTTTTTTTTTCATTTTTGGAATCAGGAAGTTGGAATACATAAACTTCTTGCCCGATTTGGCTGAAAATCAATATGTGTTCTTCTTATGAGGTAGTGGATACAAATTTGGAATCTGCAGTTCCCAAAACATGAAATTCCATTGAAAATTAAACATCGAATATCAGACCAATCACCTAACTTCCCCTATACCTCGTATATCTGTGGAAGTAAAACTGTAAAATAAATATTAAGATGTATTTAAACATCGGAAGGACTCATTATAGTAATTTTGTTTATTACAATTGTACCATGATTGACGTCATGAGGATGACGTCAGTATCACTAAGAGACCAGCAGAAAATAAGCCATTCACACAATTATTTTAATTTTGGTTGTTTTCATTTTTTGTCATTTTTATTAATTACATTTTTGAATGAATGCTATATCCTCTTTCCACTCAGAGAATAAAATGAAAACAATATTTTTATTATATTGCTCTTCAATTAATTTTGGTGGAAACGTGAAATTTTAAAAAATATATACAAATATTTTTTCCTCTCTGCCTTGTCATTAAGGTCCACAGGGAGTGTCAAGTGTAATCGAAAACTGGGTAACCGCCCACGGTTACAGAAATTCTAAAAACGGAATACTTATTAAGTGTCTTGTCATATCATTGAACCGTTTAACCAAGAAAACTAAAATTTAAAAGATTTTTTCATCATGTCATCATCAGTGGTACATCCCACCTACTCAGAAGAGCGGTTAAAGGATAACTAGCCTGGGTTGTACCACTAATGATGACGCTGTTGCGTTGAAAACCGGTTCTGGTCAAAATAAAACAGTGGGAAGGCAACGTCTTTTATTTCTATGAAAAATCTCGTTCCACAACGTCTTACTATGACATATAAAATTTGACAAGTTTTTCTGTCATACAGCAATATAATCTCAAAACAAATTCTGAAAAAAAAAAAAAAAAAATAGTCAACTGCTTCCATTTAAAATACAACCATGTATAGTCTGTTATCTTCGTCTGACGTTTTTTGCTGCTCCAGTATTTTAAGGTAATCACAACAAACAAAAGAACCAATTTGTTAGAATCTTCCGTACGTATGATGCCGACAGTCGAGGTAATACGTGCTAGACAATAAAGCAACAAAATAACAAACAAAAGAACGTACACAGCTGCAGTTGTTATTAATTTCGGCAACTTGAAAGTACTGTTTATTGCTTAGTAATGACGTGTTGTTGTCGTTATTTAGAGTGGGTGTGATGCTACATATGTAGAGTGTATCATTGTATGGACAACAAGGTAAACCAACCAGATTCAAGTAATTTCAATGTTTTAGGGAGTTTGTCGTCAAATCGAGTGGCGTTAAATGGAGTTTACACTGTATATATATTTTTTTTTGTCTAATGTTCGATGCATATTAGCCATGTCACTTGTGTTATCAATTATTTACGACATCCCGGGAGGGAGTTCTATCTACGAAATAAAACTCACTCCCGGACGGGATTCGAACCCGCAAACCATGGTGAGACCATGCGACCAAAGCCCTACGCTCTAGCCCACACGGCCACCAAATGCATATCGCCCCAAGGAATATACAATAAATTATGTATGAAATAGTTTAAAGTAGGGTTAGGTTTAGGTTAGGTTTTATGACTCATGCCCGGGCTTTAACTACGAGGTCATATCGCCTACTACCAGAGAGCTCTATCGTCACTCTGGTGGACATGAACCCGACTCTACTGTGGGAGTCCTAAATTTTGCCTACCCTAAATTTTTATTCACCTAGGGCAGGGGTCTTTAACGAGTACCTGACATCGTACAGGCTCGGGACCATCGCTTAACGTCCCATCCGAAGGACGGCGTGCTTAAGTTTATTTTACCTCCCAGATAAAATAAACTAAGGGCCTCGGTCGGGCTACGAACCCACAACCTTGAGATCAGAAGTCAAGCTCGCATACCACTGAGCTACCGGCGCCCTCAGTTTAAAGTAGGTAATGTTTAAACAGTAACAATTATTAAAATACATTTTTATTATTGGTAGTTTTTTATTAAAACGCATAAAAAATAAAGAGAAAACAAAGAATATGTTATACCAACCTCTTTTTTACAGATAAATTTCCCTCACCCTCCCTTCTCTCAAATTCATTTTACACTCCTCGAGACCATCGCTTAACGTCCCATCCAAAGGACGTTGTGCTTAAGTTTATTTTACCTCAAAGATAAAAAAAAACCTAAAGGCTTTGGCCGAATTTTGAACCCGCGATCTTGAGCTGAGTAAACAAGCACGCTATGTCTGAGATACTCCATAAATACTGATTCCAACACTTTACTTTCATGCACCCAGTAATAAATATATAAAAAAATAATTCTTTGCTAAGCGATACAATTTCAAACATTACTTAAAGATATTCACTGTAGTGAATATCTTAAAGTAATGTAAAATAAATTTCGCTATTTTAAATAGCGAAATTTATTTAAATAAATATATTATAAAAAAAATTTATTTAAATATATTATATTTAAATAAAGCGAAATTTATTTAAATATATTATATTTAAATAAAGCTATTTAATAAGTTACTAGTAAGAAGCAATTTTTCACTAGTAGTTTCATGATTAGTTCATAAATATAAGCAGTATTTTGTAAGCTGTATTTAGGCTCTGAAGTAGAGTTCTTTTGCCCGATTTCGGTCAAAATCTAATCAGATCTATGTTAGAACATTTGACATCTTGATTCCAAATTTAAAATTCATAGCTACAATTATTTCTGTGTTTGAGCGCTTACAACTTCCAATCATATGGCAGTCGCACTGACTGACAACATCACGAAAGTGATCAAAAGGGGTCCTTGACAGGTAAAAAGCCGTTGAAACATCGATCTCTGTTTTTTTCTTTTTTTTTTATTAACAAGTAGATATTTACAACCGTATAAAAATAAATACAACAAGCAAATGTGCTAATAGACAGATAATGGCAATGTCAAAAGGGGAGAAATCACCCAGTGGGGACACTCCCTAGTCACTGATTTACTCTCATTTGTACAGTGGCGGATCTAGAAACAATTTTTTTTTTTGGGGGGGAGGGGGGCTACTTAATCTCAAATATCTTAACAATTTTGTTTTTTTCTAGCCTTATAAATAAATGAGAAAACTCTTTCAAATTTAATTGTAAAATGAACAATTATTTATTTACAATTTACTTTTATAATTTACAATTTGCAATTTACAAACATGAATTTACAACAGAAATCACGTTGTGATTTCTGTTTAAATGATAAAATTGAGTCGTCTCGCTTTTTGTTTGGCGAATCTTTCGATTATATTGTCGATATTAACAGGTGAGTCACAGTCATGGTCTGGTTGAATTGTCCCAATCCCGACACCGCTAGGAAGACCTTGTGCGGTGTCTCGTTGCATGGTGACCCACGCTCGACCCGAGCGTGGCAATGAATCGTTCTGGAAAAAATATTCTGAAGTCATTTTAAACTAAAAATAAAAATTATATATAAAAAAAAATTTTTAAAAAAAATACTTTTTTGGGGTTTGGGGGGGCATGTCCCCAATTGCCCCCCCTTGGATCCGCCACTGCATTTGTAACTAATTACTGTCACTGCTGCTGCTAAGGAAGTCTCTAGGCCATTGACGCTTAAGCCGTCGTTGGGAAAGTATGACAGAATGGAGGGCACGGACTAGAGAATTATTGTGGGAAATGAGAAGGGAAAATATTTTTTTATACTTGGATTTAGCGACTTCGGAGACAAAAGATATGTTAAGGTCAGTGTGAAGAGTTTTATTGGAGATGTAATAAGGAGCATTGGCAATTTTATGAAAGATTGAAAAGATTGGATGCGCTGAAGATTGGAAGTCTTGGCAGAACCCCAGAATTCAAGTCCGTATGTCCACATAGCTTTGAGTACTGCGTTGTATATAAGTCGTTTTGTTTTCAAAGTTAATTTTGATATTTTGTCTAGTAGTCTTAGTAAAAGTTTATATCATCTGTTCATTTCTTGTCTTTTCAGTCTCGTGTGAGGATTCCAAGTCTCCGATATTTATACAATTACAATACATCCTTATATTATACCAGAAGAAAAAGAAAATAAAAATCTGAATTAATTTTCTTTAAAAAGACTAAATTTGTTGAAATGCCGATTCATGAATTTCCAAGGTCTGTTAACGATAGCACAATTTGGAAAGAAATTGCATAAAGATTTGGTTAAATACATGGACAGAAAATAAAGAAAACGTAGCAGAATAAAAGTAAAAAAAAAAAAAAAGATTCCGTAAAAAACATAAAACGATGGGGTAACATAATCTGGAATGTTAACCTTGAGACACATGAGCCGTAAGCTGAGGAAACAGAACTGGTTCATGAGATCACGGTCAACGGTAGATCGAATAACGGACAATTCTCTAGTCATTATATTCTAATAGGCATAATATGGTAATTTTTTGAGAATGGTAAATTTTTCTATAAATTTAGTAAAAGGCAGTATTGTAATCGTGCACAAATCCGAGATCAGGGATCGAAATTTCGAAATTTGAAGGTTTTTAAAAAAAGTTTTGACAACTTTCATGATGATGTCGGTCTGTGCGTTTGTGTACTCTTACTTCAGAAATGTTGAATTAATGAACTAGAAATGAGCTAACTTAGATTTGAATAGGTTTTGACTGAAATCGAAAATGAATTAAGACTACTTAATTTGTGGCCTAAGTACATTTTAAAAGATACTGCTTATATTTACGACTTAATCAAAATGCTTTAAATAAAAGTAGAGACATCTAAAAAGCACATTTCATAAGAAATACGATTTTTCGAAGGTCGTCTACGTTGTATTTAAGTAGTTTTGTTTTTACAGTTAATTTGGATCTTTTGTCTAGTAGTCTTAGTAACAGTTTATAACGTCTGTTCATTTCTTGTCTTTTCAGTCTCGTGTGAGGATTCCAAGTTAATTGTTTGTCGAGTATGAAACCTAGATAGCGAATTTCGTTTTTTAAAGTGATGGGATTGTTGTTTAAGTACACTGGAGGGCAGGTATATTTTCGACGAAGGTGAACTGTGTTTTTGGAAATGTCTGGATGATAGGATTGGGTCGGGATGAGGAGAGAGGATAGCAGTATCATCTGCAAAGATGTGGAGTTGTGTTGATGGATGGGTGGGGATATCAGCTGTGTACATTGTGTAGAGGATAAGACCCAAGATACTTTGTGGAACGCCAGCTTATTGTGAAGAAAAATTTTTTTGTGAAAGATAAGATTTTAGGATTAGCCGATAAATTTCAAATTTCATCAATAATTATTGGCTTATTTGTCACATTAATGTAATGTGGTACATATGACAAAAATCTGACAGAAATTATATATGGCCTTAAAATGTGAAATATGCAAGTGTCTATGAATATCCTGCACGAGAGGGCGCCGGTAGCTCAGTGGTATGCGTGCTTGTCTTCTGAGCTCAAGAACGTGGGTTCGAAACCCGACCGAGGCCCTTAGTTTATTTTATCTGGGAGGTAAAATAAACTTAAGCACGCCGTCCTTCGGCTGGGACGTTAAGCGATGGTCCCGAGCTTGTACGATGTCAGGTACTCGTTAAAAACCCCTACCCTAAGTGAATACAAATTTAGGGTAGGCAAGATTTAGAACTCCCACAGTAGAGTCATGCTCATGCCCACCAGAGTGACGAAAGAGCGCTCTGGTAGTAGGCGATATGACCTCGTAGTTAAAGCCCGGGCATGAGTCATAAAATCTAACCTAATCTATCCTGCACGATTTTTGGTGACCGGTTGATTTGAAGGCAACTTTTTCCCCAAAAGACGAGAAAACAATAAAATAAAATAAAAAAAAATTGCAACCTACGCTTTTGCTCTCCGTTTGATCAGGATAAGAGGGGAGAAATCTTACATCTGTCTTGCTAATGTATAGATAAGGTAAGGAAAATCCCTGAAAACGGCTTGACCGAGGAATGCAGTTGCGATGTAGGAGGGACGTTGAGAGGCGGTGCCGGGTGTGGCAAGGTCGACAGGCTAGCGGCACCGCGAACAAGGACATCCCTCCTTCTGGGTCGGGGAACTTCTTCCTGCCGCTCTTCGCGTCAACCCAAGTCGTCCCTTATGTACTTCCCCAATGCGAATTAATCAATTGCATTTTCGCTCTCACAACAATCCCAATTCGTGTTTACACACTTTTTTTTTATTTTTTCACTTTTGAATTGAGGGAATCGGAAAATATGAAATTCCTGTGGAAATTCGTCTTCGATTTTCTGACCGACTACATAACTTCCCCAGCTATACGAAGATGAAAGGTTGTCAATGAATCATCATCGTACTACAATAGTTGACATATTTAGGCGCTTCTGAATCCTCAAACTAAATTTTATGTCGATACATTCCTTACGTCGGCAGTTTTCTTGTTAAGCCCCTCTAATACTCAATTTTTTTTTGACCAATTTGACGAAAAATCCATAGGTCTCGTTTTTATGAGGTTCAGATTTACATATAGACAGAATTACTTATTCTTGAAAACAGAACTTAGAAACACTATAAATTCCGGTGAAAACGCAACATCGAATTTTCGACCGATTACCTCTATACTTGGTTACTTTGGAAAGTAAAAAGTGTTCTCTTTATCGTACTACATCGTTTTTATTTTTACATTCTCGAAAACTTGCATTTTATTGCAGTATTTTGACTCAAAATTCAGTATTAACACAAACGTGATTGTTAGATACATAGATAGATAAAGATGTTTATTTAAAAAAAAAAAAAAAAAAGTAACTTTAACTACAAGGTTATATCGCCTACTACCAGAGCGTTCTTTCGTCAATCTGATGGATATGAGTCCGACTCTACTATGGGAGTCCTAAATTGTGTCTACCCGGAATTTTTATTCACCTGGTATACGGGGTCTTTAACGAGTACCTAAGATAGTACAGGCTCGGAACAATTGCTTAATGTCCCATCCGAAGGACGGCGTGCTTGATCTACCAGATAAAATAAACTAAGGGCTTCGGCTGGGTTTCAAACCCACAATCTTGAGCTCAGTAAGCAAGCACGCATACCACTGACCTACCGGAGCTCTCTTTTTTTTTGTATATATCTACGAATGTTTATCAATGATAAACAAACGAATTATTGAGAACAAAAAACAATAAAATAAATAAGTATATAAAAAAAGATAAATGAAATAAAAAAAGTATCTAATTAAGTCAAAATAAACAAAAAATAATTATAAATATATAAAAAAAATTGTTATCTGGGAGGTAGGAAAAAACGTGAGCACGCCGTCCTACGGATGGGACGTTAAGCAATGGTCCCGAGTCAGGGCGATCTCAGGTACTCGTTAAAGACCCCTAGCCTAGGTGAATAAAAATTTAGGGTAGGCAAAATTTAGGACTCGATAGTAGATTCGGGTCTACCAGAGTGACGAAAGAGCGCTCCGGTAGTAGGCGATATGGTCTTGTAGTTAAAGCCGGGGCATGAGTCATAATAACTAACCAAAAACAGAAATTACAATTTTTATTGTCATATTGTATCCCACGGACCGTATTGAATAAATACAGGTGTGTCCTGTTCGTGTTCCATTCTGGTATCATCATTGTCCAGTCTTAACTTAATAATGGCGGAATGACTTATGGCAATAGGCCCATGGTCGCTTATAATGTAAAAAGTATGGAACACGCCAGTGCTGCCCCCATAATAACTTAATATATTATATTAAGTTTCGAAGGAACGTGCGAATGATTAAGTTCAAAAATGACAGCGACATTTTTATTAAAGTTGGCCGTTACTTCATACATTTTTATTATAAAGTTTTAAATTTTATTTTCACTCAAATTTAAATTTATTTTATTTTATTAGGCTGCCTGGTGATGAGCCTCGATAGCCTGCTAGCTAATACTAATAAAAATCTGTGAGAAGTCAGACTACATCTTATTTGACAACCTGTGAAATATTCACTTCTCACTACATCAGCCATCTTCATATTAAGCATTTTATATAAAATATTCATTTTAATTTTCTCTACAATTTTTATTTGATGAGATTTTTGATTAGGCCATAAATAGAAGTTTCGTTCGATTTCGGCCAAAATCTAATCAAATCTAAATTAGCACATACAGTAAAATCCTTTTATAACGATTCCTGATCTAACGATTTTCCGGATATAACGATGTCAAACCCGTATCTAGGTTGGTTTGCTATTTGAAAGTGAAGAAATAAATCCGGTTATAACGATGTTAGGTATAACGATATTCCGTATAAATCTATCTAAAACATAAGAAAAAGTTGTTTTTTCATTCCGGTTATAACGATATAGTATGTATGTACATACGCACATACATGTATACGAGCATTATAGAAAAGGGTTTTAAACATGGTTCTTGTTTACTCTTTCCGAGCGCAATGAGTCATTCCATTTCCAAACATACCATTTCCCCCTTGTCGAATTTTCTTCGAACTCCCTTCTTCCCTTCTGGTGCGTATATTCCTAGTTTCAGATTAGTCTTTACTTTGCCTCCATAGGGATCGTGACTTCGGAACTTCATAACCATGTAAGCAAAAATTTATACTTAAAAAAAAGCAAGCAAACTAAAATAACTAATTTTTTTGTGGAAAGTTAATACATATGTAATCATGTGTATACATAATTTATGTATACAGTTACAAATGTATGTAAGTAAATTTTAAAAAGTTAATAAAAAATAAACTTTCTCGTTATGATCATTGTAAAACACCTTTTTTTTCACTAACAAGCCCATACATTTGTATGTAGGTTTAACAGTATGGTTCCGGATTTAACGATGTATTTTTCTTAGTCCCTTGAATATCGTTATAACCGGATTTTACTGTACATCTTTATTTGAATTTTCAAGTATTGCTACAATCGTTTCCGAATTAGAGTGCTCACAAAATTTCAATCATATTGACGCAGACAAAAATGGTAACCAGAGGACTTTAAAACGTAACATTTCGTTAAATTCACTTCAATAGAGACTGAGAGACCTTAGGAAGGATGGTGCTCAGAACTTCCTTGGCGGCCATCTTTAAAGGTACCAAAACGTGTACAGTACAGGACACTGACGGAACTGCTACAAGAAGAATGTCTAGACGGGTGTCTCCCCAGGCGACTTATATAAGGCGGCCCCACCCTACCAAGGGGACCTTGGGACCACTTTCACAGCAGTTCCTGGCATGTCATATCCAAGGTTAAGGCTAATTGGTCGATCCGAGTCGTTCAACCGTCGAAAGGATGTACCTACTTTCCGATGGTACGTTAATCTCCCACTGAGGCCTTATGTCTTTCATCGTTCCTGAAAATAGGCATTTGACTATGAAACATCTTATTAAAATATGACAAAGTTATCCTATTGAGATTCACGGAATCACTATCGCTCGCTGAATATAAAATTTCATATCGATACAATCACTACATCGGCAGTTATTGTCTAAAATATAAGTAGTAAAAAAAATAAATAAATAAAAGACAAAAAAAAAATAATAATAAAAAAAAAAAAAAAAATTGATTAACTTAAATAGATAACGAACACAAGTCACTAAAAAAACTAACAACGAGAGATAACTTTAAAAATCATGTAAAAGTTGGTTCCTGAGCCGATATAAGTGTCACCAATGAGTGAAAGCAAGATGGGCGTAAATGACCATAGCAGTTGAACGCCCTCGTTCCCCAATTTTTCTTCTTCTTCTTCGGCAGTTATTGGAGTTTTTGGAAAATCAATAAGTGTCATCCTTAGCGAGTTCTCGATATAAATATAAAATTTCGTGTCGATAAATTCATTCCATCAAAGATTCTTTAAAATAATTTTTGGAATCAGGCGATCGGGAATTCTGGTCATAACTGATCAACGAATCTCTGATCGATTACGTAACTTCCTTTATACCTAATTTAGCTAGGTAAGTAAGAAATTCCTGTCTGTTTGTGTGTCTGTGAACATGATAACCTGAATGAATGACATTTCGACAAGAAATTTTTTTTGTGTGTCGACAACCCCATGAGGAGAACATCTATTCATTTTCAGCCAAATAGCCAGGGAACAGTCGGACAAGGGGTTGTACTCAGACTCTTATAACTTCATTATGTAATGACGTAATGACACAAAATTCTATCAATTTGGATTCAGGGTCCAATAAGGACGACATCTGTTGATTTTCTCCGAAAAAAGATGTTATGACACTTTGATGTTATGACACTTTTCTGTTTGCTGTATTCTTTTAGTTCAAAGAAAAACCTTCATATATATTTTTAGTTTTCACAAAATAATATTAACTCAGCTTCAGAACAGATTCTTCGTAGACATTTTTCAACCATCACCTCAAAGTATTTCCAAGCAGGCAAGAAGTTAGTTATTAAGACTCATGCTCGGACTTTAACTACAAGGTCATATCGCCTACTACCAGAGCGCTCTTTCATCGCTCTGATGAACATGAGTTTGATTTGAGGAATTTTTTGGAGGTTGTTGTGAGCTGTATTTAATAAAAGACACAGAGTTGTTGTCCACTCACAAGTTTTATTAGCATAGCCAGCTTTCGGTCCTATAAGACCATCTTCAGTGCTAACTACAATAGACAGGTAAAAGTTAAAATAAAAATATATGCATACAAAAACAACATAAAAAAAAATATATATATATATATCAATTAACAAATCAAAGATTTGATGTCACAGTCATTAAAATATCAAGTTAAATAATTCAACAAATATAACAAAAACAATGAAATTTCTTAGGTATAATTACAAAATTTCTTAGGTATAATTACAAAATTTCTTAGGTATAATTACAAAATTTCTTAGGTATAATTACAAAATTTCTTAGGTATAATTACAAAATTTCTTAGGTATAATTACAAAATTTCTTAGGTATAATTACAAAATTTCTTAGGTATAATTACAAAATTTCTTAGGTATAATTACAAAATTTCTTAGGTATAATTACAAAATTTCTTAGGTATAATTACAAAATTTCTTAGGTATAATTACAAAATTTCTTAGGTATACAACAAAACTTACTACTCAACAAAGGTAGTGGAGCTGTACCAGTTTCTGATTGCCACTACACATCTTGGACTGGTCCAGGGGTAGCAGAGAGAGGTGGAGGGGAGAGAATGGAATCTCGAATCTGGTATTAAGATTTTGGAAACTTTGATAAAAATTTCACTTGATTTCCATAGATTCAAGAGAATTCAGCTTTTTGCTTTTTCCAACCCTGTGGAGAATTTGGACCTTGTGCTCCATATGCTGTGCATGGAGTTCCGACACAATGTGTTGCAAAAACCGTGAGTCTTCCCGCCTTAGGTGCTCTTTCACCCGGGTTTTAAAAGATCTACCTGTTTGCCCAACATATGAAATTCCGCAGGCCCGGATTTTTTTTTTTTTTTATGAATTTGACTCTACAGTGGGAGTCCTAAATTTTGTCTATCTAGGTTTTGTTACTTAAAGTTGGGAGGGGTCTTTAACGAGTACTTGACATCGTACAAGCTCGGAACCTAGGGCCTCGTCCGAATTTCGAAACTGCGATCTTAAGCTCAATAAGCCAGCACACTACCTCTAAGCTAACGGCGCCTTATTTTGTTTTATCATTTTAAAAAAAAATTAATAATAATAATAATAATAATAATAAAACTTAAATTAGTTACCATGGCTCATGCCTGAGCTTTAAGGCTAGTACAGACATGCGAGCAACGAACCGAGTACTGTTCGGCTCGTTTTCAGTTTTCAACGAACACACTCCAAGCCGAACAGAGACGAGCCGAGCATTTGGATGCTCCACAACCATACTAACGAACATAACCTGCACAAGTTAACCTGCAGATAACAAATTTACGTTAATTTGTATTTCATTTTATTACTATTCAAAATCTTCAATCAGAAAGTGCTCAAGGTAGGTAGCTACTTACGTAATTAATTTACATATTTGTAGTACAATTAATACGGATACGAATTTATTATGATACGTAATTTATTTTTACATGTAAATTGTTTAAAATGAACACTTTTTTAGGAAAAGTGTTTGAATAATTCCTCCCAAGTATCCATTCTCTTTATTTTATTAAAATGTAATTTGTGTTTTAAATCCCATATGACTGGGTACTGTCTCATAGCCTGAGCAAACTGAATTTGAAGCTCCTGAGACCAGTCTTCAGAAGCCATAATAAAATATAATTTATTGAATAATATTTAAATATATATTTAATTAAAAAAAAAAAAAAAGAACGTGCACTTCCAAAAACCTAAATATTTGAGAAGGTTATAATATTGGTTATAAACAACAGTGCTCGGGTCAAGTCGGGACGGTTCGGCTTGGTACCAGTCCATACACACCGCAGCCCGAGCCGAACATTCCTTTGATGGTTCGTCAAAAAACCGACAAGAGGTGGAGCAGACCCCGAGCCTCCCTTGTTCGTCGAGCGCCTGCGCACTTCATCCCCAGGCATGCACTGACTAATGTTCGGCTCGTTGCTCGCGTGTCTATACGCCTCTTTAACTACAAGGTCATATCGTCTCTTTTGTCGCTCTGATGGACAACTCGATTACTATGAGAATTGCCTACCATCGCTTAACCCGATATTAACAATTTCAAGAGTGTTATGCGCTTACCCCTTCCCCCTCCCTATCTAATCCTCTTTTCCCTATGGCCGACTGAGCTGAAAACAATAGTTGTCTTAAATATGAGATTCTGAATCCACAGAATATATTTAGCTCTATCTAGGTTCGCCATGTTTCCTATAAATAGGATTCCAACAAGATGTCCTCCTGTTTTCGACCCACTGTCCGTCCACCTCCAAGTAATTAGAACTTTTTAAAGAAGAGAAAAAGAAAAAGCAGAAGATGAAACCCGTTTCTTTCGGCAAAAAAAAGTCGGTGAATCACTAGTAATGTACATCCCCAGGACGAACTAATCAACTGTGTTTTTGCTCTCCCTCTAAAAACTTTATACAATTTAAAGGCAACCGTTTTTGGTTACAACCAATGTTTCGAAAGAACTAACCTTTTCCGTGCAATTCAAGGAAACATCTAAAAATGTATCTTTATTTAAGGAATTCGGCATGTATCTTTGAAACCAGGCAACCTGCGAAGAATCGTTTTATACGTTTATCGTTTTATGATGTATATATATATTGTATTACCCAAAATTAGGGGCATTAATTGCTTTAAAATAATTATGAACAGTGAAGTGAAAATAATTGGATTAGAAGACAGGAAGTCTTGGAAGACCGCAACTGTAAGGAGAACCCAAGGGTGGGGAATTGAACCACCAATAGGAGGCACCCAGAAGAGTCCCGGGGGGCGGGAACATGGCTATGAGTCCTACTTCATCAACTGTTCCAGAGGAGAGAGGCCCCCTTCAGCTCTTGTTCCAGCCAACAGTCCAGATCCAGGACTCAGCACCAGACCAAAAAGGGAGATGTGTTGGAGCTCTTTTCAACTTTAGAGACAGACAGCAGAGACTGATCAGTGCAGAACGCCAGAACCCAATAGCCATCGCAACCAGAATCGAACCAAGACAAGAAGGTACCGTGATACAATAAACAATTATAAAGATAAAGTAGGAGTAGTATTTTGAGTTTGTTTTAAGGATTCTGAGCAATAATTTTCAAGTTTGTTACGAATGTTTTTTGTTCATGAATATATATATATATATATATAAACTTAAGCACACCGTCCTTCGGATGGGACGTTAAGCGATGGTCCCGAGCCTGTACGATGTCAGGTACTCGTTAAAGACCCCTACCCTAGGTGAATGAAAATTTAGGATAGGCAAAATTTAGGACTCCCACAGTAGAGTCGGGCTCATATCCACCAGAGTGACGAAAGAGCGCTCTGGTAGTAGGCGATATGACCTCGTAGTTAAAGCCCGGGCATGAGTAATAAACCCTAACCCTATATAATCAAATAAAAATGTCGTAAATTTTATTTCATATATTTTACACCTCTTTGTCATTTTGATTTTTCATAACTGTTAGTCTTGGCGGACCCACGCAACCAAAAAAAGGTAAGAAAGTATTAGAAGCAGATAGAATCATTTTTTTTTTAGCACTTTATTTTATTTAACAATACAAACAATAATCAACTTTACAATATATGAATATTATTTATACAGTTGTGAATACATATTTGTAAATTAAAAAAAAATATATACAGGGGACGCTAACCACTCAACCACACAGCCCTTCTCAACACATAACTTACATAAAGGAAGCTTGGAAAGAGAGAGAAGAGACAGACCTTTCTGAAAGCTGTCTTCGTTAAAGCTTCTGTCAGAAAGACAAACAAGCATTAAGTTAAATATCAAGTGAGGGAGGAACTTACTCCTTATCTTAGCGATAGCTACTATAAGTCCATACATCAGTGTTTCCGCTCTCCTTATAAACCTCTCTTTTCGAAAATTAAATAAAACAAATGATTAAAAAAAAGCAAATCACTGGTTATGTACTTCAAAAATTAATAGATGCCGTTATTATAGAGTTTTAATTTAAGTATAAATTGTCATGTCGATACATTCATTACATCGGCAGTTATTGAGATTTTTGGTTCAGTCCTTCTGATCCACCTTCCCTTCGGCTGATTCCACAGAAAATTTAAAGGTTTCGTCCTTTTGGGGCTTTGAATTTACATATAAAATTTTGTATCGATACATTCATTACAACGGTTGTTATTAGGGTTTTTGAGTTAAGCCTCCTACCTAATCCCCCTAATATTTGGCTGAAAATCAATAAATGTTGCCCTTAATTTTAAATTTATATTTAAATTTGATATTTCGTATTAATTTACTAAATTTGGATTTTCGCGGTCCCTATGTTTAATAACAAGCTAATCCCCACTTCTATTCTTCAATGACATGTCTATGAATGAACACAACAAGTAGCGCATTGATCTGATATTTTATCAGTCGGTAACAATAGGTCAAAGTGGAAGGGACAACAATTGCGGCACTTTATACCGTGCCTGTTTTTTTATATATTTTATTTCGTATTTGTCTTTATAACTAAGTATATTTTTATGTTATAGTTAATTTTTTTTCATGAACTACTAACTTATAATTAAATAATAATAATTAGCTGTCAATTAATTAATTTTAATTAATTAAAAAACTAAAAAATAATTAATTATTATTTTTTTCCTTGTACCTACGACTAATTTCTAATAAAAATAAACTATTTATAATTCATTATATTGTTTGTTAATTTGTACTTTAATAAGATGTTTTTCTGTTTTTCTTTACTTCAATATATGTAATTCTTAAACATTGTTTAAAAGGTTCAATTTTTGTTACGTTTTTTTAAACAATTTTGTATTTTTTTTTTTTCAATAAAGTTTTTAAAAACATTGTTATGCATTCAGTGCGCCTAATAATAACTTTTTGGAGTTGTATTGGGTGCAAAACTGCTGAAAAACTCAATAGTTAAGCATGCGGTACTGAGTGCCGCGCGAGTGTACTAATGTAACAATGAAAGGCGAGTGTACTAGAGTGTTAAGACTAATTAAGACTAATGTATTGTGTTGTAGTCAATATTGCAACTGCAGGTATTAAGAGTATTTGACTGACAATCAATAGGAACTGGAAAACTTTAAATTCTATGAAAAATCTACATCGAACTTTTTTAATCTTCTACTTCGTATAACTAGGAAAATAATATATAGGTACTATAGGAGAATTCTATGCTTAAAAAAATATCGGATGTCATAACGTAATGTTTTTCACACCAACCAATTTAATTTTTAATATTTTTATACATAAATAAATGTTGAAAAGCAACCAACTATCCGCATTACCGTATATCCAAATGATTAATGGTCCAAGTCAGTGCAGTTATCCATAACTGGATTTCTATTGTACACATAAAAAGTTCTTATTGCCAGTACCTGAAATGCAACTGAGGCACGTTGCAAAGTACCATTTTCCAGCTATTCCCGAAGATATAAAAGAATGTCTTTCGGGGCGTTATTATGGCCATTTCTTTGTAAGGTTATGATAACGGTTATGAAAGAAAGATACTATAAAAATACCCATAAATGTACCTATTTCTGCTATATGCCTTTCAGAGAGAAGTACAATGTTTGCCCATAGATATGGTTATAGCTATTGTTAATGTGCTTGGCCTACATTCTGTGAGTACAGAAATTAGTGTACATATATGTTAGTGGTTTCTAATCTACATGTGTATTCGAAAAATCAAGAAATTATTCAGAATATTGAACCAAATATGCGACATCGCCCTCATATATGAAGGACTTAGTTTCAAAACGGGCTAAGTCCACTTTTGTAAATTTTGAGAAAACAACAAATAACTCTCCAGGTGCATGAATATTCAAAAAAATAGAAAACACTATATTTGGCGTATTGCTCATGGAAATAACTTTTAATTTATTACGGCTACTTTTTGTAAGTGAATACACACAGAAAATGAAAATAAATGTTTGGACTTAGCCGGTTTTGAATCTAAGCAAGTTGACTTAGCCGGTTTTGACAACTTGGACTTAGCACTTTCCAGAATAAATAAACGGACTTAGCCGGGTTTGAAAATAAAACACGAATTTGTTCAATTTTGTAGAAAAAAAAGTATTTTTGTTTGCTTATAATTATCGATATTTCAGTTGTATCGTCTGTTTAAATAACACGAAATCCTTAAAGTCACGGTATAATGGGTAGATTTACCTTATTAGATTCAATACTTTTCATAATAATATGCGGACTTCATTTTAGAAATGAATTCTTGGGCTTAGCTGGTTTTGAAAATAAAAATATTGAACTCTGCTGGTTTTGAAAACCAAATTTTTTAAAATTTTTTTATTAATGTTCGTTTAGAAAACATATTTTTTTTTCGACTATCTTTGTTACTAAAAGTTGGGAAATATCTAAAAAACATTTTACTGAAATATCTCCAATTTTTATTTTTTTGGACTTAGCCGGTTTTGAAACTAAGCCCTTCATATATAGTTAGTTAATATGACTCTTGCCCGGCTTTTCAAGGTCATGTAGCCTACTACCAAGCGCTCTGCTCCGATGGACATGAGCCCGAAATTTTGGAAACGCCAAAGGTTTTTCACTTTTCAGATTAAAAACCTAAGGGCCTCGCCGAGATTTCGAAACTGCGGTGTTGAGCTCAGTAAGAAAGCACGTTATATCTGAGCAACCGGCACTCTCCATACATATGTATATTTCTTTTTTTACAATTGTGACTACAGTACAGGAGACATAGGGAAGTAGTAATTCTCTTAAATAACTTTGAGAAATACAAAATGAGGAAGTGATGTAAATTTTGCCTACCAAGGTTTAATCTCTTAGGGTAACAGCTAAATTAGATTTTTTTTTTAAATTTCATCATCATATTATTCGTTTTTTATCACTATCCATTGATACGGTATATAGAAATATATTATAATGCATTAAAAGTGAAAGGTCAAGAATGTTACGAATGTTTTCGTTTGCGTTTTGCAGGGGGGAAAACGCTGCATCTACCTCAAAACGTCCTGCTATAACAACGAGGTTTCACTTCAAAAATGGAAAGTATATAATAGCAATATTGAAAAAATCTGTTTAATTCGAGATAATTTTGTATTATTCACAATGTATTGTACTTTCCGAGCAATATGAAGTATAAGGGAAGTTATCCAGAACCCCATAAGAACGACACCTATTAATTTTCAGCCAAGGGGGAGGGGGAAATTGAGGGAGGCTTAACACAAAAACTCTAATAGCTGCAGAGAAAAGCATCACGCACCCTTAACTTTAGGACCACCAGAGATCAGACCAGTTAAATTGTTGGAGCCATGTACTACCATACCAACAATTATGGATATTTTCAAAATGTGGAAATTTGTCTGGGATTTCTTGTCCTATTTAGGATTGGGAGAAGGAGAGAGCACCCCTAAAGATCCATCCTATTTGAAGCACAAAGTCCTTTGTCTTCCTGAGATAATTCAGTTCCCGAGATTCTATTGTGGATCTGACAAGTACCAGTAAGTAGAAAGCGGCAAGTCCCTCCAGGCTTAATAACTCAGGCTACGAAGGAGCGTACTTAAGCCGCCCTCGTCTTTGCGTGGGATTTACACACAATTTTCATTCATATTCTATCTTCATTAATAATAAATGGGAAGCCAATTTTTATATATAAATCTACTGGTAATATTCCTCCGCTGCACGTATTTATCAATTCGATTTTAGCTCTTGCTCTAAAACCAATCGACTGTTTCGATTAAAAATATATAGTTGACTTACATACAAGGAGAAAACTATATTCTTGCGGCAAGAAGATATCTTCTTGACATTATCTTCTTACAGAATTAAATTAAAAAACATACTACCTCATACTTTGTACTTTACTTTGCCTGGCGCTACGATCCTTGTAGAACCTGGGCCTCCGCAGCGATCTTCCGCCATTCTTCTTTATCCTCGACCTGCTGTCTCCATCTTCTCACATCCATCGTTTTGAGGTCGTCCTCCAGCCAACGTAAGCTGGGTCTACCTCTTCTTCTTTGTCCTCCCGGGTGTCCCTCCAGTATCCTCCTCGGCAATCTGTCTGGCTCCATTCTCTGTAAACGCCCCAGCCATCGCAGCTGCCCCTACTTCCCTTTGTATAGCTTGGGTAGTAGAACTCTATTCTCATCGAGAGAATCACCTAGTGGTGTCTACTATACGAGTACCCTATCACCTAGTGGTGTCTACTATACGAGTACCCTTTCACCTAGTGGTGTCTACTATACCCTATCACCGACTGGTGTCTACTACTATTCCATACCATCTATTGGTGTCTACTATTTAATTTTCTTTTTTATTTTATTTTTTCACTATTAGTTTATTTATTTCCACTCACTAGTATGAATGCATCCATGTGAAAAAAATAATAATAAAGTAATATCGAATTGGAGCATGACCTGAAATTGAACAGATACTGATTTGACACTTTTTTTTTTTTTTTTTTTTTTTTTTTTTTTTTTTTTTTTTTTTTTTTTTCTCTTTCTAATTATCAAACTTGATACGCCAAATACATTGGACGCTGATGACCTTTGCTGTTTTGCGTCCTTAAACTCCAAATCGTATCCTATCCTGGTGTCTACTATACCCTATCACCGACTGGTGTCTACTATTATTCCATATCATCTACTGGTGTCTACTATTCCCTATCTCCGACTGGTGTCTACTATACCCTATCACCGACTGGTGTCTACTACTTTTCCCTATCACCTACTGTTGTCTACTATTCCCTATCACTGAAACAAAATACAGAATACAATTTTTTTTGCGGCAAGTAGAAATTCGCTTTGCCGCAAGAATATATTTTTCCCCGGAGGGCGCCGGTAGCTCAGTGGTATTCGTGCTTGACTTCTGAGCTCAAGGTCGTGGGTTCGTAGCCCGACCGAGGCCCTTAGTTTATTTTATCTGGGAGGTAAAATAAACTTAAGCACGCCGTCCTTCGGATGGGACGTTAAGCGATGGTCCCGAGCCTGTACGATGTCAGGTACTCGTTAAAGACCCCTACCCTAGATGAATAAAAAATTTAGGGTAGGCAAAATTTAGGACTCCCACAGTAGAGTCGGGCTCATGTCCACCAGAGTGACGAAAGAGCGCTCTGGTAGTAGGCGATATGACTTCGTAGTTAAAGCCCGGGCATGAGTCATAAAACCTAACCTAAACCTATTTTTCCCCGTGTATAGAGGCTTCTGAATCCTCGATATATTAGATTAGAAGAGGAAGCCGGTAGCTCAGTGGTATGCGTGCTTGCCTTCTGAGCTCATGGTGGTTTCGAAACCCAGCCGAAGCCCTTAGTTTATTTTATCTGGGAGGTAAAAAAAACTTAAGCACGCCGTCCTTTGGATGAGACGTACGCCTGTACGATGTTAGGTACTCGTTAAAGACTCCTGCCCTAGGTGAATAAAAATTTAGGACTACCACAGTAGAGTCGGGCTCATGTCCACCAGAGTGACGAAAGAGCACTACTGTTCGTTTCCATTTGAAAATTGTTTCCTATGAAATTTCCAATCGCCATAAGTCATTAGATTTAGTTAGAGATAGCATCAAAACGACAAATATTTTAGCCCCCCGAAAAATGTAAAATGAATGTCTCTAAGGAATATGTCTATAAATAATTTTTAAATCGTAACTCAAAGCAACAAACTTTAAAATATGGTTTATATTTTGTTAGTTCTTGAAAAATTATAAAAATTTAAGGGAAATATATGTGACTTGATCATAGGATTTTCTTATACCAACCACGCTTAGATCACTCTCTCTCCCCCTCCCCTTCTCAAAATCATTTCGTTTTGTCTCTTTGTACAGCGTTATCTTGAGAGCAGACATTCTTATAATCAGTAATGCCAGTATAAAATAATTCTGAGAAGGAGGAGAGGGAGATCCGTAAGCATGGTTGGTATAAGAAAGTCCTGTAATGACCACAGGACAATTTTTTATTCATAGTTGATGAGTGAAGTATCTTTTTAGTTCGAAGGGGCTCAGTTCATGTTTTTAAGGCCGCATAAAGGAAACGGTTAATAATGTATGATACTTTGAATTTTTTTTTTTTTTTCAAAATGTTTCTTTCAGCGGAGGACTCTCAGAAGAACAATCGTGGACATAACGTAAATATAGAAGAAAGCTGGACCTGTCGGCACCACCAAGGAAACCCAGACAAGAGCGGCACTCGTCCGTCTGTCCCTTGAGCATGCCGTCCTTCGGATGGGACGTTAAGCGATGGTCCCGAGCTTGTACGATGTCAGGTACTCGTTAAAGACCCCCTACCCTAGGTGAATAATAATTTAGGGTAGTCAAAATTTAGAACTCCCATAGTAGAGTCGGGCTCATGTCCATCAGAGTGACGATAGAGCGCTATGACCTTGAAAACTACTGTTCGTTTCCATTTGAAAAGCTGTCCGAATGGAGACCGAATTGTCTATATTTTCCAAGTTGTAAAATGAAAAAAATTAAGGAGGGAAAAAATACAGCTGCTGAAAAATGTATAATATATTTTTGGTATTTATTTCTAATTCTATTTGTAGTTTAATTGTACTGTATGTGTTCAATTTGAGGATTTTATTATTACTATCTTATATATTTTGTGATAATTAGAAAAGCTAAAATAAATAAAATAAATAAATAAACAAAATTAATAATAATTAAAGCAAAAAGAATAAATAATAAAATTACCACATTTCCTGTAGATATTATAGCTGGTCTTCTACTAAATTTTGATTTCTAGAGTAGTTTACGAAAATGGCCCTAAAAAAATCGGAAGTTCAAGATGTCCAATTTTGAAGAAGTGCACGTGTTTTGAAAAAAATTAAATTAACAAATTTTCACTTGGATTCCTTCTAAATATAATAATGAGATGCCATATTGTTTTCATAAATTTGCAAAAATGTTCAATCTAATTCAAATGTATAAATTATCTTACTGGGTTCATAGGGAAATGAATAGCATAGAATAAAAGAACAAATATTGGTTTTATTTACTTAAGTCTAACATTATAAATAAAATCAAAATATCAATAAGTAGGTATCAAATAAAAAAATCAAATTATTTACAATAAATCTTACAAACTAATTTCTACATCTTTTTTTGGTCTATTTTCTTTTTAAATATTGTGGACATTCTTTAATTCAATGTTATTTTGGGCATATAAGCATATAAATAAATAAAAGTACCTTTGCGCATCTACTTCATTGTTATTTTCAATCATACATCTCCTCCTACTCAGACTGGTTCACGCCTAAAAACACTTCTCTCTCTAGACTGTCTCAGCTCCACATCTCAACTTAGACTGTTTCACACTATTTAAAGCTGTTCGT
Source organism: Aradus depressus (assembly GCA_963662175.1). NCBI lineage: Eukaryota > Metazoa > Arthropoda > Insecta > Hemiptera > Aradidae > Aradus > Aradus depressus. The sequence goes on along the minus strand of OY759222.1, from coordinate 11,748,572 downwards.
CGTCTTTTATACTCCATTAATTGGTTGTTCATGTTTTGTATATTTATTCACTAATTTAGTTACTTCACTCCTAACAGCTGTTTATTATACAAATAATAATAATTGAATTTATAATATTTTAATAATCTTAATGTGTGTAAATTTAGTATAAGTAGCTATTGTAAACTTGCGAGTTTTCAACGAAATTTCACGTTTCAAGGTCCCCTGAATTATATAGTTTTTATTATTTTTTTATTATCACAAAATATCTTCCCCTATACTTCGTATAACTGGTGAAGTAAAAATCGTAAGTGAATAACCGACAAAGTAATTTCTCAGCACGAATTAATCAATAAATTTCGCTCTCCCTTTCAAAACCAATTAAACCGTTTGTGACTCTAGGAATAGAAGCTAGGAAGTGTGTGACATTATGCCTAATCATAGAATCATAGGTGAGCAATAGATATCATTAGTTACTCTCATCTTGTCCTGGATTGCAACGGCTTCTATCTTGTCTGTGAAGTACCAATTGATGTGGAAACGTTTGGATCAGGGTAATCAGGTGATCGAACTTTGACTGTCACCTTGTAGATATCTTACCATATCTATCATGATATGAAACTATCAAATCTAACTATGTATTAGAATCGATGAAAGTATGAAGTCATGATTACATGGCAGCGATATTCTAAACTAAAGACGGGTCTCTATTCTAAAACCTAATAACTGCCGATGTAATGAATTTATCGATACAATATTTAGTATCAGGTTTATAATCTAAGGAGTTAGTTTCGCCAGTATACAGGGTGTCCCAGCATGGAGTCTTAAAGGAAATTTAATTTTGAACAAAAAATTTCCTATAAACATAGGTCCGATTCGGAACCGTTTCAGAAATATTCAACATCTTCCAATTTTTGTACTTAGCACTATTTTTTTTGCATAAAATCTCTTATTCCTCCTTAAGTATAAGAGATAACACAAAGTTAATTATACCATCATAAAGAGCGGTAAATTAACTTTAAAATAAGTTTACTTTATTATTCGAATTACACGAATTTGACAGTTTATAGGCAGCATAAACCGAAGGACTGTGTAATTCGGAAATTCTTTGGCAAACTGTAGCTCACGTTTTTTTCAAAAAAATGTACTTATTGTATATCTTAATTTTTATTTATAAAACTTGTGCATTTAATAATCTTTCAAACGATAAAACACTATATTACATGACCCTTATACTTGTGTAGCAATATTGTGGTTTTAGTGACAAGAGAAGGTAAAAGTAAATGACATGTCTCATAATACATACAGTGTTTACAATGAATTGAGGATTACTATATATTAATATATATTGCTGTTGTCATACCTTTCGGTGGAAACCGTCGTCACTGGCTGCTGGTCGACTACTGTGGGCGAGCGCTTTCGATGTGAAGACATCATCTTCGAGCCACTGTTAATGTTGTACTGAGGTTAGTCCGTGTTTGTTGTCTTGTACGGGTCCGTTGACATACTAGAAAACATGGAAATATACAGAATACGTACTGCGACAACAACATCATTAACGAACAACTAAACACAAAATCTGAAACGATTTTCACCCCATTTAAACTACTTCCACATACTCACAAACGAAAAAGACCAGAAAACGGACATACAACCAAGCGACATAGGACACAGTACCCATAGAAACATCAAATATTATACCAACAAAAACACACACCCAGACATGAGACATTGATATATACACACATCGCTCCACCAACTTAGATGATTGTCTCTAGATTCCATACACCCAGATTCCGTAGAGCTAAAAAATCTCCCAGGTTCCGTAAAAATTAAAAAAAAAAAAAAAAAAATCATCCCAGATTCCGTACAACTTTTTTTATTACTGTAGGATCATTGGATTTATAACTGCTAAGAAATAAAAATTACTGCCTAGTAAGCAGGTGCAGAACCGTCATTACTGAATAAATTTTTATTTTTATACCTGCAGTTATCAAAAAAAAATTACTGTCTCGCCAGTACTGGACATTTTTTCTCACTAAACGTAACTTTTTAATTGATTATTTTGATATTTTTTTTTTTGATATATTTTTTTTCTGAATTTTATTTTTTTAACATTTTTCATCACAATTTGTAGACTTTGGACTCTCTATACTATCGCATAAATATACAATAGTATAGGTTTGTTTAAAAATGTTAATTTTTTTTATTTATCTTTTTTGTTTTGATTATTAATCTAACATTATAACATAGGAAATTTTTTTCAGAAACTCTCCAATATCACAATCTCGCTCATATGTTAGAGTATTATTTTTAACTCTTCCGTCCAATTGGATATATTTCTTCTTTCTTTTCACTCCTTCTAAATTAAGTTCCATTCTTGTGTGCTTTGTCTCTCCTTTTTCAGCTTCAGTTTGCAAAACTTTGATCAAAACTTTGAATTTTGGATAGTATCTCGTGATTGAGCCACTGATGCTGTTATTTTTACCTTCTTGTACCTTGTAGTTGTACGAAATCTGGGAGATTTTTTAGCTGTACGGAATCTGGGTGTAAGGGAATCGGGGGGATTCCACTTAGATCACTTACACCTGTAATCAGACTACCTGAGACCGAACTCATAGACACTACCTGAGATGGACCACAGAGATAAACAAATTACCTGACACGGACCCGTACAAGACAACAAACACGGATTAACCTCAATACAACATTTACAGTAGCTCGAAGATGATGTCATCACATCGAGCGCTCTCCCACAGCAATGTTCGCAACCGTACGATAATTATCTTACATATGCGATAATTTCATGCCTACGTACGATGTACGATATCACATTATTATCGTACGCAGATTGTACGATAATTTTCATTATGATGCATTAAAAATTTATTTTATTCCTGCCCTCATAGACAATAGCGCGAAGATTTTTTTTTATTCGCGAATATTTTTTATTTTTTTTGCTCACAGCGCTATCTATTGGTTCGTTCAGCGAACAAATGATATCGATATCGTCGTTCGATTTCGATTATGCTAAGCCTTTACACACTTTGCGTATTTTGTGTTTAAATGTTGGCAGTTATTCTCTTTATTGTATTGAGCTAACGAACTAGCGTTCAAGATTTAAAATAGTGATTCGAAGAAAACATTCAACGTGATTATGCTTATATATTAAATGATTATGTTTTTATATTAACGAGTAAGTATGCCCATCAAACACTTTAATTCATTACCTGTAAACTATATATAACCTAAGTAAGAATAGAAATGATCTGAAGTGAATACCAATGATAGGTTTAAGATTCTAAGGTTTTGTTATTTTATTACTTGAAGATTATATGTAATATGTCATTTAGTAGTTCTCGAGAATACCTATAGAATATATTAAGATAAAATGTAAAAAATCTTTGATTATAAATTCGAAATATTAGTCCGCTGAATCTTAAAAACAGTGCAGTTTTTCCAATCGAATTTAAAATGTTGGCGCCATTATTGATCTTCAAGTTCAGGCCTGTCCCATATGTAAAAAATATAGTTAAACAAGGTTATTTTAATTTCGGAGCAATAGTTTACAAGTAATTAACTTGAAAGCATACGCAAAAATATTGATATTACGTTTAATAAGATTTATTTAATAATTATAGTCATTATTTTGAAAAGTAAGATAATTTTGCTTCATGTACGATAATTCTACGCTACTGGTACGATAGTTGCATTGCTTCAAGTTGTGAACACTGTCCCACAGTACTCGACCAGCAGCCAGTGACGACGGTTTCCATCGAAATGACAACAGTTTAATATGAGGATTTGGGAGCCCATATTTAAGACAACTGTCGAATATTAGCGCTAACTTAGACTGGTTTTTGAGAAGGAGCGAAAAGTTAATTGATTAATGTAGAAGGAATTCGAGATTCTGTCGTGTAAATGAAAAATTCAAAATTTGGCCAACGTTTCAAAAACTATTTATTTCCTTCTTCAGGGCTTTATGATGACTTGAATGGATGTGTTTCGAAACGTTAGCCAAATTTTGAATTTTTCATTTATGCGACAGAACCTCGAATTCTTTCTACATTGGAATGATACTGTCGACTCTATTAATCGTTAATTGATTAGTTCGTTCTGTGGAAGTACAATGTCGGTGATTCACCTACATTCCTTTTTATATTTTGTACAATTACATAACTTCCTCTATACCTGTGTGAAGTAAAGAGACCGATTCTGTGCAAAACATGTTATTTTCTTTATATTGAAACATCTGTTATTCCCGGTAAACATCATAGATCTTTTATAGGTCCCGAGATAGAAATAATATATGAAAGTTTTCTGTTGTGATGTTTTCTGATATTGTAAAGTTTTCTTTCTATACCTCTTTCGTTTCAAAATGACAAAAAGATAAAATATTATATTTTTCTTTGTAAATGTTATTTATATATCCCCTCTGCTGCTATGAATATTAGTTCTTGTGTACTCATGCCCTTCATATAAGTGTGCTCCTTGAGTTTCAAATATAAACAGCGAAGGCAAACGCAGGATTTTAATTTGTTTAAATATTTCTCTGCAGCATATTCTTTGAGTAATATTGTGCTTAGTGCTTTCTTTTGAAGTTTAAAAATATTAATACTCGAGCTACAAACTCTTCAATTTATTAAACCATAATTGAATAAGAATGAAAATATGCATAATATAAAGTTATTAATGTTTCCTTTTTAAGATTATGAAGTAAGAAGCAAATGGAACTCAGTTTCTTACCGATAACTGCCGTACACGGGCACATTCAGCCCATGTTAGTTTCGTATCAATATGGAGACCTAGGAATTTTATATTATCTTTCTTCTTTTTTTTTTCTTAAAGGCATTTCGACCACGAGGGTCATGGATGCCTGATGGATGCAGGTCTGTGGGGATCCTAGCGGGCTAATATGGATAGGCGCAGATTAACAATAATAAAGAAGATATGTACGGAATAGAAAGGCTATGTAATGAAGATAATTTTGTTTTATAATTTAGATAAGAGATTTGTGAATTATAAGAAATGAGATAGTTGGGTAATTTGGGAGCTATTATTGAATAGAATTTAGAAATATCTACCGCAAGGTTACAATTCTCACGCGGGGGACTATATGCCATGCATTCAGTCAGAATGTGTCTGACAGACAGTCCCACCCCGCAGCACTGACACAGAGGAGGGGGTTCCCGAGCCATCAGATATCCATGGTCAGCCTGCTCTGCCCTCTACCTAACCGAGTTAAAATTACTTCTTCTTTCCTTTTTTCTCTTATTGAGGTCTTCCAAACTCGAGTGGAGCTTTTAATGGTCCTTAGCTTATTATCCGTCATACCGAGCCACCGAATCTGCCATTTGATTCAAACTCTTTCCTTGATGTAGGCAACGAAGTCACTTACAGGGACTTCGGATGTGGGTAATCCTTCTAGTATGGCGCGCCTAGCATTCTTATCTGCTGTCTCATTACCTGCAATGCCACAATGACCTGGGATCCAGAGGAAGGTAACTGAAGTCTGGTTTCTTCTTAATGACCATAGGGCCATCAGTATGTTTTGGACAAGGAGATGTTCTAAATACTGATATATTATCTTTAAATGATACGGAAACAGTGTCAACAGTTAATGGTTCTTTTTCTTCTGGTAATTTATTCATAATTTTGAAGTTTAAAATACTTGTTTTAAAGGCATTTAACATAAATCATTAAAGAGAAGCCATTCCTTTAAAGTTTCAAGAGCTTTAGATATGGATTCATTCAGAGAGTTGGGATGTTTTGCCGTCGAGAATAATAATAACATCCCCAAAAAGGACCGAACTAAAGGGTTTCATGTAGGTAGGTTAAACATTAATGTATACTTTGTGTCGTCCTTATAGGGCTTCGAATATACATATGAAATGTTTTGATAAGTTCATTACAATGGCAGTTATGAAAGTTTTCGGTAGTAAGTAGAAGGGGACAGAAACCCTAAAACTGGCGATGTATTTAATGTATCAACACATTTAGAGGATTCAGAAGCCCCCTAAAGTTAAATATAGGAGCGAGAGAAATATTTAATTTAATTTTTCGATCTGGGGGAGTACACTGCCGATGATTGACGTTTATTCAGAGGCCGTGGTGGCTGTGTGAACTAGAGCAAAGGGCATTGGTTGCATGGATGCATCACCAGTGCGGGTTCGAATCCCGTGGGTCCATGGATGTTTGTAAATAGCCCCAATGGCCGCCAATGTGGTGCCAAAATTAAAATGGGCGTTCCCCCACCGTCTAACATCCCAAGGGTGGGCGTTGTTAAAATAAAAGGTACTGGTCTGCTAACTCTATGCATTCATTTTCAGTAGCTCATTATCGTATTATTTTTCAATATCGATTTTTAAATATGTCGATATTTTTACTTTGGAAGGTTATTTTTGCTTTGTTAGGTTAGGTTTTATGACACATCCCGGGCTTCAACTACGTGGTCATATCGCCTACTACCAGAGCGCTCTTCCGTTATTCTGGTGGACATGAGCCCGACTCTACTGTGGGAGTCCTAAATTTTGCCTACCCTAAATTTGTATTCACCTAGGGTAGGGGTCTTTAACGAGTACCTGACATCGTACAGGCTCGGGACCATCGCTTAACTTCCCATCCGAAGGACAGCGTGCTTAAGTTTATTTTACCTCCCAGATAAAATAAACTAAGGGCCTCGGTCGGGTTACGAACCCACGTTCTTGAGCTCAGAAGTCAAGCACGCATACCACTGAGCTACCGGCGCCCTCTTTTTTTTGCTTTGTTGTTATCATGACATGGGGCGGCTCAGTTGGGCTCTCTGGACTGTAACAGTCCCGGGCTTGGAGGGTGTGGACGGCCGTACACACATGCACACCCTCAGCGACAAGCCTCGCTGAAGTAATATAAAGCAGCACCAGTGTGCCCAGTACTCAGGGAGTAGCCCGCATGAGCCCTCGTTTGGCGGGGCCTGGGGGCCCTCTGCTTGGTCTTATAATTATTTAATTCCAAATAATGAAGCCCATTCATATATAATGACAGTGTAGTGATGGCTGATGTGCGCTGTTCATAAAGCCAGAAAAGGGGAGAAAAAAAAAAAAAAAATTTTTTAAAATTTGAATAGAATATTTGGAAGAATTAACATTGAAGAAAAGACAAACATTTGGAATTGTTCGAAGTGAAAGATTTTGTGACAATGGACATGCCATGAAGTTCAGTTTTGTGCCACCAATGAAATGGAGATGCAATAAATCAAAATGTAGAAAAGAAAATGGAGTAAAAACAGACAATTGGTTAGAAGATTCTAGAAAAAAAATAGCTACTGCATTTTATTTATTGTTGGTGTAAAGAACTCACAAGTGTGTGAAAGGAAAACATCGGGTGAGTTCTTATTTGAAATCAAAATACATAGATCCCCCTCCCTCCCACGCACAAATTTGTTTCAATTTGAAAGTTATGCCAAGGAGGAATCACTACGTATAACTGAATTTATTGAAAAGTTAACAATATTTAGAAGCAGAAAGCTCATAATTCAATAACAAAACTTTATGATCCACCCGGATTAAAACTTGTTCAGTAAATGTCTTCCTAATATAGTCTCAATTTGAGTTGATTTAAAGTAGTTAGTTATATGAGTTACATGCCCTGACTACGAGGTCATAACGCCTACTACCAGAGCTCTCTGTTGTTGCTATTTTGGACTATACTTCTCCATACAATAAAAAAATTTAAACTTCAAACTAAAGCGGAAACCCTCTATTTGGAAATGAAAGAACTATAACAAAAAAATTGTGTTTCATACTAAAAAACATTATGTATTAATGAAACACAATTTTTTTGTTTTCTTTATATTTTCTATATTTCGCTCAATATGACCTGATGATGGGACGTAAAAAAGTTACGAGCCCCTATGTAAGTCAATTGTTGAATATTAGCACGAACGGTCGACTGGTTATGGAGAGGGAGCGAAAAGTTAATTTATTAATTCGTTCTGCGGTGAATCACCGACTAATTTTGTAATAGAATTGCTATTACTAATCACCTGTGTGTCAGCCACTAACTGTTACTTAATATCTGTTTATGTAGGTACCTATCTAATTTATAAGCTATCTATATGTATTCATTTTTATGGAGTATCCTGTTTATGGATTTATTCAAGGAGGTTAGTAACTTGTGATAATTAAAAACAAAATTAATGTTGTTAAATAAAATTAAATATATAAAAAATATAATTAATGAAATTAATAATTAAATTAAATAAAATTACCACATTTTCTGTAGAAATTATAGCTGGTTTTCTACTAAATTCTGAATTCTACAGTAATTTCCGAGAAGGGCCCTAAAAAATAGAGAAAGTTCAAGACGTGCAATTTTGAAGAAAGTGCACGTACTTTAAAAAAATTTCAACTAATAATTATTTCATCGGATTTCTTCTAAATTTACTAAAGAGATGCCATCTTGTTTTCCTAAATTTGCAAAAATGTTCAATCTAATCCAAAGGTATAAATTATAATACTGGATTCGCTGGGAAAATGAATAGCATAGAATAAGATAACCAATATTGGGTTTACTTACCTAAACCATTATAAAAAAAATAAAAATATCAATTATATTGAGAAATGTTTTTTTTTTTTTATGAACTAGATATTTTTGTTATGCTCCCCCATGAGGGTTTCTCAATTTTTTCGCAAAAACAGGGCTTCCACGCTAATATTATTATAGAACTTCTTCACTAGTCAATTCGACTTTATAAAGAAAAATTGGGTGAGATCGGAATGAAGGCCCTATTCGGAATAATTTTCATTACTTTCATCTGTAAAACATGTGGTTAGTATAAATATGTGCTACTATGACATCACATATTCAATTATTATTTTCTCAGTGGTTTCATGACAAACAAATTACTCGATAAAATTTTTGGATATTTACGGAAAATTTCCATTGAAAACTTCACTCACACATGAACACTGAAGTTGAGGAAGAACTTACGACTTACAGCCTCAATCCAATCCTCAGCTTTCTTGCTTATTAGGCTTGTTATAACTACAGTAGGTTATAATTTTCAACTATAAATAAGAAATAAAACGATACATTAGAAAAAAAAAACTTTATTCATCATTTTTCAGAATAGAAAAATTGTACATGTTTATTGCTTGAGAGCAAGTCTTGCTTGGGAATGAAATGTCAGATGAGCAGCGGTAGCAGCCCGAACCTCGGGACTCTCAGCCAAGGTAACGTCGAGGTTCAGCGGTGCTGTTAATGTAGTTTCCGGGATCTCAGTAGCAGGTGCTGCAACAGCCTCCTCTTGTGTTAATCCGCGGGATTGTTCTCTTTCTGTTGCAAAGTTAGCGAGTTCGTGAAAGTGAGCTGCGGCGTGAATGGCAGTGACAGCATGTACTTCGGGAGTTTGAGCTATAGTAACGTCCGAATTCTATGGAGCGAATTTGTTGATTCCAATCCAGGGAGAAGAGGCTACTTATAGGTCTACCTATAGCCTAGGAGGTGTATGCTGAATAGGAATAGGCGGAGTAAGGTGCGAATTTGCACGGAAAGAAATTAGTAACCCCCCCACTGGTTCATGGTTCTTAGCATAGGCACGTGCAGCAACTATTTCTTCAGGAGTCGTAGCAACTGTTCCATCACGGTTATATAGAGTGGAGCGTCGGTTTCTGGTCAATGCTTGCAGCTTAGCCTCATTGTGAGCTGCTCTGGCCGCTGCTACTTCAAGAGTTTCTGCGACTGTTCCATCGGCGTTAAGAGGAGCACCACCTCCTAGTGGATATCTCACACCAACAGGGTAACTAAAAGACCCAGTCTGAGTGGGAATCAATCCATATGACTTGTAGATTGGAATTTGAGCCGTGCGGAGGCCAGCATGGTGAGCTGTCTTTATTAACTCATTAGATTGAGCAGCGGCATGGACGGCAGCAACAGCCTTGAACTCAGGTGTATGGGCCACAGTGCCATCAGGGTTAAGGGGAGCGGGCTCGGCAACATCAGGACATGCTACATGCTCTACTCCAGCTACTCCATGTGTTCCTGCGGCATATACATGAGCATCAAGAGGAGTAACTCCACCCACTGGATATCCAAATGAGACAGGGTACCTCAAGGATCCAGAATTAAAAGAAGTCCATCTGTATGGGTTGTAGACAGAAATTGGATTGAAAACGCGTACTCCCTGGGCAGCGGAATGGGCAGCATGAAGAGATGAAGTGACGGCTTGAACTACAGGGGTTTCAGCTATAGACTGAGCAACAACTGAGACATCTGGATGTAATGCAGCCAGCGCTCCTTGGTTGGCGAGATCCGATAATTGTTGAGTATGAGCTGCGGAATGGACAGCAGCAACAGATTTATACTCGGGGGTATGAGCGACAGTGCCATCAGGATTCAGTGGAGCTGGCTCAGCAATAAGAGAATTAGAAGGCGACGAGAATTCTGTGTGGGAACCAATCAGCGTTGCCTCATTGCCAAGACGAGATACTTCTTGGTTATAAGCGGCAGCATGGACGGCAGCAACAGCCTTGTATTCAGGTGTATGAGCTACAGTACCGTCAGGATTGAGGGGAGAAACACCACGATGCGGATAAACAATGCCGCCCACTGGATATCTTAAACCATATGGGTAGTTCCATGAACCAATATTGAGTGGAGCAGGATTCCATCTGTATGTGTTGTAGATTGGAATTGAACCAGTGCTAACGACCTTAGCTGCATTATGCGCGGCAAGATGGGCTGCAGTCAGAGCTTGAACTTCAGGTGTTTCGGCAACAGTTCCGTCAAGATTGAGGGTTGCTTGCTGTGGTGAAGTAGGTGCTTGACTAGTGACGCGAGATGCCTCTTCGTTATAGGCAGCAGCATGTGCGGCAGCAACAGCCTTGTATTCAGGTGTATGAGCTACAGTACCGTCAGGATTGAGGGGTGCTTGCTGTGGTGAAGTAGGTGCTTGGCTAGTGACGCGAGCTGCCTCTTCGTTATGGACATCAGCATGTGCGGCAGCAACAGCCTTGTATTCAGGTGTATGAGCTACAGTACCGTCAGGATTGAGGGGGGATACACCACTATTCAGGTAAGCAATGCCGCCCACTGGATATCTTAAACCATACGGGTAGTTCCATGATCCAATATTGAGCGGAGCAGGATTCCATCTGTATGTGTTGTAGATTGGAATTGAACCAGTGCTAACGACCTTAGCTGCATTATGCGCGGCGAGATGGGCTGCAGTTAGAGCTTGAACTTCAGGTGTTTCAGCAACAGTTCCGTCAAGATTGAGGGGTGCTTGCTGTGGTGAAGTAAGTGCTTGGCTAGTGACGCGAGATGCCTCTTCGTTATAGGCAGCAGCATGTGCGGCAGCAACAGCTTTGTACTCAGGTGTATGGGCTACAGTGCCATCAAGGTGAAGGGGAGCGGGGCCGTACCAGGGGTTAGTAAAAGCGCTAGCATAGGTGGCCGCATGTGCTACTTTGGCAGCTACTACCTCCGGAGTATCGCATGGAATTGAGGGGGGTGCCACGACGAATGGAGCGGCTACAGGCTGAGCTCCGGGGGTGGCTGCAGGAAGATTGGTCGCAGATACTCTGAAGCCGTTAACAGAGTCGGATGTGTACACTGCAGTCTGCACTTGGCCATTGGCGTCCACGTAGCTGTAATCTAGAAACATAAAATTCATATATAGTTCATAGCTCATTTTTTAACGTATTGTTCACATTTCTTTCTTGCTCATGATAAAATAGTTGAACAATTAAAATTTTTAATTATGTGCTTCAATGTAATATATTTTTTACAATGTATAGGAAAAGTTATGTAATCGGCCAGAAATATTGAGTTTTAACAGAAATTTCAAGTTTTCTGAAATCCTGATTCCTAAAATGAACACAGTATTTTCTGTCTGTCTCTGTGTTTCTGTCCGATAACTTTTGATAGAATGAATGTATCAACGCAACATTTTATATGTGTATCAAAAACCGATTTTCAATCAATCGGCCAAGGGGAAGGGATTAGAAGGACTTAACACAAAAACTCTATTATCTGCCGATGTATCGAATGTATCGACTTGAAATTTTATATGTGAATCCAATACCATATAAATTAATACACACAATTAATGTTCAGCTAAATCGATCGTATCAGAGGAGGGGACTCAACAACCCCTTATAAATGTCGATGTAACGAATGTAATGTTACGAAAATGAGTACCATGATTCAGAAGTCCCTGCCTATTGATTTAATATCAAATCGGTGAATTGGTTACAGAGGGAGAGAGTAAACTTAGTAGCATAATCGAGCTGGGGAAGAACATTGACGTTGATTCACCGACTATTATTTTTATTACATTTATTTATTCCTACGACTACAGTTATAATACATGGACTTATATTTAACCATAATCTCCTCTCTTCCAACTCCTGTAAGCCTGTTTCACACAACAAGTAATTACGAACAATATTTTATTAAATTATTTTGAGAATGTAATAATTCAATAAGCTTTGAAATGATTAACGAGAGAAATAAATAACAATTTTGTAGTTATGGTGCAAAATAAAATACAATGAAAACGTTGGAGAAATTTATGATACAATTTATTCTAAACAATTTATAATTCTATCTCTGTTTGGTCAGGAGACGAGTTTTAAACATAATTGGGCTAATTAAAGAGTTATATTTCCATCACATTATAAACATTTGTATAAATTGGGTCAATAATGGATAATTGTAATCGCCAGTAGAGAAAGCCCGGGAATTGGCGCTCTCTAGCACTTCTTTACCTGTGATGTCAGCTGCTTTTGAGTATTTCTATTGTATTTTTACATCATTATTGATCATATTTACTGTTAGGTTAGGTTTTATGACTCATGCCCGGGCTTTAACTACGAGGTCATATCGCCTACTACCAGCGCGCTCTTTCGTCACTCTGGTGGAGGTCTTTAACGAGTACCTGACATCGTACAGGCTCGGGACCATCGCTTAACGTCCCATCCGAAGGACGGCGTGCTTAAGTTTATTTTACCTCCCAGATAAAATAAACTAAGAGCTTCGGTCGGGTTTGGAACCCACGATCTTGAGCTCAGAAGGCAAGCATGCAAACCAGTGAGAAAAAATGATCTTTCGGTAAGAAACTTTTAGGTTAAGATGCTCCGATAGCTTAAATTTTTTTACCCATTTCAGGAGATAATGAAGAGCTTAATTCATTTTTAAAGGACTAACTTAATCTAATCTAAAATAAACTTAAGCACGCCGCCCTTCGGATGGGACGTTAAGCGATGGTCCCGAGCCTGTACGATGTCAGATACTCGTTAAAGACCCCTACCCTAGTTGAATAAACATTTAGGGTAGACAACATTTAGGACTCCCACAGTAGAGTCGGGCTCATGTCCACCAGAGTGACGAAAGAGCGCTCTGGTAGTAGGCGATATGACCTCGTAGTTAAAGCCCGGGCATGAGTCATAAAACCTAACCTAACTTAATCTGCAAATGAATACGAATCGAAGCATTTCAACAATTAATTCGAAAATTACCATCGACGCTGTAATCTCACGGTATTTAGAGACACTACAATCACAGTTGTATATATCTTATTTTAGCTATCACAAACCTATAATTTCATGTATAAAAGAAATTGAAGAACAATAAATTTGAAAGTTTAATTCCTCTTGTTTATTTTCTTATTGTATCATTATAACAAATTATACTCAAATTCAGTGCAGGACAACAAATTTTTGAAACTAAAGCAGATGTTTGTATGTCAATTCTTGTGAGTATCGCGTCACTTACACATTTGCTTTTTTTTATTTTACTATAATTTTTATTACTGATCACAAGAGTTTGAGTCTCAAAGATAATAATATTATTTATATTATAACGTATCTTGAGGAATACATTGTTATTAATTATCTTGTTACCATGTTCTTATTTAATGAATATAGAAAAAATTATAATGCATATGGTATGTTCTCACCTCCTGTTGTAACTCCATTTTGATCCCTCGTTTCGTGTCTCGTATTGGGACCACCAGAGTGTCCAAAAGTGTATCCACCAAGACCATCCTGGATCTGGTACTGAGAGGTAGGAACCACACTCCCCTGAGTGACTGCCAACAAACAGACTGCAAGCTGAAAGTCAAAAAAAATATTAATAAATTAAAAAAATGGATATAGCTCAGAAGTAGCGTGCTAGCGTACTCAACCCAAGATTGCGGGTTCGAAACCCACCCGAGGCTCAGGTTTTTTATCAATACAATCAAAGTAATAGGGTATCATACGAGCTGACGGTGCCCCAGGATAATTTTATAAACTATTCGAAAATGTGGAAAAAATCGTCTCAACACTAAGGTGAATAAATTCTTTATAATATGTTATAATTTTTTGCAATCTGTAAAATATTTATCATTTAACTATAAAATTGCAAAAAAAAAAAATCGGGTGCGTGCAACTCCGATGCGTGGCAAAATGAGCGTGACAACGTCTGAGTTTCGAGATAGCGAAATCAATTTAATAAAATTTTTGAACCTTGAAACAATTTAAAAACAATATAGAAAGAAAACATTCATAAGCATAATAGTTTTCAAAAAATTAAAATTTCGTTTACAATTTTTATAAAGAGCTTATTCGATAAAAATATTATTTTCAATTGAGGGCGCCGGTAGCTCAGGGGTATGCGTGCTTGACTTCTGAGCTCAAGGTCGTGGGTTCGTAACCCAACTGAGGCCCTTAGTTTATTTTATCTGGGAGGTAAAATAAACTTAAGCACGCCGTCCTTCGGATGGGACGTTAAGCGATGGTCCCGAGCCTGTACGATGTCAGGTACTCGTTAAAGATCCCTACCCTAGATGAATAAAAATTTAGGGTAGGCAAAATTTAGGACTCCGACAGTAGAGTCGGGCTCATGTCCACCAGAGTGACGAAAGAGCGCTCTGGTAGTAGGCGATATGACCTCGTTGTTAAAGCCCGGGCATGAGTCATAAAACCTAACCTAACCTATTATTTTCAAATTCATATAATATAAGAATTGTTCACCATTCTAAAACTATTTCATATTATGAAATAGTTTTAGAATGGTGAACAATTTTATGAAGCGTTTATTTAAATCAATGCTATTTTCACATTTATACATCATGTAGACAATAATATAATTGTCAATTAACAATTCGATTCACATGTGTGATTTTGTTCAATGTTGTGTGATTTATCAATAAACATTTACCAACGAAAATGTTTTTTTAATGTTTAAAATAATAAATTATTCAATTTAGAATACTCATTTCGTTTTGTTTTGTAGTATTTTATATTTCATAAAGTAAACATCAAATCGGTCAGCAGCGATACGTTTGTAAGCGGTACCACGTGAATCGAGACAGGAGAGCAACGAGCAGTCGAGAAGACAGTGTGAGGCGCTCTCTCTCTTTCGGCGCATGCGCGATACGTGTTACCGAAAGTAACATAATGCAGTTTTTGAACATAGGGTGCCGGCCAGACGACGTCACGTCAAAAAAAAATTACAACCCTAATAATTTAGAAAAAATTCTGCAATTAAATTAAAAAATGATTAACGGTCTCATGGTGGATGCACAGTAAGCCATAAACTTAATTTATTACAAAGACGAAAATGTAATTAACATATTGGATATTATGAATAAGTTATTGGGCTTTAACTACTAGTTCATATCGCCTACTACCAGAGCGCTCCTCCACTATGGTGGACATGAGCCCGTCACTACAATGGAAGTCTTAAATTTTGCCTACCTAGGTTTATTAACGTAGGGCAGTGTGTAATTAATAAGTAACTGACATCGTACAGCCTTGGGACCATCGCTTAACGTCCCCAAAAGACGTGATGAACGTTTTTCCACCAGCCAGATTAAAAACCTAAGAGTCTCGACCGGGTTTCGATTATGGTGTATATACATTATACCTAATGTTCTTATAAATTAAATACATAGCATTCTGATGCTCAGCAGCCTACTGAGTTCAAGATGGCGAGTTCGCAAGCCGAGGATCAACCATACTATGACTAGCTATCTTGAACCCATAAATTTTTGATTATAGTTTTGAAAATGCCCAAATGGGTAAAATGTCAATCGATACATCGGTGGTTGTCGTGAAGAAGTCGATAAGTCCATTTACCTTGAAAACGAGTTAACAGTGCCTTCAATACTCAATTATTAATATCTACGTTGTGAAAAATTGGTTAAATTGTGCTCCTACGTAAAAGGCGTGATACTCAGATTGTGAATTTTCAGTTAACTACTATTTTTGGTTTAATTATAGTAACTCGTTATATCTTATTATTCCTTATACGAGAATATCCTGAAATTATTGTATGTCAAGTTTACAGGAATTATTTTCTTTAACAAATAGGTAAGTTGATTTATCTTGTTATGTCCGAATTTATTCGCACAAGAAGAAACCGGTAAGAGGAGTTGACTGGAAGTTCTTTATTATTTTTTATAAGGTAAGTGCACTTAACAGTTTCTTCCGGAATTCGTATTTGCATAGTAGATAAGTCATAACAAGCTAAGTTAAGTCATAATTATTTAGCTAAAAACGACATAAACCAAACAAAACATGACACTGCACATTTAAAATTTTAACAACCTCTTTATGACACCGAAATCTATATATTTTGGCCCAAATGGTATCTTTAGGTTAATTACAGGATTTTGGAGAATGATCAAATCTTTACAGTGCTCTCTACTGAAAAATGGACAGTTTTGACTTATCGACTTCTTCACGACAGCCAGGGATATAAAAAATAATTAAATTTTGGAGATTGTAAGGCCATTGAAATGTATCAACCATCTTTTGATGTAGAAATAATTTGGTACATTTCAAAATTGAACATCTGAATACCTGACAATAGATTATAGTTTATTTTTTTTTTTTTGGTAAATTATATTTTGTTAACTTACAAACGGTAACATGATGGATGAGGATACACTGATGACACTGGCTGGAACTGTTAACTGTTAACCTTCTCTCTGCCCACTTTGTCTTATATACCCACTGTGACAAGGGTGGGGAGGCATCTAATGAGATATAGGGTAGCTTCTATTTTCATAATATTGTCAAAATGAAAGTTTATATAAAAGTTCTAAGAAAAAAATATTAGTGGAACACCAGCTATGAACTTCCCCAGCACGGATTATTACTGTAATAAATTATGTTTCAAATTCAGTAGCTGTCTCACTTATCGATTCCTGAATCAACGTATAACATATTGTATCAAAATGTTATTTTTACATCCACAGATATAGAACATGTAGAACTTACGTAATCAGTCAGGAATGAGAAGTTGATTTTCACAAGAATTTTATGTTTTCCGACAGTTTGATTCTAAAAATGAAAAACAAATAGCTATTTATTTAGGGCTGTGAACTCGATAACTCCCTATAGAATGAATCTGTCGACACGAAATTATATATGTGTATCCAGAACCCCTTATGGACGACACCAATTGATTTTCAGCAAAATCAGCCGAACGGCAGGGGGGATTATGGGGGAAGCTTAACACAAAAAGTCTGATAATTACCGTTGTAATAAATGTATCGACACAAAATTTCAGATGTGAATTCCGTACCCCCTGTGGGCAACTCTTCTTAATTTTATGCGGAATCGGTCAAAGGAATGAGGGAGAGGGCTCATTTCAAATATCACAATAACTACCGATGTAATTACAGTATTTACATGGAACTTTATATTTAAAGTCAAAACCTCATGACAACGATACATGTTAATTTTCACCGGTATCAGCCGAATGGGAGGGCGATTTCAGTGGGAGGATCAACTAAAAATCCCAATAATTGGTCGATGTAATGCATCGATATGAAAATTAATATTCAAATTCAAAGGGAAATTCCCCCAAAGGATGGCACCTATTAATTTTCCTCTAAATCAGTCAAATGGAAGGTGGGGGGGGGGGGGGGGGGGGCAGGGCAGAGGACTCCCGATACCCTAATAACTGCCGATGCACACTGGGACAAAATGAACAAATTTCTGGCCAAAATTATGAAACTTATATACTATATGTTTTTTGGTGTCCTGAACACGAAAAAAAATACTTAAAAAATTCCCAGACCTTTCATTGAGTACTGTATTTTGACAAATACATCAGCTCCTTAAGAGGAGGTGAACACGTAGCTCATACAGCTAATGAGAAATATACAATTCATATTAGGTAACTGAAATTAGAAACTGCAATAGCTTCATTTTCTTCGAAAATTTGCTAAAATTAAACGCCTGCCTCTTCTTCGGACGAATTTATAACTTTAAAATTAAGTTCCTCTTAAGACTGACCACTTCATGAAGGACTTGGTTTAGGTAGTATGAACATACAGGAAATAAAATAAGGGGGAAGTCCAGCGTTTCCAGGGAAGGGATAAGAGCACTGGATGCTTAGGTCCCTAGGTGTAAAAACCAGCCCATCACATATATGTAGTATATAAGTTTTTCCCAAATTCTCAAATTTTCGCAAAAACGGATTTCATTTTATGGTTATCCGATGAAAATACATCAAGAAGGCGAAAGAGCGAGCTCGGCAACAACAAAATTATTTATAATTAATTTGTTAAGTCGTGGCTGAAGATGGTAGCAATACCGAAAGTACTACCATATTATATACTATAGTGGAATCTCGATAATTCGTATCTCGCGATAATTCGTATGAAATGCCCGGTCCGTTGAAAAAATCGCGATAATTCGTATAAAACCCATGCATTTCGGTCCCCTTGATAATTCGTAGATTTTTTCTCGTCGGGCCAGTCGTCAACGCTCTGTAATTCGTATTTCTTGTGCCGCGCATCTCTATAATTCGTATTTTTTCTCATATTGACATTCACTTATTCATGATTGATCCCTTCACTTTGATCTCTTTTGCCGGCTGAATGTCGTATTCTCCTCTGTATTCTCTTCTTAAATCAGTTTGCAACATGAGTTCTAAGAAGTACAAGTGCCTGTCTGTCGCCCAGAAAAAGGAAATCATTGAAGCTGTTGCCAATGGGGAAAAACAGAATTTTAAAAGAAGGAATACCATAACTATGAATAATTAAGAACTTTAAAGTCTTTTATCGTTCGGAAGTTGTTCGGAAAATGTTGGGCTGCATTGAAGAAGGACAACAACTTAAACTCTCAGTCTTGGACGAACCCGAAGAAACCATTCAGGTGATCAGTTTCAAGGAGGCAAAAGCAAGCCTAGAACGCTTGCGAAATTTTGTGGCATCTACCGAAGTTGGTGACGAGGTTTTCGGCGCTTTATACACGCTGGAAGTGGCCGTCGCAAGGCAAGAGATGACAGCCCCGTTCAATTTATACATCTAGTTAAAAATTAACTGTTAACATTTAAATTTTATTTTTTAAGTTAAGCATCAAGAATTGCTTATTGAGTGAAAAATGTTTGAATCAAAAAGAAAAATTACTTTTTGAGCGATATTTTTTAGATCAGAAATAACACTTATTACTTGAGCGATATTTTTTAGATCAGAAATAACACTTATTACTTGAGCGATATTTTTTAGATCAGAAATAACACTTATTACTTGAGCGATATTTTTTAGATCAGAAATAACACTTATTACTTGAGCGATATTTTTTTCTCTCAAAATAAAACTCAAAACGCTGTATCTCTCTTAATATTGAAGTTATCGTCTTGCAGTTGGTCTTATTCGAATCAACTTGTAAAAATCTTTAAGAATCAATCACTTAACTTTCTCAGAAAGGAAACTTTTGTCAAAAACTGTCTTAAAAATTAGGAAATAGTTGTAACCAGTCGTGTACAAGGCCTGACAAAACTATTAGGTGTAAATTCAAAAAGAAAAGTATATAAAGACAAAATTAAATTTTTGCGTCCCATTTTGGCACAATGATATCAATTAATTAAATCAGAATCTTAAACACCACACTCAGATGCACTGTTTGAACAGTTCAGTGGTAACTGAATTATACAGGGTGGGATTAATGGCTGATGTAATACAAAAACGAAATTCCTCTAGAAAACTAAATATTGAACGTTGATCTTGTTTACAAAAACATCAAGACGTAAACAGCTGTTTGGAGGATAGAAAAAGATATCCTTCTTTTTTAAAGAATTTTTGAAAAATTTACTTTGGAAGAAACCGCAGAGATTGATTGTTATACATATTTTCAAGCTGAATCAAATAAGACTAACCACAAGTAGATAGCTTTAATCGTAAGCGAGATAGAGCGTTTTGAGTTTTATTTTGAGTGAAAAAAATATCGCTCAAGTAATAAGTGTTATTTCTGATCTAAAAAATTTCGCTCAGAAATAATTATGGCGGGGTGATTTTTGATTTATTGACAGAAAAATAAGAATTAATTTTTGAGGGAAATCACAAAATGAATTTTAAAAGCTATAAATAAAAATCAAGTTATGATTTAATTTATCAGTCATAAAAAATAATTTTCAATTTCAAACTCTGCTTCCACACCATAACATTTCACACTATTTAAAACAGCTGATCGTCGTCTTTTGTTCTCCATTCATTGGTTGTTCACATTTCGTTTTAAAACAAAATGCGACCAGTTCCATCTTTGTATATTTATTCACTAATTAAGTTACTTCACTCCTAACAGCTGTTTTTATACATATAATAATAATTGATTTTATAATATAATAATAATCTCAATGTATGTAAATTTGTTACATCACAGTACTATACATTGTACGTGCTCTGGGACCATTGCTCAATGTCACATTCGAAGGATGGGGTGCTCAAGTTTTTTTCATCTCCCAGGTAATATACCTAATGGCCTCGGCTGGGTTTCGAACCCGCAATCTTGAGATCAGTATCTAACATACGAAATATAGTTAGATATACGACTCATGGTTTGTGATATGCAGAGCTAAAACACTATGTATCTATGAAACAGCATGACACCCACTGTCAAGTTTCAAGTTATTGCCACTGTGGCATCTCTCATGTTGGACTGCATTAATTTAACTCCTAAACAATAGTTAGCCGAGCTTGGGGAATGGATGGTTTGCATTCCGATACCCTCTCATGTGTTGTACTGGTTCCACCTTGAGCACACCGTCTTTCGGATGGTTCGGATCCTGTGCGATGACAAACTTGGGAAGGCAAAATTATGGACTCCCACAGTTGAGTCAGGATCAATGCCAGCAGAGCGACGAAAGAGCGCTTTGGTAGTAGACTACGAGTATATGATTTCGGGCACGGGCATGTCACAATATTAAAATCGCGGGTTGGAATCCCTGCCAAGGCCCTGATCCGAGTAACATTCAAAAATAGTCTTTCATATAAATTTCAGTATTTTCTATCTATGCAAAGGAAATATGAAAATCATAAATATAAATGGTATCTTGTAATATTTACTCAGGCCCCGAAGTAAAGCGATCTAATTTTTGGTCCAATTTTAGCCAAAACCAATCACAAATGACATTTTCATGTTAAATTTCAAATTCATAGTTCCAATCGTTTTTACGTTAGAGCGCTCACAAAATTTACAATCACTAACACACCTTGAGACGAAAATGGTCAATCAAAAATTCTTTGAAAACTCGATCTCGCATTTTTTCACGATTACAATATTTCCTTACAATAACGATAATAATAATTTTTATTCCCGAGAAACCAATTTTCAAAATTAAACCAAGGTAATAGGATACGTCATAAGAATGTATACTTTGAGAGAGCTCATATATATATATATTTTTTTTTTTAAATTTTTTATTTGCAATCTATATAAAATTAATATAATGAGCAAATTTGGTAACTATATGCATGAGTGTCTATGCCACATGTTGGGAGAGGCCAGCCAGCTCTGACACTCCCTAGAAACTAATACAATGTTTAGGTTTCACTTAGAAGATCTCGAGGCCACCTCCTATTCAGGCGGCGGGGAGGATTGTCAGGATGGGATTGAGAGGATAGGACTTGTGCAAATGGGTTAGGGTGGGATGAAAATTTATTGTGGAAATTTAAGAATCGGGATTGGACGAGTTCTTGGACGGTTGGGATGTTTAGGTCTTCATGGAGTAATTTATTGGTGACGTAGAGGGAGTATTTACAATTCGACGAAGGACTTTGGACTGGAAAGCTTGGATGCGGTTTATATTGGATTGTTTGGCTGTACCCCATAGTTCGGGGCCGTATGTCCATATTGGGCGTATTATAGTCTTGTAAATGGTCAGTTTGTTGGCAGTAGAAAGTTTTGATTTTGGTCCAAGAAGTCTACGTAGTAGTCCGTAACGTCGATTCAACTCTTGTCGTTTAAGTCGTGTGTGTGGGTTCCAAGTCAGTCGGCTGTTTAAGTAGAACCCGAGGTAGCTCATATATTAGATTTATAACTATTTGAATGTATTATTATAATTATAAATAAATAAATAGATAAAATAATAATAAGAATATATTTTTTTTTTGTATTTTATTGTTAAAGATACAACTGTTGCTAGGATGCAACAACCAGCATCTATGATGGTACTTATAGATATGGTGGCGTGAATGGCATGTGAGAGGAAGGCCACCCAGTGGTAGGTCCTCGGGACAAAATTTTATCCTAATTATTAGGACAAAAACAAAAAAAAAATTATAAATTAAAAAAAAATAATAAAAAAGAATTTAAAGACAATTTTGATTAAGAGAGATAATAAAAGTAAAGGAAAATAATGTAAGAAATATTAATAATGAATATGATTCAAGGTGGCAGTAAGTCGCGGTTCCATCTTCTCTTCAACTTTCGTGGGGGTTTTGTGGTAAGTGTTGTGAACATAACGTACGTATTTCTGGGTTTGTATGTGTGTAAAAAAAACCGTGTGTAAGTAGATTGTATTGTGTCGGGTACTGTGTATCATGAGATAGTTATGAAGGTTCTGTTGTTTATGTATGTGTGTTATCAGTCTGAGGGTTTTTGACTGAAACACCTGAATTCGTCAAAGGTAGCATGCTGCCTTACTGAGCCCAATATGGTGGTTACGAAACCCGGCCGAGGCTTTTAGGTTGAGCACGCTGTCCTTCGGATAGGACGATAAGAAATGGTTCCGAGTCTGTAAGATGTAACACCACTAATAGGTGAATGAACCATGGTAGGCAAAATGTAGGACTCCCATTGTAAAGTCGGGCTCAAGTCCACCAGAGTGACAAAAGAGCGCTCTGTTAGTAGGCAACCTCGTTGATGAAGACTTGGGCATAACTAACTAAGAAGTAAAGACTGTACAAAAAAAAAAATTTTTAAAAATGTTAACAAATATATTGTAATCAAAATTTTTGATCCATTAAAATAAATTGAAATATATAAGTCAAACTTTTTTTCTTTAAATTGGTAGTAAGGTACAACCTAGGTAACCTTCACCTGCCCAATGTTTCGGCTTGAGGTTAACCCTTTTCAAAACTCCATTTCTTAACACAATTACTTTCATATACATATCAATTGATTTAAGAACTTCAGTACTAATATCACAAAGATGCCTCATATTATCAGAATTTACACTTCCAAATTCTACAACTAAATCGTTTTCTTGTAGCCCAGCATATTTTGCTGGTGAGTTTGACTCAATTTTGCAAATTTTTGCTAAAGGTTTATAGTCTTCAACAGCTAAAGACGGGGATACTTGACTGGTGTCAATGATAACGTCCGAATTTAACGAATGATAACGTAAAAGTGCAGATTCACATTTTTGCATTGCAATTTTGTAATCGTTTTGCGCTATGATTAATTTTGCTCTTGCATGTCTCACTTCGTAAACGTTAATGTCACTCCTTGGAAATCCTTCATCGTCCACAAGTGGTTCCGTCATTCCGATGTTATTCACTCGTAAAACATCGTTCAGCGAGGTTATTATATCAGCGATGCTGTCTCTCTCTCGAATTAATTCATCTAATTCTTCTTTTATATTTTGTTTGGTCTCAATCATATTCAATAATGATAAAAAAAATAAACAAAATAATTAATATGTCAGACGCACTTTAACATACAACTCACACATAAAACAATACAATTTTTTAAACATTAAAACAAATTCTTTTCGAATATAAAAAAGCAATTTCTTCTCTACATTTTGATATCTAAACATATGACAAATTTATCACATGAATTATTGGAATGAGTGACAAGGTTGCGTTCAGAATAAAATGAAGGGGGGCCATGGTGGCCGTGCGGGCTAGAGCGTAGGGCTTTGGTCGCATGGTCTCACCATGGTTTGCGGGTTCGCTTCCCGTCCGGGAGTGAGTTTTATTTCGTAGATAGAACTCCCTTCCGGGGCCATGGATGTCTTAAATAATTATATATAACACATTGACATGGCTAATATGCACCGTACATAAAGCCAACAAAAAAAAAAAAAAAAAAAAAAAAAAAAAAGAGTAAAATGAAATTTATAACCGGAGTAGCACACTTGTTAAACAACCCGTTCAAAAATAACTTACACTTCTTAAATTATTATTAAATATAAAATGTTAAATTTAAAAAACTCCCGACACAAAAAATTTCTTAAAAAAAAAAGGGGGGGGGGGGGGGGGGAGGGGCTTGGCCTTATAAACATTGGAGCTCAAACTCCAAGTCTCTGGCTGTAATAGAGGCCGAAATCACTACACAGGCTCTGATGAAACCTGAAGATCTTCGAAACGGCATACCCGATTTCCACCAAACATGGCTAAGAACCATCTCAAATACCACCTTTTGAAACAAAAAAAAACGCTTTGAAATCAGTTTAGCCGTCTTGGAGCTACTTTTGATTGAACGTTAAGTTGTAAAAAAGCTCCATTTAGATTTAACAAATGTGGAAGTCTTTTATTTCAAAAGTCAGCAAGGATTTCTAAGTTAATGGATAAACTTAGTTTAATATTGTTAACTTCCCAGCATACAGAGAAGTTATTGTAATGGCTCCAAAATGTCCAACATATTTTTATGTATCAAGATCAGTACAGTATTTTTGCACTATTTTTGAAAAGAAGTGTGTGCGAGTGTACATACGTACAAGTGGTGGTCAATGATTTGTATAATATTATCCATAAAAGCGCATCAACAACAATATGATCCGAAAGACTCGCAAAGACCAGCTTTTGAAACATAAAAAACGCTTAAAATCGGTTTAGCCGTTTTGTGAGTGCTATTGCAGAGATTTGGATGCGTTTAATTAGTCCCAGCCGATTTAATTAGTAGCTAGAATTGCAATATCATCTGCATAGACTAACACCATCTCAGGCGATGTTGGGATGCTGGATGTGTTTGCAACATAAATAAGTGGACCCAGAATGCTACCCAGTCTCTAGTATCCCTTCAAAACTAATAAATCTTTCGCCTTTAAAAACAATTTAAATAAAAAAGTAACAACTAGAAGAAGAATGAGAAAAAAAAATCAACAT
Source organism: Aradus depressus (assembly GCA_963662175.1). Taxonomy (NCBI): domain Eukaryota; kingdom Metazoa; phylum Arthropoda; class Insecta; order Hemiptera; family Aradidae; genus Aradus; species Aradus depressus. The sequence continues at coordinate 11,723,281 of OY759222.1, read as the reverse complement.
AAAAATACAAAATAAAATAAAATATTATTGTTTTAAATGTATAAAAAAATGAAAAATAAATAAATAATTTAAAAACAACAATTTCTTGCGAAAAACAATAAATTTAAGTAGAATCAACACTACGAATCCATGACGGAACGTGGAGCTGCTTACTATACGGCCTTGTCCGCCCCGCTGTGTCGTGGGCCGAACGCTATTGTTCGCGTACTATAACTCATGATTTATATGTTATCCAGATTCTTCAATTGTATTCTAGCATATGACGAATATTTAGAGAGTCATTTCCTATTTTGTCCCATTCTACAATGTCCATTGATAAAAAAAAATATATAAACTTTCAATACAATAGAGGGCGCCGGTATCTAGGAAGCAGCGTGCTAGCTTATTGAGCTCAAGATCGCGGGTTCGAAACCTGGCCGAGACCATTAGGTTTTTTATCTAGAAGGTGAAAAAACCTTGAGCGGCATGTCCTTCGAATGGGACGTTTAGCAATGGTCCCGAGCCTGTACTAGGATAGGCAAAATCTAGAACTCCTACAGTAGAGTCGGTCTCACGTCCGAGCGATGAAACAGCCTATTACCAGAGCGCTCATTCGTCGCTCTGGTGGACATGATCCCGACTCAACTCTGGGTTCTAAATTTTATTATGGTTTATGGCGGTTGTGTTATGGACCATATCACATATATTTTGTTTTTATTTTTTGTATTCTATTTCGTATTTATGAGAAAATAAAGTATAGCTCGAAAAGTAGATAGATAGATAAACTTTATTGCACTAAAGATTACAACCTTTATGGCAATAAGTGTTTTTTTTTGTTAACAAAATACATATCCCCTAACCTTATACTTATATAAAATGATATAAATAAAAAAATCTATAGGTTAGGTTAGGTTTTATGACTCATGCCCGGGCTTTAACTACGAGGTCATATCGCCTACTACCAGAGCGCTCTTTCGTCACTCTGGTGGACATGAGCCCGACTCTACTGTGGGAGTCCTAAATTTTGCCTACCCTAAATTTTTATTCATCTAGGGTAGGGGTCTTTAACGAGTACCTGACATCGTACAGGCTCGGGACCATCGCTTAACGTCCCATCCGAAGGACGGAGTGCTTAAGTTTATTTTACCTCCCAGAAAAAAATCTATATATATAATTGTACAAAATAAGCAATATAGCAACTAAATAAAATAAAAAATGTTTATATCCATCTTACATACAACAAACTAAATTATATTATTCTTTATTTTCAATCCAACAGTAAAAAATAAAAATAAATTGTTAATTTTTCTAACTTCTAAATTATTTAAAAAATGCACAATTGGTTCTGAGTCGTATTCTGGTCTATTGGTGAGATAATTGTGGAGAAATGTTTGCCTGGGGATACACAAAGAGGGACAATAGAACAAAAACTGTATGAGGTCGTCCTTTTCGTCAGGTACAGAGCCTGCAGACACTTTCAGGACAAAACTCATTTCTAAACCCTCCAAGTAAAATCCTAAAATTTTTATTTCAATTATGGAGACGAATTTGAGCTAGCAGTCGGAGTTTTTCAATATGGCAGTTTAATGAAAGATAGCTTTCCTGAGACCCTAAAGCATTGACCAATTGGTGGAAGGAGTTGTATTTAGAGTTTAATATTGTATTTATATCCAAACAGACCAGATGATTCCTCATGGCTGCTACCAAATCACCACGGAGAGGCCGGACATCAGAAATAGAGGAACTGTCCAGAAAGTTTAGCTGGAAAACTTAAAATTGTGCAATATGGAGATCATTCTGGGATAGGGGAGAAGGGGTATATTTCAATGAATTTGTGTCCTGGCCTCCACACAGAAAATAAAAAATCTAATAACCCGGTTTCGAACCCGCAATATTGTAAGCAAGCACGCATACCACTGAGCTACCGTCGCCCTCAAAATTAATACGAAAATTTAGAAGTCTCCTGGTAATTCACCGACAATTTTTTTAATATGGAAAAAAATGGCCAAAATATTTTTATATGTTGTTCTTAGATTTTAGACAGAAGCCTGTGCCAACAAGAGAAACAAATAATATAAAAAACCTATATGAGCACTAGATTTTAAAATTCTGAAGAATATGGTCCCATGTATAATGAGACGGCCATACACTAAGCTGAGATATGGATACCGTTATGAATATTCCATGCGGCTTAGATCTGACTGGGCAGGCCAGCACAGAAATTCATTGAATTATATGGCCCTTCTCAAAATGATCTCCAAATGTTGTACAATTTTCACTTTCACAGTGTAATAAATAAAGAATTGTAACATGGACATTACAAGACTTTCTTATACCAACCACGCTTACAGATCACTTTCTCTCCCCCTACTCAAAATTATTTCATACTGGCATTACTGGGTATAAGAATGTCTACTCTCAAAATAACGCTGTTCAAAGAAGCAAAATGAAATTATTTTTAGAAGGAGAATGGGAGAGAGATCTGTAAGCAATGTTGGTATATATTGTAATAGCACTTACTTACGTTTAAGATAGATTTACTATGCTATGATATCAATTGTGGTTACAATTAATAAAGAAATCACATAATAAAGTGTTACATTATTTTTATTTGTTTGATCTAAAAAAGGTATATTTTTTTTTATTTATAATTTTTTTTTTTTTTTTTTTTTAAGGGTTAGTCACATTTTTACACACATGAACATTTATGATACAAATGCTTGCATGACTTTTTCTTCCTTCAACTGACGATTTGTTGATGACAACTAGTGGGATGATTTTATGAGATGGGTTGCGGAGATCACTACCAAGACTTCTGCTTCCTTCTGGAGTTGGTGTCGTCGTCTATAGTTTTTTTTTTCTTTCTTCTAGGTCTTTACAATTTGACCTCTCATCAGTGATTAATGTTCGACATTCCGGGACACACCCTTCGTGTACTTTGTCTTCAGCCAAACCGGTATTCACCTACTAACGCACATTTTTTAACATTACCACTGCACTCACATCACCACAGACCTTCCTCTGAACATGGGATCATACCAGAAAGAGAGACGCTACTCCGTCCGAACACACTCTCCCTATATTTTTGCACTTTACTCCCATCTCTCATTGGCCAAAACAACTTTGGCACAGCTTTTTTTTTTTTTTCTTACAATTTTTAATTTAGTTTTATCTTTTATTGTTTTTCTTATTTTCTAACATTATTATTATTTACAATTACATTATTACATCAATAATAAATTAATATGATTTCATTTTTTTTTTTTTTTTACAAACAAGAATCGATCATAGCATTGTATCGAGTATTCTGATTTTGATAACATACGGTAACCTCTCGCTAGCCACAGTGTACCATATTCATTTACATTTCTTTCTATTTTTTGTTTCATAGTGTAATGGATCATTACAATATATGTGACATATATTGATCCTATCTCGAATCTGAGGAGTTAAGAGCGAACGGAAATTGTATAAGGAACAATTTTCGTAAGAATCAATTTTCCGATAGGTCTAACCGTTTTCGGGTAAATCAAGGAATTGTCTAAAATAATGTATTTCAAAACTACATTTCAAGATGGTTTTCGGCATGTATCTCGAAAACGACCTGTAAAAAATCATATATTATATAAATTATGTATTTCAATATTTTCTACAACTATTACTTGGAACCATTTTTGATTAGGTCATAAAATTAAGCTGTAACTTGTAAAATGTAGTTAGGTCCTCAGGAAAAGTGGTCTCAATTTCCGTTCGATTTTGACCAAAATCTAATCAGACCTAAGTTGGATCATGTGACCCCTTCATTCAAAATTTTAAGTTTATAGCTACAATTGTTTTTGTAGTAGAGAGCTCACAACTTTTCAATCACGTACACACAGACATCATCGCGAAAATGGTCAAAACGTACTCAGGGGAACTAAAAAAGTGAAAATCAGTTGAAATCTCGATCTCGGATTTTCGCACGATAACGAAACTTCCTTATACTATACGTATGAAAACGTAAAAAAAAAAAAAAATATATATATACCTATGTGATGCGGTCATAAAAGGACTTTCTTATACCAACCAGCTTTTATCTGTAAAAGTTGCCTATCTCTCTCTCTCCCTCATCATAAAATCATTTCATACTGCCGTTACTAGATATATGAAAGTAATAAGTTACCAAATTTTTTTGTAATGGCCACATCAAATATATTTGAGCACGCCGTCCTTAAGATAGGACGCTCGGCAGTTATTGGGTTTGGAGTTGAGTCCCTCTCTGATCCCCCCCCCCCCCCCCCCCCCCCCCCCTTCCTTCTGCCGATTCCACCGAAAATCGATAGGTGTTGTCCTTGTGGGGTTCTGATAAAGCATTTGAAATTTTGCGCCTATACATTCATTACAATGCCAGTTATCATGTTCACAGAGACTTTCAACTATACTTCTGTGGAAGTAAAAAAAAAGTGTTTTTCGGCCTCAGTAGTCGCCATTTTGATATCATTCGACCAGACTAACTTCAAAAATAACTACATTGTAATCGGATGGGGTTGTTTCGAAAATAACAAATTTACCTAATACTACGAAATTGGCACTCAAGAACGATTATTAAATGATGGTTTTCCGACCCGGACTGTTACATATTCGCCATGCATATAATTTACGGACAATGAAGCTCTTATGCATGAACTCTTTAGAAATGAAGCTCATGAATAAATAATAGCATAGTAATATATTTCTTATTGGGTAGTAATTATATTGTTAATTGTTCGTGCATAATAAAAGGATTTCCGCATACATGTCTCTTATAAAGTGCACACAATCAATGCACGTTTCATCCCTTCATTTTACTGTTTTTAGGAAATATTGAATTGGTTTACAAGCTCGTTTCCGAAGAGAATTTATCTAATTTTTTTTTTTTCCGTAAGGGGATGGTTTAATGGAAGGGAGACGGGGTCAGTAGAAAAACAAAGTGTCAAAGAGGAAAAATTTGAGCTTCTTAACTTGAACAAAGGTGGACAAACGAGTGAATTTTAAACAAACGGGAGTAATTAAACCTAACAAGAAAAAGTCGTCGGTGAATCACATGGTATGTACTTCCCTAGAACGAATTAATCAATTAACTTCTTGCACCCTGTTTTTCTTAAACTTCTCTGGGATGTTGAATTGTTGGTTTTTTCTCGTGTTCGTAGTGACTAGAAGAAGGGACGTATAAGAGTCCCGAAATATTGTCAGAAAAAATAAAAAAGAAGACACCTCTGGAAGAAATGCCGGAAAAAAACAACAATTCTCGCACCCTATCAAAACCACAAGGGATCCTAAATTCTCATACTAAATTTTATGTCTATAAATTCATTACATAAGCAGTTATTATAGTTTTTGAGTTGAGCCCCCTCCCTGAAACCCCCCTCCCCTTCGGCCGATATCGCTGAAGTTCGACACGTTGCGTCCTCATTGGCTTTTGACTTCAAAAATGAAATTTCATATCGATACATTTATTACATCGGGATTTATTGGGGTCTTTGAGTTTAGCTCCTCTGATCTTCCCCTTCCCTTCTCCACAACGATTTTCAGTCAAATCAGCGAAATAGGAGAGGGATTAGAGAAGACTCTAAGAACATTTGTTGTAAAGAATATATCGACACAAAATTTCACATCGATACATTTATTACATCGGGAGTTATTGGGATTGTTGAGTTTAGCTCCTCTGATCTTCCCCTTCCCTTCTCCACAACGATTTTTAGTCAAATCAGCGAAATAGGAGAGAGATTAGGGAAGACTCTAAGAACATTTGTTGTAAAGAATATATCGACACAAAAGTTCACATCGATACATTTATTACTTCGGGAGTTATTGGGATTTTTGAGTTTAGCACCTCTGAACTTCCCCTTCCCTTCTCCACAACGATTTTCAGTCAAATCAGCGAAATAGGAGAGGGATTAGGGAAGACTCTTATAACATCTGTTGTAATGAAAGTATCGACACAAAATTTCATATGTGAATTCAAAATCCTATAAAGACAACACATTAATTTTCAGCGGAATCGGCAGAAGCTGGGGATGAGAGGGCTCAACTCAAAAACTGCAATAACTGCCGCATTTAGGAGCCATGTACATCTCCAGAGCGAATTAACATTTCGTTCCTCCTCCAAAACCAGTCAACTGTTAGTTCCAGTATTCAATAGTTTGAATATTAGCGCTAACGGTTGACTGGTTTTGGAGGGGGAGCGAAAAGTTAATTGATTAATTTGTTCTGGGGATGTACATTGTCGGTGAATCACCTACAACTTTTTCTATAGTCAACAAATATTTTACTCAACTAAAATTTATTTATTTACAATTGAAATTCCAATGGAAAAGTTCTGTGCAGTTTTGCTAATAAATAACGTATACTCATTTCCAAAAATATGCGCTTACGGATGACTAGCTTGTTTATGTGAGTTTCTAGAACCTTGAAAAACGGCAACAATATATACCCACTAGTAATTAGCTGTAAAAACAAAATTGGACATCCAGATCTATTTTCGACAAGTTTGCTCATACGTGAAACTTTCTCTAAAAGCTGTTTTTCACAATTAGATAAAAATAATTACTCGAAATTTTTGTCAAGTAACGATTGAGGGAGAGGTCGGAGAGAGGGGGGATATATTGAAAACTTTTCTGTTCTTTACTTTTCTGCCGGGAAAGTTATGTGATAATATATGTATTTTTTTATAGGGCATATTTACAATAAAATAAAACTATAAATAAATTTCATGACAGTGATGGAGTGTAAAAAAAATTTGTCAATGAATCAACGTATATTGATACTCGTACCAACTCTTTTCCCGTGACATTCTCGCACGGGCCGAGAACCAGTATAAGAACTTCCAGAGTCAAACTTGATTTTCCGCAACTTTACGTTACTAGGTGGCACTACCATCACGCCACTCTCCACAAACCTTTTTAGGCCCCTGGCGAGTGCGGGTTCTGTCCGAGGGCTATTGAGGGGTCGGAAATCCGTGATAGAGGGCCCCTAGGGTCAGCTGACGCCTGACCCTACCCCTGATCGGCTCCCGCTCCCTCAGCAGCTCTGGATTAAGGGGCCTCTAGTTGGAACTTTTGATACAATTGGTCCAACTAGTGTGCCCTGCCCAGCTTGCTCGGGGTTCGACATATATGCAAGAAATAGAAGCAGAAGCAGAGTACGGAGGACAACGCCAGTGGAAGAAAACCAAACAATATACTTCCCAACTCTAGGGTTCAATCGATACAATAAAGTTACAATACTTTTACTCACGAGTAGAATCGAATAAAACTCTCGATACTCCTGAAGTATCGAATAGAAAGTATCGATTGTATCGATTTAATCCAGTAGTTCATTATAATTAATTTTTGAGGGCGCCGGTAGTTCAGTGGTATGCGTGCTTTTTATCTGAACTCAAGAACGTGGGTTATCTGGGAGGTAAAATAAACTTAAGCACGCCGTCCTTTGGATGCGATGGTCCCGAGCCTGTACGATGTCAGGTACTTGTTAAAGACCCCTGTCCAAGGTGAATAAAATTTAGGGTAGGCAAAATTTAGGACTCCCACAGTAGAGTCGGGCTCATGCCCACCAGAGTGACGAAAGAGCGCTCTGGTAGTAGGACTAGTTAAAGCCCGGACATGAGTCATAAAACCTAACCTAACCAAATTATTTTTTTTATAATGTATAAATCTATATAGATATCAATAAAAATAGTATCGATTAAATCGAGTACTTTGTTATAATTAATTTTAAACCATGTATAATATATATATACCTATATAATAATAATAAAAAACAATATAAAATTTGAAAGGTTTAAATGAGATATTGTAGTGGGCATAAGAAACAAAGAAATAAAATCGAATTAGATACAATTATATTATTAAAAGCATACTGAAAATAACAACAATCCTTATAAAATAAACATACAATTTATTTTTACTAAGGATATAAAACTACTGGAGACTATTCGTATTCCCACAATATTTCACTTCTTTAATTACTTTTTGCAAGTGGCTGAGATCTAATCGTTCTTAGTGTAATAAATCCACACTTTCGCCGTAGGACGAGGCATTATAATTTGTCATTGACAAAATGGAATGTAAAAATATAATTAAATGCTGAAATCGTAATCACGTTCACGGTTCTGTTCAAAATCAAACAAACTTATATCTTCATAAACGATAAACCATTTAATGTAAATAAGGACGCATCAAGCAGACTGCGTGATCACATCACACATGAGGTTATTACCATCGATATATAACATTTGGACCGTGGTGAACGAGTTTGACGAATTGAAAAATTTATATAATTTTTTTTGATTGTTGTAATTTGAAACGAGTATTTTGAATCGATACAAGTAATATCTATTCGATACCTAGTTGGTATCGAAAGAAAAGTATCGATACCAAAAATACTTGGTATCTGATAAAAGTATCGATACTTTACTTGTATCTACTTGCATCGATAGATCTCTAGTCACATCAATGTACTTCCCCAGGACGAATTAATGAATTACGTTTTTGCTCTCCCTCCAAAGCCAATCGACCGTTTGGGCTGAGACTCCATATTTGACTTACGTAGTGGCTTCTGAATGCTCATAATAAATTTTGTGTCGGTACATTCACTACATTGGCAGTTATTTGGGCATTCGTGTCGAGTCTCCTTCCTCTGATCACCCCCTTCCATTTGACCTATTCTGCGGAACTTTTATCATTCTTATAGGACTTTGAATGCACATAAGAAATTTCGTGTCACTGAAATGTTATTAAAGTTTTTGTATTAAGTCTCCCCGTAATCCCCTGTTCCCTGGGACCCGAAGGCGCGGTTTAGGGTAATGAATTTATCGACACAAAATTTAGTATGAGATTCCAGAAGCCACTTTAAGCCGGGTCCACACCTACAAATATTTATTCACGAACATTTTTACGACTCCCCGCTCAAGCCATACGTGAAAACAATTAGAGGTTACATCACTGTTTCCCGAGTTGTTTATTTTTGTAGAGGTTTTTGTACTTTCCTGCTTAAAAATTTATTATTTATATTAAAAAATAATACAAACTATGGATATAGACAAGGAAGCTGCACTTATGTTGATTGAGTTATATGAAAATAAAACTTTATTATGGAACCCCAAACATAAGTGGCACTTTCACAAGATCAAAAAAATGGATGCTGTTTTGTTCAGTGTTCTGTTTTTCAACTTTTGGTCTAATCAAGTTAACAAATAGTTCAAAATCATCTACAGATACACGCAAAACGTTTTTGAAATGGTTAGTTTCATCTATACCTAAAATAGTCAACAAGCGATCTCCACTTTCATGCCTTCTGTGTTTATACAAATCTTTTATCCAGTAGCGAGGTTCTGGATACACATATATAATTCCGTGCCGACAGATTCATTCTATATGGAGTTATCGAGTTCACAGGCCTAAATAAATAGCTATTTGTTTTACATTTTTGGAATTAAAGTGTCGGAAAACATGAAATTCTACCTAAAACTCAACTTCTCATTCCTGACGGATTACGTAAGTTCTCCTACATTTTCTATATATGTGGATGTAAAAATAACATTTTGATACAATATTTTCTACTTGGATTCAGAAATCGATAAGTAAGACAGCTACTGAATTTGAACCAAGTTGAAACATAATTTATTACAGTAATAATCCGTTCTGGGGAAGTTCATAGCTGGTGTTCCACTAATTTTTTTTTCTTAGAACTTTTATATAAACTTTCATTTTGACAATATTATGAAAATAGAAGCTACCCTATATCTCATTAGATGCCTCCCACCCTTGTCACAGTGGGTATATAAGACAAAGTGGGCAGAGAGAAGGTTAACAGTTAACAGTTCCAGCCAGTGTCATCAGTGTACCCTCATCCATCATGTTACCGTTCGTAAGTTAACAAAATATATTCAAAAATTTACCAAAAAAAAAACTATAATCTATTGTCAGGTTTTCAGAAGTTCAATTTTCAAATGTTCTAAATTATTTCTACATTGGTTGATACATTTCAATGGCCGTACAATCTACAAAATATATTATTATTATTTTTTTATATATCCATTTTTTTAATTTATAATTTTTTTTTGTCTTTCAGATTGCAGTCTGTTTGTTGGCAGTCACTCAGGGGAATGTAATTCCAACCTCACAGTACCAGATCCAGGATGGTCTTGGGGGATACACTTTTGGACACTCTGGTGGTCCCATTACGAGACACGAAACGAGGAATCCAAATGGAGTTACAACAGGAGGTGAGAACATACCATATTCATTATAATAATTTCTATATTCATTAAATAATAACAGCAATTGCTATTAATATTATATTAAATATAATATTATGAGGATTCTTTAAGAGCTCAGACATTTCTTTGATAGGCATCGAGACCGCTATCTTTACATTTATAAAATTCCCAATTACTTCATCTTCATTTATCCACTCAGCATCTTCTGTACTGATGTCTTCATCACCTAATATGCATAGTAACTCTCGGGCTCGACGAGCTGCCATGCAAGTCGATTTTATACATATATGGACGACCTTATCTCCTTTTTTTCGGTTTGCGTGCACATAAAATAATAACTAATCTTTTATTATTTATAAAAGTATCTAATTTAATGTAGATTTATAGGATAATCAATGAACAATATTAAATTTTTTATAATTAAAATATCGACTTAAGAAGTCTCAACTCTAGCCCTCCTCGTCTGCAAGTGTCGAAAGATTCCCCAATATCATCCCATTGGCATCACTTCATGAATCTATGATTCCATCCATTCTTTGATTATTATAATATAAACCAAACATAAGCGACACTAGGAGTAAAAACATTCAAGACAGTAATGATAGATCTAACGAAAACTTTCTCCATCATATCGCGAATGAAAAATCTATAGTTTTTGGAAAAATAGTAATACAATTGATAGTATGTATTTCAAACGTAGCGTCACGTCACGTTTGTTCAGACCCCCTCCTCGTCACATATTATTACGCTAGGCAATTGCTTCCCTCCCCTCATTTTGCGTACATATTTTGTGGATGGCCCCACATCGAGTTTCTGGCCAATTACATAACTTCCCGTATACTTCGTATAACTGGGAAAATAATATGAGAGAAGGGGGACAAGAGTATTATACTGAATGAAAAAGGAAAAACTGAATAAACTAGAGAAGAGGTGAGAAGGGAGGAACTAAAGTGTTGAAGACTCGAAGGACGGTGAAGGGGCTTAGGGGGGAGAAGGGAGCCTCTTGTATTGAAGAGGTATGGAGAAAGAAAAACATACTTGAAACAGGACACCACACCCAGGACAACAGTAGCCAAAATTCAGTAGAAGGGGAGGGGTAACAAATATACTCAAACTAAGTGGTGTGCTTGCTTGCTTTTTGAGCTAAGGATCGCGGATTCGTAACCCTCCCAAGGCCCTTATCTGGGAGGTAAAATTAACTTGAGCACGTCGTCCTTCGGGTGGGACGTTATGCGATGAAAGAGCCTGTACGATGTCAGGTACTCGTTAAAGACCCCTACCCTAGGTGAATAAAAATTCAAGGTAGTCAAAATTTAAGACTCCCATAGTCGATTCGGTCTCAGGTCCACCAGAGTGACCAAAGAGGCGATATGACCTCATAGATAAAGTTACTTACTATACTCAAACTATGTTAGTATGAAATAATAATAATAATAATTTAATTTAAAAAAAAAAATAGGACGATATTTATTTCTTTTTGAGGTCACAAAGAATGAAACATCCGAAATATAAATATATAAATGAATTGACAAATAACAATAAAGTGAATAGAAAATAACTACAAACAATTAATAATAATAATAATTTATTAAACAAAAGAGGGCGCCGGTAGCTCAGTGGCATGCGTGCTTGTCTTCTGAGCTCAAGAACGGGGGTTCGAAACCCGACCGAGGCCCTTAGTTTATTTTATCTGGGAGGTAAAATAAACTTAAGCACGCCGTCCTTCGGATGTGACGTTAAGCGATGGTTCCCGAGCCTGTACGATGTTAGGTACCTACTTGTTAAAGACCCCTGCCCTAGGTGAATAAAAATTTATGGTAGTCAAAATTTAAGACTCCCATAGTCAATTCGGTCTCATGTCCACCAGAGTGACGAAAGAGCGCTCTGGTAGTAGGCGATATGACCTCGTAGTTAAAGCCCGGGCATGAGTCATAAAACCTAACCTACAAAACACAACTTTTATATGATGGATGATGGTTTTTTTAAAAATTTTTGAACAATAAATATATTACTTTCAAGAAGTTGATAAATTCGAGATATCCTTTTTTCGAAAAGAGAGAACGAGTTGTTCGAAATTCGTCTTTCTTTCTGGTATTACAACCATGACTAGCATCGATGAGAGAAAAAATATTAAAATTTTTCTTATGATTTAGAACAATTTCAACAAAATTTTGTATTATCTACTATATACTATACGAAGTATAAAATTTATGTGTTATGTAATCAGTCAGAAATTCGATATTGAGTTTTCAACAACATCTTTTCCGACCTCCTGATTCCAAAAATGTAAAAACAAAAATTTGTATGTGTTTTTGAACACGATAACTCCCGATAGAATGAAAGTATCAACACAATTATTCAATTCAATTCAATTCTTTATTAGCCTTTAGGAAATAAAAACAGTTTAAAAAAAAGTACAAATAAATGAAAATAGAAAATAATAATAATATTAAATACAAAATAATAGAACCTTAATTAACAAATTAAAAAAAAAAATAGTGAAAAAACTTCTAGTGAAATGGTATTTTATTTGAATACTTCAATGTCCTCTAATTTTTAGCGCCCTTACTATGTATAGTATGATATTATTGAGGTTTTGGTTGTTTGCAATGTTGAAAAGGGTCTTGTGAGGTTGTGGGCTCTTTAGTGCTTCTACCAGGTACTTTTTTCTTAGTTGGCTGAAGACTGGACACTCCATGAAGAAATGGTGGATGTCGTCCGGTCGGTCTTCGTTGCAGACACTACAGCTGTCTTCCCTGTTGAAGAGTAAATATAATATAAAGTATCAACACGAAATTTTAGATGTTTCTAGAATGGTATAGGATAGTCCTTATAAAGACAGCATCCAATGTTTTTCAGACAAATCGCCCAAGGAGAAGAGAGAGTTGGGGGGAGGCTTAACACAAGAACTCTTATTGATTAAATCGTTCTGGGGAAGTTACATAGCCAATGATTCACCAAGGACTTTTTTTTTTAAGCAAAACACTCAAACACAAGCGGCTTAAAAACTTGCTTCTTATTTTCCTGTCTGTTTTATCCGTCTATTCCTTAAGCCCATTATTCTCGCGTATGTGCAAATGCTTTTACTGTATAATCTCATCCGTCTTTTCCAAACAGCGCCAAGACCCTGAAATTTGACTGTACAATGAGGCAGCTGAAGTTACGCAGGGTGAAGAAGCTCGCTTCATTCATAATCAGCAGGATAAGGTCTGGTTAGAACAGCCCTGTACTACCTGAATGGTTAATAGTGTCCCCCCCCCCCCTCCCACGCTCAAACCACCGAAACAACCAGTCAATGTTTTTCATTCATGAGTGTCTCAACACTCCTAAATGTGATCCATTGTCTGAACTATTAAATTTCTTAAACATATGAAAAAATGGTAATAAAATAAATAATAGATTTAAAAATCCTCTAAAAACCAAAGACGGCATTGACAGAGCAATAGAACAGTTTACACATCTCATAGATACATTTATAAAAAAACAGTAGGTACAATTCGTGCCATCAACAAGCCTTATTTCCTGACTTTCAGCGTGCCCCTACACATTCGAAAATTGATAACTGACAAACGACGAGCAAGAGCATTATGGCAACGGACTAGGTACCCCAGCGACAAAACACACCTCAACAACTTGTCTGACACACTGAAGAAAGAACTGCAGCAGATGCGAAACTTGCAATACGAAGAGTACACACAGACTATGAATGAAAACAGAACATCTCTTTGGACAGCGACGAAAAGGCTACTTTCTTAGAAAAATTCCGCCCGACCTCTCCGTCATGATGACGGCTCTTGGGCCAAGTCTGATGAAGAGAAATCCAACATGTTTGCTTCCCATCTTACTGAAATATTTACTCCTCACCCCGATATTGTTGATCCCCATCATTCTTCCTCAGTCGAAAGCGAGCTAGACAATCCACTTCCACTTTCTCCCCCTCCTAAGTGCTTCCATCCTTCAGACGTAAAATACGCAATTCAACACTTTCCCAAAAAGAAAGCCCCTGGTTATGATTTAATTACCTCCCCTATTTTGAAAAACCTTTTATTGTATAAAGTGATAAATAGCCTTTATAAAATTGTCGGTGAATAATCAGCAATGTATCTCCTCCATCAGCAATGTATCTCCTCCCCCGCACAAATTAATCAACAAAGTTCTTGCTCTCCCTCCAAAACCAATCGACTGGGCTAAATATCATTACTTGACTTACACTGAAACTTCTCAATCCTCATGCCAAAGTTTGTGTCGATACATTCATTACATCGGCAGTTATTCGGGTTTTTGAGTTAAGTCCCCCTAATCCTCGCCCTTCCCTTTGGCCGATTGATTGAAAACCGGTTATTGATATATAAAATGTTGCGTTGATACATTCATTCTATCAAGAGTTATCGGACAGGAACTCAGAGACAGACAGAAAATACTGTGTTCCTTTTAGGAATCAGGATTCCAGAAAACTTGAAATTCCTGTTAAAACTCAATATTTCCGGCCGTCTACATAACTTCCCCTATACATTGTAAAAACTAATGTATTATATTAAAGCACATAACTAGAAAATCTAAATTGTTCAACTATTTTGTCATGAACATGAAAGGAAATGTGAACAATACGTTAAAAAATGAGCTATGAACTATATATGAATTTTATGTTTCTAGATTACAGCTACGTGGACGCCAATGGCCAAGTGCAGACTGCAGTGTACACATCCGACCCTGTTAACGGCTTCAGAGTATCTGCAACCAATCTTCCTGCAGCCACCCCCGGAGCTCAGCCTGTAGCCGCTCCATTCGTCGTGGCAGCCCCCTCGATCCCATACGACACTCCAGAGGTAGTAGCTGCCAAGGTAGCACATGCAACCGCCTATGCTAGTGCTTTAGCTCCCCTTAACCTTGATGGCACTGTAGCCCATACACCTGAGTACAGAGCTGTTGCTGCCGCACATGCTGCTGCCTATAACGAAGAGGCATCTCGCGTCACTAGTCAAGCACCTACTTCACCACAGCAAGCACTCCTCAATCTTGACGGAACTGTTGCTGAAACACCTGAAGTTCAAGCTCTAACTGCAGCTCATCTTGCCGCGCATAATGCAGCTAAGGTCGTTAGCACTGGTTCAATTCCAATCTACAACACATACAGATGGAATTCTGCTCCGCTCAATCCTGGATCATGGAACTACCCGTATGGTTTAAGATATCCAGTGGGCGGCATTGTTTACCCGCATCGTGGTGTATCCCCCCTCAATCCTGACGGTACTGTAGCTCATACACCTGAATACAAGGCTGTTGCTGCCGTCCATGCTGCCGCTTATAATCAAGAAGAATCTCGTCTTGGCAATCAGGCAACGCTGATTAGTTCCCCCACGGAATTATCGTCGCCTTCTAATTCTCTTATTGCTGAGCCAGCTCCACTGAATCCTGACGGTACTGTAGCTCATACCCCCGAGTATAAATCTGTTGCTGCTGTCCATTCCGCAGCTCATACTCAACAATTATCGGATCTCGCCAGCCAAGAAGCGCTAGCTGCATTACATCCAGATGTCTCAGATGTTGCCCAGTCTGTAGATGAAACCCCTGAGGCTAAGCTACAAGCATTGTCCAGAAACCGACGCTTCACTCTATTGAATCCTGCTGGCATCGTCGGTCATACTCAACAATTATCGGATATCGCACACCAAGGAGCGCTGGCTGCTTTAAATCCAGATGTCTCAAATGTTGGCCTGTCTGTAGCTGTAACCCCTGGGGCTAAGCTGCCTGCATTGTTCAGAAAACGACGCTTCACTCTATTGAATCCTGCTGGCACCGTCGCTCAAACTCAACAATTATCGGATATCGCACACCAAGGAGCGCTGGCTGCTTTAAATCCAGATGTCTCAAATGTTGGCCTGTCTGTAGCTGTAAACCCTGGGGCTAAGCTGCCTGCATTGTTCAGAAAACGACGCTTCACTCTATTGAATCCTGCTGGCACCGTCGCTCAAACTCAACAATTATCGGGTCTCGCACACCAAGGAGCGCTGGCTGCATTACATCCAGATGTTTCAGATGTTGCCCAGTCTGTAGCTAAAATTCAATTCTGAAAAATATTCTGAAAAGTGATGAATAAAGTTTTTTTTTTTTTTGTAATGTATCGTTTTATTTCTTATTTATAGTTGAAAATGATTACCTACTGTAGTTATAACTAGTCTACTAAACAAGAAGGTTAAGGATGGGTTTGAGGCTGTAAGTCGTAAGTTCTTCCTCAACTTCAGTGTTCATGTGTGAGTGAAGTTTTCCGTAAAGATCTTGAATTGTTATAGAGTAATTTGTTTGTCATGAAGCCTTTGAGAAAATAATAATTAAATATGTGATGTCATAGTAGGACGAATTTTGGAATGTATCTATAAACCGTAATAAACAGCCAAAATGTAGGTATATGTTTTAATATATTCCCTACTATTTTTTTTTATGAGATTTTTGATTTGGTCATAAATATATGGTGTATCTCGTAAAATGGTCTTATTTTTTTCGACTTGGCCAAATCTTATCAGATCTAGGTTAACACATGAGACATCATCATTCCAAATTCAAATTGTTAGCAACAATCGCTATTGAGTCAGAGCGCTCACAAGGTTCCAATGACATACACACACAAACAGGTGAAATTCTGTTGAAAACTCGAAATATCATAACTTTTGAAATTTGAAACATTTTATAATCTATTATATTGGCGGTAAGTTGAGAGTAAAGGGTAAAAATGATTTGACGAGGTATATACAGAAGGTGTCAACTTTCAAAGATATCTGATGTAGCCTATTTTAGGGAAATTTTGAGAAAAGCTTGTCCCATTATGGCATTCCTGGTAACATTGGCCAGTACAAAGGGAAAAAAATCGGTGAATCACCGGCAATTTATTTCCCCACCACGAATTGATAAATTAAGTTTTATCTCTTGCTCCGTTTTCCTCTGTTACACTTACCTACTTAGACCATTATGGACATACGGATCACAGATATACGGTTCAGCAAAAACATGCGTGAGCTTCCTTGCATACTGAGGAGTTAGAGAATTTACTTAGAGAATTTACTATCTAGGAGCACGCCGTCCTTGGGATGGGACGTTAAACGATAGTACCAAGCATGTGCAATGTTTAGGACCCGTAGAGTAGAGTTTTAAATTTAAATATGAAATTTCGTCATATTCATTACATCAGCTGTTATTAAAATTTTTGTGTTAAATCTTCTCTCTATTCCTTCTCTTTCCTTTGGGCGATTTGACTGAAAATCATTAGATGTAGTTCTTATAGGATTCTGGATACACATATGAAATTTCGTTTCGATACATTCTATCAGAAGTTATTTAGTTCACAGACACATACAGAAAATTTTTCATTTTTATTTTTGGAATCCCCCTCCCTCAAACTAATACTGTACGATACCTAGGACTGACATTTTATCGAAGACTGACATGGAATCCTCTTACACGTTTCACACAAACCACGCTGAATCGTCGACTCAAAATACTCTACGGACTTCTAAATAGACGATCAAAATTAGACATGACACAAAACGGAACTGTTACACTTACTTAATGAGACCATTATGGACATACGAATCACAGATACGTATACGGTTCAGCAAACATCATCCAACATCAAACGAATTCAGGCGTTTCTGTCAAAAAAAACCTCAGACTGATAACACAGTGCCCCCCATACATAAACAACAGAACACTTCATAACGATCTTATGATGCACACAGTACCCGACACAATACAAACTACTTACATACAGTTTTTTTGAAAACTTTACACACATACAAACCTAGAAATACGTATTTTATCTTCACAACACTTACCACAAACCCCCCACGAAGGTTGAAGAGAAGATGGAACCGCGACTTACTGCAACCTTAAATCCTATTCGTTCTTAATTTTTTTTATTTTACTTTTATCATCTCTCTTACCCATCCATCAAAATTGTCTTTCAATTTCTTTTTCTTTATTTATTTTATTTTTTTTCCTTGTCCTAATAATTAACATAAAGTTTCGTCCCGAGGACCTACCACTCGGTGGCCTTCCTCTCACATGCCATTCACGCCAACATATCCATACCTACCATCATAGATGCTGGTTGTTGCACCTTAGCAACAGTTGCATCTTTCTAAATAAAATAAATAAAAAAATAATAAAAAAAATAAACTCAAAAACCAATAGAATTTTCTGGCTAAAAATAAATAGTTGACTTACAAAACGACATCCGATCCCTCATACTTAATTTTGTTTATTAATTAATTATTTTTATTTACATTTATTAATTTTTTTTTTATTTATAATGATACAACTGTTGCTGGGGTGCAAGAGGGGAGGGTTGCAGCATCTATGATGGTTCGTATTGATATGGTGGCGTGTGAGAGGAAGGGCACCCAGTGGTAGGTCCTCGGGACAAAAATTATATTTTATTTATTAGGATGAAAAGAAATAAATAAACAAAAATAAATAAAAATGAATTGAAAGACAATTTTGATGAATGTATAGTAAGAGAGATAATAAAAATAAAGGAAAATAATGTAGAAAAAAATTAGTAACAAAGGATTCAAGGTGGCAATAAGTCGCAGTTATTTATTTTAACGTATAAAGCCGATATTTCTGTGTACTTATTTTAGGCTATTAGAATTGTATAACTTTTTACAAAATTATGGTTTTTTTGTAGGCTGCCTGAGAATGAGGGCAACCGCAAAAGCCGTCTTATATTATAATATATTCTGTGTGTGAAAGGTCACACTACATCAGAGCGCAACTAGAAAACCCTCCTAATAACTATCGATGTAAAAATTTTATTGACACCAATTTTAGTATAAGGACTTAGGAGCCCCTATGTGAGTCAACTATTGAATATAACCACAAACGGTCGACTGGTTTTGGAGGGAGAGCCAAAAGTTAATTGATTAATTTGTTCTGGGGAAGTACATTTCCGGCGATTCACTGACGATTTTCTAGATTTTTTCATGAAAATTTTCAGGTCATTTCATGTTTCTTATTCAAGTCACAATGTATAAAATATAAAAAAGAACAACAATAACAAATTATATATAATAAATAAGAATATATATTGAAACAAATAAATTAACCAATAGAAATAGAATAAATGAGCACATAACTATTAAAAAATAATAATATTAGAAATGAAATTTCGGGTGGCAATAAAATTTATTACCATTTAATGTTGATTCCACGTCCTCTTCAACTTCCTGAAGTGGTTATACAGGGTGTCCCAGATCTTAATAGCCAAACTGTGGGGATCAATTGTACGGTTCGAAAGCAACAAAAAATGCCTCTTATTAATTTTTCAAAAAGGGCTGCCTTCGGAGATATATGACATTTTGTGTTACTCGAACTCTGTCCTCTCTTTTTGAATTAAAACGCAATTAAGTTCAGAAATACTGCGGCTACGACAAAACTGATTACACTATTAGATACAGCATTAAATTGCCTATCAGAATGACATACATTCAATTTTCAGAGTATCTGAAATATACCGTGAATGTTGACTCGTCTGACCACAGAATGTAGCTCCCAAACTGCGCATCCCTGTCAAGTTGTTGGAGGTACCATTGACAGAAGTGAATGCGCGGTTCCCAATCACGTTCAAGAAGAGATTGGACTGGAGTGTCATGAAATGGATATTGGCCGTCTCGTTGTAATGTTCTATGGACAGCGTTGTGGGAAACTCATAATTTCAGAGCTGCTCTCCGTGTGCTGAGTCGTGGATTTTCCGCCATCATGTCTAAAATTTATCTTTTATTTTTTTAATAAAGAAGTTGTTGTTTTATTTTCCAATGAGTTGCAAATCATTTTCTTCAATCCCAAAAAACATATCAATTTGAACCACGTTTTCTAGAATTCAATCAACATTTTCTAGTGAACCACTACTTTATTTTCGAATATTGATATTACCAATGCAAAGTCCATTAAATGAAAAAGTTTTAGGGAAATTTTAGGTGTTGTAGGGATCCCTTAAATAAATCCAGAAAACATGCACAATTTTCCAAAATTTCAAGTTTTGAAATTTTCAAATAGTTGCACTGATATTGGTCGCATTCTTTAGATACTCTGAAAATTGAATGTATGGCATTCTGATAGGCAATTTAATGCTGTATCTAATAGTGTAATCAGTTTTGTCGTAGCCGCACTATTTCTGAACTTAATTGCGTTTTAATACAGAAAGAGAGGACAGAGTTCGAGTAACACAAAATGTCATATATCTCCGAAGGCAGCCCTTTTTGAAAAATTTCTAAGAGGCATTTTTTGTTGCTTTCGAACCGTACAATCGATCCCCACAGTTTGGCCATTAAGATCTGGGACACCCTGTATATATGTGGTTAAGTGAAGCGGTTCGATGTCAAAAATCTTGTGTAGATGTTCCTTGTGGTTAATTATTTTTAATTTATAGATAATGTCTTTAAAAATTGTATTTTTCCTTACGTAAGAAGAACTCTGAAATAAATAA
The DNA here is from genome assembly GCA_963662175.1 of Aradus depressus. Classification (NCBI taxonomy): domain Eukaryota; kingdom Metazoa; phylum Arthropoda; class Insecta; order Hemiptera; family Aradidae; genus Aradus; species Aradus depressus. The sequence continues at coordinate 11,702,588 of OY759222.1, read as the reverse complement.
AAAATTTGGACAAAATATTGATTTTTGGTTGTAAGTTGTTTTCTACTAGATATTTGTTTCTTACGTTACATATATATATATATTTTTTTTTCACTCGAAATAAATTTAAAAAATATGCAAAAATTCCTTCTTTTGCTGAAAAGCAATTCCGATATACTGTATAGTTGGTAGTATGTCAACGCCTTCGGTAATCTAAATTTGTGGCATTTTTTTGGAACCATGACTGCCATTTCTATTGTTTATTTATTTTTTCAATATTTTCTTAGTATATTGTTTTCAACTTAACTTAATTCAGAGAAAGGAAAAGTCATTGAAATATTCTGAATGCTTTAAGAGAGTACTTAAGAAGTTTATCAATTCATTTAAGTAATTCTATAGATTAAAAATATAATGAACAGGAGTTGGAAATGTTTTCTCTATTCATCATATCTATTTCAATCAGTATTAACAAGAATTTTCAATCTTATTCATATGCTTATATCTTTACCATATTTCACATTTATTTTTATACAGTAAATCTCTGGCTCCAAGAACACCTGATAACCCTTCAGTCCTGGTACAATAAGTGGAGAGTGAAGGTGAACGACACAAAATCAGTTCACATCGTCTTCACCCTTCATCGAAAGTATACCTGCCCTCCAGTGTACCTTAACAAACAATAATAATTTTTTTAAACCTAATTTATAAAGTAAAATGAATAAACAAATAAAATTGTTCAAATTAAAAATCAATAAATATATACTCAAAAACTAACAATTTTATTTTTTATTTAACTTTTTATTATATCGTACATCACAACCATTAAATTGAGGGCGCCGGTAGCTCAGTGGTATGCGTGCTTAACTTCTGAGCTCAAGGTCGTGGGTTCGTAACCCGACCGAGGCCCTTAGTTTATTTTATCTGGGAGGTAAAATAAACTTAAGCACGCCCTCCTTCGAATGGGACGTTAAGCGATGGTTCCGAGCCTGTACGATGTCAGGTACTCGTTAAAGACCCCTCCCTACCCTAGATGAATAAAAATTTAGGGTAGGCAAAATTTAGGACTCCCACAGTAGAGTCGGGCTCATGTCCACCAGAGTGACGAAAGAGCGCTCTGGTAGTAGGCGATATGACCTCGTTGTTAAAGCCCGGGCATGAGTCATAAAACCTAACCTAACCTAACAACCATTAAACATTCATACCAACGTTTCTACACCAAAATTTACTTACCAATCCGGATTTTCGCAAAGAGAGTTTGGCATAGAGATCTGTTGTTGTGAAGTGATGCCATTTTATTTATTTATTTTTGTAAAGTATATGTCTGCCTAGCCATTTTTTGTGCGTTTTTTGCATAGTTATGGTTTAATATAAATAAATAAAAAAAACGTTTTATTATATTTCTTGTCATCAGTGGGACATCTCACCCGTACAGTGTTAAGGCTAATTTTCCAATGATGACGCTTTTGCGTTGAAAATCGGTTTCGGTGTGGGAAGAGAACGTCTTTTATTTCTATGGCAAGGTTTTATTAGACTGTCTGATGATGAAGGCAACCTCGAAAGCTGACAAGCATGTAATAATGGAATAATAAAATTTTTGAGATGAGACTGTCATATCACAATATATTAAATAATGACAACTCCCTAAACCTTTATTATATTAAATGAATAAAACAAACTTATTTTTGAAATATTGTCTATTCCACTAAAGATATATATATATACAACTACCGGTTTCGGCTTTATACCATCGTCAGGTCTAGTTGTGAACTAAGTCAGTTTGCAGAGAGCGACCCTTCAAATACATCTCAGGTCAAAGGGTGCTATTAAAACTTGGGAGTCCCCCGGCTGTACCGTTAGCTAACTCAAGAAATATTTCTTAACAAAACCTAGTTCTAAATTTACATAAAACAATATTACTAGACTAATCGTGGCAAAACAACAAATAAATAAGTACAAATACAAATAAATAATAAAAATAGAAATAAAATTAATAATAATATTAAGATTTAGATAACTTGAAACATATATGTGGAACCAAATATTAATAACAGATAATACAAACATATAGTATGTGGAAACAGAACTGGATCAGGGTGTTAACAAAGGGGAATAGTTGAAATAAATTTGGTCATTCATGCAAATGTTCCTTTTGGTAGCTTTATTTATTTATATATATATTACAAGTTTCCACAATATGTCCGCGTTCCTCAACTTAGAAGTTTATTATATTACTTAAACTGGTTTAAAACCTCGAATTCAATGATTCAATAAAGCTTTGTAAGCTTAGTGTAAATTACCCCGATTTCACCCTCAGCCCCCCCCCCCTTTTGGTGTTTTTTTTTTCTGATATCGGATAGTGATGATTAACAGAAAAAAAGTGTCACTACTAATCCCGGGGGATTCTCCAGTCTCAAGTTTTGATTGGTGAAAAGTCCCTCTCACCCCCACGCCCTGTCACCCCTGACAAAAAGTTTTGACACGAGCCGTCAGAAGCAGAGACCAGGACACTGGATTTAACTCAATTTGTGTACCCATCCTGCGGTCCCCGTCATACCCATTTACAGACAACCGGACAGTCTGGACCCTGGCCATGTTTACACTGGCTCTCACTAATGTTTACCTCTATTTCAAATCATTTCAAAGCTTTTTTTATGTGTAAACATTATAGCGCTCGGGAGGAGCAATGTCAGACCGTAAGTCTTGTTGATGTGCATCTGTAAGAGTGTATGTGTCTGACGGTTGCGCGCGCAGCGCACACACACAACTACACACTTCTTTATCTGTGATGTCAGCTGTTTTTGAGCATTTCTACATTCATGGAATAAGTAAGTGTATAATATATTACGACTGCATTTCACTTTTATGTGGTACTTTAATGTTGTGATCATCGAAAAAAGTGTAGTAAATTTCTCCTACCCAGAGTTCTCAGTATTCCCATTTTCAATGAATTAATCAAATCCCGATTCCAATCATTCCACAGAAACCTTTCTTCCCATTCAAATCCTCTCGCACAAGACCTTTCCTCTCATTCCCATCCTGACAATCCTCCCCGCCGCTTGAACAGGAAGTGGCCTCGCGATCTTCTCTCGGATGATAGTGAATCACAATTAACTTTCGAGGGAGTGTCAGCGCTGGATGGCTTCACCCATCAAATGACGTTGTTATATTTTTATTTTTGACCACATAGCTTATTATGTATATATTCTATATAAATTGCAAATAGAATTAAAAAAAAACAAAAAAAAAAACAGTAAATTTCAACTGCATTAACGTGTAATATATTTCGTCACGTCATGAATAAATGTAAAGGTAAATATATTGAGACAACTAATAATTCTTCTATACGGTAAAATATAATTATATATATTTTTTTTTAAATTAGCCCCACGTTGGGCGCCAATGAGACAACTAATGATTCTATGAATTGATTAGTTTCCTACTTTAATTTATAAATCTAACAAAAAAAAACAGGGGTGGCATTCTTTTCCTTAATTAGAGTGCTTAGGTAAAAATGAAGGAAAAATGATAACTACAATTTTTAATCATAAGGTTTTATAAGTTGTATATTTTTAATTTCTTTTTGTAAATGGTTTAAAAAAAAGGTTAATGGGTTAGTAAACTATTATAATTTTTTGACAATAGATTAAATAAAACCTCCTATAAGTTAATTTAGACAAAAAAATGTACTCTTGGCAAATGACAACAAACTATATGGTTACAAATATGGATTATAAAATTTCTGGCAACTCACGGCATCCTATATCCTCTTTTGTATCTTTCCTTCTTCGTAACTTTCTTCTCAGCCTTTTCTTCCTTCCATATACAAAAGTTAATCTTCTCGGGACTTTTCTTTATTCTGCTTCCACGACAATCCTTCATATAAATGTGCTATCTTCCATCTTCTACGCTCCTTCTACGCTCTTCAAAACACCCGACACCTCCACCAAGTTCCTCCAAAAACAGACTACACCTCCTCCAAGATGCTCTAAATCACACCACACCGCCTCCAAGGTCCTACAAAACCCTACTACCACGAGTCGGCTCCTTCTGCCCTTCTCGCCATCTTTTCCCCCACCCAATGTCATCAGGTTAGTCTTTTCTTTTACAATTAATCATATTCTTTTTTCTTGCTTTTAATATCTTTTGCCAAGATGTACCTACATTTTTATTTATTTGTACTTACTATTTTTTTTCTACTATTTTTATAAAGAATAACAATTTCTTTTATTCTTTGTGACCCCCCCATTCTACACGTCACAATATAATAAAACCAATAACAATAAAACAACTCCAAAAAAATTATAGATATAACAAATACAAATGTATCAGTCCAACATAGAATTATTTAACCACTAGTTTCATCAGTCAAACTGACATCTTCAGGTGGTGAATCTGAACAACATAAACCAAATTCATAAACCATTAGATTCAGATTCACCACCTGAAGATGTTAGTTTGACTGATGAAACTAGTTGTGGTTAAATAAATCTATGTTGGACTGATATATCTGTATTACTTTTTTAACAAGTAAGTTCACTACATCCACCTACCACCAAGAAAATTGATCATATTTACCGATGTAGGGATTTCAACTAAAATATCAATATTACGAACTATAAAACGATCTTTTGGCAAGAAAAATTTAGGTTAAGATGCTTCGATAGCTTAAATTTGTCACAATAAATAAAATTTGTTGTTAAATAAAATAATTTGCAGTGTAAATCTAAAAAAATATAATTATTTAAGCTATCACAAATCTATAAATTCATGTATAAAAAAGAAATTGAAGAACAATAAATTAAAGTTTACTTGCTCATACCACTTTTCCTAATGCAATATTTTAAAAAATTTTTAATCAAAATCAGTGCATGATGCCTGGTTTACACGGGTATAGTAATCAGGAGAGTAGAGTGAACTCTACTAGCTACTCTACCACTTTTGATTTTTTTTCGGTTACACATAGTAGAGTAGAGTACAAGTACAAGTAGTTGTTTGAAGTAAAATGGGGTTTAAAAAATTAAGGAAGAATTATTTGCCTAGAGTTTTAATGGCTCTAATAAGAGAGTTTGTGGAAGCGATAGATCAAGAAATTAAAAGAGAAGAAAGAGTGTGGGTGAGAGAATGGCTCAAAAGAAGAGATTAACTTGGAGCAACATCGCTTCTACTAAAAGAGTTATGGCCCCTCCAGACTTGGTGAGGTTCCTCGCCGAAGTTGCACTAGGCGAGAACTGGCATCCACATTCTCGCGTTACTTTTGCAAGCACCTCAGTACCATGAGTGACACCGAAGTGGCAGCAGCAGCAGCTGGCCCCCTGTCCACCTGAAGATTTTGAATATCTTCTGCTCCAAATTGCTCCTTTAATTACTAAGCAAGACACGCAATTAAGAGAAGCAATAGTCTTTTTTGCTTTTCAGTTCTTTGGTGGGTTTGCCAATTTTATTTTCAATTCTACCCCAGGCGTCGTTAATTTTTTTCTTATCTTTGTGGCTAGCATGTTTGGGATCCCAAATCACTGGTTCCCCTTCAAAAGCCTCAAGGAATTTTAGCTGAAGTTCTTGGGACCAATCACTCATTATAAATTATTAATGTATATTAATAATAAATATTTATTTATAATAATAAATAAATTATTAAAATAACTAAGTTTGCTATTAACTAGTTTAACTACACAAATAAACACACTGAACGGCAAGCGAGGAAGCAGGGAGTGTGGAGGTCCACCTCCCTTCCCTCGTACTCGTGCCTCGTGTTCCTTTGACTCGGGTACCAAAGACCGCCTCCGATGCGAAGTTAGCCGAGACGAGACAAGGAAGCACGAGGCGGGTCGAGCAACGCCTCCACACTCTCGTGCCTCGGACAACCTCGTGCTACTTCGCGAGAGTCTGGAGGAGCCATTAGTCGAAGAGGATCCTTCGCGGCCAACCTCATGTCCTTATTTCTATATTGTATATTGCATAAATTCCACAGACACTCTTGTTCAACAAATAAATCTACAAGTTTAATTGTTTCATCCTCAGAAAACTTCACCATTTTTAAAATAAATTAAACAAATATTGCGCAACAACTTGTACACTGCAACTAAACTATACTTGATACTTGATGTTGTAGGTAAAGAAGATGTTTACACGGGTAGAGTGGAGAGGCTAGTAGAGTGGGGGTAAGTAGAGTAGAGTCCACTTTACTGCACGCGGTATAGTACTCTACTCTACCAGCTACTCGCTACTCTACTCTACCCGCACAGTCTTTGGGGTTTCTACGGGTAGAGTTACTCTACTAACTGCTCTACTCTACTGATTACTATACCTGTGTAAACCAGGCATAACAGCAAATTTTTGAAACTAAAACGACGTTTACACATCAATTCTCATGAGTACCACGTCACTCACACATGCCATCCAAATTACAAATATGAATAATAATTAATTATCATCACAAACTTTTATATGTGAATTCAGAACGCTATGGTGACGACACCTATTGATTTTCAAACAAATCAACCAAAGAAAAGATGGGATTGACACGGGAACTCAAATAACCTGTTTTAATGAATGCATTGACACATTTATATGTGAATTTTAAAACTCATAAGGATGCCATTTATTAATTTTCTTTGAAATTTTTAACTGCTCGAGAAATAATGTCATATGCCCTGAATGTCAGTGGTATTAAGCCCGATGAATATCTACAAAACAAATTATAATCTATCGACCGTTTGAGTTAAAAATTAATAACAATTAAAGAAAAACGTATGTTTTTTTAAAAAATATTGTCTATTTCACAAAATATATATATATATATATATATATATATATATATATATATATATATATATATATATAATATGGGGGTACTTTCGGTATTGCTACATTATCTTTTTTTTTTTTTTTTTTTTTTTTTATGGCATATCAACCGCGAGGGTCATTGATGCCTGGCTGTTCAAATAAGTACGAGATCCCGCAGAGAAACTGGGGGGCCAAACGGAGGAGGGACCTCGCACAGGACCCCGGGGCACCCAGTGAGCGTCCCAACCAGGCCAGGGGACAAGCAACGGCACAACTGGGCGTCTCTCTTTAAGCATTGGGCTTAGGCCCCGGTGTAGCTAGGCCTGTTAGAGAGGGTGTGCTTGTATGTGGCACCGACCACACACTCCAAGCCCGGGACTATATCAGTCCAGAGTTCCCAGTGGAGCCAATCAAGCCCCCCCAGCCCAGCCACCGTCCGCACACTGAGACACCCCGCTACCATATCTTATATATAGGTTAGGTTTTGTGACTCATGCCCGGGCTTAAACTGCGAGGTCATATCGCCTACTACCATAGCGCTCACTCGTCACTCTGGTGTACATCAGCCTCATTCTACTGTGGGAGTCCTAAATTTTACCTACCCTAAATTTTTATTCACCTAGGACAGGGGTCTTTAACAAGTAGGTACCTAACATCGTACAGGCTCGGGACCATCGCTTAAGGACGGCATGCTTAAGTTTATTTCACCTCCCAGATAAAATAAACTAAGGGCGAGGGCGCCGGTAGCTCAGTGGTATGCGTGCTTGACTTCTGAGCTCAAGGTTGTGGGTTCGTAGCCCGACCGAGGCCCTTAGTTTATTTTATCTGTAAGGTAAAATAAACTTAAGCGCGCCGTCCTTCGGATGGGACGTTAAGCGATGGTCCCGAGCCTGTACGATGTCAGGTACTCGTTAAAGACCCCTACCCTAAAGAATAAAAAATTTAGGGTAGGCAAAATTTAGGACTCCCACAGTAGAGTCGGGCTCATGTCCACCAGAGTGACGAAAGAGCGCTCTGGTAGTAGGCGATATGACCTCGTAGTTAAAGCCCGGGCATGAGTCATAAAACCTAACCTAACCTAAACGCTTCGGTCGGGTTTCGAACCCACGTTCTTGGGCTTAGAAGGCAAGCATGCATACCACTGAGCTATTTGCGCCCTCTATATTTTATATATATTTTGTGAAAAAAAAAAAAAAATGTTTTTTTTTATTTCTTACTAAGTGTTTCAAAATATGTTAAGTATCATAAAAACAATATTTGACAGAGAGTATTCTGAATTTTCATTCTAATTTTTGTGTCGATACATTAATAATGTAATAAATCGGCAGTTATTGAAGTTTTTGAGTCCCCCTCTGATTCTTTTGGTCGAATCCGCAGAAAATTGATAGCTGTGAACATTATAGTGTTTTAAATATACAGAGCTAATTTACATATTCAATTAACATGTTTTGTTTCAACGAAAATAAATATTACTGTATTTATTGACTTGTATTAGCCAGACACATTGATTTCATCTGTTATAAAAACACTACACATAATGTAGGTTGTAGATAATGGACAGAATTATCTTTAAAAAAATATGTTTACGTAGGTTTACGAATAATATTTCCAGTATTATATAAATTTGAAATGATTAGAATACGAATTAGATTTTAATTTAACACCTAGTTATATAATAACGTTTGAAATGGATCGGTTTTAATAATACCTTTATTTATTTAAATAACCTCATTCAAAGTTGGATATTAGTTACAAGATGATCAATAATTAAATTTATATTTAGAGGTTCTGTTGTCCTTGGATTCTTAGAAGTTGCGGGTCTTGGATCTTCCGTTTCTCTGCGACCTTGTCTCAAAAATTTAAGGTCATGTAGACGTCAGCCGATATTTAATTATAACAAAAAATCCTAGACAGGTTTTATGTTCAACACAAAGACTTATCATGACACGGAACTACACATATCTATTTTCAGCCGAATTGACCATAAGAAAGAAGGACTCAACTCGAAACACGAATTCATCAATACGAAATTTCGTGCTATCGTAGGGGGAGTCATATTGTCCCAAAATGAGATTAATTAATGAGATTATTTTTAGTATTATAATCACAATAAAGAATCGTGTTTCATATCCAAAAACATTATTTGATACAAAGCTTTCATTTTTATTTTTTGGGCAGAGTTCCTCCACACCTTAAAGGTCAGTGCAATGTACGTTATTGTTTTATTTATTCATTTATAATTTTTTATTTATTTAGACTTTTTATACATTCATTTATGTAAAAATGAATCAATTCATTTTTGTTTTTAATATAGGTAGCATTGGATTTCGAATGAGGTTAGTGTAGTGACAGTAAGATAGGTTATAGCTGTTGTGTTAAAATTAGGATTCAAAGACTATAAAAACCGATTTTCTTTTTAGGTAAGAAAATCATTGTATTATTTGTAAAATTATTGTATTATCTGTAAAACTATTGTATTATCTGTAAAACTAATGTTTACAATTTAATAACAATAAATAAATATTTCTTTTTAGGAGAAAAACGGTCTATAGTTTATCACCTGCCCATCCAGCATTCCAACATTATAAATCGGTTTTTATAGTCTTTGAATCCTAATTTTAACACAACAGCTATAACCTATCTTACTGTCACTACACTAACCTCATTCGAAAACCAATGCTACCTATATTAAAAACAAAAATGAATTAATTCATTTTTACATTATTATTTTTCATATATTGTTATAGTTAAATTGTTTTCTTTCTTTCTATATCTCGCACATTGGGACCTGATGATTGGACGTAAGAACGTCCCGAAACATCGTAGGGATAAAAAGACTTCCTAAGAGTAAAAATTGGTATCTTAATTTTTATTCAATTGAAAAATGTCTCTACTTATTATAAACGTATCTTGTATTAATTTATTTTATACACTCATATATTTTTAAGTATTTATTTGTTCAGTTTTTATTAAAATTATTTACTTTTTTTTAATAGTTTTGTTATTATTACTAATCATAGATGTGTTAGACTCAAGTAGTTATAAATCTAATTTATAAGCTATCTTAATGTATAAATTCTTTTGACGCATCCTATTACCATGTATTGGTTTAACAGAAATAAATTCATTATTATTATTCCAACCTTTACACAATGTGACTAAAACTAAAAACAAATCGGTCAAAATTGAGTATATGAAACTCGTTTTCATTTATCTGATGACCAGATCATCACAATATCGCGGATTGAAATCGTGTACAGCAATTTGAATGAGCGTTTTAAATTATCAACTCGACAGAAACTATGTTGTTACCGTTATCTTTTAAGACGTGTCTGGACTAGTGTCTTACAACTATATTGGCTTCGAATATCAAGCGAATAAAGATATTTCAATCCAAGATCCGACTGATCACACAATGCCCACCAAAACGTTAGCAACAATACATTACACCGCGAATTGAACATCACACCCATCGAAAACTTACAATGTTACTACTCAAGAAGATAATCCCCCAAGAAGATTAACAAGAATTTGGCATAGAGATCTCCTGATATGAAGTGATGTCAGAGGATTCACCACTGGGTGTTTTTCCTCTTCAGGCCATTCATATATATATTTTTTTTGCTTTTTATGTATATATTTCAGTGTAACCACTTTTGTACATTTGTGACTTAAAATAAACAAATAATAAAAAAAAAAAAAGTAATGTACGATTTTTACTTTGTTATACCTTTAGTATAAGGAAGTATTGTAATCGTGCGAATATCCGAGATCGAGTTTTCAACGGATTTTTGCGTTTCAAGGTCCCCTGAAAACGTTTTGACCATTTTCGCAATGATATCTGTATGTGTGTGTATGTGAAAAGTTGTGAGCTCTCTACCACAAAAACGATTGTAGCTATTAACTTAAAATTATGAATGAAGAAGTCACATGTCACACAAGCTAACTTAGATCTGATTAGATTTTGGCCAAAATTTGACGAAAATCAGGACCACTTACCTCCAGGGTCTAAGTACATTTTACAAGATACCGCACAAGTTTATGACACAATCAAAATTTCTTTCAAGTAATAGTTGTAGAGAATAATGAAGTACACAATTTATATGAAAAACGATTTTTCACAGGTCGTCCAGTTTTCAAGTTACATGCCGAAAACCATCTTGAGTTGAAGTTTTGAAGCACATATGTTTAGACGGTTTCTTGATTTGCTGAAAACGTTTAGTCCTATCGAAAAATCATCTCTCAGTAAACATGTTCCTTATAAAATTTCTAACCGCTAATAAGTCCTCAGATTTAAGATGAGAAAAGTAACAGCCCTCCGACGAATGTAAACTAAATGTCTAAAAGGAATTTTTATTTATATGAGTTTACATACAAAATAAATATATTGCCCTAGTCACAAACAAACTACTTAAAGGTTACACTTACTGTTATAATGCCACGTGGGCATCCAATGCTGCCACTCCTCAAAACCACACTACCACACAACAGGAATATATATCAGTAATTTTTAAATCATAACTCACAGCAACGAACTTTAAAATATGGTTTATGTATTAGTTATTTTTTGAAAAATGATAAAAATTAAGAAAAATATATGTGATGTCACCATTACAGGATTTTCTTATATCAACAACGCTTACAGATCACTCTGTCTCCCCCTCTTCTTCTCAAAATCATTCCATTTTGTATCTTTGTACAGCGTTATCTTGCGAGTAGACATTCTTATACGCAATAACGCCAATATGAAATAATTTTGACAAGGGAGAGTGATCTGTAAGCGTGGTTGGTATAAGAAAGTTCTATAATGGCCACTTCACATATTTTTTTTTTACTGAATTTTACATTTAATATAGTTGACGCTATTAAAAAAAATACACGCAAAAATCAGTTATTTGATAAATGAATAATATAATAATTATAAGTAATTTGACAAATTGGAGAAATTAAAATCACAAATTGTGATCAGATTCTTGACCCACGCTTTGGTCACCTGCCAGGAGTGTATATCGTAAATAAGGGTGGGTACAGGTTTTAGACATCAAGGTCCCTTGTGCTAACGGAACGACATCACCCACCCGCCGCATGTAAAACAACTATCGGCTTACATCATCTGCAGTGCTTCGTCGGAGGAGTCTGCACTGCGCACTTTTTCGCTGTCAAGGACCCACAACAACAACAACATGCCAATTTAAGAGATAAAAAAAAAAAATGTCTTGGAATTTTTGAAAAAAAGTGCCCTATTTTGGTTTTGATGTGGAATCGAATTGATTGCTCACAGTTATTTTTTTACAGTTATTAATTTCTAAACGGAAAAATATGAGATCGAGTTTTCAAAGAAATCTTTCGTTTCAGGGTTCCCTGAATAAGTGTTGATCATTTTCACGATGGTCTGTCTATATGGGGGGAGGGAGGGAGGTGGGGGGGGGGGGGGGGGGGGTCCAACTGTCAATAAAAAAAAAAATATCAACACAAAATTTAATATGATGCTTTAGAAGTCCCCGAGTAAAATCTTTTGAGCTTCAATCAAAAACTTAATTGATTAATAAGCGCTGAAGTATATTACCGCGTATTCTTCCTCACGACGTGTTTTCTTGCCCAGCTATATGATCAGAAATTCGAAGTCGAGTTCAACCCAAACTATTTTTTCTAGTAAATTCTATTCTATTTATTTTCCCTGTTGGCTCAGTAAGATAATTTGAAAACCTTCGGATTAGATTTAATATTATTATTAAAAATGATATCTCTTTAGAAATCCAAATAAAAAGTTTGTTAATTGAATTTTTTTTAAATATACGTGCACTTTCTTAAAAATTGCACGTCTTGAACTTTTGATATTTTTTTAGGGCCCTTTTCGGAAATTACTGTAGAAATCAAAATTTAGTAAAAGAAAAGAGATAAAATTTCTACAGTAAATGTGAAAATGTATTGTTTGTATTATATTTATTCTTTTTGTTTTAATTATTATTTATATTTTTTGATTTATTGTAATATTACATTAACATTTTCTTTTTATTTACCACACGACACAAAATTTTGTGTAAGGATTATGGAGCCTCTATGTTGCTTAACTCTTCTCTTTTAGTCCAAACTGTCAATGAGTTTTAGAGAAAGAGCGGAAACTTAACTGATTAATTCTGAAAAATTGGAATTAAATTGCCTGCTACTCGACGATTTTTTTTTTAATATATATTTGTATTTGTCTTTAATGTCACTAAAAGCATTGAATTTTTCTCTATGTATATAACATATATATTTTCCCCTCAGGCCAAATAATGTTTGTTAAGATCGAGCTTTCTGTCGTTTACATGTTCCAGTAGAATACACCCTACATTGAAATCGACTACTTTACTAATGAAATGAAAATTCGTGTAAAGATGTCTCCCCTTTTCAAAGTGCATTCCCTCCGCCCTTCATTAATTTTTTTTTTTTTTTTAAAGAGTTCGAGTTGATGAAACAAGTACAGAGTTGTGTTATTCCAGTTTGATTGCGCTTTTCAAAATGCCTTTTGAATTATAGATCTCACCCAATAAACTCTTTAATAATGAATAAGATGAATTCAAAGGTTATAGTCGATTGGAGTTTGAAAATTGGAAGTTCACAAACCCTTACGTCGGCAACATTTCAAATTCATTAGATATGCAGAATATTAAATAATTTAGTATTTCCCATCACTACAGTTATTTATTGTGACTCATGCCCGGACTTAGTTTATTTTATCTGTGAGGTAAAATAAACTTAAGCACTCCGTCCTTCGGATGGGACGTTAAACGATGGTCCCGAGTCTGTACGATGTCAGGTACTCGTTAAAGACCCCTACCCTAGGTGAATAAAAATTTAGGGTAGTCAAATTTAGGACTCCCACAGTAGAGTCGGGCTCATGTCCACCAGAGTGACGAAAGAGCGCTCTGGTAGTAGGCGATACGACCTCTCAGTTAAAGCCCGGGCATGAGTCACAAAACCTAACCTAAACCTAGATTTTTTTTTTACCTATTATTTATTATTATTATACTGGCTCGGGACCATCTCTTAACGTCACATCTAAAGAACGGCGTGCTGAAGGTTTTTTTTTTCTCCCTAAGGGCCTCGGCCGGGATTCGAACACTCAATCTTGAGCTCAGTAGATGAACACTGTACCTCTAAGCTACTGGCGTCCTCATTTTAATTATTAGTGAAAAAAATATTTCAATGTTTACTTTTTTTCATCTTCAGCAAATCCAAAAATCCTCCGGAAAATATAGGTTAGGTTTTATGACTTATGCCCGGGCTTTAACTACGAGGTCATATCGCCTAGTACCCAAGCGCTCTTTCGTCACTCTGCTAGACATGAGCCCGACTCCACTGTGGAAGTCCTAAATGTTGCCTACCCTAAATTTTTATTCACCTAGGGCAGAGGTATTTAACGAGTACCTGACATAATACAGGCTCGGGACCATCCGAAGGACGGCGTGCTTTAAGTTTATTTTATCTCCCAGATAAAATAAACTATAAGTTTATTTTATCTCCCAGATAAAATAAACTAAGGGCCTCGATTTGGTTTCGATCCCACATTCTTGAGCTCAGAAGACAAGCACGCATACCACTGAGCTACCCGCGCCCTCTCCGGAAAATATATCTACACAAAATTCTATATGTAAATCCAGAACCCCAAAGCAAGGACACAAATAAATTTTCAGCAGCATTGATTGGAATTGAAAGTGTCGTCAATATGGGGTTTTGAATTTAGTGAAAGACAAAACTTTACACTCATACAAACCCAGAAATACGTAGGTAGGTACTTTATCTTCACAACTCTTACCACAAAACCCCCCACGAAGGTTGAAGAGAAAATGGAACCGCGACTTACTGCCACCTTAAATCCTATTCCTTCTTAATATTTTTATTTATTTTTTTTACATTATTTCCCTTTACTTTTATCATCTCTCTTACCCATCCATCAAAATTGTCTTTCAATTCCTTTTTATTTTATATTATTATTTTTTTAGTTTCTTTATTATTATTATTATTTTTCTCCTGTTCTTGTTATAATAATTAAGATACATTTTCGTCCCGAGGACCTACCACTGGGTGGCCTTCCTCTCATATGCCATTCACGCCAACATATCAATACCTACCATCATAGATGCTGGTTGTTGAAAAAAAAAAAAAAAAAAAAAAAAAAAAAAATAGAAAGATATGAACTTTGTGTTAGGTGTACATATAGAATTTTGTGTCGATACTTACATTCTATCGAGACACACACACATCCAGAGACAGAATTTTTTATTTTTATTTTTGGAATCGGGGTGTCTGAAAACATAAATACCTTTGAAACCTCAACTTCGAATTTCTGACCGGATACATAACTTCCCCTATACGCTAAGGAAGTAAAAAGTGCAACTATCATGGTGCAGCTTGTTACGTAACTTGTGCATGCAGACTTGTTTCATGACATTTATTATGCGTTATTTTTTCTACTTCCCATTATTCGTCTTAATATCCCCTTATATATTCCTCAACACCTACCCGGATCATTACTCCACAGTGGCTGATAAAGCAACTTCAAAGGAGTGTAAAATGTTATAGCGTTACATAATAGAGAAGCTTTTACGCCCCCGTGTGAAGTAAAATGTATGAACTGTTATGAGCAAGGTTAAGACCACCTTTTAGCTCTTCAACAAGCAGTTGAGGTTTACTGTTACTGATCTAGGGGCGCAAGAGCATTGTGGCGTAGGAGTAGGCCCCATTCAAATGTGTTTTAGTTCAACAGCTATTCCAAGTATAGGGGAAGTTATGTAATCAGACAGATATTTGATATTGAATTTCACCGGTGCGTTCATTAAAGCGGCAGATATTTGGGTTTTTGAGTGAAGCCCCATCCTCTCATCTTCTCAACTTCATTCGACTTTGCGGAAAGTTAATAGATGCCGTTCTTATTTTGTTTTGAATTTAAATATAAAATTCCATATAGTTACATTCATTACATCGGCAGTTACTGGGGTTTTAGATTGTGCCCTCACTTTGATTGCAAACAAATTTAGATTGTGCCCTGGGGCACCGAAACCACCCGAACCAGCGGCGAGGCCGGACCAGAAGACAAGAAACCGCACCCCCGGGCTGCTCTCTGCAGGCCCACATGATCGTAGCGTTGGCATTAACTGCCCCCGAGACGATAAAATTGACAATTGCAATTGTCAATGATATCATTGATGGGACTAATTGATCGTATAGGAGGCAATTGACGCGATTGTCAATTAAATGACGGCGATTGATAGAAATTTTGATTGAAGGTCATGGATAAGAGCAATTGATGGCAGCGATTGATAGTGTAACTATCAAATTGACAATCGTTCCGTCAGTTGTTCGCCAGACAGCAAAGATGAGTGTCTTTTCTGATGAGGAGGTTTCGTTCGAGGAAAGAGATTTTGTTTTGCTGTTAATATCTGAGAAAATTTTTGTAATCTTCGGATTCAGTATCTCGAAGGATACGTAATAAATTTTAGTGGGTAAAACGGCTTCTCAGTTTCTACCATTCTTTGGACCAACGTCTCTTTCTCTTTTCTTCCTTCCGAGTGCAGAGGGCTAGAGTTAATGCAGGAAATCCCCTGTCTGTTTTCGAGACTAATTTAAAATAAAAAAATAAAATTAATTCTAATAATCAACAAATTAAAATAACAGCGAGAACACAACAGAACAGAACAATTGAAAGTGAACACAGAAGCTAGAATTGACGTGATGATTGAAGCTCGATCAATCGCGTCTTCATTTGAAACTGTGAATTGCAATTGTCAATTTCAATTGATCGTCTCTGGGGCACTTAAGAGCAGCAAGGCTTGGGAAGGAGGGTGCGCATGTGTTGGGGTGTTAGAGGCTATAGTGAGAGTTAGGATGTTATAGGCTATAGTGAAAGTTAAGATGTTAGACGCTACAGTGAGATTTAGGATGTTAGAGTCTATAGTGAAAGTTAGGATGTTAGAGGCTATAGTGAGAGTTAGGATGTTATAGGCTATAGTGAGAGTTAGGATGTTAGAGGCTATAGTGGGAGGTAGGATGTTAGAGGCTATAGTGAGAGGATGTTAGAGGCTATAGTGAGAGTTAGGATGTTAGAGGCTATAGTGAGAGGATGTTAGAGGCTATAGTGAGAGTTAGGATGTTAGAGGCTATAGTGAGAGTCAGGATGTTATAGGATATAGTGAGAGCTAGGATGTAAGAGTTAGGCCTGGTAAAAACTGGGATGGGTCAATTATAGTGGGAAGAGGGACGAGTAGTCCGGACAGAATCAATAGAGGCTTTTAGAGAGGGTCCCTGGCTGCGGTCCTTCTGGGCAGCCTCACAGGTCTGACTACCTGACTACTGGTCATCTCACCTGTATTACTCTAATAACAATCTCTCTCCCATTATTCACCTTTAATTAAGTTACTCTGACAACAGTATCTATCCGCCTACGCTCGCCTTGCTAGTCTTCAGTTTGATCTTGTCAAGACACTGTAAGTTCATGTTCGCAAATTGAGAGAACATAATCAACATGTTGAACATTATAAACACATAGTGAACATTTTGATACATAATCAATGTAATGTTTAAATTAATGCACACATTTCTGAATCTTTTGGAACATAATGAATATAATGTTGAACATAATGATACATAATAAACAAGTAGCGGGCCTTCATTTACCTTATCTTGACTAAATTACCTAAAAACAGAATGCAGTTATTTGTATTTAACAAAAAGTCCTAAACTAAATTAATAAACGGGGGCCATGGTGGCCGTGCGGGCTAGAGCGTAGGGCTTTGGTCGCATGGTTTCACCATGGTTTGCGGGTTCGAATCCCGTCCGGGAGTGAGTTTTATTTCGTAGATAGAACTCCCTCCCGGGGCCATGGATGTCTTAAATAATTATATACAACACATTGACATGGCTAATATGCACCGTACATAAAGCCAAAAGAAAAAAAAAAAAAAAAATTAATAAAGATAAAACAGATGTTTCGATGCTATAAACATATAGGTAATGAACATAATATTGAACATAAATCAATGGTGGATCTACTTCGACTCATCCACACTATTTAGAACAGCTGATGGTCGTCTTTTGTACTCCACTCATTGGTTCGTTTTAAAACTAAATGCGACTTCATATATTTATTCACTAATTTAGTTACTTCACTGTTTTTATACAAATAAATATAATTAATTTTATAATATTTTAATAATTACAATGTGTGTAATTTATACATCAGACTGACACTTAACTTTTTTCAGTTTCGATTTTTCCCATGTTTTCTCTCCTTCATTTTCTCATGATTCCACATACCTTCTTCAAGGGCTGTCTTATTAGCTTTGATGTTCCTCTTATGAGGATATTCTATACCAAGGAGAACTAAATCCTTTGATCCCAACCTGTTCTACATTAAGTAATGAATATTGACAACAGATACGCATGAGTAGTACTCACACTCCGGGTGGTCCTCTCAAGTCATTATTTGTTCTCTAAAAGCCCTCAATATAGATGAGGTCTATGAATCATATTTTTGTATATTTTTTTAAGAAGGCTCTGTACCTTCTACAAAGTGCTTTTAGTGATATGGGATTGTGTTTGTCTGCATATTCCTTCGTGTCCTTCAAAGTGTCTTATTTGGGATCTATATATTAGTATAGAGTACAGTCTTCTCCCCAATTTTTTTTTAGGAATTTGTCAAATATATTTAATTTTTTTCTTGCAAAATCCTAATCTACAGAATTATTTATTTTCTCAAAAATGTGAGAAGTTTGTAATTAAGGGATTAACATTCCCATAGGTGTGAAACATCACTTCACATTTGAATATTATATTTTGTAATAAATGTTTTAGTTAAATAAATGTTAGTTTAAGAAATAGAATTATAATTTTTTTCTTTTATGCTATTAGGTTTAATTGATTTTAGTGTTTTATTTTATATGTGATTTTAAAGGAATTAATTAATTTAGTATATTCATTATTTATTATACGTAGTTATTATGACTTATACCCTGGCTTTAACTACAATATCATATCGTATACTATGGGATAATATAATTTACAGAGGGCTAGAATGGGATAATATAATTTACAGAGCGCTACTATGGGATAATACAACTTACAGAGCGCTACTATGGGATAATATAATTTACAGAGCACTACTATGGGATAATATAATTTACAGAGCGCTACTATTGGATAATATAATTTACAGAACGCTACTATTGGATAATATCATTTACAGAGCGCTAGTATGGGATAATATAATTTACAGAACGCTACTATTGGATAATATCATTTACAGAGCGCTAGTATGGGATAATATAATTTACAGAGCGCGTCTATAGGATAATATAGTTTACAGAGCGCTACTATGGGATAATAGAATATAGTTTACAGAGCGCTACTATGGGATAATATAATTTACAGAGCGCTAGAATGGGATAATATAATTTACAGAGCGCTACTATGGGATAATACAATATAATTTACAGAGCGCTACTATGGGAGAATATAATTTACAGAGCGCTAGAATGGGATAATATAATTTACAGAGCGCTACTATGGGATAATATCATTTACAGAGCGCTAGTATGGGATAATATAATTTACAGAGCGCGTCTATAGGATAATATAGTTTACAGAGCGCTACTATGGGATAATACAATATAGTTTACAGAGCGCTACTATGGGTGTCCTAAATTTTTAATCTCGTGGGGGAGGGGTCTTTAACGAGTACCTAACATTGTATGTGGGAGACTCGGGACCGTCGCTTAAGGTACCATCCGAAGGACGGCGTGCTTAAGTTTTTTTTTATCTTTCAGATAAAATAAACTACGGGCCTCGGGCGGGTCTCGAACCCGCGATCTTGAGCTCAGTAAGCAAGCATGTGTATCATTGAACTACCAGCGCCCTCTGTATATATTTATACTTAAATAATATATTAAATAAATAAATATAGCAATATGAAATTTAGTATGTTGATTCAAATTTAAGCCCATGGGTTCCAAAGGGAGAGCGACAACAGCTTAGTAATTCGTGCTGGGGAAGTACATTGGCAGTGATTTATCAGTAACTTTTTTTTCTTTTACTTTGATTTTGTTTAATTCGCATTAAAATTTTTTTTTTTGTTTTTTTGGAGGGATTCTGAAAGCTGAAGGGCTAACGAGCTTGCCTTCAAAGGTAATTTACATCTCGGCCGACTGGTTACCTGTAGATAGCCCATCTCTAATAACCTTGCTCCCATATTAAACCCTCGTAAAATATATATATCGCCATTTTACTTCCACAGCTTCACAAAATATAGGGGATGTTATGTAATCGATCGAAATTCGATGCTCAGTTTTCAACGGAATTTGTGTGTGTGTCTGAGGTCAGAGAAGAGGCTCAACTCATTAGGCCCATGTGGCTTTATTAACCAAGAGGACTGATGTTGGTCAGCCGCCTCATTCAAGTGCCAGATGTTTAGTTTTATTTGATTTTAGCACAATTGAATGTATATTGTAGAAAAATTGCCAATAAATGAGTGAAAAAAAAACATTATAAAACTAATTTTAATCAAAATCAGTGCACGACAGCAAAATTTTGAAACTAAAGCAGATGTTTACACAGCAATTCTCGTGAGTACTCATAAGTTTTTATATATGAGTACGCTGTCATTCAGAAGTAAATTTATTACGTTCTAAAGATTGTTCAAATACAAGTACGAGGTGTGTTCAAAAAGTAAGGGGAATTTTGTAATCTCGCGGGTTGTCCCATTCGGGCCATTTTCTCGTTGTTGTGTTGGTAAACATGTCTGAAAAGTATCTGTACATTGTTAGCCAAACCGGATGTTTAGTCTGCTGTCAGCTGTCAAAGAGGTTATATGTTTTTTTGGTACGATCGGCTATTATTTATTTGTTTACAAAATGGATCAAAGAATTTGCATTAAATTTTGCTATAAGAATGGAATAAAGTGCTGCAAAGTTTTAGAAATGTTAAATATTTCTTTTGGTGAGTCTGCTATGATTAAAACTAGTGTTTACGAGTGGTATAAAAGCTTGACAAGTGCGGTCGAATGTGAAGGTCATGCTCACTGTGTTTTTCGATTTTAACGGCATAGTGCACAATGAGTTCTTGCCACAAGGTCAAACGATCAATAAGGAGTACTACCTACAAGTGCAACGCCGTTTGCGTGAAGCAATAAAAAAAAAAACGCCCGGATTTGTGGCTCGTACGCGTTTAACACCCCTTATCCAAAGTAACAGGTAGGCAAAATTTAGGACTTCCACAATAGAGTCGGGGTCATGTCCACCAGATGGAAGAAAGAACTCTCTGATAATCATATATATAAAGCTGAAAATGTCTGTGCGTTGTACCGCTATAACTCACGAACGGCTTGATGGATTTGATTAATTTTTTTTTAAATTTGTTCGTCATCGTCTGTGGAAGGTTATAGGCGTATTAGTACCTCAATATCTGGTCCATCCCAGCATCCACCCACGCAATCTTTATAACTCAAAAACCACTGCCATTATCTCATTTACCTCATTAATAATGATTATAATCATTATTAATGAGGAATCTTTTTGGATAGATAAGTTTTATCTATCGGAAGGTTAAGGTCTATTTTTTAATCAACCCCTGGTCCATCCCAGCATCCACTCACGCAATCTTTGTAACTCGAAAACCATTGCAACGATTAATGAGAAATCTTTTTGAATAAATTAGTTTTAGCTCCAAAGCTAGCGTTACTACAGTTGAAGGACTATAAGCCTTATTCCGTACGAATAATTGAAAATTATAACATCATGAATGTACTGTCGAGGAACTGAATAGCCTTATAGGAGATATTGGGAGAAAATTCAAAGTTCCCCGGGCAACGCCGTGTATTACTGCTAGTGGACTATGTGACCATGTGACACTTTCAGAAATATTAATCTATTGTTGAAAGAATAATGACAATTAAATCAGGTTTACTACTTACAGTACATTAACAAACTAATGAAAATGAAATAAAAGTTGTCAAGTGACATAGTACCATTGTGAGATGACGAGAGGTATTGTTACATGAATGAAGTGTCTGGCACAAAGCCCAAGGAAGGTCCCATTGATGACATCAGTCCTGACCTTTGTCAACCCTCTCATTACAATTCAGGTCATTATCCCAGCCTTCATTCATTCATAAACTCTCTTCTTCTTTTGTCAACATTTATTCATTAACAGGGATCATTTTTATTAACTCGTTAAATTTGTTCATTTTTTCAGGGATTTTGGGGAAATCTTTTCTCTTAATTCGCACTTCCAAAAAAATCAGCAGATCAAAAAAAGTCTCCATATTTTTTTTTTATTATTATTTTTTTTTTCCGAGTTCTTATGCTGAGACATATCGGCCAGCTACCACGATGATTTTTCGAAATTTTTTTCCCGGGCCCATTGTTTTAAGGACAAAGCAACTACAGGAAAACATTTATATGACGTAGATGAAATTGAATGTAAAATTGCGATTCATTAGCAATAATTTTGCAAAATATGGACGGGGCATTGCGCGTCCATTCTCTTGTGGGACGAAAAATGTGTACATCATGCGCATCCAAGCTGTGAAGTGAAGATAGATGAGTTTCTACGTAGACGATTTCCACAGTGAATCTTCCAGGGGAGGGTTAACATTGGATGCTTAGGTCCCTAGGTGTACACACCACGTATATCTAGAGTTATTTGTTTAGCCATCGTGACTCATGCCTTTGTCTTAAATACGACGTCAGTCAACACCAGATCGCTCTTATGTCACTGGTGGACTCTTAAAGTTTACCTACCTAGATTTATTCACCAAGGTTAGGGGTCTTTCACGAGTACCTGCATCGCACATGCTCGAGACTATCCCTTAACGTCCTATCCGAAGGTCGACGTGCTCCCAGATAATAAATCCTAAGAGTTGGGTTTCGAACTCACGATTTTGAGCTCAGTTGGCTAGCTCTGAACTACCGGCGCTTTCAGGATATCTACTTTAGCATTCTATATCTATATAATAGATCTATATCTAGATATCTACATCTAGTATATCTTGATTAGCATTGTAAACTATATATAGAAGTTATTAAGCAAGTCAGACGGAGCAGTCGGCTGTCATAATGAGAAGAGAGCTACACAAAATACCCGAAAACAATGCTAACGACGAAGACGAGGTGAACGTCCATCCTGAAATGAAAGGAGCAATGGGGGAGGACGAATAAAGTGCGGTTACAAGGAGCTTCTTCCCGACTGTAGAGGTTGTAGAAGAACGACAAACCGTTCCCAGCCCAGATGACCATGCTCCTGAGTGGACACTGCAAGATGAGGCACTACCTCCACAGGTTCAAGATCCTCGATTCGCCTCTCTACCTCTGCGGCACCCAGGAGCAGACAGTCCATCATTTAATCTACAACTGTGAACCACTGGAGGGTCTAAGAACTTCCCTAGTGAGATTTGAGGTGGTGATTGGTAGAAGTTAGGTTAGGTTTTATGACTCATGCCCGGGCTTTAACTACGAGGTCATATCGCCTACTACCAGAGCGCTCTTTCGTCACTCTGGTAGAAGTTGGCCTTTGTCAACAATTATTTTAGTGAGACGTTTTTATAAAGAATTTTTAAACTTTGTACAGAAAATTAATTTTGATGAACTATAACTTTTAATAGAAATAAAAGACGTTGTCTTCCCACTGTTTTATTTATACCAGAACCGGTTTTCGACGCAACAGCGTCATCATCAGTGGTTCATCTACCATAGAATAACAAAAATATACAAATAATAAAAAGTATAAATAATTCCTAAAGCATCAGGGTACAGAGTAAAATTATAAAATAAACTTACCCACCCACACAGCACAGCGGTTGGAAGATAACTGGCATAGCTCTAAGGGGTGGGGGAAGCCAGATTCACTCACTCTCTCAACATGCAAAAACCATTCATTCTAATAAATACATTAAGTCTGTACATAATATAAACATTTTCCATCATACAGGGTGGCCTACAGAAATGACAACACTTTAAGGAATTGTTTCCCCAGTCTGAAGGACAGAGTACCTTTCAGGGACAAATCCGGTGTTTACAAACTGACATGTGGTGATTGTAATGCAACATATATTGGACAGACAGGAAGGAAATTACACATACGGACTAAGGAACATCTACGAAGAAGGGATTCCGAGTTCTTTATTCATTGTCAAAATGAGGGCCATACTGGTACCCATAGAGTGGCGCTGTTGCACGAGGGTACCAAGGGAAGACGTACAGATATCCTAGAAGGCTTGGAGATCCGACTTTCTTTATATGAGGATTCAAAAAGTCTTAACAAAAAAATAGAGGTTAAGAACTCCCTTCTGCTGCCTGACCTAACTGGTGTGAGAGATTGGTCCAAAACTAAGGGAAGTAGCTATCCTGTGAAAGATGTATTGTAAATATGGTTTTTATAATGATATTTATTGTGATTTCAAGTCTGTAATAATTTTTAACAATGTATTTATTTATGTATTTATTTTTTTTATATATTTTATGACAACAAATAATTTCTTTGGCTGTATGATGGAAAATGTTTATATTATGTACAGACTTAATGTATTTATTAGAATGAATGGTTTTTGCATGTTGAGAGAGTGAGTGAATCTGGCTTCCCCCACCCCTTAGAGCTATGCCAGTTATCTTCCAACCGCTGTGCTGTGTGGGTGGGTAAGTTTATTTTATAATTTTACTCTGTACCCTGATGCTTTAGGAATTATTTATACTTTTTATTATTTGTATATTTTTGTTATTCTATGTTAGATGAACCACTGATGATGACGCTGTTGCGTCGAAAACCGGTTCTGGTATAAATAAAACAGTGGGAAGACAACGTCTTTTATTTCTATTAGAAATCTCGTCCCACAACATCTTACTATCACATATGAACTATAACTTTATTGTCTACCTAAATTATTATATATGTAAAATTCAAAATTAAGATGTGTTAAAGCATATAATATACATATGGCGCATGCAGTTAAATATATTCCCTTCCAGTAGGATACTACTGGATGGCATCCGGAAAAAAAAATAAAAAAAATATAGAAGTTATTTTATAATTACCTATATTTCTTTGAAATAATTGTTTTTCCTCGTCACAAAAAACAAAATATGGAGAAAAAAGGATATATAGCTATTAAAGAGAGCGCCGATAGGTCAGAGGTAGCTCAAGATCGAGGGTTCGAAACCCGGCCGAGGCCCTTAGGTATTTTATCTGAGAGGTAAAAGGACCTTGAGCATGCCGTTTTTAAGATACTCATAAAAATAAAATACTTTGTCTTCCCCAGTTTCATTTTTTACCAGAACAGGTTTTCAACGCAACAGCGTCATCATCAGTAGTACACTCCACCCACACAGCGTAGCGGTTAAAAAGGAACTGGCCAGACCGCTACGCTGTATGAGAGGGATGTACCACTGATGATGACGCTGTTGCGTTGAAAGTCAAAAATGAAACAGTGGGAAGACAACGTCTTTTATTCCTATGAGAAATTTCGTTCCAACATCTTACTAACACATATGATGTAAGATACTCGAAGGTGAATAATGTTGTGTTGACAAAATTTAGGGCTCCCATTTGAGTCGGGCTCATATCCACCAGTGGGACAAATAGCGCTCTGGTAGTTGGCTGACCTCGTAGTTAAACCCTCCCGAGCATGATGAACACATTAACTAACTATAACTAATATAATTAGCAATAATACAAATTTTAAACATATGGAACGTATGGAATACACTATACATACATATATACTATGCATACATGCAGTTAAATATATTCCCTTCCAGTAGGAATACTACTGGATGGAAACCGAAAAACTTTACTTTATATCAAGAACAACAATAATAACAATAACTTATATTTTTATCCAAAAATATAAAAATTATAAAATTTTTTCTTTATTGTCTGCCTTTACCCATTATTTAATATTTTTATAATGTATCCTATTAATATATAATGTATCCCCCACCCCCCAAATTACTATAAATTCATATAAAGTTATGTATCGGTCAAAGCAACACGTTACAATATATATATTATAACCATTTCCCTCCCTGTGTGAGTGCAAATCACGTAATTAATAAAATAAATAAAATTGAGATCGAAAAATTATTAAAATTGAAAATTATTTAAATCGCGACTTTAATTAAACAATGCCTGAATAGCTGAAAGCACTCCCACGGGAAGAACGGTTACAAGATCCTAACGGTTAGTTGACATCAGTAATTAACAATAATTAATTACTGTTGTCAACCAGAAGAAGCATGAGTGGGGGGGGGGAATGAAATGAATCAAACCTATAACTTTAACATATTTATTTTATGAGAACATATTTACAAAACAACAATTGAATATATATATAATTTGGCCGTGTGTCTGAAGGACTGAATTATAACTTAATTACGAGGTACCTCGATACGATATCCATGGCGAATGACGGCGTGATCACCCTTTCTGGACTTCCCGTAGAAATCGTCTATTCACATAGTCCCTGAAGATCTGCGTAGTTTCGAGGGCACACCAGAAGTTACACCCCCACTGACTTTGCACCGTCCAAAATCAAAGTGTGTCTCTACGACTAATTCACATATTCAAACTGATATTACTTATAGAAAAGATACGTGGTGATCACCCAAGACATGAACGAAGACTGTTAGTAATTTCACATATTCAAACTAAACTTTACTTATAGAAAAGATACGTGGTGATCCACCAAGACATGAGCAAAGAAAGTACTTTCACATACTGAAACTAGGCTTTACAAAGAGAGGAACGTGGTGATCCACCAAGATATGAGCGAAGAATGAGTAAAACGGGGAGTGGCTTCCGATATCTGACCGTGGTAGGGGACAGTTCTCCAGGCTTGATTGGTCGTCGGACTCCGCCCATTTTATTTCCAGCCAATCGCATATTACCAATTAACATCTGCCTCTAGTTGTGTGAAAACCTGGAGTAAGAAAAAAAACCTTTACTGCTTATTCCTTATACACCGGATGTAGACAATTATCTTGGCTTCCTTTCCATTGTGTCTCTATTATTCTTTATTTTCGCTCCCAGCGATCGCGATTCTCTCGCAGGCATCATTGGTTCCGAGCATTCTCTTCCAAATGCAATTCTCGTTTATTCAACACCACACAACCCATACTTTGCTCCTAGCGATCGCGATCCTCTCGTAGACATCGCCAGTTCTGAGCATTATCTATAGGGTAGACATGCTACAATATCCCCCGTTCCCATTAAAATAAAATATGTCGGCTAAATGACCATTGGAAGTCACATATTTTATTAGTTTCACTTAACACTTGCTCGTTCACTGAGCATATACACTTAACCAAATACTCAGGTATCGACCTCATTATCATGCGTGACCAAAACATGATTTTAAATTTCCTTT
This sequence comes from Aradus depressus, assembly GCA_963662175.1. NCBI lineage: Eukaryota > Metazoa > Arthropoda > Insecta > Hemiptera > Aradidae > Aradus > Aradus depressus. The sequence goes on along the minus strand of OY759222.1, from coordinate 11,675,437 downwards.
CGAATCGGCATGGCTTGCCTATGCATGCGTGACCAAAGCATGATTTTACTTTACGCTGTACTTCTTGGAGTTAACCCTCTCCATTGGCAAATAACGATGATTCTATTTCTAGCATACATTCACTGACTAGTTAAAACATCCAAAAAGGCCCCACGCCTCGACAATGTTTCAACTGAATTCCCATATACCTAATCCGCTTCAACAAAAATTTGGGTTGACCAAACCCTAACCATATGCCTCCTTAGGCCTTCGACAGGTATTTACCTTCTGCCGGAACGACGACGAAATATAAAATAGAAAAATAAGCCCACTCAAATCCCATCTCAGTTTCATAAATATATGTAAATTCCGGCATCCGCATTAATCAAGTAGCGAAACCCTTTCTTCAGTTCAACAGTCAGTTCATGGCATAAAAAAAATAATTAAACAAACTCCCGCCCCTTTAAATGGATTCTACAAGCATCAATGGAGTGGCCCCTTCTCCGTGTGTACGATAATTAAATATTCAATTCTGGGTATCCCCTCCAGTTTATAATATATCTCCCCCTTTAGTCATGTATGCTTCGGCACCTTGCCCTAGGATTTCTTAAATAAAATAACAAAATTGACATTTGACCTACCGTGGTCGACACTGCATCATAATAAGTAAGGTCCATACCTGAATATATGTTACAAATATATTTACAAGGCTCTCATTGGGTTAACATAGCCCATCATGGTCACTAGATAAAATATGGGTCAATGTGACATTTTCAATAGATACACACACGGTCGGATACTAATACAAATATTATTTTAAAATACAAAACAAAACAGACAAATACAATTGAAAGTACATTTACCATACGTGACTACCTACAAATGTGTGTGCCATCGCCTCGCTGTCAGCCTACTCAGATCCGCGTCTCCTAATCAAATTTAAATACGTAGGTATATTCCCATGGATGGCCAATCCATATACCGTCTGCCCCGTCCTACAATTATGTCAATTTCAAATGAAGCCACAAACCTATCTAAACTAAATTATCCCAACATCATAAACAAATTGCTAATACTATTTTTAAAAAAATACTCTTACTAAATATATGAACAAAAATAAACTTTCCTAACTTATTATCTAAATTACCTACTATTATAAAAAAAATGCCCTATTACTAAAGTTATATAAAACATATCCTAACTTATTATCTAGAATAAAAAAATATAAAACTACCCTAACTTATTATCTAAAATTATATCTACAACCTGGCGATTCACTTCGGAATCTTTGAGCTCGACTAAGGGGGGTATGCTCGATGTTAAGCCCCAGGGGAGTGCCAGAATGTCCTCGTCTGCCTTATCCTATTTACAAATAAAAAATTAAATAATAAATCCCGTGTCCCCAATAAATGTGTATGTGTGATTCTTTGTGTGTTGTTGTATAATGAGGTGTTGGCCGTTAGTGTAAAATAATAAATAATTCCCAAATAATAAAAATAGTGTCTGTTTTATGTGTGTGTGACTTTGTCTACCTGTTCCTGGGATAGCTGGGGATGGACACCCATAGAGACGTCACAAATCTCTTCCCTGACTCTAGGGCCGCGATCTCGTCTGCAATAATCGCCCCCCTAACTCGGCTGAAGTAAGATCGTTAATCTCAAAGAGAGCCCTAGCGCTTCTCTAGCCTGCTTGTGAATTTATCCGCTAATATACGGCTTCTGTGATGTCATATAAAAGATTCCTCCTTCCGCTACGTCGCTGCCGAGATGTCCTAAAATAAAAATTTGAGGACTTTCCTTGTCTAAAATCTGGTAAGGTCCTTCCCAGAATAGTAAGAATTTAAATACAAAATGGTTGGGCAAATCCAAAACGCTATTACGTAACGCCACCTCACCACGTTCGTAATTTTTCACGTAGACATCTTGGAAGGTGACATTGCTAGGCTGTTCGCGAGCAAAAGTCTGGTTCGTAGGCCAATTCCTATGTCCTTCGGGTACGGTAAATGTCATTCGGTCATCTTGTTTTGGGGTTGAGATCTGAGTTTGACCCGAAACAGTATCTATTCTCTTCGAGATATCGGCGAATCTCTTCTCACAATCGGTACTAATAATATTTTGGTTCGAATTTATTTCTTCGACCTCCTTATCTAGATGCTGTGTTTCTGACACGATCCCACCTGTAACTTCATGATAACTGACACCTACCATGTCCCTAACTTTAGAAATAGGCTTATCATATCTCTCTTCTGAATTGTCCTGCCTAGATTCAGATTGTACGGTACCCATATTACGTTTAATGGATTCGATATTATTTGCCATTGCCGAAATTTGTTCCTTTATCTCCGAAGTCTGCTGTCCTATCTGTTCCTGCATGGCCTTTCCCTGTTGTCCTAGTCCCGAAATCTGTTCCTGCATGGCCTTTCCCTGCTGTCCTATCTGTTCCTGCATGGCCTTTCCCTGCTGTCCTATCTGTTCCTGCATGGCCTTAAACATCGCCTCTAGGTCAAATTTAGGATTTTCTACCGGGGACTCCGGGGGCGTACGGATAGTTTTCCTAGACCGTGTCTGTATCGGCTCTAAGTCCGACTTCTCTTTCCCTTCCATTCTGATAAGAAATATATATCAAAACAATTAAATGAATTATACGGGAGGTCTGGTGCTAACCTAATTTCTATGGTGACCTGTCAGATGGCATCACAATACAACAATAGTTATAATATGTAAAATAAATGCCTACTAAATCTACATAAGAAAAAAAAACAAAAACAAAAAAAAATAAAATTATTTCAATAAATGATGTCATTCATTGTCCCTACCCTCACCCATCCTTCTTCAGTTTTGATTCTAAATACCGACTTTAAGTGAAAATATAACATTGTGGCCTAATAGGCTGGAATCTACGTTAAAAAGCAAAAAAAAAATGTTTAATTAAAAAAAAAATTAATTAATTAATAAGGGACCGATTAGTGGGGTTCATTAATTATACTAATTGGCATAATTAATAAACAAATCAAGTCCCTGTTCGGGCGCCAATTATAACCATTTCCCTCCCTGTGTGAGTGCAAATCACGTAATTAATAAAATAAATAAAATTGAGATCGAAAAATTATTAAAATTGAAAATTATTTAAATCGCGACTTTAATTAAACAATGCCTGAATAGCTGAAAGCACTCCCACGGGAAGAACGGTTACAAGATCCTAACGGTTAGTTGACATCAGTAATTAACAATAATTAATTACTGTTGTCAACCAGAAGAAGCATGAGTGGGGGGGGGAATGAAATGAATCAAACCTATAACTTTAACATATTTATTTTATGAGAACATATTTACAAAACAACAATTGAATATATATATAATTTGGCCGTGTGTCTGAAGGACTGAATTATAACTTAATTACGAGGTACCTCGATACGATATCCATGGCGAATGACGGCGTGATCACCCTTTCTGGACTTCCCGTAGAAATCGTCTATTCACATAGTCCCTGAAGATCTGCGTAGTTTCGAGGGCACACCAGAAGTTACACCCCCACTGACTTTGCACCGTCCAAAATCAAAGTGTGTCTCTACGACTAATTCACATATTCAAACTGATATTACTTATAGAAAAGATACGTGGTGATCACCCAAGACATGAACGAAGACTGTTAGTAATTTCACATATTCAAACTAAACTTTACTTATAGAAAAGATACGTGGTGATCCACCAAGACATGAGCAAAGAAAGTACTTTCACATACTGAAACTAGGCTTTACAAAGAGAGGAACGTGGTGATCCACCAAGATATGAGCGAAGAATGAGTAAAACGGGGAGTGGCTTCCGATATCTGACCGTGGTAGGGGACAGTTCTCCAGGCTTGATTGGTCGTCGGACTCCGCCCATTTTATTTCCAGCCAATCGCATATTACCAATTAACATCTGCCTCTAGTTGTGTGAAAACCTGGAGTAAGAAAAAAAACCTTTACTGCTTATTCCTTATACACCGGATGTAGACAATTATCTTGGCTTCCTTTCCATTGTGTCTCTATTATTCTTTATTTTCGCTCCCAGCGATCGCGATTCTCTCGCAGGCATCATTGGTTCCGAGCATTCTCTTCCAAATGCAATTCTCGTTTATTCAACACCACACAACCCATACTTTGCTCCTAGCGATCGCGATCCTCTCGTAGACATCGCCAGTTCTGAGCATTATCTATAGGGTAGACATGCTACAATATATATGCTTGTATAGTGTATTCCATATATATGTATGGAAGACCTATGCCAAGATAAACTTGATTCGAACTGGAGAGGTACGTTTATTTTTTTATTTTTTGTCAAAAATATTTACACTCTTTGGTCTTTTGCACAAAATTATTTAATAATTTTTGAAGACTTTAAGACCTATTCAGAATATTAGACATATGAAAAGACTTCCGGAGGGCCGTGCCTCAAGAGGCGGGTTCGCCTAGCCTTGAACTTTACTAAGTTCTGTCTACCTACCGCCTTTCTGTCACCAGACTACTTTTGGACAGAGGCACATACATTATGTTGATCAAAAACAATAGATTGAATAAATCACCATGTGATTATATTGAATAAATTCAGTGGCATAGCTTAGCTACTCTTTAGTAACCTTTTCTCCTTTTCATGTTAGTTAGTTATTATGACACATGCCCGGGCTTTAACTACAAGTTCATATCGAGTACCAGAGCGCTCTTTCGTCACTCTGGTGGACATGTGTCCGACTCTACAGTGGGAGTCCTAAATTTTACCTATCTAGGTTTATTCGCTTATAACCTGAGGCTCGGAACTGGCGTGCTCGAGGTTTTTTCACCTTCCATATAGAAAACCTAAGGCCTTGGGCTGGGTTTCGAACACGCTATCTTTCATGTAAGAGTCACCGGAAAAAATCATTTTTTGATGTGAATACCTTCCCCGTATTTTCCCATTCGTCAACGTCAATTATCTCTCTTTAATATTTTAAATATTTTTATTTAGTTAAATTATTCTATCATATTATGCCTATTTTCTTCATTTTATGTACTTTTATTATTAATTTTATTTATATTTTATTAATATAATTATTATTATTATTCGTTTTTTTTATTCAAATTTTCTGTTTAGCCTCTACCTACTTTCTAATTTCACTTCTTGTCTGTGCATCCTTCCTTCTCTTTTATAGTCAACCATTAATGTATTATGCTCTGTCAATTTTTACTAACTTATTTTCTTTTCTTTATAGTTATATAGATTCTGTATTATGTACGTCTATTTATATAGATACATTTATTTTCGTTTATTTTTTCTCAATGAAGCTGTTCATTCAAATTTGGGTATGTCGATGATTAGTCACCTGATTAGGTGCTATAACACATAACGAGAACGTGACTGCAAAGAAGTAAAACTGCGACTGTGATCACAGTCACAAAAATTACTATTCTTTATACAGTAGCAGTGAGCATTTTTGAACGATCCTGCTCTCATACAAATGTTATTGAAGACATATAAGACCGTATAAGGGATTTAATATGTCTTTGCATTTAAGAACTTATGTATCTTCAAGTTGCTTACAAAGGTTATTAAAGAAATATAAGGCATTTAAGCTTTTTAAGACATCTAAGAATGTTTGTCAGAGCCATTTAAAGACAACAGCCATTTAATAACTTTAAGACATTTAAATGCCTTTATGGCACTTAGAGTGTCTTTTCACATAACTCCTTTAAGACACAAGTACTTAAGCACTTTAAAACATTCAATTTTTTTTTTTCAAGCACTTCCTATAGGCCACAGTAAAACTTATGCGGCCATAACTCCTTTCATATACCAACCACTTTTGTTCACATCTTTTTTTCTCTCAAAACCATTTCAAACTGGCGTTACTGGATATGTGAAAATAATGTGCTAGCGTCAGCAGATTTTTTTGTTTCACGATTCCTTGTCAGTGGCTTTCATATATTCAGTAATGCCAGCTCATGATTTTTCGAGACTCTTAGATTTTTTATCTGGAAATTAAGTCTCTGATCCTTGGTAACATAACCGAAATAGGCAACATTTAGGACTCCATAATAAAGTCGGAGAAACTTAGCGACATAGGAAAATTTAATTTAGATTAAAAAAGTTCTTATAGGTTCTAAAAAAGCATATTTAAATTCCTTCCACTTTGCCAATTACATCGATTATGTTAAATTCGTGAGCTTCCACAAGCAAGGAAATTTATATATATTTGGTCCATTTGACTGAGATTAAGATTTTGAGAATACTTTCAAATAGAAGTTGTTGAAAAAATAAAACTAAATGTAAGTAGGTAGGTACCTGTGAGTCGGACCTTGGATACGATGTCTGGTGGGGGCCATATATAAAATACAGGCTGACTCCTTTCTTCAAACTCATTTAGCTTCGAAGTGAATACTGGAGCCAAGTCCAGCCCTTCCTCATGTCTTCCAAATACGTAAGTTTTTTTTTTTTTCTTTTACTTCTCCAGCTATATGAAGTATAGGGGAAGTTATGTAATCAGATAGAAATTCGATGTTGAGTTTTTACTGGAATTTCATGTTTTCGGACCCCCTAATTACACACCCCATGAGCAAAATCGGCAGAAGGGAAGAGGGGGATGAGGGGGAAAAACTTATTGATTAATTCGTACTGAGGGGTGCATTGCCATGTATTACATATATTATTTTATTATTATAGGTTAGGTTAGGTTTTATGACTCATGCCGGGGCTTTAACTACGAGGTCATATCGCCTACTACCAGAGCGCTCTTTCTTCACTCTGGTGGACATGAGCCCGAATCTACTGTGAGAGTCCTAAATTTGCCTTTTGCCTACCCTAAATTTTTATTCACCTAGGGCAGGGGTCTTTAACGAGTAACTGACATCGTACAGGCTCGGGACCATCGCTTAACTATGACGGATATCAATTGTATACAGACAAGAGAGCAAAAATAATTCAATCTGGGAAAGTAAATAACCGGTGAAGCACCGACAATTTTATTCATTTCCCCCCCAAAAAAACGATGGTAAATTTTCACCGAAATTTAATAATTTTCAACTCCCAAACCCGAAAATGAAATAAAATTTTATGTAAATTTATTTGTTATATCGACATAAAATTTTAAATTTATATCTAACTTAAAAACACTAATAATTTCCCATGTAATGAATGTATTGTCATGAAATTTTATATGTTGCTCTGAAAGTCCTTAAGAACGACACCGAAAATATGGTTGATCAATTCGTCCTGGGGAAGTACATTTTCAGTGAATCATGGTCAACTTTTTTTTTATTTTTTATTTTAACGTGCATAACTGTTTAATGCAACTGACAAAGTTGCAACTCTTGAAGTGAAAGTTTTTCCATTCCTGTAGGTCAGTGAAGGGTATACTTTAAATTAATTTTATATTCATTTTCTTTCCGTTAACATTCTTATGTAATCCTAACTTGGACAGAAATAATAAGCTATTTACAGTATTTCTAGATCTATAATAGAAATCAGCACAACAGCAGTTTTTCTCTAATTCGTTCAAATTATTTCAAGAATCGATCTGAAAACCGGTAGGTACTCACAAAAAAAGTTGTCGGAAAATAACTGTCAACGAACTTCCCCAATGCAAAATAATCAATTATGTTTTTGCTCTAACCTGTAAAATCAAACGACTGTTTTCGTTAAAAATCTATAGTCGACTTACAAATAGGCTTCTGAATTCACATACTAAATTGTTAATCGATACATACATTACATCGGCAGTTGTTATGGTTTTTTAGTCGAGGCTCAATCCTTTCACTGAAAATTAACAGGTTTCCTTCATTTGGGGTTTAGAATTTACATATGAAATTTTATGAAAGATACATTCATTACAATGGCTCAAGACTGAGATGTATGGGTCGGTTTCTCGATGAATTTGGATGTTTCGGACGAACCAAGGTGCGGTTACTGCCAAACGGAGACCCTTGTTTTCAAATATTCGAAGTGCCTAGCCAGATGGGTGCTGTGAATGTGAATAGTGGTCTGAGTAGAGATGTGTAGAGGGGAATGCTGAAACCTTACTTGAATGGCGATCTTCTGTTGATGAGGGGGTAGAGTTGCGATTGTCTTCTAAATGCTTGCGTGAGTTTCTGTTTATGTGTTGATTTCACATTAATTTTAAGTACAAATGAATGCAGAGTTATTTAATTGTTTAATGGTGAGGAATATACTTTATGTAAGCGTTGTTCACGTCACAGCGTCAATTTCTCAAATACCGAATATTCACCTGTTGAACCAATATACCAAGACTTCCACACATGGTTGAAGGACATCCACGGATCATCCTGAGGAACACCCACTTGGTTCAACTTGGAAAATATTAAATCATCGAATTTCTGACCAATTATATAACTTCTCCTATGCTTCGTACAACTTTGGAACTTTGTTTTTAGTACATCTTCAAATGGATCTACCACAATGATCAATTTTTAACCAACGAACATTGACCTAAGGTCAACAAACCTTGTGGTTACTGTATTTAATTCACTATGTAATTGATATACTTCAACCTTACTGGACTTTACCAGGGCTATTTTCCTTTGTATGCTTTGACAAACAGAGAACACGTTCAACGGTGTTAGTAGTTTGACCTCAGTCATTCGTGCAAACAAACTAATGCCTCTCTGTACGCAAACTATAACTTTTAGTAAAGGTAACTAAATAACAGGTACCAGAGGAACGATACTCACCTTAACTATATTACATTACATTCCCTTTGTTCAAATGTTGGTATAATTAATGTTGAAGTATAAATTAATGTTGTCGGTAAATGTTAGTCGTAAAATGGCCAAAATGAGTTAAGTGTACGGTGATCATCTCCCAAGCCATCTGCGCACTGTGAAGAAGTTTGGAGCTCAGGACTCTTATACTTTATACTTAGGAATTATAAAGATGTGGGTTTCTTGGTATCTCGTAAAATTGTGTATGTTCTCGGTTAAATCAACTTAATCTACTTCTTTGAGGAATGATTCACGACATAACTGCATTTAACCATTTATTCACTACTGGCAGACTATTCCAAGTGAAGAGGGTGTTTTCGGTTAAATCAACTGGTTCAACTTTAGAGAGGCATCATTCACGAGTATTTCAAAAAGTATGGTTAATAATTAGGTAAGTGTGGTCAATGATAAGGTTAATAAGGGAAAATCCAAGAAAGGATTAACAATATTCATTTTTATTCACTCCTATAGATTTAGAAGCTATATGAATAATAATGATGCAAACATAATTTATTTATTCCAAAAACTGGATTTACACGATTAATGCAAAAGTAAAAAAGTGCTGCCCTGAAAAGTTACGAATTTAGACTTACCAGTTTATTCTCTGTGACCACAGATATATAATACCTTTTTTTACTAGTTGGCTGGTTTGCGAGATACATGCCGAAAACCGTCCTAAAATATAGTTTTGAAATTTATTTGTATAAACGCATACTAGATTTACGCGAAAAGAGAAAGCCCTATTGAAACATTAGACCTTACTGAAAATGTACCTTATTAAATTTCAAAACGCTGAAATGTCCTTAAACTTGAGATAAGACGACAGAAGTTATAGAGCCCCAAAGGATGTAAAAGTCATTTTTTTAATTACTTGTGAAAAAAAGGATTTGATTTACGTCAAAATTTAAAGGACTCATCTTAAAAGAACTGCTACTTACATTTAAATACCATATTCGAAGTCTCTGCTTTAGTTTGAGAGTGGACAGATAGACATATGAACGAAAACAGTAGTGTTTCTTGGTTTATCTACAAAACCCTAAAATACACAAAAACTCATTTTTAAATTTTGTCACACAAAGTGGAGAGTGAAGGTGAACGACACAAAATCAGTTTACATCGTCTTCGCCCTTCATCGAAAACATACCTGCCTTCCAGTGTATCTTAACAAAAGTCCGCTATCTAGGCCTCATACTCGACAAAGAACTAACTTGGAATCCTCCAGTGCATCCAATATCTTTCGTAACACTGACCTTAACGTACCTTTTGTCACCAAAGTCGCTAAATCCAAGTATAAAAAATTATTTTCCCTTCTTAGTTCCCACAATAATCCTCTAGTCCGTGCCCTCCATTCTGCCATACTTCTCCAACGACGGCTTAAGCGTCAATGGCCTAGAAACCTCCTTAGCAGCAGCAGTGACAGTGATTAGTTACAAATAAGAGTAAAACTGTGACTAGGGAGTGTCCCCACTGGGTGACTTCTCCCCTCTTGACATTTTGACATTGCCATTATCTTTCTATTAGCACATTTGCTTGTTGTATTTATTTTTATACAGTTGTAAAAATCTATTTATAAATTTTTAAAAAAATTTATGATTAAATAAATAATTTACTTTACGGAAAAAGTAAAAATATATCAAATGTTTGTTAAGTGCCCCTCAAAAAAAGACTGCCTAAGCTTCCTAATGAATTTGTTGGAAATTCCTAGAAAATAAAAGAAGACCGGAAGTTTATTATAAAGCAGAAATTTCTCTGTTACAGTATTTATTTTTTATATATATTTTTTTCATGGTAAAAAGTTGTCTGGACAATTAAAACTTCATTTTTCGAATAAACTTTTCAAGTCAAATTGGTGAAAAAGTATAACATTTCATTTTCCGCGTATTATCCTTCTACGTTTTTATCAATTTAAAATTGATGGTAAAAATTGCTATCAAGTATATTCTGGCGATACATAATATTACCATTTTTAACCTTCTACCAAATTTATATGAAAGTTCCCACATAAATCTTAATCGGTTGAACTTTCTCAGCTATGTTACAACGTCTACTTAAAGCTGAGGACAAATATCGAGAGGACGAGAGTGTTGGCTCAGATACGGCTGTGTAGAGAAAGCCTGGCTAGAGTGACGGTGGGAGGAATGATCTACCTCTTCAACAGGGGGAGCTGTAGTGTCTGCAACGAAGACCGACCGGACGACATCCACCATTTCTTCATGGAGTGTCCAGCCTTCAGCCAACTAAGAATAAAGTACCTGGTAGAAGCACTAAAGAGCCCGCAACCTCACAAGACCCTTTTCAACATTGCAAACAACCAAAACCTCAATAATATTATACTATACATAGTAAGGGCGCTAAAAATTAGAGGACATTGAAGTATTCAAATAAAATACCATTTTTATTTTTGTTTTAATTTGTTTATTAACAGTTAGGTTCTATATTACTTTGTATTTTATTATTATTATTATTTTATATTTTCATTTATTTGTACTTTTTTTAAACTGAATAATGTATATATCAGGCCGAACCCTGAGCCTAAAAGATGTATTTCTTAAAGGCTAATAAAGAATTGAATTGAACTTTCTCAGCTATACGAAGTATAGGGGAAGTTATGAAATCGTTGTTTAGAAATTCCAAGTTTTCCGACTTATTTCCAAAATATTAAACAAATGTCCGCCCCTCAGAATTGGATAACTCCCAATAGAACAATTGTATCGACACTATATTTTATTTGTGTATCCAGAACCTTCTTCGGACGACATCTCTTCATTTTTAGCCAAATCGACTAAAGAGGTGACTAAGGGGAGAAGACTTGAAAAATGTCCCTGCCAATGTATCGACACAATATTCAGGATGCAAGTCAAAAATCTCATACGAAAAACATTTATTAATTTTCAGCAAAGTCGGCCTATGAAAATGAAAGAATCGGAGAAGGGGTCTCAACTTAAAAACCCTAATGACTTAATTTCCTATCTAAATTCAAAATTCCATGAAGACATCGCATATTAATTTTTCGTAAAATCTATCAACTCAAAAACGCTATCACTGCCGATGTAATGAATGTATATATACACGCATGATTACAATATTTCCTTATACTAAAGGTGTATGAAAGTAAAAAAATATAAAAAAAACATTAAGGCGTAGTCAATGTCCACGCCGTAGATTTTCCGTGAAAAGTCGGGATAAAATCATTTTTCATTTTCTTTTCGATGCTGCCGTAGCTCTTGCATTTGCACGGCATTACACTTTTTAGGTTTTTTAAATACCTTTTGATGCGAGCTTTCCTCTGATTTGCGTTTTCTATAATTCCGCGCACATTTACGATTCATATGAGACGACATCTTTAATTGTTTTGCAATTTTCAATTTAATACCAATTTTGACTTATATTTCGGCGAATATTTTTATTGTTTCACTTTGAGACACCCGAGTCAACGTCCTATCTAAACGTGTTATCACGCTACACTAATTTCTAATTTTACACAACGCTAATTCGCAACAATCATCCGCCGGCGCCCACACTAGCCCGATAACGTCACAGGCAAAACAAACACGTACAGACATGCTCTATCCATTGTGACCTCAACCATTGTTATCGCATTATTAGTCTCGTAGTTATTATCGACTGAAATCTGACGGTAATTTGTAACACAAGAAAGTTTGACCGGCTATCACTGTGCTTAACAAGCGAATAGACGTTTTCACGTCAATACATTTTTAGTTCTTTAGTTTTTCGTTTTTTTCGCAAAACCCGAAGAAGCAAAAATATATATCAGTATGTTACCAAGTTTATTTTTACATTAGGTATATATTTAGATGCAAACTTTTTTTTTTTTTTTCGCTTTCATTTGTATTTCAAAACTTTTTTTTTCAAAATACCAAAATTTTACGCTAGCACTGTTTGTGGGTTGGCATGACACATCTTCGTTCAGAATTTCAAGTGTCTATAAATGTTTCTAAAGTTATGAGGCGCTGAGTGATTGACGAACTTTGAAGATACAACCGACTTTCACAATAAGGGCTCTGTTTTCAAAGCCAGTGTATTCTACACCCAAATGCTTACAACTATCCAATTCATGACGATGTCTTTAGAACATTAACGTCTATTCTGTGTGTATTATACCACAATTATACCTGATGTCATCTGCAACTGTACTGACAAAGCATCAGCTTCCCTCATCCATGACGAATAATAATAACTTGAGATGTGTTATCGTTTAGCCCCATGCATTTCTAGGCCTCAGACATATATAAAACGAAGGAAATTAAATGCACAGTAGCAAAAAGTTGCACACAGTAATTAAAGTTCAGTAGAAAACATATTATTCACAGTAACAAAATTAATTCACATTTACAAGATTAAATTCAGAGTAATAAATGTATAACACCGTTATAAAAGTAAAAACGAGTAGTAAAAAAAAGAAACTCACGTTAAGGAGGATATATTCACAGTAAATAAATTAAATGCTAGTAGAAAAATGTTTAACAAATAGTAAAAAAAATTAAGGCAAAGTAAAAAGGGTATATTCACAGTAAATAAATTAAATGCTAGTAGAATAATATTTAACGAATAGTAAAAAATGAAAGCAGAGTAAAAAGGTTATATTCACAGTAAATAAATTAGTCAGTTCGCAATTTGATTTTTTTTTTCCTCCTCCATGTGGTCTCTATATCAGGAGAACCTGGACTGTTTCACTAAAAGGACTGACGGGAAGGTCAAAATGTTATTTCTTTAGATATATGTATCAAATAAATAAAACAAACTTATTTTTGAAATATTGTCTATTCCACTAAAGATATATACATATATAACTACCGGTTTCGGCTTTATACCATCGTCAGGTCTAGTTATGAACTAAAATTTGTTAAAATATTTCGATAACCGCACGATGGTATAAAGCCGAAACCGGTAGTTATATATGTATATATCTTTAGTGGAATAGACAATATTTCAAAAATAAGTTTGTTTTATTTATTTATTACAAGTTTCCACAATATGTCCGCGTTTCTCAACTTAGAAGTTATATATGTATCAACTGGATTTTTAAATCTTAATCTTTAATTTTTTTGCTGTGCAATCCAATTTTTTACCGAGTGTTCTGTTGCATTCTACCGTGCATTTATCATTTTGTACTGTGTAATTAACCTTTCTTACGTAATCTGTTTTTTTTTTGTACTACTTCTTTTGTTACTTTTAAATCCTAGCCTATATAAACTCTTCTTATCACATTTTGATTTTGTTCAAACACACCATAAGTGTTATCTTTATCACCTCATGGCACTAGATCGTAAGCGTACCCTAAACCCTTCTTGCAATTTAAAAAAGCGTTTATGTTGATTTTTTACAAGAACGCCATATCTGTTATCTTTATCACCTCATGGCACTAGATCGCAAGCGTACATTAAACCCTTCTTACAATTTAAGCAAGCTTTTATGTTGATTTTGTACAACGACACTATATGTGTTATCTTTATCACCATGAATGACTAGACTAGGCTTATATTAAACATTTCTCATGACTTTGGACGAAGACAGCGTATCTGGTACATAGGACCGTGGTAGTAGACCCTAAGCTTACATTAGTTAAACCCTTGTTATCACTTAAGAAGGTGTTTATTTTGACTTTGTATAAGGACACCGTACGTGTTATCTTTATCACCATTCGGTACTGGACCTGACGCTTGCATTAAACACTTTTTATCACTTAAGAAAGCATTCATTTAAATTTATTATAAGAACACTAAGGTGCTGTTTTTTTCACCATTCGGTATTATACTCCAGCCTTATAATTATTATTAAACTCATTAATCATTCAGGACAGCGACCATTTTGATTTTTTACAAGGGCACCGTATGTGTTATCTTTATCACCATTTGATACTATACCTACCTGAGGCTTACATCAAACTCTCCTTATCACTAAAGAAAACGTTCTTTTTTTTTTATTTTTTCCAAGGACAATCGACTGGGTGGGAGAGACTGAATCCAGAATTGGCATATTTTATTCAATACTTTTTTGATTTTTGCATTGTTATCTGCCATTATATTTTATTTTTCCGACCTCGAGCTAATGCCCCGTTAAGGACAACATATAGGAAGCAGCCAAGCTACAGGTAGGAGGCTGGGTGTGGTCTCTCAAACAGCTTTGTTTGTCAAGGTTGCCAACACAGGAATCTAGTATTTTTTTTATTTTTTAAATATATTTTTATAATACCGTAGGGAAATTTATGTAATAATCGTGACAAAAGGGTGTCGTGAATTTTATATTTAAATTCAATAAGGACGGCACCTAATAAGGAATAAGGACTCAGGGGAGGGGGTTCTCGACTCAGAAACCCTAATAACTGCCGATGTAACGAATATATCGTCACAAAACATGATGATTCAGGGTATATCAGAATCATTACGTATGTCAACTATCGATTGTAGTCTAAACGGTCTATTAGCTTTGAATGTATAAGAAAAACGTAGTTGGTTAATTCGTGCTGGGAGAATACATCGCAGATGATTATAGACAAAGTTTTTGAAAATATCAAAATCCCTCTACAAATTATATAGGACCAGAGAATTTTTGATAAACTCATTTTTTTTTTTTTTTTTTGCCTTATGTACGATGCATATTACCCATGTCACTGTGTTATCTAGTTATTTACGACATTCATTGACCCGGGAGGGAGTTCTATCCACGAAATAAAACTCACTCCCGGACGGGATTCGAACCCGCAAACCATGGTGAGACCATGCAACCAAAGCCCTATGCTCCAGCTCCACCCTCGCATCCCAGGAGGAGGAACAGACCCATGTCTCGTTTTTGTAAGAAAACTTATTCTTCAGTTGACTCCGATTGTTCTATATGTAACCTTCTTACCTATCGAATAAATGAATAAATAAAAGAACGCATCGTTCAAGTTCTATATTGTCTAATTCCACAAAAATATATACATAAAGTGAACCTATTTCGGCTTACGCCATAATTCGCACCAAGTTCAAAAATCACTTTTGAACTTCATGCTGAACTTCGTTCTTCTACGGCACAACTCAAAAGATTGTCAAAAACTAAAATTTGAAATTTATTAAAAAAAATTTTTTTCCTTCTGAGGTGTTGTAAAGCTGAAGATGACCAAAAATTTAACTTTTAACAGGCACTTAAAAGTTTTAGATGGGCAAGCTACAAGGGCGAAAGAAAGGTAAGGGGGTGGTTTAATGAGAAATATAGTCGAGGGATGAGAAAAAAAATACAATAAAACTCTTATCAGAGAAGTAAACTGAGAGAACTCATTTAGGTGGAAAATTGAAAATGCAAATAAAGCGAGTTCGTAAATTTCAACCGCAGCTGTTTCACCGTTATCTTTAGGTTTTGCCTAAAAAAAAAAAAAAAACACATCTTTCAAAATATCTACGAAATGACATTTGGAAACTTTTAAAAAACTGCCTTTATTATGACATTAGATGAAATCAGACGGTTAATGTTCATTCTACATTATTTTTATTTTATTTTACCGTCTTCTTTCCCAGGTATAATAAATACAGAGGAAATTATATAATCGATCAGAAATTCGATGTTGAATTTTCAACGGAATTTTTATGTTTTGCGACCCCTTGAGTCTAAGTGGGGTTTCACACCAAAGCCGGGCCGAGCCGGGCGGAAAACGCTTGAGCGCTAGATACGCAGGGTTTAGATGGGAGTATTCAAACCAAGGCCGGGCGATGCCGGGCCGGGCCGAGCGGTTTTGAGCAGTACTACCTACCGCCAATTCGAGCGTTTTCTGCCAAGCCGTTTTCTTCCGTCATTCAGTCTAGTTCGGTGTTTCAGCCCAGTGAGTTACATCATATTGCGCAATATATTGTTTCTTTTATTGTTTGAAGTGTTTTTGTTTTTTAAATTTTTTAATATTATAATGAGTGTTGACATAGAAATATTAATTAGTTCGATTCAAGAAAGAATCGCCTTCTTTCTCCCTCACATTCATCATCAAGTGATGAACTATCCAATAACATCATCATCATCAAAGTTGATGACATCATTTTGCACCACGTTTCAACTGAGACTGAATAGGAAAGAAGCACCTCTCACTACAAGGCTAGAAAACCTACTGAGAGCAAATCGGCTTCGGTGCGAACGCAGGCAGATTCCGCTCGGCTCGGCTTCGCATCGCATCGCCCGGCCCGGCACGGCTCGGCTTTGGTGTGTAAGAAGCCTAAGAATGGTAAAAAAAAAATCCTATCTGTCTGTGAGTATTTGAACACGATAACTCACAGGGTGACGATATACAACGAAATATTAGAAAACTGGATGAAATAAAGACTGAGAGCAATTATTTTAACAATTAATATGAAGACGGCTGATTTCGTGAGAAGTGATTATTTCACAGGTTGTCAAATAAGATGTAGTCTGAGCTCTCACAGATTTTTTATTTGTATTAGCTAGTCGGCTTTCGAGGTTGCCCTCATCAACAAGCAGTCTGATAAATACATTTTTACCTAATTAAAATATTTTGGTAAATGAAAAAATTAATTTTTTTTTTTAATTCAAAATTTTTATAATAAATTTAAACCATAAATAAATAAAACCCTCTAAAAACATTAACAATTTAAAATTTCATGGATGGGGACAGATAAGTTATTCCTGTCCCCCATCTGAGTCGCAACTGCTAAGAAAAAATTTAAATTTTATTTACCAAAATATCTTAATTAGATAAAAAATTGTTATATATCAGACTGCCTGATGATGAGGGCAACCTCGAAAGCCGGCTAGGTAATACAAATAAAAAATTTGTGAGAGGTCAGACTATATCTTATTTGACAACATGTGATTTAACAATTATCTTTGGTTACGTAAGTTCGGAAACTTTTTTTTTTTTTTTTTTTTTTTTGGCCTTACGTTCGATGCATATTAGCCATGTCACTGTTATCTAGTTATTTACGACATCCATGGCCCCGGGAGAGAATTCTATCTACGAAATAAAACTCTCTCCCGGACGGGATTCGAACCCGCAAACCATGGTGAAACCATGCGACCAAAGCCCTACGCTCTAGCCCGCACGGCCACCATGGCCCAGTTCGGAAACTTTAAATGGTACAATAATTAATTATGAAATCAAAACATATATAATTGTAGTTTAATGAGCTGATTACCAACCATGTTTTTACAGATCACAGCCCCTCCATGTCAAAATCATTTCGAAATGACGTTACTGAGTTAAAAAAATTATTGTGTTGGCATGAGCGTATAATGGACTGTGTATCTCGATACCATAAGTCCAGATTTTGTGAAGTTTGTTCTCAAGAGATAATGCTGATCGTCGTCCGATGATTGATTTTAGTTGCCCAAATCGTCTTTTGAAGTCTCTACGTTTCTGTCTGATGTGGGTTGTCCAAGTTAAATGTCTGTCTAAATGTTCGCATTAAAAAAAAACGGAAGAACGGAAATTTAAGACAGATTATGTAAATATAATGTACCTATTTAGCAGAGAAAATTAAATGTTAGCCCATCATGAATTTCCGCCAAGTTAGAAAAGCTTTGAAATATCCATTAAACATTAAAGTCAGGCTCACACAATTTTGCTTTAAATGAAATTTTGCACAAAGCAGTGATAAGGCCATGCACTCAACATCAATGGCAAAGTTGAAGCCACATGAGAAGTTTTGTAAATGAACCACTGAGCCGATTTTAATCACATTTGGTATAGGAACATTATGTTACTTAAGTTTTGAAACAATGCACGAGAGGGCTCCGAAAACTCGTTCGAAAGTAATGAAATTTGGCATTCTCGGAATTTTTTTTCTTATTGATTTTCCTTGAACGCTAAATTATGTCGCAGACACCCTGAGGGTCAAAAAAAAAAAAAAATACAAATTCCTTGAAGACGTAAGTCTTGTTTCTTAACAAAGAAAGTTTCTTACCGAAAGATCATTTTGTAGTTCGTATTATTGATATACTTTAGTTAAATTCACTACAACTGTAAAAATGATCAATAATGTTGTAAAAATATAATTTTATATCTAATCATATTTTTTAGCATTGCTTTATTAGTAAAAATTGTTATGGTAAAATTCAAAATCATTGCTAAATGTAGTAATTTTCATTTTCCATTGATGGGACCTTTTCGAAATTTTAGAAACTTAGCGCTCGGTAGGGGCTATGTCAGACCGTCAGAGCATTAGTATCATCGATGTGCATGTGCAAGTGTGTGTGTCGGATGATTGCGCGCGCAGCGCACACACAACTACACACTTGTTTATCTGTGATGTCAGCTGTTTTTCAGCATTTCATGGAACGTTCATGGAATAAGAAAGTTTGTAATATATTTCGACTGCATTTCACTTTTTATGTTGTACTTTTATGCGGTATTTTTAATGTTGTGATCATTGATGAAAGTGTAGTATATTTCGACTGCATTATCGTGTAATATATTTCGTGATATATAAATGTATATAAGAGGGCGCCGGTAGCTCAGTGGTAAGCGTGCTTGACTTCTGAGCTCAAGGTCGTGGGTTCGTAGCCCGACCGAGGCCCTTAGTTTATTTTATCTGGGAGGTAAAATAAACTTAAGCACGCCGTCCTTCGGATGGGACGTTAAGCGATGGTCCCGAGTCTGTACGATGACAGGTACTCGTTAACGACCCCTACCCTAGATGAATAAAAATTTAGGGTAGGCAAAATTTAGGTCTCCTACAGTAGAGTCGGGCTCATGTCCACCAGAGTGACGAAAGAGCGCTCTGGTAGTAGGCGATATGACCTCGTAGTTAAAGCCCGGGCATGAGTCATAAAACCTAACCTAACCTAAATGTATGTAAAGGCAAATATATAATAAAACAACTCTAAAAAACATGAATAGATATAACATTGTATTTTTACAACATTATTGATCATATTTACCGTTGTAGTGAATTTAACTAAAATATCAATTTTGCGCACTATAAAATGATCTTTCGTTAAGAAACTTTTAGGTTAAGGTGCTTCGATAGCTTAAATTTGTCACAACAAATAAAATTTTTGGTAGGTTAGGTTTTATGACTCATGCCCGGGCTTTAACTACGAGGTCATATCGCCTACTACCAGAGCGCTCTATCATCACTCTGGTGGACATGAGCCCGACTCTACTGTGGGAGTCCTAAATTTTGCCTACCCTAAATTTTTATTCACCTAGGGCAGGGGTCTTTAACGAGTACCTGACATCGTACAGGCTCGGGACCATCGCTTAACGTCCCATTCGAAGGACGTCGTGCTTAAGGTTATTTTATCTCCCAGATAAAATAAACTAAGGGCCTCGGTCGGGCTACGAACCCACAACCTTGAGCTCAGAAGTCAAGCACGCATACCACTGAGCTACCGGCGCCCCCAAAATTTGTGGTAAAAGAAAATAATAATATTATTACTACTATATTATAGTAGTGTAAATCTAAAAAAAATATATGTAATTATTTTAGCTATCACAAACCTATAATTTCATGTAGCTATAAAAGAAATTGAAGAACAATAAATTTGAAAGTTTAATTCCTCATACTACTCTTCTTATTGTAACATCTTATTATAAATAAAACAAATTTTAATCAAAATCAGCTCACGACTGCAAATTTTTGAAACTAATGCAGATGTTTACACATCAACTCTCGTGAGTTCATTCTCTCACTCCCATATGTTGTTGTTTATTTTTACCGTTAACATATAAAGTTTATAAGTTGATCTACATATAAATATTTTACCTGAAAAATATGGTGGAAAAAGGTGTTGAAGTGACAGGATGGGGCGGGGCTTGTCAGAACCACCACTTCGTAACATGTCACACGTCTATCACCCGTCATCTCTTCAACGTACAGTCTGCTTCCTGAGCAACGGTTCTCAGGAAACAACAACGTGACCCTTCCTATTGGGATGTTCTAACTTTCTTATACCTATATAGTATAAAAATGTAGTATACTTATATAGTATAAGAAAGTATTGTATTCATGAGAAAAACCGTGATCAATTTTCAAACTATCTTCACATTTTGACCATTTTTAGAATAAAATCTAAAGAAAAACGTATGTTTTTAATAAAATATTGTCTATTACACAAAATGTATATAATATATTTCCCTTCCTTCAGCCCCCAGGGGGTTTGTCCTGTCCCTCCTGCCAGGTATGTCTTAAAATATTAAAAATAACATTTCGACTCAAACTTAAATCTTAATGGTTTTATATACATACATGAAATAAATCAAAGATGGCAATCATATGCATACATATTTGTATTTTAATGAGCAGATACTATTTCAAAATTCTTCTTTTATTATTAAGATTTCAATTTGAGGAACAGGAAAAACGCTATGAGGGCTGAAGGAAGGGTAACGTTTGAATTGTAAGCTGGTTGAACTTCCATTTAGTATTTGTTAAGTCGTGGTTGAAGATGGTAGCAATACCGAAAGTACTCCCATATTATATATAGTTTGTGAAATAGACAATCTTTTTTTAAAAACATACATTTTTTTCTTTATTTTTTATATGTATTCATTCATGGATGTACCACTGATGATGACAATGTTGTCTTGAAAACCGGTTCTTGTTGAAAATCTCGTCTCATCATGATTTCATGAATACATTTAGGTAATTTTCGAGATAGTTTCTGTCTGTGCATATATGACTCCAACTCAAAAACTAAATAAAATAAGATTTTTAGAGAAATCTAAAAGACACATATTGTATGTCTTTGTGTTCTCCCAAATTGGGCAGAAAGCTTTCATTCAGATTCATTCTTATTTTATATCTAAAATTGACTATACTGCAACAGTATTTAATTTATTCAACTTATTATTTCAAATAAACAAATACATTATTATAATGTACTTTCCAGTCCTTGACATTAAACATTAAACGAACCTCCCCCATTATTTCTAAATAAGACACTAATACAAAACCGGTTTCGCTACTTTCGACAACTGAAGGACTTTTTTTTCATAAGTCTTTCTCTCATTGTATTTGATTTATTGTTTAATTTATTACATAACATTGAGTATTTAAAACAAAAAAAAATTATTTTTTATTAATATTTATACTTTCTCATTATTTTAGTATAAGGAAGTATTGTAAGCGTTTGTCTGTCAGGTCCTCAGAACACGTTTTGAAAATTTTCGCGATGTCTGTGTGTATTTGGTTGGAATTGTGTGAGCGTTCAAATGAAAAAAAATCAAGATTTTGTGGATATGTATAATGCTATAGCGTTAAGAATTAAAAAAAAATATATTGGATTTGTAATGTGACCATAACAGGTGTTGCTTATACCAAACACGATTTTACAGAACTCTCTCTATCTCTCTCACTTCCCCTACTTCTACCTCACAATCCCCTTTACTGACACTTCGCGCTCAACGACTTCGTTTAGTTATTATCAAACCAGGAATCCGTATATCTCTGTGAAGGTCATCAGGATCAGATCAGGATCACGTGAACAGTAGAGTAGTGATTCATTCCGAACCGTTTTAGACCATCTGACCTTTTCCGACCCCCTAGTCACATTGACCCCTTGGAAAATATCGACCTTGCAAGCCGCTTTTCGAACTCGAGTTGTTTACTTGTTATATAATATATTTGTGTCTTTCTTTGGACTCCACCCTTTGTCCTTCTACGACTCCAAGAGCAGGATATATTTAAATGCTCACTTTTCTAAAATTGAGTCGTCGAAAAAATAGTGAAGTAATCAAGGGCGTAGTCAGAATTTTGAGCAGGGGGGGGGGGGCAAATTTAGGCTACGATTGTGGGGGGTATAGACTCCCGGGGGCCCAACCCGCTGTTTCCGTGGTTAGCGTTGCAGCCTTTTTGTTATTAATTTGGGAGACTCGGACCTCTAGAAGCTCCCCCTGAGGTAACCACTGACTGTAATACTTAAGTTGACTTTACATGAGCAGCAAAAATGCAAAGCGAACAGCAGCAAACGCACGCTGTGGTTTCTGTGCTTTTAGAATTAAATGACTCACATCCAATAGCGTGCATTTGCTGCTGCTGCTCTTTGCATTTTTACAGCGCATGTAAAATCAACTTTAAAAATATAAAGTATAACATAAATGACGATTTTGAGCGAGGAAATGAAATGATTGAATTCATATTTAAATAAATGTAATATGGCTTGTTTTGTACATGTACATTTATGTAACAGCTGATTGCTGATTTAGGAATCAGACGCACGGGAAATTTGAAGATCCTATTGGTAACTTGCAAGCAATCCTTTTTTAATAAAAACTATTTTTTTAGTTTTTTTGATTTTTATCTTGGTTTTTTGCTCTGGCTCGCCCATATTATGATTGTAGAAATGCTGCGCTGTATAAGACGAGAATTTTTTTTCTTGGGCATCCTTTTTTTCCCAAGGAACAAATATTAGATTGATTAACGACATGGGTTTTATATCAATGTTATTCAAAGCCTGAAAGCTTATATAACAGCCCCTGAAGGCTCCGGTGCTTGCCTACTGGCCTCAAGATCGCGGGTTCAAAATCCGGCCTAGGCCCGTTTTTTCATCTGGGAGGCTAAAACCCTTAACCACGCCGGTCGGTTGAGCCTTTAAGGCTAGTACAGACATGCGAGCAACGAACCGAGCACTGTTCGGCTCGTTTTCAGTTTTCAACGAACACACTCCAAGCCGAACAGAGACGAGCCGAGCATTTGGATGCTCCACAACCATACTAAACATAACCTGCACAAGTTAACCTGCAGATAACAAATTTACGTTTATTTGTATATCATTTTATTACTATCCAAATCTTCAATCAGAAAATGCTCAAGGTAGGTAGCTACTTACGTAATTAATTTACATATTTGTAGTACAATTAATACGGATACGGATTTATTATGATACGTAATTTTTTTTTACATGTAAATTGTTTAAAATGAACACTTTTTTAGGAAAAGTGTTTGAATAATTCTTCCCAAGCATCCAATCTCTTTATTTCATTAAAATGTAATTTGTGTTTTAAATCCCATATGACTGGTTACTGTCTCATAGCCGGAGCAAACTGAATTTGAAGCTCCTGAGACCAGTCTTCAGAAGCCATAATAAAATATAATTTATTGATTAATATTTAAATATATATTTAATTAAAAAAAAAAATGAACGTGCCCTTCCAAAAACCTAAATATTTGAGAAGGTTATAATATTGGTTATAAACAACAGTGCTCGGGTCAAGTCGGGACGGTTCGGCTTGGTACCTGTCCACACACACCGCAGCCCGAGCCGAACATTCCTTTGATGGTTCGTCGAAAAACCGACAACAGGTAGAGCAGACCCCGAGCCTCTGCGCACTATTCCCCAGGCATGCGCACTGACTAATGTTCGGCTCTTTGCTCGCATGTCTATACGCCTCTTAAGCGATGGTCCCGGGTCTGTACTACAAATATATGTAATGTGGCCATTCCAGGACTTTCTTATACCAACCACCCTTACCGCTTTCAAATACTTCCGCTCTCTCCCCCTCCCTTTCTCAACATTAATATTACATATTTTCATTACTGGGTATAAGAATGCCTAATCTACAGATTACGCTGTCAAGGAGACTAAATGAAATGATTTTGAGTCGGGAAGGAAGAGAGTGATCTGTAATCTGATACCAATAATTGGTATCAGAAAGTCCCGTAAACAGCCAAAGTGCTGCAATAGTTTCCAAACTTCATGTACTAATCTTGCAATAATTTTTGCATATATGAAACTTCTCCCAATTACTGATCCCCTAAAAATAAATTGTATATTTTTTTTTTTATTTTTCCATGATCTATCAATGTCCAATTTAAAATTATTATTAACCAATAAATCATCCTTGAATCTATATAGTGGCGGCGGGTGGGGGCTGACCGGAAGGGGTGGGGGCGCGCCTGTTCTTCAAAATGAATAATTATTACGTACGAGCTTACCAATAACAGTCAATACTAGTGATTAATAACATTTATTATCTAATAGCAATTAACGATATAATTTCCTCTTTTCTCGTCTGCTTTTCTTACCTTACGTAATTAGAGAACATGCTTCAAATAATGTCACAAACAAATGAACAGCTACTCATCGATAGTGAAGGAATCTTATATATAATAATTATATTTTGAGGAAGTCCTGAAAAAATTTATTTATTCAAAAAATCCCCAATTTTTTTGAAAAAACTATTATCCAGGGTCATTTTTCAACGAAGTAGGTTAGGTTAGGTTTTATAACTCATGCCTGGGCTTTAACTCCGAGGTCATATCGCCTACTACCAGAGCACTCTGGTGAGCATGAGCCCGACTCTACTGTAGGAGTCCTAAATTTTGTCTACCCTAAATTTTTTATTCACCTAGGGTAGGGGTCTTTAACGAGTACCTGACATCGTACAGACTCGGGACCATCCCTTAACGTCCCGTCCGAAGGACGGCGTGCTTAAATTTATTTTACCTCCCAGTTAAACTAAACTAAGGGCCTCGGTCGGGTTTCAAACTCACGATCTTGAGCTCAGAAGGCAAACACGCATGCCACTAAGCTACCGGCGCCCTCTTTTCGACAATGTAAGATTAGCCTTAAATGAATATTATCAGGTGTGTGGTCTGCAAGTACATATAATTTTCTCGCTATTTGCCCAAGACTCAGTGATATTAGGTTGCGAGAGAACAACTAACCGGCGATGAAATGATGAGGTACTTGAATGGAAAATGGACCTCTCTTGCTAATTATTGTAGACGAGCCTAAAATATCATAGTTTAACCAGAATACAATTTAAATCATTATTGTGATTTAATGCTATTCTATTTTCCCTAATATTATATATAATATTACTTATTACTGTTTAATCATATTATTATTTACCAGTTATTAATATTTGTAAGTCGTATTATTTTTTATTAACATTTTATGACATTTATTATAACTAGGCTCAAATCTTATGATTCACAATTAATATCTGAAATTAATATTATTATACCGAACGAGAAGATTATGATTATTTGGATTGAAATTTTAAAGGTCAAAGATATAATATATATTATATTGATAGTTGTACCTAATTATTTCATTATTTCATTTTTTAACATAATTTCTTTATATCTGTAAATTATGACGACTACACTCTAACGGTCATCTGACCAAGAGGTAGTCTTTGGTATAAGATTTTTTATTTTCAAATTATTTGTATATATGTAGTATATTTATAAATAAAGCTCTAAATGTCAATATTGTACACTAACTGCTTTCGTAATGGCGGTGAGCTGTAGCATGGAACCCGCTGTTTATATCCTATTTTCTCATGATGTTATTTTGAAGATACCTTATAAACTGATTGTATCGGCCCCACGTTAAAGTATCCATTTGCAAACAGAACACCGATTACAGTATGTACATTTACATAATGCACTTATGATCGAAAAAATGATAACTCCCGATAGAATGAACGTATCGACACGAAATTTTATATGTATATCCAGAACTCTCTATTACACCTTTTGTTTTTCAGTCAAATCGAACAAAGGGAAGAAAGGGATTACGCGGGAAGAAAGGGATTTAACTTAAAAAACCTCAATAACTTCCGATGTGATGAATGTATCGACATGAAATTTCACTGGTAAAGTCAAAACCCAATGAGGACATTACTTGTCAAATTTTAGCAATATCGGTTGAAGGGAAGGGGAGGTTCATGGGATGGGGCTCAATTCAAAAACCCTAATAACTGCCGATGTGTCACAACATTCATTATGTAGCGGTGAACAGTAACCGTCCCTTCAATGACTGCTACCCCAGTGTTGTCGGCCATCTGGAAACACAAATATTAAGTATTATTCCGGATTACAGGCAACACTGCGGGGTAACCTGTCGGTCTCCTCCCTAGTGTGATATGCTATGGTGTGTTAAAAGGGTACCAAGATTAAAGTGAATGTTTATTTTTATATATTATTTGTATTACTTTATTGCACTCAAAAGTTTATATATTTTTTCTGTATCCTTAGCTACCATTTATTTTTCTTGAGTATTATGATTTTCCTATATTTTGTTATTATTCCAGTAAACTTCTCTGGATAAACAAATGTTTTCAGAATGATTATAGTGAACGTTTATTTTTTTAATATTATTTGTATTATTTTAAACATCCCGTACACTAAAAGTATGTGGATTTAGGAGCATCTGTATAAGTCAACTGTTGAATATTAGCGCACAGTCGACTAGTTATGGGGGTAGAGCGAAAAATTAATTAATCCTTTCTGGAGAAGTACATTCTGATGAATCACCGACTTTTCAATATCGGATATTGTATACAGTATAAGGTACTGGAAGTATTAGATACTTAACTACCTTCCATTTTTATAACTTTTCTATTTAATCGATACAAATATCGAAGTTTATTATAATCGACGTTTATCTGTCTGAGAGGGAACAACTTCAATATCTTGCCAGATGCGATACACATAAATTTTATATGTATACACACATGAAATGTATGAAATATGGACTCTTGAGTACATATATTTGAGAAAGTCGATTTCCAACTGGCGAATGGAATCCTTATTCCATTTCCTATTTGATCAAGAAAATTCATCGTGTCCCCAGCTGTATGATGTATAGAGAAAGTTATGTAATCGGTCACAAATTCTTTAAATAAGAACAAAGTACTTGACTAATTTATATATTGTCTAATTGTACAAAATTATATACAAATAAAGTGTACCGGTTTCAGCTTACGTCGTAAAGCACAAAGTTAAAAGATGACATTTAAGTTAAACAAGAGAAGTCCAGGAGGAGAGAGGGGGAAGTCCTAACTTAACATTTATAAATATTTGAGTTGTCAATAATATAATAAAATAAATGAAATACAAAAATAAAGAAAATATAAAATTTGAAAAAAATTGTGATGTGGCCATTACAGAATTTTCTTATACCAACTACGCTTACAGATCACTCTCTCTCCCCCTTCTCAGAATTATTTCATACTGGCATTACTGAGTATAAGAATGTCTGCTCTCAAGATAACACTATACAAAGAGACAAAATTAAATGATATTGAGAAGTGAAGGGGGAGACAGAGTGATCTATAAGCGTTGTTCGTATAAGAAAATCCTGTAATGGCTACATCATATAACTTAATTTTTATAATTTTTCAAAAAACTACCAATACATAAACCATATTTTAAAGTTTGTTGCTATGAGTCACGATTTAAATATTACTTAGATATATTTCTTATAGTTTAGTTTATATTCTTCGGGGGGCTAACTTTCGTATAAATCAAGGAACCGTCTAAAAATATGTGTCTCAAAACTACATTTCAAGATGGTTTTTGGCATGTATCTCGAAAAGCGGACGACCTGTAAAAAATCATATTTACATGTAAATTATGTATTTTAGTATTCATTATAACTATTACTCGAAAAGAGTTTTGATTAGGTCGTAAACATAAGCTGTATCTTGAAAAAATGTAGTTAGGTCCCGGGGTCTCAATTTTCGTTTGATTTCGGCCAGAATCGAATTAGACCTAAGTTAGAAATTAGAGAGCTCACAACTTTTCAATCACATACACACACATGCGACATGCGCAGAGACACAAATACGCACAGAAAGACATCATCGCGAAAATGGGCAAAAACGTATTCAGGGGATCTTAAAACGTGAAAATCAGTTGAAACCTCGATCTCGCATTTTCGCACGATTACCAATACTTTCTTATGCTGCAGGTGTATGTAAGAAATAACTCCCATATGAAATAAGTACAAGAAGATAAATGTACATATTCTTTATAATAAAAATACACAAAAATTTGAACTGAGTTTAGATGTTCAAACAATTCCCATTCTTCTTTGCTCTATTCATCTCCAGCTGATTCATTTTTCACAAAATGAGACAATTTATTCCCCTTTTTTCGTTGAATATGTGACTCATATCGTTGAACCGTTCAAAGACAACACCCATTTTCAGTCAAATTGGCTGAAGGGAAGGGGAGATTAGGGGAAAGACTGAACTCAAAAGTTCAAATAACTGCCGTTGTAATGAATGTATCGACATAAAATTTCATATGTGAATTCAAAACCCCCATAAGGACGACATTTATTAGTTTTCAGTCGAATCCGCAGAAGAGAAGGACGGGATCAGGGGAATTTATCGACAAAAAATTTAGTTTGAGGATTTAAGAGCCCCTATGTAAGTAAACTATTGAATATTAGCGTAAGAGAAGCGAAAAGTTAATTATTAATTTCTTCTGGAGAAGTACATTGCCGGTGATTCACCGACGACTTTTAATAATTTTAATAATCGAAATTTGATTACTAATTAATATAATTAACTATCGATGTACGTAGTTGAAAAAGGGAATGTTGGTTATTTGGCCTTCATCAGATAGTAACCCATGAATCCATCCATATCCACATTCTTCTTAAAGAGAAAAACAAGGCGACCTTCTCATTCATGACTGATACACATCTATATTGATAAAATTTAATAATGTATCTTATCTAGTCTTTTATTTATATTTTTTTGAAAAATAAAAGAAAGAAGATTTTGATATAATAAAGCTACTTCCTTATGAAATGATTTATAAGTTGTACAGTAGTTAGTTATTAACTTTTTTTGGAAACAAAAAATAAATAAATACATACAATTTTATGGCGCCTTTGTACAATTTTCGCCCGTGGCAGCAGCCTCACCCGGTGCCACACCTCTTTTGAACTCCATATGGGCATTGTAACACTGTAATTTTAAGTTTTTTATTTGTTTATTTGGTATATTTACAATCAGTTAAAATATAACTATAAGTAAATTTGATGAGAGTGACTTACTATGTAATTGTACATTGAAATATTCCTCAGCTGTATGAAGCATAGAACAAGTTATATATTAGGTCAAAAAGTGAATGCTAAGTTTTCACTTGGATTTCATTTAAAAAAATAAGTCCCCAGCAAGAATTAATTAATTGCGTTTTTGCTCTTTTTCCGAAGTCAATCTACCGTTTGGGCTAAAACTCAATATTTGATTTATTTAATGAGCTTCTGAATCTTCATATTAAATTTTGTGTCGATGTACTCATTCCAGCGGCAGTTATTGGGTTTTTTGAGTTGACGATGGTTTACTACTAAAAAAATCTGAAATCGAACATACCACGGAGGAATAATCACCGAAAAACGAAATCCTCATTGAAATCAATTGAGAGACAAAATTCTCGCGCAAAATAGAATTTTTCGATTTCAAATGTAAAAATCCGGGCGAAGCCCTTTTCGGTTTACCATCGGACACCACTTTTTTTGAGCCGATTCTTTCAGTGTTCTAACGTAGAAACTTCGACTTTTTGTCGATAAAAATATTCACAGCTGTTGTTGTCTACAAAAAGGCTAGAAAAAAATCCATTGAATTCAATTGAAATCTATTTAAAGGTTAGGTTTTATGACTCATGCCCGGGCTTTAACTACGAGGTCATATCGCCTACTACCAGAGCGCTCTTTCGTCACTCTGGTGGACATGAGCCCGACTCTACTGTGGGAGTCCTAAATTTTGCCTACCCTAAATTTTTATTCATCTAGGGTAGGGGTCTTTAACGAGTACCTGACATCGTACAGGCTCGGGACCATCGCTTAACGTCCCATCCGAAGGACGGCGTGCTTAAGTTTATTTTACCTCCCAGATAAAATAAACTAAGGGCCTCGGTCGGGTTACGAACCCACGTTCTTGAGCTCAGAAGTCAAGCACGCATACCACTGAGCTACCGGCGCCCTCAATCTATTTAAAGTATTAATATATTCATAAAGAACATACAAGGTGAGAAGTTACTGATAATTATTAAAACATTAACTGAGTTTTTTATATAGATATGCCCGACTCAGCTCAGTTTTTTCAAACAGCAGAATGTATTGCACACCTAGTTACAAAATTTTATGAAAGTACATACATTACATCGGCAGTTATTAGGATTTTTGAGTTGAGCCCCTCTGATCCCCTTCTCCCTGTCGGCTGATTCCTCTGATTATTAATTGGTGTTGTCCTTATCAGTCTTCAAATTTACATATGAAATTATATGTCAATACATTCATTACAATGGCCGTTATTATAGTTTTTGAGTTAAGCCTCTCCTAGTCTTGATCGATTTAGCTGAAAATTGGCTGGTAATTGTTGATATATTCATTCATTCGGGTTCACAGACACAAAGTCTAAATTTGATAATTCCCATTAGAATGAACGTAACTGCACAAAATTTAATATTTAAATTCAAAACGACATAAGGACGATATTTGTTAATGTTCCACGAAATCGGCCTAAAGGAATGGCAGGATCGGAAGAGAGAGTTCAATTTAAAAACCCTAATCGACACATAATTTATGAAGAATTAGAAGCCTCTATATAAATCATAAACATAGGTTTTTGAGGGAGAATAAAAACTTAAATAATTTGTGCTGGGTAAGTACATTTCTTGTGATTCACCGACGGCATTATAATAGAAGACATGTTTTATCTCTATATATGCGCCACTGTACAGGAACTCGACTCAGTTCCTTTAAGGTATGATTTTTCGTCTGGGCCCGTTGAATATAAAGGTTTTTCCCCAATTTTATAATACCAAGTTTGCATCAATATCCCTGAGGTTGATTTGCTTATAAGCTTCTTATCTGCTACACAAATTTTAAGAAGTAGTATCCGAACTGAGAGCGAGTCTTCATCAAAGAGAAGTTTCTTCTGATGTTTAAAAGATCATCTTTTTTCGGATCATGGATACGACCTATGAGTATAGTATATATAATGTATAGATGTTCTATGTTCCAGGTTATTCTGCTGGTGGCGGTAGGGCTCTGCAAAGGGTCTGTCATCCCTCACGGAGCAATTACCTCCACCCAGTACCGTGTCCAAGATGAACTGGGTAATGTTGCTTTTGGTCACGCCGGGGGTCCTAACGCCCGAGAAGAAATCAGAACAATTGACGGAAGGGCCAGTGGAGGTACGTAGGTTAATTGTGCATCTGTCAATTTTATTTGTTTTCCTTCATCATTCATGTTTTTAATACTTGTTATCACTTTTTAGGTTACAGTTATGTCGATGGAAATGGTTTGGTTCAGAGTGCTATCTACGATTCTGATCCAGTGAACGGCTTCAGAGTTGCAGCGACAAACCTTCCTGTTGGTCCTGCAGTTCCCGTCGGGTCTGCGGTTGCAACTCGTGTCGCTGTCGCTTCTCCTGTGGCTGTTGCTTCTCCGTTGAGCATTGCGACTCGAGTAGCAGTTGCACCCGCAGTTGCTGTCGGTCCAGTAGCCACCATAGGTGTAGCTCCCGTTGCTGCTATACAAACAGCATCTCTCGGACAAGTCATTGCGACTAAATCTGCATTGATCGCTGCCGATGGTGCTCAGGCTGCTGCTGTTGAAGCTAACGCTAGGGCTAATATTGAGGCAAATGCAAGAGCTAATGCCGAAGTCAACGCTTTGGTTGCAGCTGACGCAAATGCTCGTGCAATCAATGACGCCAGCGCCCGTGCTGCAATTGAAGCAGGTGCTCGGCTAGCTGCTGAAGAACATGCTAGGATAGCTACTTCTGCTAATGCTCGTGCAGCGGTTGATGCAAATGCTCGCGCAGCTATTGAAGCAAACGCTCGTGCTGCTGCAGAAGCAAATGCCCGCAACGCTGCTGAAGCATCTGCTCGTGCCGCTGCCGCTGAAGCTAGTTCCCGCTTAGCTTCCGAAGCAAATGCCCGAGCTGCTGCTGAAGCGAATGCCCGTGCCGCTGCTGAAGCAAATGCTCGTGCTGAAGTTGAAGGTAAAGCTCGTGCTGCTGCAGAAGAGAATGCACGTGCTGCTCTTATTGCAAACTCCCGAGCACATGCTGAGGCTAATCTTCGGGCCGCTGCTGAAGCTGAAGCTAGAATTGCTGCTGAGTCTAACGCTAGAGCCGCCGCAGACGCTACTGCAAGAGCTAATGCTGAAGCAAGTGCCCGTCTGGCAGTTGAGTCTGCTGCTGCATCTAGATTTGCTGGGGCTGCGATTACTTCCAGTGGGCCTGCTCCCGTATCCGAAATATCACAAGACGCTGAATCGACAGTCATTGAAGCTGCTGATATTGCCACTTCTGTTAGACTTGCACCAGGCCAAGAAACACCGGAAGTTGCCGCAGCTAGAGCTCAACATCTTGCTTCCGTTCAGGAGACAAGGGTAAGTACTTCCTTGCGTTCTTTTAAATAGCGTTCCAGAATATTAACAATAAATTTAATTTAATGTGGTGATTCACATATTGAATTTGACATATCTTCTAAACCTATTTTACACTAATAGATCAATAGAAAATTCAACGGCCACTGTTGAAAAAATAATACTTTTTTCTTGATTTTTTAAAAATGTACAATATGGTTCAGAATAGAGGGATATAGTGTGGTTCCGGGGATGACCGCGGGTTGCTAGTAACACAGCCCACCTGCGACCATCCTCGGCGCAACGCAGCCAAGAGCATGGATGCCTGATCCAGAGTTTTCGCCGATAAGATAGAAAATAAACGAGGATAATATTGTGCTCTTATTCCCCCCTACGCGGAGGACGGGTGTTTTTGAGCCTCCTTCAGGGGCCGGTACACCCGAAAAAAAAATGCTCTTATCCCTACCCTGACCTATTTTAAACTGTTTTTTGTAAAGCTCTAATCTTTTTTCCAGGCACGAGATGCCGCTGTTGCAGCAGAAGAAGCCGCTTCAGCCGCACAGGAAGCCGCAGCCGCCGCTGAGGTTTCCTCTGCATCCGCTGGAGTATCCGCTGCTGCCGCCCAAGAGGCCAACATAATCGAGCAATCCTCATCTTCTCCAGCACTGATCTCACCCGCTGGCACCATTGCCGCTTCCAGAACTGCTATTCGCATTGATGCTCAACCTATTGTCACAGTCACCGCAGCTCCAGCACTCCGAATTGCTGCCGCTGTGCCATCAGTCATTGCTACTGCGCCCGTAGCTGGAGTTCGTATCGCTGCAGTATCTCCATCAGTTGTTGCTGCTGCAGTGCCTTCAGTTCGCGTTGGTACCGTAGTTCCTACAGTTGGAGTAGCTGCTTCTCCCATTGTCGCAGCATCACCTGTTGTGATTGGTGCCACTGCTTCCCAGTACCGTGTTCAAGATGAACTGGGTCAGTATGCCTTTGGACATGCTGGAGGACCCAACGCCAGAGAAGAAATTAAGACTGCTGATGGCCTTACACGAGGAGGTAATATTTGAACATTTATTTAAAGTAATATTTAAACTTCTTGAGCCCTAATCAAAAAACTTGTTGATATCAAAAATGTTTTTTTTTTATGTGCCTATTACTAGAATACGCACAGATTTGAGATAGAACCAATTCGAACAAAGTTATAGCGCTTCCTGTAGTTTGTTTTTAAGTAAATTACAAAAATAAAGAAATATTAATAGAGTAATGTGGCCATAACAGGACTCCTTATACCAACTATTTTTTTACACATCATTAAATTTATTTCTATTACATCAATAATTTTCATTCACTATTTACCCAGAATTTTGAATTCCTCTTTGTTCAAGACTTTTCAGGGCAATACTGCAGATATTCTGATCAAATATTTTCTTGACCTTTCTCAAAATTTCTCTCCTAACCGAAAATTTTTAATTTCATCCTTCCAGGATTCAGCTATGTCGATGGACACGGTCTGGTACAGAGCGCATCCTACGTTTCCGACTCCATCAACGGTTTTCGGGTGGCTGCCACAAACATCCCAGTGCAAGGAGGTCCTAAGTACATTGCGGACAGTCCTGACGTGGCCATAGCTAAGGAGCAACTCTTCAGACTGCAAGCACAGCGAATTGCCAACCTGAAAGATTAGAGGAGACTTCATGTAAATCTAAAAAAAAAAATCTTTTATTTTATAGCGTTTTAGCTTTTTTTATTTTTTATATTTTAATTATAATTCCTATATTTCAGTTTCAATGTAAACTATTTCAAAAAAAATAAATTACTCTTCTTTTGTAAGCATTTGTTTTTCGTATATTCCTTATTTTAAACAATACTGTGGTTCCTTACAGGAACACGCCAACTTACACTGAGTTCATTAGTTCCTTACACCGTAAATGAGTAGTTACGTTATCAAATCGTTACGCTGGGCAGGGCCATATTTCCGCGCAGGCTATCTCTGTGGTCACAGGGAATAAATTGGCGAGTTTAAATTCGTAACTTTTCAGGGCAGCACTTCTTAACTTTTGCATTAATCGTGTAGATCCAGTTGTTGGAAAAAATTAATTATGTTTGCATCATTATTAATCATATACCTTCTAAATCTATAGGAGTGAATGAAACTGAATATTGTTAATACTTTCTTGGATTTTTTCTTAATTACCTAATCATTGACCACACTTACCTAATTATTAACCATTCTTTTTGAAATACTCGTGAATGATGCCTCTCTAAAGTTGATTTAACCGAAAACGCCCTCTTCACTTGGAATAGTCTGCCAGTTATCTCGTGAATGGTTCCTCAAAGAAGTAGATTAAGTTGATTAAACCGAGAACATACACAATTTTACGAGATACCAAGATATCCAAATCTTTATAATTCCTAAAGTATTAGAGTCCTGAGCTCCCAAACTCTTCACAGTGCGCAGATGGCTTGGGAGATGATCACAGTACACTTAATTTATTGTGGCCATTGGACTTAACAACTTATTCCCTGTGACAATAGATTTCCAAGTCCCTTCTTCTGGTCACTATGAGGGTTACCCTGAAAAAATCAACATATTAACATCCCAAAGAAGTTCAAGAAACAAATAGTCTTTCTTTCTTTTTCCAGTGAAGTTCTGAGAGCGACTTTCGTATACCCAATAAAGCTCGAATGAAATGCATTTATGAGGAAGAAGGTAGAATTGATCTGTACAAAAGTAGTTGGTATAAAAAAGTCCTGAGCAAATCATATAATTTTTTATATTTTTTTGGAATTTATAATAATAAAACTATCAATAATTGATAATTATTAATTTTTGAATCGCTATAACTTTGTGCATTTTGGTTCTCCTTCAAATTTCATAAAAAGTGCTAGTCTTAACTATAATAAGGAACATTTTTTGTAATTGAAGATTTAGCATCTAATAATAAACTTCAAAAGTTTCCTCTTAGGTTTTTAGTTAGAAAATGTCTTTACAATCCGATTTTTGCAGGTTAATTTTCAACCCCGATGTGCCATGCCATTTTTTCAGATATTCGCTTGATTTATGCGAAGACGGTTGGCCAAATCATCTGCCAAGCCATCTGCGCACTGTGAAGAAGGTTGGAGCTCAGGACTTAAATACTTACGGAATTATAAAGATGTGGGTTTCTTGGTATCTCGTAAAATTGTGTATGTTCTCGGTTAAATCAACTTAATCTACTTCTTTGAGGAATCATTCACGAGATAACTGCATTTAACCATTTATTCACTACGGCAGACTATTCCAAGTGAAGAGGGTGTTTTCGGTTAAATCTACTTTAGAGAGACATCACTCACGAGTATTTCAAAAAGTATAGTTAATAATTAGATAAGTGTGTATAAAAATTAGGTAAGTGATGCGGAATGATTAGGTAACTAAGGGAAAATCCAAGAAAGGATTAACAAAATTCATTTTCATTCACTTCTATAGATTTAGAAAGTACAGAATTAATAATGATGCAAACATAATTTAGTTATTCCAAAAACTGGATTTACACAATTAATTCAAAAGTAAAAAAGTGCTGCCCTGAAATTAACGAATTTAGACTTACCAATGTATTCCCTGTGACCAAAGAAATGTCCCGAGATATTCTGAAAATTGTGAAAAAAGACACCTCTGAAAAAAAATCAACGAAGAAAAACTACTGAAGCCAACATATAACTTTCATAAACCCAGTAATACCAGTCTGAAATGAATTTGAGAGGAGGGAAGTAGAGAGAGAGAGTTATCTGTATGAAAGTGGTTGGTATAAGAACGTCCTGTGTCACAACACATATTTCTATTCTCATGTTGGTAGAGGGGCGTTATAGTTCATTCACAGGCGCCGTCTGGGCTAGAACCTCTCCTCGTAACTTTTGTCATATTTCCAAGTATTTCTCCAAGATAAATAGATTTTCCATTAAATTCATGTAAAGCTTCGTTGTTAATTTGTCCTTGTTTCATTTTCCCTTAATTCTATTTCTCCAACTATACAAAGTATAGGAAAAGTTATGTAATCGGTCAAAAATTCGATACGGAATTACAACAGAATTTCATGTTTTCCGACCTCTAGATTCCAAATAGGAAAATAAAAGCCAGGATTTTGAGCAGGGGGGGGGGGGGGGGGGGTATAAACTCCCGGGGTTTTCGGCACACAGTCCGCAGTTTCCGTGGTTAGAGTTGCAGACTTTTTGTTATTAATTTGGGAGACTCGGACCTCTAGAAGCTCCCCCTGAGGTAACCACTGACTGTAATACTTCAGTTGACTTTACATGAGCAGCAAAAATGCAAATGTACGCTGTGGTTTCTGTGCTTTTAGAATTAATTGACTCACATCCAATAGTGTGCATTTGCTGCTGCTGCGCTTTGCATTTATACTGCGCATATAAAATCAGCTTTAAGAGTATCAAGTATTCCATAAATGACGATTTTGAGCGAGGAAATGAAATGATAGAAATCATATATATTTAAATAAATGTAATATGACTTGTTTTGTAGATGTACATTTATGTAACAGCTGATTGCTGATTTAGGAATCAGACGCACGGGAAATTTGAAGATCATATTGGTAACTTGCAAGCAATCCATTTATAAAAAAAACATTTTTTTTCTAACTTATTTAATTTTTATCTTGGTTTTTTGCTCTGGCCATTGGGGGGCACGCACTGAACGTGTGTCTGTGAGCATGATAACCCTCGATATGTGAATCCAGAACCTTATGAAGAAGGGATTAGGGGAAAGACTTAACTAAAAAATTTAATAAATGCCGTTGTAATGAATGTATCGACACAAAATTGTGAATGCAAGACCATATTAGTTCGACACTTATTAATTTTCAGCGGAATTGCCAGAAAGGAGGGAGGATCACAAGGAAACCCCAATAATTGCCCATGAAATTAATAGTTGAATACTAGCGCAGACAGTCAACAATTTTTTGGAGGGGAAACTCACATTTAATTGAATAAGTCATGCCCGGGCTTTAACTATGAGGTTATATCACCTACTACCAGAGTGCTCTTTCGTCACTTTGGTAAACATGAGCCCGGCTCTACTGTGGGAGTCATAAATTTTTCTTACCTAGGTTTAGTTACCTAGTGTAAAATCTAATGAGATCTAAGTCAATACTTGTGACATTTTCATTCCAAATTTTAAGTTAATTTCTACAATAATTTTGTACTTAGATGTTTCAATGACATACACACGCACACAGACACGGACAGACAGATAATGGTCAAATTGACCTTGAATTGTATAATTCAGTTGAAAACTCGGATTTTTGCACGATTTAAATACTTATGAAAAATAATAATTAGCTTCCATATTGGATTTTGAATTAAATTATAAAATTTCAAATTGATACATTCTCTCCATCGATTGTTATTCGAATTTTTGAATCGATCCCCCCTCCTACGGTCCTCTCCTCTTCACACACACACTCAGACAATTATATAATATACATAAATAATTATATATAAAGTTATATTTTAAATTCTTGAAATCAGGGCATCGGAAAAATTGAAATTCCATTGAAAACTCAATATAGAGTTTCTGACAGATCATATACTCCGTATAATAGCTGAAGAAATAAAGATGAAAATACTAAATAAATTATTTTGAGGGCGCCGGTAGCTCAGTGGTATGCGTGCTTGCCTTCTGAGCTCAAGATCGTGGGTTCGAAACCCGACCGAGGCCTTTTAGTTTATTTTATTTGGCAGGTAAAATAAACTTAAGCACGCCGTCCTTCCGATTGGACGTTAAGCGATGGTCCCGAGCCTGTACGATGTCAGGTACTCGTTAAAAACCCCTACCCTAGATGAATAAAAATTTAGGGTAGGCAAAATTTAGGACTCCCACAGTAGAGTCGGGCTCATGTCCACCAGAGTGACGAAAGAGCGCTCTGGTAGTAGGCGATATGACCTCGTAGCTAAAGCCCGGGCATGAGTCATAAAACCTAACCTAACCTAAATAAATTATTCTTGTTACCATGTCAACTACCTATTGACCACTTATTTAAGTCAGACATTTTTTTTTAAATTTTTTTTTCAGCGTGAACTTTCCAAAACTCATTGACAGCCTTATGGAAAAGGTACCGTGCTGCATCAACCTCCTTTTTTTAATTTATCTTGAACATAGGAAAGTGTTTGAAGCTGCTCCTGGAAAGTTTAGACATCTTTTGAAGTAAAATAAGAAAATAAAAATACAAAATAAAATTATAAAAATATTTTCTTTATATATTTTCTTTTATACCTTTTAAAGGTGTGTAAAAAAGGGGTTGGTGTTTGAAAAAAACACTTCAACCTTGTTGTTCGAGTATAGATCCATCCAGAACAAAAGCACCAACCACTGATTATTTTGCGTTCCAGTTTTCATATTAATGCCAGTTTCTGAGAGTAGTATTATTTAATTTATTCAGCTGTAAAATGTATAGGGAAAGTAAGGTAATTGGTCGGTCTGATACAATGCAATATTTAAACCTATTTGGACTTACAGAGACTAATCTTCAGCTCATCAAATCATTTCAATCTAAATTCCTTCGTACAATAGTCAATGCTCCTTTTTACGTCTCCAACGAAACTGTGATAATAAATTTATGTAAAATAAAAATGATAATTCAAATAAATTAAAATAATTGAATTAATAAACAAAACGAATAAATAATAATTAAATAACATTACATTTCTTTTATATACGAAATTTTGATTTCTACAGTAATTTCCGAAAAGGGCCCTAAAAAAATATCAAAAGTTTAAGACGTGCCATTTTTAAGAAAGTGAATGTATTTAAAAAAAATTCAATTAACCAACTTTTCATTTGTGAGTGTCTGTGAACATCATTACTCCCGATAGAATGAATGTATCGACACGAAATTTTATATGTATGGACAAAACATCGTAAGTACATCATCGGTCAATTTTCAATCAAACCGGCCAAAAGGGGTCGAGGCGATTAGGTAGGAGGCTTAACTCAAGAAACTAACAACTGCCGTTGTAATAAAGGTTTCGTCTCAAAATTTCATATGTAAGTTCAAAATCTCATTAGAAGGAAATATTTTAATTTTCAATGGAATCGACTAAAGGCAGGGGGATTAAGGGGCTCAACTTAAAAACTTCCGATGTAATGAATGTATCGACATGAAATTTCGTAGTTGAAATCAAAACTCAATGAGGACATAACTCGTCAAATTTTAGCGATATCAGCTGAAGTAAAAGGGAGGTTCATGGGAGGGGGCTCATTTCAAAAACCTTAATAACTGCCGATATAATGAACTCATAGTCACAAAATTTAGTTTGAGGATGTAGGAACCCCTAGTTAAGTAAACTGTTGAATATTAGAGCATAAATACGTGATTCACCGACGATATATATATATTTTTTTTAAATTGCTTGAACGTGACGTAAGGGTGAGGAACGCCTGTACCAGCCACATTTTTACAGATTACTCCCTTTTTACAGAATTATAGTGTACAATGGAACAAAGAAATCCTCTGTTAACACATTTCTTTTAGATATTTATGCCAGTTTGAAATGCGGGGGAAATTAATTGGGGATGGGGGAGGGATTATAAGAAAGTTCTGAGGGTTGCTCAGAGCCAGTGCTGCCCTATTGAGCTCAAGATAGCGGGTTCGAAACCCAGCCGAGGCCCTTAGATATTATATCTGGCAGATAAAAACGTTGAGCACGCCATCCTTTGGATGGGACGTTAAGCGATGGGTCTGAGCCTATGATGTCAGGTACTCGTTAAAGACACCTTAGGTAACTAAACCTGGGTAGGCAGAATGTAGGACATATATTATATATATATGCTTGCATTGAATATATACCTTCATGAGAACCCATATACAAACAGACTATACTTAGTGATTACTAATTAACTAAATATAGCTCTATTACAATTAATGTTTTGCAACACAAACAATAAACGCGAAGATTGACTTGTGTTTATTAGCTCG
Organism: Aradus depressus; assembly: GCA_963662175.1. Classification (NCBI taxonomy): domain Eukaryota; kingdom Metazoa; phylum Arthropoda; class Insecta; order Hemiptera; family Aradidae; genus Aradus; species Aradus depressus. The sequence continues at coordinate 11,634,703 of OY759222.1, read as the reverse complement.
ATACATACAATAATGTAATCAGCGCTAGGTACAACAGACAAGCAAATTATCAAAGTAAATTACGTGTACAAATAAGGGCTCACATGAAACCATACACAAACTCATTTTAGTGTCTGTAACGAGGTTTTATAGTAAACTCATTAGCAAGTAATTGTATTAAGGTTAGAGGCAAAGCTTCACAAAGGTCATGTTAGTAACGTTGTTTAGTTCGCTCAGTGAACGCACTCAGTTCTGGATGGTTGTAGTCAGTCATTGTGGCATGCCCGGGCTTTAACCACGAGCTCATATCGCCAACAAAAGCATTAAGGTTAGAGGCAAAGCTTCACAAAGGTCATGTTAGTAACGTTGTTTAGTTCGCTCAGTGAACGCACTCAGTTCTGGATGGTTGTAGTCAGTCATTGTGGCATGCCCGGGCTTTAACCACGAGCCCATATCGCCAACAAAAGCATTAAGGTTAGAGGCAAAGCTTCACAAAGGTCATGTTAGTAACGTTGTTTAGTTCGCTCAGTGAACGCACTCAGTTCTGGACGGTTGTAGTCAGTCATTGTGGCATGCCCGGGCTTTAACCAGGAGCTCATATCGCCAACAAAAGCATTAAGGTTAGAGGCAAAGCTTCACAAAGGTCATGTTAGTAACGTTGTTTAGTTCGCTCAGTGAACGCACTCAGTTCTGGATGGTTGTAGTCAGTCATTGTGGCATGCCCGGGCTTTAACCACGAGCCCATATCGCCAACAAAAGCATTAAGGTTAGAGGCAAAGCTTCACAAAGGTCATGTTAGTAACGTTGTTTAGTTCGCTCAGTGAACGCACTCAGTTCTGGATGGTTGTAGTCAGTCATTGTGGCATGCCCGGGCTTTAACCACGAGCCCATATCGCCAACAAAAGCATTAAGGTTAGAGGCAAAGCTTCACAAAGGTCATGTTAGTAACGTTGTTTAGTTCGCTCAGTGAACGCACTCAGTTCTGGACGGTTGTAGTCAGTCATTGTGGCATGCCCGGGCTTTAACCAGGAGCTCATATCGCCAACAAAAGCATTAAGGTTAGAGGCAAAGCTTCACAAAGGTCATGTTAGTAACGTTGTTTAGTTCGCTCAGTGAACGCACTCAGTTCTGGATGGTTGTAGTCAGTCATTGTGGCATGCCCGGGCTTTAACCAGGAGCTCATATCGCCAACAAAAGCATTAAGGTTAGAGGCAAAGCTTCACAAAGGTCATGTTAGTAACGTTGTTTAGTTCGCTCAGTGAACGCACTCAGTTCTGGACGGTTGTAGTCAGTCATTGTGGCATGCCCGGGCTTTAACCAGGAGCTCATATCGCCAACAAAAGCATTAAGGTTAGAGGCAAAGCTTCACAAAGGTCATGTTAGTAACGTTGTTTAGTTCGCTCAGTGAACGCACTCAGTTCTGGATGGTTGTAGTCAGTCATTGTGGCATGCCCGGGCTTTAACCAGGAGCTCATATCGCCAACAAAAGCATTAAGGTTAGAGGCAAAGCTTCACAAAGGTCATGTTAGTAACGTTGTTTAGTTCGCTCAGTGAACGCACTCAGTTCTGGACGGTTGTAGTCAGTCATTGTGGCATGCCCGGGCTTTAACCAGGAGCTCATATCGCCAACAAAAGCATTAAGGTTAGAGGCAAAGCTTCACAAAGGTCATGTTAGTAACGTTGTTTAGTTCGCTCAGTGAACGCACTCAGTTCTGGATGGTTGTAGTCAGTCATATTGGCATGCCCGGGCTTTAACCACGAGCCCATATCGCCAACAAAAGCATTAAGCTTAGAGGCAAAGCTTCACAAAGGTCATGTTAGTAACGTTGTTTAGTTCGCTCAGTGAACGCACTCAGTTCTGGATGGTTGTAGTCAGTCATTGTGGCATGCCCGGGCTTTAACCAGGAGCTCATATCGCCAACAAAAGCATTAAGGTTAGAGGCAAAGCTTCACAAAGGTCATGTTAGTAACGTTGTTTAGTTCGCTCAGTGAACGCACTCAGTTCTGGATGGTTGTAGTCAGTCATTGTGGCATGCCCGGGCTTTAACCACGAGCCCATATCGCCAACAAAAGCATTAAGGTTAGAGGCAAAGCTTCACAAAGGTCATGTTAGTAACGTTGTTTAGTTCGCTCAGTGAACGCACTCAGTTCTGGATGGTTGTAGTCAGTCATTGTGGCATGCCCGGGCTTTAACCAGGAGCTCATATCGCCAACAAAAGCATTAAGGTTAGAGGCAAAGCTTCACAAAGGTCATGTTAGTAACGTTGTTTAGTTCGCTCAGTGAACGCACTCAGTTCTGGATGGTTGTAGTCAGTCATTGTGGCATGCCCGGGCTTTAACCAGGAGCTCATATTGCCAACAAAAGCATTAAGGTTAGAGGCAAAGCTTCACAAAGGTCATGTTAGTAACGTTGTTTAGTTCGCTCAGTGAACGCACTCAGTTCTGGATGGTTGTAGTCAGTCATTGTGGCATGCCCGGGCTTTAACCACGAGCCCATATCGCCAACAAAAGCATTAAGGTTAGAGGCAAAGCTTCACAAAGGTCATGTTAGTAACGTTGTTTAGTTCGCTCAGTGAACGCACTCAGTTCTGGATGGTTGTAGTCAGTCATTGTGGCATGCCCGGGCTTTAACCAGGAGCTCATATCGCCAACAAAAGCATTAAGGTTAGAGGCAAAGCTTCACAAAGGTCATGTTAGTAACGTTGTTTAGTTCGCTCAGTGAACGCACTCAGTTCTGGATGGTTGTAGTCAGTCATTGTGGCATGCCCGGGCTTTAACCAGTAGCTCATATTGCCAACAAAAGCATTAAGGTTAGAGGCAAAGCTTCACAAAGGTCATGTTAGTAACGTTGTTTAGTTCGCTCAGTGAACGCACTCAGTTCTGGATGGTTGTAGTCAGTCATTGTGGCATGCCCGGGCTTTAACCAGGAGCTCATATCGCCAACAAAAGCATTAAGGTTAGAGGCAAAGCTTCACAAAGGTCATGTTAGTAACGTTGTTTAGTTCGCTCAGTGAACGCACTCAGTTCTGGACGGTTGTAGTCAGTCATTGTGGCATGCCCGGGCTTTAACCACGAGCTCATATCGCCAACAAAAGCATTAAGGTTAGAGGCAAAGCTTCACAAAGGTCATGTTAGTAACGTTGTTTAGTTCGCTCAGTGAACGCACTCAGTTCTGGATGGTTGTAGTCAGTCATTGTGGCATGCCCGGGCTTTAACCAGGAGCTCATATCGCCAACAAAAGCATTAAGGTTAGAGGCAAAGCTTCACAAAGGTCATGTTAGTAACGTTGTTTAGTTCGCTCAGTGAACGCACTCAGTTCTGGATGGTTGTAGTCAGTCATTGTGGCATGCCCGGGCTTTAACCAGGAGCTCATATCGCCAACAAAAGCATTAAGGTTAGAGGCAAAGCTTCACAAAGGTCATGTTAGTAACGTTGTTTAGTTCGCTCAGTGAACGCACTCAGTTCTGGATGGTTGTAGTCAGTCATTGTGGCATGCCCGGGCTTTAACCTCGAGCTCATATCGCCAACAAAAGCATTAAGGTTAGAGGCAAAGCTTCACAAAGGTCATGTTAGTAACGTTGTTTAGTTCGCTCAGTGAACGCACTCAGTTCTGGATGGTTGTAGTCAGTCATTGTGGCATGCCCGGGCTTTAACCAGGAGCTCATATCGCCAACAAAAGCATTAAGGTTAGAGGCAAAGCTTCACAAAGGTCATGTTAGTAACGTTGTTTAGTTCGCTCAGTGAACGCACTCAGTTCTGGATGGTTGTAGTCAGTCATTGTGGCATGCCCGGGCTTTAACCAGGAGCTCATATCGCCAACAAAAGCATTAAGGTTAGAGGCAAAGCTTCACAAAGGTCATGTTAGTAACGTTGTTTAGTTCGCTCAGTGAACGCACTCAGTTCTGGATGGTTGTAGTCAGTCATTGTGGCATGCCCGGGCTTTAACCAGGAGCTCATATCGCCAACAAAAGCATTAAGGTTAGAGGCAAAGCTTCACAAAGGTCATGTTAGTAACGTTGTTTAGTTCGCTCAGTGAACGCACTCAGTTCTGGATGGTTGTAGTCAGTCATTGTGGCATGCCCGGGCTTTAACCTCGAGCTCATATCGCCAACAAAAGCATTAAGGTTAGAGGCAAAGCTTCACAAAGGTCATGTTAGTAACGTTGTTTAGTTCGCTCAGTGAACGCACTCAGTTCTGGATGGTTGTAGTCAGTCATTGTGGCATGCCCGGGCTTTAACCAGGAGCTCATATCGCCAACAAAAGCATTAAGGTTAGAGGCAAAGCTTCACAAAGGTCATGTTAGTAACGTTGTTTAGTTCGCTCAGTGAACGCACTCAGTTCTGGATGGTTGTAGTCAGTCATTGTGGCATGCCCGGGCTTTAACCAGGAGCTCATATCGCCAACAAAAGCATTAAGGTTAGAGGCAAAGCTTCACAAAGGTCATGTTAGTAACGTTGTTTAGTTCGCTCAGTGAACGCACTCAGTTCTGGATGGTTGTAGTCAGTCATTGTGGCATGCCCGGGCTTTAACCAGGAGCTCATATCGCCAACAAAAGCATTAAGGTTAGAGGCAAAGCTTCACAAAGGTCATGTTAGTAACGTTGTTTAGTTCGCTCAGTGAACGCACTCAGTTCTGGATGGTTGTAGTCAGTCATTGTGGCATGCCCGGGCTTTAACCAGGAGCTCATATCGCCAACAAAAGCATTAAGGTTAGAGGCAAAGCTTCACAAAGGTCATGTTAGTAACGTTGTTTAGTTCGCTCAGTGAACGCACTCAGTTCTGGATGGTTGTAGTCAGTCATTGTGGCATGCCCGGGCTTCAACCAGGAGCTCATATCGCCAACAAAAGCATTAAGGTTAGAGGCAAAGCTTCACAAAGGTCATGTTAGTAACGTTGTTTAGTTCGCTCAGTGAACGCACTCAGTTCTGGATGGTTGTAGTCAGTCATTGTGGCATGCCCGGGCTTTAACCAGGAGCTCATATCGCCAACAAAAGCATTAAGGTTAGAGGCAAAGCTTCACAAAGGTCATGTTAGTAACGTTGTTTAGTTCGCTCAGTGAACGCACTCAGTTCTGGATGGTTGTAGTCAGTCATTGTGGCATGCCCGGGCTTTAACCAGGAGCTCATATCGCCAACAAAAGCATTAAGGTTAGAGGCAAAGCTTCACAAAGGTCATGTTAGTAACGTTGTTTAGTTCGCTCAGTGAACGCACTCAGTTCTGGATGGTTGTAGTCAGTCATTGTGGCATGCCCGGGCTTTAACCAGGAGCTCATATCGCCAACAAAAGCATTAAGGTTAGAGGCAAAGCTTCACAAAGGTCATGTTAGTAACGTTGTTTAGTTCGCTCAGTGAACGCACTCAGTTCTGGATGGTTGTAGTCAGTCATTGTGGCATGCCCGGGCTTTAACCAGGAGCTCATATTGCCAACAAAAGCATTAAGGTTAGAGGCAAAGCTTCACAAAGGTCATGTTAGTAACGTTGTTTAGTTCGCTCAGTGAACGCACTCAGTTCTGGATGGTTGTAGTCAGTCATTGTGGCATGCCCGGGCTTTAACCACGAGCCCATATCGCCAACAAAAGCATTAAGGTTAGAGGCAAAGCTTCACAAAGGTCATGTTAGTAACGTTGTTTAGTTCGCTCAGTGAACGCACTCAGTTCTGGATGGTTGTAGTCAGTCATTGTGGCATGCCCGGGCTTCAACCAGGAGCTCATATTGCCAACAAAAGCATTAAGGTTAGAGGCAAAGCTTCACAAAGGTCATGTTAGTAACGTTGTTTAGTTCGCTCAGTGAACGCACTCAGTTCTGGATGGTTGTAGTCAGTCATTGTGGCATGCCCGGGCTTCAACCAGGAGCTCATATTGCCAACAAAAGCATTAAGGTTAGAGGCAAAGCTTCACAAAGGTCATGTTAGTAACGTTGTTTAGTTCGCTCAGTGAACGCACTCAGTTCTGGATGGTTGTAGTCAGTCATTGTGGCATGCCCGGGCTTCAACCAGGAGCTCATATTGCCAACAAAAGCATTAAGGTTAGAGGCAAAGCTTCACAAAGGTCATGTTAGTAACGTTGTTTAGTTCGCTCAGTGAACGCACTCAGTTCTGGACGGTTGTAGTCAGTCATTGTGGCATGCCCGGGCTTTAACCACGAGCCCATATCGCCAACCAGAGCTTTAAGGTTAGAGGCAAAGATACGCAAAGGTCGTATTAGTAACGTTGTTTAATTCACTCAGTGAACGCACTCAGTTCTGGATGGTTGTAGTCAGTCATTGTGGCATGCCCGGGCTTTAACCTCGAGCTCATATCGCCAACCAGAGCCTTTCGTCAATATGGTCGACAACATCATCCATTCATATTTGATTAATATATATTCTTTTATTTATTTATTTCATTTTTTATATATTTGTTATAGTTACGTTTTTTTTCTCTCTTTTCTATGTCTCGCACATTGGGGCCTGATAAGGTACATAAGAACGTCCCAAAATATTATTATAATTATTTAACGGCCACTTGACACTGCACAGGCCGATGTAATGAATGTTTTTACATAATATTTCAGATTTATAAGTGAAAATCAATGTGGACCCAATCTGTAAACATTCAGTGATATCGGCTGTATGGATGAGGGGGTTGAAAAGAGTGGCCTCAATTCAAAAACCCTAATAACTGCCGATATATATAGTATGAGGATTTAGGAGCCCCTATGTAAGTCAAATGTTGAATATTGGAGATATTTTTGCCAGAGATCTTCTGGAAGTTCATTGTGAATACTACTAAATAAAAACTTAGAACGAGTCAAAAAAATAATAAATACAGTGGGATTTTTTTGACTCGTTCTAAGTTTTTATTCAGTAGTATGTTGAATATTAGTTCAAACGGTCAACTGGTTTTGGATGTAAAGCGAAAAGGTAATTAATTCGTTCTGGTGTTATGGATTCACCGACGGTGATTCACGGACGAATTTTTTTTTTATCTTTTTAACGAGGTTGTAAGTTAGAATAAATGTAAGTCCTAGCAAAGTCCAAGTAAAACTGAGGGTTGCAGAGATGGAGGTTGGGGCTTGGAGTAAGTAAGGCGCTGCATAATGTAACCAGGATCTGGGTTCTATATCATCCTGGTATCGCCCACAGCTTCTTACCAACAAACCCTGCTGATTTATAACGTGGAAAACCAACACTTCTTTACTAAAAAAAGTTGTCGGTGAATCCTCGGTATTGTACATCCCCAATACGAATAAATTAACTAAGTTTTCTCTCTCTCTATGAACCCAAATTACAGATTTGATTGAAAATCAATAGGTTTGATACTCAGGCCCTTCTGAGTCATCATACTAAATGTTTGAGTTAAGCCCCTCCTGTGATTCAACACTTTTCTCTAGTTACTTTGGCTGGAAGTTATTTAGTTGTTACGACTCATGCCCGGGCTTTAACTACAATGTCATAGCCTACTACCAGAGCGCTCTTACATCACACTGGTGACATGAGCCCGACTTTACTAAGGGAGTCCTAAATTTTGCCTACCCTAAATTTTTATTCACCAAGGGTAAGGATCTTTAACGAGTATCTGACAACGTCCCATCCAAAGGACAGCATGATTCAGTTTATTTTACCTCCCAGATAAAATAAACTAAGGGCCTCGACCGGGTTTCGAAACCGCGATCTTGAGCTCAGTAAGCAAGCACACATACCACTGAGCTACCGGCGCCCGTTTTTGATTCACATATAAAATATTGTGTTCATTCATTAATTCGACAGTTATTGGTTTTTATTGTGATGAGTCCTTTCGATAATCCATCTCTTCCCCTCGACCGATATGTGTCGTTTCTAGAGAATGTGGATTAACATACAAAATGTTGTGTTGATATACATATAATTCTATTCTATATAACACCTATTGTTTTACACAGACAGCATTTTTTTAAATTTTAGAATCGGTGTATCGGAAAACATATTTTGTTGATAACTAAATCTAGGTAGACACAATTTAGAGCTCACATAACAAAGTCAGGCTCATGTCCACCAGAACGACGAAAGAGCGCTCTGGTAGTAGGCAATATAGTAGTTAAAGCCCGGGCATGAGTCACAATAACTAATTACAAATTAAATTATAAATTCAGTTTTAATTTTGCAATTCAAATTGTTACACTTCTTGAATGAGAAGACTTGACAAATTAATTGTCTTACAAGAATAGATTAACTCAATTTGAAAATGAAAATTAAATAACATATTATGTAGTGTTCAGATCTCACATTGAAGGTTTCTCAGAGAAAATAGATATATAAATGCTTCATTATGACTAGCAGGTTACCAATCAAAATATATGTACAGAATCTCTGTGGATTTTTGTACAGGTAAACAAACTCGCTCATCCAGAATTAAATCAGACTTTTTTACGCACAAAAAAAAAAAAAAAAAAAAATCGAATGTTTTTGGTTCAATTTTTTTTGGTAATTGAATTGGTGTTTGGAATTAAGGCTCCTAGTGGCCAGCAGTCCTAAAAAATTTTAAATATATTTTTCATGTTTTATCTGATAAAACTAAGTACAAAATGAAGGGGGAGCATAAAAAAAATATATAGTTCATAAAAAAAATTTATTTCTCTATATAAACGATATAATATGTCAGTTAGATATGTTTTTTTTTGTACTACCCCATGGGGTTTCAATATATCAGGAGAACCTGGACTGTAAAGGGTCAACATTTTATTTCTTCGGATACATCAACTGGATTTTTTAAAATTCTCACTGTGGTTTACTGTTTTATGATCTCTATATTATCCGAAGAAATAAATAAGCATATTTTAACATTTTTGAAAAAAAACAATAACTGTTTTCTTTCAGAGGGTATTTTTTTTCTTTTTTTTTTTTTGTTCAAAGTAAAAAATAATACTGTTTTTTACACCTCCAGGCAAAGATCGATAAACCGTTTTCGTGTTTTAATTCAGTCTTTTCCCCACCTCGAGCCATGGAAAAGGGTAAAAAGCTCTTTGCCAGAAAACCCATGCTTTCCCTGTTTAAAAGGTTTTTTTTACATGGTCTTCAAACTATGGCGCCCAAAAGAAAAAAACCTAATATCTAAAAATTGAACACGGATCTAGTAACTATTATTTTTTAATATTCTGAATATCTAATATTCTGAATCGCAATATACGAGTACATTGAAAGGTTTTCAAACACTCAAGGTGTTCAATAGAGAAATGCAAATAATAACCCCTTCAGTTGAGAGGTAGGCAAGCCGTAATATCAGATGTGCGGAATTCCTTCATATATGTGCATCAGGCAAATCTAACCTGTAGGTTAGTAAAGACACTCCTCACAATTTGCCAGGCATTTCAAATTGTACCCCAAAATATAATGTTTACGTTGGATAATATTTCGTACAGGGAGGGTTCTGTCAACAAATACACAAAAATAAAATATTGTTGAAGATTTTTCAAATAATTTATCACAGATTCTCTACGCTTTTGGGCCATTATTTTTGAAGTCATGGGCCCTATCGGTGATTTGGCATAAATAGTTATGCCATGAACTCGGAGTGAGAATATTTATAACTATTCTATTCAATTAAATTAGTTTATTTGATATACTGCTCTTGTATTCATATTTTCTAATTGTGTTGCCTCACTAAAACAATTGTCCATTAATGTGAAAAAGAAATAAAAACATATTTTTACATTTATTATCTTTTTACAATATTCGATATTTAAATGTCAACAAAAGGTGTGTAAATAGTTCTCTGTACTTAAATAAAAATATGTGATGAAGACATAACATGACTTTCTTATACCAACCACGCTTTTGCAGATCACTCTCTCCCCCTCTCACCCATCTCAAAATTATTTCATACTGACATAACTATGTAACTTGATATACCTGAGAAACTTGTTAGACTGGTCAGACTTACGATGAGGGAGGTAAGATGTATGGTACAGGTCAATGGAGAGAGATCAGAGGAGTTTAAATCAGGGAAAGGTCTGAGGCAAGGAGATGCTCTAGCCTGCCTCCTTTTCAACATAGCTCTCGAGAAGTGCATCAGGGAATCAGAGATACAAGTGGGCGGAACCATCTTTAACAGGCTTGTACAGATTCTCGCCTATGCTGACGACATTGACATAGTGGGCCGCTCTGAAAGGGCAGTCAGTGACGCATTTAGGGCTTTAATGGTCCCTGCAGGAAGAATGGGTCTTGAGGTGAACGCAGCTAAAACCAAATACATGGTCACTGGAGAAGTGCCTACCCAAGGTGAGACCCTTAAAAAAGGTCCCCACAAATTTGAGAAGGTCGCAGAATTTACGTACTTGGACTCCATAGTTGCACAAGACAATGTTAACGAAACTGAGATAAGGAAAAGAATCTTTGCGGCAAACAAGTGTTACAATGGTCTCAGCAAGCACTTCAGAAGCAACCACATATCCAGGCAGACTAAAGTCGTTCTATATAAGACCCTAATCCGCCCAGTTTTTCTGTATGGCTCAGAAACCTGGACAACTTCGAAAATGAGCGAACAGAGCCTATTGGTGTTCGAAAGGAAGGTTCTGCGCAGAATATTTGGAGGAGTGCAAGTAGGCCATGCATGGCGCAGACGCACCAACCAGGAGCTCTACGAACTCTATAGAGAACCAGATGTTCTGCAAGTCATGAAGATTGGGCGGTTAAGATGGGCGGGACATATCGCCAGGATGGAAGCTGAGGAAATGCCGAAGAAGCTGCTAATGGAGCCCATTCATGGAGTAAGACGGCGAGGAAGACCTAAGCTGAGATGGGCAGATGGTGTGGCAGAAGATGCCCGAAACATGTTCCGCACCAGGAACTGGATGGCAGCCGCACAGGATCGGGACAATTGGCGGCTGTTGGTGGAGGAGGCCAGGACCCGTCACCGGGTTGTAGCGCCACGATAGATAGATAGATAGACACAACTAAGTACCTATATTAAAATGAGATAGCGCCAGAGGTTTTCTTTGTTTCATTGTACAGCGTACTTCTGAGAGCGACTTTCTTATACGTAGTAATGCCGGTAGGAGGTGGGGGGAGGGTGAGTGATTTGTAAAAGCGTTATTGGTATAAGAAAGTCCTATTATGGGCATACCCTATATATTTTATTTATTCCTTATTTTTATCTGTTTCAATTTAAAAAAAAAAAAAAACTAGCAATAAGTCAATTATTGTGACTCGCGACCGGGCTTTAACTACGAGGTCTTATTGCCTACTACCAGAACGCTTTTCATCGCTATGGTGAACATGAGCCCGACTCTACGGTTTGAATTTTAAATTTTTCCTACCTAGGTTTTTTGACCTAGTGTAGGGGTCTTTAACAAGTACCTGACATCATATAGACTCGGCACCTTAGCTGAACGTCCCATCTTTCGGATTTCGTCCCATCTCAACGTTATTTTTAGGTGTTTATAAGTCCCCATTCAAAATAAATAAATATTTGAATACTTTTGAGAGGTCATTTATCGAACAAAATAATGTTTTATTCATCTTCTACATAAATAAATTCTATTCATTTATTGGTCACTGTATTGTTGACTGACAAATTTTCTTTTCATAAATGTTTATTCAACGATCACGAAAGGTATTGATTGCATCTTTGCATATTTCTGTTTATTGCAGCTGTAGAAGATTCTCTCTTTTTTTTTTTTTTAATCTTTGTCTCTACGAAAAGACGACTAAAAATACTCTCTAGTTAATAGGATGTCAATCAGAAGTTCATGAAATATTGTCCCCTAATGACATTGAAGACTATATAAGCAGAGCGGGGCTACCGAGTCTGTCTCAGACAGTCATGGTATGTCTCTTGCTTATATTTCTCCTGATCGGGATCGGCTCCGGGAATAGAGACTTTATGTACGAAATGTGCGGGGGAAGATGCAGGTATTGCCAAAAAAAAGTATCTTTAAAAAGGATTTAATTTAATTTTTTTTATACTTATAACATATGAAAGTATTTTAATAGTACGAAAATCCGATATCGAGTTTTCAACTGATATTCACGTCTATCACTAAACCACATAGAGGGCGCTGGTAGCTCAATGGTATGCGTGCTAGCTCACTGAGCTCAAGAGCGCGTGTTCGAAACCCGCCCGAAGCCCTTAGTTTATTTTATCTGGGAGCTAAATAAACTTAAGCACGCTATCCTTCGGATGGGACGTTAAGCGATGGTACGATTTTAGTTATTTGTTAAAGACCCTACCCTAGAAGAATAAAAATTTAGGGTAGGCAAAATTTAGGACTATCCAAGTAGAGGCGGGCTCATGTCCACTAGAGTAGTAGATTTGACCATGTAGTTAAAGCCCGGGCATGAGTTATAATAACTAACTAAACTACATGATAACATACCGGTATCTTACTATGATTAATTGCTTGTTGTTCGTAGGGCTATCATTGGCCAGCCGTTATCACTTTACACTACAGTTATAGTGAGTAGCAGCTATACAGAAATAGCGTCCATCACTAAACTAAATGATAACTTGCCGGCATCTTTTTATTAATTTTTTTTTTGAGGGGCGTGTGCCCTGTGTATGTCGTTCCCTACCACATTTTCAGTATTTTCAATAAAGTCCAGGATACTGCTGCAGCCTACCTCGGTTTTCTTATAGCAGACCCGAAGCAGTAAAAACACTAGCATTCTAGAGTTTTACATTGGCTTAGAATCCGGAGAGGGCTTCTAGCGATGCCCATATTGTGTAGGTATTTGTTCATATGAGAGTGTCCTGTGATCACCCCTGTCATAGTTCTAAGATCCATTCTGCTCATATTCTAAACCTCTCGCTTCCTTGTTTCTGAGGATTCCGCAACAAAGAGTTTTGTCTTTGCTTTGGGCTCTCAGAACTGGGTTTCCTGTTCAACCAATCTTTTATTGCCGCCCTTGCGGTGCTCTTAAAAACCCCGCAGAAGGGTTCCGGTCCTATAGGTATCTTACTACGATTAGTCGCTTTTGTTTCGTAAATCTACCATGGGCCAGCCATTATCTACTAGTATTTACACGACATCGACTTATCAATGTTCTTTATCATTTGGTGAGACGGACGGTCACTTTTAGTTTATTTTATTTTTTCTTCATATTGACTCTCGTTCACTTCGTCGAACAGTTCCTTTCTTTGTACAATTTTACAAAGTGTTTAATCTTATGTTTTATATTTAGTCTAGTCGCAAGGCACTAAGAAAACCATTGTGTTTTGCATTCAATAGAGATACGCGATGATAGCGCCATTTATCTTGGTAACAGGATGATAAGAAAAGGAGACGATAGAGGATGGTATTAATACGCCAGACTGACCAAATAAATTCCCAATATATGCAGGCAAACTACGTATATTGTCCATTAGCTCAGGGGATGTGAGAATATACATATGTACACAAGAGCAGTCATGGTGAGACAGACGAAGATGTTCCTGGGTAAGGACTCCAAGGTGTTGAAGGTTGAGATCCTGAACCTCAAAATGAGCCAAATTCGCTTCAATAGACAGGTTTGTAGGTACATTTAGGAGTCGAGGACAATCCAACCTGTGATAGGTGTGAAGAAGAAGACTGTGGGGATAGGCTCGGACGTGATTCCACATCATTGGTAAAGATGTAATCGTAGAAGATTTTAGAAGGTTGAACCGTGGGAGCATTAAGGAAACTGGGAGACTGGGTGTATATGTAGTGTAAACGACTAGGTATATCAAGGTAAGAAGGGAGCCCAGCGCTTCAGGGGAAGGGATACTTAGGTCCTTAGGTGCAATGCACCAGCTTACCAGTATTTATATATGTACATACACATATTCTAGTATCCAGGTATCCAGGATCAGATAGTTTACTTCGTGACAATCACGCTTACAGATCACTCTCTCTCCCCCTCCTCCATCTCTCATACTGGCATTACTGGGTATATGAAAGTAATGAATTGGCGTCTGAATTACTTCATTGTTCAACGTAATCCTGAGAGTGACTTTCTTATACTTAGTAACGCCAGTATGAAATAACTTTGAGAAGAGGGAGGTGGAAAGAGTGTGATCTGAAAAAGAGGTTGGAATAAGAATGTCCTGCAATGGTCACGTCACGTATTTAATTTTTTTATTATTTTCTATATGTATATATATATTTTTGTCTTTTATTTATAAAAATACAAATGTTGCTAGGGTGCAACAACCAGCATCTATGATGGTACTTATAGATATGGTGGCGTGAAGGGCATGTGAGAGGAAGGCCAACCAGTGGTAGGTCCTCTGAACAAAAATTAAGATTTAATTACTAGGACAAGAACAGAAAAAAAAAAAAATAAATAAATAAAAAGAAATTGAAATACATTTTTGATGGACGGGTAAGAAAAATGATAAAAGTAAAGAAAATAATGTAAAAAAACAATATATATTAAGAACGAATATGAGTCAAGATGGCAGTAAGTCGCGGTTCCACCTCCTCCATTCTATATAATCTATATAATAAAAATGAATGGCTAAATTTGCTTTTTAACGGTTTATAGATTTAATATTTGTTAAAACTGATAGAGAACGACCGGATTATCTGATTGCTACACAACATCAAAATAAAAATGTTTTTCAAAAAATTCGCGCTATTTAACGGTTTATAGGCTTAATAATTGTTATAACTGATACGACAGATGCAGATATATCCGGAAAATTCCATCCGAAGGACGACGTGCTCAAGACTATTTTCAACCTAAGTGAAATTTCACCTACCCAGGTTTATTTACATAACATACGTCTCATTATCGAGTACCTCACATTTGAAAAAGCCCTGGATCATCGCTTAAAGTCCCATCCGAAGGACGACGTGCTCAAGGTTATTTTCAACCTAAGTGAAATTTCACCTACCCAGGTTTATTTACATAACATACGTCTCATGATCGAGTACCTCACTTTCGAAAAATCCCTGTATCATCGCTTAAAGTCCCATCCGAAGGACGACGTGCTCAAAGTTATTTTAACTTCCCGATTAAAACATCTGACCTAAGTGCCTCAGCTAGATTTCTAAGTGGCGATCCTGAGCTCGGTAGACTCCATTCTTCAAATTTCTCGCTTTTTAACGGTTTATAAATTTAATATTTGTTAAAACTGATGGAGAACGACCGGATTATCTGAATGCTACACAAAAATCAAAATAAAAATGTTTTTCAAAAAATTCACGCTATTTAACGGTTTATAGGCTTAATAATTGTTGAAACTGATACGACAGATTCAGATATATCCAGAAAGTCCCATCCGAAGGACGACGTGCTCAAGGTTATTTTCAACCTAAGTGAAATTTCACCTACCCAGGTTTATTTACATAACATACGTCTCATGATCGAGTACCTCACTTTCGAAAAATCCCTGTATCATCGCTTAAAGTCCCATCCGAAGGACGACGTGCTCAAAGTTATTTTAACTTCTCGATTAAAACATCTGACCTAAGTGCCTCAGCTAGATTTCTAAGTGGCGATCCTGAGCTCGGTAGACTCCATTCTTCAAATTTCTCGCTTTTTAACGGTTTATAAATTTAATATTTGTTAAAACTGATAGAGAACGACCGGATTATCTGAATGCTACACAAAAATCAAAATAAAAATGTTTTTCAAAAAATTCACGCTATTTAACGGTTTATAGGCTTAATAATTGTTAAAACTGATACGACAGATTCAGATATATCCGGAAAGTCCCATCCGAAGGACGACGTGCTCAAGGTTATTTTCAACCTAAATGAAATTTCACCTACCCAGGTTTATTTACATAACATACGTCTCATTATCGAGTACCTCACATTTGAAAAAGCCCTGGATCATCGCTTAAAGGCCCATCCGAAGGACGACGTGCTCAAAGTTATTATTAACTTCCCGATTAAAACATCTGACCTAAGTGCCTCAGCTAGATATCTAAGTGGCGATCCTGAGCTCGGTAGACGCCATTCTTCAAATTTCTCGCTTTTTAACGGTTTATAGATTTAATATTTGTTAAAACTGATAGAGAACGACCGGATTATCTGATTGCTACACAAACATCAAAATAAAAATGTTTTTCAAAAAATTCGCGCTATTTACCTAATGGTTTATAGGCTTAATAATTGTTAAAACTGATCCGACAGATTCAGATATATCCGGAAAGTCCCATCCGAAGGACGACGTGCTCAAGGCTATTTTCAACCAAAGTGAAATTTCACCTACCCAGGTTTATTTACATAACATACGTCTCATTATCGAGTACCTCACTTTCGAAAAACCCCTGGATCATCGCTTAAAGGCCCATCCGAAGGACGACGTGCTCAAGGCTATTTTCAACCTAAGTGAAATTTCACCTACCCAGGTTTATATACATAACATACGTCTCATTATCGAGTACCTCATATTCGAAAAAGCCCTGGATCATCGCTTAAAGGCTCATCCGAAGGACGACGTGCTCAAGGCTATTTTCAACCTAAGTGAAATTTCACCTACCCAGGTTTAGTTACATAACATACGTCTCATTATCGAGTACCTCACTTTCGAAAAAGCCCTGGATCATCGCTTAAAGGCTCATCCGAAGGACGACGTGCTCAAAGTTATTTTTAACTTCCCGATTAAAACATCTGACCTAAGTGCCTCAGCTAGATTTCTAAGTGGCGATCCTGAGCTCGGTAGACTACATTCTTCAAATTTCTCGCTTTTTAACGGTTTATAAATTTAATATTTGTTAAAACTGATAGAGAACGACCGGATTACCTGAATGCTACACAAAAATCAAAATAAAAAAGTTTTTCAAAAAATTCACGCTATTTAACGGTTTATAGGCTTAATAATTGTTAAAACTGATACGACAGATTCAGATATATCCGGAAAGTCCCATCCGAAGGACGACGTGCTCAAGGCTATTTTCAACCTAAGTGGAATTTCACCTACCCAGGTTTATTTACATAACATACGTCTCATTATTGAGTACCTCACATTTGAAAAAGCCCTGGATCATCGCTTAAAGTCCCATCCGAAGGACGACGTGCTCAAAGTTATTTTTAACTTCCCGATTAAAACATCTGACCTAAGTGCCTCAGCTAGATTTCTAAGTGGCGATCCTGAGCTCGGTAGACTCCATTCTTGAAATTTCTCGCTTTTTAACGGTTTATAGATTTAATATTTGTTAAAACTGATGGAGAACGACCGGATAATCTGATTGCTACACAAACATCAAAATAAAAATGTTTTTCAAAAAATTCATGCTATTTACCTAATGGTTTATAGGCTTAATAATTGTTAAAACTGATCCGACAGATTCAGATATATCCGGAAAGTCCCATCCGAAGGACGACGTGCTCAAGGCTATTTTCAACCTAAGTGGAATTTCACCTACCCAGGTTTATTTACATAACATACGTCTCATTATTGAGTACCTCACATTTGAAAAAGCCCTGGATCATCGCTTAAAGTCCCATCCGAAGGACGACGTGCTCAAAGTTATTTTTAACTTCCCGATTAAAACATCTGACGTAAGTGCCTCAGCTAGATTTCTAAGTGGCGATCCTGAGCTCGGTAGACTCCATTCTTGAAATTTCTCGCTTTTTAACGGTTTATAGATTTAATATTTGTTAAAACTGATAGAGAACGACCGGATAATCTGATTGCTACACAAACATCAAAATAAAAATGTTTTTCAAAAAATTCATGCTATTTACCTAATGGTTTATAGGCTTAATAATTGTTAAAACTGATCCGACAGATTCAGATATATCCGGAAAGTCCCATCCGAAGGACGACGTGCTCAAGGCTATTTTCAACCTAAGTGAAATTTCACCTACCCAGGTTTATTTACATAACATACGTCTCATTATGGAGTACCTCACTTTCGAAAAAGCCCTGGATCATCGCTTAAAGGCCCATCCGAAGGACGACGTGCTCAAGGTTATTTTCAACCTAAGTGAAATTTCGCCTACCCAGGTTTATTTACATAACATACGTCTCATTATCGAGTACCTCACATTTGAAAAAGCCGTGGATCATCGCTTAAAGTCCCATCCGAAGGACGACGTGCTCAAAGTTATTTTTAACTTCCCGAATAAAACATCTGACCTAAGTGCCTCAGCTAGATTTCTAAGTGGCGATCCTGAGCTCGGTAGACTCAATTTTTCAAATTTCTCGCTTTTTAACGGTTTATAAATTTAATATTTGTTAAAACTGATAGAGAACGACCGGATTATCTGAATCCTACACAAAAATCAAAATAAAAATGTTTTTCAAAAAATTCGCGCTATTTAACGGTTTATAGGCTTAATAATTGTTAAAACTGATACGACAGATTCGGATATATCCGGAAAGTCCCATCCGAAGGACGACGTGCTCAAGGTTATTTTCAACCTAAGTGATATTTCACCTACCCAGGTTTATTTACATAACATACGTCTCATTATCGAGTACCTCACATTCGAAAAAGCCCTGGATCATCGCTTAAAGTCCCATCCGAAGGACGACGTGCTCAAAGTGTTTTTTAACTTCCCGATTAAAACATCTGACCTAAGTGCCTCAGCTAGATTTCTACGTGGCGATCCTGAGCTCGGTAGACTGCATTCTTCAAATTTCTCGCTTTTTAACGGTTTATAATTTTAATCTATATTAATAAAGCTGAAACGGGGTTTGTTTGTTTGTTTGTATGTTAGTTCCAGCATCACGCCCAAACGGCTGGACGGATATTCATGAAACTTCCCATGTAGCATTCTTTTGAGCCCGATTGAATAATAGGCTATGTGGCCGGATTGTCACGAAATTTCACATGGAGTATTCCTGAAGGCCAAAAAGAAAAATAAGGTGTGTGGCGTTCCAAAGTTTTGAACGGGAGGGGGGGTTGTAAGGGGGGCCTACGTATATAAATAGTGCTAACTCATTAACTAATGGTCGAATTGTCATGAAATTTCACATGTAGTATTCCTAAAGGTCAAATAGAAACATTAGGTGTGTGACGGCCCAAAATTTTGAACAGGAAGGAGGGTTGTGGGGGGGGGGGCTAAATATACATATAGAGTTAGCTCATTAACGGTTGGTCGTATTGTCATGAATCGGATTGTCATGAATTTCACATGTAGTAGTAGTAACTATGTATTCGCTGTGGGGTTCACTGTTGCAAGACATTTACTAGCTGTGATGTCCAGCGTTCCTAATATCGTACTAGCTGTGGGGTCCGCTGTTGCAAGGTACTTACTAGCTGTAGTGCTCAGCCCCAGCGTTCCTAACTATGTACTGGCTGTGGGGTTCGCTGTTGCAAGGCACCTATAAGACATTTACTAGCTGTAATGCCCAGCGTTTCTAATTACGTACTAGCTGTGGGGTCTGCTGTTGCAAGGCGCTAGCAGTGTGGCCCAGCGTATTTCACTCGTAGGTACTAGCTGTGGGGTCCGCCGTTGCAAAACTCATACTAGCTGTGATGCCCTGTGGTTCTAACTACATACTATCTGTGGGGTTCGCAGTTGCAAGGCACCTACTACCTGTAGGGCCCAGCGTTCCTAATTACGAACTAGCTGTGGGGTCTGCTGTTGCAAGGCGCTAGCAGTGTGGCCCAGCGTATTTAACTACGTAGTTACTAGCTGTGGGGTCCGTCGTTGCAAAAGCATACTA
This sequence comes from Aradus depressus, assembly GCA_963662175.1. Taxonomy (NCBI): domain Eukaryota; kingdom Metazoa; phylum Arthropoda; class Insecta; order Hemiptera; family Aradidae; genus Aradus; species Aradus depressus. Next base: position 11,615,184 of record OY759222.1, on the reverse strand, counting down.
GCTGTGATGCCCAGGGTTCCTAATATCGTACTAGCTGTGGGGTCCGTTGTTGCAAGGCATTTACTAGCTGTAGTGCCCAGCGTTCCTAACTTCGTACTAGCTGTGGGGTCCGTTGTTGCAAGGCATTTACTAGCTGTAGTGCCCAGCGTTCCTAACTATGTACTAGCTGTGAAGTTCGCTGTTGCAAAGCACTTACTAACTGTAATGCCCAGCGTATTTAACTACATACTAGCTGTGGGGTCCGCTGTTGCAAGGCACTTAATAGCTGTGATGCCCAGCATTCCTAACTTCGTACTAGCTGTGGGGTCCGCTGTTGCGAGGCACATACTAGCTGTGGTGACCAGCGTTCCCAACTACGTACTAGCTGTTGGGTCCGCCGTCGCAAGGCACATACTAGCTATGATGCCCAGCATTCCCTACTACGTACTAGCTGTGGTGCTCAGCGTTGCAAGCCACATACTAGCTGTGGTCACAAACGTTCTTAAGTACGCACTGACTAGGACGTCCAGCGATGCTAAGTATTCACTAGGTGTGGCTTCCGCCGTTGAAAGGCGCATACTAGCTGTGGTGCCCAGGGGTCCTAAAAACTTACTAGCGTTACAACAGCTGAAGGACTATAAGCCTTATTCCGTATGAATAATTGAAAATTATAACATCATGAATGTACTGTCGAGGAAATGAATAGCGTTATAGAAGATATTGGGAGAAAAATCAAAGTTCCCCGGGCAACGCCGGGTATAACTGCTATAGATTTAATATTTGTTAAAACTGATAGAGAACGACCGGATTATCTGAATCCTACACAAAAATCAAAATAAAAATGTTTTTCAAAAAATTCACGCTATTTAACGGTTTATAGGCTTAATAATTGTTAAAACTGATACGACAGAATCAGATATATCCGAAAAGTCCCATCCGACGGACGACGTGCTCAAGGCTATTTTCAACCTAAGTGAAATTTCACCTAACCAGGTTTATTTACATAACATACGTCTCATTATCGAGTACCTCACATTCGAAAAAGCCCTGGATCATAGCTTAAAGTCCCATCCGAAGGACGACGTGCTCAAAGTGTTTTTTAACTTCCCGATTGAAACATCTGACCTAAGTGCCTCAGCTAGATTTCTAAGTGGCGATCCTGAGCTCGGTAGACTCCATTCTTGAAATTTCTCGCTTTTTAACGGTTTATAGATTTAATATTTGTTAAAACAGATAGAGAACGACCGGATTATCTGAATCCTATACAAAAATCAAAATAAAAATGTTTTTCAAAAAATTTGCGCTATTTAACGGTTTATAGGCTTAATAATTGTTAAAACTGATACGAGAGATTCAGATTTATCCGGAAAGTCCCATCCGAAGGACGACGTGCTCAAGGCTATTTTCAACCTAAGTGAAATTTCACCTACCCAGGTTTATTTACATAACATACGTCTCATTATCGAGTACCTCACATTCGAAAAAGCCCTGGATCATCGCTTAAAGTCCCATCCGAAGGACGACGTGCTCAAAGTGTTTTTTAACTTCCCGATTGAAACATCTGACCTAGGTGCCTCAACTAGATTTCTAAGTGGCGATCCTGAGCTCGGTAGACTCCATTCTTGAAATTTCTCGCTTTTTAACGGTTTATAGATTTAATATTTGTTAAAACTGATAGAGAACGACCGGATTATCTGAATCCTACACAAAAATCAAAATGAAAATGTTTTTCAAAAAATTTGCGCTATTTAACGGTTTATAGGCTTAATAATTGTTAAAACTGATACGACAGATTCAGATTTATCCGGAAAGTCCCATCCGAAGGACGACGTGCTCAAGGCTATTTTCAACCTAAGTGAAATTTCACCTACCCAGGTTTATTTACATAACATACGTCTCATTATCGAGTACCTCACATTCGAAAAAGTCCTGGAACATCGCTTAAAGTCCCATCCGAAGGACGACGTGCTCATAGTTATTTTTCACTTCCCGATTAAAACATCTGACCTAAGTGCCTCAGCTAGATTTGTAAGTGGCGATCCTGAGCTCGGTAGACTCCATTCTTCAAATTTCTCGCTTTTTAACGGTTTATAGATTAAATATTTGTTAAAACTGATAGAGAACGACCGGATTAGATAATCCGGTTTATAGGCTTAATAATTATTAAAACTGATACTACAGATTCAGATATATCCGGAAAGTCCCATCCGACGGACGACGTGCTCAAGGCTTTCAACCTAAGTGGAAATTGACCTACCCAGGTTTATTTACATAACATACGTCTCATTATCGAGTACCTTACATTCGAAAAAGCCCTGGATCATCGCTTAATGTCCCATCCGAAGGACGAAGTGCTCAAAGTTATTTTTAACTTCCCGATTAAAACATCTGACCTAAGTGCCTCAGCTAGATTTCTAAGTGGCGATCCTGAGCTCGGTAGACTCCATTCTTCAAATTTCTTGCTTTTTAACGGTTTATAGATTTAATATTAGTTAACTGACAGAGCCATAGAGTGTGCTGGTTTCGGATTATGCCAACGTCAGCACAACGTTCAGACTGACTTTAAATATGGTGACACCGATCCACTATGGAAGAAAAATGCCAAAAAAAAAAAGATGTATGTATAGATATGAACACAAATTAAATCTTGTGTACATTGTGATATAATCTATATTAATAAAGCTGAAACGGGGTTTGTTTGTTTGTTTGTATGTTTGTTTGTATGTATGTATGTATGTATGTATGTATGTATGGATGTATGTATGTTTGTTCCAGCATCACGCCCAAACCGCTGGACGGATTTTTATGAAACTTCCCATGTAGCATTCTTTTGAGCCCGATTGAATAATAGGCTATGTGGCGTCCCAAAATTTTGATCGGGAGGGGGGGTTGTAAGGGGGGCCTAAGTATATAAATAGTGCTAACTCATTAACTAATGGTCAAATTGTCATGAAATTTCACACGTAGTCTTTTTAAAAGCCAAACAGGAAAAAAAGGTTGTGGCGTCCCAAAGTTTTGAACGGCAGGGGGGGTTGTGGGGGGGCCTAAGTATAAATATAGAGCTAACTCTTTAACAGTTGGTCGGATTGTCACGAAGTTTCACATGTAGTATTCCTGAAGACCAAATAAAAAAAATAGGCGGTGTAGTATTTTTAAAAATAGGCGATGTAGTATTTTTAAAAGCCAAGTAGAAATATTAGGTGTGTGGCGTCCCAAAGTTTTGAACGAGAGGGGGGGTTGTGGGGGGGCCTAAGTATAAATATAGAGCTAACTCATTAACTAATGGGCGAATCGTCATGAAATTTCACACGTAGTCTTTTTAAAAGCCAAACAGGAAAAAAAGGTGTATGGCGTCCCAAAGTTTTGAACGGGAGGGGGGGTTGTGGGGGGGCCTAAGTATAAATATAGAGCTAACTCATTAACTAATGGGCGAATCGTCATGAAATTTCACGTAGTATTTTTAAAAGCCAAATAGGAAAAAAAGGTGTGTGGCGTCCCAAAGTTTTGATCGGGAGGGGGGGTTGTAAGGGGGGCCTAAGTATAAATATAGAGCTAACTCTTTAACAGTTGGTCGGATTGTCACGAAATTTCACATGGAGTATTCCTGAAGGCCAAATAGGAAAATAAGGTGTGTGGCGTCCCAAAGTTTTGAACGGGAGGGGGGGGGGGGATGTGGGGGAGCCTAAGTATAAATATAGAGCTAACTCATTAACTAATGGGCGAATCGTCATGAAATTTCACATGTAGTATTTTTAAAAGCCAAATAGCAAAAAAAGGTGTGTGGCGTCCCAAAGTTTTGAACGGGAGGGGGGTTGTGGGGGGGCCTAAGTATAAATATAGAGCTAACTCTTTAACAGTTGGTCGGATTGTCACGAAGTTTCACATGGAGTATTCCTGAAGGCCAAATAGAAAAATAAGGTGTGTGGCGTCCCAAAGTTTTGAACGGGAGGGGGGGTTTCGGGGGGGCCTAAGTATAAATATAGAGCTAACTCATTAACTAATGGGCGAATCGTCATGAAATTTCACGTAGTATTTTTAAAAGCAAAGAGGAAAAAAAGGTGTGTGGCGTCCCAAAGTTTTGAACGGGAGGGGGGGTTGTGGGGGGGCCTAAGTATAAATATAGAGGTAATTCTTTAACGGTTGGTCGGATTGTCACGAAATTTCACATGGAGTATTCCTGAAGGCCAAATAGAAAAATACGGTGTGTGGCGTCCCAAAGTTTTGAACGGGAGGGGGTTGTGGGGGGGCCTAAGTATAAATATAGAGCTAACTCATTAACTAATGGGCGAATCGTCATGAAATTTCACGTAGTATTTTTAAATGCCAAATAGGAAAAAAAGGTGTGTGGCGTCCCAAAGTTTTGAACGGGAGGGGGGGTTGTGGGGGGGCCTAAGTATAAATATAGAGCTAATTCTTTAACGGTTGGTCGGATTGTCACGAAATTTCACATGGAGTATTCCTGAAGGCCAAATAGAAAAATAAGATGTGTGGCGTCCCGAAGTTTTGAACGGGTGGCGGGGTTGAGGGGGGGGGACTAAGTATAAATATAGAGCTAGCTCATTAACGGTTGATCGTATTGTCATGAATCGGATTGTCATGAATTTCACATGTAGTAGTAGTAGTAACTATGTATTCGCTGTGGGGTTCACTGTTGCAAGACATTTACTAGCTGTGATGTCCAGCGTTCCTAATATCGTACTAGCTGTGGGGTCCGCTTTTACAAGGCACTTACTAGCTGTAGTGCTCAGCCCCAGCGTTCCTAACTATGTACTGGCTGTGGAGTTCGCTGTTGCAAGGCACCTACAAGACATTTACTAGCTGTGATGCCCAGAGTTCCTAATTACGTACTAGCTGTGGGGTCTGCTGTTGCAAGGTGCTAGCAGTGTGGCCCAGCGTATTTAACTACGTAGGTACTAGCTGTGGGGTCCACCGTTGCAAAACTCATACTAGCTGTGATGCCCTGTGGTTCTAACTACATACTATCTCTGGGGTCCGCAGTTGCAAGGCACCTACTACCTGTAGGGCCCAGCGTTCCTAAAAACGTACTAACTGTGGGGTCCGTCGTTGCAAAAGCATACTAGCTGTGATGCCCAGGGTTCCTAATATCGTACTAGCTGTGGGGTCCGTTGTTGCAAGGCATTTACTAGCTGTAGTGCCCAGCGTTCCTAACTACGTACTAGCTGTGGGGTCCGTTGTTGCAAGGCATTTACTAGCTGTAGTGCCCAGCGTTCCTAACTATGTACTAGCTGTGAAGTTCGCTGTTGCAAAGCACTTACTAACTGTAATGCCCAGCGTATTTAACTACATACTAGCTGTGGGGTCCGCTGTTGCAAGGCACTTAATAGCTGTGATGCCCAGCGTTCCTAACTTCGTACTAGTTGTGGGGTCCGCTGTTGCGAGGCACATACTAGCTGTGGTGACCAGCGTTCCTATCTACGTACTAGCTGTTGGGTCCGCCGTCGCAAGGCACATACTAGCTATGATGCCCAGCATTCCCAACTACGTACTAGCTGTGGTGCTCAGCGTTGCAAGCCACATACTAGCTGTGGTCACAAACGTTCTTAAGTACGCACTGACTAGGACGTCCAGCGATGCTAAGTATTCACTAGGTGTGGCTTCCGCCGTTGAAAGGCGCATACTAGCTGTGGTGCCCAGGGGTCCTAAAAACTTACTAGGTTACAACAGCTGAAGGACTATAAGCCTTATTCCGTATGAATAATTGAAAATTATAACATCATGAATGTACTGTCGAGGAACTGAATAGCGTTAAAGAAGATATTGGGAGAAAAATCAAAGTTCCCCGGGCAACGCCGGGTATAACTGCTAGTATTTGTTAAAACTGATATGGAACGACCGGATTATCTGAATGCTACATAAAAATCAAAATAAAAATGTTTTTCAAAAAATTCGCGCTATTTAACGGTTTATAGGCTTAATAATTGTTAAAACTGATACGACAGATTCGGATACATCCGGAAAGTCCCATCCGAAGGACGACGTGCTCAAGGTTATTTTCAACCTAAGTGAAATTTCACCTACCCAGGTTTATTTACATAACATATGTCTCATTATCGAGTACCTCACATTTGAAAAAGCCGTGAATCATCGCTTAAAGGCCGATCCGAAGGACGACGTGCTCAAAGTTATTTTTAACTTCCCGATTAAAACATCAGACCTAAGTGCCTCAGCTAGATTTCTAAGTGGCGATCCTGAGCTCGGTAGACTCCATTCTTCAAATTTCTCGCTTTTTAACGGTTTATAATTTTAATATTTGTTAAAACTGATATGGAACGACCGGATTATCTGAATGCTACATAAAAATCAAAATAAAAATGTTTTTCAAAAAATTCGCGCTATTTACCTAATGGTTTATAGGCTTAATAATTGTTAAAACTGATCCCACAGATTCAGATATATCCGGAAAGTCCCATCCGAAGGACGACGTGCTCAAGGTTATTTTCAACCTAAGTGAAATTTCACCTACCCAGGTTTATTTACATAACATACGTCTCATTATCGAGTACCTCACATTTGAAAAAGCCGTTGATCATCGCTTAAAGGCTCATCCGAAGGACGACGTGCTCAAAGTTATTATCAACTTCCCGATTAAAACATCTGCCCTAAGTGCCTCAGCTAGATTTCTAAGTGGCGATCCTGAGCTCGGTAGACTCCATTCTTCAAATTTCTCGCTTTTTAACGGTTTATAAATTTAATATTTGTTAGAACTGATAGAGAACGACCGGATTATCTGAATGCTACACAAAAATCAAAATAAAAATGTTTTTCAAAAAATTCGCGCTATTTACCTAATGGTTTATAGGCTTAATAATTGTAAAAACTGATCCGACAGATTCAGATATATCCGGAAAGTCCCATCCGAAGGACGACGTGCTCAAGGTTATTTTCAACCTAAGTGAAATTTCGCCTACCCAGGTTTATTTACATAACATACGTCTCATTATCGAGTACCTCACATTTGAAAAAGTCCTGGATCATCGCTTAAAGTCCCAACCGAAGGACGACGTGCTCAAAGTTATTTTTAACTTCCCGATTAAAACATCTGACCTAAGTGCCTCAGCTAGATTTCTAAGTGGCGATCCTGAGCTCGGTAGACTCCATTTTTCAAATTTCTCGCTTTTGAACGGTTTATAAATTTAATATTTGTTAGAACTGATAGAGAACGACCGGATTATCTGAATGCTACACAAAAATCAAAATAAAAATGTTTTTCAAAAAATTCGCGCTATTTACCTAATGGTTTATAGGCTTAATAATTGTAAAAACTGATCCGACAGATTCAGATATATCCGGAAAGTCCCATCCGAAGGACGACGTGCTCAAGGTTATTTTCAACCTAAGTGAAATTTCGCCTACCCAGGTTTATTTACATAACATACGTCTCATTATCGAGTACCTCACATTTGAAAAAGCCCTGGATCATCGCTTAAAGGCCCATCCGAAGGACGACGTGCTCAAAGTTATTATTAACTTCCCGATTAAAACATCTGCCCTAAGTGCCTCAGCTAGATTTCTAAGTGGCGATCCTGAGCTCGGTAGACTCCATTCTTCAAATTTCACTTGCTGTGGTGCCCAGCGTTTCTAACTACGTACTAGCGGTGGGGTCGCCGTTGCAAAGCACATACTAGCTGTACTAGCGTACTAGCTATGGTGCCCACGGTCCCAAAAACTTACTTGCTGGGATGTCTGCCGTTGAAGGACTATTAGATAGTCAAAAGGACTATGTATGAATAATTGAAAATTATAACATCATGATTGTACTTTCGAAGAATTGAATAGGTCGAACGAGAGATATTAGGAGAAAAGTTAAAGTTCCCGGGGCAACGCCGGGTATTACTGCTAGTTAACCATAAAAATTACTGATATCAAAAAATATTTAATAATTCGTGCTACGCGATACAACTCAAACATTATTTTGAAATATTTCCTATGGGAATTTATTTTTTATTCTTTGAGGCGCTATAATATTGGTGGTATTGACTCGATCTAGAAGCCTCGATCTCGGATTTTTGCATGATTACAATACTTTCTATCTATATATAGTATTATCATACTTATACTGTAGGTATAAGAAAGTATAAAATAAATTGGTATTATTATTATTATTATTATTTACCAGTGGAGAGAATAATGGAAATATTTTATTGACCTAATCAGTTCTTACTAGAAACTTATATAATTTTGACGGTTTTCTATTACAGAGGGGAAGAATGCGTTAAGAAGCCCACAAATTGTGTATACGGAGTACACAAAAACGTCTGCAATCGTTTCGAATGCCTGTCAGGACCTGGAGAAAGATGCGGAGGTTATGACGACATCATGGGGAAATGTTCTGACAATTTGAGTTGCATCTGCAACAAGTGTCGTGGCTGTGATCAATGGGGCAACTGCGCCCCAATGTATGTTGAAGACTACCAATGCGATTCCAGTTACAATAGAGTTTATTTAAATTAATTTAATAACCATATATTTAAATTAATTGTACCACTGAGACTGAATAAATAAATATATTGTCATATTTGTTTAATCTTTCATTTATATATTTTCTATTCTCTCTATATTCTACTTTTATCTCATACCTTTTCACTATTCCCCATCTTGTTTTAGTATCTGTTTATTCGTATACTCTTTTCATTGATCCAGTAAGTTCTTGTTTTTACTTCCCCAGTTATTCGAAGTATAGGGGAAGTCATGTAATCAGTCAAAAAATTCATTGCAGAGTTTTCAACGGAATTTCATGTTTTCCGACATTCTGATTACAAAAATGAAAATATAAAATTCTGTCTGTGTGTGTATGTGTTTCTGTGAACACGATAACTCCCGATAGAAATTGTATGTGTATTTTCAGAGCCCTGTAACAACGACACCTATTGATTTTCAGCCAAATTGACCAAAAAAAAAAAAAAAATAGGATTAGGGACAGACTTAACACAAAAACTTTAATAACTCCCGTTGTAATAAATATATTGACATAGAATTTCATAAGTAAATTCAAAACCTTATAAGGATGACTCTATTAATTTTCAGCGGAATCACCCGAAAGGGGAGGAGATCAGAGGGGGCTAAACTCAAAAATCCCACTAATTGCCGATCTAATGAATGATCGACATGGAATATTATATTTAAATTTAAAACCTCATAACGATGGCATTTACTAATTTTCCGCGAAATCGGTGAAAGGAATGGAGGACCAAAGATGTATGGCTCGACTTAAATACCCTAATTTATGTATCTACACAAAATTTAGTTTGAGTATTCAGAAGCCAATATGTATCTCAAATATTGAGTATATAATCTAAGGGGTTAGTTCCGCCAGATAGCTGCTCCCGTCGGGAAGCATGCCTCCCACTTCGATAGTGAAGTGAAGGCCATGTTACTGGCGCTTGAGACCCTACAGACCAGGTCAGATAACCAAATCATTATCTTAGTGGACTCACACGCAGCTATGCTAGCCTTGACCAACGCGGGAGGCAACGAATCTCCGGATGTCCTGAAGTGCCGACAAGCGATAGACCGGCTCAACGGTTCTGCTGCAGTGGATCCCAGGACATTGCGGTGTCCATGGGAATGAGGATGCGGACCGGCTGGCCAAGGCAGGCTCCCTCATGGAACAGGTCGAACACCCCCTGACTATGGAAGCCGCGAAACGTATAGTGAAGTGTTCTCTCCAGAATGTGGTGAAGCTGGAGCACTCCTTGAAAGCCGAGGGTAAACAGTGGCGGGTGTTGGGAGAGACAGGAGGCCGCGTGCCACCAGACCTACCCCGAGGACACTCGGTGGCCTGCTTCCGACTGCTGACCGGGTACAACTTTCTTCAGGGACACCTTCATCGGATAGGAGTAGCGGACAACCCCTACTGCGTCCTCTGCGAGTCAGAGCAGCACATGACAGGGCAGCATGACGTGTGCGCCGCTCTCCAGGATGTCCGAACTGCTATTAAAGGAAACTGCACTACGACGAAAAAATCTGCAGTGTACTGAGCTGCTAGGAGACGCATGGCGGAAATTGCAAGCATACCGGCGAAGAAGAAAAAAAATAAAAATATTTATTATATTGTTTATTGGACTGAAGTCGGACTGTTTACGGTCTCCTCCCCACTAATCCTACTCATTCTCTAATGTTTACTAAAGTAGGCCTTAAGCCTCTCAGTATCCTGCCAGGAGCCACCAAGACCGCATCGTACTTTTATCTACCTGTTCAACTCACCGCCAGATCGTCCCATCACCAGATCATCTCAGCATCCCATCACGTCCACCATTTCAACAGTTAACAGCCCCCTTCCTCATCAGAGTGGCGTAGAAGGCATCGTAACCGATAAGAACATTATTATTTTACCAATTTTTTGAACCTTTATTTTTATGTTAAACTTTATATTCGAAGTTAAGTTTTAGTGATATTTATCTTATGTTTTGTTATCTCTTATTATTTTTCAGTTGGCCAACTCCATCTCCCCCGGTTTTCTTTTGTTCATTACATTCCTTTAAATATAAACTTCATCAATCTTATTATTTACCCTTTATCTATTCTCCAATATTTTGGAGTGGTCCTCCAGAACCGCCACAGGTTTTTTAGCCGGTTATTTGGAAATTCTTATTTTGAATACCACTACCGGTCTATACAGATAATGTTGTACTGAGGTTAGTCCGTGTTTGTTAACATTAATAGAGGTTTTAAGATGATGTCTTCACATCGACAGCGCTTGCCCAAAATACTCGACCAGCAGCCAGTGACAACGGTTTCCACCGAAAGGTATGACAACAGTCAAATACTGACTTTAACCCAATTAATCCAAACGGTTTTGGAGGGAAAGCAAAAAACGTAATTGATTAATTTTTGATGGGGAAGTACATAGCTAATGAGTCACCAAAAACTTTTTAGTACTGTTTCATTACTCCCCCATCTAAATGAAGTATAGGACAAGTTATGTAATCGATCAGAGATCACCAAAATTTATGTTATCCGATCCTGATTTAAAAAATGTATTGACACGAAATTCTATGTAAAATCAAAAAAAAAAAAATCCTAAGGACGACACTTATTAATTCACAGCAGAATCAGCTAAAGAGAAAGTGGTGGATCAGAGGGGGCTCAACTTAAAACAGTTGGAATAAATGAATCAAAATGCAATTTTATATTCATATATTTTAGACTCAAAACAACCTATTCATTTTCAGCCAAATCAGACAAAGGGAAAGAAGTGCTGTTATTTGAACGATTATACGGGGAGAGCGGAAACTTAATTAATTTGTGCTGGGGAAGTATTTAGCCGTTAATTCACAGACGACTTTTTAGATATTGATTGCTTTCAACACCGATTGGGCCATATTTTTACAAAATAAGTTCTCGGATATATTTCAATTTTTTTTATCTTTTTCCATAAAAATCAAATATAAAATTCAATTAAATCAAGAAATAATAAAAAAAAAATTAAAGAATTAAATTAATTGATTATCTTAGTAATCCATCATCAGACACCATCCACTTCGTTAGTATTCAAACCATCCGAAATATAATTTTCATAAATTAACGTTGATGTAGAACAATAAATAAACGAATTATTTCAAAAATATATAAAATAATATTTTTAAATATAAAACAAATTGAGCTCGAAATCGCGGGTTCGAAACCCGGTCGAAGTCCTTAGTTTTTGTCTGGGAGGTAAAAAAAAAAAGTAAGCAGGCCATCAATGAGATGGGATGTTAAGCGATGGTCCCGAGCCTGTAAGACGTCAGTACTGACGTCAGTTCCACATAATTTGGCTGAAAACCAATAGATGTCTTAATTAGGGACTTATCAATCCTCATGTATAATGTAATTAAGATCGTGCCAAAAGAAACGTTAACTACTCTATATTACGCCTATTTCCATTCCATAATCATTTACTGTTAATACATTAGGGCGCATGTAGCTCGAGTATTAATATTTTCAGACGTCAAAAAAAAACATTAAGAATTATAAACAATATTACTCAAAAAACAAGCTGCAGAGAAATATTTACTTACTTTCCCTGGCGCTACGGACCTTGTAGAACCTGGGCCTCCACAACGATCTTCCGCCATTCTTCTCTATCCTCGGCCTCCCGTCTCCATCTTCTCACACCCATCGTTCTGAGGTCGTCCTCCAGCCAAGCTAAGCGGGGTCTACCTCTTCTTCTTTGTCCTCCTGGGTGTCCCTCCAGTATCCTCCTCGGCAATCTGTCTGGTACCATCCTCTGTAAATGACCCAGCCATCGCAGCCACCCCTCCTTCACTCAGGCCACCAGGTCCGGGCTCTTGTACAGGTCCCTCAGCTCTCTATTTGTCCGTATCCTCCATCTATCCCCCTCTGGAGTAGGGCCGTATATCTTCCTCAATACCTTCCTCTCCCACGTATTGAGTAAGACTTCGTCCCTAATCCTGCCTTTGCCATCGCTGTTTATATTTGAAACATTAATGGTTATTAGGAAAAATAATAATATTTTCCCTCTCAACAATACTAGTCACGATTACGATACCAGGAAGAAAGAAGACTTTCGAATAACTAAACATTGCTCCTCTCTTTTTGAAAAAAGTGTAACTCATAAAGGAATTAATTTTTTTAATGCCCTTCCCCACATCTTGAAGTCAATAGGTACAATAAAAAATTTAAACTTCAACTAAAAATGTTTATGTTCAAGGAAACCATTTACACGGAAACGGAATTTTATTCTCACTGTTCAAAAAGAATAAAATAACCACAATAAAAAATCGTGTTTCATATTTACAAACATTATTTGATGTGTTTCTTAAACTTCTCTGGGATGTTCCACTTTTGGTTGTTTCCGGCATTTTTTCCTCCAGAGGTGTCTTCTTTTTTCTTCGTTGGACAATATTTCGGGACAATTGCAGGTCCCTTCAAGAAAAAAGAAGACACCTCTGGAGGAAAAAATGCCGGAAACAACCAAAAAACATTATTTGATACAAAGCTTTCATTTTTATTTTTTGTGCAGAGTTCCTCCACACCTTAAAGGTCAGTCCAATGTACGTTATTGTTTTATTTATTCATTAATACTTTTTTATTTATATATTTTTATTCATTTAGACTTTTTTTTTTCATTAATTTATAATTGATTAAATTTATTATTTTGTTAATATATTATAGTTACATTGTTTTTTTTCTATATCTCGCACATTGGGATCTGATGATGGGACGTAAGAACGTCCCGAAACATCGTTGGGATAAAGACACTTCCGAAGAGTTTTTTGAAAAATAGTTATCTTAATTTTTATTAATAAATGTATCAAAGCAGATGTTTACACAACAATTCTCGTGAGTACCGCGTCACTCACACATTTTTTTTGTTTTTAATTCTTTCTGAAGGTAATTTTAAGCACAGTCATCAAGGACCTACTTCTTGAAACATTGTCATATGCTTTCCTCCGGATTGCTTGTTACTATCCCTTCTCCGCCTCCGGAGCTCTGTTCAGATCGAGGGTAGACAGAGTCACTTATGTAAATCTCACCAGTGTTGGGAGCTTCTCCCTTGTCAATAAGTTCATCTTGTCTGAAGCTTACAACACGAGAACAAACATACCAACAGACGGCTAAATAAATAGCAGTCACTAACCACATCTCAGCAAGGAGAAACACAAACAATGTAAGTTTGTTTGACAATTTGACTACATATGACAGGAGCGGATCCAGAAAAGGGACCATAACAACGATCCCCCTCCAACTACGTTTAAATTTTTGAATTATTTTAAACTTTTAAGGACACATTATAATATCAAAAGAAATTAAAATTAATTTATAATTTTTTCATTTTATAAATTTGACCAACAATATTTAGTTAGTTCATTATTGTGACTCATGCCCGGGCATTAACTACGATGTCAAATCACCTGTTAGGTTTCCTACCTAGGTTTATTCACCTAGGGTCTTTAACTCAGGTTTTTCCACCTGACGAAAAACCTAAAAGCCTCGGCCGGGTTCTGTACCCGAAATATTGAGCTCAGTAGACAACCACTGAACTAATGGCGCCTTCTACATCAATATTTATATTAGGGATTTTGTTTTGAAGTTAATTATAATAATTATGATTTCTAATGATATTCAATGTAATTTAAAATTATTTAATGTTTTAATAACTACATAATGAAATGAATAAAAATAAATAAATAGGTACTAGAAAATATATGAGTACAAAATCACAATACACAGTAAATACAATTTTTATGATAAATATTTTTTATAATTCTTCCAAAAGTATTTTTTTTTTACCAGGATATTTCTGGCCTTTCTCAGTCACAATGTACGAAATATAGAAAAGAGAAATAAAAAAATAATAATAATAGCTTTAATAAAAGAGTTGACGTGCATCGGCACGCTGTCTTTCGGATGGGACGTTAAGTGATGTTCCCGAGCCTGTACGACGTCAGGTAGTCCTTAAACACCCCTATCCTAGGTGAATAAAAATTTAGGTTATTCAAAATTTAGGACTCCCACAGTAGAATCGAACTCATGTCCACCAAAGTTACGAAAGAGCGCTCTGGTAGTAGGCGATATGACCTCATAGTTAAAGCCCGCGCATGAGTCATAAAACATAACCTAACCAATAATGTTTCATGACTACCAATAATAATAAAACTATTTTACAATTCGTTACTAGGCGATACAATTACAACAATATTTTGAAATATTTCCTACAGAAATTTATTTTTCATTTTTGAGGCGCTATAATTTCTGTCATATTGATTTTCACTCAAATTTGAGTGATTATTAGCGATTGGAAATTTAATATGAAACATTTTTTGTAAGAAGCATTTTTTCGATAGGACTAACCGTTTTCGGGTAAATCAAGGAAACATCTAAAAATATATTTTCAAAACTACTTATCAGGACGGTTATCGGCATATTTCTCAAAAACTGGACGATCTACAAACAATCGTATTGCATATGAATTGTGCATTTTAGTTGAATAACTCCATCTCGGATTTTCGCACAATTACAATACTTATACTAAATGCATTCTTAATAAAGTCAAATATCTTGAAACATTGAATCTAATAAAATTTCAGGAAGCAACTCCTATGCAATTAATAAATATTAATACATTTGTATTATAAAAACTAATTACAATACTAAGCTAATTAGACACAGAAATATGGTTAGTGTTGTTATAATATAATATTATTATCTCACGGACTGGTCCTATTTTTGTTACATTATCAATATATTTATTTATTTTCGAATTGTTTAGGATATGATAAAGGATCATGTTTATTCTGAACAGTATCTTGCAGTGGTTTCCAGACTCAGTATGTCCACGTAACATTCAAATTTTGTGTGGCTTACGTGTATAATTTTTATACTTTGTGTTTTTTTTGTTTCTGTTTTTAAGTTACATAATTTTGAAAAATATTTATATTTAATATTAGGGAACTTCAATGAATTGACTGGTAAGTTTTTCAAAACGATTCATTATTTCATACAATATTCTAGTGTTACTTTTCATTTGTACATTAAAAAAGAAAAATAGTACACATTTTTGAATAATTGTTAATAAATGTAAAGAATGTCGAGTGTAAATAATAAATCAATTGAAATACGTTTTAAAGAATAAAATGTAGACATTGTTTATATAGGTTAGCGTGAAATAGTATGCTAATAATCAAAAAGTAATATGAAATTGATACAATTTTGCTATTGGTGAAACATTGGTACTTCCCCATTGCGAAAGAAGTGAGCTTTTGCTCTCCCTCTAAACCTAAATTACCGATGAAATTTAAATATATTTTTTAAATATTGTATATTTCACAAAATATATATAATATGGGATACTTTCGGTATTGCTACCATCATTAGCCATGATTTAACAAATATTGTATTTATTATTTATTGGTATTTGTTAAATCTTGGCTGAAAATGGTAGCATTACCGAAAGTATTGCCATAATAATATGTGTGGTCACAGGGAATAAATTGGTAAGTCTAAATTCGTAACTTTTCAGGGCAGCACTTTTTTACTTTTGCTTTAATCGTGTAAATCCAGTTTTTGGTATAAATAAATTATGTTTGCATCAATATTAATCATATAGCTTCTAAATCTATAGAAGTAAATGAAAATTAATATTGTTAATCCTTTCTTGGATTTTCCCTTAGTTATCTAATCATCCCCCATCACTTACCTAATTATTGACCACACTTACCTCTTTATTAACCAAACTTTTTGAAATACTCATGAATGATGCCTCACTAAAGTTGAGCAAGTTGATTTAACCGAAAACGCCCTCTTCACTTGGAATAGTCTGCCATAGTGAATAACTGGTTAAATGCAGTTATCTCGTGAATCATTCCTCAAAGAAGTAGATTAAGTTGATTTAACCGAGAACATACACAATTTTACGAGATACCAAGAAACCTACATCTTTATAATTCCGAAAGTATTAGAGTCCTGAGCTCCCAACTTCTTCACAGTGAGCAGATGGCTTGGGAGATGATCACAGTACACTTTATTTTGGCCATTTCACGACTTAACAACTTATTCCCTGTGACCATAGATATATCTTGTGAAATAGACAATTTCTCTAGGTAATCTTTACTATAGATAACACTGAAACTTTATACTTGCGTCATTCAGGTGATAATGTATTACCTATATTAAAATTTTAACAAGATCAGTCGAGCGGTTCACCGTTTATCCGTTGCAAGACATTTATTCAGATGTTTGCTTGATTTAAGCGACAACGGTTGGGTCTATTATTGATATAATAGCTGCATATTATTATATCTATGATAGGTTTATATAAGGTAAATAACTACAAGTTAAAAAAATTTATCAATACCCCTCATTTCCCCTCATCACCCTTAAATGTAGAATATACAATTTTTCTTTTCATGAACATGAATAGTTTACATAAAAAAGTAAATTCCTATAAAATACAAGGTGTTGCATTAATGATCTTGTCTATAAATTGTGTACTACTGACTGCAACATAAAATGCGACACATTATGTCGAAAAGTTTTCTTTTAATGTCTATTATTCATATTCCTGCCCAACACCGCTTGCACGCGGAAAGATAAATTTATTTTCTACTTTTCAGTGCACTAGTTGAAATATAAGGTATATTTTAGAAAAAAATTGTTTTTATATAAATTTTTTTATATTTAATGAGGTATAATTAATATTTGAGATAATTATACTTTTTTTTATGGTTCATTGTACTTCATATTATTCCTCTTATACTGATATGGAAAATTTCTGTTGTCAACATTTTTGTCTGATAATTATCGTCGAAGAATTTTTCATTTTTTTTTTTTTACATATTTTTATTTACAATGTATACAAAAATAAGGAAATACAATCACAAGAATAAAATAATGTCACTTGATGGAAGTGACATTGTTTCATTCTAGCCAACGCTAACACTCAAAAGTTTCGTTTCTATCCATCACTATCTTCAGAGAGATGAGGAAATAATTTTCTGTTCAAGCGGCGGGAGGGTTTGTCAGGAGTCTCTGGGTTATTACCTCTCGTGAGTGGCTTGTGCGACAGTTTTACTTCCTATAGGAAGTATATGCGAAGTTATGTAATCGGTCAGAAATTATGTTTCCGACCTCTGAAATTTTATATGTGAATTGAGAACCCACTAACGACGACGCCTATTAATTTTGCAGTCAAATCGACTAAAGGAAAGGTAGGGAAGTCTTAACACGAGAATTTCAATAACTGCAGCTGTAATGAATGTAACAACACTAAATTGCATATGTAAATTCAAAACCCCATAAGGACGGCAGTTATTAATTTTCAGTGGAACCGGCCGAAGGGAAGGAAGTTTCTGAGGTGGGGAGGGTAGGGCACAATTGAGGGGGTTAGAAGCAAAGGGATGTAAGTGACAAAAATGTAATTTCGAGATAATTACCTTCAAAGTTATAGTAACATCGTAAATTCTGGTATTACCAGGTATTTTCCACTAGATAGCATTACTGGTACTAACAATCGTTCTGATCATTAGCCAGTAGTCAGGGTAGGTGTCAAGGAAAATGTTAACACACATATCTCAATTTCAGCCGAATTGTTACTTACATCCCTTTGCTTCTAATCCCCTCGATTCATAACTGCCGATGTAATGAATTTATTACACAAAATTTAGTGTGAGGATTTAGGTGTAATAGTAATGTAATAAATATAATGTAAGAAGTCACTATTTAATGTAAGAGCTAAGTTAATTTGATTATTTGTTCTGGGGAAGTACATATCGGTGATTCATCGACGATTCTTTTAAAGTATTTCTCTGCAGCAAGTTTTTTGATTAATAGTATAGATTAATTATATCATTTCGATGCACCGGTAGCTCAGTGGTATGCGTGTTTGCTTAATGAGCTAAAGATAGCGGGTTGAAAACCCGGACGAGGCCCTTTGTTTATTTTATCTGGGAGGTAAAATAAACTTGAGAACGCCGTCCTTCGGATGGGCGTTAAGCAATGGTCCCTAGCATGTACAATATCGTCGGTACAAATGCAAAGTATCGAATGTGAAAAAACGGATTTTTCGTTTTCGGTCTGAAGCGATAGCTTTAGGATGGATGAATGTTGTAGCGAACTCTCGAATCTGAATTCACGTTGTAAAGGGGAGGAATAACCCTGGCAAAGGGTCGAATATACAAACTATGTAATGATGTCCAAAATCAAAGTGACGAATAAAAAATTCGTTATTCTACATTCGTTATTGTGAACAAATTTTTTGAACTGGGATGTTTCAGTCTCGAATGTACCACATTCGCGTTTTTGATCTAGTTCGAATAAGAACAAAATCAAATTCCCTGATGGCAAAGTATTGAATATGTCATGTTCGTGTGTTTGCTGTTGCAATTTTTTGTAAAAACAATGAGCTGTTTTAAAGCAGACTATCGATTGTGACATTCAATAGTTTGCAATGTTAATATTTAAATATTATACAATGCAAACTAACGAAAATGCCACATTCGATAGTTTGCTTTGTAAATTATAGAAAAATGATCATCAATTATAGATAATCAAACTAACGAATGTGAGTTTTGACTAATTAAGATACATAATTCGATAAAATTCTTATAGAGTCATCTATAAGGCATAACACCACGTATAATGACATAGGTAAAAAATGTTTGACAATAAGCACTGATTTTGAATGAACCATGAAACAGTTTATTCACTCTCCTGAGAAGTGGTGTTTTTCACATTCGATATTTAGCATTTGTATCGACGATATCAGGTACTTGTTAAAGACTCCCTAAATACTACCGACTAGGTGAATAAAAAATTTAGGGTAGACAAAATTTAGAACTCCCATAGTAGAGTAGGGGTTATTGGATTGTTCACCAGAGTGACGAAAGAGCTCTCTGGTAGTAGGCAATATTACCTTGACCAAGTCCCGGCATGACTCATAATAACTTGAACACTGGAGGTGTTATGAGCTCTACCATATTATGAGGAATCATATGATTTACTTGAATAATTATCATTATACATATTTATTTATGACTCTTGTTGTATAATAATTACGTGCGTTTCTTGTTTTAGGTTATATAGAAGTCATAATAAATATTTTTTGCTCACGATCCAAAGAACAAGACAAAATTTGGCTAACTCGATATATCGGCAATGGCTTAATACAGAAAATGATTCTTCCGTCGATATTTATCAGTTAAGCCAATATCTAGTATCAGGTAAGTGATTTTTGTCTAGCTAGATCGAAAATAAATCATTTAATGTATCAATAGTTCTTGGTTCAAAAAATAGAAATAGAAAATAATAATTCGGTGAATCACCTGAAGTTTATTTCCGCAGAACGATTTAATCAATTATCTTTTCGCTCCCTCTCCAAAATTAGTTGACTGTTTGAGCTTATATTCAAGAGTTGACTGTTTGAGCTAATATTCAAGAGGTGACTCACTTTGAGGCTCATAAATCCTCGTACTAAATGTTGTATCGATAAATTAATTATACCGGTAATTAGAATTTTTGTGTTCTCTCCCCTAATCCTCTCTTTTCTTTAGACGATTTGGCTGAAAATCAATAGGTGTCGTCGTTAGGGGATTTTGTAATTGAGGAGGAGAGATTCAAAAACAGGTTTCTCACATTTTTTTTAGAAAATGATCTTGATATGGCGTGGTCTCATTGAGAGCTATCGGTATGTGTAACTGTAATGATTCAAAAATAGTTTTCTCCTATCGTAAAACTACTTCAAAAAATGGATTTGGTTCAAAAGTAGGTTTCTCCAACAACAGCTATACATCAAAGGCAGGATGTTAAGAAAGTATGAGTCTCGTGTTTGGTGAAAACTGGGAGACGAATGTTGAAGAATCTAGTCTGGAGTATTACCGAAGAGTTCTCTCAATGGATGATGAACACCAGAAGGAAGAATGCGATTGCCTCGAGCATGAGGTGGCTGTCCGTGTTTAGCTGCTTTTTTGTTGATTTATTTTAATGATTTTAGGTTTTTTTTAACAATAACAGACATTTTTCACTTGCACGTTTTTGTTTATTTCCTATTCCATATCAGTCGACTAACTGAATTGTCTATCTGCTGCTCATAAAAAATAATTTAAAGGACAAATGAAAATTTTTATATGCAGATATGGAGTGTTTGGATCATAACCAGGTTTCTCCTAAACATATCTCTGTTTATTTATAAAAATACTAAAAACATTTTTGAAACCTATTAGCACTGGAAAGACAATACCAAAGTTCACCTCTGAAAAAAAATTGAAGTCACAACCTGAAAGAAAACAAGCAAAAACGTTTTTCCTGATTTCCCAAATTTTTGTCTTGAGTGAGAAACCTGTTTTTGAATCCCACCTCCACAATTATAGTCGGTGATCCTTTTAAAGGGAAGTTCTCAATGAACGCCAGTCAAAACCGGTACTTATATATTTTTCAGCAGCTATATTTTTATCCCATTTATTTTTTTGGGTTTTTACAACCTTGCATATACGTTTAGGGAATAAAATTCCCATTATCAGCATCTGAAATGTATATTCTGATCTTTATTTTTCTACATAAAAATCGAGGAAATGAATTTGAGATACGGATGATGGAATCTATAATTACAAGGTCGTAAAATACAAAATGGGAAGGAAATATTATTGCTGAAAAATATACTATTATTTATAACATATAATTCTACAATTTATATACATATATAAGTATATATATTATAATGTTTATATAATAATAGTTACACCTTCTACATAATATATAATATTGTTCATAGCTAATTGAAGTTTCAAATATGAAGACAAAACTATTCAAATAACACAAAATTATAATACAATTTATTTATTTATTTTTCAATTTATATTTAACACAACAAAATTAATATTCTTTTTACTGTGTATGTTGCTTCACTTTTAGTTCATCACAAGCAGATTCTGAACCTAAAATAATATATATTATAAAAAAAGTTTTGTGTTAAATATGTAGAAAAAATCTCCAAAAATTATTATAATATAATTCTTTGTTATTTGAATAATATTTGTGTATATATTTGAAACTTTGAACTAGAGATGAACCTATAACCACGTTATATAACATCGAAAAATCAAAATTGAAACTAATTCTTGGCTGTTTTTCTTTGGTTGTGTTTCTTTATAATTATGACAGATTTGAGAACGACTTCTCCCATTCTTTCCTCATTATCTTCCCCCAATTCTGATAAGCACCATTTTTTTTTTTTTTAAATGTATTTATTTTTTCATTTTATTTTTTAAATTGTTCGAAGGACAGTATTTGATAGTTTAGTTTGGGTTCAGTGAGTCATTGAGTATCATCAGTTCTTTGCGTAACAGTCTTCTCGCCTTAGTGACAGGCGCAGAGTTACCACTGAAAAATATAAATACATTTTTTTAATTTTTTTTACGGTTATTATCTTTTTTATGTTACATATAATTTTATTATTAAATTTTTTTCTAAATTGTATAATATATAGTTTAATTTTTTTTAGGCACAAAAAATGTTAAAAAATTATGGTCACTGCTAAAAAATCCTTCAGAGAAGAAATTAATTTTAAAAAATTGAACAAACAGTGAACGTTTGGAAAACTTTTAAAAAATATATATTTTTTCCTTGTGTTAGATACCGATCAAAAAATGATAAATTTAACTTCAAGGGAAAATGTGGTGAGCAAGGGATCGAAATTAATTTTTTGAGTCCCTCAAAAACTGTGCTTGTTGCTTGCGGTTCATCATGGTTTTTGTGATATTGCTAATATTTGGACTAATGGTTGTTACACAAGCTGGTTTTTACTCCTGTTTACCTTGCAGGTGAGTGTATATATGTATAGTATATATAAGTATGTAGGATGTATAAGTATATAAGGTATACATATATATATTCTGCGACCATTTTACCAATTTGGTAGGAAATATATGGATGCCTTAGGAATTTCTGAATCCTCTTTCTACACGTTTTGATACTTTGAATTAATCGAAAGTTGCTTGAGTTTTTTGATCCCTTTTCCCTTCTAACGAATACATGATATCATACAGGCTCGGGACCATCGCTTAAAGTCCCATCCGATGGATGGAGTGCTAACTAAGGGCCTCGGCTGGTTTTTGTATCCGCGATTTGAACACGCATACCACTGAGCTACCGGCGCCCTCAGGAGTTGCTTATTGTCGATTTATGTTTAGAATATGAAAAAAAAAGTATGTTTTTTAAAAATATTCTCTATTTTACAAAATAATGTATATAGGAGTACTTTCGGTATTGCTTCAAATGATATTGCATGAACGATCAAATATTCACCCTTTTTTATCGCCAATAATATGATCCTCCAGTCTCTGTGTACTTACTTTTTCAAAAAACTGTATTTTTATTCATATATTTATTATTTTCATTTTTGTTTCATTTCATATATGCATTTATATTTGTATTTTAATTTAGAGTATATTATTTCCACATTTTTCTGTTATTGAGATTTCAATTTGCGGCCAAATTTCATTTTTAATGATCTCTGGCTTAAAAAAAAGACAGTTTGGATGTAAACTGTCTGAACTTCCATTTAGTATTTGTTAAGTCGTGGCTGAAGATGATAGCAATACCAAAAGTACTCCCATATATTTTATGAAATAGACAATATTTTTTAAAAACATACGTTTTTTTTAATATTTTTTATTAAGTGTTTCACAATATCTCTGCAAAAATTTTAAATATCGATATGGAGAGTTGTTTCAGGAAAAGACAAAATATTGTAATAAAAATGGAAAACATAAACAAACCTTTGACACCCCATCAGGGCTGTATCAGTTGTTTGTAAATATCTGTCTACATATTTTATCCATCTGACTAATTAACATAAGTAACTAACAAGAAGATTAGTTGGAGTCATGTAAATACGGTTTATGAGGAGAAATGTAGATTACGGTTCGATCGTTGAAGCGCGGAGTACGGGCACAGTGCTCCAAATAACGTTGTACTCCCCCAGTTATATGAAGTATAAAAGAGGAAATGTAATTGGTCAGAAATTCGATGTTCAATTTTCATTAGAATTTTATGGTTTCCCTGATTCTAAAATTGAAAAAAATATCTGTCTATCTGTGTGTGTTTGTGAACACAACTTGCGATAGAGAAAATATATCGGCACTAAATTTTATGTGTTTATCCAGAACCCTCTGAGGACGACATCTATCGAATTTCAGTTGAATTGGAAACACAAAAACTCGATATTTGCCGTTGTAACGAATGTATCGACATGAATGATAGGTATCCTTATGTGGCGGCGTCGAAACTGCGGAACACGTAGTTCTCGAATGCACGCAATACGACGGGCTCAGGACCTGCCAGGACTGTTGACGGAGGCTAGCTACCTGGCTTTTGGTCGGTTCGTCTCCTCCTGGCGGAGAATCAAGAAAGCCTTCTAACCCGGTGCCGGGGGCCCCGCCGACCGCCAACAGGTGTGCGGCGGCTGCCCCCCGGCTCTTGGGCGCAGGCAGAACAGTAACTCCGAAAAGATGCCGAGTTCACTCGGCGTAAAGCGCCGGAAACCAAGGACGACTGTTACGGCCATCGAGCCGGTCCACAGCCGAAGAATCTGTTTTTTTCAACGCAATAGGGTGATGTGACTGACCCCCCTTAAGGGGTCAAGAGTACCCCCAAAAAAAAAAGTGTTAAGCCTCCCCTCTTAATCTCCTTTTATCCTTTTGACCGATTTGTATGAAACTCCATAGATGTTGCCCTTGGAGAAGTCTGGATACTCTAAATACATTTATTCTATCGGAAGTTATGTCCACAGACATACACACACACGCACACAAAGCAATTTCTTTTTCTCAATTTTGGAATCAGCAAGTCGTAAAACATGAAATTCTGTTGCAAACCCCGCATCGAGTTTTTTCCCCGAAATTTAATAAGTTGGGAAAGTAAAAAATAAAAAAAATATTTGTTACTTACACTTTTCTTCGCTCCGTCGAACGCGCTTCCTGTCGCCGCGTACATCTTGTTGCCTACACGTCTCATAATTTAAACGACACGCTATTCTGTACATACTAAATAGAAAATCGATCATTCTCAAAACTTGGTATATTTCAAAAATACCCACGGACGTCGGAAAAAAAAGAACTGTGTCCTTGGTAAAGAGGACGGATGGCAACCTGAGTTGTACTGAAATATTTTTGTATATATGGGGTTTCCTATGTTTTTATATATTATCTTTTAATTTGTATAAATAAGAAAAAAAAATTATAAAAATAAATAAATTACATATAAGAAAAAAAAAAAAAAGGATTTTTTAATCCTTTTTTTTTTTTGCCTTTTGTACAATGCTTATTAGCCATGTCAGTGTGTCATCTAGTTATTTACTACATCCATTTTTTTTTTTTTTTTTTTTCGGCTTTACCCTGTGAGGTCACACCAACCGTAGAGGGAAAATAGGTCTCAGTATTCGTATTTTAATAACTATCTCGGTGCTACGGCCGGTTGTAGAACCCCGACACTCGCCGTAGCAATCGCCTGGGTCCTCCAACCAACCTTATCGGCGTTTCCCGAGAGAGCTCGGGACCAGGGCATCTATGTTTTATGGCTGCGTTGCGCCGAGGATTGTCACATGTGAACCGTGTTACAGGCCCCAGCGGTCATACTCGGAACCAGTTATACTGCCTTCTTTACCCTCCGTCAGGAGGCGACAAATCGACTGAACATTCCGAGGGTTCAGTCCCAGGTATGGCGTATAAACTCCACCCTAGGCCCGTCGTACAGGAAAGCTGATGGTTCGGCTCTACCCAAACAGACTCAAGTCTTGCCCGGACGTTTGGAAAGTAAGCCCTGGTCGTTCGGCCGTCTGATGATCGCGACCATCGCTGCTGCCATTTATCTACGATCCAGTCTTGGACTATGTCCTTGCAACACTTTGGTCTGGACTGTTCTCCTCCAGGCCTAGTTGCAAGGCATCCTCCATGGCTAAAACTCACTCCCGGACGGGATTCGAACCCACCATGGTGAGACCATGCAACCAAAGCCCTACGGCCACCATGCTCCCCCCCCCCCTCCCCCCCAACCTTCTAACACAATACTAATAAAAAACAATGTATCTGTAAGGTTACGAAGGAGCATAAGTTATCTAAGGTTATCTGAAGAGGCAATGTAATGGGGCCAGTTTGTATTTAGCAGACCCCCTGCAAATAGTTTTGCACTGTCTCTGAACTCCTCGAAATAATTTGCAACACATCAGTTGTATCCTATCACCGACAATGCTGAGATTTCCTAGAAACCCATGATGAATCAGTGCGAAGGGGAAGGGTCATCATCACAAGGCGAAAAAAAATCTTGAGCACACCTTCCTTCTGATGGTACGTTAAGCGATTCCCGAGCCTGTACGATGTCAGGTACTCGTTAAAGACCCATACCCTACGTGAATAAACCTGGACTCTCATAGTAGAGTCGAGCGACGAAAGCGCGCTCTGGTAGTAGGCGATATGACCTCGTAGTTAAAGCCCGAGCATGAATCATATTAACTAACTAACCTTTACATAACTTATCCATTGTAAATTGTTGACTTGAACTGTAACATTTCGGACACCCCCATAGTCGAAATGCCTTAAAAAAGTTTTTAAAAAAATGTAGTAAGTAATACATAAGTATCCCACAAAATATTTTATTTACATCAAAACTAGTTTCGGCAATTATCTGCCATCATCAAGTAGTGAATTTAAACTTACATAAACCAAAAAATGTTCTAAAAACATCACTAGAATTTACAAATTGTTACAGTTCAAGTCAACAATTTATATTAAATAAGTTATGTAAGAAAAAAAGTGATAAAATACTGTCTTATTATAAAAATAGACACTGAAAACACATAAAAATAATTATATTTTAAATACTTTTTAAAATATTTCCTGTGTCTGTTTTGATAACACTTAACATTTGTTCAATTTTTATGATATAACTGAGGGCGCCGGTAGCTCGAAGTAGCGAGCTTGTCTACTGATTTCAAGATCGCGGGTTCGAAATCCGTCCCTAACATTTTATTCTCTGGGAAGTAAAAAAATCTTGAGCACTTCGTTCTTCGGATGGGACGTTAAGCAATGGTCCCCGGAGTCTGTACGATCTCAAAGACCCCTTACCCTACGTCAATCAACCTAGATTGGCAACATTTAAGACTCCCACAGTCGGACTCATGTCCACCTGAGCGACGAAAGATCTCACTGGTAGTAGGCGATATGGCCTCATAGTTAAAGTCCGGGCATGAGTCATAATAATTAACTCTTAGATAACTTATTTATTGTAAATTGTTCGTTTGAATTGTAACTCTTCGTTAATTCTAGTAATCTTTTTAAAAAATTTTTTGATTTATGTATATTTGGATTCATTTACTGATGAGGTTAGGTTAGGTTAGGTTTTATGACTCATGCCCGGGCTTTAACTACGAGGTCATATCGCCTACTACCAGAGCGCTCTTTCGTCACTCTGGTGGACATGAGCCCGACTCTACTGTGGGAGTCCTAAATTTTGCCTACCCTAAATTTTTATTCATCTAGGGTAGGGGTCTTTAACGAGTACCTGACATCGTACAGGCTCGGGACCATCGCTTAACGTCCCATCCGAAGGACGGCGTGCTTAAGTTTATTTTACCTCCCAGATAAAATAAACTAAGGGCCTCGGTCGGGTTACAAACCCACGACCTTGAGCTCAGAAGTCAAGCACGCTTACCACTGAGCTACCGGCGCCCTCTTTTACTGATGATGGTAGATAATTGCCGAAACTAGTTGTGACGTAAATATAATATATTGTTGAAATGGATATTATTTATTGGTTTTGGAGGGAGAGCGAAAACTTATATGATTAATTCTTTCTGATAAACAACATTGCCGGTAATAAAATTTCTGTTCAATTGAAAATCATTTCCCATTTGGAAAAATTATATAATATTTAATCTCCTTTTAATCTACATTTATTTTTAATTATATTTTTTCAATAACTGTTTTCACTTGCCTTCTTATTATTATTCTAATCTATCGCCAGCTTACTGCAAAAAGTCACACATTTTGAGATATGAGCATTTGAAAATTGCACCCAACCTTAAGAATTGTAGGTTCTAAAATAACATATTTTATTAGTGTAACTTAATATGTTAACTTAATGAATTTTATCAGTATCAAAAAGTTTCTTGGCACTTTTAATGAAAAATACTTTAATATTTTCAGCTGATTTGGAATTTGTTATGTTTGAAATGAGTATTTGCAGTGATGCATATGACCAGAGCCCGGATTTTTTTGCAGTCAAAAACTGTGAAATTTCTAATGAAATATGCAGTAAAAAATTGTATATTATGCAGTAAAATATGCAGCGAAAATGCTCTAAATATTCAATAAAACAGCTAAATATTCAAATATATTAATGTACGAGTACACTAAAATAATTTCATAAGTTCTGAACAGAAAAATAAATTGGAGGAAGAAATTCAAAAATTAAACCTAAATGACTTAAAAATGTTGTTGTATTTTTTTACACCAAAATAATAAACAAAAAAAATAAGAAAAGAAAAAACAACAATTAATACCTAATCGTATTTAAAAAAAGAAACATACTTAAACCTAAATAGTCAAAAAATAACCTGCGCTGCGCTGATTAAAAAGGAAGAGAAAATGACAAAAGAGCTCACCTGTATTCACAGGCTGGTCAATCTGTGATTTTCTTTCACATGGGACTTGTTTTGAACAATAGTTGCAAAAAAATTAATTAATTAAATTACGAACAAAATATACCATTCCTTAAAAATTCAGGCTTTGCATATGATCATAATAAACTTTGGAGACACTTTTAGTTCAAAATGTCAAAAAATGTCAGTTAATAACTTTTTGCAGTAAATCGACGCTATGTAAATTTTAAATGATTGGCCAGCGTTCTTCCTCCTTTATTTTCTCAGTTTCGCTTAATATATGAGAAATTATGGGTCAAAAATTCTATGTTGAATTTTCACCAAAATTTTATGTTTCCCAACTGCCTGATTCCAAAAATTATTTAAAAAAAAAAAATGTCTGAGTGTGTCATTGAACAGTATAACTCTCATTAAATTTTATGTGTGTCCAGACGCCTACAAGGAAGACACCTGATGACTTCTAGCCCAAACTGTCCATTGGTTTTGGAGAAAAAGCGAAAAAGTTCATTGACAGTGACTAACAATCTCATTTTTTTTATTCTCAGTTAAAGAAATAATTTTTAAATAATAATAATAATAATTATGTAACAATAAAAACGTTCTTAAAATTTTTCCATTTGTTTAGGACTTTTTGTTTTGTATTGTTGACTCATCTGGTATCTGTTGTCTATTAGGTCAATTTATTTTATCGTGTTCTTATTATTTATAGATTTCTGCAGGGTTGATCTGTTTAATTGCCTTAATTACCAATTATGAAACATGCTCTACCGACATGATATAATTATATTTTTGATCGAAAAGGAAGAAATGCATCTATATAAAATGAGTTACGTAAAGAGAAAAAATGCAAGATTATTTGGAAAAAAGTAAAGCCGTAAATTGTAATGATATCAGTAAATATTTTTAGAACAAGAGTTAACAGCTGTTTCTTTTGGAACAAGTGCTCTTTGCTGTCTCCTTTTCGAAATCTCTTGAAACAGGCGCTCTTTGTTGTCTTCATCCCAAAATATCTTGGAACATGTGCCCTTTGCTATCTTCATTCCGACATGTTTTGGAGCTTTGTGCTATCTTCTTCGCTAAATCTCTTGGGACATGTGCTCTTTGCTGTTTTCTTTTCAAAATTTCTTGAAGCACGCGCTCTTCGCTGTCTTCTTCTAGAAATCTTTTCTAATATGCACTCCTTGCGAAAGCAGACATTCTTGTCGAAATCCCATGGAACATGCACTTTTTCCTGTCTCTTTCTCAAAATCCATGATAATATCCATAATTATACAAAAGAAAAACATGATTACCAATTATTGATAATTAATTGTCTATTTTCCAGAGGTGAGGAGTGCGATGAAAGTCCAGGCGAGTGCAAGTATGGTCGTGTGAGAGACGCTTGCGGTCGACTGGCCTGCGCAATGGGCCCCGGAGAGTACTGTGGAGGACGAGATTCTCGCAAGTGCGGTGATGGCATGTCCTGCAAGTGCGGTCGATGTCATGGGTGCTCCATCGAAGTCATCATGACCGGTGTAGTTGAGTGCACCAAAAATACTCCCACTTGTTTTGAAATGTTCCACGCGAATAGTGATTTTAAACTTGTCTGAATTTTATGTTTGATGTGATAATTAACGTAAGTCCCTTTGGACTGAGACTTGTGCCTTTTGTGCTCCACATTAAAGAAATTGTAATCGTATGAGCGCAATTTAGTTGTACATGCGTTGAAATTGGAATAATTAGATGTACAGCTCACTCATCTTTAGCGCTGCATGACTGAAATGCATGAGAACATATCGTAAAGTTTAGTGCGCAATGTTGAAAAAAATATCGTGAACTTATTTAGCTTATAAAAGGATTTCCTGGCGTAAGGAAATTTTATTTTCATAATTACTTATGAAATTTCGCATCTCATTTGATGCACTATAACCGTCATTAGAATGTAAGAATTAGATTTATAAATAGGTATTTATTTCAGAAAGGAATTAATGGAAGGATGTCAGGAGAAAACAAGTAACGTCAATTCGATATAATGTTGACAAATTTGAGTTTTAAAAGAGCTTTTTTTATTGCTGTATATTTTAGCAAGATGTAATATAACCGTTTTATAGCGATTAAACCCTTAAAAAGTTTTGAGAAAACTAGGAATGTCAATTTGATATAATTTTGACTTTGTAAGTAAATTATTTATAGATAAACTTTTTTTTATGGCGCTATCACTATTTATTCAATAGTTATCAACCTTGAAACAGAGTGCGGAAAACGAAATTCGCGCAAAATTTACTTTAACTTTCTTCGCTATTGTACCGAAGGGTTATAAAGTTGGTGGGTTGAAGTAATTCTTTCAAATCCTCATTTAATTGAGAGAAACCTCATTATCCCCAAAACTGATTGTACTGTACTGAAGTATTCATGAAGCCCTAAAAGATGGCACCACAATCTTTATTTTGTTTTTGTTTTAAATGTGACATTCCATGTTTAAATTGAGATATTTATAGTCAAAACAAGAATTAGTCCCAATATTTCATTTTCCAGAACATCAAGCAAATATCTGATTTTTATTTAGTGATTGGTACATTTTTTCCCCAATATTGGTAAACCATTTTAATCTAAATATATTTACCATTTCTTACAGACAAATTTATGAGACGATATTCCTTTTTAGAAATATATATATATTTTTTTAATTTCATGGAACGTGTACCTATTTTTTAAGAAGACGTTCTACCAAAAAAAAGGCTAATTGTAGAAAAAAAGAAAACGGGACTATGAAATGTAGGTGAATGTGATTTTTTGTACTTATAATTTTTTTCCTATTTACCAATCGATTATTATTTAAAATACGTATATATATATATAAATTGTATTAAATTTTGAAAGCTCAGAATATATTTTTGCACAATAGTACCTCACTCCTATATATATGAGACGATTAACTAGAAATTATTATTTTGCTTAAGAGTGGGCACAAGTTATTCTGTTGCTTTCTGGAAACATGTATAAAAAAAAAAATGGTAACACTAATAGAGATGTTTTTTTCATTAGATATCACAAAATACATATGATTTTATCGAATTGATTACCTATATTTAATAAAAGTATAGTGAAATATTTAAATTAACTTATTAATTAGGTACATTTAATAATTTAATAAATTATAATACAATATATAAAATGTAAAGAGTGTTACTGAACTGACTGTATATAATAAATTGTTTAAAATACATTGTTGTAAATATATATTTTTTTATTTTTTACTTTTACAAGAAAAATGCTGAAAGGAATAAAAAAAGATCTGTAGTGGTATTACGACAATAAAATGATAGGAAACATTTGTCTCATTTTTAAAATAATGCGTATTTATTATATTTATTAAAGAAATAAAAAATATATATATTTTTTTAATGAAAATGTTTATTCTCTGTAATAGATAACCATGTTTTTTTTCTTTTGTTTTTTCGAGGACAAATCTTAATTAGTATTGTTGACACATTTTCAAATATAAATTGTTATCAATTTGACCTAATTTAAAATAAATTAATTAACCAAGCATAGCTAAATAGATATATAATTAATGTATTTATTTATCCAACTTTTTAAATGTTTTACAAATTAAAGAGAAAAGTTCTTTTTTTCATTCCTAGCAATTTTTATTAAAATCGATTGAATGGTTAGTAGCAAAGAAAATAAATATTTTAAAAAATCTTTGGTAAATCACGGGCAATGAACTTCCCCAGAACGAATTAGTCAATAAAATTGTTAGGTTAGGTTAGGTTTTATGACTCATGCCCGGGCTTTAACTACGAGGTCATATCGCCTACTACGAGAGCGCTCTTTCGTCACTCTGGTGGACATGAACCCGACTCTACTGTGGGAGTCCTAAATTTTCCCTACCCTAAATTTTTATTCACGTAGGGTAGGGGTCTTTAATGAGTACCTGACATCGTACAGGCTCGGGACCATCGCTTAAGGTCCCATCAGAAGGACGGCATGCTTAAGTTTATTTTACCTCCCAGATAAAATAAACTAAGGGCCTCGGTCGGGTTTTGAACTCACGTTCTTGAGCTCAGAAGACAAGCACGCATACCACTGAGGTACCGGCGCCCTCAATATAAAATTGTTGTTCTCGATTCAAAAACAGTTGGGCTAAAAATTAATAGTTATAACAGAATGTTAGAAGCTTCAGCGTTTTTAAATCAAGCCACCCCCTTGATCCTCCCCCGACGTCAACATAAATACAAATATAACAAATGTTATAATTAAATTTTTGGATACATTCATTACATCGGCAGTTATGAGAGCTTTTGTGTATAGGCCCTCCACCCCTTCCCTTTGGCCGATAAAGCTGAAAATTAATAGGTGCTGTTTTTATGGAGTTCTGGATACACATATACAATTTTATGTATTCAATATTCATTCTATCGGGAGTTATCGTGTTCAAAGCACACATATCGACAGATAGAATTTTTTTTTAAATTTTTGAAATTAGAAGGTCGGATAACATGAAATTTCGTTGAAAAATCGGCATCGAATTTCTGACAGATTACATAACTTCCCCTACACTTTGTGTAGCTGGGGAAATAAAATGTCTGTATGTTGTGTGTATACGAACACGATTGAATAAATGTATCAATACGAAATTTCAAATGTGTAACCTGAACCCCATAAGAACGACACCTATTAATTTTTAGCCAAATCAGCTTAAAGGAAAGGGGGAGGCTTAAAAATTTTATTTACTGCCGTTGTAATGACTGTATTGACACAAAAATTCATCCATAGAATCAAAACGATACAAGGACACCTGTTAATTTTCAGCAAAATTTGCCGAATAGAAAGTGGGATTCAGGAGAAGTGGCTCAACTCAAAATATTTGAGAATGTAATGAATGTTCACCCAAACATAATTAGGGGGGTGGGCAATAACGTAATTGATTGTATTATTCTGGGGAAGTGTATTTCGGGCATTGAGGGAGCCAGTAGCTCAGTGGTATGCGTGCTTGCCTTCTGAGCTCAAGTGGGTTCGAAACCCGACCGAGGCCCTTAGTTTATTTTATCTGGGAGGTAAAATAAACTTAAGCACGCCGTCCTTCGGATGGGACGTTAAGCGATGGTCCCGAGCCTGTACGATGTCAGGTACTCGTTAAAGACCCCTGCCCTAGGTGAATCAAAATTTAGGACTCCCACAGTAGAGTCGGGCTCATGTCCACCAGAGTGACGAAAAAGCGCTCTGGTAGTAGGCAATATGACCTCGTAGTTAAAGCCCGGGCATGAGTCATAAAACCTAACCTAACCCTATTTCGGGCATAAATAAAGGATTATCCCTTCATTTAATGGTGGTTGGAAGACAGGAAATACAATACGTCCAATGAGATTCTGGGAGGAGCTAATCAAATAAAAGTCTGCTGGACCAGTTTGAGTCATGCAAATAACTCCATGTTCCCTTTAGTGGGTTCAGTACAGAGTA
This sequence comes from Aradus depressus, assembly GCA_963662175.1. Taxonomy (NCBI): domain Eukaryota; kingdom Metazoa; phylum Arthropoda; class Insecta; order Hemiptera; family Aradidae; genus Aradus; species Aradus depressus. Next base: position 11,581,652 of record OY759222.1, on the reverse strand, counting down.
GATAGATTTGGCATCAGAACCCTAAATGCAAAGAATCTATTTTGTGGGGAGTGTATTTCGATTTCTAAATTATGTATCTATAAATACGTTGTCTGATACATTCCTAAAAAAGTCTTCGGGGAATCACCGGCTTATGTACTTTCATTTTAAGTTTTCGCTCCCTCTTCAATACAAAATAATGCGCTATTTTCAACAGTTGACTTACATAGGTGCTCCTAAATCCTCATACTAAATTTTGTGTATATAAATTCATCACATCGGAAATCATTGCGGTTGTTGTTTTGAGTAGGACTTTAAACGCAAAGTAACTATTTTGTGGGGTCTGGATTTCGCCTCCTAAATTATGTACAAATACGTGTCCCATGCATCATAAAAAAAAAAGAAGGTGGACATGTTGGCTCATAATTTAAAAACATAAATTAACTTCCACAAAGCTCACAAAACAATTATGGACAATATTTTTTCCAGAGTTCTGTTCTGGAAATGAAAATGATTTAATAGGTAGATTGTACTAATCCAATCCACCACCAAACAATATTTTATCAAAAAATATAACCCAATTTTGTCAATTTGACTTAGTTATTACAAATGTTACTAATTTTTTTTATTTACAATATTCAGCTAAATGTAATCGTAAAAATGCTATCAATAAGTATATAAATGCAGCAATTAAATTTGAGTTGGATGGCTAGGAAAGAGGAAATATTACATGAATGTGCGCTGTGCAATATAAAAGGAATTGTCGGTGAATCATCTGTTATGTACTTTCACACGTTTTTTTGATAGTTAAACTTTTCAATGCACTAAAGAATTCAACCTTTATGGCACTGAATGGTTTTTTTTTTACTAAATACATACAAATAATATTAAAATAATAAATATGGACATGCTCTTTAATAGGAATAGTGGAAGCAACTAGGATACAAAAACATTTCAAAATTATATAAAACAAAATATGATCTTTGATAAGGGAAAATAGTAAAATTGTAGTAGCAGTATTGTAGTAACACAAAAATAAAACTGAATAAAAAATATATATTGTAACATTTGTAAATTGGGAGAAATTGTAAAATTGTTATTGAAATAACGAAAATTGTTTTATATATAATTTTTTTTTTCTCTCTCTCTTACCCATCCATCAAAATTGTCGTTCAATTCCTTTTTATTTATTTATTTAAATTTATTTTTTATTTTTTTATTTACTCATTTATTTATTACCGACATGCACTTTCGGGGACAGACAGGGCTAGACTAGCTTTCGGGGACAGACAGGGCTAGACTAGCTTTCGGGGACAGACAGGGCTAGACTAGCTTTCGGGGACAGACAGGGCTAGACTAGCTTTCGGGGACAGACAGGGCTAGACTAGCTTTCGGGGACAGACAGGGCTAGACTAGCTTTCGGGGACAGACAGGGCTAGACTAGCTTTCGGGGACAGACAGGGCTAGACTAGCTTTCGGGGACAGACAGGGCTAGACTAGCTTTCGGGGACAGACAGGGCTAGACTAGCTTTCGGGGACAGACAGGGCTAGACTAGCTTTCGAGGACAGACAGGGCTAGACTAGCTTTCGGGGACAGACAGGGCTAGACTAGCTTTCGAGGACAGACAGGGCTAGACTAGCTTTCGGGGACAGACAGGGCTAGACTAGCTTTCGGGGACAGACAGGGCTAGACTAGCTTTCGGGGACAGACAGGGCTAGACTAGCTTTCGGGGACAGACAGGGCTAGACTAGCTTTCGGGGACAGACAGGGCTAGACTAGCTTTCGGGGACAGACAGGGCTAGACTAGCTTTCGAGGACAGACAGGGCTAGACTAGCTTTCGGGGACAGACAGGGCTAGACTAGCTTTCGGGGACAGACAGGGCTAGACTAGCTTTCGGGGACAGACAGGGCTAGACTAGCTTTCGGGGACAGACAGGGCTAGACTAGCTTTCGAGGACAGACAGGGCTAGACTAGCTTTCGGGGACAGACAGGGCTAGACTAGCTTTCGGGGACAGACAGGGCTAGACTAGCTTTCGGGGACAGACAGGGCTAGACTAGCTTTCGGGGACAGACAGGGCTAGACTAGCTTTCGGGGACAGACAGGGCTAGACTAGCTTTCGGGGACAGACAGGGCTAGACTAGCTTTCGGGGACAGACAGGGCTAGACTAGCTTTCGAGGACAGACAGGGCTAGACTAGCTTTCGGGGACAGACAGGGTTAGACTAGCTTTCGGGGACAGACAGGGCTAGACTAGCTTTCGGGGACAGACAGGGCTAGACTAGCTTTCGAGGACAGACAGGGCTAGACTAGCTTTCGGGGACAGACAGGGCTAGACTAGCTTTCGGGGACAGACAGGGCTAGACTAGCTTTCGGGGACAGACAGGGCTAGACTAGCTTTCGGGGACAGACAGGGCTAGACTAGCTTTCGGGGACAGACAGGGCTAGACTAGCTTTCGGGGACAGACAGGGCTAGACTAGCTTTCGGGGACAGACAGGGCTAGACTAGCTTTCGGGGACAGACAGGGCTAGACTAGCTTTCGGGGACAGACAGGGCTAGACTAGCTTTCGGGGACAGACAGGGCTAGACTAGCTTTCGGGGACAGACAGGGCTAGACTAGCTTTCGGGGACAGACAGGGCTAGACTAGCTTTCGAGGACAGACAGGGCTAGACTAGCTTTCGGGGACAGACAGGGTTAGACTAGCTTTCGGGGACAGACAGGGCTAGACTAGCTTTCGGGGACAGACAGGGCTAGACTAGCTTTCGAGGACAGACAGGGCTAGACTAGCTTTCGGGGACAGACAGGGCTAGACTAGCTTTCGGGGACAGACAGGGCTAGACTAGCTTTCGGGGACAGACAGGGCTAGACTAGCTTTCGGGGACAGACAGGGCTAGACTAGCTTTCGGGGACAGACAGGGCTAGACTAGCTTTCGGGGACAGACAGGGCTAGACTAGCTTTCGGGGACAGACAGGGCTAGACTAGCTTTCGGGGACAGACAGGGCTAGACTAGCTTTCGGGGACAGACAGGGCTAGACTAGCTTTCTCCCTCTCCTTCTCAATACACAATATTAAATAATTATTTATTGTTTCATTTTTTTTTATTCACTATATTTGTTGACCCCTAAATACAAACCGTTACAATATATATCTTATAAGCAATAAATTATATTATATTTTTCTTAGTTTTTAAAAAATGGAAATAAATTATTAATTTTTTTTTCCATCTACTTTATTAAAAAGTGCACAATTGATTCTGAGTCGAATTTTTGGTCTATAAGTGAGATATTAGTGGAGAAATGCTTGCCTTGGGATACACAAAGAGGGAAAATAGAACAAAAAGTGTTTGAGGTCGTCCTTTTCATCTAAGGTACAGAGCCTGCAAACACTTCAGGACAAAACTCATATCTAAACCCTACAAGTAATATCCTAAAATGCCTATTGCTGTTGTGGAGATGAATTTGAGCTAGCAGTCGGAATTTTTCATTATGGCTTTGATACCGCAAGTTAAAAAAAAAAAAACTAATAAAATCTAAAAATAAAATAAAAAGAGCTTTAAACACATAATGTTATTGAACATAAATCGCTTCTTTTTCAAATATTTATATGACAATTTTTATGACCCTACAATATTATGAACTGAAATAACAAAATGAGGAAGCTTTCCTTGAAAAATGTTGAGGAAAACTTCAGCAGTTTCAAAATGATACAAGTATAAAAAACTTAAAACGTCAAACATAATAATTCATGTACATAATAAATTATAGTAAACAAGTTGTTTTATTGAAAATAAGTTTTCTAGAGACCCTAAAGCACTTACCAATCGTTACAGGGAATTGTATATAGAATTTAATATGGTGTCATTTCACCACGTAATTTTCGCTTTCTCTCCAGACCATTTGGATGAAAAATCAATATTTGACTACAGTGGCATCTGAATCATACTAAATTTTGTGTCGCAACATTCAATTACATCAGCAGTTATTAGAGGTAATAATTTATGATGATGACCTTTGTAGGTCAACTGTTGAATATTAGCGGAAACGGTCAACTTGTTTTGGAAATGTCCCGATGCAGCTCTGTCCTGGTTCGCCAGCCTCCACCAGCCCAGCTTTTTCTCCGGTGTCACATTCACGAGTTTCCTTGGTATAAGGTCCTCATTCATCCGTCTCAGATGTCCAGCCCTACGGAGTCTGACCACTCTAATCCAGTGCGACAATTTTGGCTCGGTATAGAGTTCGTACAACTCCTTGTTGTATAGGATGCGCCAGACGCCCTCCTCCTGGGTGAGGCCATAGATCCTGAGGAGTATTCTCTTCTCGAAGATGTCAAGACGCCTTTCTTCTGACGAGGATCCATGTCACCGACCCGTTTGTCAGAAAAAGTGTTTTGTACAGCAGCACCTTCGTGTCCTTGGGGAGCAGCCAGGATTTAAATTGTGACTGAAGGCCATAGTAACTCCGGCTGGCCGCCAGTATCCGCCTGCTCACGTCTGCGCCCAAATCGTTGGCCCGGTCTAACATCAAGAGGAAAGCAAGAACTGACAAAGAACGGTTTCTTTGGAAACTACTAGACTCTCCAATAAAGTAATGTCTTTCATCTTATAACATTTTATCAAAGAGAATTAAGCAAAATAAATATTTGATTTCTCCTAGTTGGTCTTTCTCATTCTGGTGATTGTCCCCCCATTCTGGAGCCATTTTTTCCATGACAAAGACATACTTTAAGAGGAGACAGGGGATCATGATTAATACGTGCCTTGACTACTAAGTCCCTTTTCTTGTGGAAACTTCGACTTAGTATAATCATAGAAGGAGAAACAAATAACGAAGATATTTCTTTTCTCCCTTTAATCTAGTCCAACTTATCCTTCTTTTAAAATTCCCAAATTTTCTTTGTCAATAGAAGAGCGAGTACCTCATATTTTTTTTCTTTTCCAACTATAAATTACAAATAAGTTATTTATTCGGTATAAACAATTTTATGTAGTTATACTCATTCTATCGGCGGTTAGGCTCAGAAAAGCACACACACAGACGGACAGACATTTTTATTTCCTCAGTTACACGATGTACAGGGGAAGTTATGTAATCGGTCAGACATGGATGCAAAGTTAACGGAATTACATGTTTATCATGTTTTCAACCCTCCCCCCTAATACCCCCTTCCCATGGCTATTTTGGCTAAAAATTAATAGGCGTCATCCTTAGAGGGTTCTGGATACACATATAAAACTTCGTGTCGATAAATTAATTCTATCGGGAGTTATCGTATTCACAGTCAGACACTCCCAGACGCACACACAGACAATGTTTTTCATTTTTTTGAATCACAATTAATGAAAAGTATATATCTTAAAGCATCAGGGTACAGAATAACAAAATAAAAAAATATAAACTTACTTACCCCACCCACACAGACCAGCGGTTAAAGGACAACTGGCTTAACTCAAATGGGTGGGGATAGGTAGCTTCACTCACTCTCTCTACATACAAAACCATTCATTCTAATAACTAAAACAAATCTCTCTAGTTATTGTGTATATTTGAATTAATGTTCTTGTTTGTAGTGAGAGTGAGTGAAACTAGCTATCCCCTCCCCTTTGAGCTATGCCAGTTGTCCTTTAACCGCTGTGCTATGTGGGTGAGGTAAGTAAGTTAATATATACATATATGTATTCTTTTTCATTTTGTTACTCTGCTTTAAGATTTATACTTTTCATTTTTTGTATATTTTATTTATTCTATCATAGATGTACCACTGATGATGACGCTGTTGCGTTTAAAAACTGTTCCGATCAAAATAAAACAGAGGAAAGACAATGTCTTTCGTTTCTATTTTTGAAAATTTTGACTTTGGCCTACTACTAGAGCGCTCTTTCGTTGGTCTGGTGGATATGAGCCCGACTCTACTGTGGGAGTATTCTTTAACGAGAGTTATGTTGCGGAAACGCACTTTCAAGTTTTTAAAAAGCAATTTATTTCAATTAAACACTTTTTATTATGTAATACAATATAAACTTAATATTAAATGAAAAGTAAGAGTCTATGAGCGAACTATCTTGAATGGACTCTGAGTAATGAATTATAACGACTGCTGGTGGGTCTGATGTGTCCCCGTATTTATAGGTAGGGAGCTGATGACGTATGAGCCGGTGAGATTAAGGAGGTGAGCTGCTGTAAGTCCTCCCTGCGTAAGTCCGAAGCTCCTGCGAGGTAGTTGAGTAGATGGGTAGACGCTCGTGGAGGGTGAAGCTGGTGTATAAGCTGGAAATGGTACTACTTGTATGGAGTACGAAACATGTACGAAGTGTGATGAGGCGAATGGCAACAGGTGCCAAAAGTAGAAAGATCAAAGTAGTTCCTCTATCAATTCCGTAGGTGTCCTCTGAAGTCCAAAATGATGAAGGGTCTCAAATGAGACGCTGAAAACGCTCCGGGGTACAAGAAGGGAGAGTTTCAAGAAGGACAGGCTCACTTTCAATATAAATACAAATATATATATATATGGGGCTCTATTTTACAAAATGCTCATCCTGTTGTAAGGTACATTATACGTTTGGTTGAGTTTTCAATAATAAAAGAGGAAATGAAAATTAATATTAGGTACAGAAATAAATGTTGAATGAAAAACAGCAATGGCCGATATACAATTGAAAACAACTAAAGAGACATTAACCTACGTAACTATTGCTAAAGTATTATTTTGCTATGATGACTGGGTTATTTGATATATTAATTATTTTGCGAGCCACTAGGACCTGGCTGAGGAGACAGAGGCAAATCGGCACGCTTTGCAAATTTGCGAGGTCTTTGAACATTCTTAGGGTGTACTTTTGTCTTTTTTCTATTTACTTCAATTAATTTAGAAGGAGGGTCATATAATGCTTTTTTGTATCTAGGCTTAGCTTTATTACGGAGGTGTGTTTTAATATATACAGTACCCTCCGGTATATCTACATCTTCTCTATTTGTGTTTAGTCTTTGTGTACGATGTTCCTTTTCTGTGTTTGTTAAATTTTGTATTATCTTCCTAATGAAAGTTAGTTCTTTGTGATAGTCCTCTGTTTTTTGTTCTAAAATGAGGTGCTGGGTTTCCCTATTTTGTTCGATGACACCGAAAACTATTTCATTGGGGGAAAATTTCAATTTTTGGCTGGGTGTATGATTGTATGCTATTAATGCCATTTTTAATGCCTTGGGTAGAGCCATCATTGGGTTTTCTTTATACACTAAATTTAATATTTCAATTAATGTAGCATGAGCTTTGTTAATCATGCCATTAGAGTTATGATTATGGGGTGTTGTCAAATAGAGTTTGGCTCCATTGTATTTTAAAAAGTTCTCGAATCCTTTATTCGCAAACTCTTTGCCGTTGTCTGCTTGGATTTCCTGTGGTACTGGGAATTCACTTAGATATAATTTTAATTTGTCAATTACCTCATTCGATGTGGTACTAATGAGTTCATAGGCCCAGAGTTTTCGAGAGAAGCAATCAATAATGGTAAAAATAAGATGATTGCTGTAAAAGAGAGTATCGACTTGAAGTTTTTCGAAGGGTTTTTCCGGAGTGGGTGTTAATTGATATTTCGGTTTTACAGGATTTCTATCGTATTTAATTAGTTTGCACGTTTCACAATTATTGATATATTTGGTGATATCAGTTAACATTCCTGGCCAGTAATAACTAGTTTTTAAATTTTGGTAGGTAATGTTAATGCCTCTGTGGCAGGTCTTTCCTTCATGTCGCGCTGAAATTAGGTCTTGTTGATCTTCTTTGTTTTCTACATCCGGGTTTAATTTAAAATATCGCTTAATACGTACGGTGGGATATTGGGATTCTACTACTCCTCTAAAATGTTCGAATATTTGGTCAGATATTCTGTCCTCTAATGTATTTAGTTTTCCAGAACAGTATACATGGTATGTAGTTTCGGGTTTTAGATAATTTAGACAAGTGTCCTGCAAATCATTAGAAAATGGGTATCTAGTATACCAATTAAAACGGTTTTTATTGAAGATTTTAGTAAGTTTATTCTTTGCTGGGTTACCCCTTTCTATAATAATTTGATTAGTGCCAATATTTACACATTTGTTTCTATCTTCCGATATCCAGACTTGGTCTTGGGAACTTTCTTGCGAGTGGACGGTGATAATGCTCTCGCAATCTTCTTCGCGAATATTAAGGTCCCTAACTAAGCGTTCTAAGGGGTCTTCGGAAACAGCGGGATCTTCTGGCATATGAAGCTCGTAAGACACTGTATTTTCAACAGCATGTAATTCGTGTGGATTTGGGTTTCTGGATAGAGCATCCGCAACGAAGTTAGATTTTCCTTGAACATATTCTATTTTAAAATTATAGTCCGAAAGGAGGCACTTCCAACGAAGCAACTTGGAATTTGGTTCTTTAATAGAGTGCAGCCACTGCAAAGGTTTGTGGTCTGTTCTTATAGTGAACTTTCTGCCATAAATATAAGGACGGAAGTATTTACAGGCCCAGACTACTGCCAATAATTCTTTCTCGATAGTACTCAATTTCTCTTCGTGTTGATTGAGAGTTCTTGATGCGAAAGATACAGGCAGGTCTATACCATTATTTAATTGTGATAAAACTGCCCCGATGGCATAATTTGAAGCGTCTGTGGTGACAATAAATTCTTTGTCGAAATCGGGCAACTGCAATACGGGGTTATTTTGCAATAAAGTTTTTAACGTTTCAAAAGCATTAACATAATCTTTGTCTGTAATATCTATCTTAGTATTCCTTTTTAGACGAGAGGTTAATGGTTTCGCGATTTTTGCATAATTACGTATCATTTTTCTATAATACCCAGTGAGACCCAAAAACTGCTTGATTTGTTTTTGGTCTCTGGGAATGGGGAAGTTGCGTACTGCTTCCACCTTCGCCGGATTTGGTGATATCCCTTGTTCAGATATTATGTGCCCTAAAAAGAGTAATTCACGCTTGAAAAACTCGACCTTGTCCAGTTGTAGCTTTAAATTGTGATTTCTCAACAACTCAAAGACAGTTTTCAAATGTTTTAAGTGTTCTTCCAAGTTATCAGAGAACACTATTAGGTCGTCCATGTAGACGAGGACATTGGGGAGTTTGGCGAAGAGGATGTTCATAGCCCTTTGAAATGTAGGAGGACCATTTTTTAAGCCGAAGGGCATCCTCAGAAACTCGAAGTGCCCTTCGTCTGTACTGAAAGCTGTTTTTGGTACAGACTCAGGATCCATTTCTATCTGGTGAAATCCTGAGGCAAGGTCAAGCAAACTGAAGTATGTGGCTCGGCCAATAGAGCCGAACAAATCTTCTATATTTGGGAGAGGAAAACGATCTTCGACAGTTTTATCGTTCAACTTACGATAGTCGATGACCATTCTTATCTTTTTTTTGCCAGATGCATCCAATTTTTTGGGTACCACCCATATAGGAGAATTATAAGGTGAATTGGATACTTGAATAATTTTATTGTTAAGAAGTTTATCTATTTCTATCTGAATATCTTTTTTAAATATGTATGGATATCTATAATTTTTTGAGTAGACTGGCAAATCGTCTTTGGTTCTTATGGTATGTCTTAATAAATTGGTAGCGCTAAGTCTATCCTGTTCTCTTTTTATAATCTCCGGAAATTTACTAACTAATTCAATAATTTTTTGTTTCTCCTCAGAATTCATATGTTCTGTTCTTATCATGTAAGGTACTTGTTCCTTTATTTGTTCTAACATTGACCTTTCGGGACTATTGGTCATTACTAAGTCAGATAATTTGTCAGAAACACTCAGGACTTCCTCTACTTCCATAGGCTCAGGACAAATGGTCATGGCCTCTGGCGAAGTTACAATACATGTTATTCTATTATCTACTACCTTGTTTATACCTTCTTTTATGGTATATTTAGGTCCTACATTTTCATTAACTAACATGAGACTTTGGTCTCTCGCGTTGCCTTGTATCGGCAAAGTAACAATATTTACTCCTTCTTTTAAATGTAATTCAGGAGTATCTACTTCAAATTGCAATGGTAATTTTTTATCATTAAATTGTAATGTTTTTGTTTGAAAATTCAAGGACATGCTTAACTTTTGCATAGTCTCATGACCTAATAAAACATCGTATCTATTAGAAAATTTATAAATATAAAATTTTGCCGTTAGTGTTATTTGAAATATATTATTTAAATCTAATTGAATGAATTCGTTGCCTTTTCCTATTCCTGTTGGGGTGTTGAGGGTGAATTCCTCCTTAAATTTTTTGCTACCTGGTGGTACTGATTCGGGGTTAATGTAGTTACATGATGAACCTGTATCCATCAACCATTTTCTACCCATGTTGTCCAGATAGTAGGGCAATGTTTTACTTACTAAATTTATATCTAGTTCTGTGGGCTTACACGATCCCGAGGGTCGTTGCCTTGTACTAAAAAAGATTCGAGTCTTTCCGTCAGAGTTGCTATTTGTTGTTCTAACTGTGCTGTTCTACTTGTTTCTTCGTCTTGGATATGAGTAAGTTCGTATGGGGAAATAAAGTTCCGTGTGTTAGGTCTGTTGGCGGTTCTCATGGACACAGTGTTACTAGAAGTTAGTTGTCTAGGGTTAACTTGAGGAGGTCTACGATTAAATGGGTGATTTGGGCCATTGGGTGATTGATACTGACGCGATTGTTGAGCAGTCAAGTTTGGATGATTAAAATTAGAAGTGTTATTATTAAAATTAGAATAGGGTCTAGGCTGTTGAATAAAATTATTCTGAGGAAATTCTTGTGGTCTCTGCTCATAAAACTGATTAGGGGGGCTTCTAGGTTGGTAATTAACTGCCTGATATCCTTGGTAAGGATATCTATTTTGTGGAGGAAATGTTCTAGGAGATGTTTTGTAGGCAAAAGGTTTTGACGCTTCTCTGAGGGTTTGATTATGTTTAAAATATTGATTGATTATGAGGGAACATTTTGTGTGCAAAATAGTTCTTAAGTCATCCAATGTTAAAGGACAGAAAGTCATTATATGATTACTAAGTTGAATAGGTAGGGTCTGATAAACATGATATATGATTTCCGAATCAATTTTTTGCATCAAGCTACATAAAGCTATACCCTGAAATCCATCTATTTTTAATCTTACATAAACTAAATTTCTCTGTTCCTCTATTCGGGATAAATATTCTAATGGTAATTCTTTTGGAAGCGGTCTCATAGCATGTAATTCCGCTTTCAAAATTTCATAGGGTCGTGCATCAGCGAAATTATTTTTTAAAGCTTGGAGCAAGTCAGCAACTGAATTTAAGGTTTTGGTGGAAATAAATGTTCTAGCTGCTCCTATTAATTTGGATTTGATTTTTAACAATAATCTTGTATGATTAATTTCTCTTTCAGCAATGTTCTCTCCACAAACAACATCAAGTATACCTTCAGCTGTCTCTATAAAAAATATTAATTCAGCTGGGTTTCCATCAAAATACTGTAAATGATCATAATCCTCTTTTACCATACTATGGTGAATAGGAATGGCCTGACTAGGATTAGGCATAATGAGGTCAACCAATATAAACAGTAGAGAAAACAAAACAATAATAAATAAATGTTAAAAGAAATTGAAAGTGGCCTGTATATAACAATGAAACTCTTACCAGGAATTGACCTTGATGCGGCTTCGTAGATGAGTCAGGATCCTCTTAGCTGAAGGAGTTGAGATTCCAAAGTAGTCTTCAATATGGAACAATTGGTCACTTATGAAAGTCACTTGCTAAGGTTCCTGTTCGCGGGCGCCAGTTATGTTGCGGAAACGCACTTTCAAGTTTTTAAAAAGCAATTTATTTCAATTAAACACTTTTTATTATGTAATACAATATAAACTTAATATTAAATGAAAAGTAAGAGTCTATGAGCGAACTATCTTGAATGGACTCTGAGTAATGAATTATAACGACTGCTGGTGGGTCTGATGTGTCCCCGTATTTATAGGTAGGGAGCTGATGACGTATGAGCCGGTGAGATTAAGGAGGTGAGCTGCTGTAAGTCGAGTACCTGACATTGTACAGGCTCGGGACCATCGCTTAACGTCCCATCCGAAGGACGACGTCCTCAAGTGCCTCTTGAACCGCCGATCTTGAGCTCATTGGACTTCGAATCGATGTAACCTCAAGTATAATATTATACTTTCATAGAGGGGGCCATTAACGGTGCTTTAAAAATTTAAAATAACTAAATACTTCAGGAGATGGAGGTGAAACTTTCTTCTTTTCTTCAGAGGCTTGAGGTAAAATTATTTTAAATTCCAAAAAAAAAAATTTTGTATTATGCTACACTTTTACTTTCTAAGTATAAAGAAGTTATGTAATCGGTCAAAATTTTCAAATTGAGTTTCCCTAGGAATTTCATGCTGTTGACCTTCCTGATTCCAAAATCGTGTACTTGTGTCTCCTTGGATAAAATAGCTTCCATTGAAATGGAATTACTGACCCAAAATTTTATATCTGATGAAATGGACCAAAGTCAAACAAAACATTTAATTAAACAAGTCGTCGGTGAATCACCGGCTATGTACATCCTCAGAACAAATTAATAAATTACCTTTTGACGTGAAAACGTCTATTCACTCGTTAAGCAAAGTGATGACCGGACAAACTTTCTTGTGTTTCAAAATACCGTCAGATTTCAATCGATAATAACTACGAGAATAATAATGCGATAACAACGGTTGAGGTCCCAATGGATAGAGCATGTCTGTACTTGTTTGTTGTGTAGTGTTTGTTTTGTCTGTGACGTTATCGGGCTAATGTGGGCGCCGGCGTATGATTGTTGCCAATTAGCGTTGTGTAAAATTAGAAATTAGTGTAGCGTGATAACAAGTTTAGATAGGACATTGATTCGGGTGTCATTGTAAAGAGCTTAAGGAGCACTACTAGGACTCAAAGTGAAACAATAAAAATATTCGTCGCAATATATGTAAAAATTGGTATTAAATTGAAAATTGCAAAAACATTAAAAATGAATCGTAAATATGCGCGGAATTATAGAAAACGCAAATCAGAGGAAAGCTCGCATCAAAAGGAATTTTAAAAAACAAAAAAGTCTAGTGCCGAGCAAATGCAAGAGCTACGGCAGCATCAAAAAGAAAATGAAAAATAATTTTATCACGACGTTTTCATGGAAAATCTACGGCGTGGACCTTGACTACGCCTTAATGTTTTTTAAATCTCCCTGCAAAGCTATTCGACCCTTTGTTCTTAAACTCAATATTATATTCATAATAAATTCTATGTCGATACCTTCGTGTCATTCTTATGGGATACACACACAAGTTCTCGTTTTGCTACATTCAGGTTAGGTTTTATGACTCATGCCCGGGTTTTAACTACGAGGTCATATCGCCTACTACCAGAGCGCTCTTTCGTCACTCTGGTGGACATGAGGCCGACTCTACTGTGGGAGTCCTAAAGTTTGCCTATCCTAAATTTTTATTCACCTAGGGTAGGGGTCTTTAACGAGTCCCTGACATCGTACAGGCTCGGGACCATCGCTTAACATCCCATCCGAAGGACGGCATGCTTAAGTTTATTTTAACCTCCCAGATAAAATAAACTAAGGGCCTCGGTCGGGTTTCGAACCCACGGTCTTGAACCACGGAGCTATCGGCGCCCTCTTTGCAACATTCATTCTATCCAAAAAAAACTCTGATGAGGTCCTTATGTTTTTTAATCTGGGAGATAACTGAAACTTGAGCACGTTATACTTGTGAAGTCGTTTGAGCGTTTGGATATTCTTAATGATTGAACGTACAAAGCGCGTCAGTACTGGTGTTTTAAACATGTTTGCTTCTTTATTCATGTTTGTAAGTTCAAAATTTGAAATTGGCGGAAAAAATAAGGCGGGAAAAAAAGACAGCGCGTGGCCATATTCCGCGGGAAAACATTCATTATTAAGAAAGCCGGCTTTTTGTCAGTTCTAGTCAAGGTGTCGCTAATAATACATCCTGGAGAACCTGTTTTTGTTTTGGCAACTTTTTTTGATGGCCCAGTTTTTCTGACTGACAATGTTGCAGGAGATGGGATTGTTAAGAGGAGCTGAACTCAGAAACTACAATTGCCGGTGTAATGACTGTATTGACACAAAATTTAGTATGAGGATTCAGAGTCCCTGTGTGGTAGTGTCAACTATTGATTTTTATAGAAGGAAGAGAGAGGAAACTTAATTGATTAATTTGTGCTGGGGAAGTACTTTGACAGGGATTGAACTTACGACTTTTTAAGATTCATTCTAGTTTCTATATCGATTTAAAATGGCTCATCCTCTCTCACCGATAATATTTATTATATTTCTTCCTTTATCAAACCATATCTTGCCAAAAGCCATCCTACATCTTCCAAATGCTCCAATTTAAATCCCAAATCCATCAGAAAGTCACCAGATCCCATTTCTCTGATCTTTACCTTCCACCCCTTACCAAAACTCCTTCCTTATCCAGACAAACTCCCTCCTGGAACTACCCCTCCAGAGTCCCCATCCTTCTACCCTTAATCCATTTAAATCCTAACTTTCCCAGTACTTCCTAAAGCTCCCTTGTATTGAGTGAGAGAGCAAGGACAGTTCCCAACCTTTCAGACACAATGGTCTCTATATATTCCAATGGAGGTCCACCAGGACAATGTCACTAGACTAAAACTGTGACGCAACCGATGACTTAAAACTACGTCTAGTATATTCAGTTTTTCAAATTAAAAGACTGCAACATCTATGCAGAACATCTGCACAGGTTGGGCATACCTAGGTCCCTCACGCAATATCTCGACGATGACGAACAGCGTACCAACCTGATATTTCTTACGGAAGCGAACCTGATTAATAAATTCTAGTCAAAACTAAATTTTAAAAAAATGAATAAATATATATATAAAAAAGTTATTTAAAAAAAAATTAACAGAAGTTAAAAAAATTAAAAAAACAAATATTTATAAATAAATTTTAAAAAAAATAAGAAGAAAAAAATATATTTATACTTAGATTATCAATATATTTTGTAAATACAGGATCCTCCTGTACTGCAGATCAATATAATGAGTATAGTTTACGTCATCGTCGTATCCTCCTGTTCTAAATAAATAATTAAATTGAATAAAATAAATACATTTCAAGAGAAAGATGCCTGTCGGTAAAAAGTTTGGTATATTACGGATAGATAGCGGTTCGCCTACTAACTTTGAGACACAATCATTTGGGATTTCGTCTTATTTTTTGTTTTTATGCTGTCATATTTAAGAGATGAAAGATGAAGGTTTGAAACTTCTTCTATAATAAATAGTACTACACAAGCTTTCTATCAGCGTTTGGTTCATTATTCTACGATTATTATTTTAGGAGATATAAACTCTCAAAGTGTGAGAACTAGACGGAGTTGGTGGGGGGGGGGGGGGGGGGGGACATGTGATAAGAGAGATGTTTCGGTTTGAACTATTTAACAAATTTCAAATCCGAAAAGTGTGATTAGTTCGATATTTTTCCTATACGTGTCTCGAAGCGTATATTGAATTGATAACAATTTCGTGTAACCAAGAGTTAAAAAAAAAAAAAAAACTGGATCGCCCCATTATTTGGATCATCATACTGGGGGGCAAAATGCAGTTTTTATGATCAAAATCGATAGATTTTTACTAGACAGTGGGACAATGTAAAGAGACGGTCCTGAGTCTGTACGATGCCAGGTACTCGTTAAAGACCCCTACTCCAGGTAAATAAAAATTTAGGATAAGCAAAATTTAGGTTTCCTGTAATAGAGTCGGGTTCATGTCCACCAGACGGCCGAAAGAAAGCGATATGACAGTTAAAGCTTGGCATGAGTCCATAATAGCTAACTATATAATATGAATCAAATATATACTTTTTTTTGAATATTTTTCCAATAGGGATTATATTCTATCTAAATGAACTACAGAGAAAGTTAAGTAATTGGTCAGAAATTCGATTTGGAGTTTCCACCGGAGTCTAATGTTCGTCTCTGTATGGGTGTATGTCTGTAAACACGATAACTAACGGCAGAATGAATATATCGACACGAAATTTCATGTTTTTCCAGAATTTTCTAACCCCGACATCTATTGATTTTTCAAATGTACATTCAATGTCCCATAATTTTCCTCGAAATCGTCCGAAGAGATGGGGAGAACCAGAGATGAGACCTCGACTCAACTAACCTAATAACTGCCGATGTAATGAATATATCCACATAAAATTTATGTATGATGTATCAAATATTGAGTTTTTTAGCCCAAACGTTCATTTGACTATGAAGGGAGAGGGAAAACTTATTTGATTAATTCGTGCTGGGGAAGTACATAGCCGGTGATTTACAGACATTTTTTAAATTTATTTTTCAATAGATATTCTTTAGACAAGAGAAGAGGTATTCATTTGAGTGAATTTTATATTGAAGTTCTACAATATACAAAAAAATTTTCTGTATAACGATAAGTTACTTTAATTGTTGGCTAGAACAAAGTTCTGATAGGGTAATGACAACGTCATCATAACAGAGGGACGCACCGGACCTCCACCTATTAACCATTAATAATTTGCAAAATTTCAATAGTATTTATATATTTACTATTAAATCTTTGAAACTAAAAAAATTTCTGCAGATCTTAAATGCATATTTTATTTCCTTGTTACTTCTATTGAGTTCTGTTCTCTTTATTTCATTGCAGTCAGTAGACAACTTTTAGTTTAAAAATGTAATACTCTTTTAACTCCCACCAGCACGTCAAACTTGCTTTCTTTTAACTTCCACCAGCACGTCAAACTTGCTTTCTTTTAACTTCCACCAGCACGTCAAACTTGCTTTCTTTTAACTTCCACCAGCACGTCAAACTTGCTTTCTTTTAACTTCCACCAGCACGTCAAACTTGCTTTCTTTTAATTTTTCACCAGAATGGACTTTTCATTTATTTATTATTGTTATTTTATTACTTTATAAGTTGTTTTTATATAAGTCTTATTGTTTATTTCTTCATTTTGTAAATATTTTTACGCTACCAATTTTCTTTTCCGTTTTTAAGCAAACCATTTTCATTTAATCTAATGTTCAATTTACTAACAGGATCTTTGTCACCCTTAACTAGATTATTTTCTCTTGTTTTTCTTCTATTTATTTAGTTTTTTCTTTCTTTCAACAATATTTTTCTCTGTACTCTATTTTTACTTGACCACGATTAGAGAACTTTGTATTTATTTATCTATTCATCTCTTCACATGTTTATATTTATTTCCTGTACCTATTTTTTTATTTATTTTTTATTTATTATTATTATTTTTTTTTTCTTTTTTTTTTTCTTTTTTTTTTTTTCTTGCATTGGAGGGGGAAATGCTGTGACGCACATCCAGGGAAGGTAGCCCTGGATAGTGTGGGACTCGAGACCATCACCATACCCACTAAAACCCCCTCCTTGCCGATCCTGATTCCCTTCCGCGGAACTGACGGTCTGTCATTACTTCGCGGAAGGGAGGAAATTTTTCTAATTTCTAGTACCATGTATTATGCCAACCTCCATCTATAATATACTATCTAACTCATGTATAAAAAACAGATGTAAATAAAAAATAAATAAATAAATAATAAATTTACAAAAAATAGACAATTGTTGATTTTCAGCTAAATGGGCCAAAAGAATATTTACATATTTAACAGAAAACTATATGACAATAATATATGTTGGAAACATATTAAGCTTCAAAGAAGCTAGGATGAGGATGCTGTTAAGAGACCTCTATAACAATAAACCACACTCCATCTTCATCAGTCTTGTTTATTTTTCTTTTATTTTGGCAGTAGTTCTACTTAGACTCCATCTTTCTTTAATGTCATCGTTATATAGAAACTGAGGCCCCTCATTGCTCCACCGTGACCGAATTACAGGTACAGTGAAACCTCTCCATAGGTAGTCCTTTATCGAGAGGTGTCATCGAGACATTATGTTGTTTTCTAAATTTTTTGAGCCAACCATTTGACGCTTTGAAATTTAAAATACTCAAAATGCCTTTTCGTGAATCATAGAGCCAAAAACAGAAATTTTTGGGTCTTACTCGGCAAACCATTCGAAACAATGGCGATCAATTTCAAAACCCTTACCTACTGTGTTTTTTTATGAAAGCCGTTTTCGTTTCCTTTTAAGATGGTCGCAATCTGCGACATTCCCACTTCAAACGTTGCCGCTAAGTCCCTGACGCTGAGCTTTTTGAGCGTTAGCCAAGTCCTGTTTTGAGACATGTTCGGAAGCAAACTGAATAAAATCTTGCGAAATTCGAACGAAAACGAAACAAGAAATTTCCATAATTATTGGTAAGTTTAGAAAACGTATTTGTTATTTTTTAATAACTTCCCTGAACTCCTCCCCAGCCATGCCTCACTATGTTTCAAGAAATCAAGAGCCTGCTGTCCGCTTTCGGGAGGTAGATTTTTCGCATGGGACCATTTAAAGATGTTTGTTAAGAGAGGGTCCGTTATCGAGATGTAAACTAAGCATTGATTTGAGTGGTCTGCTGTCGGGATCATAGAAATTGTGTCTATTAATAGAGTTATTCGCTATATAGAGGTGTCCATTAGAGGAGGTTTCACTGTACAATGGACGGAGCACCGGTAGCTCAGGGGTAGCTTGCTTGCCTACTGAAGCCTGTATGTTTTTAATCTAAAAAGTAAATAAAACCTTCAGCTCGCCGTCCTTCGGAGGGCGTTAAATGGCGGTCCAGACCCTGTGAGTGCAATGACAGGTACTCGTTAGAAACCCCTAGCGTAACTACATCTGGTTAGGCAAAATATGTGCGGCTTGAGTCGAGTTTATGAAGAAAAGGATTGGTATGTTTAATTAATTCTAGCAAGTATCCCCAGATATACTAAATTCGATGCCGAGTTTTCGACGGAATTTCATTCGACCTGCTGATTCCAAAAATGAAAAACAAATTCAGTTAATCATCTCATCAGCAATGAACTTCCGTAGGATGAATTCATCAATTAACTTTTCTTTCCCATAATTTTCGCTCATCATACTAAATTTTGTATCGATAAATTCATTACATCGGATTTTTGAGTTGATCCCCCATGAATCCCTTATGGATCAATATAATTTCTGTACTACAGGAGGATCCTGTATTGGCATGACATTCACAAGACACATTGATAATCTAAGTTGTCATAGACATATCTCTTATTTCTCTTATCATAAACCAATACTAGCAATAACAATTGACAACAATAATACAGCTCATTCCACTTTGAGTGAAATTAATTAATAATCGATTATGATAGTTATCATGAATTGTATATAGCATAAATGTATGAGAAATAAAGAAGTTAAGAATATCCAAGCCCATTTTATCTGAGAGGTAAAATAAACTTAAGCACGCTATCCTTCGGATGGGATGTTAAGCGATGGTCCCGAGCCTGTACGATGTCAGATACTCGTTAAAGACCCCTGCCCTAGGTGAATAAATATTTAGGGTAGGCAAAATTTAGGACTCTCATAGTAGAGTCGGACTCACGTCCACCAGAGTGACGAAAGAGTGTTCAGGTAGTAGGCGATATGACCTCGTAGTTAAAGCCCGGGCATGAATCATAATAACTAAATAAATTAAGAATTTTCTTATGTTTTAATTTGAAAAACTCAATATACTAGAAATAGTTCTACGACATGTCCAGGGGCATAGCCAGGATTTTGAGCAGAAGGGGGCAAAGTTAGGCTACGAGGGTAGGGGGCACAGACCCCAGTTTCCATGGTTAGCGTTGCAGACTTTTTGTTATTAATTTGGGAGACTCGGACCTCTAGATGCTCCCCCTGAGGTAACCACTGACTGTAATACTTAAGTTGACTTTAGATGAGCAGCAAAAATGCAAAGCAGCAGTAAATGCACGCTGTGGTTTCTGTGCTTTTAGAATTAAATGCCTCACATCCAATAGCGTGCTGTTGCTGCCATTTGCATTTTTACTGCTCATGTAAAATCAGCTTTAAGAGTATAGGGTAAAGTATAACGTAAATGACGATTTTGAGCGATGATTGAATTCATATAAATTTAAATAAATGTAATATGACTTGTATTGTACATGTACATTTATGTAACGCACGGGAAATTTGAAGATCCTATTGGTAACTTGCAAACAATCCATTTTTAATAAAAACTATTTTTTTAGTTTATTTAATTTTTATCTTGGTTTTTTGCTCTGACCAGGGGGGGAGGCACGCGCCTGGATATGTCCCTCGTGTTTTTTTTGTCTTTACAGACTCACCTGTCTTAAGATGACTTCGACATTGTTTTCAATTTGGCGGCCAGAATGCAAAAAAAGGGTAGGTCTCTTGTTTGCTAATTGGGTCCCTCCACTCGAAGGGACGGGGGGTGAATATTGAAGGAGACAAGGGCCTTGTTACCTTCGTCTTCATTAGATCAGATCTGGAGTTCCATAGTACGCCTTATC
Source organism: Aradus depressus (assembly GCA_963662175.1). Taxonomy (NCBI): domain Eukaryota; kingdom Metazoa; phylum Arthropoda; class Insecta; order Hemiptera; family Aradidae; genus Aradus; species Aradus depressus. The sequence continues at coordinate 11,561,219 of OY759222.1, read as the reverse complement.
AAAAAACCGATACCAACCTACAAAACTTCATGATTCACCGGCAATGCACTTACGCAGTACGAATTAATCAATTATGTTTTCGTTCTTATATAAAAAATTACAGGACTTACATATAAATAAGTAATACAGATGTATCAGTCCAACATAGATTTATTTAAACACAACTAGTTTCGTCAGTCAAGGTGACATCATCAGGAGGTTAATCTTATTAGAGAACAGGTCAGAAGACTGGACACTTATCAGGGACCAGCTGGACACGGGAAGATGTCAGTTTGATTCATGAAACTAGTTGTGGTTAAATAAATCTATGTTGGACTGATATATCTGTATTACTTATTTAAGAAGTAAGTTCACTACATCCACCTACCATCAAGAAATGAATGAATAACTTTATTGCTCATAAAGAATTATCTTACAGCAAGAATTTCGATACATAAACATAAATACAACCATTTCTGAATAATAAGGAATAACATAAAATAAAACAAAGCAGATAATATTAACTAGCAAAACAATGGTTTCTTAATACTAAAATAAAATATAATTATATGCTTATAAAAAGGTTAAATTAAAATAAAGCCACAGGTAACTTTAGTTTTTTAGAATTTTTCTTAACTTCAAGCTTGTTAGGACAAACAAATAAATATGATCAACCACGCTTACAGATCACTTTCCCTTCCTCTTCTCAAAATTATTTCATACTGGCACTATTGGGTATGTGCGAGTAATGAGTTAGCGTATGCCGTTTTTTTTTTTTTTTTTTTCATTTCATTGTACAGCGTAATTCTGAGAGTGACTTTCTTATACCCAGTAACGCCAGTATGAAATGATTTTGTGAAGGGGTAGTTGGAGAGAGAGAATGATCTGTAAGCGTGGTTGGTATAAGAAAGACCTGTAACAACTTCGACTCTACTGTGAGCGTCCTAATTTTTCCCTAGTATCTGTCACTGTACAGTAGGGTGGCCGCTATTTTAAAAAAGTTAAAATTATCTTGCTCCGGTACCAAAAACATGTGTAGAATGTCGAAAAAATGTGGCCTGAATTTTTTCAGATTTTTTAAATCATATTAACCGGTGCCTGTAAGAGGTCGAATTTTAACATGGGTTTTAAATGGGGGTTTTGAACTTTTACCGACTTTTCAGCGTAGTTTCAAATGTTTCAGACATAAAAATCTGAAAATTTACATATTTATGTATTTGGGTCCGCTGAATTGAAATTCGCCGTCAAAATTTAATTTTGACAGTCGTAACTGTCAAAAAACTGTCATTAATTTTTGAAAAATATCAAATTATGACAGTTTTAAGACAGATACAACTGTCAAAATTGAATTTTGCGGTGAATTTCAATTCAGCGGACCCAAATACATAATATAATATGTAAATTTTCAGATTTTTATATCTGAAACATTTGAAACTACGCTGAAAAGTCGGTAAAAGTTCAAAACCCCCATTTAAAACCCATGTTAAAATTCGACCTCTTACAGGCACCGGTTAATATGATTTAAAAAATCTGCAAAAATTCAAACCACATTTTCTCGACATTCTACACATGTTTTTGGTACCGGAGCAAGATAATTTTAACTTTTTTAAAATAACGGCCACTCTATTGTACAGGCTCAGGACAGCGTACTCACGTTTTCTCACCTCCCAGATAAAAACCGATCTTGAGCTCAGAAGGCAAGCATGCTATCTCTGAGCTACCGGTAATATCCGATAGCCTCGCCCTCAATAACAATTTATAATTGCTTTTATAGTTACTACGCGATTCTATTTAGAAATATTAGACATTAGAAATGTAATAAAGAACATTTTTGGACTAACAGTTATCGGGTTAATTAAGGACGACATTTCAAGGCGGTTTTCGGCTTGTATCTCGAAAACTGCACAACCTGCAAAAAATAGTATTGAGTATAAAATGTGTCATTTGATTTTCTCTCAACGTTACTTGCATAGCGTTTTCATTAGGTCATAAATACAAGCGGTATTTTGAAAAATATACTTAGGCCCCGAAGTAAAATGGTCTCGATTTTCCTCCGATTTCTGCCAAGATCTAATGAGATCTATGTTAGCTCATGTTACTTTTCCATTCAAAATTTCATGTTCTACAGTCATTTCAAAAATTATCAACACGAAATTCAGTATGATGACACATATGTCTCTGATTAAGACACCTATTGATTTTCAACCAAATCGATAAATTGGTTTCAGAGGGAGAACGATAACTTAATTCACGCTGGGGAAGTACACTGCTAGCGATTCACCAACGACTCTTTACTATTGACGTTTGAATAGGAAAATGAAAAACCATAGAAAAGTTTCTTTGAGGAATGGCAATATTTACGATATTAGTTAAGTATTTATTCTTGATTTTATATATACAGTAGATCCTCTATAAGTCGTACATCAAGGGAGACGCCAAAAATTTCGAGTTATAAAGTTTTCGACTTATGGAGGATTTCGACAGGCGGATTCTGATTCGACTTGTAGAGGTTAAGATTCATTCTAACTAATTTTGAGTTAGAGAGGTGAATTAAATAAAAATTCAAGTTACAGAGGTAACAAACATATTTATATTTATTATAAATCAACATTATTTCAAAACATTCTTAAAATAAAAAATACGTAGTATATGTAGGTAATAAAAAAAGTCAGTAATTTTTTTTTGCTTTAGATAATAGGTAATCCTATTTATTGTATACTCCTAAATTGTTTTCTAATAATGGTGTACATTGTCGGCAAATTCTTAAAGTCGGTAACTTATTTTTCTTCGAGCTATAGAGGTAATAAGTTTCAAGTTATAGAGGGAAAATATGTACCAAAATGGCTTGTAGGGACTCACTGATTATTTCTACTAATAGAGGGTTGAGATTTCGAGTAATGGAGGTTTTGGGGCTTGAAGGGAAAGGAACAAAACGAGTTTTGGAGGTTTTCGACTTATCGAGGTTTATACTTAAAGAGTTTCTACTGTATTATATATAGAACACCTTAGATATTATACAAAATCTGAAGTATTCCTTAGGATAAGTCCCGAAATAAAGTCCTCAGAGAAGAGAAAGTGAATTCATTCGCTCTCCGTTATTCTGAAAAGCCATCGACTATAACCATCTTCAATTATTCCTAACAAAACAACTCTTCGTCTCAAACTTTTTGAGAGGTACTTTATACAAACTTTCTCTCCACTTGGGATTTAGTTTAATTGAGTTTTTAATCTATTTTATTCTCTTTTCCCTTTGTCTTAATAAAATATATTATTTTTGTCACAATATTTCCTGCGTCATTTTTATGTTATAAAGCATTTTAATTGCACTCTGAATTGTTATTTTAAATAGTTATAAGTAATGCTTATAAAAAATTGGTGACGTAGTCATTACAGGACTTTCTTATACCAACCACACTTTTACAGATCATCTCTCCTCTCCCCCTTTTCAAAATCATTACTAGGTATATGAAATTTACCAGAGCGGTTTTTTATGTTTTATTTAATTAATTTTGAGAGTGACTTTCACAAACCCAGTAATACCGTTATGAAATGAATTGCATTGGCCACATTCTCTTTCACAAATATAAGGATACACAAGCGATTAGAAACAAATTTTTGGTGGAACTATCCGTTTTTGTGTAAATCGAGGAAACCTCTAAAAAAACGTATTTTGCAAACTGAGCCATTAGCAAAAAATTATTGTATTTAGAAGGTGCCAATCAGTTTGCCCTACAATAATAATATATACTGGTGGGCTGGTACTTTGTACCTAGGGACCTAAGCATCCTACCCCTCCATCCCTTCTGCCCATTTCGCCAATGCTCTTATTTCTTCCCTAGAAGCGATGTGCTCCCACTTTACCTAGGTGGATATTGAACGTATTCTGTGCAGAAGCTCGCACCTTTTGAGGTTGAGGATCATTTCTTCAACACCTTGGAATCCTCAACCCAAAACAACTTCGGCTGTCTGCATGTGGTTATTTCTCTCCATGACTACTCCAAAAGGTCTCTTCACTTGCCTCCCGAGATATTCCTAGTACTGACTCTGGTCCCATGAAGTGCTTACTTGAACCTTCCTTGGCCAGTCGGTCTGCTTCCTCGTTTCCCTGAATAGAGTAAAGTCCTCAGTAGAGTCCAACTTTCTTGTAGTTTACTAGGGTATTTAACTGACATGCGGATTCCCTTAGTAGTTTTGATCTGATTTCAGCGCTGGCAAGTGCTTGGAGTGCTGCTTGGTCATCGGAGATTTTCACTTCCTCCATATCTCTATTCATTACCTCTCCTCTAGATACGCATTCCAAGATCGCCATCACCTCCGCTTGAAATACAGTAGCGTTGCAACCAAGTGCAACTCCTTTACAACTTTTATTTGAAATGATTTTTGATAAGGTCATAAATATAAGCAATAATTAGGGCTTGAGTAGTTTCAATTTCAAGTTCATCGCTACAATTGTTTTTGATTAAGAGACCTGAGAAAGTTCCAGTCACATGTACCCGATTTTCACACTATTATACTATAAAGAGTAAAAAAAAAATATATTATTATTTTAAAAAAAATTCCCTTACAATCCTGGGCTCTTCTCACTCGTACATCGTCTACAACACTTCCTTTCTGTTAATGTCATAATTGTGGAAATATTCACCTATTTTTCAGTATTTTAAAAGGTGATATTTCATTGTGCAGCGATGGATAAGTTGTTGCAGTAAAAAATCTGAGCTTGAATGCAGGGCCGTGGTGGGGTGCAACATTCACATCAATACTGGTGGGTTGGTGGGTGGGGGGGCACTCCCCTTCAGAAAACCTGTTTTCTTAAGACAAAATGAGACGCCAAGAGAAAGACAAAGACGGAAGATAGAGAAATTTATAGCTATTTTGTTTTATGATGCCCCTTATTCAAAATTTCAGTGAGAAAATTCATTATAACACTTATCAAAAAACGTGACGTTTTTACATAATATAATTATACAAATAATAATTCATATGTAAGCTCACGTGTAAGTATCCAATCCAGGGCAGAAATATCTCTTTAGACGGAGTTGTTGTTGGGGGGACTTGTGATTACAGAGTTTCGGTTTGAACTATTTAACAAATTTCAAATCCGAAAAGTGGGTTTAGTTCAAGATATTTTTCCTACACGTGTCTCTAAGCTTATATTGAATTGATTGAAAAAAAAAAAAAAAAAAAAAACATTTTTATTGGCTCAGCACACTTAGTGCTCTACACATTAAAAGAGAAACAAAGCATATTATATAGGAGGGTTATATAATGTGCTGGTATAGCCGAGGTTTGAGTCGCCTGTTGGGGGTGGTCCGACCGAGGGTGAAGAAGGTAGCGGCCGGCACATTTGAATTGATTGAAATTTCGTGTAACCAAGAGTTCAAAAAATTGAAAAAAAAAATGTTGCTCCCAAAATGCAGTATGATCAAAAATTGGTAGATGGGGCAATGTAAGGCGATGGTCCTGAGTATGTGCGATGCCAGGTACTCGTTAAAGTCCCCTACTCCAAAATGAATAAAAATTTCGGGTAGGCAAAATTTAGGACTCCCACAGTAAAGTCGGGCTCGTGTCCACCAGAGTGAAGAAAAGGGGCTCTGGTAGTAGGCGATATGACCTCGTAGTTAAAGCCGGCGCATGAATCATAATAACTAACTAAATTAAGAAAGATTTCTTATGTTTTAATCCTATAATAATAAATGATCCTATTTTGGTTATGAAAAATGTTTTGATTTATTTTTATAAACAGAATTCTCTTGTCGATCGATTTATTTATTTTATTGAGCCCCTTATTCAAAACTTCAAAAAAAAAAAAAAGTATTATATTTACCAAAAAAAGAAGTTGTCAATGAACTTAATTTTGATCGACATCGCTTAAATTTCATAGGTATTGTATTACTTTCGATTTTAGGATGTTTTCGATTCCGCTGAAAATTGATAAGTGCCGTCCTTGTGGGGTTTTGAATTCACGGACTTGGCATCATCGTTTAACATCCAATCCGATCTATGAACACGATAACTCCCGATAGAATGAATATATCGACATGAAATTGTATGTATTTGTTTTGTATATATTATATTATTTAAATATAGACCATTATTATTTGGTGGTATGCATGCTTGTCTCCTGAGCTCAAGATCGTGAGTTCGAAACCCGACCGAGGCCCTTACTTTATTTTATTCGGGAGGTAAAAAAAACATGAGTGATGGTCCCGAGCCTGTACGTTGTCAGGTACTCGATAAGGACCCCTGGCCTACATGAATAAAAAATTTAGGGTAGGGAAAATTTAGGACTCCCACGGTAGAGTCGGGCTCATGTCCACCAGAGTGACAAAAGTGCGCTCTGGTAGTAGGCGATATAACCTCAAAGTTAAAGCCCGGGCATGAGTCATAAAACCTAACCCAAACCTAGATTTTTTTTTTTTTTACCCATTATTTTGTATATAGCCATATACAGTAGAACCTCTTTAAGTCGAACCTCGATAAGTCGAAAAAAAAAAAATGTTGTTCCTGTCCCTTTAAGCCCCAAAACCTCCATTACTCGAAATCTCAACCCTCTATTAGTCGAAATAATCAGTGAGTCCCTATAAGCCATTTTGATACATATTTTCCCTCTATAACTCGAAAAAAAAATTGGACCTCTGTATCTCGAACATAGTAATGTTTTATCTTACAACCTTTACAACTCGATTATTTGAAACTATGAAAAATCTGCCCGTCGAAATCCTCCATAAGTCGAAAACTCTATAACTCGAATTTTTTGGCGTCTCCCTTTTAAATTTTATTTTTATTTTATATTTTTTTTTTCATTATTATCATCTTTTATTTATACATTTTATATTTTGAAATTTTATTTATTCTTATCTTCTTTTTTATGTTTATTTAATTTTTTTTAAATGTATCATTCATCCAATTTATTTTGAGGTTTATACCGATTGTAAACATTGAAAAAAAGAATTATTAAATAAAAAAAATAAAAAAAAAAAAATTGTATATGTGTAACTAGAGCCCTAGGTACTCTTAGGGACAAGACTTACTTCATTTCAGCAAAATCGGCTGAGGGGAAGGAATGAAGCAGAGGGGTGGGGGGGGGGGGGGGCGCCTTAACCTTAGTACATTAATAATGGTCGATATTACGAATGTTCTTTAGTATGAGCATTCAGAAGTTCTGTTCAACCAAATCAGTGGACTAGTTTCAGGAGAGCGATAACTTAATGGATTAATTCATGGGAAAGTACACTGCCAGTGATTCACCCTTTTTACTACAAGTTGAAATTTGAATAATGAAATGAAAAGCCATATAAAAGTTTCTTTGAGAAATGGCAATATTTGCGATATAATAGATACTTAAGAGCATACGATTTACAAATTCTGAGACAGACTGTGTTTAAGGGTTTGTTTGAGGTAAGCTAAGGTGAGGGGGAGAAAGAGAGTTGTGGCGGGAGGAAGACAATCCCGCCCTGATTGTGCTTCAACTCCCGCCAAATCAGAACACATGAATAATGTAGCCCGCGTGGCGTCCTGTCTCTTAAGTGGCCCGTCTCAACCTTACCCTATAGCCCCATTTCCACTTTTGATTGATCTTCGTCGATGGCGTGAGCAACGGGGGGGCGTAGGATTTCATGACCAATATGGATTATTAGAGGAAGGGTTGCCACGGTAATCTGACAAAGATCAAAACAGGTTCAACGGTGAATCACTGGATATGGACTTATCCGTAAATTTCGTGTCAATATATTCATTACATCTTTTGGTTCCCCATCGTTTCAGTCGGTTTGACTGAAAATCAATAGGTGCCGTCCTTAGAGCGTTCTGGATAGACATAAAATTATGTTATCCTGTTATAAACTTTGTGCTATGAGCACAAATAGATTTTGATGTGAAACCGTATATTCTTGTGTTACAAAATACGGTCAGATTTCAATCGATAATAACTACGAAACTAATAATGCGATAACAACGGTTGAGGTCAAAATGGATAGAGCATGTCTGTACGTGTTTGTTTTGACTCTGACGTTATCAGGCTAGTGTGGGCGCCGGTGGATGATTGTTGCGAATTAGCGTTGTGTAAAATTAGAAATTAGTGCAGCGTGATAACGTTTAGATAGGACGTTGATTCGGGTGTCATTGTAAAGAGCTCTAGGAGCACTACTAGGACTCGAAGTGAAACAATAAAAATATTCGCCGAAATATATGTAAAAATCGGTATTAAATTGAAAATTGCAAAAACAATTAAAGAAGTCGTCTCATATGAATCGTAAATATGCGCGGAATTATAGAAAACGCAAATCAGAGGAAAGCTCGCATCAAAAGGAATTTAAAAAATCTAAAAAGTCTAGTGCCGAGCAAATGCAAGAGCTACGGCAGCATCGAAAAGAAAATGAAAAATGATTTTATCCCGACGTTTTCACGGAGAATCTACGGCGTGGACCTTGACTATGCCTCAATGTTTTTTTTTTTTTTTCATTTTTGGAATCAGGGGGTCGGATAAACGATGAAACTCAACATCAATTTTCTAACCAATTACATAACTTTCCTTAGCTGGGGAAAACGAAAAATTCAATCGCGCTAATTAACAGGTGTTCTCATTTTTTTTTTAGAGCGGTTACTATGGGGTCCGGTAAATCGGGGTGCGAATAATCGAGGGTCTCCTGTACTTGAAATGATGATAATCTGTTCTGTATAAGGAAGTAATAATGAGTACTATATTGTGGTCAGTTTGGGAAACAGTGCATTGCGAAGTAATTAATCCTGAATCTGACTATCGGAATAATTAGGTGGTAAGCAAGCTGCTTTGAGAGTCGGTGCATCTGTGACCCCAATTATGCAGTTCAGTAATAATATTTATGGAGAACATGGCAGCCAGCAGTTTATGTTGCCATCCATGAGATGGGATGCAAGTCGAGATTTATGGTGGGAGTTCCTGGACACTGAAGCTGCCGGTATAGTGTTACGACGAAGAATCATTTGCATGAAGCCCAAGCTTGTTTGTCAAAAATGATTGATGTGTCGTCTGTTGGAGTGTTCAAAGGAAAGAGAATGAATCACTGCCGTTATACTTCCCCAGCGCGAATTAACAACTAAATATTCACTCTTCCTCTGAAATAAATGTATCAATTAACTTGAAAATCAATAGGAACATTTAAATTCTCATAATACATTTTGTGTCAATACATTTGGTTTTTGAGTTGAGTCATCTTCCCTTAGGATGCTTTTAACACAAAAACTGTGATAATTGACAATGTAACGTATAAATTGAGACAACATTTTTATATGTACATTCAAAACTTCAAAGGACGACATGTATTTATTTTCTGCAAAATCGGTCGAAGGAAAAGGGGTGATCAAAGAACGATAATGAGCCCAGAACAAAATAATAAATTATGTCATGGCTTTTTCTCCAAAGCCAGTCAACCGTTTGGGCTAATGTTCAATATTTTATAGGGTTTTTGAGTCGAGCCCTTTCCTTTGATCCCCCTTCCCTTCTGCCGATTTTGCGGAAAATTAATATATGTCGCCCTTAGAGAGCATTGAATTTACATATGAAATTGGGTGTCAGTACATTCATTACAACGGCAGATATTAAAAATGTTGTTACCTTCACCCCTTCCCTTCGGTCGATTTGGTTCAATAGGTTCTGGATACACATATAAAATTTCGTATCGATATATTCATTCTATCGAGAGTTATCATGTTCACAGACACACACAAAGACAGAATTATACTTCTACAACTCAAGGGGAAGTTATGTAATCGAACGAAAATTCGATGCGGAGTTTTCAACGGAATTTCATTTTCTACGTCCTCCAGCTTCCAAAAGTTAAAAAAAAAAAATTGTCTTTCCCGATATAATGAATGTATCGACATGAAATTTTATATGTGTAAACTGAACCCAGTAAGGAAAACAACTATCGATTTTCAGCGAAATCGGCAGAAGGGAAGGTGGCTTAACTCAAAAGCTTTAATAACTACCCTTTTAATGGATGTATTGACTCAAAACTTCCCACTTGATTTTTTCCGGCATTTTTTTACTTCTTCTGGTAACTATATAGCACTTATTGATTTTCAGCCAAATTGACCAAAGGGAAAGAGGGTATTAGGATGGATACTTAACTCAAAAACTCTAATAACTGCAGTTGTAGTGAATGTATGACACAAAATTTTGTAAGCTTTACACCTCATCTAATATTTTCTCCTCAACAAATTTTTCGGAGGGAGTTTTCTTTGAAGGAAATTTCGCAGGGCCCCTAAAACTCTAGATTTGCCATCATGATGTACAATTATTTAGAAGGGTATCCATGTTAACAATTGTCAATCCGATTAAGGGTTTGTTTTGCAAATAGTAATTTAAATTTTTTCTATAGGGTCGTCGAAAGGTTTCGTTTTCTCTAAAACGGAAACTATGTTTCAGGAATACAATTTTTCATTTTTTAGTTGGAAGGTGAAAAAAAAAAAGTGTTGACACTGTAATTTATTGGTGGAGGTGGCAGCCGTGCTTCCCCCACCCTTCCTACGCCATTGACACATAACTCTCTCTGAAATTTTTATAAACTTTTTACCTCACCTGCTCCACTTTGTGTACCTAGGAAGTTAAGCCATCAGGCGAAAATTCGATAATGATTTTTTCGCTGTCAAAAGTTTCAATGTAAGGCAACCATTGGTTTTAACCCAAACGGTCGATCAATTGGTTGGTGGGAGAGCGGAAACTTTCTGGGGAAGTACATTGCCGTTGAATCATCGACGATCTTATACTTCCCCAGCTTTACAAAGTTACGCAATCGGTCATAAATTTGAAGTTGAGCTTTACAATGAAAAAAGGGTGTGTGTCTCGTGTTCACAACTCGATAGAATGAATGCGTCGACACGAAATTTTAAACTTGTAAACCAAAACCCCATGAGAACGACATCTATTAATTTTTAGTCAAACTGACCAAAGAGAAAGAGTGAATTAGAGGAGATACAACAGAAAAACCATAATAACTGCCATTGCAATGAACGAATTGACATCAGATTTCATATGTAAATTTAAAACGCCATAAGGATGATACTCACCAATTTTTAGTGGGGTTTCACACCAAAGCCGGGCCGGGCCGAGCCGAGCCGGGCGGAAAACGCTTGAGCGCTAGATACGCAGGGCTTAGATGGGAGTATTCAAACCAAGGCCGGGTCGCGCCGGGCGATGCCGGGCGAGGCCGAGCGGTTTTGAGCAGTACTACCTCCCGCCAATTCGAGCGTTTTCTGCCAAGCCGTTTTTTCCCGTCATTCAGTCTAGTTCGGTGTTTCAGCCCAGTGAGTTACATCATATTGCGCAATATATTGTTTTTTTATTGTTTGAAGTGGTTTTTGTTTTTTAAATGTCTTAATATTATAATGAGTGATCTTTATGTATAGTGTGACTCCAGTATCGCCTTCTTTCTCCCTCACATTCATCATCAAGTGATGAACTATCCAATAACATCATCATCATCAAAGTTGATGACATCATTTTGCACCACGTTTCAACTGAGACTGAATAGGAAAGAAGCACCTCTCACTACAAGGCTAGAAATCCTACTGAGAGCGAATCGGCTTCGGTGCGAACGCAGGCAGATTCCGCTCGGCTCGGCTTCACATGGCTTCGCCCGGCCCGGATCGGCTCGGCTTTGGTGTGTAAGAAGCCTTAGGAGAATCGGCAGAAGAGAAAGGGGATCAGAGGAGTGATTGCCTCAAAAAACACAATAATTGCCGATGTATCGACATGAAATTTCTTATTTAAATCCAAAACCCCATGAGGACGTCACTTGTCAATTTCTCGCAAAATCGGCAGATATGAAGGGGAAATCAGAGCTAGACTCAGATTTTGTGCTAAGCCTCACACCCAATCCCTCTTTTCCCTTTTGGCGAATTTGGCTGAAAATCAACAGGTGTCGTCCTTCAAAAGTTCTGAATATACGTTCAAAATTTCGTGTCGATATATTTATTCTACCAGGAGTTATCGTGTTCACAGGAACACACAGACAGACAACAATTTTTTTTTTCATTTTGGGAATCAGGAGTTCGGAAAACATGAAATTCCGTTGACAACTCGAATTGTTGAGTGAATATAAGAAATCATTTGGTAGTGGGCTCAACCCCCCAAGGGGGCGTTCAAGTATTACGTAACGCAATTTTTGAAGATTTTTGACCCTCCCTCCCCCCCATGTAACGCACATAACGAAAACAAAATAAAAATGGCGTACAATACAATCGAGGGATTCCCCGTAAAACATAAACGAAAAGGATTGCTAACTTGGGAGATTTTAATTCCCTAGTTTCCCCCCTCCCGCCCCTGTAACGCATCGTAACGTTTTACAAGACCCCCCCCTCCCCCCCAAATTGCGTTACCTAATACTTGAACGCCCCCCAAGGTGTAGGTGAAGTTATATGATGAATTTAAAATCAGGAGAAAAAGAATAGTGAAAATTGGTTTCTTTCATGTAATCGCAACCATAACGGGACAATATGGTGTCGCATTACATTTACCCCCTCCCTGTATTTAAGAAAGTAAATATATTTTCACCCCAGTAAATTTAATATGTCCTTGTTTCGAGAGAGATATATAATTGTCTCCCAACACAATGGTCACTATAGTCACCTCCCATGATTATATTTTCAAGAAAAACACATAACAGAATATAGATATATTTATTGACTTAGCTGAAATAATTTATAACAATACCCGTTTTATTTTGCTTTTTTCTTCAGTAAAGCTTCTTTGAAACATTAATAAATCTTAATATTTTACATATAATATCAGTTTATAATATAATTTACATATTTTTAATATTATTTATATATTCTAATGTACTAAATATAATAAATATACATTTTACACTATATACATTTTGAGTATAAATGAGGCCTCATTATTTACAATTTAAAAAAATCATACAATTATGATAGAATTTCTTAAAAGATTACACACATATATATATTATATGTATATATTTTTAATTGGTTTTCGAATACTTGCCATTTTATTAGTTACCATACTGCCATTATTATTACCTTTACAATTTCATTACATGCATTTACGATGCATCACAAGTGAAACTTTTTGTGTTTGATAGCAGTATGTATAGGTTTTTTGTTTTTTCATAATTGAAAGGTGTATATAGAATTGGAAAAATGTATAATCGGATTAGAAAATTAATTTATATAATTTAAGAAAGCAATTTTATATTATCAAATTATGTTTTATGTATTATATTTACATATTTTCGTTATTATAACTTTTTACGTCATTTCGTTCATTATTAGTTACAGCGTTTATAGTAGAATTGTCTAAAAAATAAACAATAGCTATAGTTAATATTGAGGACGCCGGTAGCTCTGACGTTTGTAAATTTTTTATCTGGGAGGTACAAAAAAATGGATGGGACATTAAGCGATGGTCCCGAGCCTGTGCGAAGTCAGGTGCTCGTTAAATATCCTAATTTCAGGTAACTAAACCTGGGTAGGCAAAATTTAGGACTTTCACAATAGAGTCAGGCAAGACATATCCCACTTCAGTTCGCAGCCAACATAACAATGTGCATTTATTGTGTCAACTTTAAATATTTTGTTTGTTAATTACTATAAATTTCAACGTTTGTTATATGTAAAATCCGAGGAGTTAATTACATAATTAACAATTTGAAAAAAATTCAATTGACATTTAATTTCAAGTCTCTTGTATATGGTGTTCATTTTGTTCAATTTATGTATTTAGTCAGATAGGTATATATGTTTATCAAATATTAGGATATCACAAAATACATTTTGTAAAATTAAATTATGAACATTTTCTTAAAATATAATTTTAATAAACTATTTACGTTTTTTCTTCTTGATATTATTTTTAAAAAAAATTATGGTTATTTCTAGAAATGAAATAATCAGCGATAATTATAAATAAATTGACAGCTGTGTCGTTTTCCCATTTAGAAACTTAATTCACCACTATCTCAACATACCATTCTTACACGAGGTCACACAATAGTTATACACAAATTCGCACAAAAAGTTCATACTTTTGAAGAACATACTATTGGAAGCAATGTCTGACCGATCCCTGCCGGGCAACACTCCTCGACGACTAAATCGCGGTTGGCCTTCTAACTAAGAAGGCGGTGGTGCTGACCAGCCGCTTCATCAAGTGGCCCTACTATTTTTAAAATACTGATCTTGTATTCTCACAGTTGAAATTAGTCAATTAAATTGTAAAAAAAGAAGTCCATGGCCCCGGGAGTAATAAATATATAAAAATAAATAAAACTTACTCCCGGGCGGGATTCGAACCCGCAAACCATGGTGAGACCATGCGACCAAAGCTCTACGCTCTAGCCCGCCCGGCCACCATGACTCCCATATCAGTGTTGAAATTAGTGGCCTAGTGTCTTACATTAGAAATATATTTCTTGGTTGGTAGGCGGATTCATTTGGAAATATATTTAAGACGTAGAGGGCGCCGGTAGCTCAGTGGTATGCGTGCTTGTCTTTTGAGCTCAAGATCGTGGGTTCGAAAACCGACCGAGGCCCTTAGTTTATTTTATCTCGGAAGTAAAATAAACTTAAGCACGCCGCCCTTCGGATGGGTTGTTAAGCGATGGTCCCGAGCCTGTACGATGTCAGGTACTCGTTAAAGACCCCTACCCTAGTTGAATAAACATTTAGGGTAGACAACATTTAGGACTCCCACAATAGAGTCGGGCTCATGTCCACCAGAGTGACCAAAGAGCGCTCAGGTAGTAGGCGATATGACCTCGTAGTTAAAGCCAACCTAAAGTAACCTATTTATGACGTATTTTTTCAATCGAAGGCAAATTCAAATTTCAAAGAAGTTAATTTTGCAGTTGGCCTTCAATTTAGACACTTTTCCCAATCTTATCTCAAAAAGGGCTACTTGCAGTTTTTTATTCCATTATTGTTAAATATTTGAATGATTTTTATATGTATAGTCAAACCGGTCTTAAAAACTGGCAAGAACGCGTTGACATACTGGTCAGTCATTTTATTATCCGTCCCAAAAACACTGGTTTCTTAAAACTCTCAACAGTAGAGATGTTGGCATATCACATTATTCATTATTTGAAATTTAAACATTTTTTTCTAAAATGAAATCTGGGTGAAATCTTAACTGTTTCGTTTTACCAAAAAGAAATTCTAAAATCATGGCCTGACAACACTGGTTTTTCACATATTTGTAGTATTCCTTGCTCTTCCTTCATTCAAAAAAATAAATGTTCACTATAAAAATAAATAGTATTGAATAAATAAGTTAATATTGTATAAATAAATAATTTAAAAATAAATGTGTAAATAAACAATCAGATAGATGGAATGATAAATAAAGGTATGTGTATTCATTTTCTACCTCAAAGTATAATATGATCCAGTTTCAACGTCATGAATATAGTTTTATACTGGCTAGAATACATTCTAGTTTTGTGTATTATATTATTTTTCACATTTCGCATGATTAAAAAAAAATAAATAAATAAATTAACAAAATCTAAGTAAATTATTCAACAAAAACCAGCAGTTTATTATAAATACATCATTGTAACTGATAAATACTAAATTATTACATAATAAAAAAATTGTAAAAAAAAAAAAACAAGTTTTGTATAAATGAATTAACTAGGAAATGAATCAATTTTTCACATTTCACAAATTCAGCTTTAAAATACATTTAAAGAATAATAGGTATTATTGCCAGAGTTGAGAGTTTACAATTACTTTAAGCCAAACAATAATTTAAAGATGTATGATGTAGTGAGATGTGATTGTATGACAAAAATGTAGTTTGACCTTCACATATTTTATTATTTTATGCTAGCCGACTTTCGAGGCATCATCAGACATACAACAAAAACTCATTATTTAATAAAAAAGAAAGTAATACAGTTATAAAATTCTAGTTTCTAAAAAACGTACATAAAATAATGTATATATGTGTTAAATAAATATAATAAATAAAATCAATAAAAAATTAAATTGATAGAAAAAGCTTAAAAATAAACATACATGGTAAAACATACTTTAAAATTTAAAAGTAAGAGAATAAGTAGGTTAAAAATCTCTAATAATGAAGTATATAAAACTATTAAAAAATTAAACACTTTACAATTTCATGGATGGGGCATAAGTCATTCCTGTTCTCCAACCTAGTAACAACAGGGAGAACGGAGTGGGTGAGGTTGGATAATTCATCCCCTCTCTGGAAATATGGAGGCGGGACTCTCCTTACTTCCTTTCCAATTTAATCTCTATACTTTCTAAACTAAACATTCATTTGAACTGCTTTCATTTATCTTCAATGAGGTCACCGATAGCTCAGAGGTAGCATGGTTGCCTATTGAGCTCAAGATGTAAATAATAGGTATTGTATTTGGTTTGGTAGAATTTCTTTTTGGATCATTTCAAGATGTAAATAATAGGTAGGATTGAAACCCGGTCGAGGCCCTTAGATTCTTTTATCTGGGAGGTAAAAAAAAAAAATGAACATGCCGTCCTTCGGATGGGACGTTAAGCTACTACCCAAGTGTGGGTAGACAATATTAAGGACTCCCACCGTGTAGTTAAAAACGCCCCCTACTCGTAGGCAATATGACTTCGTAGTTAAAGCCCGGGCATGAGACAAAAACCAATAATATAAATCACCTATCTTCAATATTTCTCTAGTTATAAGAAAAATTCTGAAAAAAATTGGAATTTTTTAAAAAATCAATAAAAAAAAATAAAAAAAAATCACCAAAAAAAATTTGTTCAAAATATCTGCAAAATTCGCTGAATGGCAGGGTTTTCTGAAAATTTCCCAAAAAGTTATAATTTTCTTTTTAAAATAATGTTTTTATAAGTTGATAATTTTTAGTGTAAATGACGTGGAAGTGAATTCATTTGTGAATAAAATGACGTTGGTCTCGTCTTGATACGATCAGTAGAACAGCCTGGGCAGACTTTTGTCTCGAAAAAGTCAGTTTTTGACCACCAGGAATTCAACCTTTCCCATTGTTCTATCTTCTGCAAACGATGCCGATGATGCTATTAAATATAGGTGAACGAGATGTCATTCTCTTCAAGGTAGCTTTCTACAAAATGCTTCCAGGGATATTTGTTTTAATCTTTTTTCCTCAGATTTTTCAAAATTTGACTACCTAAAAAATAATTTCAGTATAGTGACTTGTCGCACTTCATCTGTGTAGCCAGGAAATGTATTCTATGATAATAAGACTTTTCTGACTGTCTTCTCCCGTTTGCCTTAATATTTATAGCTGTTCAATTGATAGATATAGGTAGAGAATAGCAATACACGAAGGAATATAAAAAAAAAAATTGCTAAGTCAAGAAGGTCTACTCTGAAGACAGAAGGGGGAGGGTTCTGTCAAATGTAACTCACGTAGGGCAGAGAAAACAATGGCCAAGGATTGAGGTGCTTCCTGGAATAGTAAGTTGATCAGGGACCTCCTTCAGCCATAGTCAATACTAATCGGAAACTCTTATAGGCCTCGGCGTTTTTGAAAATTCTATCTCCACCATTAATAACTAAACAAATTGTTTTTGACGTGAAAAGTTCTGTAAATTCGGTTTGGTGGCCAACATTTTCTATGCAACGATTTCGCGAAGAATTTGATTTCGCTATATCTCAGCCAATAAAGACCGATAGGAACGAACCGGCTAAATCTAGATGTCCTGGCCCGAAGTATAGGAAAACAGTGTATTTTTACCCCTCTAACGGACGCGGACAACCAATTTTTTGACATCAAGAGATATATGGATACATTATATTGTATGACACCTATTATTTTTTCAAATGTCAATTCAAAGCCCCATAATTTTCTGCGAAATCGGTCGAAGATAAGAGGGAATCGACACAAATATCATAATAACTGCCGAAATAATGAATGTACCGTCACAAAATTTAGTGAGAGGATTCGGAAACCTCTATTGAGTTTTACCACAACGATCGATTAACTTTGGAGAGAGAAAGAAAACGTAATTGATTAATTCGTTGTGGGAAAGTATATAGCAGGTGATTCAGTACTTTTATTTATGGAATTGATGTGACAACCTTATGAAGTTCTGAATATAGTGTTCAGACTAGACTGTTCAGTACCGTACACAGGAGAGCATGTTCGAGGGGTGATCAAAAAGATCCAGGACTTTTTGGATTGCGCGCCAACAGAGGAGCAACGCGTTTGTGTCAAGTTTAAAGTGAAGTTGGGTAGAACTTTTACAGAAACTTTTCAGATGTTGCAGGAGGCTTTTGGGGATGAATGTTTGAGTCGATCACGGTGTCATGAGTGGAACAGTAAGTTCAAAGATGAAAAGACGTATGATGAAAATCTATTGTCAGCTTCTTTTCGTTGTACGATCCCAATGAAAGTGTAAACTGATTTCTAAAGAAGATTACAACTTCAGAAAGTCAGATAAATCAAACACAACAAATTGTGTAATAATTTTCATTTTTGTTTCAAATTGACATTGACAAATGATATAAGTTTTCACAAAATCTGAAAATATTTCACCAAACGATAAAGCACTCAAAACTAAGTGCACAAACTGTTCTAAGGGTATTGTTTTCAGGATTATATTGGTTTTGTCCTCGCCTCAAGAGACGACCATACAAAACTATAATCCCCAACCCGAAGAGAATGAAAACCCTTTTCAGAGGACCCTAAAATAAAACAAAGCTCTGTCTCGGCTCAGTATTATCGGATTATCTCTGAATCGGCAACACCCCTTCCTTCCTTTTTTTAGTAAGTAAAAAAAAAAGTACTTAAGTGCTTGACAAATTATCAAAATTATTTTTTTGTACATTTAAGAAAAATATTGTTCTATACTTTAAAGATGGCGTCAGATGGTTCTAGAATGAATAAGAAGTTGAAATTAAAGGGCGCCGGAAGCTCAGAGGTAGAGTACTTGTCTACTGAGCTCAAGATCGCGGGTTCGAGACCCGGCTGAGTCCATTGGAGAGGTGAAACAACCTTGAAAACGCAGTTCTTCGGATGGGAACTTAAGTCCCGAGCCTGTACGATGTCAGTTATTCATTAAAGACAAAGTGCATAACCCTGGGTTGGCAAAATTTAGGATTTTAGTAGAGTCAGGCTCCTGACGACCGCAGCTGTAAAAGAGCGCTCTGGCAGTAGGAGTTGTGACCTTGTAGGGCCAAGAAACGGACTCTACTTCCCTGGACTTTTGCCCCGGTTTTCCGATCAAAAGTTGTACCTATACTGAGTTGTGAGGGGATCAAGTTACTGATTCCACCAGTAGTGGAATTTGTATAAGCAGTCTTACATGTACTAACATCATTTGAAATAAATTCATGGCTGGTCAAGGAATGTGCAGCCCAAAGGGCACGTGAGAATGAAATCCAATTCCTCTGGGTCTCAGGACAAATGGAAGTGCAAGGAAATGAACGAGCCGACAAACTGACAGAGGGAGGGTAGGAGAAGAGTGGGACGAAGAAGATGGCTGGAGACCGTGAACGGAGAGACGGAAGACGGTTTGAAGCGGTGGGCTGGTGGAGACTGGCCCAGGACATATCCTGGAGGAGGCCGAGGCTCTTGATGGGCTGTAGTGCAAAACAGTCCTGAAGGAATAGGAGGGAATGTCGACAGTCAAAAAGAGTTGATTAAAGGATAACAAAATAAGCGGATAACAACTCTTCTTGATCAACCCGAGAGGACATTGAGAAAAGTGAACTATTGTTTCAAATAAGTTCGGAACAAAGGAGTGAAAACCGGTCCTAGAAGAGACACGACAGTATGGAGAAACCAAGGAGGGGGACTGAGCCACCAATAGGCACCCAGGAGATTTCCGGAGGGCGGGAAAGTTCCTGTGAGCGGACCCCAATATGGATCAATATTCTTCGATTTTTTCCACCTGAGGGGTAGGAACAAGCCCCACTCCGTCAGTTGCCGCCAGGGAGAGAGGATCGGACATGTTCATCAGATATCTCCAGAGACAAAGGAGTAAAAGACAGATCCCCCTGCGATCGATGTAAACAAGACACACTACTTTGTGTGTCGCCCGGAATATGGCCGTACGAAATTCTACATTTTTGACAAGAGAATTTGAAAAAGTTGGACCTGCCAAGGAAACTGGGAATAAGACTTTTCTGAGAAGCCTAGCGCTTGTAAGGAAGAGACAAGAGCATTGGATGCTCAGGTAAACCATCCCAATGTATTTATGCATATATTTTCTAAACCTACCCTAAAATATTCACAGCCAGACTGACTTTTGAGTTGAAAATAATTCCAAATAACTTAATACTTATTTTTGTATTTGTGACACAGTCTGCGAAATCATAATCAAAATTTGGAAATAATATCATTAAAAAACTGTTGAGATACTGTGTCAACCTCCTTGTTGAAGACAGGTCGGTGCTTGCTTACTGAGCACAAGATCATGGAATCGACACCCGGCCGTTAAGTTTAGTAGGTTGTCATATTTACGAGTATTCAATCCTCAGGTTACCTAAGAATAGTCCTATCTTAACAAAGCATTTACAAATATTTGAGTTGTCAATAATATAATAATATATTTATGAGTATACTTTTTCTTTTATCTGGGAGGTGAAAAAAAAAACCTTGAGCACGCCGTCCCTCGGATAGAACGTTAAGCGATGGTCCCGAGCCTGTACGATGTCAAGTACTCGTTATAGACCCCTATCCTAGGTGACTAAAAATTTAAGATAGGAATATCTAGGACTCCCCAAAGTCGGGCAGATTGACGAAAAAGCGCTCTGGTGGTAGGTGATAAGACTTTGTAGTTAAAGCCCGGGCCACAATAACTTCTTCCTTCCTCAAGACAGGGTGTCATAAAAAAAAAAAAATTTTTGCCCGAACTGAGACGAGTAGAGAGCTTCAGGGAGAAACATATTTTGCCTAAAGATGTAGTCAAAAATCGGCTAAGTTCGAAAACAAAGGTTAAAAAATTTTTTTTTGTTCTTTTGAAAAACTTATTTTTCTAATTCAAGATATGGTTTCGCTTACTGTGTCACATAATTAATATTATTATTTATTTTCTTATAATAACTGGTTTTTAATAATAAAAGATTATAATTCAAAATTAATTATTACTTAACACGTCCACTGCCGGTATTTCAATAGTTTAACCAAAACGTATCCCTGTGAGATACAAGGTAATATAATCTACTCTTGTCTTCAATTTCAAATTCAAAATGGACCCCAATTTAACTATATTTTACTATAGAAAATTCTAGTAGGTGAAATGAACTGTAGCGCAGCGAACATGTTACAGACAAACGACATCAACTAATATGCCAATTAGTACTGATACTTGACTGTAGTATCAAGGTTATATATATATATATATATATATATGACAATTATGTAAAGACTAAATGTCACAACTAGGTAGCGACTAAATGTCACAACTAGGTAGCGACTAAATGTCACAACTAGGTAGCGACTAAATGTCACAACTAGGTAGCGACTAAATGTCACAACTAGGTAGCGACTAAATGTCACAACTAGGTAGCGACTAAATGTCACAACTAGGTAGCGATTAAATGTCACAACTAGGTAGAGACTAACTGTCACAACTAGGTAGCGACTAACTGTCACAAATAGGTAGCGACTAACTGTCACAACTAGGTAGCGATTAAATGTCACAACTAGGTAGCGACTAAATGTCACAACTTATTCTGAAGTAAAATAAATCTTAGGAAAAGAAAAATATAGTCTTTTTCCACACAAGAAATATATTTAGTGTGAGCACTTTCTGTTGTTAAACCATCTATGAAATTAAATTTCATATGTAAATTCAAAACCCGGTAAGGACGACACTTATTACGTTTTCACGTAATCAGCCGAAGGGAAGAAGAGAAGAAAGAAGGGCGGCTCAACTCAAAACCCTAATAACTGCCAACGTTGTTTCAAAAGTCCCCGCGTAAGTCAACTTATTTCTCTCACGAACTAGTGATATACGTTTAATGTACAAACTCATGATATATTAAATAGTGAAATATATATGCAATAGAAATATATTGTGCAATGTTACGTATGGAAAACGGTATGCGAGGAGTCGTGCGGAGAAAAAAAAAAAAAATAATTTATTTTTTATTAGTTGTCGCCGGATTTGAATATTTGTTGCCGTAGTAGTTCGGCGCCATTGTAACCACTTGTTACGTATTCAAGAATCTAGGTTCCTTCGAACGACATCGCCAGAGTTAGAAATTGTTAAATGTGAGAGCGAGAGCAGCCAATCGCTGCCTAAGATATCGATTCTGTCACTAATGAAGAATATTGTGAATATATTTGATTTATTTTTCTTATTTTGTATAATATTTGTTATTTATTTTCTAATACCTACTCTATAAATATATTATAAATATCACGAATCGCAAACCTCATACTTACAACTTCTAAGTTGAGGAACGCGGACATATTGTGGAAACTTGTAATAAATGAATAAAACAAACTTATTTTTTGAAATATTGTCTATTCCACTAAAGATATATGTATATACAACTACCGGTTTCGGCTTTATACCATCGTCAGGTCTAGTTATGAACTAAGTCAGTTTGCAGAGAGCGACCCTTCTAATACATCTCGGGTGAAAGGGTGCCATTAAAACTTGGGAGTCCCCCGGCTGTACCGTTAGCTAACTCATGAAATATTTCTTAACAAAACCTAGTTCTAAATTTACATAATACAATATTACTAGACTAATCGTGGCAAAACAACAAATAAATAAGTGAATAAAACAAACTTATTTTTTGAAATATTGTCTATTCCACTAAAGATATATAATATATATGTATATTATACATATAACTACCGGTTTCGGCTTTATACCATCGTCAGGTCTAGTTATGAACTAAGTCAGTTTGCAGAGAGCGACCCTTCAAATACATCTCAGGTCAAAGGGTGCTATTAAAACTTGGGAGTCCCCCGGCTGTACCGTTAGCTAACTCATGAAATATTTCTTAACAAAACCTAGTTCTAAATTTACATAAAACAATATCACTAGACTAATACGGGGAAAATAACAAATAAATAAGAACAAATACAAGTAAATAATAAAAAATAGAAATAAAATTAATAATAATATTAAGATTTAGATAACTTGAAACATATATGTGGAACCAAATATTAATAACAGATAATACAAACATATATGTGGAAACAGAACTGGATCAGGGTGTTAACAAAGGGGAATAGTTGAAATAAATTTGGTCATTCATGCAAATGTTCCTTTTGGTAGCTTTATTTATTTCTAATTGCTCTAAGCTATTAAGTAGCCTGCTTTTTGAGCAATAATGGAGATATTTGATGCCTGTAGATGGGTCGAAAGTGTGGCTATTGTCAATTATGTGGGTTGCGAATGTAGAACGGTTTCCTCGGTTCTTTATTTCGGCCGTGTGTTCTTTAATTCTTTCCCTAAAACGACGTCCTGTCTGTCCAATGTATAATTGACTGCACGTCGCACACTCTAAACTATAAACTCCGCTTTTATTTTCAATATCTGTTTTGTCCCTACCTCTCTCTAGGCACTGGCTTATGGGATTGATAGTTTTAAACCCGACATTGAAACCTTCTTTTTTCAACTCTTTACCTATTTTTTCAGAAATTTTTCTGTGGTAAGTTAAGCTGACCCATTAATTATAAACTTTATTTTGTGTTTCTAATTTGGTCAGTTTGTTCCTAAAATTATGATTTTTGACCTTATTTTCAATTTTATTTATTGTTTTTTGTGGGTAGCTATTGCTTTTGGCTATTTCCTTAATAATCTTAAGTTCTTTATCTTTCGATTGTTGTGTCATTGGAATTGAGTAGGCTCTGTGGAACAACGAATAAAAGGCCGCGTATTTGAAACTGGAAGGACAGTTAGAAAATGGGTGTATTACCGTGTCTGTTGTAGTCGGTTTTCTGTGAATGCTAAATTCGAATTTCTTGTAATTAATTTTGATCTCCAAGTCCAGAAAATTTATGGTTTGACCTCCTATTTCCAACGTGAATTTTATTGTGTTGTGGACTTTGTTGACATAGTCAAAAAATAAGTTAATTTGTCTTTCTGTTCCGTTAAAAAGTATCAAAATACATCATACTTAATAGCAAAATTTAATCGATCTTTCACATAAAAAAAAAATTGTTTAAACTTTAAAATAATTATTACAAAAAAAATATATATATAAAATTTAATCGATTTTGATTAATTCTTTTTTTTTTGTATTTTATTTATAAAGATACAACTGTTGCTGGGGTGCAACAATTAGCATCAATGATGCACATGTAGATATGGTGGCGTGTGAGAGAAAGAACACCCAGTGGTAGGACCTCGGCACGAAAATTTCTCTTAATTTCTCTTTATGGGACATAAAATAAAAAAATAATAAAAATAAAAAAATAAAATAAAAAGGAATTTTGATGGATGGGTAATAAGAGAGATAATATAAGTAAAGGAAAATAATTTTGAAAAAATTTAATAACGAATATGATTTAAGGTGGCAGTTCCTTTTCTTCAACTTTCGTGGGGAGTTATGTGGTAAGTGTTGTGAAGAAAGTGTACGTATTTCTGGGTTTGTATTTGTGTAAAATTTGCTAAAAAACAGTAGGTAAGTAATTTGTATTGTTCCTGTGTGGAACTTGTTATAGAATCGTTATAAAGTGTTCTGTTGTTTATGTACTTATGGTGCTTGTCAGTTGAAATAAAAAAATATAAAAAAAAATAGATACCTATATAATTTATTTCAAATTATTAATAAATAAAAAAATAAATAAAATATATATAATAAGAGTTCAGATTGGAAATTCAACAACACACTTATTTTCACTATCTTAGATATAAGATGTTATATAATTGGTCACTAATTCGATACTGATTTCAACGGATTTTCATGTTTTACGACCTCCTGATTCCAAAAATGATAAAAAAATGTCTGTCTGTGAGCACGATGATTACAATAATGTATACTTACAATGCTCATTGTAAACCCCTTTTCCGGCAGTTGGACATAATTGCGGTTCCATGACAGTACATCATGACTTGTCTTACCAGTCTGGACAGAAGAAAAGAACCACTACCAACTCATGAATATGGTCTTAGGGACGGCAACTATATCAAGATTCACCGACTCATTAGGACTCAGCCAAGTTATATAGTTATGCCATTAAAAATATATAATCATTTACCTAAAGAGATCAGAAGACTGAACAAAAAGGAACTTTTAAGCAGTGTCCTCACTATTAAAAAAAAACATTTATTTTATGACATTAGAGATTTTTAAATTATAATGTTATTTATGTATTATAGGTAGGTGATTTGTTGTTTAGTTTTATGTTCAATTATGACATTTCATATAACCTATATAGGTTGATTTGAATAAATCTAATCTAACGATAACTCTCGATAGAATGAGTGTATCAACAATAAATTTTATAAATGAAACCAAAACTACTGAGGATGACATTTATAGATTAGCAGTCAAAAAATATATGAATATTTATTTAATGGACTCAAATGTCTTACAAAATGTTGATTGGCCTTTCGTGAAGGGTGTTTTATTATCTAAATTTATTTACAAATTAAGTAAAATATACAATAATTTCTTTAACTATCACTATCCAGTTGTTTTTGGGGAACATCGGCGCAAGATAATCGAAATCCGGCCGAGACCTTTAGGTTTTTACCTGAGAGGTGATAACCTTGAGCATGCTGTCCTTTGGAGGGGACGTTAAGCGATGGTTTCGAGCCTGTACTATGTCAGGTACTCGTTAAAGACCACTAACTTAGGTGAATAAACCTGGTTAGGCAAAATTTAGGACTTCCATTGTAGAGTCGAGCTCATCTCCACCAAAGCGATGAAAGAACGCTCTGGAAGTAGGCAAAATGATTTTGTAGTTAAAGCCCGGGCATGAGTCAGAATAACTAACTATACAGAAATAATCAATTGTTTTTTTTTGTTTTTTTTATTCTGAAGTAAAATAAATTTTAGAAAAAGAAATATATGGTCCTTTCCCATACAAGATAAAATATATACAGAGCCGTGCAGACCCTATGGAGAAGGGGTGCGAGGCACACGGGCGGCCAAATTTAAGCCCATAATAGGGCTAGCGGCCGCCCTAATTGTCCTTTTCCTTACTTTAAATCTACCGTTGACAAAGCCAAATATCGACAAGAAAACAAAAAGAAACCGAAACCAAGGGGAAAAGCAAGATAAAGTCATTTGAAGGGAAATATGGGTAATCAAAAGACAGCCTGCTTTTGTAGAGAGACTGACGGTCCTTTCGTTATTATCCATCGAAAGTGATCTCTGGAATTATATAGACACAAAACGTGCTGTAGAAAATTTTGCTTTCTTCAAAGCCAGAAGAGCCATGCTTTGATTACAATTTACTTTTATTTAATAAATTACTATTTGTGATAAATGTTTCTAGTTTTATTTGACAAAAACGTTGACGTATGTTCCTCACAAACTATTTCATTAAACTAAAAGTAGAGTTCTTAGAAAAAATATATTATTACGTTTTTTCTTTTTTTATTTTTTTTATTTCACCAGATCAACAATTACATGTTCTACATGGTGGTTATAACATGGAAATAAGTCACTATAGTTTATGGGTGTTTTAACCCTTACGTTTTTTAATTATAACTATATCAAAATTTATTATATAAAGTAAATTTTATATGTACATATATGTAAATTTGATTACCTATCATTATTATGTACATAGGTAATAATTATGTTTAGCAGTTCATAATATAATATTTGAAAATAAAATATTGTTGTCGTTACAAATATTATTAATTTCCTTGCTCAAGTATTTATTTGGAAAATAAAAATCCTTATTCAAAATGTAAAGAGGAAAAACATAAAAAAAATTTGGATATTTTAATTGTGGAGGGGGGGCGGCGGTTTCGTTATTTTCACACGGGCGGTCAATACTCGTTGCACGGTCCTGTATGTATAAAATTATCTTGGAAGAGTCGCCTTCTGGCGGAGGAAAAAAGAAAGGTCTTTAATCCTGCGCCGGGGAGGACGCAGGCACGTCGCTGGTCGCCTCCGGCGCACCACCGTACTACATCCAGGCAGCGCCCCAAATTTAACCCGAGCTCTCTCGGCGCGCCAAGCGGCGCCGCCAAAACCACAGCAACAGACCTTTAAATAAATAAACTTATTAAGCTCGGCGAATGGGTGTCGTGGCCTCCACTAGAGGTCGACAACCACCCCCCCCCCCCCCCCCCCCAAATCAAAAATATATATACAAAAATTATTAAATCTAAAGAAATTGTAACTCATTAACTCATGAGATAGTCAAATTAAAGAAAAAAATGTTTCTATGGAGACGAAAATAATTCTACTCCGACAGAACCTTGTCACTTAGGTACTCTTCCAAGATAATTCTAAAATAATTATTTTTGTGGAGTTGGAAAAGTCCGGATTGACGTAGAGAAAAGTAATATAATGGCCCAAAAAATTTTACATAATGTTAGTTGCCCATTCCTGATTGGTTATCTAAACGTATTTACAAATTAACTAAAATATACTATAGTTCCTTCATATAGTCTATTATGTACATCATTAAAACTATTTAGAATATGCACGCATATGTCAAGTCGTAAAACTTAACATTAATATAACTATATATACCACAAGTAGTATATGAAATTCATTACGGGGGTTGTTAGTCGATTTCGGCAGCGACCAAAAATGGGACCTTTCTGACAAATTTTTACTTTCTTATACCTATATATTATACCTATTGTATAAGAAAGTATTGTAATCGTGCAAAAATCTGAGTTCGAGGTTTCAACGTGTATATGTATGTGATTGGAAAGTTGTGAGCTCTCTACCGCAAAAACGATTGTAGCTATGAACTTGAAATTTGGAATGAAGAAGTGACATGTGCTAACAAGATCTGAATAGATATTGACCGAAATCGAAAATTGAGAACACTTTATTCCGGGAAAGAAAATTGCTGTAAGTTCCGTGAACTCGATAATTCCCGCTAGAGGGACTGCCTGGACTAGGGGGTGGCTTGAAAAATTCTCACTATTGTAAATTTATCGACACGAAATTTTATATTTAAATTCATAATTCCATAAGGATAACTATTAATTTTCAGCAGAATCGGCCGAAGGGAAAGGTGTGATCAAGAGAGTGCCCGACTTAAAAACTCGAATAACTGCCGATATAATGAATGTATCGATATTTAATTCGTACTGGGGAAGTACATTGCAATTGTATTTTAATTGTATTAATTTTTTTTTTTTTCTTGTTTGCTGTATATGTACGGAGAATTGGCGCTGGTAGCTCAGTGGTATGCGCGCTTGTCTTCTGAGCTCAAGATCGTGGGTTCGAAACCCGACCGAGGACCTTAGTTTATTTTATCTGGGCGGTAAAAACAACTTAAGCACGCTGTCCTTCGGATGGGACGTTAAGCGATGGTCCCGAGCCTGTATGATGTCAGGTACTCGTTAAAGACCCCCTACCCTAGGTGAATAAAAATTTAGGGTAGGCAAAATTTAGGACTCCCACAGTGGAGTTGGGCTCATGTCCAACAGAGTGACGAAAGAGCGCTCTGGTAGTAGGCGATATGACCTCGTAGTTAAAGCCCGGGCATGAGTGAAAGGATTATATTAGTTCTGACTAATAAACTGTATAATACTCCATGATATACATATTACAAGGGCAATGAAGTAAATAAGGATTATAGACAAACATTTTTTTTTTGAAAATCTAACAGGAACTATTGGAAGTTAATATCTGGCTAGGTTAACCCATATTTAATTACTTTTAATATTGAAATTACATGGAATGTCAGTGAAATTGGGATTTTTTTTCTTTCCCAGTCATTCGTAGTATGAAAGTTATGCTATCGGGAGATTTGATGTTGAATTTTAATAACTGCCAAAGTAATGAATATATCGATACATAAATTTTAAATCTAAATCCGAAACCCCATAATTTTCAGCCGATTCGCTCAAAGGAAAGGAATTTAGGATAGGCAAAATTCAAGACTCACTTAGTAGAGTGGGGCTCATAGAGACCAGAGTGAAGAAAGAGCACTCTGGTAGTAGGCGATATGATCGGGCGTCACAATAACTAACTGACTTAAATATAATATATTATTGTTACATATTGTAAGTTAGTTATTATTACATACTATATTGATCCAAACCTCATAAGGACCATTTCAATTTATTTTCAGCAGACCAGGACAAATAGGGGAGATGAAGCGACTAGAGGATAAGGTTGAACTTAAAAACCTTAATAACTGGCGATGTAATGAATGTATCAACATAATATTTTATATATAAGTCCAGACTTAAATAAAGACGACTTGTCTTCAATTTCAGTGAAATCGGACAAAGAAAAGGGGAGAATGAGAGATGGGATATCATATCAACTCAAAAATCCTAATAACTGGCGATGTAATGAATGTATCAACATAAAATTTTATATATAAGTCCAGAATTAAATAAAGACGACTTGTCTTCAATTTCAGTGAAATCGGACAAAGAAAAGGGGAGAATGAGAGGAGGGATATCATATCAACTCAAAAATCCTAATAACTGGCGATGTAATGAATGTATCAACATAAAATTTTATATATAAGTCCAGAATTAAATAAAGACGACTTGTCTTCAATTTCAGTGAAATCGGACAAATAAAAGGGGAGAATGAGAGATGGGATATCATATCAACTCAAAAATCCTAATAACTGGCGATGTAATGAATGTATCAACATAAAATTTTATATATAAGTCCAGAATTAAATAAAGACGACTTGTCTTCAATTTCAGTGAAATCGGACAAATAAAAGGGGAGAATGAGAGATGGGATATCATATCAACTCAAAAATCCTAATAACTGGCGATGTAATGAATGTATCAACATAAAATTTTATATATAAGTCCAGAATTAAATAAAGACGACTTGTCTTCAATTTCAGTGAAATCGGACAAATAAAAGGGGAGAATGAGAGATGGGATATCATATCAACTCAAAAATCCTAATAACTAGCGATGTAATGAATGTATCAACATAAAATTTTATATATAAGTCCAGAATTAAATAAAGACGACTTGTCTTCAATTTCAGTGAAATCGGACAAATAAAAGGGGAGAATGAGAGATGGGATATCATATCAACTCAAAAATCCTAATAACTAGCGATGTAATGAATGTATCAACATAAAA
Organism: Aradus depressus; assembly: GCA_963662175.1. NCBI lineage: Eukaryota > Metazoa > Arthropoda > Insecta > Hemiptera > Aradidae > Aradus > Aradus depressus. The sequence goes on along the minus strand of OY759222.1, from coordinate 11,531,075 downwards.
TTTTATATATAAGTCCAGAATTAAATAAAGACGAATTGTCTTCAATTTCAGTGAAATCGGACAAATAAAAGGGGAGAATGAGAGATGGGATATCATATCAACTCAAAAATCCTAATAACTGGCGATGTAATGAATGTATCAACATAAAATTTTATATATAAGTCTAGAATTAAATAAAGACGAATTGTCTTCAATTTCAGTGAAATCGGATAAAGAAAAGGGGAAGGAGAATGAGAGAAGGGATATCAACTCAAAAATCCTAATAACTGTAGTTGTCAAGAAATTATCTTCATAGTCATGTTTGTTAAGAACTTCAAAAGACACTTGATTTTCAGCCAAATCGGTCCCGATTGAAGGGAGAGTGAAAACATATATTTGATCGATTCGCTCAAAGGAAATATGTACATAGCCGGAGATTCAATTGCGAGAGGCTGGTTACAACATTAGAGAAATATTCACAAATATATGAATTGTAAAAGTTCCTCTTTAGGGAGTAAAGTCTCTTCAATTCCGTCACATATTGCCAATGGTACATCTAACTAAATTTTATGGAAAACAGTGTCATTGAATTTCAATTTGGTTCCTATTGTCTCTCCTTCTCTCCCTAAATTGAATGGAATATGAAAACGGCGTTTCCCTCTGTTTTCGGAATAACAAGAGAAGAATATATATATATGAAAAATGGGTTCTGTGAATCAACATGGAACAGAGTGACCAGCAATATATGACATTTAAATTTCCTGGTATTTCCCTCATTTCTCCCTTATTACTCTCCTGCATCAAATGAATACAATGATCAATACTAATATATATAGAAAGTTTGTACATTATGTATTTGAGGTAATCTCAAAAACTACTTAACCTATTTGGATACATTTTCACAGTTGGAAACCTTATTTTTTCCCGGTGGACAAAGGTTATACATCAAAATGTGAAAGATCACATGTCAATAATGTTAGTTTAAGAATTTACCACAATTTTATAGAGACATTTTAATATTTATTTGTTATGATTACTTTTTTATTTATCAAATTTCCCAACCTTGTAAGATATATTACCATGTATAGTTTATCTCATTGTTATCAAATTTACTAATGGTTTTATTTACCAATTGTAAATATGGTCGAAAAAAACAAAAAAAAACATTTTAATTAATTTTGAAATTGGAAATTTTAATTTACCAGTTTTCCCAGGGAGGTAATCTGCCCTGTCTGCCACACTCCACCCATACGTACATCGTACATAAATGAAGCGTACATTTCCAAAACGTTCTGAATGCCATATATGGGTGAAATACGTTTTTAATCGGAAATGGATTGTAATTACGTCGGATAATAAAAAAAATTACATTTTTACTTTTTTTTATCCTAATGAAAATAATTATTTTTATATAACAATTTATATAAAAATATGAATCAATTTTCTTAAAAAAACAAATCGCTATTTATATTCATAGTTATGTCTTGCAAGTGAGCATTTGCAAGGTTTTGGTTTGCAACTCTGTTCGGATTTACAACTTTATAGCTTGCAACTCTATTCGGATTTACAACGTGTTGGCTTGCAACTCTGTTCGGTTTTCCTAAGTTCAGGCTTGCGATTCTCTTCGCAATTACAACGTTTTGGTTTGCAACTCTGTTCGGATTTACAACGTTATAGCTTGCATATCTGTTCGGATTTACAACGTGTTAGCTTGCTACTCTGTTCAGATTTACTACGTTTTGGTTTCCAACTTTGTTCGGATTTACAACGTTATAGCTTGCAACTCTCTTCGGATTTACAACATTATAGCTTGCAACTCTGTTCGGATTTACAACGTGTTGGCTTGCAACTCTGTTCGGTTTTCCTAAGTTCAGGCTTGCAATTCTCTTCGCAATTACAACGTTTTAGTTTGCAACTAATTCATGTTATCATGCAATTCTGGTGGAATATAGCTGGAGAAGTAAAAAAAATGAATCGTCCTCAAAGACCCCAAAAATCCGTTATTCTGGACCAAGACTTGCAAACTTTATAATCCGTAAATCCATTATCTTGGGGTGCCTCAAATGCCTTGGATGTGGTCTGGTTAAGTGTAAGTACCAACTACCGTTGGGTTATATAAACAAATGAAAGCATTGTGAAGAAGAAAATCTATCTGGGGAAGTGAATTTCGATTTCGATCTTCTCTCTGTCTGTCCAATAAAGCCTCCTCCTGAGATTTCGATGAATAAAAGATGAAACCTTTTCAAGTTAATACAAGTGAGCTCTCTATTCGGCTTGGAATCGAGTCTCCTCACATTTCAGGGTTTTTGAACTCTTTGGGCTAGAATAGAATCAAAGAAAACTGATATGACCATCATGGGACCTTCCGAATAAATATATAATACATATATACCATATAGAAACTCAAAAAAGATACAATGACGAAATTTGCAGGTTATGTCAAGGATGGTTCCACTTATATAGGTTATGTGTCATCTCAAAATTTGATTCATCGGCAATATACTTCCCCAGAACGAATGACCTTATTTTTAATAACCTTTAAGTAACTAACCTCCTTAAAACCAGTCGATCGTTTGAGAAGGTCGGAAAATTAACAATTCTATCGACACAAAATTTAGTATGAGAATTTAAAAGCTTCTTTGTAAGTTAAGTGTTGATTATTAGCCAAAGCAGTCGACTGCATGAATGTATCAACACGAAATATCATATATGTGACCAGAACCCCATAAGGACAACACATCGATTTGGAGTCGAATCGGCAGAAGGAAACAGGGAGATTAGGGAGAGACTGAAACTCTAAAGGCGCAATGCCAATGAGGCAACTTTTAGGGCAACATGTAGCATGCAGCATTGACGCATGCTACACACATCTTTCCATCGAAGGAACAGGAAGCGACAAGAAACAAGTCTCCTTGCAGCATGATACAAGTTGACTGTTGTTGCCGGGCCGCATGCGTCACCTCTCGACAGGATTCAACTTTTCGAACAGTTCCGTCGTTATCCAACAGACAGCGGATCGGTGCGGCTTGTATCGTGTGACATGGATTGGAATAATGAAAAAACCACATCACTTATTGAAGATTACCATAATTCATCCGAATGGAACAACAAAATTAGTGATTATAAAGACATTCGAATAAAAAATTACAAGTTAAAAAAATTAACTACCTATTAAATATAATTGTACTGTGGCTGACTACTGTTAAGTTAATATATCGACACAAAACTGCGTATGTGTATCTAGAACCCTCTAGAGAGGGGGTTCAGAGGGGGCTCAACATCGCGACCGCAAGGTAGAAGCAGCCCCACTCCACTGATCCCGAGCTCTCTCGACGCCACCAGGGGGCTGGGAGCGCCAGTCTGTCCCGCAAGGGACCAGAGGCAGTCGCCCCCAGACATCCATAGCAACAAAAAAATGGTATTTGTAAATAAAACCAAATATAATATAATATATGTACCTCTTCCCCCGACGATTTCGGGCCGGGTGATTTTCCGGAGCACCCGAGAAAAAAAAAAAAAAAAAACTGTTTTGTTGTTTTGGAAGGAATGCGAAAAAAAAAATTGGTTAATTCGATCTGGGGCAGTAGATTGCACAGACGATTTTTTTTTTTGCTGCATCGTTCATGAAGTATGACATCAACACACTTACCTCAAACAGAAAAAAAAAGTTATAATATTAAAAAAAATAATAATAATAAAATCCTTCGGGGAATTTTAAAACGTAAGATTTAAAATAGAATATTGATTTTGATTTGTTCCTTTTACAAGTTTAATGAAATAAAAATGTAAAATAAAACGTTTTGAAAGGATAAAAAATTTACATAAAAAGAAAATGTTATTAAATTTCTGAAAGCAGATGAAATGAATTTTATTCCTATTCATTGTTTCAGTTCCTTCTTTAAGATAGGTGAGGTTTCGTATCGTAACCTGAAAAAACCTGAGTTAAATTAATAAGATCTCAGGGATATATTATTTTACCTAAAAATGTCAAGAGTTATAAACGTTCATTTTTTACTATTTTTTTAGACAATTAAAATGAAATTTTTAAGTCACAAATTTCGACCATAACAGTTTTGTAAAGTTTAAACTAATTTATTAAATGGTATAGTAATAATTCAATCGAAAAATAAATATATAAAATGTATTGGTTTTCTTGAGACTTGGTACATAATAAGTACAATTTAGGTTTAAGCATTAAGGTAAAACCTATAATACATAAATATACTGATTATAAAAATGTAGTCTTTTTAGGCCTCATAATGGACAAATGTTTTACGGGATGGCGCTAAATGATATAAAACTTAGAAAATATAAGATAAAGAAAATTAATTTCGGAAAATTCTCCGGGAATTATTTAAATGTAAAAAGGGACTATGTTTCAAGCGCAATTGTGTACGTCGTCCTTTGTTGGGACGTTAAGCGCTGATCCGGAGCCTGTACGATGTCAGGTACAGGTACGATTCAAGACCCCTTGAATGAGCCAAAAGCCACGAGAAAAGGTGGCCGAAATTCAGGACTCTCACAGTAGAGTCGGGCTCATATCCACCGGAGCAACGAAAGAGTAGTAGGTAAACTACTCTTGTAGGAGGCGATATGGATACTGCTCATAAAACCAGTGATTAACATTACTTTTCATCTTATTATTCGCCTAGAACCTTTAAAGTATCTCCGTTCGATAAATGGTTGATTATTTATTCTCTCTAAAATAAACTATAGAAACGATGTATGTATATACATTCTGAGGGCTGTATCCTAGCCTTCGGGACATAGTTCAGTTCCTGTCTTAGAAACATTTTTTCTATGAATTTATTTCCTATTAGATTTCCAAATTTCATTCAGCGCCACCCTATATACGAACAAATATACAAAATACTTTCAAAAGAAATTTCTTTCCTTCAGTTACCTATGGGAAACCAGATTTATTACAATATTCTTATTTTGAACACGTTAAGGTTTTTTTTTCTTTTTTTTTTGAAAAATACTCGAAAAGGAGATCGAAAATTGGGGAAATTTTGAAATGAAGCCTATTGTGGAATAACCAAAATGATAGAAGGGTCGATTCTCACAAGAACAGTGAGAATTACCGAAATTATGGGTCCAGTTAAGGGTGAGAAAATCAAATTTTTGAAAAACTTCTTCGTCATTATTACACATAAAAAATATAAATAATTCTCCACATACAATTTTTTTTCAATTTGTGCGATATATTGGAAAAGCAAAGAACTTATTTAAAATTTATATTGTCTATTTCCATAAAATAATATATACATGTAGTGTATACGCCATCGTCATAAGCGGTAAACCGAAGCCAATAAATACACTATGTTCCCCGGAAAATGTGTACATTTCCCAAAAAAGAGCGGGGAATGTAGATAAAATTAATTTGTTTGGCTGCTTAGGACCGAGTGGAAGATCAACATTTTATTCTTTTGAATACATAATATGTTTTGTATATTATATGATATGTTCTTTTCATATCATATTATATCCAAAGGAATAACAATTTCGAACCTTCCGTCTGTCCTATCTATGAAGCAGAACAGATTCTCTAATAATAGAATAAATTATTTTCATATATTGGCATTATATTGTATATCGTTGTACTAACTTTCGCCCAAAGGCTACAGGAATCTGCACATTGACCGCTTAACTCGTATTTAACGTAACATAAGTATATATTTTTATGGGATTGAACAATATAAACGTGAAAGAAGTTCTTATTTGTGAAGTATTTACTTTTAAATGTAAAAAACAGATTATTTACTTATTTCGCTATATAATTAAGTAAGTTCATGCGCTAAAATATATAAATGCTTTCATTGCTTGACGGTTAATATCTGATTTTATAGTTATCATTTATGTATTTATACAAATAGGAACTCTATGTCTGCTTCCATACAAGTAGCCGAAGAAGAGAAATTGTTTTTGAGGATAATATACATATATCAATTATTATTAATAATTATTAAAAATACTTCACAAAATGGACGATGGTTTCAGTGTTGAGTATTCTCTCTCACTAAAGTTAATATCATGGTTAAAATATCATTTTTTACAGTTCAGTCTCTGAAGGATGTTTCTCTAGGGAAAAGTCCATGTGAATCTGCAAGGTTAGGTCGGCAAGCAGGGAAGTCAGAGTTGGGACACTCTCTCCTAGGAGAGGTTGAAGGAATGTCACCTGGGTTCAAACCCAGTGTCATTGGTAGGGTCGCTGTCGCTGTGTGGGTGAGCATGATCATTGTTGTTGAGACTCGCAGAGCGGCCCGCTTCCATTCGGCGAACCCCAAGCTGCGAGCCGTCCGACCCGCGACGTCGGTACTTGGATGAACCACGCTTCCGGCCGTCCCTCGTGCACAAACAACTACACACTATCCTCTTAAAAGCAAATCTAAAATCTTTACTAAATAGTGCATATATGCAAGGATTAATTGCCGAATTGCAATAGCCCAACCAAAATAGAACTGAGAATACTGTTGGATGTATACAGTCATGTCTTGGACAAAACGCTCGGATAAGATATATAGTAAAGAAAGGAAGCCAACAAAATATAAAGCCACCAACAATGATAGCAAGCGTTTTGGCTGCTTTTGTTTCCATACGGAACCGTTTCACTTGTGCTTTGATGTTACGCTTTCCCATCCGAGAGATAAACTTAGGTTTGTTGTTTTCCTCATAAGTTGGTGAAGGAGACAGATCCTTGCTCATAGAAGCAGGCATGGGCTCCCCAAGAAGTCTAGGACGCTGCGGAGCAGCGTCACTGTTGGATCTTCGTCCTCTTCGAGTCGGACTCACCCGCAGCGTATCTTTCCTGAAGAGAGCTGTTCCTTCAGACGCTGGATAGTGTACAGCGTAAAGCGTCCTTGTCGGAGAAGGTGGCGTCTTATCAGGAGCCTCGTTGTTGTTCACAACTGACGATATGGCATCGCTAGACGGGTAGCTGACGCTAATTTTGATCCGTTCATGTCGCCTTTCGCGACGCGGCGACCTTGCTGGCCCACCGGGTGAGTTAGTCGTACTATTTACAACACTATTCGATGCACTGTTTGTTGTAGTCGTTGAATTACTGCCACAACTTCCCTGCATAACACTTCCTCTTCCCCTGTGTATCCTCAGAGTTAGCCTCTGTTCGTCAAATCTGTTTCCAATTGTTCTTGAACCTTTTGTTGTTCTGAAACCTTGATTAATTGCTTTTGTAGTGTGAATAGCAGCACGGTATATTCTCCAGTAGAAGAAGAGCATAACGAACATCGGGATATAGAATGATCCCAACGCCGAATAGATAACATACCCCTGGTCATCGGTGAGCTCACATCGCCATGGACAAGGCGGCTCCTGGGAAGGTCCGACGACATCTTCCTTCCATCCGACGAGGGGAGGGAAGCAGATGAGGAAGCTGAGTACCCAGACTGCAGCGATGAGGACCTTAGCTCGGCCCCAAGACATAATACTAGGATAGGTGACTGGGCGGGTGACTGCCACGTAGCGGTCCAGCGAGATAGCGCACAGGTTCAGGATGGACGCTGTGCACATCCACACATCCAACGCCAGCCAAGCCGAGCACCATAAGTCTCCGAAGATCCACACCTGAAACACAACAGAATTCTATTATAACACAGTGAAAAAGTAGATAAATCTAACAAGATCTACCAAACAGAAACTTATTCATGGAGGAATATTAGTGAGTAAACCTGATAAAAGCGTTAACTGATGCTTCTCGACAAGGGCAACGCTTCAAACCAGACTTTACTCAAGGTGCGTAGAACACAGGCCTGCTAAAAGTCAATCCAGTCGTCACATCTTGATAGCTTCTACCGAGTTAGAGAGCTCACAAAATTCGAATCACAAATACATAGACACAATCGCGAACTTGGTCAAAAAGTATTCACCCTAAAACCGCAAAATTCCATTAAATAACTCGATCTCGAATTTTCTTACGATTAGAATACTTCAGGTATAAGTGGTCGCTCAGTGGTTGCGTGCTTGTATACTGAACTCATAATTGCGGGTTCGAAATCCGGCCGAGACCATTAGGTTTTTTAACTGGAATTAATTCAAGGAAAAACCTTGAGCACGCTGTCTTTAAGATGGGTCGTTCAGCGTTGGTTCCGAGCCTATATGATGTCCAGGTACTCGTTAAAGACCCATACCCATGTGAATAAAAATTCAGGGTAGGCAAAATCTAGAACTCCCATAGTGGAGTTGGGCTCATTCATGTCCACCAGAGCGACGAAAGAGCGCTCTGATAGCAAGCGATATGACCTTGTATTTAAAAATCCGGGCATGAGTCACAATAACTGTTGCTTAAACTTCTCTGGGATGTTGATATGTTGATTTTTTCAAGAGGTATCTTTTTTCTTTTTTTGATATTTTGGGACACTCTCACGTCCTTTCTTCTGATTACTAGGTGGATGGTGACCTGGTGAAAGTGTCCCGAAATATTGTCAAAAAAAAAAAAGACATCTCTGGAAAAAATTAACATCACAATAAACTAATTAAATATCTATCTAACCGAAGAATGTATCAAATTTAGTATCAATCAATCAATTCAATCAATCAATTCTTTATTAGCCTTTAAGAAATACATCTTTTAGGCTCAGGGTTCGGCCTGATATATACATTATTCAGTTTAAAAAAAGTACAAATAAATGAAAATATAAAATAATAATAATAATAAAATACAAAGTAATATAGAAGCTAACTGTTAATTAACAAATTAAAACAAAAATAAAAATGGTATTTTATTTGAAAACTTCAATGTCCTCTAATTTTTAGCGCCCTTACTATGTATAGTATAATATTATTGAGGTTTTGGTTGTTTGCAATGTTGAAAAGGGTCTTGTGAGGTTGCGGGCTCTTTAGTGCTTCTACCAGGTACTTTTTTCTTAGTTGGCTGAAGGCTGGACACTCCATGAAGAAATGGTGGATGTCGTCCGGTCGGTCTTCGTTGCAGACACTACAGCTGTCTTCCCTGTTGAAGAGGTAGGTCACTTATCAAATTTAGTATGACTGAATATACTCTCATAACGACTGAATATACACCCATAACGTCATCTATTGATTTTTCGCCCAAATGGTCGATTAGCAAAAACTTAGTTTGCACCGGAGAAGTATATTACACCAGTATCAATCACCATTCACCAACGACGTGTGTATGTATTTGTGATTGGAATGTTGTGAGCGCTATATCGCAAAAACGGTTGCAGCTATGAACCTAAAATTTGGAATGAAGGAGTTACATGTTCTAACATAGATCTAGTTAGGTTTCAACAGAAATCAGATGAAAATTGAGACCATTTTACTCCGGGGCATAAGTTCATTTTACAAAATACCACTTATATTCATGTTCTAATCAAAAATCTTTTCAAGGAAAGTAAAAAAAAAAAAATATATATATATATAGAAAACAGAATTGTATATAACCAAAAACTAATAATAAACTTAGTCAATTGGTTCAATGAGTTGCCATAGTAGCTATCAGTTAAGGAAGTTTGTGACAATATAGAAGGTGATAAATGATAATAGGATAAGGATGACGGGCCATCAATTTGCCGAGAGTGGTGATAGCATAACTAAGAGCTGTCACCATATCACTCACCTCATCCAAGTGATGTGTGAATTTGCTATATCAAAATGTAATGTTGTGACTGTGGAGGGCTATTAAGTGAATATATGTGATATTTAATATCTGGGGCAATCAATAAAATACGATAATAACAGTTATAATAATATTTATTTCCGTTAAAACATAACATGGTACTAGGATACATAAATACATTAAGATAGCTTATAAATTAGATACATAAACAGTTCTTAGGTCACACAAAACTATAATTATTAGTTATAATAATAATAGTAAAAAATAATTTTAAAAAAAGTCGTCGGTGAATCACCGGCTATGAACTTATCCAGCAAGAATTAATCAATTACGTTTTTGTTCTCTCTCCAAAGCCAATCGACAGTATAAGTTTTCGAATCCTTATACTAAATTTTGTGTCGATACTTTCATCGATACTTCGGTGCTCCTCAAATGCCTTGGATGAGTTCTGGTTAAGTGTAGGTAACTACCTACTATTGGGCTATATAAACAGGTGTTGTATTTATGGGGTTTTGAATATGAAATTTTGTTTCAAAACTACATTTCAAGACGGTTTTCGGCGTGTATTTCGAAAACCGAACGATCTGCAAAAAATAATATTTTATATAAAATATGCACTTCAGTTTTCTCTACAACTATTACTTGAAACGATGTTTGATTAGGTCATAAACAAAAGCGGTATCTTGAAAATGTACTTAGGCCCCGAAGTAAAATGGTCACAATTTTCGTCTGATTTCAGCCAAAATCTAAGTAGATCTAAGTTAGCTCAAGTGACTTCTTCATTCCAAATTTCAAGTTCATAGCTACAATGATTTTTGCGGTAGAGATGCGATTGCGATAATGGTCAAAACTTACTCAGGGGATCTTGAAACGTGAAAATCGGAAACCTCGATCTCGGATTTTCATACGATTACAACGGTGTAATGCCGAAAACTGTATTTTATGTATATAAATAAGTTTGTTTTATTTATTTATTACAAGTTTCCACAATATGTCCGCGTTCCTCAACTTAGAAGTTTTATGTATATATTTTTTGTGAACAAAATATTTCAGAAAAATTCGTTTGTTTTATTTATTTAATACATATATACTTAAGTTGCAATACTATAGGAAATAAAACTAATTATAAACTCTACCCATCGTTTGTTGTAGTGACCTATGCCCGGGCTAACTATAAGGTCATACGCTGACTACCATAAGACTTCTCTCGGCTCTAGGTGAACAGGAGCCCGACATTACTCTTCGAGTCCTAAATTACTACACAGGTTTAATAAGGTTAGGTTTCCTGAATTACCTGAAAGATTCGGACCCATCGCCTAATCCAAAGGATGCGATGCTACCCACCGTTATAGTCTTAAATCTCTCTATATATAAAATCTAATGTATGTATGTTTGTGTTTAATAGACTTCTAAACATCGATCCGATTTTGTTCTTATGTTCAGCAATTATGTTCGTCGAGTCACCGAGAAGGTTTAGAACATAGTTTTATCCCACCCTTATCCCCCACGCACCCACCTGGAGCCTAAGTATAAATGTAGTGCTAGCTCATTAACGGATGGTTGGATTGTCATGGGATTTACGTATTAGCTCTGGTGGCCAGCGGTCTTAAGAACTTACTAGCTGGAGTGTTCGCCGTTGCAAAGCAGATACTAGCTGGAGTGTCTGCCGTGAAGGACTATAAGCCTTTTTCCATAAGAATAATTGAAAATTATAACATCATGAATGTCCTAATGAAGAATTGAATAGGATTCGGACGAGAGATATAAGGAGAAAAGTCAATGTTTCCCGAGCAACGCCTGGTTCTACTGCTAGTATTTTATAAAATATTCAAAAATATATATTTTTTTTTGTGGCATTATGTACTATGCAAGATAATCACGAGTCTTATAACGGTGTTATCTAGTTATTTGGCCCCGGGAGGGAGTTCTATCTACGAAATAAAACTCCCTCCCGGATGGGATTCGAACCCGCAAACCATGCGAGCAAAGCCTTAGGCTCTAGCCTGCACGGCCACCATGGCTCCCCAAAAATATTTTTAGTAAGTTATATAGAAGGACTCCCCAGCTCAGACAGAAAAGAGCAGCTGGTCTCCCAGATGGCGACCTCTCAAATGGAAAAAGCAATTTTCCTTGATTCGCCCTTTAATATCTTCATTTTGCTTAAATTAAGGAAAAAATATAATAATAATTTTAAAATAAAATTGTGATGGCTATTGCAGGACTTTCTTATACCAATATCGCTTACAGATCGCTATCCTCCTTCCCCTTCTCAAAATCATTTCATACTCGCATTACTCCGGTATTTGAAAGGAATGAGTTGGCCATTTTTTGCGATCGTGTCTGTCTTTGTTTATGTGATTGGAAAGTTGTGAGCTCTCTACAGCAAAAATGATTATAGTTATGAACTTGAAATTTGGAAGTAAATTGAGCTAACTTAGTACTGATTACATTACTGGTAGATTTCTGAGTTAAGCCCCTTCTAATCCCCAACTTCCTTTGGTCGATTTTTTTTTTTTTTTTTTTTTTTGAAGCTATGCTTCTTATGGGACGCCTGGGAGTTGGGGGTCAACGAGGAAAAACCGTAACGTAACGCTGTTTGTTCTAAATAGTTCTGGATCTCACGGCTAGATGTCAACAGCAGTCAAATTAGACATTAGTACTGTTTCCTTCCGCTGTATGCCAGCACCTGTCAAGGCTACTTCCCCAGCTCAAATATAGAGTCAACGGCATCCCGCTTTTTTTTTGGGTGGGGGGGGGGGGGGCAGAAAAATAAAATTTGAACAAGTATAATTCTTAAAAATTTTGAATTCTTGTAATAATGATGCTGTTTATTTAGCTTGCGTTCTATTATGGTAAAACTCTTCTATTAGCTGATATTTTTTTCTTTCTCTTTAGAAGCATAGCTTCTGCCGGAGGTCCCGAGACCCACACTTGGTTTTTTTTTTCATATTTGGAATCTAGAGGTCGAAGAACATGAAATTCAGTTGAAAACTCCGCATCAAAATTTTGACCGATTACATAACTCCCCCTATACTTCGTATAACTAAAGAAGTAAAAGGATAATAGAGAATAATTTAAATAAAGGAAAGCAACTCATAAAGTTTGGAAAAGCGGATCTTCATAATAACTGAGGCACATATAAAGGGATTGATGAAGAGAAAAAAAAAAAAGAAAAATAGACGGGAAAAATCGGTTCATGAGATCTTTGAAGAAAGGTTGTGAATTATAAAGTTTTTAATTAGGGGCGGGGGGGCATGGAAAATACACCAGCCATTTTATCTAAGGCTTGGTTCTTGTAAAGGGGATCATCAATGAGTCTTTGTTGGCAGAGGATAATGGATGAACCCAGAGCCGGATCATTACTGTATAACAGGGGGTCCGTGTCAATCTATCGATTCTCAGTCAGTTTTCGAACAATCGCCTAAGAAAAAAAGTCGTCCATCAATAACTGGCAATATTCCCCACATTAAAATTAATCAATTCAAATTCAATTACCCACCAAAACCAATCGACTGTTTAAAAATGAATAGTTGATTACATTGGGGCTTCTGAATCATACTAAATTTTGTGTCGATGTATTTATTACATCTGCAGTTATTAGGGTTTTCCCCTTCGATTCCCTTATTCCCTTCAACCGATTTGACTGAAAATGAATGTCGATGTCGATCTTATGAGGTTCTGGATACAAATCAACACAAAATTTTATACCGGGTGATTCATTTAACTTGAAAAACAAGAATAAGTCGAAAAATAAGCTTTATCAAAAAAAATTGTTCAAACAAAAGTTAAAGGGTTTAAAGGGGGACATATAATGGTAATACGAAATTTAACCTCGAGTGGCGTTTTCAGGGTTAAATCAAGGGCAACTTCGATTTTTTCAATGGGAACCCATAGTTTTAATTGCATAGTTGTATTCTACCTGAAAAAATATGTATCTTTTGTAGGAAAAGTTTTGTTTAATTTCAAAACACAAATTTGATGCACAAAGAAATAAACATCGATTAAATTAAAATGAATGTTATTGTAACAAAGAATTAATATTTTACACAAAATGTTGAAAACAAATTTTAATTGAATAATTTCACACCACTTATCAACAATTAATTATCATCTTAATAAATGTTCAAAATGATGTCCCTGAACTTCAATACATTTCTCAACACGTGTAATGAAACATTGCACCGTCCTTAACAAAGTTTTTCTGTCAATTTCTCGACATGCATTTCTGATTCTCTCTTTCATATTTTCAGTTGTAGTTGGCACATTTTTGTATTCTTGTTCTTTTAAATATCCCCATAGAAAAAAATCTAGCGAAGTTAGTCCGGTGACCTAGCTGGCCAGTTTACTGAACCACCCCGACCAATCCATCGGTTAGGATAGTCTCGTTTCTTATATTCTCAAAACCATAAAAAATTGGCATTTTCAAACAAAACTTTTCCTACAAAAGATACGTATTTTTTCACGTAGAATACAAGTATGCAATTAAAACTATGGGTTCTTATTGAAAAAATCGAAGTTGCCGCTGATTTGACCCTGAAAACGCCACTCGAGGCTAAATTTCGTATTACCATTATATGCCCCCCTTTAAACCCTGCAACTTTTGTTTGAACAATTTTTTTCGATAAAGCTTATTTTTCGATTTATTCTTGTTTTTCAGGTTAAATGAATCACCCGGTATATGTAGAAGCTTCTAAGAACAACACCTATAGATTTTCAGTCAAATGGGCCAAAGAACGTAACACAGAAAGTCTAATAACTGCCGATATAATAAAGGTAGCGACAAAAAATTTAGTACAAGGATTCAAACGTCTCTGTCAACTATTAATTTTTAGCCCAAACGGTAGACTTAATTTATATAGGTACTTAATTTATTCATTAGTACTGGGGAAGTTCATAGCTGGTGATTCAATGAGCAGTTCTTTGAATGAATAGCATATAACATAATATTTCTGACTGAGTAACAGATTACATAACTTCCTCTATACTTGGATATATATTGTGACTCATGCCCGGGCTCTAACTACAAGGACACATCGCCTACTACCAGAGCGCTCTTTCGTCGGTCTGGTGGATATGAGCCCGACTCTACTGTGAGAGTATTCTTTAACGAATGGTCTGACATCGTTCAGACTAAGGACCATCGCTTAACATCCAATCCGAAGGACGGCGTACTCAAGGTTCTTTCACCTTCGAGATGAAAAACCCGAGGGCCTCGGACGGGTTACGAACTCGCGATCGAAAGCAACATATACTCTTCCACCCTCTCACCCCCCATACTCGTACTCTTTGCACGTAAAAGGCGTTTTATTTTGAATGTTCCAATATTCGTTCTGTTTCTCGATATTCAGCTGAATACTGAATGTCCCCGTAAGAAGACACTCACATTCAGATCTGAAAGGTTCCAGGTGTAACATTTCACATGCCATATAATATCATACTAACATACATATTTGTTTCTCCAGTTATACAAAGTATAGAAGAAGTTATGTAATCGGTCAAAAATTCCATGTTTTATTTTATTATATTATATGTTTTATATAATTTATTTTATGGTATCTTTTTATTAATTTACCATCATTTATTTTGTACATATTTTATTTATTTATTTATTGTTTGCTATTATATTGTACATAATAATTTATTTCTTGTCCATCATTTCTTTCTTATTAATTATTTCCAATATTTTGTATTACTTATTATTTTATCATTCTTTTTGTTTTTCTCCAGCCTCCAGTTTTGGGTTGGTTGGCTCTATTGTATAATATAAATAGCAATTCAATTCTTTATTAGCCTTTAAGAAATACATCTTTTAGGCTCACGGTTCGGCCTGATATATACATTATTCAGTTTAAAAAAAGTACAAATAAATGAAAATAGAAAATAATAATAATAAAATACAAAGTAATATAGAACCTAACTGTTAATTAACAAATTAAAACAAAAATAAAAATGGTATTTTATTTGAATACTTCAATGTCCTCTAATTTTTAGCGCCCTTACTATGTATAGTATAATATTATTGAGGTTTTGGTTGTTTGCAATGTTGAAAAGGGTCTTGTGAGGTTGCGGGCTCTTTAGTGCTTCTACCAGGTACTTTTTTCTTAGTTGGCTGAAGGCTGGACACTCCATGAAGAAATGGTGGATGTCGTCCGGTCGGTCTTCGTTGCAGACACTACAGCTGTCTTCCCTGTTGAAGAGGTAGGTCACTTATCAAATTTAGTATGACTGAATATACTCTCATAACGACTGAATATACACCCATAACGTCATCTATTGATTTTTCGCCCAAATGGTCGATTAGCAAAAACTTAGTTTGCACCGGAGAAGTATATTACACCAGTATCAATCACCATTCACCAACGACGTGTGTATGTATTTGTGATTGGAATGTTGTGAGCGCTATATCGCAAAAACGGTTGCAGCTATGAACCTAAAATTTGGAATGAAGGAGTTACATGTTCTAACATAGATCTAGTTAGGTTTCAACAGAAATCAGATGAAAATTGAGACCATTTTACTCCGGGGCATAAGTTCATTTTACAAAATACCACTTATATTCATGTTCTAATCAAAAATCTTTTCAAGGAAAGTAAAAAAAAAAAAATATATATATATATAGAAAACAGAATTGTATATAACCAAAAACTAATAATAAACTTAGTCAATTGGTTCAATGAGTTGCCATAGTAGCTATCAGTTAAGGAAGTTTGTGACAATATAGAAGGTGATAAATGATAATAGGATAAGGATGACGGGCCATCAATTTGCCGAGAGTGGTGATAGCATAACTAAGAGCTGTCACCATATCACTCACCTCATCCAAGTGATGTGTGAATTTGCTATATCAAAATGTAATGTTGTGACTGTGGAGGGCTATTAAGTGAATATATGTGATATTTAATATCTGGGGCAATCAATAAAATACGATAATAACAGTTATAATAATATTTATTTCCGTTAAAACATAACATGGTACTAGGATACATAAATACATTAAGATAGCTTATAAATTAGATACATAAACAGTTCTTAGGTCACACAAAACTATAATTATTAGTTATAATAATAATAGTAAAAAATAATTTTAAAAAAAGTCGTCGGTGAATCACCGGCTATGAACTTATCCAGCAAGAATTAATCAATTACGTTTTTGTTCTCTCTCCAAAGCCAATCGACAGTATAAGTTTTCGAATCCTTATACTAAATTTTGTGTCGATACTTTCATCGATACTTCGGTGCTCCTCAAATGCCTTGGATGAGTTCTGGTTAAGTGTAGGTAACTACCTACTATTGGGCTATATAAACAGGTGTTGTATTTATGGGGTTTTGAATATGAAATTTTGTTTCAAAACTACATTTCAAGACGGTTTTCGGCGTGTATTTCGAAAACCGAACGATCTGCAAAAAATAATATTTTATATAAAATATGCACTTCAGTTTTCTCTACAACTATTACTTGAAACGATGTTTGATTAGGTCATAAACAAAAGCGGTATCTTGAAAATGTACTTAGGCCCCGAAGTAAAATGGTCACAATTTTCGTCTGATTTCAGCCAAAATCTAAGTAGATCTAAGTTAGCTCAAGTGACTTCTTCATTCCAAATTTCAAGTTCATAGCTACAATGATTTTTGCGGTAGAGATGCGATTGCGATAATGGTCAAAACTTACTCAGGGGATCTTGAAACGTGAAAATCGGAAACCTCGATCTCGGATTTTCATACGATTACAACGGTGTAATGCCGAAAACTGTATTTTATGTATATAAATAAGTTTGTTTTATTTATTTATTACAAGTTTCCACAATATGTCCGCGTTCCTCAACTTAGAAGTTTTATGTATATATTTTTTGTGAACAAAATATTTCAGAAAAATTCGTTTGTTTTATTTATTTAATACATATATACTTAAGTTGCAATACTATAGGAAATAAAACTAATTATAAACTCTACCCATCGTTTGTTGTAGTGACCTATGCCCGGGCTAACTATAAGGTCATACGCTGACTACCATAAGACTTCTCTCGGCTCTAGGTGAACAGGAGCCCGACATTACTCTTCGAGTCCTAAATTACTACACAGGTTTAATAAGGTTAGGTTTCCTGAATTACCTGAAAGATTCGGACCCATCGCCTAATCCAAAGGATGCGATGCTACCCACCGTTATAGTCTTAAATCTCTCTATATATAAAATCTAATGTATGTATGTTTGTGTTTAATAGACTTCTAAACATCGATCCGATTTTGTTCTTATGTTCAGCAATTATGTTCGTCGAGTCACCGAGAAGGTTTAGAACATAGTTTTATCCCACCCTTATCCCCCACGCACCCACCTGGAGCCTAAGTATAAATGTAGTGCTAGCTCATTAACGGATGGTTGGATTGTCATGGGATTTACGTATTAGCTCTGGTGGCCAGCGGTCTTAAGAACTTACTAGCTGGAGTGTTCGCCGTTGCAAAGCAGATACTAGCTGGAGTGTCTGCCGTGAAGGACTATAAGCCTTTTTCCATAAGAATAATTGAAAATTATAACATCATGAATGTCCTAATGAAGAATTGAATAGGATTCGGACGAGAGATATAAGGAGAAAAGTCAATGTTTCCCGAGCAACGCCTGGTTCTACTGCTAGTATTTTATAAAATATTCAAAAATATATATTTTTTTTTGTGGCATTATGTACTATGCAAGATAATCACGAGTCTTATAACGGTGTTATCTAGTTATTTGGCCCCGGGAGGGAGTTCTATCTACGAAATAAAACTCCCTCCCGGATGGGATTCGAACCCGCAAACCATGCGAGCAAAGCCTTAGGCTCTAGCCTGCACGGCCACCATGGCTCCCCAAAAATATTTTTAGTAAGTTATATAGAAGGACTCCCCAGCTCAGACAGAAAAGAGCAGCTGGTCTCCCAGATGGCGACCTCTCAAATGGAAAAAGCAATTTTCCTTGATTCGCCCTTTAATATCTTCATTTTGCTTAAATTAAGGAAAAAATATAATAATAATTTTAAAATAAAATTGTGATGGCTATTGCAGGACTTTCTTATACCAATATCGCTTACAGATCGCTATCCTCCTTCCCCTTCTCAAAATCATTTCATACTCGCATTACTCCGGTATTTGAAAGGAATGAGTTGGCCATTTTTTGCGATCGTGTCTGTCTTTGTTTATGTGATTGGAAAGTTGTGAGCTCTCTACAGCAAAAATGATTATAGTTATGAACTTGAAATTTGGAAGTAAATTGAGCTAACTTAGTACTGATTACATTACTGGTAGATTTCTGAGTTAAGCCCCTTCTAATCCCCAACTTCCTTTGGTCGATTTTTTTTTTTTTTTTTTTTTTTGAAGCTATGCTTCTTATGGGACGCCTGGGAGTTGGGGGTCAACGAGGAAAAACCGTAACGTAACGCTGTTTGTTCTAAATAGTTCTGGATCTCACGGCTAGATGTCAACAGCAGTCAAATTAGACATTAGTACTGTTTCCTTCCGCTGTATGCCAGCACCTGTCAAGGCTACTTCCCCAGCTCAAATATAGAGTCAACGGCATCCCGCTTTTTTTTTGGGTGGGGGGGGGGGGGGCAGAAAAATAAAATTTGAACAAGTATAATTCTTAAAAATTTTGAATTCTTGTAATAATGATGCTGTTTATTTAGCTTGCGTTCTATTATGGTAAAACTCTTCTATTAGCTGATATTTTTTTCTTTCTCTTTAGAAGCATAGCTTCTGCCGGAGGTCCCGAGACCCACACTTGGTTTTTTTTTTCATATTTGGAATCTAGAGGTCGAAGAACATGAAATTCAGTTGAAAACTCCGCATCAAAATTTTGACCGATTACATAACTCCCCCTATACTTCGTATAACTAAAGAAGTAAAAGGATAATAGAGAATAATTTAAATAAAGGAAAGCAACTCATAAAGTTTGGAAAAGCGGATCTTCATAATAACTGAGGCACATATAAAGGGATTGATGAAGAGAAAAAAAAAAAAGAAAAATAGACGGGAAAAATCGGTTCATGAGATCTTTGAAGAAAGGTTGTGAATTATAAAGTTTTTAATTAGGGGCGGGGGGGCATGGAAAATACACCAGCCATTTTATCTAAGGCTTGGTTCTTGTAAAGGGGATCATCAATGAGTCTTTGTTGGCAGAGGATAATGGATGAACCCAGAGCCGGATCATTACTGTATAACAGGGGGTCCGTGTCAATCTATCGATTCTCAGTCAGTTTTCGAACAATCGCCTAAGAAAAAAAGTCGTCCATCAATAACTGGCAATATTCCCCACATTAAAATTAATCAATTCAAATTCAATTACCCACCAAAACCAATCGACTGTTTAAAAATGAATAGTTGATTACATTGGGGCTTCTGAATCATACTAAATTTTGTGTCGATGTATTTATTACATCTGCAGTTATTAGGGTTTTCCCCTTCGATTCCCTTATTCCCTTCAACCGATTTGACTGAAAATGAATGTCGATGTCGATCTTATGAGGTTCTGGATACAAATCAACACAAAATTTTATACCGGGTGATTCATTTAACTTGAAAAACAAGAATAAGTCGAAAAATAAGCTTTATCAAAAAAAATTGTTCAAACAAAAGTTAAAGGGTTTAAAGGGGGACATATAATGGTAATACGAAATTTAACCTCGAGTGGCGTTTTCAGGGTTAAATCAAGGGCAACTTCGATTTTTTCAATGGGAACCCATAGTTTTAATTGCATAGTTGTATTCTACCTGAAAAAATATGTATCTTTTGTAGGAAAAGTTTTGTTTAATTTCAAAACACAAATTTGATGCACAAAGAAATAAACATCGATTAAATTAAAATGAATGTTATTGTAACAAAGAATTAATATTTTACACAAAATGTTGAAAACAAATTTTAATTGAATAATTTCACACCACTTATCAACAATTAATTATCATCTTAATAAATGTTCAAAATGATGTCCCTGAACTTCAATACATTTCTCAACACGTGTAATGAAACATTGCACCGTCCTTAACAAAGTTTTTCTGTCAATTTCTCGACATGCATTTCTGATTCTCTCTTTCATATTTTCAGTTGTAGTTGGCACATTTTTGTATTCTTGTTCTTTTAAATATCCCCATAGAAAAAAATCTAGCGAAGTTAGTCCGGTGACCTAGCTGGCCAGTTTACTGAACCACCCCGACCAATCCATCGGTTAGGATAGTCTCGTTTCTTATATTCTCAAAACCATAAAAAATTGGCATTTTCAAACAAAACTTTTCCTACAAAAGATACGTATTTTTTCACGTAGAATACAAGTATGCAATTAAAACTATGGGTTCTTATTGAAAAAATCGAAGTTGCCGCTGATTTGACCCTGAAAACGCCACTCGAGGCTAAATTTCGTATTACCATTATATGCCCCCCTTTAAACCCTGCAACTTTTGTTTGAACAATTTTTTTCGATAAAGCTTATTTTTCGATTTATTCTTGTTTTTCAGGTTAAATGAATCACCCGGTATATGTAGAAGCTTCTAAGAACAACACCTATAGATTTTCAGTCAAATGGGCCAAAGAACGTAACACAGAAAGTCTAATAACTGCCGATATAATAAAGGTAGCGACAAAAAATTTAGTACAAGGATTCAAACGTCTCTGTCAACTATTAATTTTTAGCCCAAACGGTAGACTTAATTTATATAGGTACTTAATTTATTCATTAGTACTGGGGAAGTTCATAGCTGGTGATTCAATGAGCAGTTCTTTGAATGAATAGCATATAACATAATATTTCTGACTGAGTAACAGATTACATAACTTCCTCTATACTTGGATATATATTGTGACTCATGCCCGGGCTCTAACTACAAGGACACATCGCCTACTACCAGAGCGCTCTTTCGTCGGTCTGGTGGATATGAGCCCGACTCTACTGTGAGAGTATTCTTTAACGAATGGTCTGACATCGTTCAGACTAAGGACCATCGCTTAACATCCAATCCGAAGGACGGCGTACTCAAGGTTCTTTCACCTTCGAGATGAAAAACCCGAGGGCCTCGGACGGGTTACGAACTCGCGATCGAAAGCAACATATACTCTTCCACCCTCTCACCCCCCATACTCGTACTCTTTGCACGTAAAAGGCGTTTTATTTTGAATGTTCCAATATTCGTTCTGTTTCTCGATATTCAGCTGAATACTGAATGTCCCCGTAAGAAGACACTCACATTCAGATCTGAAAGGTTCCAGGTGTAACATTTCACATGCCATATAATATCATACTAACATACATATTTGTTTCTCCAGTTATACAAAGTATAGAAGAAGTTATGTAATCGGTCAAAAATTCCATGTTTTATTTTATTATATTATATGTTTTATATAATTTATTTTATGGTATCTTTTTATTAATTTACCATCATTTATTTTGTACATATTTTATTTATTTATTTATTGTTTGCTATTATATTGTACATAATAATTTATTTCTTGTCCATCATTTCTTTCTTATTAATTATTTCCAATATTTTGTATTACTTATTATTTTATCATTCTTTTTGTTTTTCTCCAGCCTCCAGTTTTGGGTTGGTTGGCTCTATTGTATAATATAAATAGCAATTCAATTCTTTATTAGCCTTTAAGAAATACATCTTTTAGGCTCACGGTTCGGCCTGATATATACATTATTCAGTTTAAAAAAAGTACAAATAAATGAAAATAGAAAATAATAATAATAAAATACAAAGTAATATAGAACCTAACTGTTAATTAACAAATTAAAACAAAAATAAAAATGGTATTTTATTTGAATACTTCAATGTCCTCTAATTTTTAGCGCCCTTACTATGTATAGTATAATATTATTGAGGTTTTGGTTGTTTGTAATGTTGAAAAGGGTCTTGTGAGGTTGTGGGCTCCTCAGTGCTTCTACCAGGTACTTTTTTCTTAGTTGGCTGAAGAGTGGACACTCCATGAAGAAATGGTGGATGTCGTCCGGTCGGTCTTCGTTGCAGACACTACAGCTGTCTTCCCTGTTGAAGAGGTAGATCATTCCTCCCACCGTCACTCTAGTCAGGCTTTCTCTACACAGCCGTATCTGAGCCAACACTCTCGTCCACTCGATATTTGTCCTCAGCTTTAAGTAGACGTTGTAACAGTAAATATCCTTGTATGTGAGGTTATAGTTAGATTCGAGGATGTGCTGAATGTCTCTATCGCGGCTCCTTTCTTCAAATCGACTCACAATCTTTTTCTTATGCCTGCTGATAAGATCAGGGTCCTGAGTATTATTATATATTATAAATAGCATAGTATAATATAAATGTATAATAGATAAGACGTTTTTTCTTATTGTAAATTCCGAATCTTAGATTTTTTATGTATTTTTCTTTAATTGCTTACTTGTTATATTTTCTTTTTTTTTTTTTTTTCTATTTACAGGTATGGCGCCGAAAGTAGACATTTCAATGAGTTCAAATCATTTTTCAGATTCAAAATAGGACGAATAGATGAAACGTAAACGCAAAAATACGAAATGAATGGTGAATATTGGTTTTTGTTTTGATTTGAACGCAACACTAATCCTTTTCTCTAGCGGCTTTGTTTACATCTGTAGGTCCGCCCCCTATGTTCATACTAATTCACATTTTGTCTTCGAACTTGCATTTTACACTTTGAAGTCATGGTGAATTGTGAATGTGATTTGTGAAAAACATAAAAAATAATAAAATACGAAAAAAGTGTAAAAGGACGCTAAACAGCCATCGTCTATACTCTAGTTGCGGCCACGTGATACATCGTTGCTTGGGGCGGCAGAAAAACAAGAGCCACCCCTAATTTTGAGTTATAGTTATAATTTTGAGTCGTAGACAGAAGTCTCAAGTGTTTTTTTAAAATGTTTTTTTGAGGCTTATGTAGCCTCGTATATATATATTCCCAATTAAGGTACCGTTTTTATTGTTTCCAATCTACGAAACCCAAAAATTGTAAAGTACACTATTTTTTCATAAGCACAGAAATTAGGCTAATTGATGTTTTCTGTAAATTTTTTTTTTCTTTGGTGGTCATTAACAGTCTGAAATTTGACTGATGGGGTCTTGATGAGACTAAACTCGGCTAAGTTGGTAAGCTCATGAATTGCACCTCAGCCACCGCTCACCGTTCCCAGAGATAAATGAGGTCCCTCCCTTGTTAAAGAACCCCCACCCCATAAGGCCGATCTCATTTTTCATTCATGAGAATAGAGCCAGGGAGCTATCTTATTAATGGATACCTCCGTGTCCTTGGCAATAATTGAAGAATACTTACCTTCATTCATCAGCGCAGTCTGAAGCCGCGTTTATATAAGTCCTTGCGCATAATGATTGCGCTAAATGTCAGTTAAAATCTAAAAATATAAACAAATTTATTTTCCTTCACCAGCTATACAAAGTATAGGGGAAGTAACGTAATCGGTAAAAAATTCGATGCTAAGTTTTCAACGGAATTTTATGTTTCTTAATATCCTGATTCCAAAATAGAAAAAAAAAAAAAAAAAACTATGTGTCTCTGAACTCGATAACTCCCGAGAATGAATGTATCGACACGTATATGTGTAACCGGAACTATCTAAGGATGACTCTAATAATTACCGTTGTAATGAATGTATCGATATGAAAATTCTTATCAATTTTCAGCGGAATCAGCCGAAGGGAAGGGAGAGATCACAGAAGATGGACTAGACTCAAATATTCTAATAACTGCCGATGTAATATATATGTATATAGTTATTATGATTCATGCCCGGGATCGAACTATGAGGTCATATTGCCTACAACCAGAGAGCGCTCTTTTGTCAATCTGGAGGATATGAGCCAGACTCTACTGTCGGAGTCCTAAATTTTGCCTACATTAAATTTTTATTTACCTAAGATAAGGAGGGGTCTTTAACAAGTACCTGACATCGCACATGCTCGCGACCATCGCTTAACGTTCCATCCGAAGGACGGCATGCTCAAAGATAAAAACGCCCGGGTCTCGGCCGGGTTCCAAACTTGCGATTTTGAGCTCAGTAAGCAAGCATATTATATATTATTATATTAGAGCTCATATTATTATATATTGATAAATAACCTATGAAAATGAGAAGGTTCGACGTTAAGTGTTTACATTAAAACTAAGGGTTGGGAGATAGAGGATGTGGGATGGCCATAAACCGGCAGTTAACGCCTGGAGGGGTTGCAAGCTGGCCGCTTTGCAGCCTATGGGGGTGTCTGATAAGGACCTTTCTCACTACAAACCTATGTACAAGAACCTTAGCTACCAACTCGGCTTACCACAAGATACTCAAAGTAGCTCGGAGGTAAAGGCGCTTGCTTATTGAACTCAAAAAAGCGGGTCCCAAACCCTTCCGACTTTACTTGTTACTTCGAGAAAAGGTGGGGAGGGAGAACGCGAGCTCAAGATCATGGGTTCGAAAACCGGTTTGGTTTTTTATCTGGGAGGTGAAAAAACCTTGAGTATGCCATCCTTCGGATGGGACGTTAAGCGATGGTCCCGAGTCTGTACGACGTCAGGTACTCGTTAACGGTCCCTACTCTAGGCGAATAAACCTCCTAGAGAGAGTAGAATCAAGCTCATGTCTATCAGAGCGACGAAAGCGCGATATAACCTCGTAGTTAAAGCCCGGGCATGACTCATAATAACTATCTAACAATATATCTTACAACTACAGTAGAACCTCTTTAATTCGAACGTCGATAAGTGCAAAACCTCCAGAACTCGAAAAAAAGTTTTGTTCCTTTCCCTTCAAGCCCCAAAACCTCCATTACTCGAAATCTCAACCCTCTATTAGTCGAGAGAATCAGTGAGTCCCTACAAGCTATTTTGGTACATATTTTCCCTCTATAACTCGAAAAAATAAATTGGCCTCTGTATCTCGAACATAGCAATATTTTATTTCACAACCTCTACAACTCGATTATTTGAAACTTATTACCTCTATACCTCGAAGAAAAATATGTTACCTACTTTAAGAATTTGCCGACAATGTACACCATTGTTTCTTAGAAAAAAATTTAGGAGTATACAATAAATAGGATTACCAATTATGTAAGCAAAAAAAAAGTCTGACTTTTTTTGATACCTACATATACTACGTATTTTTTATTTTAAGGATGTTTTGAAATAATGTTGATTTATAATAAATATAAATATGTTTGTTACCTCTGTAACTTGAATTTTTATTTATTTCACCTCTCTAACTCAAAATTAGTTAGAATGAATCTTAACATCTACAGGTCGAATCAAAATCCGCCCAAGTCAAAATCCTCCTCGAATTTTTTGGCGTCTCCCTTGATGTTCGACTTATAGAGATTCTACTGTAGTAGAGGTGTTATTGGCAAATCGAGGAAAGCGCCTCTATCGGCACCTGGTTTAAAATCGATAAGAAGGAAACAGCTTACTTCAAAAAGTCGCCAATGAATCACCGGCAATTTGCCTCCCCAGCACGATAATTAATCATCTAATTCCATGCACCAACCAATCGACTGTTTGGGTTAAAAATCGATAGTTGACACATGGGGACTTTGAATCATGATAATTTAGAGTCGACACATTCATTATTAAGTTTCCGCTCTCCTCCCCAACCCGGACTAAACATAAAGGGGCTTATGACTCTTCCTAAATTTCGTCTCTATACATTCATTATATTGTCCAGTTTTTGAGTCGAGCTCCACATCTCTGGTTCCCCCTTCCCTTCGACTCATTTCGCAGAAAATTAATATATAAGCGAAATAATAATATTGCGGATGACGTGGCCTTCTTAGGAAACAGCCCAGAAGAAGTTAAAAGTAAGGCGGGAAAACTACTTAAGCACAGCTGCAGAGTACGGCTGGAAGTTAATGTCGACAAGAGCGACTACCTTATAGTCAGTAAGAATATTCATCTGGAGCAGGAATTAAATGTGGGGACCTTCTCCTTCCCAAGAGTTGAGAACTTCAGGTATCTCGGGTCCACGGTAACTAGCATCAACTCGATGTTGGAGGAGGTGGACAGAAAACTTCTGCAGGCCCAAAGAGCGTATTTCTCTGTCATCAAGCTGCTACGGTCCAGAGCCTTGTCAAGGAACCTGAAGTATAGGATCTACAGCTCCATGGTAAAGCCCGTTCTGATCTATGGGTGTGAAACCTGGACCCTGACCTCACATCTGGAGAAACGTTTCCAGACGTTTGAAAATAAAGTGCTGAGGAAGATAGCAGGTCCGGTCAAGGATAGAGAAACCCAAGAGTGGAGGATCAGAACCAACAGGGAGCTGAGGGACATCTTCTGGCAACACCCGACCGTAGTTGCAGATATGAAATCACGGCGCTTAAGATGGGCTGGACACGTGGTGAGAAGCGGACAGCAGACAGCCATAGGACGCATCATGGACGCTCAGGTCCAAGGAGCCAGATCACGAGGAAGACCAAGGCTGAGGTGGGCTGACCTGGTGAAGAAGGATGCTGTGGAACACCACGTGGTGAACTGGCGACCGGTGGCGCACGACAGATCGCGGTGGAGAAGGCTAGTGTGGGCGGCTAAGGATCTTCAGGGTTCGTCGCCAACGGAGTAAGAGTAAGTAAGAAATAATAATACGAAGATGGCTGATGTAGTGAGAATGATTATTTCACAGGTTGAAAAATAAAATACAGTCTGACCTCTCACTTATTTTACATTTTATTAATTTTTGCTAGCCGGCTTTTGAGGTTGCCCTTATCATCAAGCAGTCTGGTAAAATAATTTTTAAAACAACAAATTAAAATGTTTTAATAAATAATTACGAAAATTAAAATAAATGTATATAAAACTATTTAAAAACAACTTAACAAATTGAAATTTCATGGATGGGGACAGTTATTCATGTTCAGTCACAACTCTGTGTACCTCTGAGTTCATCCATGAAATTTTAAATTGTTGTTTAAATCTTATTTATTATAATATTTTAAATTATGTAGTTTTTAAATTATTTTACCAGACTGCTTGATGATGATGACAACCTCAAAAGCCAGCAACAAAAATTAATAAAATCTATGAGAGGTCAGACTATATTTCATTTTAATATCTGTGAAATAAAGTAATAAATTGTGGGGTTCGAATTTAAATATAAAATTTCATGTCGATACATTATTACATAGACCGTTATTGGTGATTTTGTGTCAATCTTCTCCCCTAATCATCGTCTCCCATTTGGCTGAAAATATATAGGTGGTCGATGCATCCATTCTATCGGGAGTTATCATGTTCACAGACAAACACATGCAGACATAAAGACATTTTTTTTTTTTAAATTTTTGGTACCAGGGAAACACAATATCGAGTTTTTGATACATAACTTTCCCTATACTTTTAACAGCTGGGAAAGGGAAATTCAACCATTTTTGTTAATCATGCAAGAAACGATTCATACGTTAGGTGAACACAAAAAATATTAGAATATGTCCAAAATTCAACTGCAAACTGCGCTTTTAAGCAATGACCAATTATGCAATATTTGGTTCTAGAATGGTAAACAGTAGTAAGTACTTAAAAAACAATTTACAACAGTAGGATCGGATGTAATAAATCTTTTTCACCCAGAGATAAGTCACGCGATCCCGCCATATCGTTGTTCCGTGACAAAGTAATCGTTTGATAATATGATAATATTACATTGGTAACACATCAATGTGTCACTTACAGATTGCAAGATTAGCAAGTAAAAGAAGATAATTGGAAATTGGAAAATCAATAAAATTTTTATGTTAGGAATTATGCGATGAATAAATAATATAATCGATGGGTTAATAATATAATATTCTATATACAATATACCTATACACAAGGGCGTAGCCAGAGGGGCAGGGGGGGGGGGGGGCACGTGGCCCTGGCCAGAGCAAAAAACCAAGATAAAAATTAAATAAACAAAAAAAATAGTTTTTATTAAAAATGGATTACAATAGGATCTTCAAATTTCCCGTGCTTCTGATTCCTAAATCAGCAATCAGCTGTTACATAAATATCCATGTACAAAACATTTATTTAAATATATATGAGTTCGATCATTTTATTTCCTCGCTCAAAATCTTCATCTATGTTATACTTTATACTCTTAAAGCTCATTTTACTGCGCATGTAAAGTCAGCTTAAGTATAACAGTCAGTGGTTATCTCAGGGGGAGCTTCTAGGAGTCCGAGTTTCCCAAATTAATAACTAAAAGTCTGCAGCGCTAAACCACGGAAACTGCAGGCTGAGCCCCCGGTAGGCTATACCCCCACCCCTGCCTAACTTTGCCCCTCCCCCCCCCCCCCCGCTCAAAATCCTGGCTACGCCCCTGCTTATACATTATAACCAAATCTGTGGTCAAAAAAGAAAAAAAATATAAAGTCACTTGATGGGAGAAGCCAGCCAGCGCTGTCACTCCCTCGAAAGTTAATTTTCATTATTCACTATCCTCAGAGAGAAGATCGCGAGGCCACCTCCTGTTCAAGTGGTGGGGAGGATTGTCAGGATGGGAATGAGAGGAAAGTTCTTTGGGCAAGAATGGTTTGAAAGTTTCTATGGAATTTGATTAATTCATTGACAGTGGGAATATTGAGTTATCTGTGTAGGACTTTATTGGTGACATAGAAAGGAGCGTTGACAATTCGTCGCAGGAGTTTGGACTGGAATGATTGGATACGACTGATTTTAGTTTAGCTGTACCCCAAAGTTCGAGTCAGTAGGTGTCTTAAATAGCATAGAATGATATTTTAAATAGTAAGATTGTTGTTAGTAGTAATTAATTTTTATTACTAATTATTTAGTTTTAATGAAGCCAGGGTTCATTACTGAAGATGGGCTTGAAAACTGGGTCAAGGGCGTTCGTTATCGGAACTCAGATCGGTGGTCGATCTAAGGTTGGATCCCCCATGGAGGCACATCGTTCAGCGTAATAGACAGTTATTGTGACTCATGCCCGGGCTTTAACAATGAGGTCATATCGCCTACTGCCAGAGCTCTCATTCGTCGCATAAGCCCGACTCTAAATTCTGCCTACACCAAATTTTTATTCACCCAAGACTATCGCTCAACATCACTTACAAATGTCGGCGTGCTCACGTTTTTTTTTTTACCTCCCATATAAAAAACTCATGAGCCTCGGCGGGGTTCCGAACCCGGGATCATGAGCTCAGTGTAAATATATAATTTTTCTATAAAAATTCTTATAACCCCCCTTCGAAGTTTCGATTATTTTTCTTCGATGTATATCGAATCAGGAATCATATGTTCCGATTAATCGATAGAATGTGTGTTTACTGTGATCGTCCACAACTTCCAAGCCCGGGCATTGAGTCAATGAAAATTTATGATAATGTTCAATTCTAAATCTAGAATATTTAAGTAAGAAAACTTACACTAATGAACCTCAACATAGTTGTTTGTGTGGACTTAGGTCTGTTTGTCATGCAACACACTCCTGCTGTTTGTTAACTAACTAACTTTTAAAATGTATAAATGAACTAACACAACTTTTATTTGTACAAGACAAACCAGTAACGAAGTGGATACAATTTCTTCTTTTATTTTTTTTCCGACAATATGGGGAAGAGAATTATTTCTATCATTCGTACATCGCAATCATGTAATCATAAAATCATAATCCGGTAATCATGTAATCATAATCAAGTAATCATGTAATCACAATTACTGTAATCGGGGGATTTCCTGGGTATCAAATTTAAACAAATTGGTAATAGCACTTTGGTTACGTAATAAACTTAAAAAAAATTACTTATTAGTGTAAAAAATAAAACAATTTAAAATGAAGGAAATCGAAGGCGATGGTTTGAGCTGTGTAGTCATGTGTACATTGTGATTATGATTTCATGATTATGATGATTACATGATTACGATTACATGATTACTCGATTACAATCATAATCATGGTCGTGATTACGATTAGAATCGTGTAATCAAGTAATCACGCAATTTTTTTGATTATAATCGTAATCTTAATCATTGATTATGATTATGCCCATCTCTGACCTGAGGTGAAAGGGTCCCCTTCCTCTGGTAAAACCAGGGGTGTGGAAGTCTCTATTCTAACGGAAATAACTAACTGTGGACTTATTTGAAAAACAAGAAAATAAAATTAAAATAAAACCAAAAACTAACATTCCAAGAAAACACGTTAAGTACCTATAATACACAGTATAAATGTTGTTTGACTTAAAACATAAAATTTCATATCGATGCATCCACTACATCAAGCCCACTGTTTCCCCATTAACCTTCTAACTGATTCCGCGGAAAATTGATATATATCGTCCTTATAGGGTTTTCAATTTCCATATGGAATTGTGTGTCGATAAATGCATTACAATAACAGTTATTCGATTTCTTGTGTTAAGCCCCCCTCCATCCGACTTATTTGGCTGAAAATCAATAGGTGTAGTCTTTACGGATACACGTATATTATTTCCCGCAGATACATTCATTCGCGGCTGGTGGAAGTAGGAAAAGGCTGACGAGAACGTAATGAATAGTTTTCCATTCTGGAACGGATGATTCAACTTAGGAGGGCTCCAGAAGTTCAGTGGTATGCGGGCTTGCTTACTGAGCTCAAGATTGTGAGTTCAAAACCCGAACGAGCCCCTTTCGCTTATTTCATTTGGGGGGTAAAATAAACTTGAGCACGGGACGATAAGCGATGGTCCCGAGCCTGTCTGATATCAGGTAGGTACTCGTTAAAGACCCCATACTCTAGGCCAGGGGTGGCCAAGCCAAATGATCATGCGCCCCACTTTGAAAATGCATTATAATCCCGCGGGCCGCATATCAAATTATATATGTATCTCCATCTTAGATTTGGACCCACTAAAAAACTTTTTTCGAGTGAAAATTTAAAACAGAATGAATTATTATTATTATTGTTTTTATTATTATTCATACATGTAAACATAGATAATATAATAATGAAATGATCGAAAAATATTTAATTTATTTAATTAGTGAGATATTTGTTTCTCAACTCTTTCACTCAGCTTTTGCAAGTCGATATCAATGCGTGTATTTGCACATGTTTTGTGCAAAAACATATATTGTAAAATTGTGATGAATCTCGCGGGCAGCAAAAGTATTCACTGTATGCGGGCCGCGGGTTGGCCACTCCTGCCCTAGGCGAATAAAAATTTAAGATAGGCAAAATTTAGGTCTCCCTTAGCAGAGTCCGGCTAATGTCCATCAGAGTGACGAATGAGCGCCTTGGTAGTAGGCGATATGACCTCATAGCTAAAGCCCAGGCACTAATTAACTAACGACATTCCATTTAGCGTTCTGGAAACTATTCAAACGTTGTTCTAAACATGAACGAGTTAGCGAATCGTTCCATTGTTCTGGAACTAGTTCCTTGTTCCGTTCCACACCTAATGACAGTAGATTTTCATCGTGTTCTAAGCAGCCATGTTCAGTTGATGAAATATGAATACAATTAATTCTAATACCGAGGAAGGGAATTCAAATGCGTGACCTTTTGGTTGGTAGACAGAGATAATGTGAACACATGATCCGAGACCCTCGAGCATGGTTTTGAGGTCATGTCCCAGACCAACACACTTGACAATTTAAATGAAACCGGACAGAGGATTCGATCTAGTCGAGGATGACGGATCTATTGTTGTACGCTAACAGACGAGAACCAACAAACAGTCAAACAAAACCCACAGGGAACAGGAGGTTTTCTAAAGCAATCAATAAAAAGAAGTCAGAATTGGAGGGGCTTGCGTACCTACTTGAACGTTCGATCAACTCTACATTATAGTCGATATCCAATGTCAAGTCAAATCAAATCAGGTCACACCGACCGATATTGTGTTAGTTAGTTATTACTCAGGCCCGGTTTTTAACTACGAGATCATCGCTTTTGAGCCAACGGCGCCCTCTGATATATTCATTACTTTGACAGTTATTGGGATTTTGAGTTAAGCCACCTGTTTTGGTAAGAACAAATGTTTCGATAGGGCTGACCGTTTTCGCATAAATCGAGCAACGTCTAGAAAAATGAACTTCAAAATTTTAGGACAGATTGACTTCGTTCTTACAGCGTTCGAAACAAAAATTGTATCGATATATTCATTTCATCAGGAATTATAGTGTTATACCGACACACACAGAGGCGAGTCATTTTTTCTCTCTTTTGAGGGCGCCGGTAGCTCAGTGGTATGCGTGCTTGACTTCTGAGCTCAAGGTCGTGGGTTCGTAGCCCGACCGAGGCCCTTAGTTTATTTTATCTGGGAGGTAAAATAAACTTAAGCACGCCGTCCTTCGGATGGGACGTTAAGCGATGGTCCCGAGCCGGTTCGATGTCAGGTACTCGTTAAAGACCCCTGCCCTAGGTGAATAAAAATTTAGGGTAGGCAAAATTTAGGACTCCCACAGTAGAGTCGGGCTCATGTCCACCAGAGTGACGATAGAGCGCTCTGGTAGTAGGCGATATGACCTCGTAGTTAAAGCCTGGGCATGAGTCATAAAACTAACTAACATTTTTTCTCATTTCTAGAATCTGAGTTTATTAGTTTTCAAGAATTTCTTTAATAAGATGTTTTAAATCTGTTTTTTAGGTTTAGGTTTTATGACTCATGCCCGAGCTTTAACTACGAGGTCATATCTACCAGAGCGCTCTTTCGTCACTCTGGTGGACATGAGCCCGACTCTACTATGGGAGTCCTAAATTAGGCTATCCTAAATTTTTATTCACCTAGGGGTGTTTTTTTTTTACCTCCCAGATAAAATAAACTAAGAGCCTCGGCCGCGATTCGAACCAGCGATCTTGAGCTTAGTAAGCAAGAACGCATACCACTGAGCTACCGACGCCCTCAAAAATATTATGGTTTCAGTAATAGAAGAATTTTGAGTAATAGAAAAACTGCAATGGTTATCATCGCCCGAAGAAATTTAGTTGTAAAGTGCAAAGAAAAGAAAATGCGGCCTACTTAGCTCAAGATCGCAGGTTCGAAACCCGACTGAGGCCCTTACGTTTTTAACCAGGGAAGTGAAAAAACCTTGAGCACGTCGTCCTTCACATAGGACGTTAAGCGATGGTCCCGAGCCTGTGCGATGGCAGGTACTCATTACAAAGCCCTATCCTAGGCGAAAAAAAATTTAGTGTAGTGAAAATTTAGGACTCCCATTATATAACAACAATAAAAACATTTTTTTTAAGTCGTCCACGAGAGGGACATTTTTTATACATACGTATATTTACTCGTATACATATATATTATAATTCATTTATGGCCATTAGTATCGAAACACGGGTCCTTTCCGCGGAAATCGTGGTTTTTCCACTATCCGGCAATTTGGCCAATTTTTCGGCGCGCTCTAGCGGCCAATCGGTTAGTCGTACAAAAACATTTTCAAGAGTAATAAATGTAGAAAATTTCATCTACTTTAATTTTGTACCAGTAACTTTTGCGAAGAAACCGCATAATTTTTGAGATATGGGCGAAAAACTCAAAAAAGTGTCAACATTTGGACTAAAATTGGAAAAAAAACATGTTCCGGGCAAAATTTCTCTGTCAGCAAACATCATATTCGTGTTCCGACCCAAAAAACATAAAGGGTGAAAACATTACGACTGGATGAAAACTTTCCCCTAAACCCCCTTTCTTGAGCCAGAATGACTGACTGGGACTCATGGCCACCAGAGCGACGAAGGAGCGCTCTGGTAGTAGGCGATAATATCGCCTACTACCAGAATTGTATCGACATATAATTTAGTAAGTAAGCCACTATGTAAGATATGTCTCATGTCTAGCCTTTAACTACGATGTCATATTATGACATCGTAGTTAAAGGCTAGACATATTATGACATCGTAGTTAAAGGCTAGACATGAGACATATCTTACATAGTGGCTTACTTACTAAATTATATGTCGATACAATTCATCAGATCGCAGTTTTGAGTTGAGAGTGTCTGATACCCCTAGGGATTTTATTCACCTATGGCAGGGGTCCTTAACGTCAATTCTATATTTGAACACTTAGTCCACATGTTCCATAAAAGGAAGATTTAAATTCACAAAAGGAATAGTTAACGTAAAGAAAAAATGAATTATAGTTACTGGTGTTGAGACTGCTTCCCGAATCGTTTGTAATTGACTACAAGTTATGTCGGTAGATCAGTTTCAGAGAGAGAGTGAACAGTTAGTTATTTCGTCCTGGGGAAGTACATTGGCAGTGATTCACATTCATTGACCTAATATAGATTGAGGAAGTTAGTCAAATTTTCCTGTTTACTTGATGAGACAATCCTTTAATGAGATCAAAAACGATGTCTTCTTTCATATATATTATCTCTAGGGAGGGCTAGATAAACTCGTCTATTATTGTGTATAACTATTTATAGAGTCCATAGATAACATGAGTGATTAACCGTTCTAATAATATACTCTTGTCTCAGCTAAAAGAACAACAAACAAATATATGTTTGATAACAGTCACTGATAATATGATATACTGTTGTTCACTACTTCCGTCTAGAGGTTTACTGAAAGAGCAGAAAGGTCTGACATGCAGACAACTTATCCATGGAAAAACAAAAAAATAACAAGTTGACAGTGTACTTCCCCAGAATCATTTAACTTATGGCCCTCTAAAACCAGTCCACAATTTGGGCTGAATATTTGTGATCACAGGGAATAAATTGGTAAGTCTAAATTCGTAACTTTTCAGGGCAGCACTTTTTTACTTTTGCATTAATCGTGTAAATCCACTTTTTGGAATAAATAAATTATGTTTAATTCTTAATCATATACCTTCTAAATCTATAGGAGTGAATGAAAACGAATATTGTTAATCCTTTCTTGGGTTTTCCCTTAGTTACCTAATCATTCCCCATCACTTATCAAATTATTGACCACACTTACCTAATTTTTATACACACTTACCTAATTATTAACCATACTTTTTGAAATACTCGTGAATGATACCTCTCAAAAGTTGATTTAACCGAAAACACCCTCTTCACTTGGAATGGTCTGTCGTAGTTGAAAAATGGTTAAATGCAGTTATCTCATGAATGATCCCTCAAAGAAGTAGATTAGGTTGATTTAACCGAGAACATACACAATTTTACGAGATACCAAGAAACCCACATTTTTATAATTCCGAAAGTATTAGAGTTCTGAGCTCCCAACTTCTTCACAGTGCGCAGATGACTTGGGAGATCATCACAGTACATTTAACACATTTTAGCCATTTTACGACTTAACAACTTATTCCCTGTGACCATAGATATAATACGTAGTTGACTTATACCTATAGGGGCTTCCAAATCGGGAAAAAGGGTTTTTGAGTTGAACCTTCACTTCCCTTCGGCCGATAACGCAGAAGAATGGTAAGGTGTCGTCCGTTATTGAAGTTTCGAGATAAGCCCTTGGCTAATCCCCCCTTCCCTTTGGCCGACTCGGGGAAAAGCCATAAGTGTTGTACTTAGAGGATTCTGGATACACATAGAAAGATTCGTGTATCCACATCGGCAGTTATCGTGTTCACAGACACACATAAACAGACAGAAATTTGTCTTTATATTATTGGCATCACGTTATCAGAGAGACGTTATGTGGCCTTCTTCTCTCTCTCCTCAAAAAGAAACACGATAACTGCCGATAGAATGAATGTATCGACACATTTCCTCTGGTGGGCTTCCTTATCCACAAACGATTCATTCATAACATCGGTAATTATTATTGTTTTCGAACCCAAAATTTCGGCCAAATTCATGTGAAATATAATGGTTAACGTGATTATAGGGTTTCAATTAAAATATAAAATATCATGTCGATGCATCCATTACATCTGCAGTTATAGATCTTTTTGAGTTGAACCTCTGTCAGTATTGTATAATGGTACCTCTGTAAATGCGACTGTTATAATAAACTCTTCTTCTTCTTCTAATCCTATTTATCCAGGCCTATTGGTATTAATTTTGAGATGAGTAGAAAGCAGTAAAAGGTTGCCATGAACGAAATGAAGTTTCTGGAACGGATGTGACCGAGACTCCACATAGTGTTCTCGGAACCTAACGGAGGCTATGAACGATAAAAAACGTTGTTCTGAACATGAAATGAACGGATTAGAGAACACGTCGTCGATACAAATGCTAAAAATCGAATGTGAAAAACATCACTTCTCAGGAGAGTGAATAAACTGTTTCATGGTTCATTCAAAATCAGTGCATATTGTCAAACATTTGTTACCTATGTCATTTTATACGTGGTGTTATGCGTTATAGATGACTCTATAAGAATTTTATCGAATTATGTATCTTAATTAGTCAAAACGCACATTCTTGACATTCGATATTTTGATTATCTATAATTGAGTGGTTGACGCGAAAAATGTTCTAAGCACCACTTTAGTCGAAAATGAGATTTCTGTGGAATCAGGTTCTATAGGCCTCTTGGGAGACTGTGTAGGGAAGTTTTTTTTTGCCGTTACAGCAGCAGTTGGTAGTATTGAGCCCACGTCAGCGTTGAGCCTCATAGAAGAAGGTTCTAACAGCCACCAGTAGTTCTCAACATGGCAGAGGAAGGAAGTGTTATTTTGGCGTTTAGAACCTTTTTCGCGTCAACCACTCAATTTATGATTATTTTTCTATACAACGCAAACTATCGAATGTGGCATTTTCGTTAGTTTGCATTGTATAATATTTAAATATTTTTACTGCAAACTATTGAATATGTCACAATCGATAGTCTGCTTTAAAACAGCTCATTGTTTTTACAAAAAATTGCAACAGCAAACACACGAACATGACATATTCAATACTTTGCCATGCAGGGAATTTGATTTTGTTCCTATTCGAACCAGATCAAAAACGCGAATGTGGTACATTCGAGACTTTGAAACATCCCAGTTCAAAAAATTTGTTCACAATAACGAATGCAGAATAACGAATTTTTTATTGGTCACTTAGATTTTGGACATCATTACATAGTTCGGATATTCGACCCTTTGCCAGGGTTATTCCTCCCCTTTACAACGCGAATTCAGATTCGAGAGTTCGCTGCAACATTCATCCGTCCTAAAGCTATCGCTTGAGACCGAAAACGAAAAATGCGTTTTTTCACATTCGATACTTTGCATTTGTATCGACGACGTTTACACATATAAAATTTCATGTCCGTATTTTCATTCTATAGAATGTCTGCCCAAACAAAAAAACTTATATACTCACAAAAGGTGGGAAACTAAAAAAAAATCTGTTATAATCAAGTAAAAAATCCAAATAATGATTACAAATAAGTCATTAATTTGGTTAAGTAGGCGGAAAAGTCATTAATCTTAGGGAAGAAAAACCTCAAGTAATTAACAGTCATTAGGTCGTTTAATCTTGAGAATTCCAACTTTTTACAAGAACTGGGGAGGTTTACTGTTTCGGTTTTAGTGTTTTGTGCTTCAAATCCATGTTTCACAATGATTGATGACTTGAGGCTTCCTCTGATATGGAGGAATGTTACAGTTTTTACGTCCCCAAGTTTACAAAGTATAGGAGAAGTTATATAAATATGAAAAACATAAAACTGTCTGTGAACACTACACAATATATCGACACGAAATTTTGTACATATCACCTATTGTCTTTCAGACAAATCGAAGGCAAGATTAGGGGGGAGCTTAACATAAAAACTCTAATAACTGACGATATAATGAATGTATCGACATTTTGTGACTAGAACCCCTTAAGTAGAGACGGGTATCGATTAACCCATTAATCGAAATAATCGATGTTTTGGTAAAATAATCGGTGGTTTTTAATCGATGTCATCTAGGTTAGATTAATAGGATAATCGATGAGTATTTACGATTATTAAATTTTTAATTAAAATTACAACTCATCCGAAAAACAGGAGAAAAAAAGAAAAATGAATTTATTATTATTCATCAAACAAACGATTAATAAGTGTATCGATTAACTAGTTGGTCGATACTTATCCCTACCCTTAAGGACACCTATCGATTTTCAGCCAAATCAATGAAAAGGTAGGGGGGATTAAGGTAGAGGCTAACTCAAAAACTCCAATTAATGACGTTGTAATGAATGTATAGTAGAGTATAAAGGCCGGTTCTGTCACCACCACCACCACATCTGCTCCTCAATTCTGCTCCTCCCAGATCCTCCACCTCCGAAACTCTGCTCCTCAATTCTGCTCCTCCACCACAACATCTGCTCCTCCCAGATCCTCCACCTCCTCACTTGTGCTCCTCAAATCTGCTCCTCCACCACCACCACCACCTCCTCACCCACCATCGTACATCCCCCTCTCGATAAGTTTCCACTCTCCCTCTAAACCCCAATAAGTTTCCACTCTCCCCTTTGAATCACCTACCATCGTACTTCCCCAACTCAATAAGTTTCCACTCTCCCTCTAAACCCCAATAAGTTTCCACTCTCCCCTTTGAATCACCCAACATCGTACATCCCCATCTCAATAAGTTTCCGCTCTCCCCTTTGAATCACCCAACATCGTACATCCCCATCCCGATAAGTTTCCACTCTCCCTCTAAACCCTACTTTAAATTTTTACCCTACCCCTAAATTTTTTTCAATTAGCCTACTAGCGTCTAGAAATCAAATTATTATTGATATTAAATCAACTTAAGAAAAAAAAAAAACCATACCGGATGGGATTCGAACTCACCACCTTCCATTTTGGAGTCTGGCTTGCTAACCCCTCGTCTTTCATGACATGTTTGTACAAAGGAGCTGTAATCTAGGTATATAACGTTCAAGTCATACATTTTCAGATATCAAGTAACAATTATGGTGTATTCTGGGGTAGTAATGATTATTCCTATCGATTATTAATAATTAACATTTTTTTAAAGTCTGATTTCGTGACCTTGAACAGGCACTTGCGTGATCAAGCATGTCGAACCCTGCATTCGAACCTTATCATGTCCTATCATCATCATCATCATTGTATTCAGTATTATTTTAAACTGGAGTATAATGATGGAAAAATCGCCTACCTACACTTTTGAGCATGCCGTCCTTCGGTGCCTTGAAAAGTATTGCATTTAAAAATATAATTCAAAGCTCGTCATATTGAGTATGTTGTCCGATTGGAGTAATATATGCGAAAAAATATTTATCTTCAATTCCGAGCACGCTGTCCTTTGATGTTATTTGTGAATTCTTGTTTTTTTATTTCAACAATCATTTATTAGTAATTTTGCGTTTTCTACAATCGGATGACATCCTAGACCTTGAAATGGTTTTTGCATGCATTATACATGTTCAAACATGTCGAGACCTGTTGTTGCAGGCATACTTCACCAATTTTTATTTCATGATTTAATCTTACATCCCCACGTCAATTAACACATCCAATGTGCTTCCCCATCTCAATACCCCCGCTCTCCCTCCGATTCACTACTCTCTATCTTCAGTATAGCGGCGTAGCCAATCCATCTCAATTTTCTCACTTATACTTCCCCACCTAATTCTCCCTTTAAACCTTTTACTCAGACACACATCCAAGCAATTTTCTTTAGATTTCATCATAGTCCACTACTCTTAGCACCATCATGCTTCGCCCCTGTTCAACACCTACAACCTCTCTAGATCGTCTGACATTTTCATCATAACCCGGTCTACCCATACATAAACCTACATTCTACGTCCATTAGCCTTTCCCTCTGAGTCAGTCAAACTTACCCACCTCAAATCATCTTCAATGCACATACCCACATCAATTATTCTAAAACATAATCTTTAATTATAATAGTTCTACTTCCTCAGACCTATTGTATTTCTTCCAATCCGGCAGAGACTTTGCAACCCACACCTAATCCTCAGGTCTTTCTCCTAATTTTTATGACTCACTTCTACTTCCCCACATCAATCGTCTAATTGTTTTTTCTCAACTTGTCCTTACCAATTTTCTGTTCTCTACTTCTAAAACTTTTTACTCATACATACCCGCCCATACACGCGGAGTAATCTTTAGATCTAGATGTACCTTTCCATGGATACATTCTTAGGCTAAAATGCAGTATATTCAACTTACGTTATGTTACATACTACTTCTCATCTCCAGCACTTAACTTACTTAGCACCTCTACTGTATTCCAATCCTCGTTTATAGCGGTCAAAACAATTTCTTTTTCCTTCCATCAACCGTCCTCTACTGTAATTGCTCTCCTAACCTTCTCAAACCCCCGCATAATTCTGACAACGACCAATCCATCCCAATATTCTGCTCTCCACTTCTACTTCCCCAACATCATATCAAGTTAGAACCCTACAAGTGTAGACTACTGCCCCGTCAACATTTCTTTCTCATTCAAACCACTTCTATCCCACCTCTCACTCAGACATACCTGCACACTTGGATCACATGCAGAAAATCAAATTTAAATGCTTCTCCCTACCTAAACCGCCAGGTCAACACCCCCACAGTTCTCGTCGATATTTAGATTCGCATTTCCAATATTACTTTACCATCACTATTTTTACGACTAATAACCTACAATCTAGCAGGAACTTAAATCATCCCCCTGCACAACACTACTCCGGATATATTCAGAACCCACTCCCACACATCTGAGCACCAATAGAACTCTAACCTAGGACCCCTGCTGTGTAGGCTCACTCACATTGGTACCTGTCAACCCATCTTTATAACTGCAAAAGCCGGGGGTAATTTCATATTCAAGTATTTTTCCTAAGATTTCATACTGATGAAGGCTCTAGACCCCTTCATCACCAACGAGATCAGTTAAAGAACTATTTTATAACACAGCCCCAACGTACATATAAGGTGTGTCCAATACAATAGGAACTCTTCTTATATAGCTATCCTAAGAAGAAGTCATTGAAAACTTTACCCACTGAGCCGGATAATTATTTATAGTAGAGATACTAATATTTTTTGAATGGGTAGGCGGCCTTGTGTAACATTTCATTATCAGAGATTAGCTGTGATGTACTTTTCTACAAATCAGAGACTATGTATATTTCTTACAATAGAATCCTTCCGAGAGATCCAATATATCGTCACGACACAACACTTCACAAAAATACGGAATTGTTCACCTATCCCTATAAACATCACTCAACTGCAACTTCCCCAAATCTAAAAAACTTAGAAGTCGCTCGGACACATTTTAAAAACCCCACCACTCTTCTATATACTTCCTCAGCTAAATTCTTTCCCTGGTTCCCCTCTATAGTATATCTTAAACTCTAAAGTAACCCCAACCCGAACACCATTCCTATCAATCTAAACTTTTATTTCTCAGTCATGCACCATAGATAGGGTTTTCTATAGGTGCTATCACCAATCTCCTACATGCATATATATATATAATATATTTTCTATAGTTCCCCCGACATTTTTCTACAACTAACACTCAACCGTTCCTCAATTAATATTATAACGCAGCCCTCACACCCATACTCCATTGTATTTATTTTTCAAGTCCCAAGCTCTTCGTCTAATATACATCACAGTTCCCACCGGTATTTGAGAACCCATATAGTATTATTGTTCCATCCTCACTCACATCTCATGGACCCCACAATTCAGCCCTCCTTCCCC
The DNA here is from genome assembly GCA_963662175.1 of Aradus depressus. Taxonomy (NCBI): domain Eukaryota; kingdom Metazoa; phylum Arthropoda; class Insecta; order Hemiptera; family Aradidae; genus Aradus; species Aradus depressus. Next base: position 11,488,947 of record OY759222.1, on the reverse strand, counting down.
GCATATATGGTATTGAGAGCCAAAACACTTACGATGACCCAATACAACAGTTATTTTACCGATTCATCTTCATAGCCACAAAACCCGGGATTATTTAATATTTTAGTATATTTCTTTTGTCATTATTTGTCACAGGTTTTTTTTCCTCACATACAACGCCTACTCCACTCAACTGTTTTTTCTTAAAGTCCTATACATATCTTACATCCTTTCATATATTTATTTTTTATTTAGTCATATTATTTTATATTTTATGCGATTAATATTTATTTACATTTTCGAAAATTTACGTAAATTATGAAAATTTTGTAGCATATTCAGGAACATTTTTTGTGATGAATGTGACTGCGTAATAACTATCGTGATTATAAGAAAAATTGGTGAGTACAAGCTGGTCAGTATTAAGAAATAAATATCGTATATAGGTTCCATATCATAGGCAGTTTCTTATTGTTGTTGAGGCTAGGTGTATTGCTGGAAACCCATTAATGATCGGCTCTTCTCGGCTCGTCTCGGATTTTATCCACTCCTTTCGTTGCATGTAGGATGAAAAAAACTATAAATACGTTCTGTTTGGTCAGTAGTTATCTGTTTTCATTGTGAACGTGTTAACAACGTTGAGATAAAAACCAACAAAAAAGTTCAACCTTCCTAAACCCGTAAAAGGCTTAATACCTCTTTCTAAGGAAAATATGACGTTTTTACGTTTGGTCGGGTATAAAGTTCTGTCATCAACGTATAGATGTTAGATTTGGATAGTTCAAAGAGGGGTTCGGATATCATTCTCATTACCGAAACCATCGGGGGTATAGATGGAATAAGAAAATCTGTTAGACATGAAAACACTCTATCTATTTACATAGATACATTCATATACATTCATCACAAAAAATGTTCCTGAATATGCTACAAAATTTTCATAATTTACGTAAATTTTCGAAAATGTAAATAAATATTAATCGCATAAAATATAAAATAATATGACTAAATAAAAAATAAATATATGAAAGGATGTAAGATATGTATAGGACTTTAAGAAAAAACAGTTGAGTGGAGTAGGCGTTGTATGTGAGGAAAAAAAACCTGTGACAAATAATGACAAAAGAAATATACTAAAATATTAAATAATCCCGGGTTTTGTGGCTATGAAGATGAATCGGTAAAATAACTGTTGTATTGGGTCATCGTAAGTGTTTTGGCTCTCAATACCATATATGCGGGGAAGGAGGGCTGAATTGTGGGGTCCATGAGATGTGAGTGAGGATGGAACAATAATACTATATGGGTTCTCAAATACCGGTGGGAACTGTGATGTATATTAGACGAAGAGCTTGGGACTTGAAAAATAAATACAATGGAGTATGGGTGTGAGGGCTGCGTTATAATATTAATTGAGGAACGGTTGAGTGTTAGTTGTAGAAAAATGTCGGGGGAACTATAGAAAATATATTATATATATATATGCATGTAGGAGATTGGTGATAGCACCTATAGAAAACCCTATCTATGGTGCATGACTGAGAAATAAAAGTTTAGATTGATAGGAATGGTGTTCGGGTTGGGGTTACTTTAGAGTTTAAGATATACTATAGAGGGGAACCAGGGAAAGAATTTAGCTGAGGAAGTATATAGAAGAGTGGTGGGGTTTTTAAAATGTGTCCGAGCGACTTCTAAGTTTTTTAGATTTGGGGAAGTTGCAGTTGAGTGATGTTTATAGGGATAGGTGAACAATTCCGTATTTTTGTGAAGTGTTGTGTCGTGACGATATATTGGATCTCTCGGAAGGATTCTATTGTAAGAAATATACATAGTCTCTGATTTGTAGAAAAGTACATCACAGCTAATCTCTGATAATGAAATGTTACACAAGGCCGCCTACCCATTCAAAAAATATTAGTATCTCTACTATAAATAATTATCCGGCTCAGTGGGTAAAGTTTTCAATGACTTCTTCTTAGGATAGCTATATAAGAAGAGTTCCTATTGTATTGGACACACCTTATATGTACGTTGGGGCTGTGTTATAAAATAGTTCTTTAACTGATCTCGTTGGTGATGAAGGGGTCTAGAGCCTTCATCAGTATGAAATCTTAGGAAAAATACTTGAATATGAAATTACCCCCGGCTTTTGCAGTTATAAAGATGGGTTGACAGGTACCAATGTGAGTGAGCCTACACAGCAGGGGTCCTAGGTTAGAGTTCTATTGGTGCTCAGATGTGTGGGAGTGGGTTCTGAATATATCCGGAGTAGTGTTGTGCAGGGGGATGATTTAAGTTCCTGCTAGATTGTAGGTTATTAGTCGTAAAAATAGTGATGGTAAAGTAATATTGGAAATGCGAATCTAAATATCGACGAGAACTGTGGGGGTGTTGACCTGGCGGTTTAGGTAGGGAGAAGCATTTAAATTTGATTTTCTGCATGTGATCCAAGTGTGCAGGTATGTCTGAGTGAGAGGTGGGATAGAAGTGGTTTGAATGAGAAAGAAATGTTGACGGGGCAGTAGTCTACACTTGTAGGGTTCTAACTTGATATGATGTTGGGGAAGTAGAAGTGGAGAGCAGAATATTGGGATGGATTGGTCGTTGTCAGAATTATGCGGGGGTTTGAGAAGGTTAGGAGAGCAATTACAGTAGAGGACGGTTGATGGAAGGAAAAAGAAATTGTTTTGACCGCTATAAACGAGGATTGGAATACAGTAGAGGTGCTAAGTAAGTTAAGTGCTGGAGATGAGAAGTAGTATGTAACATAACGTAAGTTGAATATACTGCATTTTAGCCTAAGAATGTATCCATGGAAAGGTACATCTAGATCTAAAGATTACTCCGCGTGTATGGGCGGGTATGTATGAGTAAAAAGTTTTAGAAGTAGAGAACAGAAAATTGGTAAGGACAAGTTGAGAAAAAACAATTAGACGATTGATGTGGGGAAGTAGAAGTGAGTCATAAAAATTAGGAGAAAGACCTGAGGATTAGGTGTGGGTTGCAAAGTCTCTGCCGGATTGGAAGAAATACAATAGGTCTGAGGAAGTAGAACTATTATAATTAAAGATTATGTTTTAGAATAATTGATGTGGGTATGTGCATTGAAGATGATTTGAGGTGGGTAAGTTTGACTGACTCAGAGGGAAAGGCTAATGGACGTAGAATGTAGGTTTATGTATGGGTAGACCGGGTTATGATGAAAATGTCAGACGATCTAGAGAGGTTGTAGGTGTTGAACAGGGGCGAAGCATGATGGTGCTAAGAGTAGTGGACTATGATGAAATCTAAAGAAAATTGCTTGGATGTGTGTCTGAGTAAAAGGTTTAAAGGGAGAATTAGGTGGGGAAGTATAAGTGAGAAAATTGAGATGGATTGGCTACGCCGCTATACTGAAGATAGAGAGTAGTGAATCGGAGGGAGAGCGGGGGTATTGAGATGGGGAAGCACATTGGATGTGTTAATTGACGTGGGGATGTAAGATTAAATCATGAAATAAAAATTGGTGAAGTATGCCTGCAACAACAGGTCTCGACATGTTTGAACATGTATAATGCATGCAAAAACCATTTCAAGGTCTAGGATGTCATCCGATTGTAGAAAACGCAAAATTACTAATAAATGATTGTTGAAATAAAAAAACAAGAATTCACAAATAACATCAAAGGACAGCGTGCTCGGAATTGAAGATAAATATTTTTTCGCATATATTACTCCAATCGGACAACATACTCAATATGACGAGCTTTGAATTATATTTTTAAATGCAATACTTTTCAAGGCACCGAAGGACGGCATGCTCAAAAGTGTAGGTAGGCGATTTTTCCATCATTATACTCCAGTTTAAAATAATACTGAATACAATGATGATGATGATGATAGGACATGATAAGGTTCGAATGCAGGGTTCGACATGCTTGATCACGCAAGTGCCTGTTCAAGGTCACGAAATCAGACTTTAAAAAAATGTTAATTATTAATAATCGATAGGAATAATCATTACTACCCCAGAATACACCATAATTGTTACTTGATATCTGAAAATGTATGACTTGAACGTTATATACCTAGATTACAGCTCCTTTGTACAAACATGTCATGAAAGACGAGGGGTTAGCAAGCCAGACTCCAAAATGGAAGGTGGTGAGTTCGAATCCCATCCGGTATGGTTTTTTTTTTTTCTTAAGTTGATTTAATATCAATAATAATTTGATTTCTAGACGCTAGTAGGCTAATTGAAAAAAATTTAGGGGTAGGGTAAAAATTTAAAGTAGGGTTTAGAGGGAGAGTGGAAACTTATCGGGATGGGGATGTACGATGTTGGGTGATTCAAAGGGGAGAGCGGAAACTTATTGAGATGGGGATGTACGATGTTGGGTGATTCAAAGGGGAGAGTGGAAACTTATTGGGGTTTAGAGGGAGAGTGGAAACTTATTGAGTTGGGGAAGTACGATGGTAGGTGATTCAAAGGGGAGAGTGGAAACTTATTGGGGTTTAGAGGGAGAGTGGAAACTTATCGAGAGGGGGATGTACGATGGTGGGTGAGGAGGTGGTGGTGGTGGTGGAGGAGCAGATTTGAGGAGCACAAGTGAGGAGGTGGAGGATCTGGGAGGAGCAGATGTTGTGGTGGAGGAGCAGAATTGAGGAGCAGAGTTTCGGAGGTGGAGGATCTGGGAGGAGCAGAATTGAGGAGCAGATGTGGTGGTGGTGGTGGTGGAGCAGAATTGAGGAGCAGATGTGGTGGTGGTGGTGACAGAACCGGCCTTTATACTCTACTATGTATCAAGAAAAAATTATTCATATATGAAATCAAAACCCTATGAGGACGACACATATCAATTTTCAGCGGGATCGGGCTAAGAGAAGGGGTAAACTCGAAAACCCAATAACTACTGATGTAACGAATTTATGAACACAAAAATGATGATAATTTCGTGCTGAGGAAGTAGATAGATGGTGATTCACCGACTTTTTGTTTTTATTTTTGACATCAGAAGACGAAAAACATTAACTTCCGGTGTAAACCCAACATCAAATTTCTGACCGATTAAATATTAAATAGCCTTCTCTATATTTCAAAAAATTGAAGCTAATTAATTAACCTAGACTAAACATTTGAAGCTGATGTCATATCAATTAACAATATTCACTCCATTATATTCAAACGACAATGGCTAGGACCGTCAGTCATATTAAGACATATTTTTAGTTCAAACTCAAATATAGTTTTCCATTAGGACAGAAGAGCTTCCCTACTTCGAGGGGTTTCATTTGGGGACGGGGAGTCACAACTTCAGGTAATCTCACAATTTTATAACTTATTTCACTTAAATTTTACTGTTTATTGTGCAGACAAATTAAACAATATTATATATATACTTAACAAGTTGTTTGTAATTTCCTCAGCTATACGAAGTTACGAAATCAGTCGAAATGTCAATGTTGTTTTATATTTCAAATTCATATTTACCGCCCACGTAGTTATCACATTCTCCCAACCTCACAGACTGTCCGCTACCTTGGACTGTACTTAGACAGACTAACATGGAAAGATCATATCAGACTAAAACAGAAATAAAAAGATGCTTTGGACTACTCAAATCATTAATTGGACGACGATCATCAGTCACCATTTACAATTCGCTTTTCAAGTCGATATGGACATACGGCTTGGAACTCTGGGGATCTGCGGCGAAGTCCAATTTGAACCGGATTCAAGCCATGCAGTCCATCATCTTACATCACTAACGCACCATTCTACGGCACTAACAACACCATTCATAACGACTTACAAGTGTCATTCGTTTCCACAGTTGTAACTGAGAGATGCACAAACTTCCACGCCAATCCTCTCATTCAAACACTATCTTCAAATACCCTGTCCACAAACCCACCTCGCCGACTCAAACGAACATGACATCGTGACTTGCTCGGGATGTATCCTGGCAGGGCTTCTAAACGCCACGCACATCTGCAGTGCAGTGATCTCACCAGTAAAAATCATTATTGGCAGTATTATTTTTGCCGTCATGATGCCTATGTGACCTTCTCTATGCAAATAAATAAATATTTACCGCTCCCCGGACTCCAAAAAAAAAAAAAAAAAAAAAAGTGCCATTAGTTTCAACAACTGATGTTCAACTAAAGTCCGACTGGGGAAGTACACTGTCCAAGATTCTCCGATCACCATTTATTTTTTTGTTTTAACATCACCATAATAATAGAAACCTGGTTCATAATCCATTGGCAAAGAAACCCAGGTCTAAATTACAAAGAGAGATAGGGGTGTATCGATCGATGAAGCTGCCTACAAAGGGAAATGTCATGGAATCAATCGATACCACGCTCTCTGAGATGGTTTAGCCAGGATAAGTTCCTTATTCAGTCCGCTTTCAAACCTTACCTCTTTCTTACTTCCCCAGGATACGGGAAGTTATGTAATTGATAAGAAATTCGAAAAAGAAATTTTTTAAGTTTTTCCAACACCTTGATTCCAAAAATTTAAAAAAAAAAACATTAAGGCATAGTGAAGGTCCATGCCGTAGATTTTCCATGAAAACGACGAGATAAAATCATTTTTTATTTTCTTTTCGATGCTGCCGTAGCTCTTGCATTTGCTCGGCACTTGACTTTTTTGGTTTTTTAAATTCCTTTTGATGCGAGCTTTCCTCTGGTTTGCGTTTAACCCCCCCCGCTTGTTCTTTTGGTGAAGCTTTACAGGTTTCCCGATTAAGAATATTCATTCACTTTTACATATTCAAATTATACTATGTATCTGAAAGAATAAGTTGTCTTGTAGGAATAATAATGCTTTGAAAAAAAGGGCGTATCCAGGATGTTCATCAGGAAGCGGGAAGGGGGAGGGGGGGGTAAATTTTCATTGGTTCAAGATGTGGATGATATACCCCTATTCACAAGAACAAGATTTAGAAGGATGAGGGACAAGGGGACTAATATTTTACGCATGAACTAAAGAAAAAACCTAGAAAAAAGACACCGACACAAGTCACAAACACCCAAACAGGGGCCGACGAGAAAACAAACAAAGTATAACCATAAGTAGGCAACAACTCAACAAGAAAGGTTAGCACTTAGGAAGGTTTATATTATAATAGGTATATATTATTATATTATAATAACAGGTTGAGTAACAGTCTGAGTCTGTAAACGAAGGACATCATTTCTCAATTTATCGTGCATATTTCATTATCCTTAACGAAACTGACTTAAGAGCCTCTGCGCTAGGAGGGTGTAATTCTGCTTTTACCCCCTGCTTGTATACGCCACTGCTTGAAAATACATAGATGCGCAGTAGGTATAAGAAAGGCGTGCAATATCCACATCAAATATATTTTCCTAAGTAACATCATTCTTCTTCGACTGGATGTAGGATGAAAGGAGTCTCGATACAAAGAATAGTAGAAGACAGCCTTATCGAGTAGAAAATCCTTCATTGAGATGGGTTTTTTTTTGTGAGAACGGGGACATTAGAGCCGATCACTCACCTTCCCCGTCAGTCTCTTCTATCGTTCACAAGACAAATTGACCGATAGACACACGGACCAACAACACAAACCATTCTTTTTTGACCCAGCTATCGTTTTTTTTGTTGTTGGATTTCTTCCCTATTTCCCTTTTTCTTCCAAACGAAAAAAACGAAAAGTGGGTGAATCAATGGCGATGAACTTCCCAGCACGAATTAATCGTTTTCGCTCTTTGAATACTCACACTAAATTTTGTGCCGTTACGTTCTTTCCTCACGGCAATAAATAGAAACAAAAAGTGGTCGGTAGATCACCGGCTATGTACTTCCACAGCACATTTATTATTCGCTCTCCCTTCAAAGCCAATCGACCGTTTGGGCTGAAACTCAATGTTTTACTTAAATGTGGAAAATACTCACACTAAATTTTGTATCGATACATTCATTAGATCGACAGTATTTGAGTCGATCTTCCCTCCCCCTACTCTACCCCCTTCCCTTCGGCTGTAAAATTAATAGTAGTTGTTCGTACGGGTTTTTAAATTTAAATATAAAATTTCATGTCAATATATCTATTACATCGGCAGTTATTTGAGTTTTTGAGTTGAGCCCCGCGACAGAATCTCTCCTATGACACCGTAATTCCAAAAATGTTAAAAAAAAAAAAATTGTATGTGTGTGAGTGACAAGGCGATAACTCCCGATCCTCTAATTATATATGTGTGTGAGTAACAAAGAGATAACTCCCGATCCTCTAATTGTATGTGTGTGTGTGTGACAAAGCGATAACTCCCGATCCTCTTATTGTATGTGTGTGAGTGACAAGGCGATAACTCCCGATCCTCTAATTCTATATGAGTTACAACGTGATAGCTCCCGATCCTCTAATTGTATGTATGTGATTGACAACGCGATAACTCCCGATCCTCTAATTGTATGTGTGTGAGTGACAAGGCGATAACTCCCGATCCTCTAATTCTATGTGAGTTACAGCGCGATAGCTCCCGCTCCTCTAATTGTAAGTGAGTTACAACGCGATAACTCTCGATTCTCTAATTGTATGTTAGTTACAAGGCGTAGGTACATACAATTTAATTATCACATTTAAATAACTAACTTCATGAAATCCCGTTTTCTAAACTTGTAATCTCTAATTGTATGTGAGTTACAACGCGATAACTCCCGATCCTCTAATTGTATGTGAGTTACAACGCGATAACTCCCGATCCTCTAATTGTGTGTGAGTTACAACGCGATAACTCCCGATCCTCTAATTGTATGTGAGTTACAAGGCGATAACTCTCGATTCTCTAATTGTATGTGAGTTACAAGGCGATAACTCTCGATTCTCTAATTGTATGTGAGTTAGAAAAGCGATAACTCCCGATCATCTAATTGTATGTGAGTTACAACGCGATAACTCCCGATCCTCTAATTGTATGTCAGTTACAACGCGATAACTCTCGATTCTCTAATTGTATGTGAGTTACAAGGCGATAACTCTCGATTCTCTAATTGTATGTGAGTTACAACGCGATAGCTCCCGATCCTCTAATTTCCGGATTTTCATGATTTCCGACCCCAAAAATCCCCCCAAAAAATCGTCGGTGAATCACCGGCTATGTACTTCCCCAGTATGAATTCGTCAATGACATTTTCGCTGTCCATCCAAAGACAATCAACAGTTTATGTGTCATCCGGGTCTTGAATATAAATATAAATTTTCACGTCGATACATTCATTACATCGGCAGTTAGTAGAGTTTAAGAGTTGAGGCCCTCTCTGATCCCTTCCTTCTGTTCGGAGTCAGTCATCGGGGAGGTTTGTCAGGATGAGAATGGGATGGCAAAGAATTTTCATGGTAGGAAAGTTTAGAATAAAAGTTTAGAAAAAGGGATTTGAGGAAGTTATTAATTATTATGACTCATGCCCGGACTTTAACTACGAGGTCATATCGCCTAGAGCGCTCTTTCGTCACTCTGGTGGACATGAGCCCGACTGTACTGTAGGAGTCTTAAATTTTGCCTACCCTAAATTTTTCTTCACCTAGGGCAGGGGTCTTTAACGAGTACCTGACATCGTACAGGCTCGGGACCATCGCTTAACGTCCCATCCGAAGGACGGAGTGCTTAAGTTTATTTTACCTCCCAGATAAAATAAACTAAGAGCCTCGGTCGTGTTTCGAACCCACGACCTTGAGCTCAGAAGGCAAACACCACCACTGAGATACCGGCGCCCTCATTTCATGAATTCGTTGACATAGAAGAGAGCATTGACAATTGAGAGGTATATTGAAGTTGAGGAACGCTGACATATTCTAGAATTTGTAATAAATAAATAAAACAAACTTAGAGGGCGCCGGTAGCTCAGTGGCATGCGTGCTTGACTTCTAAGCTCAAGAAGGTGGGTTCGTAACCCGACGGAGGCCTTTAGTTTATTTTATCTGGGAGGTAAAATAAACTTAAGCACGCCGTCCTTCGGATGGGACCTAGGTCAATAAAAATTTAGGGTAGGCAAAATTTAGGACTCCCATAGTAGAGTCGGACTCATGTCCACCAGAGTGACGAAAGAGCGCTCTGGTAGTAGGCGATATGACCTAGTAGTTAAAGCCCGGACATGAGTCATAAAACCTAACCTAAAACAAACTTATTTTTTGAAATATATTCTATTCCACTGAAGATATTTATAAAAATAAAACAACCGGTTTCGGCCTCACACCATCGTCAGGTCTAGTTATGAACTAAACTGTTCATAACTAGACCTGACGATGTAGTTATGAACAGTTTAGTTCATAACTAGACCTGACGATGGTGTGAGGCCGAAACCGGTTGTTTTATTTTTATAAATATCTTTAGTGGAATAGACAATATTTCAAAAAATAAGTTTGTTTTATTTATTTAATTGCTCTAAGGACATTGGATTGGATAAGCTTCATGTTAGATGGCTTACAATTAAATATAAAATATGAACTTCGTCAACCAAGAGAAGTAATGCAAGTGGAGGTATAAATAAATTTGAAAAACAGGTTATTCATCGATGCATCCACATGACTGCCTATATATAAGACAAATCTGCATAATGGCATGAAAAATGTTTCTTGAGAGAGAATTCAGAAAAGAAGGTTTTCTGAGAGGTATTTCACACATGACTGGAAGCATCTTACCCTGGATCGTCTTCTGGAGAACAGGATGTCCACATTTGTTGGTTCTGAGTCTGCAATAAGGACTGGTTGGGGGATCCTGACGGGTGAGTGGGTTATCTAGCTGCCAGAAGTGTCAGGGGTCGAGACTTCCAAGACGCGACGTATAGGATTAGGATAGGGAATTGGGTGGACGCCAAATATCTAGATGCTCAGTCAATACTACGATATAAACCACATATGTGGCCATATAAATACTGTCCAAAATAAGAGGCTAAATATTTTCAATATTGTCGAAGTTAAGACGCTAATTAATATCCAAGATAAGAAGCTAAATACTGTACAATATAAACAGCCAAATACTGGCCAAAATAAGAAGCTAAATACTATCCAAGATAAGAAGCTGAATACTGTCCAATATAAGCAGCCAAATACTTTCCAAAATAAGAGGCTAAATACTGTCCAAGATAAGAAGCTGAATACTGTCCAAGATAAAAAGCTCAATACTGTCCGATATAAGCAGCCAAATACTTTCCAAAATAAGAGGCTAAATACTGTCCAAGATAAGAAGCTGAATACTCTCCAAGATAAATAGCTAAATACTGTCCAATATAAGCAGCCAAACACTGTCCAAATTAAGAGGCTAAATACTGTCCAAGATAAGAGGCTAAATACTCTCCAAGATAAGAGGCTAAATACTGTCCAAGATAAAACGTTCAACACTGTTCAATATAAGCAGCCAAATACTGTCCAAAATAAGAGGCTAAATACTGTACAATATAAACAGCCAAATACTGGCCAAAATAAGAAGCTAAATACTATCCAAGATAAGAAGCTGAATACTGTCCAATATAAGCAGCCAAATACTTTCCAAAATAAGAGGCTAAATACTGTCCAAGATAAGAGGCTGAATACTGTCCAATATAAGCAGCCAAATACTTTCCAAAATAAGAGGCTAAATACTATCCAAGATAAGAAGCTGAATACTGTCCAATATAAGCAGCCAAATACTTTCCAAAATAAGCAGCCAAATACTGTCCAAAATAAGAGGTTAAATACTGTACAATATAAACAGCCAAATACTGTCCAAGATAAAACGTTCAACACTGTTCAATATAAGCAGCCAAATACTGTCCAAAATAAGAGGCTAAATACTGTCCAAGATAATACTAAATTCTGTCCAAATTAAGAGGCTAAATATTTTCAATATTGTCCAAAAACCTTTCTAGATTCTCCAAGTTTAAAAAAAAAATTGTTCTAGAATAATTTGTTACTGATGATTTACCAATTTGCCTTAACTGGAAAAACATAATAGTGAATGATTTTCAAAATTTCTACCAGGGAAGTAGAATATGCGTGTATAATTTTTTGACAGTACCTAGTATTTATAGGTGGGCAGATATTCCGTTTTGTTACCATCACATGTCTGGTCACGGGCTTGAACTCATGTGTCACACACTGACAGTATGTTTCACCTGTTTGTCGCATATGTCTGTGATTTGAAGAAGTTTTTTACATTTCGGTAGAAATGATCAGATATGAGACTAGTTCATGTAGAAATAGCAGTAGCGCTGTGTGTATTTTATGACAGATATGCCAGCAACGAAAAATAATTCTGTAATTATAAATGAATTTAAAAATACAATACAGTGTACTAAAAAGAATTATCAATAAATAAAAACTAATTACTTCTTTCCTTTTTATGTTAACAAAATTATAAGTGAAATTTAAAACAAACATTTTTCTCCGTCGAATATACAATTAATTGTTAGGTGTATGTATATTATTTTAGCTATTTTTTTTAAATTTATTATAAAGCAATGTAAAAAATTACATTGATTTTGCAATTTGACACTACATACAGTATTTTAACGACTTGACTTAATAAGAAGCTAAATACTGTTAAAAATAAAAAAATAAATATTATCCAAGATTTTATAATAATTTATTTTTTCTATCCGTTGGATGGTATTAATAACTTCCTCGCTGGATAAAGAAATACGGATTTAATGTTTGGTTTAATAATATTATTTAGTATTTCAATTGATTCGCTCGCATTAACTATATTATATTTCAGACAGAAATAGAGGGGGGGGGGCATGAATCCCATTCATAATTGAGAGTTGTAAGTTGGGGTGGGGGTAGATCGATCTGCCAGCCTACTCAACATTGCACGAGCGGCCAGCTCAGGAATGTATCACAGTATTTGCCAGCTCGAGAGTGTTTCAAATTTCGATCATTTTCACCTCGCAATTTATTTTAATAGGTTATGATATAATTGATTATTATACACACATAAAGCTGAAAATCTATAGGTTTTTTCTAATGGGATTCTGATCACACATATAAAATGTTGTGTCGATACATTCATTATTTCGGAAATTCTCATATTTAGTGATGTAAAAAAATTTACACACATTAAGATTATTAATATATTATAAAATCAATTATTATTATATGTATAAAAACAGCTGTTAGGAGTGAAGTAACTTGATTAGTGAATAAATATATAAAGATGGACTAGTCGCATTTTGTTTTAAAACGAAACAGGCACAACCAATGAATGTAGACAAAAGACAACGATCAGCTGTTTAAATTGTGTGAAACAGTCTAATTGTTGTTGTGGAAGTGGACAGTCTAGAGAGAGAAGTGTTTTTTAGGGTTAAGATGTAGTGAACCAATTATAACTTTAGAAGTACCTACGTAGAAGAGAAAAGGTACTTTTTATTTACAGTAGAACCTCTATAAGTCGAACATCAAGGGAGACGCCAAAAAAATCGAGTTATAGAATTTTCGACTTATGGAGGATTTCGACAGGCGGATTTTGATTCGACTTGTAGAGGTTAAGATTCATTCTAACTAATTTTGAGTTAGAGAGGTGAAATAAATAAAAATTCAAGTTACAGAGGTAACAAACATATTTATATTTATTATAAATCAACATTATTTCAAAACATTCTTAAAATAAAAAATACGTAGTATATGTAGGTAATAAAAAAAGTCAGTAATTTTTTTTTGCTTTAGATAATTGGTAATCCTATTTATTGTATACTCCTAAATTGTTTTCTAATAATGGTGTACATTGTCGGCAAATTCTTAAAGTCGGTAACTTATTTTTCTTCGAGCTATAGAGGTAATAAGTTTCAAATAATCGAGTTGTAAAGGTTGTAAAATAAAACATTGCTATGTTCGAGATACAGAGGTCCAATTTATTTTTTCGAGTTATAGAGGGAAAATATGTACCAAAATGGCTTGTAGGGACTCACTGATTATTTCGACTAATAGAGGGTTGAGATTTCGAGTAATGGAGGTTTTGGGGCTTGAAGGGGAAGGAACAAAACTTTTTTTCGAGTTTTGGAGGTTTTCGACTTATCGAGGTTCGACTTAAAGAGGTTCTACTGTATATGTATATATGTATTTTTATTGAAACTAAATATTTAACTTTGGAAGAGCAGAGGTTAACGTTTAATAACGTCAACAAGCAGCAGGCACTGATAAGCGTGCGATAAAGGAAATAATGATGGCCCATGGTGTGGACTTGCCACTTTAGCCACTGCGCAGTTTACTTGCGCATGCTGGCCTCCTTTGATGTGTGTAGTCGGACCGCTCCCAACGCCATCCATGGCCATCACCATCTCCATCATCCACTACTTAGGCCACTACAGGCCATCTACCCCTCTACACAATGGTGATGGCTCACAGTGGCTCAAGATGGGCCATAGTGTAGAGGAGCCATAAAAGAAAGGCCACTATAAAACAGAAAATAAGACTGATATAGTTTTAAGTACCTAATTAGTTCTTAAGATTTCGTTTTGTAAAATATTTGATTTTTTTTTATGTTTAAATATTAGTTATTTTTATAGTGTAGATTAGTGTTAAATAAACACAATATGTGTTCTCTTATTCTATGCTATTCATTTTCCCTGTGAACCCAGTATGATAATTTATACCTTTGGATTAGAGTTAACATTTTCGCAAATTTAAAAAAAAACAATATGGCATCTCATTATTATATTTAGAAGAAATCCAAATGAAATAATTATTAATTGCATTTTTTTTTAAATACGTGCACTTTCTTAAAAATTGCACGTCTTGAATTTTCGATATTTTTTAGGGCCCTTTTCGGAAACTACGGTAGAAATCAAAACTTTGTAGAAGACCATCTATAATTTTTACAGGAAATGTAGTAGTTTTATTATTTATTTATATTTAATATTTATTATTTGTGTATTTTAATTTTATTTTTATTTTATATGTATAACATTACATTTTTTTAGTTATCACATCACACACACGCAGAAATATTAGTTATTCATTTTTCGATTCAATCTAGAGGTCGGAAGACATAATATTCCGTTGAAAAAACATCGAAATTTTATATGTATATCTAAAACCCTCTATGGTCGTCACTTATTTTCAGCCAAATTGACTAAAAGTAAGTGGGGATTAGGGGGGAAGACTTAACTTTAACTCTCTAATAACTGCCGTTGTAATGAATCTATCGACATACAATTTCATATGTATATTCAAAACACCATATGAACGAAACCTACTAATTTTCAGCAGTGTCGGAGGAAGGGAAGAGGATTTTTGTGAGGGGGCTAGGGAAGGTTTATCATTTCTGAACTGGGTATGTACATTGGCTGTGATTTACCAAAGATTTTTTTTTTATAAAGAAAAACTGTTTTTTTTTTTGTTTTTGTTTTTGAATCATTAAAGATAATATTTTCCTTTCTTTGATGTGATGTGTTGAGCTTTGTAATTTGAAGAATGCTTTGATATTCCAAAAAACAAAGCTAATATAAATAATAATAATAATAAAAGTCACTGACTGTCAGAGTAATGTGAGGGCAGGATTCTTCTTATAGTTTGGATAATTATTTAATTAATAATTAACACTGGCTAGTAATTAAGTCTTCGGTGAAAACATGTTCATGAAAATATTGCTGGGATTATGATAAAGAAAATTATGTATAATAAAATAAATATTACCACATTTCCAGTAAAAATTATAGCTGGTCTTCTACTAAATTTTCATTTCTACAGTAGTTTCCGAAAAGGGCCCTAATAACAACAACAACAATAACATTATTCGGACCAGCAAAAAAAGGTGCTATACACAAATATATAAAATAAAGGATTTAAAATAGAAAGTCCTGGTACAGTCTTTGTTTGAGTCGCCTCCCAGGAGTAGCCGCACCTAGACTGTAGTGTACAGCCCCGGAACAATGCACAAGGGCTTCGTGGTGGTTCTTCACTAGTTTCTCGATGTGAGCTGCAAAAAGAGGAACACCCAATTCTTCGTGGATTTTGTGATTCCTGACAAACCAGGGTGCGTTTGTTGCTATTCGGAGTACCTTATTCTGAAATGTTTGTAGTCGTTTCATATTAGTGTTGCTGGTACCGATTCAGACTGGACAGGCGTATGTTAGAAGTGGAAGTAGGAGTGTCTTGTATAGCAGAATAGTACATGTGTGTTTAAGTGGCGTGTTTCTGTTTATGAGAGGATAGAGGGTGTTGAGTCGTGAATATGCTAGCTGTAGTTTTCTGTTAATGTGTAGTTTCCATGTGAGTCGTGTATCCAAAAGTACTCCAAGATAGCGGACACCCTGGTCCTTAGGGTTCCAGAGAATTGGAAGGTCATCAATTTGCAGCTGACGTTCCTCTATGGAGAATCTGCGGAGAGCGAAGATTTTAGCTTCAGTCTTCCCAAGGTTCAGTTTTAGTCTCCATTTCGAAAACCAGAGGGAAACTTCTGTCAGGCCCTAATAAAAAATATCGAAAGTTCAAGACGTCCAATTTTGAAGAAAGTGCAAGTATATAAAAAATATTCAATTAACACATTTTTCATGGATTTCTTCTAAATTTATATTATCTTCTTAATTTCTAAATTTGCAAAAATGTTCAATCTAATCCAAAGGCATATATTATCTTACTGGGTTCACAGGGAAAATGAATAGCATAGAATAAGAGAACAAATATTGGGTTTATTCACCTAAACCTACATTATAAACAAAATCAAAATACCAATATTAAATTAAAAAATTAAATTATTTACAAAAAGAAATGTTACGAACTAATTACTTAAATATTATATCAGTCTTTTTTTCTGTTTTTTAGAGGCCACTATTTATAATTCATATTAGCCATGTCAATGAGTTATCTAGTTATATTTACGACATGGCCCCGGTAGGGAGTTCTATCTACGAAATAAAACTCACTCCCGGACGGGATTCGAACCGGTATTACGATTCTGCAACCATTTATTACGATTCTGCTACCATTTATTACGATTGCTGGAGTTTATTACGTTTATTAAATAAGGTCGGACAGATCGTAATAAAAAATAAAAGAGGTCAGACAAGTTACATAAATTTAAATATATTTGCTACTTACAATAGACCACAGGGCAACAGCTCACACAGAGGAACAATAAAGAAACTGGATATAAAATAATATGAACAGACTGTGCTTTTACAAGAATTTACAATAACAAGGTAATAGTGAGTGAGACTGAATAACTATATGTGTCTATCTATCAATATGACTGTCTATCTATGGCTCTATCTGACTGACTATATCTGAGTGACTATATATGAGTGACTATCTGACTGACTATATGGGAACTATATATAGCGCCATCGAATGTTCTGGACCAATGTTCCAAAAGGTCTATACCTAACCTGACTTTTCTATATCTACAGGTATTTATATTTACATATTATTTTTACCATATTCTATATATATATTTATCATAATTACACCATACATAATTTCACGATTCTTTTATAGAAAATATATTAAAGTATAAGTCATAGAAGCCATTGCTTCTAGAATGTTCCATTTAATCTATTTGTTCTATAAGCTTCTTTTTTGGGTCCATGAAGTTCTAAACAATTTTAACATTCTCTATCTACATTATTATTATACAACATTATATTAATACATCGTTATTTATTATATTATGCATAAAATATCCCGCTAACTATGGGTTTGTGAGTGTGTCGTTAGAGGCGGGATATAGGGTTATAAAATATCATATATATATGGTGACACCGGCAAACCATGGTGAGACAATGCGACCAAACGCTCTTTGCTCTAGTCCGCATGACCACCATGGTCCCTTGTTTCCAAAGTTGTAGCGATCCAAAGAATGTATAATAAATTTCTCTAGAAAATAGATATTGTGACTCATGTCCAGGCTTTAACTACGAGGTCATATCGCCTACTACCTAGTACTAAATTTTACCAACCCAGGTTTATTCAGGTTGGGTAGAAGTCTTTAACGAGTACCTGACATCGTACAGACTCGGTCCATTCCGAAGGACAGCAAGTTCAAGATCTTTCAACCTTCTATATAAAAAACCTTAGGTCCTTTGCCGAGTTTCCTTCGCCCTCTCAAAAAAATATTTTAAAGTATGTTTAAATTTTAAATCATAGCAACGAATTTCAATTTTTTTAAAAGTTAAATAGGGTAAGAATTTAGAAAAAATATAATATTTTTATGTGACAATAACATGACTTTCTTAGATCAAACACGTTTTCACAGATCCCTTTCCCGCCTTCCCCCTCTCAAAATAGTTGCGTTACTATGTATAAGAAAGTCACTCAGAATTACAATGAAACAAACAAAATCGCTGACGCGATGAAATGAATTTGAGTCCGGGAAGGAGAGAAAAAGATCTGTACAAACGTGATGGTATAAGAAAGACCTGTTATGGCCCCATTATATATTTTTAAAGAAGTTTGATTGAGTTATGCGAAAACGGTTAGCCTTATCGAAACATTGCTTCTAATAAAAAATTTTCCTTAAGGACGAATGGAGTGAGTGCCTTGGGAATACTCCGGGTTGTCGACCCCTCTTTTAAACTATTTTTGCCACTTTGATTATACTTCAGTCGCTGATAACAACCCAATATAACATTTTTTACATACATTTTTATTCGAAATAGAAAAACAACATACAACTAATGTAATCACATTTCTCTTCTCTTTATGAAAAAAAGTATAACTCATAAAGGAATTAATTTTTTTAATGTCCTTCCCCACTTTTTGAAGTCAATAGATACCTACAATAAAAACATTTAAACTTCAAATAATAATGTTTATAAACTCTTTACACGGAAACGGAATTTTATTCTCACTGTTTAAAAAGATCGTGTTTCATATCCAAAAACGTTATTTGATACAAAGCTTTCATTTTTATTTTTTGGGCAGTTTTTCCACACCTTTTTTAGCTTTTCATTAAATTTAGAGCGCAACGTGGTGGCCGAGCTAAGAACTAAAATCGGGACATTTAACCTTCAAGGTCAGTCGAATGTACGTTATGGCCCCTCCATAGGTTTGTTGGGGGCTTAATTCTAATAATATTAATACCCAACACATTTATTTGGGGACATCAATTTTAATCGAAACAAGCTTGTACAAAGGTTTCTTGAGGACTGACTTGGATGCACCTGTCGGCCGTAAATGGAAGCTGTATGGTGAGTTCCTAAATCCCTGTTGGATCCTCCGATACATAGGTCGCTACAATACTCCTTCCTCAGTTACTAAGTAACGACACAAGGCAACCTGACAGCCCCATTTATGGCAAAGAGAAAAAAAAAAATATATAGATATTGTAAACAACATAAAACATAGTATACAATGTATAACATAGTGTGTAACATAAAATGTTCAGAAATTGGAAAAACTTATGCGTATAACTTTTCACAACACTTATCTCACTTATCGTCTGGTATGTTCCTCTCTTGCCTGTAGCTCGTCAAGAAAACGTCGTGGGAAATGAACAATTCTGCCACTGCGGGACGACTTTTGTTGCTGATGCTCGGCAAGGGTTGTTGGAGGTATCTTTGTTGTGCTCGTCTTTGGTTGTAATTTTTTCGTGCCCGTACCCTCACTGAACATGTCACTATGATCTAATCCAGTTACCATTAAATGTGCAGGTTTGAGTCTATCCACAGATATGTTGGTGTCCTTGTTTTTAATTCTAAGGGTGAAATATTTATCTTGTCGAACGATTACCTCAAATGGCCCTTCATATGGTGGTTCCAAAGACTTTTTGACACGATCTACTCGTAAAAATACGTGTGAGCACGATTCCAAAGCCTTATGCCTGAACAGTGATTTGTTGCAAGCTTTACGTGTATCCATTGGTCTTAATTGTGCCATATATTGTTGAAGATCAGACACAAAATTGTCTGTATTCACAGGAAGTGACGATGGATCAAAAAATTCTCCTGGGATTCTTATCGTAGTCCCATAAACCATTTCTGCGATGGAATGTTTCGAACCATCCCTTAATGCTGTACGCATTCCTAACAAGACTGTAGGTAAACTATCTGTCCATGTCGGATTATTCTGAGCCCTAATTGCGGCTTTTAAAGTCCTGTGTAAGCGCTCCACCTTACCGTTCGATTGCGGATGATAAGGTGTCGTATGCTGTATTTTTGCTCCACATAACGAAGCTAAATTGGTAAAAAGTTCACTAACAAACTGTCGGCCTTGGTCAGTTACTATGGAAGCTGGCGCTCCAAACCTTGCGATCCAATTACTATAAAATAATTTTGCAATTGTTTCTGCAGTATTATTAGCCATAGGAATTACTTCCATCCAACTCGTAAATCGGTCGATACAGGTCATGCAGTAAATATTTCCTTGTGAGGGTGGCAATGGCCCAATGACGTCCACATGAACGACACTAAATCGTCCATCCGGTGGTTCGAACGTCCCTATTTCTGACCTTGTATGGCGTGACACTTTGTTGCGTTGACAACTCAAGCAACTTTGAGTCCATTTTCTAATATCATTTTTGATGGCTGGCCATATGAATTTTGACGTTATTTGTTTCACTGTTGTTTTGACTCCTGGATGTGCCAAATTATGGATTTGCTTAAATATTTCGTAGCGAAACGCTTCTGGGATGTAGGGTCGGATATTGTTCGTAGCTACATCGCACCAGAGAGGCGTTTTTGACATTATGTTGCATTGTTTCATATTTAAACTGGAGTCTTGTAATAATGTTGGTAATTCCTGATCATTTTCTTGATTGCGAGCAATTTCTTCATAGTCAATTACTGAAACTTCTTCAAGTCTTGAAAACGTGTCGGCCACTATGTTAGCTTTTCCACTAATATGTCGAATGTCGGTTGTAAACTGCGAAATATATTGTAAGTGGCGTACTTGACGTGGCGATGCTTTATCATTTTTCTGGAAGAATGCATATGTAATAGGCTTATGATCGGTAAATATTGTAAATGTTTGTGCCTCCAGTAGATGCTTAAATTGTTTAATTGCCAAATAAATTGCTAATAATTCCTTGTCGTAAGCACTATAGGCTTTTTGAGCATCATTTAATTTTTTGGAATAAAAAGCGATAGGTTTCCATCCGGATTGTTCGTGCTGCTGTAATACAGCTCCCACTGCTATATCAGACGCATCAGTAGAAACCGCCAGCGGAAATCGTGAATCTGGAAAAGTTAGGAGTGTAGCATCTACTAAATCATCTTTACAGCGTTCAAATTGTTGTATAGCCTCCTCAGTCCAGACTATTTTAGTTTTATCATTTTTCTTGGAACCTTTTAAGTAGTCATGAAGGATAGCCTGAGTTTCCGCTGCATTTCTTATATATCGTCTATAAAAGTTAATGACACCTAGAAATGCACGAAGTTGTTGTACTGTCTCTGGTAATTTAAAATCTCTGATTGCCTTTACCTTCTCGGGTACTGGTCTGGAACCATCTTGCGTGATCAAGTAGCCCAAAAATTGTAATTCTTCAACACCTAACTCTGATTTTGAAGCATTAATGCGGAGACCAAAACGTTGTAGTCGTTCAAAAATAAGACGAAGATGTTCACAGTGTTCTTCTTCCGTAGCTGAAGCGACCAGGATGTCATCCATGAACGGAAAAACAAAATCCAAACCATGAAACACTGTGTTAATAAATCGTTGGAAGGTGGAAGGGGCATTCCTGAGACCAAAACTCATAACGTTGAATTCGTATAAACCAAAAGGTGTAATTATAGCCGTTTTGCTTTTGTCTTCCTCTGCTATCGGAATTTGGTAGTATGCTTTATGTAAATCTATTTTAGAAAAAATAGTAGCTCCATTTAATATGTGATGGAAGTCTTCTATGCGAGGTATAGGATATCTATCTGGTACGGTCTTGGCATTTAATAAGCGATAATCACCACAAGGACGGATAGATCCATCTTTTTTATCAACTACATGTAACGGACTTGCCCATTCTGAACTCGATGGTCGGATAATATTTTGATCCAACATAAATTGAAATTCCCGTTTGGCCTGTTGTAATCGTTTAGGAGCGAGAGGTCTTGCCTTACAATGCACTGGAGATCCTGTGGTGGTGATATAGTGTTGAATATTATGTTTCGTGTGATTGGGCGAAAATGATGGCTTCGTTAATTCAGGGTATAAGGTGAACAGATGTGCAAACTTTGCTTGAGACTTATTTATTGTGCTAATGACTTCATTTCCTGATACAGCCAGTACACTACCTGAAGTGCTAAGTTTAGTGACTGCATCAATTAATCTATGTTTATGTAAGTCAATCAATAAGTTAAAATGATTCAAGAAATCTGCACCAATTATCCCTCGAGTTATGTCAGCTTTTATAAATAACCACCTAAATTCACGACGAAGTCCTAGATCCAGTGTCAGTAATGTGACGCCGTAGGTAGGTATGGACGTGCCGTTTGCAGCATATAATTTAAAGTTAGAAGATGTAATTTTATCTGTAGCCTTGGCTGGAATTAAAGAAATATCGGCTCCACTGTCAACAAGAAATCGCCCACCCGTTTTTTTGTCATTAACAAATAAGCGGAAATTTCGACGATTTTCAATATTATCTGCAATAGAGCTCGTCGCAATCTCTACTGCAGGTTGGAGTTTTCCTGACTTTTCCAGGCGCATGGTTGACGACATTTATCAGGGTAGCATTTTTTTCCAAACTGGAAATGAAAAAAACAATATTTACCCTGTGGGTCAAATCGTTTTCTGGGTTTGCTAGTACCACGGTTGCGACTGTGGTCTCGGTGGTGAGAACGAGACCGACCGGAGATTTCATTTATTTGTAACTCGAGGCTTGAAATTTTAGTTAACAATTCTTGAATTAGAGCATCTTGACTGGGTCTACTATCAGCACTACATATGTCTCTATGTGGGTTCATTTCCACAATTTTGTCAGCTATAATGGCTATTTTGTCTAAAGTTTCCTCACTAACAATGAGAACATTCTTTATAGAATCTGGGAGTTTTTCTAACCAGAGTGTTTTTAAAACTGTGTCAGAAATATCAGTACCAGCCAGGTTCCGCATTTTTCTCAATAATTGACTAGGCCTCATATCTCCGAGATCTAATCCCGTAATTAATTTCTTAATCTTACATTGTTCACTTTCTTTAAAAATATTAAGAAGTGTTTCCTTAGCTCTAGTATATTTATTTGTAGCAGTCCCTTGAATGATATCCCAAATGTTTTCTATATACTTCGGATCCATTTGTGATACCACATAATTAAATTTTGTTTCCTCCGATGTAATTTTATTAATATTAAATTGTGCTTCAATTTGGTAAAACATATTTCAGGTTTTTGTTGCCAAAAAGGGGGAATTTTAATGCTAACCTTACTTGCTTCGAGGTTGTGGCTCGCTTCGGCCATGTTAGGAAAATGTGCTTCTGCACCGGTCCCACTTTCACTTGTAGACACTTTACACTACTTACTTGAAATATCACTATAAATAATGTTGAACAGTTCAATACGGGGTCACCAATTGTTGGGGGCTTAATTCTAATAATATTAATACCCAACACATTTATTTGGGGACATCAATTTTAATCGAAACAAGCTTGTACAAAGGTTTCTTGAGGACTGACTTGGATGCACCTGTCGGCCGTAAATGGAAGCTGTATGGTGAGTTCCTAAATCCCTGTTGGATCCTCCGATACATAGGTCGCTACAGGTTCCTCGCCGAAGTTGCACGAGGCGAGAACTGGCATCCACATTCTCGCGTTACTTTTGCGAGCACCTCAGTACCATGAGTGACACCGAAGTGGCAGCAGCAGCAGCTGGCCCCCTGTCCACCTGAAGATTTTGAATATCTTCTGCTCCAAATTGCTCCTTTAATTACTAAGCAAGACACGCAATTAAGAGAAGCAATAGTCTTTTTTGCTTTTCAGTTCTTTGGTGGGTTTGCCAATTTCATTTTCAATTCTATCCCAGGCGTCGTTAATTTTTTTCTTATCTTTGTGGCTAGCATGTTTGGGATCCCAAATCACTGGTTCCCCTTGAAAAGCCTCAAGGAATTTTAGCTGAAGTTCTTGGGACCAATCACTCATTATAAATTATTAATGTATATTAATAATAAATATTTATTTATAATAATAAATAAATTATTAAAATAACTAAGTTTGCTATTAACTCGTTTAACTACACAAATAAACACACTGAACGGCAAGCGAGGAAGCAGGGAGTGTGGAGGTCCACCTCCCTTCCCTCGTACTCGTGCCTCGTGTTCCTTTGACTCGGGTACCAAAGACCGCCTCCGATGCGAAGTTAGCCGAGGCGAGCCAAGGAAGCACGAGGCGGGTCGAGCAACGCCTCCACACTCTCGTGCCTCGGACAACCTCGTGCTACTTCGCGAGAGTCTGGAGGAGCCATCATATTTGATTATTATGTTTCACACTTTTAAATTTATTTTACTTCTCTTGGTATATTATTTAATGTACCTATTTTTATTATTTATTTTATTCTTAACAATTTCATTATTATATTCAGTAAAAATATTGTTAGATACTAAAATAAAACTTATTATCATTTTATTTGTTTATTTCTTACTCTTATTATTATTTTATGGTTCTATTTATTTAATTATACATTTATTTATTTAGATTTTTTTATTTATCCATTTATAACTTATTAATATATAACTATATATTTATTTTATTTTTTAAATATTGTTATGGTTGCTTTGTTTTCTTTTTCTTTTCTATATCTCGCACATTGGGGACGTAAGGATATTCCAAAACATCGTTTTGTCTTTATCACTTCCAGAAGAGTTTAAAAAAAATAGTTATCTTAATTTTTATTAAATTGAAAAATGTATCTACTTGTTATAATTTTTTTTGTACTCATATTTTTCAAGTAGTTATTTATTTATTCAGTTTTATTCATTTCATTTCACTTGTTTAAATAGTTTTGTTATTACTCTAATCATAGGTGTGTTAGACTCAAGTAGTTATAAATCTAATTTATAAGCTATCTTAATGCATAAATTCTTTTGAGGTATCCAGAGGGCGCCGGTAGCTCAGTGGTAAGCGTGCTTGACTTCTGAGCTCAAGAACGTGGGTTCGTAACCCGACCGAGGCCCTTAGTTTATTTTACCTGGGAGGTAAAATAAACTTAAGCACGCCGTCCTTCGGATGGGACGTTAAGCGATGGTCCCGAGCCTGTACGATGTCAGGTACTAGTTAAAGACCCCTACCCTAGGTGAATAAAAAATTTAGGGTAGGCAACATTTAGAACTCCCACAGTAGAGTCGGGCTCATGTCCACCAGAGTGACGAAAGAGCGCTCTGGTAGTAGGCGATATGACCTCATAGTTAAAGCCCGGGCATGAGTCATAAAACCTAACCTAACCTTTTGAGGTATCCTATTACCATGTATTGGTTTAACTGAAATAAATTTATTATTATTATTGTTGAACGTGTTTTGGTCACGTGGCGGTGCCGTTCTAGGCCATATCTGAAACCATAGTTCACAAACCCATTAAGGAGTTCTCAGAAATTAGGTTACACAAGGATCTAGATACCTACAATAGATAGTTGTTAATTTAGGTTAAAACTTTTATCAAAAACAGCAAATCAGGTTTTTGATAACCTAGAGTTTTTTTCAAAATTGTGGTACATACCCAGACATTGCAGTTATGTAAAACGTAAGATATATATATATGAAAAAATAAAATAAGCTAAAAAAAAAAAAAAAATAGTAGTCGGCAAATCACCGACAATGTACTTACCCACCGCAAATTATTCAAATAAGTTTTTGCTTTCTTTGTAACCAATTTACCGAATTGTTGAAAAAAAATTTAGATGTCTTATTTAGGGATTTCTAAAACATCATACTAAACATCGCACAGTGGGGCCAATGATCTTAAAACGCGGCCAAATTATGAAAATTTCAAATCCAGATATCGAGTATAAATTGATATAGCTTTGTTTTTATGCACCTGAACTAACAGGAATCCGATATTTTGTGCCGCGAACCTTGTTTATATATGGGTTCAACGTTCAACCAAGATTAGTCCAGGAACCAAGTGCCTTTTATCAAATATATTATTTTATTTATTTGTTACTACACTGAAGCCTATTGAGGCTTATTGTAGAGAGTTGGGTTACAATTTGAATTTACATTTTATATAATAATACAGTAAGAATATCACACTTAATAAATTTTCTAAATATCTAAATATTAAAAAATAAATGCGCACATTTACTTATATATGCAAAACAGAAAAATATACACTTTTATATACATACATACACATATACATATGATAGTAACTTTAAAAAAAAAAACCAAACTGATAAATATTAAGTCAAACCACTTTGTACTTAAACTGTAAATAACAAATCATATATATAAAGCTGAAAATGTCTGTGCGTTGTACCGCTATAACTCACGAACGATGGATTTGATTAATTTTTTTTAAAATTTGTTCGTCATCGTCTGTGGAAGGTTATAGGCGTATTAGTACCTCAATATCTGGTCCATCCCAGCATCCACTCACGCAATCTTTGTAACTCGAAAACCATTGCAACGATTAATGAGAAATCTTTTTGAATAAATTAGTTTTAGCTCCAAAGCTAGCGTTACTACAGTTGAAGGACTATAAGCCTTATTCCGTATGAATAATTGAAAATTATAACAACATGAATGTACTGTCGAGGAACTGAATAGCCTTATAGGAGATATTGGGAGAAAAGTCAAAGTTCCCCGGGCAACGCCTGGTATTACTGCCAGTATTAAAAAAAAAATTAAAAAATTAATATGAGAATCTCAACTTTAATTAATTTCCCATTATAAGTGCCTTTTATCTTTGTCGGTTTATTTTCATTTAGGTCCTTTAAATTTCAATTGTATTGTGTACCATCATCTGGTTTTAACTGCCGACGTAATGAATGTACCGACAAAAAATTTGGTATGACGAAAAAATTCCAAGGATTCAGAAGCCACTATGTAAGTCAAATATTGAGTTTTAGGCCATAAGTACCATGAGTACATGGACAATTTTTTTTTTTGGAATCCGGAGACCAGTAAATATTTATTTATTTTTCATTTATTTACATAGAGAAGATCACATAGGCATCATTACGGCAAAAATAATACTGCCATTAATGATTTTTACTGGTGAGATCACTGCACTGCAGAGGTGCGTGGCGTTTAGAAGCGCAGCCAGGTCACATGCCGAGCAAATCACGTTGCCATGTTCGTTTGAGTCGGCGAGGTGGGTTTGTGAGCAAGGTATTTGAAGCTAGTGTTTGAATGAGAGGATTGGCGTGGAAGTTTCTGTATCTCTCAGTCACAACTGTGGAAACGAATGGCACTTGTAAGTCGTTATGAAGGGTGTTGTTAGTGCCGTAGAATGGTGCGTTAGTGATGTAAGATGATGGACTGCATGGCTTGAATCCGGTTCAAATTGGACTTCGCCGCAGATCCCCAGAGTTCCAAGCCGTATGTCCATATTGACTTGAAAAGCGAATTGTGTGATGTAAGATCATGGCCCCTACAAGGGTGGGGCTGGTGCAACTTTGGTTGCAGGGCCCGGGCCCAAGGGGGTCCGGCTCCAGTCCTTTTTATTTTTTTATTTTAGTAGATTTTGCAAGGGATCATAGCTTAAAAAGGCAAAATATATAATTATAAGAAAATTTAGTATAATAGATACATATTCTAGTTGTGCGAGTTATTAAGTTATTATTTAATTAGTTGCGTGCATGGATAGTTACTCTTGTTTGCAAATTACTAGTATAAAACAGTCGGCACGAGACAGGTATAGACGGGCCCCACGCACTCCCTCAACCCTATGCACGGCTATTAGACTTTTTTGTACCATCCCAGTGACGGTTTCTACGGCTGAAAGGACTTTTAGTAGGCTTGCAAATTCATTAAAAACATGGCAAAGAAGCACAACTGGCCAAACTCGTCTCAACCATCTGGCAATATTGGCAATTGAAAATGAATTGGCTAAAACTATTGACTTTTCAGATGTTATTGATAAATTTAGTCAAAAGAAAGCTAGGAAAGCTATGATAATTTAGGGCAGTTAGGCTATAAGTAAGCTTTTGTTGTAGCCAGTATAACACACAAACATCGTAATTTTTAGAGCTCTTAATGTTATTTTTTTTTAGATCGTAATACTAGTTTTTGTCAATTTTTATTTTAATGTTAGTGAGTCCAAGAAATCTAAAAATTTAAACGTTAATTTCAGTAAAATAAAAGTAAATGATATAATCACGGTAGCAATTGATGTGTGAAATAATTTAATCAATGAATTTTGGTTTTAAAATCTAACTGATACTGTAACATTAATTATACCTTACAATATATTTTTAGTTTAAATAAAATTGTAAAAGGGTTAAAAAATAACCATGTAATTATAATATAGCTCATGACTATGAGATGGGGGGCCCGACCCTGATCCTGGTTACAGGGCCCGCAATCCAATGTGGGGGCCATGTGTAAGATGGACTGCATGGCTTGAATCCGGTTCAAATTGGACTTCACCGCAGATCCCGGAGTTCCAAGCCGTACGTCCATATCGGCTTGAGAAGCGAATTGTAAATGGTGAGTCTTTTTATTTCTGTTTTAGTCTGATGTGAGCTTTCCACGTTAGTCGTCTAAGTGCAGCCCAAGATAGCGGACAGTCTCTGAGATTGGAAGAATGTGATTAACTACGCGGGCGGTAAATATGAGTTTGAAATATAAAACTACATTGAAATTTTGACTGATTACGTAACTTCGTATAGTTGGGGAAATTACAAACAACTTGTTTAACAATATTGTTTAATGTGCACAATAAACAGTAACATTTAAGTGAAATAAGTTATACAATTGTGAGATTACCTGAAGTTGTGACTCCCCGTCCCCAAATGAAACCCCACGAAGAAGGGAAGCCCTTCTGTCCTAATGGAAAACTATATTTGAGTTTGAACTAAAAATATGTCTTATTATAACTGACGGTCCTAACCATTGTTAGTATATTTGTATATTCGATACTATAATATCTTGAGTGCATGTGTGGGGGAGGGGGGGGGGGGGGGGGGGGGGTCAACTCAAAAACCCCAATAGCTACTGATGTAACAAATTTATGAAAACAAAAATGAGTATGAGAATTGAGAAGCCCCTACGCAAAACTATTGAATTTCAGCACAAATTGATAAATTCGTGCTGAGGAAGTACATAGATGGTGATTCACCGACCACTTTTTTGTTTTTATTTTTGACATCAGAAGGCGAAAAACAACTACTTCCGGTGTAAATCCAACATCAAACTGACCGATTAAATATTAAAATGTATAGGTTATTTAATAACTTTCCCTATATTTCATATCGCAGCGAAATTTAAAAAAAATTTAAATATATTGAAAAATATTTGAAATACATTAGTTATTACGACTCATGGGCTTTAACAACAAGGTCATATCGCCTACTACCAGAGCCCTTTTCCATCATTCTGCTGGGCATGAGCCCGACTCCTACTCTGGCAGTCCTAAATTGATTTATTTTCCAAGGTTAGGGAACGAGTACCTCACATCGCACAGTCTCCGTACCATCGCTTAACATCCCATCCGAAGAACGGCGTGTTCATGTTTTTTTTACCTCCCAGATAAAAAGCCTGAGCATCGGCCAGGTTTCGAACGTAGTAGGCAAGCCCGCCATCTATGAGCTACCGGCGCCCTCAATTAGTGAAGAGATAATGAAATAATAATAACAAAGCTAATTAATTAATCTAGACTAAACATTTGAAGCTAATGTCATATCAATTAACAATATTCACTTCATAATATTCAATTAAAATAGTAATAATCCCATATAGTTGATAAACTGGTGAAAGGAATAATAAAGGAATAAACGAATAATAACATTATCAACTTTGACTAATGAAAATCATGAATAAACTTAAATAACTTTACATGGAAACTCATTAGCAGTGTGACAATGATGAGAATACCTTCCACAGAAACAGGCGATATAATTAGTTCGTTATTATGAAACATGCCCGGGCTTTAGCCTAGTCGTCCACTGGGACCGAAAAGTTGCGAACTGCGAAGCAACGAAATCTGGCGAAGCCGTTCGTGCGAATGCCGATCGTCCATTGATCCACACAGTACGTCCGAATGCGTAGATGGGATGGCTCTTCGGAACGGTTTTTCCGATGATTCTGACGACGAATTTTTAGCGTTGGAATTATCACCTTTGATTTATCGACGAAGGCGATATAGACGTAGACGGGAAATGTAGGTGAATCCCATTTTCGAAAAAAGAGAAGAGTTTGGCGAATTTTCTCATTTGTGGCGTGACCTTCAAATCGATGATAATCACCACTTCTCCTATTTTCGAATGGAAAAGGACACTTTTCAATACATTCTTGACAACATCTACTCAAGACTCGAAAAATTCAGTAACTTTGGTGTGGCGATTTCCCCACAAGAATGGCTGGCTGTTACATTAAGGTAAGTGGAAAGAAAGAAAAAATCACTGTACTTTTTTTTTACACAAACTATTATTTTTACTATATTTTTTTATACTTTCAAACTAAACTAAGGTACATAATAACGGTACAAACGTAGTACAAAAAATGTAAGTAATTTTTTATTGATTTTCAAAGAAGGTTCCACTAGGATCTAATTCGTGAAAATCATCAGAAGAATTGTTTGGTGTACAATGTGAGGATGTATTCGGACCTGTTCGTCCGTATAATCCCAGCAGAATGGGTTCGCTTCGCACTTCGCCCTGTTCGGCCGAAAACTGACGAACGATACGGGTCAAGTGGACGCGGTCCCCCACCTTGTCACATGTTTGGATCGTTCGTGCATTTTCGGCCGAATTCTGACGAACTGATTTCGCTACTTTTCGCAACTTTCCGGTCCCAGTGGACGACTGGCCTTAACTACAAGGTCATATCGCCTACTACCAGAGCGCTCTTTCATATTTCTGGTGGGCATGAGTCCGACTCTACTATACTATCCTCTATCCAAAGGACGGCATGCTCAATATTTCTTCACCTAGGCCGGGTTTCGAACCCCCACTCTCGAGCTTAGGAAACAAGCACTCTACCATTGAGCTGCTGGCGCTCTCCATCGACCGATTTTCAAACCAAATCAGCCAAAGGGAAGAGGTTGTTTACTATCTGTGAAAACAGTATAATATTTAAATTCAGTCACTGCTAGACGTACGTTCAAGTTCGGGAACTAATAGAGTCGGATTTTATGTCAAACATGTTCGGAAATAGGTAACAGACTAGATATTTACCTACATCAAATGGGAAAAATAAAAAAGCTTGACAAATGGGGCCCTCACAATGCCAATAAGATGATTCGAATAACAACATCTTCATCTCTAGCTTCTCGATTAAAAAATGATCCATTTTTAGACAGAATAATCACAAGTGATGAAAAATGAGTATTATACAATAATTTTAGGCGGTGTTATCAATGGCTTCAGCTGATGAAGAACCAACAAAAGGTGTTCACCCGAGAAAGGTGTTATTTGTAGTTTTCAGGACAGGCAAAGGCGTCGTGCACTATGAGCTCCTAAGTCAGGGGCAAACCATCACTACAGAGATCTACTGCACGATCTTAGACCGCTGTCAGTCTAAACTTAAAACATTCGATCGAGGACTAGTGAATACGTAGAAAAGGATCCTTGCTCCTTCAGGACAATGCTCGGCCACATACGGTAAGGTTGACCAGGGATAAATTGATAGAGATTGGATGGGAAACTTTACCCCAACCGCCATATTCCCCAGACCTATCCTCCACTGATTATCACGTTTTCAGATCTCAGGACAATAGCCTCAGGCAGAAATGTTTTGATAACCGGCAAAGCCTGGAATCGGAGTTAAATAAGTTTTTGGCAGTGAAAATCCATGGTTTAAAAAAAAAAAAAAAGGTATTTGGGACCTTCGTCACGTTGGGATAACATTGTTGATTGTAATGACGATTATTTTGATGAATAAAATGATTTTATATATATTACTCTCTTTAATTTTTAATTATCTAAAAAAACTATAGGACTTTTGAAAGGACCCGATATAAACAGCGATGGCAAAGGCAGGCTTTTAAGTTTTTTAAAAATACTTCTCTGCAGCTGGTTTGATTAATATTATTTATTATTCTTAGTGCTTTCTTTTGAAGTCTAAAATATTAATACTCGAGCTACGAACTCCTCAATGTATTAAACCATAATCGATTATAAAATGGAAATGTAGTTAATGTTTCCTTCTTAAAATTACGAAGTAAGAAGCTCAGTTCCTTACCGATAACTGCCGTAGGTTCAGCCCATGTTAG
Source organism: Aradus depressus (assembly GCA_963662175.1). Taxonomy (NCBI): domain Eukaryota; kingdom Metazoa; phylum Arthropoda; class Insecta; order Hemiptera; family Aradidae; genus Aradus; species Aradus depressus. The sequence goes on along the minus strand of OY759222.1, from coordinate 11,456,766 downwards.
TTTCGTATCAATATAGAGACCTAGGGATTTTATATCAATTTTAAATGATAGAGAAAGATTATCAGCAGTTAACACTTTAGGTTGTTTTACTTCTGTCAATTTAATCGTAGTTTCGAAATTGTGGTGGAGTTATCAAGCTCCCCAGCCAGGCCACTTTCCAGGAGGTATAATTAATATGATTCAGGATCTTTGAATTATATAAACCTAAAAAGAGAATATGATGGACCTGTTTGTCCCTTAAACTAACGACCAGCTCTCATGATTAGGTGGCAAACAGAGAGAACCAACCTGTGTTAAAGTGGAAAATCAAGAGAGGACGACAGAGACTGTGAGTTTCGAAGTGGAAATGAGGAATATTCCGGACCAATTGTCAGAGTAACGGAGCGGAAGTATGGAGACCGACTAACAAACCGACTCATGTTTACATTACTTACATACGCCATGGGGCGTAAGTGGTCATAAAAAGGGGGGGATGACAATTTTAGGATTTCATTCTATGGAAAATACCCTAACTAAAATCATTCTCAAAAAGTCGGCGAATCACCAGAAATGTATTTTCACAACACCAATTAACCAATTAACTTTTTTGCTCACCCTCCAATGTGAATCCATTTGAGCAAAAACTCAATATTTTACTGACCTACTGGCTTATGAATTCTCATACTAATTTTTTTTGTTCTTATGGGGTTTTAAATTCACATATGAAAATTCATGTCAATACATTCATTACAACGAACTTATTAATGATTTTATTAATGCCTAATCGCTTCTTCCTTTGGCCGATTTGAATGAAAATCAACAGATGTCGCCTTTGAGGCTGTAAGATACATATGCAATTTCGTGTCGATACATTCATTCTATCAGAACAATTTTATAATTGCATTCATTTTATTCTCTATAATTGCATTACAATATATACATCGATCCACAAAAAAATCGGCGCACTCTGAATATACTTCTATCTATCTATCTATCGTGGCGCTACAACCCGGTGACGGGTCCTGGCCTCCTCCACCAACAGCCGCCAATTGTCTCGATCCTGTGCGGCTGCCATCCAGTTCCTGGTGCGGAACATGTTTCGGGCATCTTTTGCCACACCATCTGCCCATCTCAGCTTAGTTCTTCCTCGTTGTCTTACTCCATGAATGGGCTCTATTAGCAGCTTCTTCGGCATTTCCTCAGCTTCCATCCTGGCGACATGTCCCGCCCAATCTTCATGACTTGCAGGACATCTGGTTCTCTATATAGTTCGTAGAGCTCCTGGTTGGTGCGTCTGCGCCATGCATGGTCTACTTGCACTCCTCCAAATATTCTGCGCAGAACCTTCCTTTCGAACACCAATAGGCTCTGTTCGCTCATTTTCGAAGTCGTCCAGGTTTCTGAGCCATACAGAAGAACTGGGCGGATAAGGGTCTTATATAGAACGACTTTAGTCTGCCTGGATATGTGGTTACTTAGGTATGAATATACTTAGGTAGGTAAAATTTAGGACTCTCACAATAGAGTCAGGCTCATGTCCTCCAGAGGGACCAAAGAGGCGATATGACCTCGTAGTTAAAGCCCGGGCACGAGTCATAAAACCTAACCTAACTTATAGTAGGTTAGGTTTTAAGACTCATGTCCGGGCTTTAACTACGAGGTCATATCGCCTACTACCAGAACGCTCCTTCGTCACTCTGGTGGACATGAGCCCGACTCTACTGTGGGAGTCCTAAATTTTCCCTACCCTAAATTTTTATTCAAGTACCTGACATCGTACAGGCTCGGGACCATCGCTAAACGTCCCATTCGAAGAACGGCATGCTTTAGTTTATTTTACCTCCCAGATAATTTATCTAGATGCTTTAAAACGTGGTTGTGAAAATTTTCAATAATTATCATGGCGGTAGCACGCCGAGATGCCTCAACATAAGGGTAACTGGAGAAAGATGTATGGGATAATTCTTACTATCTATTTTATAGTGCCTCGACAACGGAGTAGATTTTCAGCGAGAGGAAAAAGAAGCATTTCGAAATTTTAGCCAAAGAGTAAAAGAGCAAAAGCAACGAAGTATGTCGACTAACCAGCACCCTAAGAATTAAGGGATGTCTTTTCTATCATGCCATGACATACGGAGGATATACCGGACTAGGTATCGACACGGTCAATGCCCGATGTCCCCCGAAGAAATTATAGGAAACTGTTAATACCTGCTGCAAATAAACAGTATAATGATAGAAGGTAAATTGAAACAAAATAAGTGGACTGTATATAGGTTATTTAAAAAATTATAATAATGGAAAAATATATAATATAAACTAATGGAAACAAAACAAATTAAATCTAAAGAAATGGTAAAATATATGATACTAAGAATGTCAGGAGAATTTGGGCGGTCGTGAAGTGGAGACGCCAAGGTGTTGTGTCGTCACAGTGCGGCTGGGCTGAGGGTCCGTCTTCTAGGGCTTCTTGACCAATACTTGCAGCAAGGGCTGAAAGCAAATACTGGCCAAGGTGGTCATGAGATGTGCAGCAAAGGGCTGAGGGCACTTCTATTCAGACAACCAGACTGGACTTGACTGACCGGTCAGGTTAACTGAAACAACTATGGCCGGTGACCTCTACTGGCCACTATACAAAGTGCATACACTTCACTAATGGCGTCACCCCCTTCACATATACCCCATTGTCTTTATACATACATTGTTTATTTCACTTTCGACCTTAACAGAAACAAATAAGACATAACAAGCTACAGTGAGAATTTCTTTAGTCCTTAGCTAGAAAAGGAAACAGCCCAGAAGAAGTTAAAAGTAAGGCGGGAAAACTACTTAAGCACAGCTGCAGAGTAGGGCTGGAAGTTAATGTCGACAAGAGCGACTACCTTATAGTCAGTAAGAATATTCATCTGGAGCAGGAATTAAATGTGGGGACCTTCTCCTTCCCAAGAGTTGAGAACTTCAGGTATCTCGGGTCCACGGTAACTAGCATCAACTCGATGCTGGAGGAGGTGGACAGGAGACTTCTGCAGGCCCAGAGAGCGTATTTCTCTGTCATCAAGCTGCTACGGTCCAGAGCCTTGTCAAGGAACCTGAAGTATAGGACCTACAGCTCCATGGTAAAGCCCGTTCTGATCTATGGGTGTGAAACCTGGACCCTGACCTCACATCTGGAGAAACGTTTCCAGACGTTTGAAAATAAAGTGCTGAGGAAGATAGCAGGTCCGGTCAAGGATAGAGAAACCCAAGAGTGGAGGATCAGAACCAACAGGGAGCTGAGGGACATCTTCTGGCAACACCCGACCGGAGTTGCAGATATGAAATCACGGCGCTTAAGATGGGCTGGACACGTGGTGAGAAGCGGACAGCAAACAGCCATAGGACGCATCATGGACGCTCAGGTCCAAGGAGCCAGATCACGAGGAAGACCAAGGCTGAGGTGGGCTGACCTGGTGAAGAAGGATGCTGTGGAACACCACGTGGTGAACTGGCGACCGGTGGCGCACGACAGATCGCGGTGGAGAAGGCTAGTGTGGGCGGCTAAGGATCTTCAGGGTTCGTCGCCAACGGAGTAAGAGTAAGTTAGCTAGAAAAGTATATTTTATTGAAATCTTTAGATCCAATAACTTATATTGTCTTACCTTAAACACTTCCCAGGTTGCTGAAAATGGAAGCACAGCGAGGCCGACCATCAGATCCGCCACAGCCAAAGAGACAATGAAGAGATTGGTAACGGAGCGAAGCTTGGAAGAGATGAAAACAGCCAGTATGACAAGGCAGTTGCCGAGGATGACCATGACGTCGACGACGCCCAAACTGACGAGAAGACAAATCCGTGAAGGGTCGGACCACCGTGCCGCATCTAGGAGGGATGAGCAGGCGGTCTCATTCATGGCCACCTCGCCCACTCCCATCAGGGCTCCTCCTCCTCTGCTCCTCCACCAATCCACTTCTCCTCCATCCCTCCTCTTCCTTCACTCCACCTGCAATCACATATATCAACTACTTAGACAAACTGCAAATCAATAGAGTTCCTCAAGGATCACCGTTAGAAATGAAATGAAATGAAAAATAATCTTTATTCTGGGACATACGTCCCCTTAGAATAATAACAAAGAATAAACAAGAGTATACAAGTATCAACCAGTTGAGAAGAATAAAAATAAAAAGAGGTCTCTAAGAATTAATATTAAATGTTGAAAACAATATAATAAACTAGTGAAAAATGATAAAGAGAAATTAAAAATAAAAATTAGGAAAACAAGAAAAAATAATAATGACTTGTATATGAATGAATTGTAAAAAACAGGACTGATGAAACAGAAGAGTGACAATCGGTCCAGTGGAGAGAGAGACTTATAGGAAGAGAACTATCTCATAGGAGCCAGCCATAGGAATCAGAGGTTTGCTGACTTAGGGAGATAATGGAAAAGTAGGGACCTAAATGAAAGAAGAGTAGGAGCATGGCGGATATGGAGAGGGAGAGAGTTCCAGAGGGAGTTATCCTGGATAAGGAAGGAGTTGTAATAAAATAAACCAATAAAATAAAGTAAGAGTAAAAAAATAATAATAGTAATGGAAATATTAAACAAAAGTAGATTCGACTTTTATCAGTTGATTCATCCAAGTTATTACTGTTTTCATCATCCTGATAGATAGTTGCAAAAAACAAGATTGCGGATACGAATAAGGCAGTTCACGTGACATCATATTATGATTTAGTAGTTGAGGATCGTCCGGGGATACTCCTAGAGTTCTGGAAGCCGCCAGAGGATGTGTGTGGGCGGTGGTACTTCTTCACTCCCACTAGATCTCTGACCGCTGGCAGATAGTCTCTTTGTCCATGACACCTACTCGTGAAGAAGGTGGGAGGACAGTCTAAGTTGCTCTGGATATGAAGAAGAGGACTTCAACCTATAATTAATACCATACGAAGAAGGTGCCGGTAGCCCAAAGGTAGACAAGATTGTGGGTTCGAAAACCGGCCCCGACGCCCTACAGCTTGTATATCTGGGAGTTATAAACGTTGAGTTCGCCCTATTTCGGACGGGATGATGATGATCTCGAGACTGTGCGATGTCAAGTAGATACTCGTTAAAGACAGTTTAAAATATTTGTTACAACAATTTATTTTACAATATTTGGGGAGCTATGACTTTGTTGATATTAGTTCTGGGACACATCAAATTTTGTTTTTCAAGTAAATCGAGCAATCGTCTAAAAAAATGTGCCCAAAACGACAGGATGGTTTTCGGCAAAAATATCTCGACATCTGCGAAAACATCGTAATTTATATCAAATATGCCTTTCAGATTCCTCTACACCATTTATTTGAAGACAATTTTGTTTTGGTTGTCGTCCTTAAAGGGTTCTGGTAACACATATACAATTTATTGTCGATACATTCATTCTTTCGGAAGTTATCGTGTTCACACAAACACACAGACGGACAGACAGACAGATTTTTCATGTGAAACATCTTAGCTCTTGGTAAGGGCTATGACAAACCGTCAGAGGGTAAGTCTCGTTGATGTGCATCTGTAAGTATGTCGCTGTTTTTGAGCCTTCTATTGTATTATTACAATATTGTTGATCATATTTACCGTTGCAGTGAATTTAACTAAAATATCATTACGAACTATAAAATGATCTTACGGTAAGAATCTTTTAGGTTAAGGTGCTTCGATAGCTTAAATTTGTAACAATAAATAAAATTTCCGGTAAAAGAAAATAATATAGCAGTGTAAATATAAAAAAATATAGTATTATATGATATTATATAATATTGTTATTAATATATATTAATAATAACTGCTGAAAATATCGATCTATAAATCATACCTATATTTGTTGTCATATTGTCACAACAAATAATATAATGTTTTTACCCATTTCACAAGATACCGAACAGCTCATTTCATTTTTAAATGACAAACTTAACCTTTAAATGAATACGAATTGAAGCATTGAAACAACTAATTCGAAAACTACCATCGACGCTATATTCTCACGGTATTTAGAGACACTACACTCACAGTTGTATATATCTTATTTTAGCTATCACAAACCTATAATTTCATGTATAAAAGAAATTGAAGAAAAATAAATTTGAAAGTTTAATTTCTCTTGTTTATTTTCTTATTTTAATATATAAAACAAATTTTTGAAACTAAATCAGATGTTTACACATCAATTCTCGTGAGTAACGCGTCACTCACTTTGCTTTTTTTTTTTTCCAGTTTTTTATCAGAGGCTAGAATGTCGGTGTCTTCTGCATATGTCGATAAGTCGTGTACATATATTATAAGAAAGGGACTAACATTGTGCCCTGAGGCACTCCGGCTAGTATGGGTTGGCAGCAAAAAATTGTTGAGTCCTGTCAAGCTCAGCATAAAAATATACCGTCTTGCTTAATTCGCTTGACAAACCGCAAAATTATTACTTTGGCTTTTGTGAAGGGAAAAACGTCACTAGTAGAAGGGAAAAACTCCATACAAAGCTCTTCTATATTGATGACTCTAAACCAAGAAAAACTTGAAGTGAAGCTCTTCTGGGAAGACTAACTGAGGGCGGATCAGCATTTGTCAATTTCCTTTCTTTTTCTCAAGCTCTAGGGCTCAGCCAGGCCTGATGATGGTTCCCTTGGCAACAGACAGGGGCACAATGAAACCTGATGATAAAACGGCAAGGTTTGGACAGAGATACAAGACCTAGGTAAAAGTTTAATTCAAGAACCTGCGAAGGGAGAGAATGAAAAAAAAAAAAAGTCTAGAACAGAAATAACAATGATCATTAAACGAAAACTTTTTTTTTAGGATTGGCAGTTCCCTAAAAGTTGAACTTTTCCAACTTGTGTAGAAACAGAACTTTTGTATTGTATTCTTTTATTTTCATTATTTATTTTTACTTTCTTATACCTTTAATATAAGAAAGTATTGTAATCATGCGAAAATCTGAGTTTTCAACAGATCTCCACATTAATAAGTCCCATGGCCATTGTGTTCCCTACTTTTTGAGTTCTAACTCAGGACTGATTGTTGCTAATACAGTAGACTCTCCCTTATCCGGCGTTCTGTTAACCGGTGCGCTCCCTTTTCCGGCGCTCGCAAAATAATATCAAATTTGTTAAACTAAAATTAACATTCAATTATTAGATTATCAATTATATGAGCCTCCGTATCGGCCACACTAGGCTCACCCACGGACATCTCATGGCCCGGGAACCACCTCCACTCTGTTCAACGTGCATCCAGCCACTCACGGTCGAGCATATGTTATTGTATTGTCGCCGTTACTCAGCCGTGAGAACACGTTATAAACTTCCCTCCTCCCTGCCATTACTGTTGGAAAATTCTCCCGAAACCCTCACCAAAAAATTCTGAAATTTCTCGACCACATCGGAGTCATAAACCGACTTTTCCTTAAAGTGGTACCACTTGTTCCTGCCTGGCTTCTACGTCTCGCACCTGGTGAAGAAGAATAACATTGCTTATTGACACCTGACCAAAAGATCGTCGTACCGGGCACTCATGACCCTTTGCGGTTGAAATGCCCTCCAAAAACGAAGAAAAAAAAAAAAAAAATTATATGAGTCACATGTATTTACGAGCACATAATAACTCCGTAACTCACGAATCTTTTATGTATTATTTTTATTGTACATACATACATATGTACATTGTATTTATAAGGGAACGCTAATACAATATTTTATTACTTCACTAATATCCTATAAATAAATTATAATAAATACATAGTTGAAAATCAAACATTTATAAAAAATGTTTCCTAGAATAGAAAAACAAAGGTACCGTCCCGTCCGTGGCACAATAATATCGTCTTATCGGGAAATGAACACTTAACTAGTAAAGTTTTTTTTTTTTTTTCTTTTTTCAGATTCTACAATCTGTACAAACAATAACAATAAGCAGAAGTGATGACTAAGATGATATGATAAAATAATAAGCAATGCAAAATATTTAAAACATAATAAGAAGGAAAAAAAGAAATGAATAATACAGAATATGTAGTAGCAAACATATACAAAAATAATAAACAGAATACATAATAAAATGAAAGAGATAAAATAAAAAAATAAATAAAAATAAAATAAACTAAAAATAACTAAATAAAATAATTAAAAATATAAGAAACTGGACGAGGACAGCACCAGTAGGACTCCAGCACACTGCCATATACCAGTCTCCAACTAGTGGAGAGGGGAGGAGGCGGGAGACCAGCGCTGACCCTCCCACCACACTGCCCAACCATCCACTGTCCAGCAGTGGAGGAAGACCAGGAGGCGGGGCGTCGAAAGGATAAAGAGGCGTGAGGGGAGAATCCGGACATCACCAGCACTTAAAAATGGCGTGTGAAGAAGAAAAAAAAAAAATAATAAATAATAATAAATAACAAAAATTAAAAGGATAAATTAATAAACGCACAAAAAAAAAAAAAAAAAAATTAAAAAAAAAAATATATATATAGGTATATATATATATATAATACAAATTAAAGAAGATCGCGAGGCCAACGCCGCCTCAGCCTTCTTGGAGGATTATGCGGACGAGATTGTGATGATAAGGATTTGGCAAGAGGATCCGCCCCGCCCATAGAGAGACGTTTTTACCATTTTCGCGATGATTTCTATCTGTGCGTATCTCTATGTGTGTGTATAATATACACTGTATATGACTGAAAAAATGTGAGATCTCTACGCAAAAACGATTGTAGCTATGGACTTGAAAGAAATGAAAGAGTCACATGTTCTAACATAGATCTGATTAGATTTTGACCGAAATTAAACGAAAATTTAGACCACTTGTGCTCAGAAGACAAGTACGCATACCACTGAGCTACCGGCGCCGTCTTTATTTTTTTATATATAAAAATTAAGAAAAATATATGTGATGTGGCCATTAAAGGATTTTCTTATACCAACAACTCTTACAGATCACTCTCTCTCTCTCCCTCCCCTTCTCAAAATCATTTTGTTTTGTCTCTTTGTTCAGCGTTATCTTGAGAGTAGGCATTCTTATACCCAATGCATGAGAGTGTGAGGTATAAGAAAGCCCTGTAATGGCCACATCCCAATTTTTTTTTTTTTTTTTTCAAGAAAAAACAAAACAAAAATGTCTGCGTACATCGTATTCATCGTTTGTTATACTTTCAGTAGCAACATTCTGGTTGGCTGAATAGTTATCAAAGAGAGCATGGGAGTTTAATATCCAGTGTTATGATTGGCTCTCGAAGACGGGTGGGGATGGAATAGTTCGTATTTAAATGCAAAGAGATGGAAAGTGAAAGAAGATTCTAATATAGATGGTAATTTTTGTTAGAGGGATGGATCCTTGGATGACAGCTCTTCTCCATCCATGACGTACAATAAGGCTCTCTCGTGGCCATCACCACTCATACATACATAAAGGATACATAAAAAAAAAAACTGTAGCTCCAATGTAGCTGAAACGTAATGCATAAACTCAAAGAGAATCACCGGCAATGTACTTCCCCAGAACGAATTAATCAATTAACTTTTTGCTCCCTCTCCAAAACCAGTCAACCGTTAGGGGCTCCTAAATCCTTATACTAAATTTTGTTTGGATAAATTCATTTCATCGGCAGTTATTAGGATTTTTGAATTGAGCCCCTTTCCATAAACCCCCCCCCCTTTCCTTCTGCTGATATTTCAAAAATTTGAGAGATAGTGAGGAAGCCACATTTAGACTCCTTATTGATGTGGCTAGACTATAGCAATTGAGGTCTCCACAATCACAGATACAGACGGGTTGCCAGACAATCATGAACCTGGAGAGGGAATATTATCATTTAAATGATAAATTATCAGATGGTGAGGAAGCCAAATTTAGACTCCTTATTGAGGCGGCTAGACTATAGCAATTGAGGTATCCACAATCACAGATACAGACGGGATGCCAGACAATCATGAACCTGGAGAGGGAATATTATCATTTAAATGATAAATTATCAGATGGTGAGGAAGCCACATTTAGACTCCTTATTGAGGCGGCTAGACTATAGCAATTGAGGTATCCACAACCACAGATACAGACGGGATGCCAGACAATCATGAACCTGGAGAGGGAATATTATCATTTAAATGATAAATTATCAGATGGTGAGGAAGCCAAATTTAGACTCCTTATTGAGGCGGCTAGACTATAGCAATTGAGGTATCCACAATCACAGATACAGACGGGATGCCAGACAATCATGAACCTGGAGAGGGAATATTATCATTTAAATGATAAATTATCAGATGGTGAGGAAGCCACATTTAGACTCCTTATTGAGGCGGCTAGACTATAGCAATTGAGGTATCCACAACCACAGATACAGACGGGATGCCAGACAATCATGAACCTGGAGAGGGAATATTATCATTTAAATGATAAATTATCAGATGGTGAGGAAGCCACATTTAGACTCCTTATTGAGGCGGCTAGACTATAGCAATTGAGGTATCCACAACCACAGATACAGACGGGATGCCAGACAATCATGAACCTGGAGAGGGAATATTATCATTTAAATGATAAATTATCAGATGGTGAGGAAGCCACATTTAGACTCCTTATTGAGGCGGCTAGACTATAGCAATTGAGGTATCCACAACCACAGATACAGACGGGATGCCAGACAATCATGAACCTGGAGAGGGAATATTATCATTTAAATGATAAATTGTCAGATTGTGAGGAAGCCACATTTAGACGAAGTGATCCTAGAGGCTCTGTGATCTATTGTACCGATAGCCACCTAATTGGACCTAGAACCGACCTAGCGTTGCACGCTAACTTACCATCACTCTTAAAAAAAGTTCCTTTTCTATTTCCTCTTAACAAAACCTCTTAGTTGACTCTTGAATTTTTGAAGTGTAACTTAGTTATAGCAGGACGTTTTGAGGTAGATGCAGCGTTTTCCCCCTCCAAAACGCAAACGAAAACATACGTAACATTCTTGGCCTTTCACTTTTAATGCTTTTTAACCTTTGCACCACAAGGTGGGGTCCATATGGACCCCACCGCGGCCAAAATGCTCATGTACCGAAGCCTTTGTCACTGTGGCCTTGAGTACCTTCTCTTTCGGTTGTCCTGCTGACGTCACTGCAAGCAGAACCCACTTCAGAGGTAAGTGATCTTGTATATTTCAAATAAACGAAATAAAACCAAGTGTTGTATCCAAGTGGACCCCATCTTGTGGTATATGTTCCTCCTGATTTCAATTTAGTGTCTATTTTTTTCATGTTTTGTCTTTTATTGCGTGCGTAGGTTGTTTTTTTTCAGGCTGCTGGATTGATCACCTTGGTATTGTTTCGGCTTAAACACTACAGCAAACCTAGAAGCCCAAATATGTATCTGGCTGTTACCCATTATTTTATTTCTTAATTTTTGGAAGTTTAAAATATGAGTTGAATATTACGGAATGAATGTTACGGATTTTGTTTTTTATATGATTTTACTAATTGATTTCTGTAACAATAGGTTTAAAGTCTTGTTGGCAAAAAGTGCCTATGAGAAGTGGAAAACCCATGCTCTTTTTATTGTATTATTTATTCTTTTTTTTTTGAAGAATCTAAAAATGTATCTAATATTAGTATTTTATATATTTATATACAATTTATAAATGTATATATGGGAGCCATGGTGGTCGTGCGGGCTGGAGCGTAGTAGGGCTTTGGTCGCATGGTCTCACCTTGGTTTGCAGGGTCGAATCCCGTGCGGGACTGAGTTTTATGTCGTAGATAAAATTTCCTCCCGGGAATGGGGGATGTCGTAAATAATTATGTAACACCATTATAAGAGTCATGGCTAATATGCATATAAATAAAGTGCTGAGGAAAATAGCAGGTCCGGTCAAGGATAGAGAAACCCAAGTGTGGAGGATCAGAACCAACAGGGAGCTGACGGACATCTTCTGGCAACACCCGACCGTAGTTGCAGACATGAAATCACGGCGCTTAAGATGGGCTGGACATGTGGGGAGAAGCGGTCAGCAGACAGCCATGGGACGCATCATGGACGCTCAGGTCCAAGGGGCCAGATCACGAGGAAGAACACGGCTGAGGTGGACTGACCTGGTGAAGAAGAATGCTGTGGAACACCACGTGGTGAACTGGCGACCGGTGGCGCACGACAGATCGCGGTAGAGAAGGCTAGTGTGGGCGGCTAAGGATCTTGAGGGTTCGTCGCCAACGGAGTAAGAGTAAGAGTAAGTAATATACATATGCTAATATGCATCGTACATAATGTCAAAGAAAAAAAAAAAAAAAATGTAGGTAGGTATATATGTTTTATATAATTAGCATGTAAGAATTTTTTGTAAGACATGTCCTAGAAGTTCACCTTGTGGTGCTAACGTTAATATATTTTTATATACCATATCAGTGGTTAGTGATTAAAAATAAATAATATAATAACATTTTCTTCCAAAAAAATTAATTTAGCGTTGAAATTAATAAAATATGAAAAACGGTGAGGGGTTAGAGACTATATGTTATCTGAGTACTTTGGGTTCTAGACTTAGGCATGTGGTGCCTGAGAAACTCTAGCGGCAAAATTCTGAACTACTCAGTTTATCTTCACTGTTAACAAGGTGTATCGCACTACATAAGCTATCTTCACATTAGACACATAGTACTTTCAAGCAAATTTGATTTGAGTGGGGGACAAGTTCCTTCGTCAGGGTGGTTTGTACAAGGTGAGATGAAGATTCCCAAGGAATGTTTCCTGAACCACTCGAACATTGATCAGGTTCCTCAGGGACCTCTTCGGTAGAATGTCGTCACGTCGTCGAATCCAATTACCAGAAGGCACTGTGCTGAAGGGGTGGGAGAGAGGTTTAAAAAAAAACATTCAGCACTTTCACAGTCTGGCCACCTAAACGTTCCAAATACTTATTTACAATAGTTCGTTCGTAAATTACAGTTCAATTAAAATAAGACCATCCGTTAAAAATCATCAGTGAATCACCGGCAGTTTACAATCCAAACGGTACTCTTTTTTCAGCCCCCACGTTTTTTTTTCAGTTCTCTGTTTATTTCCAGTTGTTTCAGTGCGTTGAGTAATGTACCTTTGTCAAAAAAATGTAGGTATGTCAAAATGGTGTTTATTTTGGTGTTCGTTGATGTGTTGTGCGAAAGTTGATTTTACTGAGTTGTATGTTGTGTCAGTCTGTAACCCTATTTCTGATATGTGTTATTTTACCCTGTTTTTAAATTGTCTTCCAGTTTGACCAACATAAACTAAATTGCAAGAATTACATTCTAGCTGGTAAACTCCAATTTTTTTTTTCTCTTTTAATTGTTTTTTCAGAAATGTGTGTATTTTTATTTTTATTCATATATTTATTATTGTCATCTTTGATTTATTTTATATATGCATACATATACATATATTTGTACTTTAATTCAGTATATTCTATTTCAAAATGTTTCTGTTATTATTAAAATTTCAATTTGAGACGAAATTTTATTTTCGTTAAAGTTTTTCATATTTTTAAGACTTAACTGTACATGAGGGACAGGGAAAAAACCCATGGGCGCTGGAAAAGGGTACCGTTTGGATTGTAAACTGGTTGAACTTCCATTTAGTATTTGTTAAGTGGCTGAAGATGGTAGCAATACCGAAAATACTCACATATATTTTATATATCATCTGAAACATACAACATTTTTAAAAAACATTAGTTTTTCTTTATATTTTTCATTAAGTATTTTACAATATCTCTGAAAAAAATTTCAAGTATGAAGTAATTTTTCGCTCACCCATTAAAATCAAGTCATGGAAGGCGTCTTAGTTGAAGGACTTCTCCAGACCAGAATACTATAAGTAATTATATTGATAAATTATTATAGAACACAATAAAGATGACCTTGTATTATAGGATGGTGTATTGTAGAAAATTATTTCAGAGTTCTTGGCAAGAAATAGAGTTACGTACTAATTTATACAGAAATATGAAATCAGCCTCGTTTCTTCTAACAGACAGAGTTTGTAATTGAGCACAGGGGTGTAGCCAGGATTTTGAGCAGGCAGGGGGCAAAGTTAGGCTACTCGGACCTCTAGAAGCTCCCCCCTGAGGTAACCACTGACTGTAATACTTAAGTTGACTTTACATGAGCAGCAAAAATGCAAACCGCAGCAGCAGCAAATGCACGCTGTGGTTTCTGTATTTTTAGAATTAAATTACTCACATCCAATAGCGTGCATTTGCTGCTGCTGCGCTTTGTATGTTTATTGCGCATGTAAAATCAGCTTTAAGAGTATAAAGTATAACATAAATGACCATTTTGAGCGAGGAAATGAAATGATGGAATTCATATATATTTAAATAAATGTAATATGACTTGTTTTGTACATGTACATTTATGTAACAGCTGATTGCTGATTTAGGAATCAGACGCACGGGAAATTTGAAGATCCTATTGGTAACTTGCAAGTAGATAATCCATTTTTAATAAAAAAAATTTTTTTAGTTTATTTAATTTTTATCTTGGCTTTTTGCTCTGGCCAGAGGGCACCCCCCCCCCCGGCTACGCCCCTGATTGAGCAATGCATCTTAATTTTTTATAACAAGTATCTTTAAAATTTATTTTTAATTCGAATAAAACAAGTCTGAGAAATTTATTTCGTACCATTTCAATTTGTTGAATATATAAACTATAATGCTGGGACTAAACAGGACTAGCGTAGTGTTTTTATGCTATCAAGTTTAGTGTTTCTACAAATAAAACCAAGAGATTTATATCCTTTATTACAACATAGTGTTAATATGATATTTAAAATTAAGAGAGTGTTCAAAAAATACTTCCAAAACTTTCTTTATATCTACCCTTATTATTCATTATACTCGGTAGTTATTAGGGTATTATTAATTGGGTCTCCGTCCTCTTATCCCCCCATTCCTTCGGTCCATTTCGCAAAAATTTAATTTCTCCTTAGGAAAATTTGAATTTAAATATCAAATTTCATGTTGATATATTTATTACAACAGGAGTTATTAGATTTTTTTTTGTTAAGCCCTCCCTTATCTCCCCTTTTCTTTTGCCGATTAGACTGAAAATCAATAGAAGTCTTATATGGGTTCTGGATACGCATATAAAAATTCTTGTTGATACATACATTCTAGATGGGATACGTTCTGAAGAATGAAACCTTCCACCTCTGACCCCCTATCTTCCTTAGGCCGATTTAACTGAAAATTAATAGGTGTTGTCCTTATAGGATTTTGGATACAAACATTAAATTTCGTGACGATAAATTCAACATATTGGGAGTTGTCATGTTCACAGACACATCCATACACTAACAAACGGGCAACATATTTTTTCGGAAGGCATGAAAATTCGGTGAAAATTCAAGATCGAATTTCTTGACCGATTACATAACTTTCCTTATGCTTCTTATAGCTGAAGAAGTAAAAAGGGTGAGCAATTTTGAAACGGGTCCTAAATTTTGCCTATACTAAATTTTTATTCATAGCTTAACGTCCCATTCGAAGGACGACGTGCTCAAGGTTTTTTCACTTTCCAGATGTCAAACGTAAGGACTACGGCCGGGTTTCGAACTTTCGATTTTGAGCTCAGTAAGTAAGCACGAAAGAAGAAAATCCGAGATCGAGGGTCAAGTTCACATTATATTTATCATCACATTTCTTCATCCTGAACTGTGAAAAATAACATGCTCCTACGTAACTTACCAATAAATCCCATTTTTCAAAAGTTGTTCGGTCATGTCCAGAATCAGTTTTATGACTTTCCCGGCAACTCTGACAACCACAAATCTTCCTCAAGAAGAAAAACTTTTCAATTGTGTTTGTTCAGAGAACGGACTTGTTTTCATGTCACAAATATTGATCTCGGATTCTCGCTGAAACAAACATGACACAAATTTCACCATCTTGCTTCTCTGGCTCACAAAACTTGATCGTTTCATTTTCTTATTTTTCCCTCTTGCTGTCTGTCCCCGGTTGAATAATACATTTTGGCTTTCCATCGACTTTCATCTATTACATGATTCATTTCAATCCATACATTGATAGAATCCTCATAGAAACAAAAGACTAACTATGTCTTCCCACTCAGAACCAGTTTTCAACGCCACTGCGTCATCATCAGTGGCACATCCCACCCGTACAGCGTAGAGGCTAAAGGAGAATCCGGTTTTATATTAATTACTCAGATTTATTCACCAAGCGCAGGGGTCTTCAACGAGTACCTGACATCGTACGTGCTCAAGGTTTTTTCACCTTCTAGAAAAAATCTAAGTACCTCGCCGGGTTTCGAACCACGATCTTCAGCTCAGAAGGCAAGCAGGCAAAAGGAAGATCCTAGAATGCACCTATAGAGGTGTCTACGAGGGACAGGACTGGAGGAGAAGAACGAATCAGGAGCTATATGTTTTCAAGCAAGAAATTGACATAGAAAGGTTTGCAAAGCTTGGCAGACTATGATGGGCAGGACTCTCAGGAGTGCCAGAGAAGAAGACATAGAGGAGGACGGTATTTCGTATGATGCGAGGGTCCTACCTGGAGTCAGAAACTGGAGGGCTGCTGCGAAAGACCGAGGCGACAGATCCAGAGGGCCTTGACTTCTTACGCTGATATCACTGGTCGGCATGAAAATCGGCCCTGACACCATTCCTGCTGATTCTTATGTAAAATGACCTCCTGAATCCGAATATGACCCCCGTTCTCGGGGGAGGCCATAATTTGGAGGGATGAAAAGGATTATTTTAGCCTTTACATCTCTTCTGAGGGGCTAGAGAGGTGAAAAGTTCTAAAACATGAACATTTGTAGAAAGGAGGTTGATTTGGGGGGATATTCCAGCCTCCAGCCCCCATCATCCGCCCCCAAACACCCCCAAATCAAATGCATGACCATCAAATTATCGAAAAGCGATAAAAATAGGTGGGGGGGGGCCTCCCTCGAAAACGGTGGGTGATGTGGGAAAACGGGGGCCATATTCGGATTCAGTAGGTCATTTTACATAAGAATCAGCAGGAATGGTGTCAGGGCTCGAAAAAAAATTTTTTTTTGCAGACTAGTGTAATTTATGTATGCAATGCAATGTTTACGGTACCCTTCAGTGCATGATCTGATCACACTTCTCTATAATATTTTTAGATCCCCAGCTACACAAAGTATAGGGGAAGTTATATCAACAGTCAGAAATTCGAAATTGAGTTTTCACTGGAATTTGATGTTTTTCCGACCCCTTGATCCCAAAAATGAAAAAAAACATTTCCTATCTCATAAATTTATTAACGACGGTACATCAGAATGACATGAGGCCCCCTCTTAATCCTACCGTTCCCTTTGGCCAATTTGGCTAAAAAGGTCCTCATGGGTTTTACACAAATCAAATTTCATGAAAATAAATTCATTCTGTCGCGTTCACAGGCTTTTTTTTTTACATTTAGAAATCGGAGTTTCGGAAAATAGGAAATTCCGTTGAAAACTCAATATCGAATTTCTGACGATTCCATAACTTCCCTTATACTTAGTACAGCAGAGGAAGTAAAAAGAGATTGCTTTCTAGTGAAGCAATCTAACAATTGTTAAAACAGAGATTGCCTTTGTCACAAACAATCTCCGAACTAAACTGGGAGCGGGGGTGTCTAAATTAACGTGAGCCCGCCCACACACTCCCCTAGCTTAGGGGATGATCAAGCAACGTTACTTAGTCACTTTACCTGAAGTATATATTGTCACTGACTTTATTACTTCTTAGTCTATCGAGGTGAAATACTTATACACTACTGCGATTTGTGTTCCGCGGGATCCCAGCTTTGTTTTTCGCTTAAAGCAAACAACTTATTTCAATTCACAACTTGAAATTAATTTTAATGAGCTAAAAATAACTTATAGAAAGAAAAAAAATATATGAGATGAATTTCTTTTTGAAGATTTTAAGAAAGTAACACTTTTCAATAAAACGTATTTTGTATTAATTAACCGTAATTACAATGACAGATAATGTTAAAATAATGACGACTTATAAATCATATTATCATCACAGAATTGACATATAAAAATAGTTAAAACAAAAATAAAACGGAATAAAATCTGAATAAAAATAAAACTGAATAAAATCTAAATCTAATAAAACTTAATATCTAATAAAACTCTCTCTTTTTTTTTTCTTCATTTATTGGCAATTTTTGTACAATATACATTCAATTGTGCTAAAATCAAATAAAACAAAACATCTGGCACTTGAATGAGGCCGCTGACCAACGTCCGGCCTCTTGGTTAAAGTCGCTATGATGCTTCCTCTTCAGGCGACGTTCTGGTCTTGGCGGAGGCAGGTGGTGAGGGATGGCACATAGCAGAGGGTTTTGATGATCTTGCATGGTCCGCAGAAGACTAGCGTAACAAATAGGCAGACCTTTTTTCACCTCAGGGATCTCAAGATCATTGTGTATCGTTTTGTTTCGGACATTTATGTGACTCTCATGAATAAATTAACAATTTTTGCACAAACGAATTGAACAGGTTTGCATACATTGCATACAGGTTCATCAGTCTCGTCCGCAGGCTGTTCGGAGCTTGTTTCATGTTCACAAAACGTTTTACCGCTCCTGTCTTTCAATTTCACGTAATATCCGTTCGGCAAAGTCTTGATCATCAATTCTAAACTCATCACAGTTGTGAGGCATTGTAAATTGTTGCTAAAATACGTAAAAACTACGAAACTTTTATTTCAATGTGGGGTCTAACCCCAACCCAAATCGCCCTTTTGAACGATGCTAGGAGACTAATAAGACTGCACAGATGTCTCAAAGACAATTAATAACTGATGGCTTGAAAATAAAGAATAATATATTTTAATTTTTGCTTGTAAGATGGATATATATTTTTTTATTTTATTTTATTTTATATAACTACAAGAATATGTATTTTGTAAAAAAACAAACAAAAAAAAACACCAATTGCCATAAACGTTGTAATCTTTAGTGCAATAAAACGTTATCTATATATTTATCCATACAAAAACTAATAAACCTATTTACATATTTCTTTCACCGTTGGGAAGCTTTTTTTCTTCCGGTGGACACAAGTTTACTATCTTCAAGGTTTATCAAAAGGGAACTGAGGAGTGATGGTAAAACTGAACCAAACCGGAAAAGAAACGGCAGTCTAGGCGCCAATTGCTGATTATGCGACCCAAACCATTACTTACTCTCTCTTACTCCGTTGGCGACGAACCCTGAAGATCCTTAGCCGCCCACACTAGCCTTCTCCACCGCGATCTGTCATGCGCCACCGGTCGCCAGTTCACCACGTGATGTTCCACAGCATCCTTCTTCACCAGGTCAGCCCACCTCAGCCTTGGTCTTCCTCGTGATCTGGCTCCTTGGACCTGAGCGTCCATGATGCGTCCTATGGCTGTCTGCTGTCCGCTTCTCACCACCTGCTATCTTCCTCAGCACTTTATTTTCAAACGTCTGGAAACGTTTCTCCAGATGTGAGGTCAGGAATAACAAATTAACAAGTATAAATAGAAACGTGCATCAAGTTTCAACAATATAAAATTAACATTATAACAATCTTTGTCATTAATTCAATGCTAAACCAACCTTAAATCTTCCTGTTATTTGCCTAACATGATCAAAAACCCTTTTTTTGGTAAAGGGTAATATTATTAAAAATTTGTGATAGAACACCTCGCATGGTTAGTGCCAAGTTCTAATCAATAACCATTTTATAAAGTTGATAATTATTATTTTTTAAATATTTATTTTATTTTTTGTCTTGGACATATTTCAATAATATTATAGTATCTATTAATTAAAAACATAGTATATTTATATACTAGCAGTAATACCCGGCGTTGCCCGGGGAACTTTGACTTTTCTCCCAATATCTCCTATAAGACTATTCAATTTTTCGGCAGTATATTCATGATGTGATAATTTTCAATTATTCATACGGAATAAGGCTTAAAGTCCTTCAACTATAGTAGCGCTAGTAAGTTTTTAGGACCCTTGGGCACCACAGCTAGTATGCGCCTTTCAACGGCGGAAACCACAGCTAGTGAATACTTACCTTCGCTGGACATCCTAGCCAGTGCGTACTTAAGAACGCTTGTGACCAAAGCTAGTATGTGCCTTGCGACGGCGGACCCCACAGCTAGTACGAAGTTAGGAACGCTGAGCACCATAGATAGTATGTGCCTTGCAACAGCGGACCCCACAGCCAGTACGAAGTTAGGAACGCTGAGCACTATAGCTAGTATGTGCCTTGCAACAGCGGACCCCACAGCTAGTACGAAGTTAGGAACGCTGAGCACCACATCTAGTATGTGCCTTGCAACGGCGGACCCCACAGCTAGTACGAAGTTAGGAACGCTGAGCATTATATCTAGTATGTGCCTTGCAACAGCGGACCCCACAGCTAGTACGAAGTTAGGAACGCTGAGCACCACATCTAGTATGTGCCTTGCAACGGCGGACCCCACAGCTAGTACGAAGTTAGGAACGCTGAGCATTATATCTAGTATGTGCCTTGCAACAGCGGACACCACAGCTAGTACGAAGTTAGGAACCCTGGGCACCACATCTAGTTTGTGCCTTGCAACAGCGGACCCCACAGCTAGTACGAAGTTAGGAACGCTGAGCACCACATCTAGTTTGTGCCTTGCAACAGCGGACCCCACAGCTAGTACGAAGTTAGGAACCCTGGGCACTACATCTAGTATGTGCCTTGCAACAGCGGACCCACAGCTAGTACGAAGTTGGGAACGCTGAGCACCACATCTAGTTTGTGCCTTGCATCAGCGGACCCCATAGATACTACATAGTTAGGAACACTGGGCATCACAGCTAGTAAATGTCTTGCAACATTGAACCCCACAGCGAATACACAGTTACTACTACTACATGTGAAATTCATGACAATCCGATTGCCCTTTAATCATTCAGCATTATTTTTATGCTTAGCCCCCCCCCCCCCCCCCCTCCCAAATTTTTAAGATGTCACATAATGTATTTTTCTATTTGGCCATCAAGAATACTACATGTGAAATTCCATGACTATCCAATCATCCGTTAATGACCTATCACTATCTTCAAATTTAGGCCTACCCCCATAACCCCCCTCCCGTTCACAATTTTTTGATGTGAAACACCCTATTTTTCTATTTGGCCTTTATGAATACTACATGTGAAATTTCGTGACAATCCGATCATCCGTTAATGACTAATCACTATACTTATACTTAGGCCCCCATCAATCCATCCTCCCGTTCAAAATTTTGTGACTTATACACCCTATATTTCTATTTGGCTTTTAAGAATACTACATGTGAAATTCCATGACAATACGACCAACCGTTAATGAGCTACCACTATATTTATACTTAGCCCCCCCCTCCCGTACAAAATTTTGAGCCGTCACACCGCCTATTTTTCTATTTGGCCTTCAGGAATACTACATGGGAAATTTCGTGACAATACGATCAACCGTTAATGAGCTAGCTCTATATTTATACTTAGCCCCCCCCCCTCAACCCCCCCACCCGTTCAAAACTTTGGGACACCACACATCTTATTTTTATATTTGGCCTTCAGGAATACTACATGTGAAATTTCGTGACAATCTGTCCAACCGTTAATGAGCCAGCTCTATATTTATACTTAGCCCCCCTCCCCCTCAACCCCCCTCCCGTTCAAAACTCTGGGTCGCCACACACCTTATTTTTCTATTTGGCCTTCAGGAATACTACATGTGAAATTTCGTGACAATACGACCAACCGTTAATGAGCTAGCTCTATATTTCTACTAAGGCCCCCCCACAAGCCCCCCTCCCGTTCAAAACTTTGGAACGCCAAACACCTAATATTTCTACTTGGCTTTTAAAAATACTACATGTGAAATTTCATGACAATTCGATTATTAGTAAATGAGTTAGCACTATTTATATACTTAGGCCCCCCTTACAACCCCCCCTCCCGTTCAAAATTTTGGGACGCCACATAGCCTATTATTCAATCGGGCTCAAAAGAATGCTACATGTGAAGTTTCATGAAGATCCGTCCAGCGGTTTGGGCGTGATGCTGGAACAAACATACATACATACATACATACATACAAACAAACAAACAAACAAACAAACAAACCCCGTTTCAGCTTTATTAATATCGTGATCTGGCTCTTTGGACCTGAGCGTCCATGATGCGTCCTATGGCTGTCTGCTGTCCGCTTCTCACCACGTGTCCAGCCCATCTTAAGCACCGTGATTTCATATCTGCAACTACGGTCGGGTGTTCCCAGAAGATGTCCCTCAGCTCCCTGTTGGTTCTGATCCTCCACTCTTGGGTTTCTCTATCTTTGACCGGACCTGCTATCTTCCTCAGCACTTTATTTTCAAACGTCTGGAAATGTTTCTCCAGATGTGAGGTCAGGGTCCAGGTTTCACACCCATAGATCAGAACGGGCTTTACCATGGAGCTGTAGATCCTATACTTCAGGTTCCTTGACAAGGCTCTGGACCGTAGCAGCTTGATGACAGAGAAATACGCTCTTTGGACCTGCAGAAGTCTTCTGTCCACCTCCTCCAACATCGAGTTGATGCTAGTTACCGTGGACCCGAGATACCTGAAGTTCTCAACTCTTGGGAAGGAGAAGGTCCCCACATTTAAATCCTGCTCCAGATGAATATTCTTACTGACTATAAGGCCCAAACCATGGATAATATCTTAAAATAATGTATAGAGGAATAGTTGAAAATAAAATTTTGTACAAAAAATTCTACTTTAATTGGTCACTAGACACTAACGCACTCCATAAAACAGCTGGCAACAGATCATGCCAGAAATGGAACTGTCTGGAACGTCTAAAAGTGATTAGGTACTTCATCTGGAGCAATTCAACTTAAAAATATAAATAAAATTAATTTTAAACAAAAATGATGTAGGTAACAGGTTATTCAAACGAAAGTAAACAGAATTGATTCAAAACCCAAAGATAAATCAATATGAAAGAAAAAATAAGTCTGTTCAATCATTAAGGTTTAAAAATTCTAGATCAACAATGAATACACGAAATGACCTATTGACAAACATTAATGATTCACTTCTTAACTGCCCCAGTGTATTGATTTATAGGATCAAAATTGATTTATAGGAACTTAAAATTTCATTTACGCTACGTTACATATATGGAGAGGCAAGCCAAATTTTTTCGCCTAGATTAATATATTTAAACTCTATTAACTGCCAAAGTAATGAATATTTTGTTGATGAGTAAATATCTTAGCTCTCGGTAGGGGCTATGTCAGAGCCTAAGTCTCGTTGATGTGCATCTGTAAGTGTGTCTATGTCGGACGGTTGCGTACAACTGCACACTTCTTTATCTGTGAAGATAGATATTTTTGAGCATTTCTACGTTCATGGAATAAGAAAGTGTGTAATATATTTCGACTGCATTTCACTTTTTATGTTGTTATGTGATACTTTTTATGTGTGATGCGTTTTATGTGATACTTTTAGTGTTGTCATCATCGGAGAAAGTGTAATATGATACTTAATATTTTTTTGCAGATATATTGTAAAACACTTAATAAAAGTTTATTTTTCAGGTGTAATATATTTTGATTGCATAGAGCGAAAGTAAGCTGAGAAGTTTTACCTTCGCCAATCAAAAAGGTAAATATATAATAAAACCAATAACAATAAAACAACTCTAAAAAAATGAATAGATATAACATTGCATTTTTACAACATTATTGATCATATTTACCGTTGGGGTGAATTTAACTAAAATATCAATATTATGAACTATAATTAAAATGACCTTTCGGTAAGAAACTTTTAGGTTAGGATGCTTCGATAGCTTAAATTTGTCACAATAAATAAAATTTGTGGTAAAAGAAAATAATATATATATATATTTTTTTTTTTGTCTTTTATTTATAAAGAAGCAACTGTTGCTAGGGTGCAACAACCAGCATCTATGGTGGTAGGTAGTGACATGTTGGCATGAATAGCATATGAGAGGAAGGCCACCCAGTGGTAGGTCCTCGGGACAAAAATTTATCTTAATTATGAGGGCAAGAACAGAAATAAATAAATAAAGTAAGAAAAAAAAAATAATAATACATGAAAAGTAATTGAAAGACAATTTTAATTGATGGGTAAGAGAGATGATAAAAGTAAAGGAAAATAATGTAAAAAATAAATATTAAGAACGAATAGGATTTAAGATGGCAGTAAGTCGCAGTTCCATCTTCTCTTCAACCTTTGTGGGGGTTTTGTGGAAAATAATATATCAATGTAAATATAAAAAAATATAATATATAATATTTCAATATGCATATTATCATATATTATTGTTATTAAAATATAATAATAACTGTTGAAAATAATGATCAATAAATAAATATTTGTTGTCATGATATTTAGCATTTTTGCGGAGATATTGTGAAACACTTGATAAAAATAAAGAAAACGTATGTTTTTTAAAAAATATTGTCTATTTCACAAATAATATATAATATGGGAGTTCTTTCGGTAGTGCTAACATCTTCAGACACGACTTAAAAAACATACGTTTTCTTTATTTTTATTTGTTGTCATATTGTCACAAAAAAATAATATAATGTTTTTACCCATTTCAGGAGATACCGTACAGGTTATTTTATTTTATATGACAAACTTAATCTACAAATGAATACGAATCGAAGCATTTCAACAACAAATTCGAAAACTACCAACCGCTGTATTCTCGCGGTATTTAATGACACCACAATCACAGTTGTACATATCTTATTTTAGCTATCACAAACCTATAATTTCTTGTGTAAAAAAAATTAAAGAACAATAAATTTGAAAGTTTAATTACTCATATTATTTTTTTATTGTAACATTATAAAACAAATTTTAATCAAAATCATTGCAAGACAGCAAATGTTTGAAACTAAAGCAGATGTTTACACATCAATTCTCGTGAGTAGCGCGTCACTCACACATTACATTTTTTTAAATTTAAATCCCATTAGGATGCCTATTAATTTTCTTCAAAGGTCACAAATGAGATAACAGTATATTTTATGCAACACTTTTCGTCCATGAATCATCCCACCAAAATCTACTCATCTCCATTACTTGAGAACGCTAGATTTAGAATGTGAAGTCAATTTTACTCGAGGTTCCTGTCTACAGTAACAAGAACTACAAGAAATTTCACTTAAAACCTCGACAGTGCATCCCTCAATACGATCCATCATAGGACTAGAGAGACGGATCGTCAATCTTCTATTGAGGTCATGAGCCCATTAGTGTACCCCTGCCTTTGTCTATAGCAACACTTTTATTTCAAAAAGAGTTCTGTCCCAAGCACACACATTTTTTTTAGAATTTCTATTATTTTAAAAGATAAATTAAATTTGTTGGTGAATCACTGGCAATGTACTTAATAAATAATAATAATAATAGTTTTTATTGATTAAAGGGATCATCCCTATACAATTTAGTCAGGGTTCATTACATTTACAAAATTAAAGATTGATCAGCTGAGACCAGAACGGTGGACATATCTATGGTCACAGAAAATAAGTTGTTAAGTCGTAAAATTACCAAAATGAGTTAAGTGCACTATGATCATCTCCCAAGCCATCTGCGCACTGGGAAGAAGTTGGGAGCTCAGGACTCTAATACTTTCGGAATTATAAAGATGTTGGTTTCTTGGTATCTCGTAAAATTGTGTGTGTTCTCGGTTAAATCAACTTAATCTACTACTTTGAGGAATCATTTAACCATTTATTTACTACTGCAGACTATTCCAAGTGAAGAGGGTATTTTCGGTTGTCAACTTGCTCAACTTTAGAGAGGCATCATTCACGAGTATTTCAAAAAGTATGGTTAATAATTAGGTAAGTGTGGTCAATAATTAGGTAAATGATGGGGAACGATTAGGTAACTAAGGGAAAATCTAAGAAAGGATTAACAATATTCATTTTCTTTAACTCCTATAGATTTAGAAGGTATATGATTAATAATGATGCAAACATAATTTATCCATTCCAAAAACTGGATTCACACGATTAATGCAAACGTAAAAAAGTGATGCTCTGAAAAGTTACGAATTTAGACTTACCAATTTATTCCCAGGGACCAGAGATATACGAGTATTTACTCTGCGCTGGGGAGGCCTGCAGTCGTCCCCGGCGCCCCAACGAACTACAACAAGCAAACGCCCTACATTTATTCCGAGCGCTCTCGGCGCGCCAAGAAAATTAAGGTGGGCTGGGAGTGACCGCTGACCGTCTCATTTATTTTATTTTCTCTTTATTTGTTAATAAAATTGTTAGGCCCTTTTTTCCCAGACGATTCGGCGAAGGTGTCGTGGCCTCCACCGGAGGTCGGCCACCAAAAAAAAAAAGAAGATATACGAGTAATCTTTTGCACAAGTCTATCAGAGTTGCTAAATAAAATAAACAATACATTCATTTTGTTGAAGCGATACAAAGCTGAAAGTGAGAATAGAGTTTAAAATATATAAATGAAAGTATCAACTGCAATGTACTTCCCCAGAACTAATTAATCAGTTAACTTTTCGCCCCCCCCCCAAAAAAAAAAAAAAACAGTGTAATAATCAATAAAAAATATAAAGAAAAATGAATGTTTTTCAAAAATATTGTCTATTTCCCAAGATATATAAAGTATATGAGAGTACTTTCTGTACTTACTGCCATCTTCAGCCATGACTTAACAAATACTGTATTTAGTATTACATTTATTATACTGTATTTGTTAAGTCGTGTCTGAAGATGGTAGCAATACCGAAAGTACATATATTTTATATATCTTGTGAAAAAGACAATTTGTTTTTTAAAAACATTAATTTTTTTTCATATTTTTTATTAAGTGTTTCACAATATCTCTGCGAAAAATGTTAAGTATCATTAATAATGAATAGTTTTACAATAATTATTATTTTGTTTATATGTATTAATTGGTATATACTTTATATATATATATATATATTTTTAATGTATACCAGGGACATTCTTTTCTTTTCTTCATTATTTATTTATGGGGCCGCACGAATGGAGCGAGATACTTTATGTTATTATTATTATTGTTTTCCTTATCATTATTTTATTTTTTCATATTTTGTGTATATTGCCATTTATTTATTTATTTTATACTCACTGTCATTAAATTTACTTATGGTTCTATTTTAACTGATTGTAAATATATCAAATAAAAAAAAAAAATAAAAAAAATCAGTTTTATAATAGAGGATCCTAAATCTGAAAACTAAATTTTGTGTCGATAAATTCGTTACATCGACAGTTATTAGAGTTTTTGACTTGAGTCTTTTCCCCTGAACCCCCCTTCCTTCGGTCAATTTTGCTGACATTCAACAGATATTTTGAGTTTAAATTTGAAATTTTGACTCGATACATTCATTACGATACTTATTCAAAAGAAACAATATTACTTACGATTTTCTATTAAGCGTTTTAGATTGTTATCACTTTTAAATGTTCCGCTAAAATTGAATTCAGTTTAATTTTTACCAATAGAATTGCATGAAATTTTCTGGACTGCAGTAACTCTATATATACCGGAGAATTGACTTTTAAAAATTAAAGTAATGTTGTTTTCTTCTCACTTCGTTTAGTTGGGAAAGTAAAATTAACGCAATTATTGGAAAGTTTATTTCTGTAGTAATTAGGAGCAGAGAAAGTTTTGTTTTGTTAATTAGTGTGAGCCAGAGTGTGGCTATATTGAATTACCGATAGTTAATTTCAAAGGAACATCATCTTGAAACGCAGATAGAAAAAAAAAAAATGAAGTGCTTCGTCCATAAAATTAAGTGCTACTAGACCTTTAAATTTTGAAGAAAGTTCCCATTCTTTATTTTATTATATTTCCCACCGACAAAATGTATTAGCTGTGAAATCCTCCTTAACGAACATCTCTCAATAGCGGACACTATTGAATTTCCAAGAAAGATGGAAGTTTCTGGAACATTATACTTAGCTGTGAGGGCGCCAATAGGTCAGTGATATGCGTGCTTAGCTTCTGAGCTCAAGAATGTGGGTTCGTAGCCCTTAGTTTATTTTATCTGGGAGGTAAAATAAACTTAAGCACACCGTCCTTTAGATGGGACGTTAAGCGATGGTCCCGATCCTGTACGATGTCAGGTACTCGTTAAAGATCCCTGGCCTACATGAATAAAAAATTTAGGGTAGGTAAAATTTAGAACTCCCACAGTAGACTCCCACGGGCTCATGTTCACCAGAGTGACGAAAAAGCGCTCTGGTAGTAGGCGATATGACCTCGTAGTTAAAGCCCGGGCATATCCAATAATAGCTATCAAATACCCAACTATTTAATTTCTTACAATTCACAAATCTCTTATCTAAATTATAAAACAAAATTATCTTCATCACATAGCCTTTCTATTCCGTATATATCTTCTTTATTATTATTAATCTGCGCCTATCCAAATTAGCCCGCTAGGATCCCCAGAGACCTGCATCCATCAGGCATCTATGACCCTCGTGGTCGAAATGCCTTTAAGAAGAGAAAAAAAAAAAAAAGCCCGGGCATGAGTCATAAAACCTAACCTATACTTAGCTGTAGAAAAATATAATATGTTTTTTACTTCCCAGCATATAGGGAAATTATTGTAATGGGTCCGAAAATCGAAATCAAAATTTTCATCATATTTTTATGTTTCAAGGTTACAGTATTTTTACACCATTTTTGGAAAGAAATATATGTGTATGCATATATATAGTGCTAGCTCATAAACGGAAGGTCGGATCATAGTGAAATTTCACATGTAGTATTCTCAAGAGCCAATTGAGATATTGACTATCTGGTGTCAAGAAATTCTTAAGGGGAAGGGGGTTTGTGAGGGGGTTAAACATAAAAATAGGTCTATGTCATCGACGGATGATCGGATTTTAATGAAATTTAACATGTAGTATTCTTAAAAGCCAAATTGGAAAATAGGGTGTGTGACATCTCAAAAATCTTATCGGGAGCGGGGACTTTGAGTGTGTAATGATATGTCCACTGTTTTTCTAGACATGGAAAAATCTAGAAGGACATCAAAACACTTCGAGGACGGAAATTCTAGTTTATGCCACAACTAGACAAAAATCCTCATAAAAACCTATATTTCCGATAGGAAAAATCAGGGGTCTAGATGTGTCGTCACTTCTGCTGGGAAAGGGGTGAGAGAGTGAAAATAAAGGCTATATAAAAGAAAAACGAGGAAAATAAAATATCAACTACAATAATAAAGGAAAAGAAACTTGACTGGGTAAATATCTAGTACAAAGAATCCCTCTAAAGAATATGAATATATATATATATATAATAATTTCAAATATACTTCATTTCTAATACAATATACAGAACCTCGTGCGTTCACTCTGCGGGGCAAGTTGCTCTCTAATAGCTCGACAAGGAATGAATGAATGAATGTTGGTTGAGGACCCACCTAGGCTATGTAACCTATGTGCATTTGCATATCAATTCAAAATCTAGGTTAGGTTTTATGACTCATGCCCGGGCTTTAACTACGAGGTCATATCGCCTACTACCAGAGCGCTTTTTCGTCACTCTGGTGAACATGAGCCCGTGGGAGTCTACTGTGGGAGTTCTAAATTTTACCTACCCTAAATTTTTTATTCATGTAGGCCAGGGATCTTTAACGAGTACCTGACATCGTACAGGCTCGGGACCATCGCTTAACGTCCCATCCGAAGGACGGCGTGCTTAAGTTTATTTTACCTCCCAGATAAAATAAACTAAGGGCCTCGGTCGGGTTACGAACCCACGACCTTGAGCTCAGAAGTCAAGCACGCATACCACTGAGCTACCGGCGCCCTCTAAAAATTTATGTATAGATTAAATTCAATTAAATGAATAAATTATTCTATACTGAATAAAATGCCCAGTTTTGTGATATTATTATTAATGATATTGATATCATGCTGGGAAGTTAGCAGTGTGGACCTCAAGGGCCGCACTTAGTTACAAATGCCACCTTTGTAGAGCCTTAATATACGGCCAGTAATTTTCTCTGCTTTAGGCTGCAAAGAGACGAAACACACATCCGAGAACCTGCTTGTTTATTTATTTTTTTTAATGGCCTTTTGTACCAAAAAACATTCAATAGAATGTTTTATTTACACAACAAAACCTCGATTTTCCTCATCGTTTGAAAAGATACGAATATCATGAAACCTACTGAACATGGAAGATTTAATTCGTAATATTATTATAAATATTAAATCAATTTTGTTTTCCATAAATACAGAAATTCTAAGGAAACGCAAGGAAATTGGGAATATTCATTTTCTTTTGTTATTAAAACTAAGTGGAACTGAGAAAATGGTTCAAATGAGACCTGTTCATTATCTCCCATGTCAATTAATTGAAAAAGGGATTTTCAATTTATGAACAATATCTATTTAATAATTAATTCCTTGAGTACAAAGCGTGTTATAAGATTGAATCATATTAATTTGTAAACCTTTGAGAATTAGGCATTATTAAATTGTTTTGGGTGAGAGCGCCGGTAGCTCAATGGTATGCGTGCTTGCTTACTAAGTTCGAAAACCAGCCGTGGCCATTAAGTTTTTTATCTGGGAGGTGAAAAAGCCTAGAGCAGTCCTTCGGATGGGATGTTAAGCGATGGTCACGAGCCTGTTAAAGATGAACAAAAATTTAGGGTAGGAAAAATGTAGGATTCGCATTAATGAAAAATTCTTCTCCCATTACATGTCCTCCAGAGTAACGAAAAAGCGCTCTGGTAGTAGGCTATATGACCTTGTACTTAAATCCCGGAGATGAGTCATAATAACTAATTCAATTGCTATCGACTTGAGAATATGTAAGTAAATGGAACTTCATAGGATGAACATGGAATTAATATATGATGGACTGTCTATTTAAGATTGGAAGGCGCGGGGTGAGTAAACTAAGAAAACGAGGATCAAGGGAAGATAAGTAGAATAAATAAATAACGACTTTGTGCGCCTTCCGATCACGGACAGACACTATTTTTCTAGTGGTGGTTATCTTAACTATAATTCTCAAGAATTCAAAGAAACTGTAATGTTCGAATATTCTGGGCATTGGAACACCAGAACAGATTAAACACACAGCCTCTCTATAAGAGTTTCAGTGTTGGCATTTGACCTGTGAAAGAGGTCTGGAGGCGAGGTCTCAGGGGACCAATTTCTCGGTTGGTTATCCCAGGGTCTGGTCAGTCGAGGGGACCAACTGACCAATTAGGAGAACCGGATCGATACTCAATTTTATACAGGGCTAATGAAGACAGGAATTGAATCTGTGGACATGGAAAAAAGGTCCATTCATGTTACTAAGCAATGGGGAGTGGGCAGAAAATCATGGCTACGCCACTGACCATTAGTGCTCATCGATAAATGTTGCAAAATAATAATTTTACAGTAGAACCTCGATTATCCGTGTTCGCGATTAACCGTGGTGTGTAAGCAGTACAGGATCCTAGAAGCTTGCGAGGCTGATTCAGAGGACGATGAGAGGGACAATGATGACAGTTTTGGCGCTGAAGAAGAAAATATTCAGACAAGTCAAGCAATGGAAGCAGTTCATATCCCCCTGAACTTCCGCGAACAGGAAAAGTTTGACTTCCATGACGTCATGAATTTGAGAAAAATTACAACTGAAGTAAGGAAAATCATCTCAAAGAGCAAAAAACAATGAAGGATTACTCCATATTTCAAGCTCTGATAACGTTATAACATGAAAATTATATTACACATTATGTAACATTTATGTTAATAGATAACATTTTATTGCACAAAAGATTATAATCCTCATGGCAATGAGTGGGTTTTTTTTTTTTTTTTTTCACAAAATAAATAACAATAGAAGTACCTATAAAAGAATGAATAAATAAATAAAAATAATAATAAAAACAATATATATATATATATATTGTAGCATGTCTACCCTATAGATAATGCTCAGAACTGGCGATGTCTACGAGAGGATCGCGATCGCTAGGAGCAAAGTATGGGTTGTGGGGTATCAAATTAAAGAGGATTGCATTTGGAAGAGCATGCTCGGAACCAATGATGCCTGCGAGAGAATCGCGATCGCTGGGAGCGGAAAATAAAGAATAATAGAGACACAATGGAAAGGAAGCCAAGATAATTGTCTACATCCGGTGTATAAGGAATAAGCAGTAAAGGTTTTTTTTTCTTACTCCAGGTTTTCACACAACTAGAGGCAGATGTTAATTGGTAATATGCGATTGGCTGGAAATAAAATGGGCGGAGTCCGACGACCAATCAAGCTTCGAGAACTGTCCCCTACCACGGTCGGATATCGGAAGCCACTCCCCGTTTTACTCATTCTTCGTTCATATCTTGGTGGATCACCACGTTCCTCTCTTTGTAAAGCCTAGTTTCAGTATGTGAAAGTATTTCTTCGCTCATATCTTGGTGGATCACCACGTTCCTCTCTTTGTAAAGCCTAGTTTCAGTATGTGAAAGTACTTTCTTCGTTCATGTCTTGGCTGGTCACCACGTTCTTTTTATATTGTACAGTTGAGTTTAAATATGTCAATTGAGTTTTCTTCGTTCATGTCTTGGGTGATCACCACGTATCTTTTCTATAAGTAATATCAGTTTGAGTATGTGAAAGTACTTTCTTCGTTCATGTCTTGGGTGATCACCACGTATCTTTTCTATAAGTAAAGTTTAGTTTGAATATGTGAATTAGTCGTAGAGACACACTTTGATTTTGGACGGTGCAAAGTCAGTGGGGGTGTAACTTCTGGTGTGCCCTCGAAACTACGCAGATCTTCAGGGACTATGTGAATAGACGATTTCTACGGGAGGTCCAGAAAGGGTGATCACGCCGTCATTCGCCATGGATATCGTATCGAGGTACCTCGTAATTAAGTTATAATTCAGTCCTTCAGACACACGGCCAAATTATATATATTCAATTGTTGTTTTGTAAATATGTTCTCATTAAAATAAATATGTTAAAGTTATAGGTTTGATTCATTTCATTCCCCCCCACTCATGCTTCTTCTGGTTGACAACAGTAATTAATTATTGTTAATTACTGATGTCAACTAACCGTTAGGATCTTGTAACCGTTCTTCCCGTGGGAGTGCTTTCAGCTATTCAGGCATTGTTTAATTAAAGTCGCGATTTAAATAATTTTCAATTTTAATAATTTTTCGATCTCAATTTTATTTATTTTATTAATTACGTGATTTGCACTCACACGAGAGGGAGAAATGGTTATAATTGGCGCCCGAACAGGGACTTGATTTGTTTATTAATTATGCCAATTAGTATAATTAATGAACCCCACTAATCGGTCCCTTATTAATTAATTAATTTTTTTAATTAAAACATTTTTTTTTTTGCTTTTTAACGTAGATTCCAGCCTATTAGGCCACAATGTTATATTTTCACTTAAAGTCGGTATTTAGAATCAAAACTGAAGAAGGATGGGTGAGGGTAGGGACAATGAATGACATCATTTATTGAAATAATTTTATTTTTTTTTTGTTTTTGATTTTTTTTCTTATGTAGATTTAGTAGGCATTTATTTTACATATTATAACTATTGTTGTATTGTGATGCCATCTGACAGGTCACCATAGAAATTAGGTTAGCACCAGACCTCCCGTATAATTCATTTAATTGTTTTGATATATATTTCTTATCAGAATGGAAGGGAAAGAGAAGTCGGACTTAGAGCCGATACAGACACGGTCTAGGAAAACCATTCGCACTCCCCCGGAGTCTCCGGTAGAAAATCCTAAATTTGACCTAGAGGCGATGTTTAAGGCCATGCAGGAACAGATAGGACAGCAGGGAAAGGCCATGCAGGAACAGATGGGAAACTTGGGAAATTCCCTAGGACAACAGACTTCCGAGATAAGGGGTGTGCGCCAAGAAATTTCGTTAATGGCAAATAATATCGAATCCATTAATCGCGAGATGGGCACTCTACGATCTGAGTCCGGAGAATTGAGAACTAGACAGGACAATTTAGAAGGGAAATATGACAAACATGTTTCTAAAGTTAGGGACATGGTAGGTGTCAGTTATCATGAAGTTACAGGTGGGATCGTGTCAGAAACACAGCATCTAGATAAGGAGGTCGAAGAAATAAATTCGAACCAAAATATTATTAGTACCGATTGTGAGAAGAGATTCGCCGATATCTCGAAGAGAATAGATACTGTTTCGGGTCAAACTCAGATCTCAACCCCAAAACAAGATGACCGAATGACATTTACCGTACCCGAAGGACATAGGAATTGGCCTACGAACCAGACTTTTGCTCGCGAACAGCCTAGCAATGTCACCTTCCAAGATGTCTACGTGAAAAATTACGAACGTGGTGAGGTGGCGTTACGTAATAGCGTTTTGGATTTGCCCAACCATTTTGTATTTAAATTCTTACTATTCTGGGAAGGACCTTACCAGATTTTGGAGAGGAAGGGTCCTCAAACATTTATTTTAGGACATCTCGGCAGCGACGTAGCGGAAGGAGGAATCTTTTATATGACAGCACACAAGCCGTATATTAGCGGATAAATTTACAAGCAGGCTAGAGAAGCGCTAGGGCTCTCTTTGAGATTAACGATCTTACTTCAGCCGAGTTAGGGGGGCGATTATTGCAGACGAGATCGCGGCCCTAGAGTCAGGGAAGAGATTTGTGACGTCTCTATGGGTGTCCATCCCCAGCTATCCCAGGAACAGGTAGACAAAGTCACACACACATAAAACAGACATTATTCTTTATTATTTGGGAATTATTTATTATTTTACACTAACGGCCAACACCTCATTATACAACAACACACAAAGAATCACACATACACATTTATTGGGGACACGGGATTTATTATTTAGTTATTTTTTTTGTAAATAGGATAAGGCAGACGGGGACATTCTGGCACTCCCCTGGGGCTTAACATCGAGCATACCCCCCTTAGTCGAGCTCAAAGATTCCAAAGTGAATCGCCAGGTTGTAAATAGTAATTTTAGATAATAAGTTAGGGTTAGTTTTTTTTTAAATTCTAGATATTAAGTTAGTTTTATTTTTTTGTTTATATTTAGTGATAGGATATTTTTTTAAATAGTGTTAGTAATTTTTTTTTATATATTAGTACTGTTAGGATAATTAAGGTAAGATAGGTTTGTGGCTTCATTTTTAAATTGACATAATTGTAGGACGGGGCAGACGGCATATGGACTGGTCATCCATAGGAATTTCCTACGTATTTGAGTTTGATTAGTAAAGCAGATATGACTAGGCTGACAGCGAGGCGATGGCACACACATTTGTAGGTAGTCACGTATGGTAAATGTACTTTCAATTGTATTTGTCTGTTTTGTTTTGTATTTTAAATAATATTTGTATTAGTATCCGTGAGGAACACCAGCCTCTACAGGTTTATAGTCAGAATGTTCGCAACCCTGACGCACCCTGAAGAAGCGGTCAGAGAGGTAGGATCTGAGGACAAGGTAATATGTGTGGGGAAGCAGGTGCTTCAGCTTGAAGAGTAGGCCAGGGTGCCAAACCCGGTCGAAGGCTTGCGCCACGTCCAGAAAAGCACCTGTACAATAACTTTTGTTTTCCAAAGCTGAAGAAATGCGATCCACAAGGCGAAGACCCTGCTGGACAGTAGAGTGACCAGATCTGAAGCCGAACTGGTGGTTTGGGATTATGTTTTGCGATTCTAGGATGGGGTATATCCTTTTGAGGATTATTCTCTCCAGGATTTTGGACAGGATGGGAAGGAGGCTGATTGGTCGATAGGATGCTGGGGAATTGGGTGGTTTGCCGGGTTTCAGGATTAGGATAATGTCAGAGAACTTCCAGACAGTAGGGAAATAGGTGATTCTAAAGACGCTATTGTAAATATATGTTAGGAAAAGGATGGCTTTTTTAGGAAGGTGGTTGAGGATGTTTCCTGTAATGAGGTCATAACCGGGGGACTTTTTGGAGGAAAGTGACTTTATGAAATGGATGACTTCTGAAGGATGGACTGGTTTCGGAGGTAGCGAAAGTTGTAGGGGAGAGTCTAGGAACTCTTGAACTTCTGAAGAAAGGGACAGAGGATCAGGATGTGGGGTGAATGTTTTTTGGAGATGGGATGCAAAAATATCGGATTTGTCCCTATCCGATGCAGCCCAAGAGCCATCATCTCGGCGTATTGGAGGGGAAGGGGTGTGATACTTCAGGATTTTTTTTGTAGTGGACCAGAGAGATTTATCATGAGTTGACAAGGAAGCTAGGTAGGAGTTGTAATTTTCGGAACGGTAGGATGACAACTTTTCTTTGAGGAGTCGAGTGAGGCGGGTATAGTTTGAGCGGTCAGAAGGATAACGCGTCCTTTGCCAGGTGGCTCGGGCACGGCGTTTGGAGGAGATAAGGTCGAGGATGTCGGTGGGGAGGGGGTGATTTCTGGGAGGAGCTCTGCGAGGTAACTGAATGGAAGCTTTCCATACGCTTTCCTGGATAGAAGTGATGAGGTGTTGGACTGCATCATCTAGGTCTTCCGGGATTTTTAGAGAGATTTTTAGGTCTATGGAATTTTCTAAGGTTGTTCGAAAAAGGTGCCAGTCAATTGGGCCTTGGATTAGGGAGGGGTAAAGAGGTTTTGGGATGGGTTGCAGACTGAGAGTAAGAAGAACAGGACTGTGGTCGGATGAAAGGTCGTCGAGACGGGAGATGGAAGAGTATAGGGCTCCCAGATTCTGAGAAACGAAAAAGTCCAGCAGATCTGGGAGTCTATTGGGATCGGTCGGCCAGTAGGTGGGGGAATCTGGGGATAGGAAGCCATAGTTGTTTGTGGAAAGGAAGCGGTTAAGGACTCGGCCTCTCTGATTAGCAACTCTACTGCCCCACTGAGGGTGCTTCGCGTTGTAGTCACCACCGGAAAGGAATCTGGGACCAAGGGTGTGGAAAAAGGATGAGAACTGTTGGGTGGAGGTAGGTTGGTTTGGTGGACAATACACTGCTGACACTGTTAGAGGAAAAGGAAAGAGGGCAATGGAAATGGACGTAGCCTGGATGTGATCTTCAGAGTAAGGTGGGAGGCTATTGTAGGAGAGGGAGTGACGGACAAGGACTGCAGTGCCATCATGGGCTCTACCGTCGGGGTGGTCCGTCCTGTATGTGGCATAGTCAGGAACAGCAAACTGCTTCCTGGAGGTTAGTCTTGTCTCTGTTATAAGTGCAATGTCTACTTGTCTGTCGTGTAATAGTATGTCAAGTTCATTTCTATGGTTATGGAGGCCATTAGCGTTCCAGAGAAGGATGGTTAAAGAGCGGTGAGAAGGAGACGTCATTGGGGTCTATTGGGAAGTGAGGTCATGGATGCTGTCAGGAGAGTGAACATTTGCGTGAACATCTCCTGAATTTTGGCCATAAAGGAAGTAAGGATGGAAGTCAGGTCTGAAGCGGAGGGAGGTGCTGGGATGAATGAAGACTGAGGTGGCGCGGCCCTACCACGCATCATCTGGGAGTAGGACGCTGAAGATGGTTGTTGGTGAGATCCTGGTGAGGCTTGAGGAGCTGAGGGTGTGGGTCGAGTTGGTCCTGGCAACGCCTGAGAGAGGCGAGCTGGTGGAGTTGGAAGGATCGTGGCTGGTCCCTGTCGGATGATGTCGCTGGAGTGTGGGTATAGGGGGGCCGGCTTGGCAGCCTTAGGACTGGTTCTTTTGAGGCGCTGCAGGTCTCTGTAAACTGTGCAGCCCCTGTAGCAAGCTGGGTGTTCTCCGTTTCAGAGCACGCATTTGGCGGGGATATCTGCTGGCTTCCTACACGTCTCTGTTGGGTGGTTACCGGCGCACTTTACGCAACGGACGGGATGGCTGCAGTAGCCTTTGGTATGTCCGTATTCCTGACATCGGTGGCACTGTGGGATGTCCTGCCTCTTGTGGGGCTCCTCCACCTTGATCTTTGTGTAGACCAGGGTAGTTACATTGAAGATTTCTTTGTAGTTGTCCTTAGGTTCTAAATCCACAAAGAACAATGGCAGTGCCACCTTATTGACTGGGTGTCTCACTCCCGCCACGTTCCGAACTGTGAACCCGATCTCTTCTAGTTCTCATTTAATGAGATCAATGGGCGTCGTCGGGTGCAGATGCCTCAGCACGACCCTATATGCTCGGTCTTCCTTCAGTTGGTAGGTGTGAAAGTCCATCTTGGACTTCCGCAATTCTTGTATTAGAACTCTATAGTCCTCGGGAGTTGAAACCAGTATTTTAGTCTCTTTTGTGTTTGTTTGACATATAAATTGTCCTGGTTTTATGACTGATTTGATTAGTTTGCAAGTTTCGGTGAACTCTCTGATACCGCGGATGAAGATCGGTGGGGGCTTCGGTTTTTCCTGTGGTTGCTGTTGACTTGGCTGTCTGTCTTCATCATCCACTGACAGTGGTGAGAATGGGTTGTGGGTGGTTGTTGTCGCGGTTGGTTCACTATGTAGAGAACCGGTAGATTTTTTTCTGGTCCTGTTGGTCGTTGGGGAAGACGGGGAAGGTGCACAACGTCTCGGTCTCTTCTTTCCCATTTAAAAAAATAAATAAAAAAATTTTAAGAAAAAAAAGTAAAAAAAAAAAAAATAAATAATAAACAAAATAAAACGACTGGCTGGTTTCGAACCGGGTACCTTCTGCACTCCAAGCAGCGCCTTAGCTCCCTCGGACACCCAGGTTTCGTTGTGACGTCACGAATTAAGAGTAGGTATATAAGTCTCCAGAATTGCTAATTTAGAGATAAGATTGATAACCTTGCATTCGAAAAAGAAAATATCAAAATAACACACACTAAAACAATAAATAAATAAATAAATAAATAAATAAATAAATAAAAAAAAAAAAAAAAAAAAAAAAATACAAAAATAAGTCGGAGTCAATTCAATTAATTAAGAAAGCAAAACAATCATAAAAAGAAACGAAAGTCAACTCACTTGCACATTGTTCAAAAACACAAAAGCTCCAAAACAAATAAAAACCATGAAGATAATAGTAGAATGATAATAGTATTTAAATAAAAGAAAAAACAGAAAATAAAAACAAAACAGAAACAAGTTCAAAGTAGTTTTATCACGGAGCTACAAAATGGATGCTCACTGTTCAAGGTACGGTGATCAATCATTTGTATTATATATATATTATTTTTTATTTTAATATTTTTTTTATCTATTTTTTATTTATTATTATTATTATTATTTTTTATTTATTTTTTTTTTTTGTGTTTATTAATTTATTCTTTTAATTTTTGATATTTATTATTATTATTATTTTTTCTTTTTTCTTCTTCACACGCCATTTTTAAGGGAGTGCTGGTGATGACCGGATTCTCCCCTCACGCCTCTCTGTCCTTTCGACGCCCCACCTCCTGGTCTTCCTCCACTGCTGGACAGTGGATGGTTGGCCAGTGTGGTGGGAGGGTCAGCGCTGGTCTCCCGCCGCCTCCTCCCCTCTCCACTAGTTGCAGAGTGGTATATGGCAGTGTGCGGGGGTCCTACTGGTGCTGTCCTCGTCGATTTTCTTATATTTTTAGTTATTTTATTTAGTTATTTTTACTTTATTTTATTTTTATTTTCTTTATTTTATCTTTCATTTTATTATGTATTCTGTTTATTATTTTTGTATATGTTTGCTTATTGTATTATTTATTATTTTATCATGTCATCTTAGTCATCACTTCTGCTTATTGTTATTGTTTGTACAGATTGTAGAATAAATAATAAAAAAAATAAAAAAAAAAAAAATTAGTATCCGACCGTGTGTATCTATTGAAAATGTCACATTGACCCATATTTTATCTAGTGACCATGATGGGCTATGTTAACCCAATGAGAGCCTTGTAAATATATTTGTAACATATATTCAGGTATGGACCTTACTTATTATGATGCAGTGTCGACCACGGTAGGTCAAATGTCAATTTTGTTATTTTATTTAAGAAATCCTAGGGCAAGGTGCCGAAGCATACATGACTAAAGGGGGAGATATATTATAAACTGGAGGGGATACCCAGAATTGAATATTTAATTATCGTACACACGGAGAAGGGGCCACTCCATTGATGCTTGTAGAATCCATTTAAAGGGGCGGGAGTTGCTTAATTATTTTTTATGCCATGAACTGACTGTTTGAGCTGAAGAAAGGGTTTCGCTACTTGATTAATGCGGATGCCGGAATTTACATATATTTATGAAACTGAGATGGGATTTGAGTGGGCTTATTTTTCTATTTTATATTTCGTCGTCGTTCCGGCAGAAGGTAAATACCTGTCGAAGGCCTAAGGAGGCATATGGTTAGGGTTTGGTCAACCCAAATTTTTGTTGAAGCGGATTAGGTATATGGGAATTCAGTTGAAACATTGTCGAGGCGTGGGGCCTTTTTGGATGTTTTAACTAGTCAGTGAATGTATGCTAGAAATAGAATCATCGTTATTTGCCAATGGAGAGGGTTAACTCCAAGAAGTACAGCGTAAAGTAAAATCATGCTTTGGTCACGCATGCATAGGCAAGCCATGCCGATTCGAAAGGAAATTTAAAATCATGTTTTGGTCACGCATGATAATGAGGTCGATACCTGAGTATTTGGTTAAGTGTATATGCTCAGTGAACGAGCAAGTGTTAAGTGAAACTAATAAAATATGTGACTTCCAATGGTCATTTAGCCGACATATTTTATTTTAACGGGAACGGGGGATATTGTAGCATGTCTACCCTATAGATAATGCTCAGAACTGGCGATGTCTACGAGAGGATCGCGATCGCTAGGAGCAAAGTATGGGTTGTGGGGTATCAAATTAAAGAGGATTGCATTTGGAAGAGCATGCTCGGAACCAATGATGCCTGCGAGAGAATCGCGATCGCTGGGAGCGGAAAATAAAGAATAATAGAGACACAATGGAAAGGAAGCCAAGATAATTGTCTACATCCGGTGTATAAGGAATAAGCAGTAAAGGTTTTTTTTTCTTACTCCAGGTTTTCACACAACTAGAGGCAGATGTTAATTGGTAATATGCGATTGGCTGGAAATAAAATGGGCGGAGTCCGACGACCAATCAAGCTTCGAGAACTGTCCCCTACCACGGTCGGATATCGGAAGCCACTCCCCGTTTTACTCATTCTTCGTTCATATCTTGGTGGATCACCACGTTCCTCTCTTTGTAAAGCCTAGTTTCAGTATGTGAAAGTATTTCTTCGCTCATATCTTGGTGGATCACCACGTTCCTCTCTTTGTAAAGCCTAGTTTCAGTATGTGAAAGTACTTTCTTCGTTCATGTCTTGGCTGGTCACCACGTTCTTTTTATATTGTACAGTTGAGTTTAAATATGTCAATTGAGTTTTCTTCGTTCATGTCTTGGGTGATCACCACGTATCTTTTCTATAAGTAATATCAGTTTGAGTATGTGAAAGTACTTTCTTCGTTCATGTCTTGGGTGATCACCACGTATCTTTTCTATAAGTAAAGTTTAGTTTGAATATGTGAATTAGTCGTAGAGACACACTTTGATTTTGGACGGTGCAAAGTCAGTGGGGGTGTAACTTCTGGTGTGCCCTCGAAACTACGCAGATCTTCAGGGACTATGTGAATAGACGATTTCTACGGGAGGTCCAGAAAGGGTGATCACGCCGTCATTCGCCATGGATATCGTATCGAGGTACCTCGTAATTAAGTTATAATTCAGTCCTTCAGACACACGGCCAAATTATATATATTCAATTGTTGTTTTGTAAATATGTTCTCATTAAAATAAATATGTTAAAGTTATAGGTTTGATTCATTTCATTCCCCCCCACTCATGCTTCTTCTGGTTGACAACAGTAATTAATTATTGTTAATTACTGATGTCAACTAACCGTTAGGATCTTGTAACCGTTCTTCCCGTGGGAGTGCTTTCAGCTATTCAGGCATTGTTTAATTAAAGTCGCGATTTAAATAATTTTCAATTTTAATAATTTTTCGATCTCAATTTTATTTATTTTATTAATTACGTGATTTGCACTCACACGAGAGGGAGAAATGGTTATAATATATATATATATATATTTATATATCTCCATCTTATAAGCACAAATTAAATTAAATTATTCTTTATTTTCAAAGCAACAGAAAAAAATAAAAATAAATCGTTAATTTCTCTAATTTTTAAATTATTTAAAATATGTACAAATGTTTCTGAGTTATATTCTGGTCTATTGGTGAGATGATTATGGAGAAATGCTTGCCTGGGGATACACAAGGCGGGACAATTGAGCAAAAAGTGTATGAGATCGTCCTTCTCATCTAAGGTACAGAGCCTGCAGACACTTTCAGGACAAAACTCATACCTAAGCCCTCCAAGTAATATTCTAATATTTCTATTGGTATTGTGGAGACGAATTTGAGCTAGAAGTCGGAGTTTTTCAATATGGCAGTTTATTGAAAGATAGCTTTCCTGAGGTCCTAAAGCACTGACCAATCGGTAGAGGGAGTTGTATTTAGAATTTACTATTGTATTTATATCGAGACAGACCAGATGATTCCTCATAGCTGCTACCAAATCACCCATTTATGTTAATAACATTTATATTAATAACATTTGTATTAAAACTAAGTGGTACTGAGAAAATGGTTCAAATGAGACCAGTTCATTATTTCCCAAGTCAATTAAATGAAAAAGGGATTTTCAATTTATTGATATTATTGGTTGTAACATTTATATTAATAACATTTATATTAATAACATTTATATTAATAACATTTATATTAATAACATTTATATTAATAACA
Source organism: Aradus depressus (assembly GCA_963662175.1). Taxonomy (NCBI): domain Eukaryota; kingdom Metazoa; phylum Arthropoda; class Insecta; order Hemiptera; family Aradidae; genus Aradus; species Aradus depressus. Next base: position 11,413,963 of record OY759222.1, on the reverse strand, counting down.
TTTATGTTATTATTTGTAATTCGTTAAATAAAAAGTGGCTCGATTAACCGTAGTTTTCATTTATCCGTGCGACATCTCCCCCCATTACCCCGGATAATCATCACAGTAAAATTATACTGTATTTTTTTTTAACATGGTAATAGAATACGTCGTAAAAATGTATACATCAAAATAATTCACGAATTTTATATAGTTAGTTATTGTGACTCATGCCCGGGCTTTAAAAAGAAACTCATTTCGCTTTCATCTCACTGGTGGACATAAGCCCGGCGCTACAGTGAAAGTCCTAAATGTTTTCCATTCTGTTTTGTTTATCTGGGATAGGAATCTGGAAAGTTTATATTCTCCTCGGTCATGAAAAACCTTGACACCTCGGCCTTGCGAACCCACAATCTTGAGCATAATAGGCAAGAACGCTACATCTTAGCTACCGGCACCCTAGAAGATTAAATATATAAACGCCTGTGCCGGATTAGCCACGTAGCAAGAGTAGCTAATTCTACGGGCACCGCGAATTGGGGGCCCCGCGCTCCAACGCCTGTCTGACCGTAAAAAAATATCAATTGAGATAGGAGCGTAAAAATACTTTGCATGCCTTAAGCGCGAAGCTTTCGTCACGTTAAATCTTATCTGAAATTAATCATTTACATTTATATGGTATAAAAATATATCTATTAGATAGGAAATTAATTAATTAACAGATTTGATACATTTTTATGTCTATCAATTAACACGTTCATGTAAAAATAAGTATTTTACTAACTTTTTAACGTTAATGTCCTATGCTTATGATGTTGGAAACACTACAACTCCCGATAAATACATTTTTTTCAGCTTAATTTTTTTTTTTTTAATTTTTCGTAATACTTGAGCAGATCCCTCTTGAAAATTGCCTCTGGAACTGCAATTTTATAAACTTTTATTAAATAATTCTTTAGAATCGTGTTTCCCAAACGTAGCATTTACTTGTCTCTCATGATCACTAACTGCAGTGGCGAACGTTCTTTTTCAACATTAAAACGTATTAAAAATGAGTTAAGGAACACGATGGGCCAAGAACGTCTTAATCATCTCACTTTGATGAATATAGAGCATGATTTACTTAAAGAAGTCGATATTGAAAGTGTTATCTCTAAATTTGCCCATATTAAATCCAGAAAAGTTTATTTGTAATAGTTTTGTTTTATTTAATACCCTAAACTTGAGAACCTAAAGCAAACCAAGGGCCTCTTGACAGAATTTGCTCCAGGCCCCTCGCTGGCTTAATCCGGCACTGATAAACACTAATTCCTAGAGTCCGACAGACATGTGTTAGTAATAAGAAAATATATGCGATGTGGCGATTAGAGGACTTTCTCATACCAAAATATATTTTTATATAAAAACTTAGGAAGGAATAAAAAGAATAATTATCATAATTTAAATTAAATTAAAAACAGTAGCTACAGTATTTATTATTATCATTATTATTTTTATATTAATTTATTTTCTAGTATATACATTGTAACGTCGTTTTTACCTTTTGATTTTATCAATCGTGAAAAGAAAAAGATACTATAAAACGAAGTTACATTCATAAATTCATAATAAAAAAGATGAGATGAAATGGTTGCTATAACATTAAAAGAAACAATGAACAATAAATTACATTTTTTTTTTAATTAGTTTATTTTATATCTTAAAATTTCCTTTTTTATCTATATTTTTTTTTATAAAAAAAATTGGTGTTAGTTACATGGTGTACACACATAGATTTACCACACATACAGGCTTGAAATATTCCAACTGATGGCAAGATGATCCAGTTGTTGTTTCATTTGCGAAAATAGGTTGCAGGTATATCCATCGCGTTGCCTTCTGACTCCTGGGGTTTATCCCTTGAATTATATCATGTTCTGTTCTCTCGACTTTCGTACTCAATGTTCAATGTCTCGTCATCACATGACCATCGATCATAACGTGATACTCTTTAGCGGTGCTTCCGGATCCTCAGGCATATCACTCGTTCACTAAACACATTTTTATTAGTATGTCACTCCTCTAAGCACCTCCCCACTGACACTCTCACAACGAACAACCTCTTTTTCTTACCATGCCTAGAGAACATGGCCTCCTTATATCATGTCCACATTTCATTGGTCACATGTTACAGTGCCTTTTCAATTTTTTTTATTTTAAAACCATTAACATATTTTTTTTTTATACAACTTCATGACATCACAGGTTTACATCATTATTTTTATGCAGGCCAATCATCAACATTATTTAATTTTATTGACAGAAAAAAATGCAGTACGGATAACCCCTATGCAACTCTAGTAGGCGTGGTCTAGTCGGCAGTAATACTCCCCTCTACTCTCATACATCCATGTAGGGTCACATAGACCGCTACAACATATTATACATACAATAACAACATTTAAACTTCAACTAAAAAACTAAAAATATTTATGTTAGAGGAAAACCTCTATTCGAAAACAGATATAAAAATACATTTCATATACAAAAAAAAATTATTTGATACATAAGTAGCTTTTATTTTTATTTTGCCGGTAGAATTTCTCAACAGAAATCCTCTTATTAGGTCTGTCGTTACTCTTCAGTTTCATCATCCCAGTTGGATCACATGTAGGGTCACTATATGTTTAGGCACTATATAACTTGTCACTATATGTTTGGTCACTATGTGTTTAGTCACTACATATTTTATTTTAGAAGTAATCATTCCTTTTTTTCTTTTCACTCTTTCAATTCCAAGCAGAATAATGTATAGGTATGTGATATTCTGGATTTTGGATATATATCTGTAATTTAATGGATGTACCAGGGTGTATGACACATATTATATTTATTTATTTTATTATTTTATTTTTCTCTCTCTCTCAGTGACCCTTTCTGTCATTTATATTTACTTTTGCTATTATTTTTTTACTTTATAATTCTAACACTGTTCCTCATTTATTTTAATATGATTTGTTTATCCTTATTTCTAACTGTTTTTTTTTTTTTCTAACGCATTGGCTACTATGGCCATTAGCGTTTCTAACTCAGGAGACATTGAGTGAGGTGGGCAGGCCCAGAGCCTCCAATCAGAGAGAGGCCAGCCCAGCTCATCTCGTCTCACTATCCACGCAAACCGCTATCTACCACCAAGATGGAGCGAGCAACATACTTGGGTCAACACATTTCAGAATTCCGTAGACATTTTTAAGTCTCTCAAGAATCGTAGAAGATTTCTGAAGTGCGGAGAGTTCTCTTGGAAAATCTCAAATAAGTTCGCAGGTATATCTGCAGCTTCTCGTAGGTTTGTCAGCGCATCGCAGTCCTCTATTAGATGCCGCACTGTTAAAACATCTCCACAGAATCGGCATCGGGGTTGTTCTTCTTTAACCAGGAGGTGGCCATGAGTGAGTCTTGTATGACCGATGTCAAGTCTGGTCAGGGTGATCTTCTCCCGCCTGGACAGCTCCTGCGGGAAAACAAAAGGCCGGAGGTGAGGTCTCAGTCGCCGAAGTTGAGTGTCTTGTCGCATCCATTCGTTGTACCACCGGCTAACCACTGCAGATCTGTCCCTTGCTATAAGGTCTTGAGGTCGTACAGGGACTTGTTGGTGGCATCTTGGAACTAATGAAACTGCTTTTGTTTCTTTAGTTGCTATACTCCCTTATTTGTTATCTTTTATTCAACTTGTTTGATACTGGTATCTCTTTTGTTTATCTCTTATGCTGTTATTCCTAGGGGACGTATGTCCCAGAATAAAAATTGTTTTTTCATTTCATTTCAATTCATTTTTTTCGTATTTACCTTTCGTTTAATATTTTATTACTAAGATAATTATATTTTATTGCTTATGATTTACTATTTTTAGAGAGGTAACAACATCTCAAAATATCGTCGTGAAAAAGAAACTTAACGAAAGAAGACATAAAAAGAATAATTATCATAATTTATATTAAATTAAAAACTATATCTACCTACTGTATTTTTTATTATGTTTTTTATAGGTTAGGTTAGGCTTTATGACTCATGCCCGGGCTTTAACAGCAGGTCATATCTCCTACTACCAGAGAGCTCTTTCGTCACTCTGGTGGACATGAGCCCGACTCTACTATGGGAGTCCTAAATTTTGCCTACCCTAAATTTTTATTCACTAGTCTTTAAAGAGAACCTAACATCGTACATGCTCGGGACCATCGCTTAACGTCCCATCCGAAGAACGGAGTGCTTAAGTTTATTTTACCTCCCAGATAAAATAAACTAAGAGCCTCGGTCGGGTTTCGAATCCACGATCTTGAGCTCAGAAGACAAGCACGCATTAATTTTCTAGTATTATTTATTAATTTCATTAATTTTTTTAATAGTATTGTTATTACTATGTGTCCGACCCTAACTAGGAGTTAATAGTTGTTTACGTATCTAATTTATAAGATATGTCAAGATAGCCGACATATTTATTAGGTATCCTATTACCATGTTATGGTTTACTGGAAATAAATATTATTATATGCTGCATAGCTGGGGTATATATATTTTATTAAATCTTTGAAGTGAAGACGAGTAAAGCGACCATTAAGATGAAGCTTAGGTCTTTCTTTCTCGTGGATTTTATTCAATATAATTTTTTTGTAGTATGAAAATATATTTAAATGAAGAAGAGGGAATAAGGAGCTATAATATCCGTTATGAAGCCGTTTTTCAGGGGGTAACGCGGTCCTCGAACCAACAAAAACTTCATCATCCCCCAGTCACAAACGTTCACACTCATCACCAACTCATGAATATGCATTTTTGGAGCTAATCTTCTTTGGGATGAGTCGGGAAGGGCTCATTGGCTGCATGCGGCTCGTGAGGGGTCAAAAAATAATTGTTTTCGGCAATGCACTTCTTCAGAACGAATTAAACAATTAACTATTCGCTTCCCGTCTAAAAGTCTGGGCTTAATCTGGGTATAATCAAAAGTTAACTTACTCGGAGCTTCTTAATCGTCATACGAAATTTTGTGTCGATAAATTCATTACATCGGCAGGTATTGACCCCTCCCTGGAGGAAGAGATGGCGGACAGTCTAGACTAGAGGACATTGTCCAAGAATGGATTGTGGAGAAATGGCAACAGCGGTGGTCACGATCATCAGAGGGCCGAACGACCTATGCATATTTTCCGGAAATCCGGGTACGTCTGGACTCTACGTGGATACTGTCTGACCAGTGGATGTCCCAGATACTATCAGGTCACGGAGATTTCAACTCTAAGCTATTCTTCTTTAAGATGAAGAACAACCCGAAATGTTCGTGCGGCGGAGTCAAGACTGCAGAACATTTGGTCCTCGAATGTTCGATGTATGACGGGCCTAGGATGGAGGGACCTACGGCAGCTGATGACGGAAACCGGCTACCCAGTGTTCAGCCGATTTGTCGCCTCCTGGCGGAGAAAGAAGAAAGCACTATGACCCTGCGCCGGAGACGACTGCAGGCACGCCGGTGGTCGTCCTCACGTACTACAACCAGCGAACGCCCCACATTCATCCCGAGCTCTCTCGGCGCGCCAAGGAAACTCAGGTGGGCTGGGAGTGACCGCTTATCGACGCAGATGGTCGGCAGCGGTCGCTCCTAGCTTAAATATTGTACTTATGGGGTTTTGACTTTAAATATGGAATTTAAGCATCCAATGCTCTTATCCCTTCCCTGGAAACGCTGGGCTTCCACCTTATTTTGTTACCTGTATATATATACTACCTAAACCAAGCCCTTCATGAAGTACCCAGTTTCCTGAATGAATCTGAAAATGCTCTCATAGTCCAATCTTCTAAAGTCCTCCTTTGCGATTACATATTTGCCAAAGATGTGAAATCTCATCCACGCGTATCCCGAGCATATAACCAGGAATCGACACAAATCTTGATCAACTTTCAGCGGAATTAGTCAAAGGAAAGGGGACTCAACTCAATATCCCTATAACTGCCGATATAATGAATGTACTCAAAATATCATAGGGGTGTCACCTATTAATTTTCCGCGATATCTGTCGAAGGGAAGAGGAGAACCAGAGATGAGGGACTCTACATAAATACTCTGACATCTACTTATGTAATGAATCCAACGATACATAATCTAGTATGAGTATTCAAAAACCACTTATTCACAGACAATTTTTTTTTATCAGAAAATGTGTACCACTACAAAATAAAATATAATATTTATGTATTTGATAAATGCAAATATAAGTAGAAAAGCCAGGGGATTAACTCTGACATTTTCAAATTCAAAAAGTACTTACATTTAAGCTCAGGAACGACTAAAAGCTTTATATATTTTTACTGAGAAAATGAAGTTTATAAGCTTTATATTTACGGTCTCTAGACCTATATCAGTTGAACAACATGTCCAATTCTTGACCATATAATTTGAACTTCCACAGAGATACAAATAGAGAAAGTTCGATCAGAAACTCGATGTTGAGTTTCCACAGGAATTTCATGTTTTTCGATACCTTGACTATAAATATGAAATTTCAAATTGATACATTCATTACATCTGCAGTTATTGGGTTTTTTGAGTTGTCCCCTTTGATCTCTCCTTCCATTCTGCCGATTCCGCTAAAATTGATAATAGTCATCATTATGGAGTTTTGAAAAACAATTGGTGTCGTCGTTAGAGATTTATGGATTAACATGTAAAATTTACTGTTCAAACATTCATTTCATCAGGAGTTATCGTGTGCACAGACACGCAGACAGAAATAATTTTTTCTTCATATTTCGAATCTAGAGAACATGAAATTTCGTTGAAAACTCCGCATCGAATTTTTGACCGATTACACCTAATATGAAGATGGCTTATTAGAGAAGTTATTATTTCACAGATTGTCAAATAGAATGTAGTATGACCTCTCACAGTAACTAGCCGGCTTTCGAGGTTTCCCTCATCATCAGGCAGTCTACAAAAGAAACCATCCTTAATATAATATAAAGGCAACAAAGATAAATATATTAAATTGTAAAAAGTTAAAACAATTTTGAAATAACCATACCTGATAAAAATTTAAAATGTTATCAGGATGTTTTCTTTTTTAGACTGCCTGATGATGAGGGAAACCTCGAAAGCCGGCTAGCTACTTCTAATAAAAATCTGTGAGAGGTCAGACTACATTTTATTTGACAACCTGTGAAATTACATAACCTTCCTACTGCTGGGGAAGTAAAAATGTATGAATCTGTGTGTGTGTGTGTGTGTGTCTGTGAATAGGATAACTCCCGATAAAACACGGATGACAAATGATGGTTTTCAGCCAAATTGGTCAAAGAGAATGGTTAGATTAGGGGGAGGCTTAACACAAAAACTCAAATATGAATGTATCAACACAAAATTTCAATTTCACCAGTAACGTAACACGACAACGAAGTAAAGCCGTCCGAGCTAGAGCAATTCACGGTAAACTCCCGTATCCCCTCCACAATCCACAACTTAGCTCGGGTGATGCGCATGATTTATTTCCGTTCGCATTTTCTTCACAGCTTACTACGCTGTTTTTTTTTTTTTGTTTTTTTGTAGTTTTTTTTTTTAGTGCGACACGTAGAATTGGAGGTTTTCAACATTAATTTGATGAGCATAGAATTGAAGGTTCTAAACCTTAAATTGATGAGCAATTCACATATAATTTGAAGTTTTCAACCTTATTTTTATGAGCTCGACACATAGAATTGTTAAATCGCATTATACTGCATGAAATAATCTTTATTTTGGTTTAAGATGGCGGAGGATTTAGGTAAGAAAAGGTGATTTCTATTGAAATTGTCTAAGGGTTTGAGCACTTTTATCAGGAGGGTACAGAAGGACCTCTAATTAAACGTACTGCCGAAGTAGAGAGGTAGACATTGAGGTTATGGAGCAGGAACAAAGACGATTTGAAAACAATAGGGTACACTGTAATTTCTTATCAGATCACCTTATATATGGAAGGGGGAGAAAGGTGATAAGGGAGTGTTGGGCGGGCGCGGGAAAATCAGGGCGGGAAAAAGGTGAGTGGGTGGGAGCTCAGAGAGAAGATAACAAGAAATCTTCCAGAAGAAAGGAACTTAGACAAGGAGAGGAAAATTTATGTTTGTTTAGGAGCTACGTTCTCGATAGGATCAGCGGTTCGTAAAGTTTTTCGGGCCGTGACCCAGATTGTGCTAAGGGCTAATCTTTATGGCCAAAATAAATTAAGAAATACTACGAAAAAAAATCATCAATTACGGTGATTCACGGGCTATGTACTTCCCCAGCAAGGATTAACCAATTAAGTTTTCGCTCTCCAAAGCCAACAGACCGGGCTAAAACTCATATTTGACTTACGTAATGGCTTCTGAATCCTCACACTAATTACATCGGCAGTTATTAGGATTTTGGGGTCAACCCTCACTTCTATAGTCTTCCCATTCCCGTCGACCAATTTTGCGGAATATTAATACAAGTAGAAGGGAAATGGGGACTTTGGCGCAGTTGCTCCACATGACCTTTGACCCCACGGGGTCACGTGACCCATCACCCCCCCCCCCCCCCCCACCACGTAAATAAATATTAATTGCATGAAATATAAAATAATATGACAAAATAAAAAAGAAATATATGAAAGGATGTAAGATATGTATAGGACTTTAAGAAAAAACAGGTGAGTGGAGTAGGCGTTGTATGTAAGGGAAAAAACCTGTGACAAATAATGAAAAAATAAATATACTAAAATATTAAATAATCCCCGGGTTTTGTGGCTATGAAGATGAATCGGTAAAATAACTGTTGTATGGGGTCATCGTAAGTGTTTTGGCTCTCAATACCATATATGCGGGGAAGGAGGGCTGAATTGTGGGGTCCATGAGATGTGGATGAGGATGGAACAATAATACTAATACATGGGTTCTCAAATACCGATGGGAACTGTGATGTATATGAGACGAAGGGCTTGGGACTTGAAAAATAAATACAATGGGGTATGGGTGTGAGGACTGCGTTATAATATTAATTGAGGAACGGTTGAGTGTTAGTTGTAGAAAAATGTTGGGGGCGTAATGTGATAGGAACTATAGAAAATATATATATATATACATAATATATGCATATAGGATATTGGTGATAGCACCTATAGAAAACCCTATCTATGGTTGTCTGCAAGATGACTGAGAAATATAAGTTTAGGTTGATAGGAATGGTGTTCGGGTTTGGGTTACTTTAGAGTTTAAGATTTACTATAGGGGGAAACCGGGAAAGAATTTAGCAGAAGAAGTATATAGAAGAGTGGTGGATTTTTAAACATGTGTCTGAGCGACTTCTAAGTTTAGATTTGGGGAAGTTGCAGTTGAGTGATGTGTATAGGGATAGGTGAACAATTCCGAATTTTTGTGAAGTGTTGTGTCGTGACGATATATTGGATCTCTCGGAAGGATTCTGTTGTAGGAAATATGCATAGTCTCTGATTTGTAGAAAAGTACATCGCAGCTAATCTCTGATAATGAAATGTTACACAAGGCCTACCATTCAAAAAAAAAATATTAGTATCTCTATTATAAATAATTATCCGGCTCAGTGGGTAAAGTTTTCAATTACTTCTTCTTAGGATGGCTATATAAGAGCTCCTATTGTAGTCTATGGACACACCTTATATGATTCTTGTACGTTTGGACTGTGTTATAAAATAGTTCTTTAACTGACCTCGTTTGTGATGAAGGGGTCTAGAGCCTTCATCAGTATGAAATCTTAGGAAAAATACTTGAATATGAAATTACCCCCGGCTTTTGCAGTTATAAAGATGGGTTGACAGGTACCAATGTGAGTGAGCCTACACAGGGGTCCTAGGTTAGAGTTCTATTGGTGCTCAGATGTGTGGGAGTGGGTTCTGAATATCTCCGGAGTAGTGTTGTGCAGGGGGGTGTCTGTGTGATTGAAGTTTCTGCTAGATTGTAGGTTATTAGTCGTAAAAATAGTGATGGTAAAGTAATATTGGAAATGCGAATCTAAATATCGACGAGAACTGTGGAGATGTTGACCTGGCGGTTTAGTTAGGGAGAAGCATTTAAATTTGTATAAAATATGGTGTAAATGAAGGCCTGGCGTATACCGGGGTCCTAGGATCAGAGGATCGGAAGTATGAATATCGAATAGGTCGTAGTGATATGAGTGAAGAGGAGTTGGGTGAATGGTTTTGGGACATGCAAAAGAAAAGGCTAAAAATAAAACTGATACTGGCTGAACGATGATGAAGAAAATCCCTTGGGTGATGCAAGTGTGTAGGTATGTCTGAGTGAAAGGTGGGATAGAAGTGGTTTGAATGAGAAAGAAATGTTGACGGTGCAGTAGTCTACACTTGTAGGGTTCTGACTTGATATGATGTTGGGGGAGTAGAAGTGGAGAGCAGAATATTGGGATGGATTGGTCGTTGTCAGAATTGTGCGGGGATTTCAGAAGATTAGGAGAGCAATTACAGTAGAGGATGGTTGGTGGAAGGAGAAAGAAATTGTTTTGGCCGCTAGGTACACAAAAAGCAGCATGTAACATAACGTAAGTTAAATATACTGCATGTTAGCCTAAGAAAGTATCCATGAGACCCCTGGAAAGATACATCTAGATCTAAAGATTACTCCGCGTGTATGGGCGGGTATGTATGAGTAAAAGGTTTTAGAAGTAGAGAGCAGAACATTGGTTAGGACAAGTTGAGAAAAAAATTAGACAATTGATATGGGGAAGTAGAAGTGAGTCATAAAAATTAGGAGAAAGACCTGAGGATTAGGTGTGGGTTGCAAAGTCTCTGCCGGATTGGAAGAAGTACAATTGGTCTGAGGAAGTAGAACTTTAATTAAAGATTATGTTTTAGAATAATTGATGTGGGTATGTGCATTGAAGATGATTTGAGGTGGGTAAGTTTGATTGACTCAGAGGGAAAGGCTAATGGACGTAGAATGTAGGTTTATGTATGGGTAGACCGGGTTATGATGAAAATGTCAGACGATCAAGAGGTGGTGCTAAGAGTAGTGGACTATGATGAAATCTAAAGAAAATTGCTTGGATGTGTGTCTGAGTAAAAGGTTTAAAGGGAGAATGAGGTGGGATAATTGGGAAGTATAAGTGAGAAAATTGAGATGGATTGGCTACGCCGCTGAAGATAGAGAGTAGTGATTGGGAGGGAGAGCGGGGGTATTGAGATGGGGAAGCACATTGGATGTGTTAATTGACGTGGTGATGTAAGATTAAATCATGAAATAAAAATTGGTGAAGTATGCCTGCAACAACAGGTCTCGACATGTTTGAACATGTAAACAACGACTTAATTCCTATAGATACGAAGGTCATTTCCAAGCCAAAGTGGATATAAAACAATAAAATAATAAAAAACAAGAATTCACAAATAACACCAAAGGACAGCGTGCTCGGAATTGGAGATAAATATGTTTTCGCATATATTACTCCAATCGGACAACATACTCAATATGAAGAGCTTTGAATTATATTTTTAAATGCAATACCATTCAAGGCACCGAAGGACGGCATGCTCAAAAGTGTAGGTAGGCGATTTTTCCATCATAATACTCCAGTTTAAAATAATACTGAATACAATGATGATGATGATCATGCTAGGACATGATAAGGTAGGCTACACGAATGCAGGGTTCGACATGCTAGATCACGCAAGTGCCTGTTCAAGGTCACGAAATCAGTCTTAAAAAATATAAAAATTGTTACTAGTGGGCTAATTTAAAAAAATAGGGGCACAGGCGAGGGGTGAGATAAAAATATAAAGCAGGGTTTAGAGGGAGAGCGGAAACTTATTGAGGTTTAGAGTGAGAGCGGAAACTTATTTAGATGGGGAAGTAGATTGGTAGTGATTCAAAGGACAAAAATTGAGATGAAAAAATTAGGGGGGGGGGGCTTATTGAGGTTTAGAGGGAGAGCGGAAACTTACTGAGCTGGGGATATACGGTGGTGGGTGATTCGGAGCTAGGGACGGGAGGGGGGGTGAAGGGTGCTGGGGGGGGGGTGATGGGTCACGTGACCCCGTGGGGTCAAAGGTCATGTGGAGCAACTGCGCCAAAGTCCCCATTTCCCTTCTACTAATACAGTAGAGCGTCGGAAATCCGGAGCGTCGCAAATCCGGATCGGCTCGGCGGTGAGAGCATGTGGGATGTGGGAGGGAGTGGGAGGTATTGTCATCAGGTAATTGAGGACAATGATGATGGAAACAATTTAAGAGAGAGTGACGACGATAAAAAATGGATGCCGAAGAAGCTGCCGGTCCTTCACACACAGACGCCTATGAAGCATTCCAGACAGCTTTGAACTGGTTAGAGAGACAACCTGAGGGGACGGCGACACAACTCGTACTCCTTAAAAGACTGAGAGGCATGGCTGCAAAGAAACGTACGTCAACTCTTGTACAAAAAACAATTAAGGACTTTTTTACCCAGTAAGTTTCCATTAATTACTGTAAAATCTTGTTTTGTTTTTTTAAGTATTGTAGAGTTACTGATCTAAATTACATAATGTAGGTACATGTTCTTATTCAATATACTTTATTAAATTATTTTGTGTACTGTATTTTTCGAACCCTTCAGCCTCTATTTTGCAATACAGCAGACTCCCGAGCGTCATGTATCCTCTAGTCGATACATATACGTATGTAGGACAGTTATTGAAAATCCGGACAATTCAGTAATCCGGATGGGTCCCGGTCCCGATCGATCCGGATTAACGACGCTCTACTATAGTTGCAATTCTTATGTGGTTTTGAATTTACATTTACCACTGACCAGCAGTTGTGGAAATATGAGAGGGACAGGAGCTGAATTTGAGTGAATTCATGATGCTAATCAATAGCTATTTTAATGTAGCAGGTCTCTCGGCCAGCACCGTCTCAATCTTTGGGAAGGATTGTCAGGATGGGAATTGAATGACAAAAATTGAGCAGAAGAATTTTCGTAGAAATGGAAAGTTTTGTGTGGAAGTTTAGGAAACGGGAATTGGTGAGATCGTTGACAATAGGAATTTTAAAGTCAGTATTATTGTTCCTAAGACTTTGGATTGGAAAGACTGTTAGGTGGCTTAGAGGAAGAGATGCGCGGACAGTCCAGACCAGTGCGCTGCAAGGACATCGTCCAGAATTGGATTGTGGGAAAATGGCAACAACGTTGGTCACGATGCTTGGATGGCCGAACAACGTACGCATACTTCCCGGACGTCCGGGTACGCTTTGACTCAACATGGGTACAGCCTAATCACTGGACGTCTCAAATATTATCAGGTCATGGTGATTTCTACTCCAAGCTGTTCTTCTTTCACCCCGAACTGTTCGTGCGGCGGTATCGTGACTGCAGAATATGTGGTCCTCGAATGTCCGCTGTACGACCAAGCTAGGGTGGAGTTGATTCATGGGACAAGACCGTATCTATGACTGGATCTACGGCAGATGGTGACGGAAACAGACTACCCGATGTTCTGCCGATTCGTCGGCTCCTGGCGAGAGCAGAAACAGGCATTGTAAGATGGGTTGGGGACGTTCGGCGCAATAGTTCCGCCGATGGCCAACCCCAGTCCCTCAGTAACCCCTTGATCCCCGAGCTTTGACTGAACGTTGACTGGGTGATTTGCTGCAATGCAAGGCAAAACCAAAAAAAAAAAAAAAAAAAAGGTGGCTTAGCAGAACCCTATAGTCAAGTACATGTGAAAATAATGATTACCCATTGTTATCCAGTAATACTCCCACATTCTTCTTGGTACGTCAACAACAGACAACATCTGTAGAGACCTAAATAGATACCCAGTCTTTTATGTCTATTTCGATAAAACAATGGATATATAAAAGTATCTAATTTAGTTCGAATATAGGTAAATAATTACATTTAGGTGTTAGGTTGTGTAACGAGATTTCCAATTTACTAAAATATAATTCTCTCCTAATCTATATTTTTGCAACCTAGAAAATATTGACGTTTCGGTAAGAACTCATACCGTCAAAGTCTAAAAAATCATATGATGTTCATCATTAATTCAATATACCAAATATCTTTAATTAGCCAAACTATTTTCAATTTTTATATACAAGAATGCTAACTATATACCTCAAATTATTTAAATTACGTTCACAAAGAATCACATCTGTTAACTTAGATCTCATTAGATTTTGGCCAAAATCGGACGAAAATGGAGTCTACTTTTAATTTATATGCAATACGATATTTCGAAGGACGTCCGCAAGATACATGCCGAAAAACAATTTACTGAATGTACAATAAATTACCAGAAATAATTTTTTTAAATTTGACAAAATATTCACTTGTCAAATAAACGCATAACATGAAAAACAATGATGTTGGAAAAAATAGATTTTCTTATGGCCATTACATTTTTAAGGACCTCCCCCCCCCCCCCCCTCCCCCTTTAAAATTAATTTTTCCCTCATTTAATTTTATTACGAAGTCACTCTTAGAAGTACGCCGAACATACAAAGGATCAAAAAAGTCTGCTGATGCCATAGGTTTTATATGACTTTCTTATAATAAATTATATAATAAATTATATATATATATATATAGAGAGAGAGAGAGAGAGAGAGTGATGGCGCCGGTAGCTCAGTGGTATGCGTGCTTGCCTTCTGAGCTCAAGTACGTGGGTTCAAAACCCGACCGAGGCTCTTAGTTTATTTTATCACGGAGGTAAAATAAACTAAAGCACGCCGTCCTTCGGATGGGACGTTAAGCGATGGTCCCGAGCTTGTACGATGTCAGGTATTCGTTAAAGACCTCTGCCCTAGGTGAATAAAAATTTAGGATAGGCAAAATTTAGGACTTTCACAGTAGAGTCGGGCTCATGTCCACCAGAGTGACGAAAGAGCGCTCTGGTAGTAGGCGATACGACCTCGTAATTAAAGCCCGGACATGAACCATACCAACCTAACCTATATATATTTATATATATTTTCTTATAGATGAATTAGAGTAGGTTGGCAACCTTTGAATTTGGAAGTCAAATTATTTTAGCTTGAAAGCTAATTAACCTGGTAGAGGCCTCATTATGCAGTACGTGTTCAAGTGCACATTTCAAGTATACATTTTTAGTTGAAAAAACATGAAAAAAATATACCAAAAAATGTACAAATGAAGAAGAAAATGTCATATTTTGTTTTATATTCACAAAATGTAATATTTTGTTTTATATTCACAAAGTGTCAGTTTGTTTATATTCAGCGTATTCTCAATCAGAATTCTGACCAATTAAGAAAAAATGTATATTTTCTTTGAGTTTTCGATGTTTAAGGAAAACCTTGTTAAAATTGTAATTTTGTTGCAAGCTCTTTTTACTTTACTTTATTGAAAAACTTTTTTTACTTCCACATCTATAAGAAGTATAGGGAAAGTTATGTAATAGATTAAAAATTCGATGCGGAGAATTTAGCAAAATTTCATGTTTATGAAATATAAAAAATTGTCAGTATGTATGTGTGTGTGCCTGTGAACACGATAACTCCCGATAGAAGAATTGTCTCGACACGAAATTTCATATGTAAATTTAGAGCCTTCTAAGGATAACACCTGATTATTTTCAGCCAAATCTGCCAAAGGGAAGGTAGGGATTAGGGGGGAGGCTTAACACGCAAACTCTAATAACTACCGTAAATTGAATGTATTGAACAAAATTTCATTTTTATATTCAAAGCATTATAAGAACAACAACTATTAACTTTCAGCGCAAACAGAGGAGGTAACGACATGACATTTACATTTTATATTTAAATAAAAAAACCCATAAAGATAGCACCTATTAATTTTTAGCGAAATCAGTCGAATGGAAGGAGGACCAGAAAAGGGGAGAAAATATCTAAATAACTGCCGATGTAATGAAGGTATCAACACAAACTATGAAGTATGAGAATTTAGAATCAAATATTGAGTTATGGCCAGAACGGTCGATTGTAATTGAAGGAAAATCGAAAACGTTATTTTTTAGTCGTGCTTGGAAAATACATCCGGTGATTCACGGAGATATTATATTTTTTTCTCTCTTTTTTGGAACTAGGGGTTCGGAAACATGAAATTCCGGTGAAAATTCAACATCGAACGGACCGATTATATATATTCCCCTCTACTTCAAATAGCTGGCAAAATCAAACATTATTTGATTCATAGCTTTCATTTTTATTATCTTGGCAGAGTTCCTCTATAGATGTTCTCCTATGGAATCTACTTTCTGTTTAATAATTTCATTACTTTTATTACTTATATACTAATTTATTTTATTTCTCTTGATTTATATTTTTATATTTTAGTTATTATGACTCAAGCCCCTTTAATAACTAGGTCATATCGCCTACTATCAGAGGCGCTCTTTCGTCACTCTGGTGGACATGAGCCCGACTCTAGTGTGGAAGTCCTAAATTTTGACTACCCTAAATTTTTATTCACCAAGGGTAGGGGTGTGAGTACAGGCTCGGGAACATCGCTCAACGTCCCATCCGAAGGACAGCGTGCTCACCTCCCTTGAGCTCAGTAGGCTAGCACGCCAAATTTTTTATTAAAGCTATTATTATTTTTTTTCTCTCTCTTTTCTATATTTCGCACACTGTGACCTGAGAAAGGCCAGAAACATCCTGGTTAAGAAGACACTTTTGGAAGAATTATAAAATATATTTATCATAAAGTTTTATTTACCATAAAAATTGTATCTACTGTGTTGATTATGATTATGATTTTGTACTCATATATTTTCTAGTATTTATTTATATTAATTTCATTTCATTTTATTTTTTACTAGTATTTCACTAATCATATGTGTCTGACTCTAAGAGTTAGGAACTGTTTATGTATCAAATTTATAAGCTATCTTAATGTTTACATTCTTATGATGTAATCTATTAGCATGTTATGGTTTAACGGAAATAAATATTATTATTAGTTCTATTAATAAAAATAAGTTTTTTAATAAAGTAATTAATTATATTTTACCCTATCAGTGTGAGCGCGCCGGTAGCTCAGAGGTAGCCTGCAAGATCACGGGTTCGAAATGCGGTAGAAATCTTTATTTTTTTTATCTGGGAGATGAAGAAACATTGAGCACGCCCTCCTTCTGATGGGACGTTGATGGGTCCCGAGCCTGTGCGATGTAAGGTACTTGTTAAAGACCCCTTACCCTATGCGAATAAACCTAGTAGGCAAAATTTAGAATTCTCAGAGTAGAGTTGGGCTCATGGATACTGGAATGACGAAAGAGCATTCTGGTATGATCTCGTAGTTAAAGCCCGGGCATGATTCAAATTAACTAATTCCATCCTCGTGATGACCGTATGGATCCCTGCTATACATGATCCAAATTTTTCAAATTCTGATTTATTTACATTTTACTAGCTACAATATTTCTTCCAGAGAAAAATTCAATTAAAGAAATTATTGCAAAAAAACAAAAGTGGAGATAGAATTAATATATATTTTTTTATTATTGTCCCAAATATTTATATTAATTTAAACAAATTAATATATTAAAATTTTGTGGAGGGGGGCCCACCTGAACATGGATTGACTCCGATCGGAGATTCGAGATCCGAGCGATGCGGCGATACAGAGAACAATCGTGCACACTCGGCCACGACCGAAGTCGGACTGGGGTTGGCGAGGGACCCCTAGGGCTGGCGCCTGCGTTGATAAGGCCCCTTGAAACCAGAGATCTAAATTCCAGGGAAGGCCTCAACCACGATACAACCTGTTGGTAGCCCCCAACAAACAAAACAAATGAAATTGTTTAATACAGATTTTATTTTATTTTTCCTAAGCTTAAGTTAAAGTGACATTTAAAATAAACTCCTGCTTAAAATTAACTCACAGCCTAGTATTTTATAATTTTCTTCAGTTGTTTTCATTTTAAACTTATAATTACTATTTTTATTGAAAGTTTATTTAAAATGCTGTGGAAAATTAACAATTTCAACACAATATTGCTGCAATAAAATATATTGAATAATAAAGAATAGAAAATCATAAGTTTCATGAAATAAGACAATTAAAAGAAAATTTGAAGAGATTTTGTAACTCATGTGTGATAGTAAGATGTGGGACGAGATTTCTAATAGAAATAAAAGACGTTGTCTTCCCACTGTTTTATTTTATACCAGAACTTGCCAGTTATCTTCCAACCGCTGTGCTGTGTGGGTGGGATGAACCACTGATGATGACGCTGTTGCGTCGAAAACCGGTTCTGGTATAAAATAATACAGTGGGAAGACAACGTCTTTTATTTCTATTAGATTTTGTAACCTCTTGATTTTTTCAGTGCTTGGTATTTCCTCCTCTGGCAGATTTGACAGCTTGGAGCCTTCTTTCCATCCCTCTGATCCAGATTGGGAGGTCTTCCTGAGGGATATTATCCCATTCCTCCTTTACAGCAGTATCCAGCTGAGCAAGGTTATCCCGGGCTCGAATCCTTCTTTTTATCATGTCCCAGACTTCCTCTATTGGGTTGAGGTCCGGGCTTCTTCAAGGCCAATCGATAGTGGCTATACGAACTTTTCGAAGGTAGACCAGTAGTTGCATAATGTGGACGAGCATTATTGTGCATCAGAATGAAATCTGGACCGATTAAAGGAGGAAATGGCATTACGTGCTCTTCAAGGATATCAGTCAGGTATCTTTTGGCGTTCAAAGCTGGTCTAGGTACGCTGGTCAACTCTGTGCAAGCGTCGTAACAAATCCCTCCCCAGAACATTATTGAGTCCCATCCTAAAGGCACCCTGGATGACAAACAAGCTTCAGCAAATCTCTCCCCATCCCTTCTCCACATACGTTGACGTCCGTTTGGTGAATGCAGACTAACTCTGGTTTCGTCTGAGAAGAATACTCTCTTCCAGTCCTCCACTCGACATGTTCATGTGCAAACGGACTCTCCGGTGCTACCTGGCAAGGAGCGAGCCAGTGGCTGGTCTTATACTAATCAGATGACACTCTCGAAGACGTCGCCACACCGTTTGCCTAGATATGTGTATATTAACCTTCATAAATCGATCACCCCTCTCACTGATGCACCCAACACTTACCTAATTATTAACCATACTTTTTGAAATACTCGTGAATGATGCCTCTCTAAAGTAGATTTAACCGAAAACACCCTCTTCACTTGGAATAGTCTGCCGTAGTGAATAAATGGTTAAATGTAGTTATCTCGTGAATGATTCCTCAAAAAAGTAGATTAAGTTGATTTAACCGAGAACATACACAATTTTAAGAGATAACAAGAGACCCACATCTTTATAATTCCGAAAGTATTAGAGTCCTAAGCTCCCAATTTCTTCACAGCGCGCAGATGGCTTGGGAGATCATCAAAGTACACTTAACTCATTTTGACCATTTAACAACTGAATAACTTATTCCCTGTGGGCATAGATATGACCTCCTATATATATAATTTTTTAATTGAAAATAAACGTCTTGATTTGGATACAGTGTGGCAATTTCTTAAATAAATTTGCATTTATATAAGTTATAATTTTAAGCACCCCTCTTCTACTTAAATAAATAAATAAATTTGATAACAATTTCATAACATTAATGAGTGTTAATATTTGTACATCACAATTAATGTGTCGACATCTTCGTTTCTTTGTAGAGAGTAATTCTAAGTGTGACTATAATATAATTGTGAAGTTTGTTCTTTCTTATACCCAGTAATACCAGTATGAAATTAATTTGAGATGGGGAAGAGGGAGGGAGAGTGATCTGCACGAAAGTGGTTGGTTAAGTAAGTCCTGTTATAGCCACATCATATATATTTTATTACGAGGGCGCCGGTAGCTCAGTGGTATGCGTGCTTGACTTCTGAGCTCAAGATCGTGGGTTCGTAGCCCGACCGAGGCCCTTAGTTTATTTTATCTGGGAGGTAAAATAAACTTAAGCACTCCCTCCTTCGGATCGGACGTTAAGCGATGGTCCCGAGCCTATACGATGTCAAGTACTCGTTAAAGACCCCTGACCTAGGTGAATAAAAATGTAGGGTGACTCCCACAGTAGAGTCGGGCTCATGTCCACCAGAGTGACGAAAGAGCGCTCTGGTAGTAGGCGATATGACCTCGTAAAGCCCGGGCATGAGTCATAAAACCTAACCTAACCTAACCTATAATTTATTACTTATATTTATGGTACAAGGAAATATTGTATCGTGCGAAATCGTGTCCGAGTCGAGTTTTCAACAGATTTTCAATTTCAAGTTTCCCCAAACACGTTTTGAACACTTTCTCGATGTTGTCTGTCTGTGCTTATGTGTGTATATGTGCGTATGTGTGTGCATGTGATGGAAACTGAGCGTTCTAACGCAGAAACGATTACATTTTGACCGAAATTGAAAGAAATTTGTGACCAAAATATTTCTAAGTACACTTTACTTATATTTGACGGGGTTAGAATCAAAGTGGTCTAAGTGACATTATTAAAACTTTGAAGAAACTGTGCATTAAGTTCTTAACTGATTCAAAAATCTATAATTTATCGGAACCGGACATATTTTGTCTTCTGCTTTTATGGTGAAAGTTGCTGTTAGCAAACCATAAAGTTGAAAAATAAGTACAATGTATCAAACTGAAATTGTATATATGATTCCAGAACCCTCTAATGACAATTATTAATTTTCAGACAAATCGATCAGAAGGAAGGGGAATTAGGGGAGAGGCTTAACTCAGAAAATAGAATAGATACCATTGTAATGAATGTAGCGACACATAATTTCACATGTGAATTGGAAACTTCATAAGGACGACATTTATTAATTTTCAACGGGATCGGCAGAAGAAATGGGGGCTCAGGGTAGGAGCTCAACACAAAAACATCAATAACTGCCGATGTAATGAACGTATCGACATGAAATTTCATATGTGAACTCAAAACTTCATAAAGACGACACTTATCAAAAACATCGTCAAAAGCCAATAAGGACATAACGTATCTGATAATATCTGCTGCAAATAAATAATATAAATGATAGAAGGTAAATTAAAACAAAATAAGTGGACTATATATAGGTTATTTAAAAAATTATAATAATGGAAAAATATATAATATAAACTGAGGGCGCCGGTAGCTCAGTGGTATGCGTGCTTGACTTCTGAGCTCAAGGTTGTGGGTTCGTAGCCCGACCGAGGCCCTTAGTTTATTTTATCTGGGAGGTAAAATAAACTTAAGCACGCCGTCCTTCGGATGGGACGTTAAGCGATGGTCCCGAGCCTGTACGATGCCAGGTACTCGTTAAAGACCCCTCCCTACCCTAGATGAATAAAAATTTAGGGTAGGCAAAATTTAGGACTCCCACAGTAGAGTCGGGCTCATGTCCACCAGAGTGACGAAAGAGCGCTCTGGTAGTAGGCGATATGACCTCGTAGTTAAAGCCCGGGCATGAGTCATAAAACCTAACCTAACCTATAATATAAACTAATGGAAACAAAACAAATTAAATCTAAAGAAATGGCAAAATAAATACTAAGAATGTCTGGAGAATTTGGGCGGTCGAGAAGTGGAGACGCCAAGGTGTTGTCTCGTCACAGTGCAGCTGGGCTGAGGGTCCCGTCTTGTGGGGCTCCTTGACCAATACTTGCAGCAAGGGCTGAGGGCAGATACTGGTCGAGGAGGTGATGAGATGTGCAGCAAAGGACTGAGGGCACTTCTATTCAGACAGCCAGACTACGAGGTCATATAGCCTACTACCAGAGGGCTCTTTTGTCTAGTGGACATGAGCCCGACTCTACCTTGGGAGTCTTAAATTTTACTTACCCTATATTTTTATTCCCCTAGGACAGGGGTCTTTAACGAGTACCTGACATCGTACAGGGCTCGGGACCATCGCTAAACGTCCCATCCGAAGGTCGGCGTGCTTGAATTTATTTTATCTCCCAGATAAAATAAACTAAGAGCCTCGGCCGGGTATCGAACCCACGACCTTGAGCTCAGAAAGCAAGCACGCCTACCACTAAGCTACCGGCGCTCTTTTTTATGAGTTTACACAAACTTATTAGAACAATTGATTAAGAAAAATAAATTAGATTAAAAGTGTGTGTGTAGTTAGTCACACGTTTGAAGTGTAACTTCCGTACCTAACTCTTCTAGTTTCAGTTTCTCTTTGTGCTAATAGACTATAATTTTATTTTAACTATTTTTATTAACTTTGGCACAGGATAGGAAATAATTTAATTCAAGAAATTTTTTTAATCAATTTTTATTTACAGATAATGTTACATTAATTTATTAACTTATAGATATTGCCTTTTATTGCCAGGGGGGGCCATGGTGGCCGTGCGGGCTAGAGCGTAGAGCTTTGGTCGCAGGGTCTCACCGTGGTTTGCGGGTTCGAATTCCGTCCGGGAGTGAGTTTTATTTCGTAGATAGAATTCCCTATGTCATAAATAATTAGATAACACATGGCTAATATTCATAGTACATAAGGCCAAAAAAAAAAAAAAAAAAAATGGCCGCAGTGACCTCTATTGGCCACTATACAAAGTACATACACTACACTAATGGCGTCACCCCCTCCACATATACCCCATTTTGTCTTTATGAAGTTTATTTCACTTTCGGCCTTAACAATATCATTTTTCAGCAATAACGGCCGAATGGAGTGGGGTTTAGGGGAGGGGCTGAATTCAAAAGCCATAATAACTGCCATAATAACGGTTTTGAAAGAGGAGCGAAAAGTTTATTAATTAATTAGTTCTGAGGAAGTACTTTGCAAGTGATTTTTCGACGATCATTTTTTTTATTGCCCTCTGTAAAAATTGAACAAATGTTACCAGGAAGATTCTCCTGAAAATGACCTGGACATGCATTCTTATGTGGTATGTCTTTTCCTACCAATACAAGGAAGAGACTTCTCAACAGAAATAGCAGTCCATTCAACATTCTCACAACCAGAAAAAATGTCTCTCCTTATTCAGTCTCCACTTTCCATTCTGAGTGAAGGAAATGGCTCTTCTCAGGAAAGAACATTTTTCACTGCGAAAAAAGAGGAAAAATGTAGGAAAAAAGCAGATCTGTTTAAATTATTCAAAGATATACTACAGATAAATCCTTATTTCTTTGCATTAAAATTATGAATAATGGTTCAAATAACTTTTCATTAAGAGTTATTAATAAATTACTCTCTTCTTCTCATGATCCTAGCCATTTTATTCAATAGGCACTGTCTCATTGTGATATCATCAATATATTATTCTAGGGCGCCGGTAGCTCAGTGGTATGCGTGCTTGTCTTCTGAGCTCAAGATCGTGGGTTCGTAACCCGACCGATGCCCTTAGTTTATTTTATCTGGAAGGTAAAATAAACTTAAGCAAGCCGTCTGTCGGATGGGACGTTAAGCGATGGTCCCGAGCCTGTACGATGTCAGGTACTCGTTAAAGACCCCTAGGACTCCCACACTAGAGTTGGGCTCATGTCCACCAGAGTGACGGAAGAGCGCGATATGACCTCGTAGTTAAAGCCCGGGCATGAATCATAAAACTTAACCTAACCTACTATATTATTTTCTTATATCTGTAGTATAAGGAAATATTGTAATCCTACGAAAATCCGAGATCGAGTTTTTAACGGATTTTCAAGTTTCAAGGTCTCTTGAATAGGTTTTTGCGATGATGTCTTTATTTTTTATTTCTTTGTGTGGAGAGAGATGAAAAACCTTCAATAGGCGAGCATGTGACAAGATGACAGTAGTCACTGGACAGTGTGAGAGTCTTCCTGATTGGGCCTACTCACTAAAAAATACCTCCCTGTAATCTCTTCTGCCTCATTATCCCCGTGGAACCGCCATTACGCATTACATAACGGGAGAGGCTTACCCTCAAAGACCACTACGCATTACGCAATTCCACGCTTCTCCATCTCTCGGAGCTTCCTGAGGACTTTCGCAGCATACCAGCCGACCCCAATCCACTTCTCCTGCGACTCCAGCATACAGCTCACTAGGATCTCAGGCGTGAGCGTCTCACCCAGAACTCTTTCAAGCTCATGACGCTCTTCACTGAAGCGAGCACACTGGAAGAATACATGCTCAACGTCTGTCCGTGCGTGTGTGTGGGTATGTGTTTATGGTTGGCTATGAAGTTGAAATTTCGAATGAAAGGGATCACATCAAGCCTTTATCCTATTCCCCCCGTTCCCTTTGGTCGATTTGACTGAAAAACCATAAATGTCGTCGTTGGAGGGTTCTAAATTCACATATAAAATTTCGTGTCAATACATTCATTCTATCGGGAGTTATCGTGTTTTCATATATGCACATACATATATTCGGACAGTCAAAATTTTTTCATTCATATCTCGAATTTGTTGGTCGGAAAATATGAAGACCACAGGAGAAAACCCAGCTATCTCATTTTTTTTTTTTTGATTTTGCAAAATTTGAATTTTCCTGCAAAAAACAAAAAAATCTTATTATTGTAATGTAAAAATGTGAGAAAAATTCAGCGTACTGAAGACACATGATGAAATGAGAAAATATTATTAAAACTTTAAAAACTTTATTAAAAATTGTCACAGATGCGAGGACACAAAACTCCAAATAAACAAGGCACAAACCAGCTATCTTTAGATTGTTCAATCAAGACACTTGAGTTTTCCATAATAATTTCTGCCCTTGTCACAAAATTGCTTTAAATGTTGCAGGTCTTTATATTTCTCTTTGGAAATAGGCAATTTCTTTGTATATGCTCGAGGTGGGAAGAGAAATTCATTCTCTTCGAGTTTTGGTGTTGAAAGAATGGGTGTCCTTCGTGCAGGCTCATTGCGTTGTTTTTTTTGTTTCGGAATCATGAGTGAATTCACCCACTGACCGTTGTAAGTATCTCTGTGAAATATAAGTAGAGTATGCTCTATTTCTATCTTCAACTCCCGGATATTCCTTATTTTCATGGGTGCTTTAAGCTAAGATAGCCTGTTCTTCCCCCAGCTCGTATGAAGGAGCTGGTTCTTCTCCTGTACGCTGTATTTCAAACGCTTGTTTGATGCTTCTAGACCGTTTTTTTCCCCGTTTGGATAATTCCATCGTGTCCGGCATCCTTCAAAACATATAGAACCGTCGTTCTCCACACACTACTTGTCAATATTTTCACTATATTGGTCAAAATAAATTACACGACTATAGTTTCGCCTGTTACGGCATTATCAAGTGAACTCAACAGAGAGTACTGCTGAACTAACACAAGGCAGGACACACAAGGTCATAAATTAGACATGTGACAAGGAAGTAAATGTAAACAATAATGTACAAAATGGAGACGTTACAACATTCAAGTCAACAGAAATATGAAACAAAACTTAATTGAATAGTTAACAATATAGTCTTAATCTATTGATATATGTATAAAACATTATTATTATGCAAAATTTCTCTTTAAATAAAGTTTGAATATATGTACTTAAGGTTCAAAATTTTTTCTTAAAAATTCAATTAAGAGGCAAAACTATAGTCGTGTAATTTTGATCAATATAGTGAAAATATTGACAAGTAGTGTTTGGAGTTTATATTCCTTAGTGTGTGTATATTCCTTTATCCTGTTCATTATGAATTTTCACAAAGTATACCTGGAATCAGTTCAATACTTCATATGAAATTCCGTTGAAAACTCAGTATCGATTTTTTGAACGATTATATACTTCCCCTATACTTCGTAGAGCTGGAGAAGAGAAAAAAAATCCTTTCGACCTATGTGTGTGACTCTCTGAAAATAACTCCCGATAGAATTAATTTAAAAGCCAACCCTTATCGGAAATTGTTACCATCCGGTATCTAAATGGCTAGGAGAGAAATCCATTATTAATTTGGTCCATGACTGGGGGTTATTTACAAACATGGATGGCAAGAGAAGATGTTTATATATGAAATAACACTTCCCCCTTGACGGAGTTCGAACCCGGGCCCGTAGTGGGTCCATGCAACCAAATTACTACGTGCTAGCCCATACGGTCCCATCTCCCGATAGCTTAGAGGAAATTAGTTAATCAGTCACACATTCAATGTTGAGATTTCATAGGAATTTCATATTTTTCGGCCCTCTATACTTCTAACGTCCATTTTCTAAATCCGAAAAAGATTTATGGGAGGGGGAAAGAAAGTTGGTTTCTATAAAATCTGTCCGTTCAATTTAGCCAGAGAGGAGGGTGACTGAACGTGGTATCGTCTGGGTGGCACAAATGGTCGTATCGATTTCAACACCATTAGCAGCACTAGGGCAGAAATCTCTCTCCAAAGTTCCATATCAAGCCAATCCAGACCAGAACCAAGTCTCTATTACCAAGCCCTGATGCATTTCCAATGACAATAATAATTTTGACATCTTACGCATTTGGAATTTTGAATATCCTCTTCCATTTCCTCAAATTAGTCAGTGAAATTGGAAACTTTCTATAAACATTCTGAGCTAGTGACAAAAAAAAGCGAATTGATATTGTTTATCGATATTCATGCCCGGGCTTTTACTAAGTCTATTAGAGAGATTTTTCGTCGCGCTGTTGGACATGAGCTCCATTCTACTGGTCACTTAAGGGTCTTTGACAAGAACATGTCTCGTCCGAAGGACGACGTTATATAATATTTGTAGTGGTGACACATGCCCGGGCTTTAAATATGAAATATTGTTCACTATCTGGGTGCTTCGCCCTGGTGGACTTGAGCCCCACTCTCTAGGGTTCTGTTCTCCTAGGGTAGATGTCTACATCGTACTGGCTCAGGACCATTGCTTAACATCTCATCCGAAAGATGGCGTTATAGTAAGTTTATAATAGTGACTCGATCGGGCTTCAACTACGAGGTCATATCGCCTACCACCAGGATTTTCTTTTGCTGCTCTGATATTTGCTCTAGTTACCCAGGGCACCTACCATGACTGAATGCTATGGCTATTGAAGAATCTTACAATCCATCCTACTATGAACAGATCCATACTGCAGTATACCTCTCTATATTGACTGATTGGGCTGAATGCTATGGCTACTGAAGAATCTTACATTCCATCCTACTATCAACAGACCCATACTACAGTATGCCCCAAATTACAGGAGAATCCCAATATAGGGATGACGTCTTCTCTATAACTCAGTTTTGGTTCCTCCATGGTTTATCCTATAACTAAGTTAGATTATATGTCCCTGGATTTATAGAGTTACATCCAATCCTATCCTTTCTATCTGTTATTAATCATTATAAGGTAATTCTGGATTGTTCTTTTTTACTTTCCCAACTATACACAGTATAACGGAAGTTGAAGAAAATTCGATTCTGAGTTTTCAACGGAGCTTCATGTTTTCTTGGATACAAAAATGGATAATTCTTGTATGTCTGTGAACCCGATAACTCCCGATAATATACACAAAATAGTATATGTGCCTCCAGAACTCTCCAAGGACGATACCTATAGAATATTTTCAGTCAAATCGGTCAAAGAGAAGGGGATTAGGGGAAAGATATAACAGAAATAGACTATTAACTGCCGAGGATAAGAACGACACCTATTAATTTTCTGCGGAAACAGCCGAAGGGAAAAGGAGGAACAGAGAAGGGAATATTGATCATAGCCGGTATTTTTTATTTATACTAATATATAAAGAGAGAAAGTGTATTTGAAGTATTCTCAAAAACGACTCAACATTCTGGATAAATCTACCTCCATTAGGAATCTTATTTCTTTCCGGTTGGATATCGACTATACATCTTCACCCCTAAACAAAAGGGAGTATATATCAAACTTATAAAAATTTCTAGTGAATAAAAGGCGTCCCCAGAACGAATTAATCAAGTTTCGCTCCCCCTCCAAAAGTAGTCGACCGTTTGCGCTAATAATCAATAGTTGACTTAAATAGGGGCTCCTAAAGCCGCATAATAAATTTAGTGCTAATAAATTCTTTACAGTTCTTAGGATTTTCGATTTGAGCCCCCACTCTGATTCCCGTAATCCCAAATTTGTTGTCAATTGATGTGTCGTCCATATGGGGATTTGAATTCACATTTGAAATTTAATGATGATATATTCATTACAACGGCAGTTATTAGAACCAAGAGGACACGCCGACCGCGCCAGCCAGGCCAAAATACAAGAAAAACATGGCACAATCGGGCTCGTCTTCTTCCTTGTGTAGATCGTCCCACATCCCCCAAAGCCCGGGACCGTTACAGACCAGAAATCACGGCGGTGCCGCCCCAAACCCCCCCCCCCCCCCCCCCCCCCCTCCTCTCAATCCCC
The DNA here is from genome assembly GCA_963662175.1 of Aradus depressus. Classification (NCBI taxonomy): domain Eukaryota; kingdom Metazoa; phylum Arthropoda; class Insecta; order Hemiptera; family Aradidae; genus Aradus; species Aradus depressus. The sequence goes on along the minus strand of OY759222.1, from coordinate 11,385,752 downwards.
AGAGAATCCACGCTATCTCTATGTAAAGCCGGCTCCAGACATGCTGTGTTTGTCACATACCGAACATTCGCCATTCGTCTAGGTACTTTGCTTGATGTTCTCCGAATGCCGAGCACCTTGAAACAGATAGGCGAGTTTTGCCGAATGTTCGCCACGCACCGATCATTAGCGGAGGAACATTCAATATGAATACTTCTCTTGATAACAAGTGACTTGTTGTTAAACAAACTTATTTTTCAAATGTTGTCAATTCCACCAAAGATTAATTAAAATAAGTTTGTTTTATTTATTCATTACAAGTTCCACAATATGTCCGCGTTCCTCAACTTAGGACTTGTTGTTGTCTGGATATAAATACAATTATCCATTAATAATCCATACAATATGGATACTTGTGACATACAAAGTAAATTGGCTGAGTTTGTAGTATTAAGTTATAGGTACTTATCTGAAAATAAAAAGAAAAACAGACGAAATAGAAGATGGTGGATGTTATCTATTAGCAAAAGCAGAAAAGTTTAAATATTCAATTTTTATTAGAAGATATATAAATAGATTCACTATTTATTTCATACACAAGAATAAGTAATGTGGACTTCCTGTCCAACTATTGCTTCAGTTTCGGCTGACATTGTTGGCTTGATGTGACAAACTAAACCAAAAGTGACAACGTGTTGTCTCATAAAGATATATCTCTGTTGTTATCAGCTATCCCACCATTTATTTGCTATTTGGCAAACACATGTGTGGGGCAAGGACCGACGATGCAGGAGGCAGGTGCTCGGCCTAGGGCGAGACACTACTATGAGTTCGCCTAACAGTTGCTCGGTATTTGACAAACACCGCATGTCTGGAGCCAGCTTAAGGGTTATATGTATATATTGTCTATATTATTAAAATAAATGTACCTGAAAAATGCTTCAAATATGTCTCGGTTGTTAGTTCGAGATACTATTGAACCGTAGTGGGGAACATTATCCTGTTCTTTATGAGGACACTAAATATATTTTCGCGTTCTGAGCTGGTTAGTGGACAAGCCAAGAGGACATGGTTCGCATCCTCTTCTACTTGCTGTTGGCAGGTACAGTATAGTGAAGATAGAATGTGTATCTTATGAAAGGGAAAAGGGAGCCGATTATGGTTAAGACAAAGGCGAATGAGTGTGGTGAAAAATGATTTAAGTTTGTCGTAGGTCTCATAAGCCTTTTGCCATCTACGTACACTATACTTCTCAAAATTAGCTTTGACATCCACTGGCGGATACCACCTCCCATTGTCTGATACCGGAGTCAACAGCTGTTTTAGCCAGCTTATCCATCGCCTCGCTAAAAAACATCTGAAGTTAACATAGATTTATCAGACAAAGACGTTGTGTCACAGATTACGTTGCACCAGGATGACTGCTTGTATCGTTTAGCTACCCCTAGCATTAGTTCCGATAGCGCCATGTACAGTTGAAGTAAATGTGACTACGAAATACGATAGGCAGGAGCAAACTACGAAGACCAAAGCGCGAAGACAATTATCTACAGATTAGTAAAACGTTTTGTGATGTCCCTAAAAAAAGGAGTTTTTACATAAAAAGAAATGTAAAGTTATAGATGAATATCTGTGGGAATTGGATGTAGAAAATTTTAGAATTTTGATTTGAAATACACGCAAGATTCAAGTAGTTGCGTGATAAACAGAAATACAAATGTTTAAACGACTTAGAAAAAAACTGCTCATTTGGGCCAATTAACTTATCGACTGACTTACTTAGAAGAGGAGAAACATTTTTACAAAGAGAACTCCAGCGACCTTTGAAATGAGCCATTCATTGATGACTAGCAGGTTAGCATGACCCGAGGTAACCTTCAACAGGTATCTTCATTTGCCCGGTTATTATATTTATATAATGTATAAATATAATAACCGGGCAAATGAATAGTATATATATATATTTTACATTTTTAAAATTAATTCCTAGAGGCCTCTTTTCTTTTTTTTTTTATTCTTTCTCATTTGGTTGATACGTATATTCTTTTTTTATTACTTATGTAATTATTCTTAGGGGACATATGTCCCAAAATAAAGATTATTTTTCATTTCATTTCAAGATGAAGACCTTCAGACGTAAAACCCCCCCTTGTAAATGTAGATTTTTGGGGGTAGAGAGGACAGGGTTGCCTTAATGTAGAACTTCTGACCAACCCCCTCAATCTCTGTAAGCCCCAAGATGGCGGTATTAGTCACGTTCCCATCCTATCTTGGTACTATGTACAAAGTTTATACTAAGTCACCTGTTTACATAACGAGTTTCTGACACACTTTGTACATACATATTATATATATATTGGTCATTCAAAAACGATCACTTAACCGACTTAAAATTTTTAATTTTTCATATAAAGTAAAACAAGTTTACATGAAAGTAATTCATTGCAGAGAACTCTGAAAAGGTTAAATTTGTAATATAAAATATTTTATACTATTATGTTTAAAGGGCACAAAAATATTTGTCTAGTTAGGTTGGTTATACTGGTAAATTTATCGAAGCAACCAGGCATCCTAAACCTTGGAAAAGAAAATTTTAATTTTTATATTTCAAATAAAATAAACAAATTAAAAAATAATCAAAAACCAATCTTCGGAAAAATTGAAAATTTCTATAATAGCATGTGGTTATCTAAAGGTAACAAAACACCAAATCTGAGAAAATTACTGATCTTTATTATTATTTATTGTTTTTGAGTGCACCTTGCGTTTGTGCAACATTACTCGTTTGTCTTTGTACAGGGAGCTCTGGATCTGAGTAGTGCTTAAAGCCGGGTCCACACTTCATAGAAAACCCCGAACCGAACCACGATCTGATACCTGCGTTACGTGTTGAGGTTACAGATGTAGACAAGGACCTGTTACCTCAAACCGAACCCCGCTACCTGGTTCGGGGGTTGCGGCGAGTTGTCGGTAAAAAGGTCCGCTCCAAAGGGTTTAGTTTGTTGTGATAGGTTGTAGTGTGGACGTCATTCCAAACCAGTTGCTGTTTGTCCAATTCATATTGTACAGCTGGTTACAGCAACTGGTTTGGAATGATGTCCACACTACAACCTCTCACAACAAATTTAGGATCCCAAACAGGCTTTGAATTTTAATAAATTAAAAAAATATGACGCGTGGGAGGAAATATCTAAAGAAGTGGATGACGTAAGAAAAAAATGAAGCGGTTATTATCTTCCTTTCGAAGAGAAACCTGCAAGTTTTCTTTCAATCCTTCAATGATAGCATTGCACACCTCTGGTACACCAACTGATTGGAACTCCCCAAGTTTGACAATAAAGACACACCACCATTATCTCTCATCGAATATAAATTCATTTGCCACCACCTTCGCCATCTCTTTTTTTTATCTTTTTTAACCCTGGAGTGGTCGCGTGGTTGACATATGTCACCCACTTGCAGTATTTTTCTCAGAACTCACTGCTTTCCCTAGACTACACCTGGAGCAGCCCAGTACCTGTCCATACATGTCTGACCTTGAGCCCCACTCCTTCAGAGCTCACTCCGTGTCATTCTACACCCTGAACAGGTAACTTGTATTGTGCTGGTTGACAACTGTCCCCCACGCGACCTTTCTCGTCACTATTTAAGGTAAGACTTCATTTCCATACATTTTATTTTCTTGTTTTATTATTTTTTTATATAAGTTACTCTTCCGTATACTTTTCTTGGCTTACCCAAGACATCATTTTTGATTTTTATAGTCGATTTTATTTCATATTTTTTCAGTTTTCTGATTTTATTTATTTTTGTATTTATTCTTATTTTAGGTCAATATGTCAGAGTTGAAGAAAAGAAGAAGTGAATTCTCATCAGACCCCAACGTTTGGGTAGAGTGACTCAATGAAGAAAATTCTTCTGATGAAGGTGATGTCGAGGAATCTGATTCTGGTTAGAATGATCACATACAAGAGAGTGAACACGATACAGAGACAGATCAGTCTGCTGAGGAAGACGATAAAGATGAAAGTGAGAATGATTGTGGACGTCAAAGGGATAAAACCACGAGAAAATGGTGTGATAAATGCACAAAAAATATTTGTCATGATTGTTTCTAATTTTTTATTTTTCTTTATTTTAATGTCATATCTTATTAATAAAAATTTATTTCTTAAATGATTCCTTTTATAAATCCATCTACTATTCATAAAACTTAGGTACAAAAAAGTTCAAGTACAAAAAACAAGAAAAAAGACTGGGTGACACCTGTCAACCACGCGACTAATCAAGTACCTATTGGTAACGCGACCACTCCAGGGTTAAGAGCATAATGAATGTAGATATAAGCTGCCGCGGCCACTGTCAGATCCATCTTTTCACTTGTACGAACCAAACTACTGGAACGCAAAAAAGTTTGGGGAAATGTTTGAGCGCTGGTTCACCAACCCAAGGTCAAAACCAGGGACGAAAATTCCCCTGAACCAAACCTTGTTACCAGCAAGTAAACGTTGCTAGGTTCAGTTCGGGATTTTGTAACAAGTGTGGACCCGGCTTTAGTGAGACTAGCGTCACCAGCTGCTGCAGATCCAGTCTTAGCTAGGATCCAGTCCCATTTATAAACTCCATCCTCAGATCTAGTTCATAGCAGAGGCTTCGTCTGAAATTTACTTCCCCATCTACATGAGGTATAAGGGCAGTTATGTAAACGGTCAAAAAATCGATGAGGAGTTTTCAACGGAATTTCATTTTGTTTGGAGGAAGAGTGACAACTTAATTGAAAAATTCGTGATAGGGAAGTACATTCACTGATGCTCTGAATGATGAAGTTCTTCTGCAGGACTTAGTTCGAAGAGTTAAGCCCCTCCTCTCCAGGGTACCATGACCCGAGACATAATAGCACTAATTATCGTTCTGCAAGTTATCAAAGTCTTGTCCACCCTGGCTAACTTTAGATATACATTAAGGACCCCACAACCCAACCCACTACAGAGGGCTCCCCCCTCCTTTCCAATCAATTTAGAATTTATATCAAATTGGTCAAATTTGTTGAAACTTTGTCATAGGAAATTGCATACTAAAATTGAGGAAAGATAACTAATATCACATATATACAGACTATATATAGACGGATAAAATTAAATAAAGGAACAAGCAGGTTCTTGGATGTGTGCGTTTTGCCTCTCTGCACCCTACATCAGAGGAAATTACTAAGCAGAATATTAGGACTCTACAAAGGTAGCATTTCTAACAAAGTACAGCCCTTGAGGTCCACACGGCAAACTTCCCAGCATGATATCAATGTCAATAATAATAATATCACAAAACTAGGCATTTTATTCAATACAGAATTGTTTATTCAATTAATTTAATTTAATCTATACATAGATTTTTAAGTGGTAAGGAAATCACATATGTAGGCGAAAATGAAAAGTTGTAAGATTTTTACATTTTCATTGCACAAAATAAACTCGGAAATAATGCTTAATAAAATAAATAAATAAAATAATAATAATAATAACACAGGAGAGTAAGCAAAAAGTCAATAAAATAAATATTATTCGATTCATTCTCTTATTCGTTATTAATATTGATTATTTATTGTTTTTTTTTAATACTATAAAAACTATGAGATGTTATTTGATAGTCCATCAGAACAAGATAGATCTGGTAGATCTTTTAAAAAAAATCCTAAAATCCACTTTTTTTAGTTTTATTTCGTAAATAGAACTCCCTGTCAGGGCCATGGATGTCGTAAATAAGTAGATAATACAGGGAACATGGCTAATTATGCATCGTAAATAAAGCCAAAAAATAAAATGAGAAAGGACAATAAGCCGGTTGAAGCAGACATCTGTGAATAGTGATTTGATGTTGTTTGAGAGAGCTATCAAATATATATTGTGGCGTGAGAGTTATGGCGGGTTTTAGAAGTGAGAGACATGAAATAGATTGTGGTTTAAATCAAAGAGTGGATGAGAGTGATCTCCAAGTGAGAGTGAGCTGAAGAAAAAAGCTACTCTATTTTTTTGCAAACTTTTATTTTATACATACCCGAAGAAGGGTTGCCATGAAGACAAAAGACTTATGTAAATTTAAAAATTATATTTTTCTTATCATTATAGAGTAGGTCAAGAGAAAATAAACCCAATATTTTGTTCTAGAATGTATTCTATTCATTTTCGCTGTCACCAAATAAAAATACCTTTTGATTAGATTATTGGAAATTTTGCAAATTAAGATAATTTACTGACATCCTAGAATTATATTTTTTAAAGTGAAAATTCAAGTAAAGTTAAAACAAAATTAAATTTTTTGATATACAGTAAAACCCCTTTTAACGGACACCCCTCTCCGACGGACACCTCTCCTTACGGACAATTTTGCGATGTCCCGTCCCGAAATATAGGTAAACAATGTATTTTTGCCCCCTCGCAACGGAAATCTCTCTAACGAACTCAGACAACCAATTTTTCGTCATCAAGAGATAAATTTACCTCTCCTAAGCGGACACTTACAAAACAATTCAGTTGAAAAATGTAATTTTTAATGCTTTTTATTATTCGTAGAATTCGCTGTTTGTGAAACAGGCATAACAATAACTTGAAGTTTTTTTGTTTTTATTTATTTTTTATACCCTCCTCAAAGGACACCTGCAACGGACAATTTTCTTGGTCCCATGACTGTCCGTTGCAGAGGGGTTTTACTGTAAATGCATGGACTTTCCTCAAAATTACACGACCTGAAGTTTATATTTTTTTGTCTTTAGTCTCTTTTTTAGTACCTTTTGGGAAGCTACTATAGTAATCAAAATTTGTATTAGGATAATATCCATTGATCTTCAGCTGAATCAATCTGAGGAGGGAGATCTGAGGGGCGGCTCAACTCAAAAACATCAATAACTGGAGGCAAAAAGGAAAATACTTTATCAGCGATCATATGATATTATATATTATATAATATATTATTAGATTATAATATAAATATATGTAAAACTTCTCCTATGTCGTATAGATCAGGCGGTAAGAAAACTCTTTCAGTTATTTTCCATAGCCTTCTTGTAGCGTGTGATTCCAAGAACAACCGTCTCTTTCTTCTTCTGATCCAGAACGTGTTTAGCTATCTTTACCCTTTAAAGAGAAGTGTACGTCAAAGACCCCTCTAGAAGAACTTGGGGGGTTAGTCAAATTGATTTTCTTTGTTCCGGACTGACCCTGAGGAGAGTGAAGAAGACAAACAGTGCTTTGACGTAGCATTTGCTCCCGTTTTATCTCTCTCAGTTTCATTATGTATGACTCCACTTTGAGAAGTCAGCCTCATGAGCACCCAAATGAAAAGCCAACTCCTAAGTCCCCCCACTCCTTTGACCATTTTCCCTAATTGCTTCCTCCAAATGGATTAGACGGGGTTAATAACAAGATTTTTTTAAATATAATAATTTATAAACTCTCATATATACAAGATGAGAGAGAGGATTTTCTTATTTTAATTAGTTATTGGAACTCATGCCCGGGCTTTAAAAAGGTCATATCGTCTACTACCAGAGCGACGAAAGAGACATGAGCCCGAATCCTAAAACAACTGTACCTATAACTCGACCGAGGTCCTTAGGTTTGGTTGGTGTCGATACATTAATTCTATCGGGAGTTATCGTGTTCACACACAGACAGATAGATTTTTTACCCATTTTAGCGTCTTTTTTATTCTCTTTAAATAAAAAGAAAATACCAATAATAAAATATATTTTAAAATTCGATGCTCTGCGATACAATTTAAACATTTAATGAAATATTTCCTACAGCAATTTATTTTACATCCTTTGAGGATCTATAACCTAGTTCGTTTTAGTCCTAGGACACATGAACGATTGGAAATGTTGTTCTCGAGTAAACCGAGCAATTGTCTAAAAAATGCAAACTTATTTACATAAAATATGCCTTTCAGATGTCTATACAACGTTTATTTGAAGAAAAGTTCCATTTGGTCATAAGTATATTGTATTTTATAAAATGTACACGAATTAAAGTGGTCTTAATTTTAGTCCGATTTCGGTCAAAATTTAATCAAATTTAAGTTAGCAGATGTGGCATCTTCATATTAAATTTCAAGTTTATAACTACAGCCGGTTGTGAGTTAGAGCACTCAAAATTCCAAACACATACATACACAGAAATCATGGTGAAAACGTATTCAGGAGAATTTGAAACTTGAGAATCTATTAAAAATTCGCTCTCGGATTTTTGCACGATTACAATATTCCTTTTATTAAAGATATAAAAAAGTAAAAATAGTCTTTTGAATGATCTGAACTTATCAGAATGGCCCATCATCAAGGAATGATCTAAAACTTTTTGAAAAAAATAAAATTATCAAAATAAGAAAATAATAAGTGTCTTGAAATCTTATATCAAGATTAAGAGTCAAGAAGTTCTTTATCATTGTCTATGACAAAAGTCTTGATAAGTTTCTAGAAAACTTTTCTACTGAGTAATAAAAAAAATTAAAATTGTTTTTGTTAAACTAACAAAAAGACTCCATTCTTCTTTCCAACTGGAAGTCATTTCTGATTTTACGTTAGTTTCTTCATTTAGAGAATAAAGAATATATGACAGTTTCTTCTATGATATTACATTCTGACGCTTGGAAAAGGACATTATTCTGATGATTTATACAAGAATAAAAAAGTACATTTCTTATATTTATTAAATAAATTTAATATTAAATATAATAGGTTTTCTATCTGAGGAAGAGTCGTGAGAACGTCCCGAAATGTCGTCGTGAAAAGACACTTCCGAAAAAGTTATCAACAATTATTTCCATAATTTAAATTAAAAAATCTACTCCATTTATTATATACTTTATCTAGTGTATAATATTATTATTTTTGTACTCATATTTACAAGTATTTAATTATTCATATCGTTTTACTTTTTAATAGTAGGTTTCTTAATTTTAATCCATGTGTCAGACTACGGTAATATCTGATTAAGGATCTAAATTATAAGCTATCTTAATATAAATATTCTTATGACGTATCCTATTACCATATTATGGTAAATACATTTTATTAGTATTATTATTATTATTATTATTACTTCTCCAGAAGTAGTGATTATAGGGGAAGTTATGTAATCGGTCAGACATTCGATGTTCACAATTCACCAGAATTTCATGTCCTAAGCCCCTGAATACAAAAATTATTTAAAAAAAAAAACATTTGCTGCCTGTGTATAACTGTGAAAGTATTTTATTTTAAACTTCTTATATGGCAATGCTCCTTTCAAAAATGTCTTCCAAAAAACAAAAGATTTGTAAAAATATTCGTGTATTTTATTGTATAATAGTAATTTAATAAATAAAATGTACTTAAGTATTGTATTTACTAGATACATTTTTTAAATAATCCTTTTCCAAGAGAACATGTTGAGAAAATGGGATATTTGATTTTCAAATCGTGGGGGAGTTGCGATTCGGGATTATAGAAAATAACGGATTCTCAATGGTTCTCTTCTTTGATCCAGCCCTACTGACTGTCGATTTTGCTGAAAATTAGTAGGTTTCATCCTTATATGAGTTTGTTACACTTGTTACTACAAGTTATTAGAGTGTTCGTGTTAAGCCATCTCTGAATCCTCTTTTCATTTCGACTAGTTTAGCTGAAAACCGTTAAGTTTTGCCCCAATGGGGTTCTGGATACACATAAAACAATTCGTGTCGATACATCCATTCTATCGAGAGTTATCTTGTAATTTTTGGAATAGAGTGGTTGGAAAACGCAACATAATTGTAGATAATAAACTCCTTCCAGAAGGAGAGTAGGCAAACATTTAATCAACTTTTAGACCGCCTTCGAGTCAGAGAATTGGCATAACTTATATTATGGAAATTTTCAGACATATTTTTATCCAGCTTCATTAAGCCAATAACCTTAAAGATAGCACCTTCCTAAAATGCAAAGCTTATCTCACACGTTGTAAAATAAAATATAGTCTGACCTCTCACAGATTTTATTGATTTTTGCTAGCTGCAATTCGAGTTGCCCTCATCATCAGGCAATCTGATAAAATAATTTCGAAATCAACATAATTTAAAATGTTTTAATAAATAAGAGTTAAAAATTAAAATAAACGTATATAAAAACTATTTACAACTAGGTGTGCAATACATTCTGCTGTTTGCAAAAACTGAGCTGAATCAGGCATATCTGTATAAAAAACTCAGTTAATGTTTTAATAATTATCAGTAACTTCTCACTTTGTATGTTCTTTATGAATATATTAATCCTTTAAATAGATTTTAATTGAATTCAATGGATTTTTTCTAGCCTTTTTGTAGACAACAACAACTGTGAATATTTTTTTCGAAAAAAAGTCGAAGTTTGTACGTTAAAACACTAAAAAAAACCGGCTCAAAAAAAGTAGTGTCCGATGGTAAACCGAAAAAGGCTTCGCCCGGATTTTTACATTTGAAATCGAGAAATTATATTTTGCGCGAGAATTTTGTCTCTCAGTTGATTTCAAAGGGGATTTCGTTTTTCGGTGATTATTCCTTCGTGGTATGTTTGATTTCAGATTTTTTTAGTAGTAAACCATCGTCACCGTGTCCACTACCATCATGGCAAATTTCAATGTGATCGGTAAAGGGGTTTAGGAGGAGTACGAGTACAACGAAATACATGAGTCGCCTAAGAAAGAGCTTCGTAAACTCAGCTCAACAATTTTAAAATTCACAGATATGTTACTCCTGTTCCCCATCTGAGTAACAATAACATATCTCTCCCCATCCATGAAATTTTAAATTGTTAAATTATTGTAGATAGTCTTTTTATGCGTTTATTTTAATTTTTAACTCTTATTTATTAAAATATTCGAAGTTATGTTGATTTTACGAGTTTTTCGTATTTCTCATAATTATAATATTTATTTCCGTTAAACCAATACATGTAATTAGGATGAGTGGCTCCCTTTAAAAATCCTAATAACTGCTAATGTAATGAATTTATCGACATAAAATTTATTACGAGGATTTAAGATTCCGTAACTTTGTAAGTCAACTATAAAATATTGGCGCAAAAAAACTAAAATAAATATTTTTTATAAGACTTCAAAATGGAGCAGAAGTGGACAGTCCATTTGGCTTCTGAAAGGCCTCATACAAGGAACTTGAAGGCAGCAGGGACCCGATAGTCTATAGAAGTGGCTACCTATAGAATTGGTGTAATTAACTGAAAGAGGTGAGAGAGATGTCGTGCCAAATGGCACATGGCCCACTTTCATTTGGCACTATTTTTGGCACCTCCTCAGAGCCGTTCATTCAATCTGCCATTTAGCACCCTCCAATTGGAACTCAATCCTCACTCAAATGGATCTAACTAATCCCAGGTTCTACTTTTCCAACTTTGAGTTAGTACAAATTTCAATAAAATATTTCATTTATATTTTATTTTGAATGGGTCCATGCAAGCAGAAGCTGTGTGAAAACTTCTGTAGTAATTATTGTACAAGACATATACAAAAAAAAATCAGGAAAGAGTGTCAGTTTTTTTGAAAATTGATAGGAATAATTGAAAACAAAAGGAAATGAGTTTTTTAATTCTGTCTATTTTTTTTTTTTATTTAACGTCACATTGACTAGCTTTATTAACCACTATCGTGTCTGAATGTCCTCATAGACTTTTGCGTTTTTAAGGAAGTTAATGAGTCCATTGTATTCGTCGGTGGGTGTTTGGAGTAGTTTTTTTCATGTCAATCGGTAATTTGTGTTTGTCTCTTACAATTAATGTGGTATAGTTTGTGTAGTCAGTCCAGTTTTATGTTGTACTGTGAGCTCTGTCGGGTTGTTTTCTTGTTTTATTCTTTGGAGTTTGTTGTCTTCCGTCTGAGTCCAATCATTGTTCCAGTATTGTTCAATTTTTCTATATATATATATGTATATATATATATAAAATAATAAATTGATTGTTAAGAAAATTCCTTATACTAAATATAATAACGATAAAACAATTATTTTTTAATCAAGAAATGTACATAATTGAAATATTGTTAAAATCTGATATAAAAAATTCTCTGTTTCATTGTAAATAAATATTCAATAAAATTAACTTCGCTTACAATGTGTCACAATTTGAGACCTTATATCTCCTAAAATAATAATTGTAGAATAATGAACCAAACGCCGATAGAAAACTTGTGTAGTACGATTTATTATAAAACAGCTTTCAGCCCTTCATTTTGGCAGCATAAAAACAAAAAATTAAAAAATCCCTTGAAAAAGAAGGATGAGTTATGGATTTATTTCATTTGTAATATGTATTATTTATGAAAGATGAAGGGTTGAAACTTGTTTTATAATAAATCGTACTACACAATTGACATCAGTAATACAGCTCATTCTACTTCTAGTGAAATTAATTAATAATCGATTATGATAGTTAACATGAATTGTATTGTGATGTACACTACGGAACATTTTTTAATGAATTTTTTTTATGAATAAAAAGTAATTTTTTTTATTATAATCTAATATCATATATATATTAGATATATATCAAGGTGTTTGAGAAACAAAACAAGAAAACATATAAAAAACAGCTGTGAAATAGTGTTAAAATGTAATGGAGTCGTGAGCTAGCTCTTAAACGCTGCACTGTGGTTTGATATGTTTTAAATAAAAATGAAGTTGAACAATAAGATGAAAGTTGACTGGGGTGGAATTAAAGTGTGAAGAGTTGACGGGGTCTGGTTTTTTGTGGTAGAGGCGTCGAGAAGGTACAATTAATAATATATATTTTTCAATATGCCCAAATAAAAAAAGAAATAGTTTTTTAAGTATTAATTTAATGTTTTTGTGCCATTGTAAATTTTTGTTTTGTTTGTTCAAATGTTAAGTTTTTTTAAAATTTAAATATGTAAATATAGATAATAACCCAATTATTTGTCCTCTTCAAATTCTATTCTATTCATCTTCCCTGTTGTCCCAGTAGTATCATTTGAAAAACCTTTGGATTAGAAATTAATATTATTTAAAATTATAAAAAATTGGTATCTCTTTGTGAATCCAAGTGTAAAGTTTGTTTAATTGAATTTTTTCGTTGTATACGTGTACTTTCTTAAAAATTGCACGTCTTAAATTATTGATAATATTTTTTTTAGGGCAATTTTCGGCAAACTACTGTAGAAATCAAAATTTAAATAAACAAAAGAGATCAAATTTCTACAGGAAATGTGGTAGCAAACAAGCTTTTATCACAGTATATACCATAAATTTATATGAAGTAAATAAAATAAGATAGATTTCCTGGAAAGAATGAAAATATCGTCACGAAGTGAATTTAGAAGTCTAAAATTAATCAAGTTTGATGAAGGAAGAATTACAGGAAGTGCATAAACTAAATTTCTTACAAATACTGTGAACATACATTACCAGTGATGCAACGCTTTTCAAGAATCATTGTCCATCACACCCGAATTTAGTTTTCAAATTTCTTATATTGTCTCAACTCATTAGCTGCTTCGAGAGAAGGAGAGAGAGACAGCTAATGAACTGGTGAAGACAGTCTCAATGAGAAAGAAAGGCATTGTATCTATAACAAAGCGGTAATGGAGCGGGTGGCTAGGCTCCCATTTCCTCCTTCACAAATGAGGCTTGAGGCTGCCCGGGCATGCTTCTGCCCCTCTCTGAGTTCCCTGGCTTCTCTCTCCGGCTTTCAGAGCCCCTTCCCTGGCTTTGGCTGGGTGGAGCCCTCAAAATTTACGGCCCTTTAACACGAGGCTCCTCCCACTCCTGGATCAGTGCCTCCTCGAAAAAGGGATTCTCAAAATAAATATATTATGTATGGGATAACAATATCGTCTACATATTGTTATCCCTGGATAAAGTGGCAAATGACCTATAGATACATATACTACATCACTGAGCTCAAGATGGCGGGTCCGTTTTTTATCTAGGAGGTAAAAAACCTTGAGCCGTCCTTTCAATTGGATATTAAGCTACGGTGCCGAGTCTGTGTGATGTCAGGTAGGTACTCAGGTGAATAAACCTAGGTAGGAAAAATTTAGAACTCCCACTCATGTCCACCAGAGCGACGAAAGAGCGTTTTGGTAGTAGGCGATATGTGGCGCTTAGTTCACCTTCAAATAATGGTGCTTTTTGTCCAAGACACAAGACAACACCGAAACTCCCACTGCGACACTAGCCACATATGCAGATGATACGAGGATCGCCTGTTAGCATAGTATCCTCTTCGTCGCCATTGAACAGCTCCAGGAAGCCTTAACAGAAGTTTCTAACTAATTCTCAAAATGGAGACACTAAATGTAGTGAAGACTGAAGGGAAGATCTTCGCTCTCCGCAGGTACTCCATAGAAGTACAAAGTCAGCTGCAAATTGATGACCTCCCAATTCCCAACTCTCTTGGAAACTGCACATTTTAAAAAAAAAAACTACATCAAGCATATTCACGACTTAATACTCTCTACCCTCTCATAAACAGAAACACACCACTGAAACCACATGTATTCTGCTATACAAGACACTCCTACTTCCACTTCTATCATACACCTGAAATCCGGATCGATTCCAGCAACACTAACATGAAGCGACTACAAAAGTTTCAAAACAAAGTACTCCGAATAGCAACAAACGCATCCTGGTTGGTCAGGAATCACAAAATCCACGAAGAACTGGGAGTTCCTCTATTTGCAGCTCACATCGAGAAGCTTGTGAAGAATCACCACGAAGACCATGTGCATTGTTCCGGGGCTGTACACTACAGTCTAGGAGCGCCTACTCCTGGGAGACGACTCAAACAAAGACTATACCAGGACTTTCTATTTTAAACCTTTTCACTTATATATTTGTGCATAGCATGGTAGCTGGTCCAAATAAATGTTGTTTTTGTTCAACCATCGACTAATCCCGAAATTCGCTCCCCTGCCGTACTTCATACAGTTCAAAAAATCTACACAATATCTTCCCAAAGAAGCTTAAAAGACACATAGATTTCAATGAAATAATACATGAAATTGGTGAAATTGTATTCTCGAACAATTCTAAAAGGTGTATTGTCCTCCCCCGTGGCTAGGACCTGATCCTATATGAGACGATGTTAAACAGTTAGTACCTGGCAGAGATAGCTGTAATCAATATTTTCTAAGTGGCCTCGGTCTGGAGGTGTCTCCCAGGTAATCCACGTACTCCGTAGAGCAGTAGTCAGACATTCTTATACGTCTTATCAAAACGCATTATGTCCATTTTGGACAAAATGGAGTTTAAAGCGGATTATATTTTCCTAATTGAAATGTGTAATAAACCAATTTGAGAAACAACTTAGTTCTCATTCCATTTTACTATTTTCTTCAGGAATTTCTCTATTATTATTATTATTAACATTAAGTTAAAAACATCGAAGGCGCAGGTAGCTCAGTGGTATGCGTGCTTGTCTTCTGAGCTCATGATCGGTCGAGGCCCTTAGTTTATCCTTCGAATGGGACGTTAAGCGAGGGTCCCGAGCCTGTACGATGTCAGGTACTCGTTAAAATACCCTTGCCATAGGTAAATAAAAATTTAGGGTTGGCAAAATTTAGGACTCCCACAGTAGAGTCGGGCTCATGTCCACCAATGACGAAAGAGCGCTCTGGTAGTAGGCAATATGAACTCGTACTTAATAACCAGTAGTCGGTGAATAACTGGCAATGTACTTCCCCAGAATGAATTAATCAATTAACTTTTCGCTACCCCTCCAAAGTCTACCGTTTACTCTGATATTTAACACTTGACTTATATAGGATCTCTTAAATCCTCACACTAAATTTTGTGTCGATAAATTCATTACATCGGCAGTTATTAGGGTTCTTGAATTGAGCCCTTCCCCTTAACCCCCCTGCCTTCAGTCGATATCGCATTAATTTAACAGGTTATGTCCTCATTAGGTTCCGAGTACAAATATGAAATTTCATATTGATACATTCATTACATCGGCAGATATTGGACTTTTTGAGTTCAGCCTGTTCCCTCCGATAACTTCTTACCTTCCGCCGAAAATTAATAAGTGTCGTCCTTATGCATTCACTCTATTGGCTGTTATTAGCGTTGATATGTTTACCCTCTCCCCTAATCTCCCCTTTCCATTAGACGAATTGACTGAAAAACTATAGATGTCGTTAGAGGGTTCTAAATTCGCATATAATATCGGGAGTTATCAGTTCACAGACAGAATTTTTTTTTTTTTCATATTAGGAATATAGATTTTTGAAAAAATGAAATTCCGTTGAAAAATCCCCATCGAATTTTCGGCCGATAACATAACTACCCCTATACTTTGAATAGTTGGGGAAGTAATATTTTATATCTCGTTGCTATGGTTATAGAATTTATCTATCCTATTTTCACTTAAAATAAAATATAATTATATCAAAAAGCAATATGTCCACCCAAATTTTGGATCTTCTGAAAACAAAAGTTGATGAACATAATATGTTTTGAAAAAGACCTTTCAAAATAGTCTGTATCCTAACGTTAGCTGGATATACTCTATAGGCAGAACATATATAATTCTATAGGCACTATTTGTATTTTACAGGCATTGAGGTATATTCTGTCTAAGCCCTATACAGAGAATAGATCGACAGTCTGTGACAGTGACATTCAGCAAGCAAGAAATATGAAGAATCTATAGCAGAAACAGAAAAACACAGCTTGAAACAAAATTTTTAAAAAAAGTTTGACAGAAGAGTGATTCATCAATCAGATATATATTTATTTATTTTTATTCCACAGGAGAATAAAATAAAAACATTCAAAAGAAAAAAACATAATAAAAAGTTTAAAAAACATTTTTCGTATTCATAAACTCCAATTAGTGACAAAAAGTTGTCGGTGAATCACATCGTATGTGATAGTAAGATGTTGTGGGACGAAGTTTCTCACAGAAATAAAATACGTTTTCTTCCCATTGTTTTATTTTTGAGCAGAACAACAGCGTGTTCGTCAGTGGCACATCTCACCCGTACAGCGTAGAGGACAATTGGCATACTTCAAAGCCGATGTCCTTTAGCCTCTACGCTATACGGGTGGGATATGCCACTGTTGATGTCGCTGTTGCGTTGAAGAAGTTTTTATTCTCCTAAATCTTCATACTGAATTTTTTTTTTTTTTTTCGGCCTTATGTATGGTCCATATTAGTGATATGTCACTGTGTTATATAATTATTTACGACATCCATGGCCCTGGAAGGGTGTTCTATCTACAAAATAAAACTCACACCCGGACGGGATTCGAACCAGTAAACTGTGAGACCATGCGACCCAAGCCCTACGAATATGAATGAGGAGGTGGGATTCAATAACAGGTTTCTCACTCAAAACCAAAATTTGGGAAATCAGGAAAAACGTTTTTGCTTCTTTTCTTTAAGGTTGTGACCTTAATTTTTTTTTCAGAGGTGTACTTTGGTATTGTCTTTCCAGTGCCAATAGGTTTCAAAAATGTTTTTAGTATTTTTTTAAATAAACAGAGAAATGTTTAGGAGAAACCTGGTTATGATCCAAACACTCCATATCTGCATATAAACATTTTCATTTGTCCTTTAAATTATTTGTTATGAGCAGCAGATAGACAATTCAGTTCGACTGATATGGAATAGGAAATAAACAAAAACGCGCAAGTGAAAAATGTCTGTTATTGTTTAAAAAAACCTAAAATCATTAAAATAAATCAACAAAAAAGCAGCTAAACACGGACAGCCACCTCATGCTCGAGGCAATCGCATTCTTCTTTCTGGTGTCCATCATCCATTGAGAGAACTCTTTCGTAGTACTCCAGACTAGATTCTTCAACATTCGTCTCCCAGTTTTCACCAAACACGAGACATTGATCATCACGAGATCATTACAGTTACACATATGGATAGCTCTCAATGAGACGAAAAAAACGCCATATCAAGATCATTTTCTAAAAAAAATGTGAGAAACCTGTTTTTGAATCTCACCTCCTCGAATAATGTTTCAATAAATTCATTACATCGGTGTTATGAATTGAGCCCTCTCCCCTGAACTGCTTCTTGCTTTCGGCCTATGTCGCTGAAATTTGACAGGTTATGTCCTCATTGGGTTTTGACTCCAATTATAAATTCAATACATCGGCAGTTATTTGGGTTTTTTATTTGAGCCCCCCTCCGATCCCCCTCTTCCTTTCTGCCGATTCCTCTAAAAATTAATAAGTGTCGTCTTTATGGAATTTTGAATTCACATATGAAATTTTGTGTCGATACATTCATTACAACGACAGTTATAATTGTTCTTGAGTTATGTCAAGGGACGTAGCCAAGGGGGGCAGGGGGGGGTGGGCATGCAAGAGCAAAAAACCAATATAAAAATTAAATAAACTAAAAAAATTGTTTTTATTAAAAATGGATTGCTTGCAAGTTACCAATAGGATCTTCAAATTTCCTGTACATCTGAGTCCTAAATCAGCAATCAGCTGTTACATAAATGTACATGTACAAAACTAGTCATATTACATTTATTTTAATATATATGAATTCGTTCATTTCATTTCCTCGCTCAAAATCATCATTTATGTAATATTATTATACTCTTGAAGCTGATTTTACATGCGCAGTAAAAATGCAAAGCGCAGCAGCAGCAAATGCATGCTATTGGATGT
Source organism: Aradus depressus (assembly GCA_963662175.1). Taxonomy (NCBI): domain Eukaryota; kingdom Metazoa; phylum Arthropoda; class Insecta; order Hemiptera; family Aradidae; genus Aradus; species Aradus depressus. Next base: position 11,367,116 of record OY759222.1, on the reverse strand, counting down.
GAGTCATTTAATTCTAAAAGCACAGAAACCACAGCATGCATTTGCTGTTGCTGCGCTTTGCATTTTTGCTGCTCATGTATAGTCAACAAATATTACGGTCAGTGGTTTTCTCAGAGAGAGCTTCTAGAGGTCTGAGCCTCCCAAATTAATAACAAAAAGTCTGCAACGCTAACCACGGAAACTGCAGGCTGTGCCCCCGGAAGTCTATACCCCCACCCTTGAAGCCTAACTTTGCCCCCCCCCCCCCCCCCCCGCTCAAAATCCTGGCTACGCCCCTGGTTAAGTCTCTACCCTTATCCCGCACTTCGCTTTAGACAATTTGGCTGAAAATCGATACGCGTTGCCCTTATGGGGTTCAGATCACACGTATATAATTTCGTATCGATTCATTTCTTCTATCAGCAGTTATTAGAGTTTTTTTGTTGAAAATCAATAGATGTCGTCGTTAAAGGATTCAGATATAAAATTTTGTGTTGAAACATTCATTCTTTCGGGATTTAACGTGTTCACAGATACACACACTCGCAGACACAAAAAAAGACAGAATTTTTTTTCCATATTTGAAATTCTGATCGGAAAAGTTGACCGATTACATAACTACCCCAATACTTATAGCTAGGGAAGTAAAAAAAATAAAAACACTTAGGTTTTATAAAACTTTAGATACGTGTAAATAGTACAAATGAGGAGGATAGGGGAGGTTTAATTCAATTTGAGGGTGGAAACTACCCCGAAGAAATAGGACGATAAATTGAAGTCTAGCCTGTGGGGGAGGGTTCCTGAGAAGTCGGTGATAAAGAGCATAGTCCTGAAATATAAGGGCTGAGTCCTGAAATATAAGGGCGGAGTCCTGAAAAATAAGAGCAATTACAGGTAAAGTCTCTTCTAGGTTTATTATCTGCACTGTCCACAAGGTCTTATCAACTGAGTGCATTTGTAATTAACTCAAGACTGGATAGAGTTGAATTTATTATTTTTTAAATTTTTATTTCCATATTTACAATTGGCTACAAGAAACCATAAGTTTTAATGTTTATGTGATAAGGTAATACATTTACAAAATAGTATAATAAGATAAGATAGGAAATTATGATATAAATAAAGTATATACAAAATGAAAATAATAATGAAAAATTAAACTATAAACAAAATGAATAAAATAAAACAAAATAAATTGTTGGTGAATAATCGGTCATGTTCTTCCCCAGTAAGAATTAATCAATTCTCCAAAGCCAATCGATTGTTTGGACTAAAACTCAATATTTGACATAGTTGCTTCTGAATCTTCATACTAAATTTTGTGTCGATACATTCATTAGATCGGCAGTTAAGTCGAGCCCCTCTTCCCTTTGCCTTCTATCGATTTCGCGGAAAATTAATAGGTGCCATCCTTACGGGATTTTAAATTTATGTATAGCAGTAACGAAAAAAAAAAACAAAAAAAAAGTTTTGATGAGGAATCTTTTTCTGCAAAGAAAATTCGGAAGACTCCAACATATTGACTAGTAGACATGATGCGCGATTTTGTTCTCCTGTTGCGAGACCAAAAATCGCAGGTCTAAAGTCTCCCGATCGGAATGGGAGACTGCATGCAACGTTAGACATATTGCGCAACATTTTGACAGTGTGGACGTCACTCGGCGTCTAGAGGCGAGACATGTCCCAGTCTGATTATAACGACCACTGTTTATAATGACCAGATTTTCGTATCCCCTTGGAGGTCGTTATAGACGATTTTGACTGTATATATCTCTAAGTTGAAGACGTTGACGCGGAAATATGGAAATTTTAACTTAATAAATAAAACAATCTTCGTTTATGAACTGGGGTTTACCTTAGAGGGTTTATGATACACATATAAACTTTTTTGTCTATTCTATATTGACATTCATGTTTCCGGGTGTTCACGCACGCAGACATATACAGAGACACATAGGAAGGTAGACATTTTTATATTATTTTTGAAATCAGGAAGTCGGAAAATATGAAATTCCGTTTAAAACTCCGTATCGAATAGGAGCAAAGTTTTATTTAACTAAGTCCGGGTCTTTAACGAAGAACTGACATTTATGAAATACTTATCCTCAGTATAGGGGAAGTTAGGTAATCGAAGAGAAATCCCTTGTTGAGTTTTCACTCAAACTTTATGTTTTTTGACCTACTGATTTCAATCACTATGTACTTGATAATTCCCGAAAGAATGAATATATCTACATATATATGTAGATATATTCATTATATATCTACATATATATGAATATATGTATTGAAATCAGTAGGTCAAAAAACATAAAGTTTGAGTGAAAACTCAACAAGGGATTTCTCTTCGATTACCTAACTTCCCCTATACTCTGAGGAAGCTGAAGACTAGAGTGAGGGAACATTTGAGGAGGGGCGACTCTGAATTTTTCCAACACTTCCAAAACACAGGACATGAGGCCGGTTCAGTCTCGTTACTACATCATATCCAAAAAAGTAGAAAGTACATGGAGAGTATAGAAATCAAATTGGAAAGGAGGAAGAGAGAGTCCCCCCTCCTCAACTCTAGAGAGGGGATGGGAGGGTTGTCCAGTCACACGTACACCGTTCTCCCAGTTGTGACTCAGATGGTGGACAGGAATAACTTATCTGTCCCCATCCATGATATTTTAAATTGTTAACGTTTTTACATTGTTTTATTTATTTATTTTATTATAAAATTATTTAGTTTTTAATTTCTTATCAGGCATTTCAAAAAAATTTTAATTTTTCAATTTAATATATTTATCTATGTTGCCTTTATATACTAAGGATGGTTTCTTTTGTAGACTGCCTGATGATGAGGGAAACCTAGAAAGCCGGCTAGCTACTATGAGAGGTCATACTACATTTTATTTGACAACCTGTCCCCTATACTCCGTACACGGAGAAAACTATATTCTTGCGGCAAAAAGATATCTTGTGTACTCTTTCTTGGGCTTTAAAGACGAAGGTTGTTTATTTCCCGACGTATAGAGTGTTACGTAATTGCTCAATAATTTGATGCGGAGTTTTCAACAAAATTTTTTGACCTCTAGATTCCAAATAAGAAAAAAAAAATATGGTATGAGGATTTAGGAGCCCCTATGTAATTCAACTGTTGAATATTAGAGCGAGCTGTCGACCGGTTTTGGAGGAGCGAAAAGTTAATTGATTAATTCATTCAACCGATCACATAACTTCCCCTATACCTTGTATAGGTGGGTAAATAAAAACACAACATCTTAAATAACATACAACTAACGAAAAAAAAAATAAAAAGGGGGAGACAAAAATTGTGTAGTGTTTCAGAGAAATGGCACAGGGTCTGTCACTTTTGACAGAGAGGGGTTTAGATCTCTGGATAATCCCCTAGAACACTATGACGTCTGTCATTCCCAGAGTCTGTAGGACATGGTAACACGGTCTGTCGTCAACAATGGAAAATGTGTTCCTTCTCTCTCAATGGGAAACAATATGAATATTTTAGGAAAAAAAACAGTGTTTCATTAGACTTCAAAGTGTACTGGTGGAATGTGCCACTGATGATGACTCAGTTACATGGAAGAAGAGACTCATAGATAAATAATGCACAGATATATAATAAAAGTCGTATGTGAATCATCGACAATGTACTTCCCCAGAACGAATAATTCAATTAACTTATCTCTCCCTCTCCAAAACCGATTTGGCTGAACATCGATAGGTCAAACAGGGATTTGGTCACACATGAAATTTCGTGTCGATACATTCATTCTATTGGCAGTTATTGGAGTTATTGTATTAAGAGTCCGCCATAATCCCCCCTTTCACTTAGGTAGATTTGGCTGAAAAATAATAGGTGTCGTTGTTAGAGCATTATTGGTTCACATATAAAATTTCATGTCTATATGTTCAGTCTATTGGGAGTTATCGTGTTCATAGACACACAGAATGACAGATTTAATTTTTTTTTTTCATATTTGGTTTCTAGAGGCTGGAAAACATGAAATTCCCTTGAAAATTCCGCATCGAATTTTTGACCGATAACATAACTTCTCCTATACTTCGTATAGCTGGGAAAGTAATAATTTTACTTAGACAGCTATGCAAATTAAAGCGCAAGTTATTTATAAAGATACAACTGTTGCTAGGGTGCAACAACCAGCATCTATAATGGTATTGATATGTTGGCGAGAAGGGCATGTGAGAGGAAAGCTACACAGTGGTAGGTCCTCAGGTCGAAAATGTATCTTAATTATTAGGACAATAACAGAAAAAATAAATAAATAAAATTACATAAATAAATAAAAAGGAATTGAAAGACAATTTTGATGGATGGATAACAGAGACGATAAATGGGGGGTTTTGTTGTAAGTGTTTTGAAGATAAAGTACGTATTTCTAGGTTTGTATGTGTGTAAAGTTTTCTAAAAAATCGTATGTAAGTAGTTTGTATTGTGTCGGGTACTGTGTGTATCATAAGATCATTATGTGTTATCAATCTAAATGTTTTTGTTTGAGAAAAATTTTAAAAAAAAAAATTGTTTGTCTCTCTATGTGTCTGTGAATGTGATAAGCCCCGATAAAATTAATGTACCGACACATATTTTTATGTTTGTACCCAGATTAATCTAAGGACGACACCTATTAATTTTCCACATCAGCCGAAGGTAAGCCGGCATGAGGGGGGAGGCTTAACACAAAAATTCTATTAACTGCTCTTGTAATGAATGTATTGACACGAAAGATATTTAAATTCAAAGCCATATACGATTCCTATTAAATTTGAGGAGAATCAGCCGAAAGCAGAGGAGGATTTTAGATTGATTGCGCCCTAGGCCCATTCCGATTTGGTGGCCTGCTCGTTTTGTGATGGTATACATGTTATAATAAAAAATATGATAATAAAACTATGAAAAACATATTTTATTCATTCATTTTTTAACATAACATTATTAATAAAATACTCAAATGAAAAAATAAATTATATTTGTATAATCAATTACATAACATATTTTCTTCTTGCTTTGACTCGTGCGAAAACATCAATATCATACTCAATTTCTTGCACCAACTGTGCATCAATGGACAATAATGCAAGTGCATTAAGTCTGTCTTGATCCATACTTGCACGCAGATAGTTTTTTACTATTTTTAACGTGTAAAATGATCATTCTCCAGAACAATTCGTTGAAGGAATATTTAAATAAATGTTTACAATTATATGAATGACTCCTCATACCACCGCTTACAGTGCAAGCACAGGAAAAACGAGAAACCATTTGATTTTAAATTTTAATTGCTTTTCAAATTTTAGCGCCCTAGGGGAGGGTTAGATATTATTAAATTTTTGACAATTCTTTTTTCATTTATATAACACAATTTTATTATTCATATACGTCCCCCGAACTCGAGTATCCCCCCCCCACCCCCGGCAAAAAAAAAAGTAAATAGTTCTAGATACGCCAATTTAACCAAAATTACAATTTTGATTTTGAGAAGTGATGAACTGAAAGACGGTATTATGATACAATTTCGAGATAGAATATGATTAATGAACGTAGTATTATCATTTAACAAGTTTCCCAGTTGAAACTTTTCAAATTACAACTCCCTCCTCTCGCGTCATTCGGAGACAATTTCCGGTAAGGAAACTGTTTTCACACCTCCCCCCCCTCTCCGTTAGAAATCTGAAATTAATTACCTTTCGACGAAACTGTTAAAATGGTGTTATCGGAGGAAATAATGTCAAAGTGAAATGTACTTACCTGTTTTCGAAAGAAAAAAAAAGTCATAGATGAATAAATAAATAAAACAAACTTATTTTTGAAATATTGTCTATTCCACTAAAGATATATATACATATATAACTACCGGTTTTGGCTTTATACCATCGTCAGGTCTAGTTATGAACTAAGTTAGTTTGCAGAGAGCGACCCTTCAAATACATCTCAGGTCAAAGGGTGCTATTAAAACTTGGGAGTCCCCCGGCTGTACCGTTAGCTAACTCATGAAATATTTCTTAACAAAACCTAGTTCTAAATTTACATAAAACAATATCTTTATTGTTATTATTCCCCGTATTAGTCTAGTGATATTGTTTTATGTAAATTTAAAACTAGGTTTTGTTAAGAAATATTTCATGAGTTAGCTAACGGTACAGCCGGGGGACTCCCAAGTTTTAATAGCACCCTTTGACCTGAGATGTATTTGAAGGTTTGCTCTCTGCAAACTAACTTAGTTCATAACTAGACCTGACGATGGTATAAAGCCGAAACCGGTAGTTATATATATATATATATATATATATATATATATATATATATATATATATATATATATATATATCTTTAGTGGAATAGACAATATTTCAAAAATAAGTTTGTTTTATTTATTTATTACAAGTTTCCACAATATGTCCGCGTTCCTCAACTTACAAGTTGTTCACAGATGAATAACCAGTAACTTCCTCGCCACAAACTAATCAATGAAGTTTTTGCAGTGTATATTGAATAGGAGGGGGCGCCGATAGCTCAGTGGAATGCGTGCTTGTCTTCTGAGCTCAAAAAAGTGGGTTCCAAACCCGACCGAGGCCCTTAGTTTATTTTATCTGGGAGGTAAAATAAACTTAAGCACGCCGTCCTTCGGATCGGACGTTAAGCGATGGTCCCGACACTGTACGATGTCAGGCACTCGTTAAAGACCCCTGGCCTAGGTGAATAAAAATTTAGGATAGGCAAAATTTAGGGCTCCCACAGTAGGGCTCATGTCCACCAGAGTGAAGAAAGAGCGCTCTGGTAGTAGGCGATATGACCTCGTAGTTAAAGGCTGATGGTAGTGATCCCGGACGGAAACAGAGGACGAGGAAGACCCAGGAAGAGATGGAAGAACGCTGGCGCTGGAGAGGAATCTCTGGGGAAAGTCTCTGGAGAAGGCCAAGGCTCGAATGGAGCTGTAGCGCCGAGGATGTATGTAGTTAAAGCCCAGGCAAAGTGATAAAACCTAACCTAACCTATATTGAATACTCGTACATTTTTTTAAAATAATTAAAATAGTTCTAAAAACCGAATTCGTCTGTGTTCCTTCGTTCTATATTAAGGTATGTCCACACTGGAAGACAAAATCGCGCAACTCGATTCTAAGAACAAAATTCTGCGATTGTTAATAGATAGTCGATATTCTGCACCTCTCCATAGACAAAATCACATGTCTATGGGTCTCCCATCTCAAATGGAAAACTTGCGACTTTCGCGCAATATTTCGTAGAAAAATAAATACGTCTGGTTTGCCTCGAATCATTTGTTGTTCCTGTGCACGTCTTTATTCAGTCTCCGTCCTCAGTCAGTGTTCCTACTTCCGTTTATGCTCTTTTCTTTTGTTATTAAATGTGGTCAACTGAGAAAACTACATTTAACCCTTCGTCGGGCGCAATATTTGGGGTCACGAGTTCGGGCGCAATGTGCCCAACAGGCACACGGCAAAAACATCTAAGTCTTATGGGGAGGAAACTATCTTTTATTTTTCAAAATGGTCACAGTACATTATATGAATGGTTTTACAAGGTTTTTCAAAGTCAAACTTGTAAAATAAGACGGCCAGAATGACAAATCCAAACAAAGGTCCAAATAGGTGTTATTACCTTCAACTTTTCATTTTTTAATTTTTTTGGATGTTTTTGGTGTTAAAAAATACGCTGCTAGAAGGCGTAGGATATATGTTTGACTAAAAACAACAAAAATCTTTTTTAAAACATGTTTGGGCTTCATCATCTAGTATCAAGAATACTCTCGAAATTCGTATGTTTCATGTCCTCAAAAATAACCATTACCTAGACACAGGGCAAAAAAACATGTATTACTTAATCACAGAAGTTGTATTACACTATAATTATGTGTTAGATGGACAGAATAATCCATTATAATAATCAGAATTGCAAAGTACGTACCTTAAGAATAGTGACGAAATCGGGCGCAATGAGCTACTCAGGCCACTTTGTCAACTATGAACAATTACGAAGGTTCAACTCTGAGTGGTACACGTTAGTAGATCTGTGAAAAACCGACAGCTACTGAGAAGCCCCACCCGCTAGGCCATCTATGGACGTCGTAGCAAACTAAAATGTCGTAGCTGTGCCTGACAGATCAGTTGCGCCCGACGGAGGGTGAATAGAATATTTCCATAATTATTTTCCGAATCTAATTAGATCTAAGTTAGCACATGTAACCACTTCATTCCAAATTTCAAGTTCATAGCTACAATCATTTTTGCGGTAGAGCGCTCACAACTTTCACACATACATACACACATGCGGACCTTGAAACATGAAATTCCATTGAAACCTCGATCTCGGATATTCGCACGGTTACAATACTTCCTTATACTTACCAACTGTGGTTGGATTCGTAGTGGCAGTGGTTACTGGCACCAGCACCGAAAGCCAGTACCTGGTAGATTCTGATGCTGGGACCAGAGCGATGTAGTAGGTGTGCCAAACCCTCCCCTTTTCCAATATAACTCCACCCTAGACAATTTCCAACCCAGTAGGATGTCCTAAATATTTGGAACAGAGGGAAGGTTAAGTGGGCAGCGAGAGAAACCACACCATCGTACTATTCGTTCGTTTTACAAATTAATTCAGTGCTAACCCAGTCGAAACAAGTATTCAAACAGACCTCATAAGTCGTAAGTTGTACGTATTTCGGAAGAAGCATCAAATTAAATTCCTGGAGTTTATATGGGATCAAAGATCCAGTCTTTGTGGGAGTACCTGGGTTCTCCAGGCTGCCTGGAAATTCTACTTGGCCTTTGAGAAAGTCGCCACTCTGTGATGCTAATAGAAAGTATAGGGGATGTTATATAATCGGTCAGAGAAGAAAACAACAAGAATTAAGAAACTGAGTTTTTGCTTTCGTCAGATCCTCCTCTGATCCCCTTCGTCCTTCGGTCGATTTAGCTGTTTTAGCTGTCAAAAGATGTCGTCTTTATTGGGTTCTAGATGCAAATCTAAAATTCGATATCGAGTTAGTTATTATGACTCATGTCCGGGCTTAATCTACAAGGTCATATCACTTACTACAAGAACTTTCGTCACTCTGGTGGACATGAGTCAGACTCTACTATGAGAGTCCTAAATTTTTATTCTCCTAGGATAGGGGTCTTTAAAGAGTACCTGACATCGTACAGACTCGGGGCCAACGCTTGACGTACAATCCGAAGGACGGCGTTCTAAATTGGATATGTATTTATTTATTATAAATCATTCAACGAATCATTTATGCATAGGGCCCCTCACTTTAAGAATTTTGAGACGTCACACACCGATTTTTCAATTGACTTTTAAGAATACTACATGTGGCATTTCATGACAATCCGAAGATCCGTTAATGAGCTATAACAATTTTCATACCTAGCCCATCTCATAACCCACCCTCCCGCTCTAAATTTTCAGACGCCATATAGCCTATTTTTCAATCTGGCTCTAAAGGATGCTGTATTGCCACCAGAACAAATTGGATAGGATAAATTTTTTTCAAGAATTCCTAAAATCCATTTTTTTGGCATTATTTTTGTTTAAACATATTTACGTTGATACGCTGCGATTGGCACCAAAGCGGAGTCAATATAGCTTTTCATTCGCGAGATATCGTGCAGGAAAAATTGACCACGCACGTATATACACACATACTATTTTTCAAAAATAGTGTAAAAATACTGTAGTGACCTTGAAACATAAAAATATGTTGAACATTTTGATTTCAATTTTCGGACCGATTACAATAACTTCCCCCTATGCTGGGAAGTTAAAAATGATTATGCTAAAATTAAAAATGCCTCGTATGTCGTCTGCCGTATTGTCCTCCGCGTTGATACTAGAATATCAGATGGAAAACTTGAATGGTAACCATCAACCAACATGAATATTCAATATGGATCCTAGTTTCAATTGGTAATAAATTATTCTATCAATAATCTTTTGAACAGCGTAAATATTAGTTACTCAGCAACAGGAAGTATATAGGAGGTTATGTAATCAAACTATTTAAATAAATAAATAGCATTATTTTTGACCCCCAGATTCCAAAAAAAAACATTAACGCGTAGTCAAGGTCCACGCCATAGATTTTCCGTGAAAACGTCGGGATAAAATCATAACAAGTGTTTCGTATTAATATGTCATTTAATTATCAATCTCTTTAATACAATGGTTATACAGAGTTGGTTACAGAATAGATAAATCACAAGTTTATTGCATGTAGCAAGGGTCTGTGGTAACTAAAGTAACACACGTACACCTCACACTGTATTGACTACGCCTTAGTGTTTTTCATTTTCTTTTCGATGCTTCACTAGACTTTTTAGATTTTTTAAATTCATTTTGATGCAAGCTTTCCTGTGATTTGCGTTTTTTATAATTCCGCGCATATTTACGATTCATAAGAGACGACATCTTTAATTTTTTTGCAATTTTCGATTTAATGCCGATTTTTATATATATTTGGGCGAATATTTTTACTGTTCCGGCGCCCACACCAGCTCGATAACGTTACATACAAAATAAACACTGCACAACAAACACGTACAGACATGCTCTATCCATTGTGACCTCATTCGTTGTTATCGCATTATTAGTCTCATAGTTATTAGCGATTGAAATCTGACGGTATTTTGTAACACAAGAAGTTTGACCGGCCATCACTGTGCTTAACGAACGAATAGACGTTTTCACGTCTAAAAGCCAAAGAAATTCCTATCTCTCTGTCTGTGAATACAATAAAAATATCAACATGAAATTGAATATGCAATTTTGAAACCCTATAATGAGAGAGAAACAGTAAAGAAAGGAATTGGAAGTGTACAAAATAATGGTAGTATATAAAAAAAACAAAATAAAAAAAATAAAAACAAAAGCAAATAAAATAATAATAATAAGAAGAAGAAATAATAAAATTAATAATTAATAAAAAATATATAAAATAAAACACACTACCACCCACCACTCTCCAACTAGTGGGGAGGGGGTTAGGCTACGGGAGACCCTCCGCGCAACCAGTCACTGTCCAGCAGTGGAGGAAGACCAGGAGGCGGGGCGTCGAAAGAACCGAGAGGCATGAGGGGAGAATCTGGTTATCACCAGTACAAAAATACTCACTTTTTTTTTTTGAAGTTGCGTGTCGGATAACATGAAATTTTGAATTTCTGACAGATTACATAAAGCTATACCCTATACTTCGTACAGCTGATGTCAATTAAGGAACAGCGTACCATGACTCAACACTGCGCCATAAAAAAAACACAATGTTCTATAATTTTTATGATTTTTATTATGGTTAACAGGATATCCGGATAACCGGAACTAGAATGTGACCTGCTTTTTCCCCAAACTCATTCATATATATTTCCTCAAAGAGAAATAGGTCAGCTATTCACTGAGCAGAAAGGTCAAAATGTCATATTTTTCCTGGGACAATACTGAAATATTTCTGATATTTACATTTAGATAAATAGAAAATACAAACAAATACAAATAATATTTTGAGTGTGTTTTAGGGGTTGATATTAAAATCAACACGGGTTCATCTTTTGAATAGATTCCACCCCCAAGTATATTCATTTCCTTTTGAATTTACAATTCATGGACTCAACCAAATTAATATTCATTTGAAATTTACCCGCCAATGAAGTATCCAATCGAGATTACTTCAGCTTCCTCACCTCTCATTATATTCAATATTAAATTTTTCAAACATGCTCTGAATTTAAAAAAAATAATTATACATTTTAGATTTCTTTAAGAAAAAAATATAAAAAATATTATAGAAAAATGTGATGGGGCTCACAGGCTAGTTCGATATACACGGTATAAGGGAAGTTAAATAACCGGTCAAAAATTTGAATTTCCGACCACCTGATCCCAAAACGAAAAAAATCTGTGTGTGTCTGTGAACTCGATAATATCCGAAAGAATGAATGTATCGACACGAAATTTTATATGTGTATCTAGGACCCTCTAAGAACGATATGTATTGATTATAAGCCTTTAGGACGGCCGCCCTCCTCGCTGTGGACCACTTGGACCACCTCGCCTCTTTCTATGTCTACCTAACTGAGGCTCTCCAACATAGAAAAGCAATACTGGGTAGCTCATAGATATTATTTCATTGTACTGTATATTTTATATTTTTATATATATATTTTTTTTTTCTCTTTTGATATATAAACTTTTATATATTATGATATCTGTCTCTATACATATATATGAGTGTGTATATGTATGTGTATGTATATGTATATACCGTTTATGTGTGGACCAATAAGGTCAACCCTTGCTGAGAGATTGGTATCTATATAAGCAATAATGTTGCATTCTTTGTTTTCCAATTTTTTCTGTGACCGTGTTCTATTTTTTTTTTTTAGTTTTTTTTCTATTCTCAGGATTTATTGTAATATAGTTTTAAATATTATTATTGATTGCCTTATTTCAAAATTCAAGAGGAAGCAATTTTTTAATTTGTATTTCCATATTTATCTATTTTTTTAATATAATTATTTCATCATAATACTTAACCATGTCAATTTTCATTTCTTTTTTTTTCACTGTAGCTTATTCTTAGCTTATTTTTATTTTTTTTTAATTTATTCTCACTTGTATATTCTTTTTTATATCTTTCAATTATATTTAAGAAGGCTGGCTGAACTCCTTCCAATGAAATGTATTTTATTTCAAATGGAATAAAGATTATTATTATTATTATTATAAGCCAACTCGGTCAAAGGACAGGTGGGGGTTAGGGGGTGGCTTGGCAAAAAAACTCTAATAATTTATGTTTCATGTTTCTCGGCCTTTAGATTTCAAATACGAAAACAAAATGTCTGTTTGCGAATATGTACTCCCGATAGAATGAATGTATCACGAAATTTTATATGCGTAACCAAACCCCCATATGGACAACACCTATCGATGATCAGCCAAATCGGTCAAAGTGGAGAGGAGGATTATGGGAAAAGCTTAACTCAAAAACCCTTGTCTACGCACAACATTTGTAGACATGGCAATTTCTAAAGTGGACTGTTTACGATGGGTGCTAGTTCTAGCATGAGGGCGCCGGTAGCTCAGTGGTATGCGTGCTTCTCTTCTGAGCTCAAGATCGTGGGTTCGAAACCCGATCGAGGCCTTTAGTTTATTTTATCTGGGAGGTAAAATAAACTTAAGCACGCCGTCCGTCGGATGGGACGTTAAGCAATGGTCCCGAGCCTGTACGATGTCAGCTTCTCGTTAAAGACCCCTACCCTAGGTGAATAAAAATTTAGGGTAGGCAAAATTTAGTACTCCCACAGTAGAGTCGGGCTCATGTCCACCAGAGTGACAAAAGAGCGCTCTGGTAGTAGGCGATATGACGTCGTAGGTAAAGCCCGGGCATGAGTCTTAAAATCTAACCTAGTTCTAGCATCAACACTAGCCGTTGTGATAAATGTATCGACATGAAATTTTATATTTAAATCAACTTCTCATAAAGACGATACTTGTTTATTTTCAGCAAAATCGACCGAAGGAAAAGTCACGTTCATAGAAAGGGACTCGTCTCAAAAACCCTAATAACTGCCAATGTAAAACATGTATTGACATAAAATTTAAAATGATCCCCTATGTAAATCAACTGTTAGGTTAGGTTTTGACTCATGCCCGGACTTTAACTACGAGGTCATATCGCCTACTACTCTTGCGTCATTCTGGTGGACATGAGCCCGAATCTACTGCGGGAGTCCTAAATTTTGCCTACCCTAAATTTTTATTCACCTAGGGTGGGGGTCTTTAACGAGTACCTGGCATCGTACAGGCTCGGGACCATCGCTTAACGTCCCATCCGAAGGACGGCGTGCTTAAGTTTATTTGACCTCCCAGATAAAATAAACGAAGGACCTCGGTCGGGTTTCGAACCCACGATCTTGAGCTCAGAAAATAAGCACGCATACCACTGAGCTACCGGCGCCCTCTCAAAAATCAACTGTTGATTTGTAGCCAGAGAGCGAAAAATTAACTGATTAATTGTTGCTGGAGAAGTAGGTACATTGCCAGTGATTCGACGACTTTTCTTTTATTAATAACTAGCAGTAATACCCGTCGTTGCTCGGGGAACTTTGACTTTTCACCTAATATCTCTCATTCGAATCCAATTCAATTCTTCGACAGTACATTCATGATGTTATAATTTTCAATTATTCATATAGAATAAGCCGTATAGTACTTCAACGGCAGACACCACAGCTAGTATCTGCTTAATACAGAAGAAGAGAAAGCTACATGTGAAATTCCTTCAGCTTAATGCACCCCACCACTCAGGTTCAAAAAGTTGAAACGTCACAACGAATTTTCAAATTTTGTTATGAAATTACTACATGTGAAATTCCATGACAATCCGACCATTAGTTAATGAGCTACCACTATTTATATACTTAAGTCTACCCCCACTATCCTCCCTTTCGTTCAATATCTTGAGAGGTCACAAACCCTATTTTCCTATTTGGCCTTTAAGAATACTACATGTGAAATTTCATGATAATCCGATCTTTAGTTAATGAGCTACCGGTATCTTTATATTTAGGCCTATCCCCACCACCCCCCCCTCCCGTTCAAAATTTTGGGACGCCACATAGCCTATTTTTCAACTGGGGTCATAAGAATCTTACATGTGAAGTTTCATAAAAACCCGTAGAGCCGTTTGGGCGTGATGCTGGAACAAACAAACAAATAAACCCCGTTTCAGCTTTATTAATATAGATTTCTTCCTTGATAATTTTAGTTGGAGCCAAACGGAAACGTACGGGGAAAAATGTTGTGCGAAGTATGCAGTTATACAGGGTTGTGAGAAAAACTATAGCCTTTCGGGGCAATTCTTTGAGAATTTCAGCCGTAATGAGGTCGTATGCCGGGGACTTCTTTCTGGGCAGTTGTTGAATTTCGTAGGTCACTTCGGCCGGGGTGAATGATTTAGGAGGGAGTGAAAGTGGGAGTGGAATGTGTAATGCATTTAACACAGTGTCGTCATGTGGAGTGTGGGGTGAGTCTTGATGTGGAGTGAAAATATGTGCGAGATATCTACCGAAGAGCTCTGCCTTTTCATCATCCGTTATTACCCATGCGTCATCATCATTACGAAGCGGTGATGACACTACTGGTTGACGCAGAACTCGACGAGTTTTTCACCAGAGACTGCCATTTTCAGCATCTAGGTTAGAGAAGTAATCATCTTGTTTGTCCTGTCTGAATAATTTAATTTCTGTCTTAAGTTTATTATTTAGCTGGTTGTAGGTTCGTTTGTCAAATTGAAGTCTAGAGGTTTGCCATCTCTGTCGTGCTCTCCGTTTCTCCCTGATCAGTCTCCGGATGTACTCCGGGTACGATGGTTGATCTTGTTTACGGCCAATTATTTTTGGAGTTGTAGAGGTCCATGTAGCTTCTTGGACGCTTCGTATGAAGTGTTCCACAGAATTTTCAAGCTCCTCCTGCGTTTTTAAAGCATAAGGAATGGAGAGCTTAGAGCTTAATGTAACATGGCGCACCCTCTATAGTTTGCAGGATGTGAACCATTGCAGTTTGCACATGTAGCGGGGCTAGTCCTAGGCTTCTGGCATGTTCCAGAAACATGTTCCTGGCCACAGCGCACGCGTTTGTGCATTAATCTGCAATATGAATGCGTGTGCCCGTAACCTTGACAACGTTTACACTGGACGATAGAGTGCCTTCTGTAGGGTTCTTCAATGGTTACTTTTGAGTAAAGTAAACTCCGGATATCGAAGATTTTTTCGTTGTAGTGTTTTGGGTCCACGTCAACAAAAAAGATAGGCAGAGGTACTTTAACAGGCTCTGAATGTGTAGCACTGGGTTCCTGAACCCATGTTTTTTTGAATACGTTCTAAACAGCTCGAGCCGGATATCCCTTCTCCTGAAGAGCTGTTTTCAGATCTGCATGATCTGTGGATGGATGGAGGCCGCGGATCACTACCCTAGGTACTCTGTCAGACTTGAGTTGGTACGTGTGGAACATGACCTTCTCTTTGTCTAGTAAATGTACAAATGATCTATAATGGGCCGGTGTGGTAGGGTAGAGTGTGATTCCATTAGCTGTAGATTTTAAAATAAATGAATTTTGACCACAAGTATTTTCTAATAAAGATAAAAAGTTTTTATAACTACTAATGTTTTCTTTGTTGAAAATGGGAGGTGGTTTTTCATTTACTATTTGTTGGCTATTTGATGATGACTCCATTGCTTCATCTTGCGACAATGGTGTATAGTGGTTATAAAGGGGTACCTGCTGAACGTTGCTGTTCAGCCGCGCAGCCTTTCTGGGGTCTCTGGTGTCTGCAGCTGGTCTCTTCCGGTCCCTGACAAACACTTCCTGCCATACAGAAGTGGAGGGAGTAGCCTCAGGAGTCGTGGTTTCTGCTTTTTTACCTTCGTCACCCATGACTGATTGTAAGTTAAAACTTACTCATCAGAAAAGTAAAAAAGAAAAAAACACACACGAAACAATAACATCAAATTAAAACATAAAACGAACAAAAGAAAGTAAAGATAAAATAAAGTAAAAGGAATAAACTGAGTTAAATTGAAATATTTTAAGTAAGGTTATTTTTTCAAGTTTCTAATGAACACATAAAGTTTCAAGTTTCGAATGAACACCTAACATAAAATACAAACAGAAATTAACCACAGTTCTCTTTAAAAAAAAAAGAAGAATCGAAAATATTTTAAACAATAAGTTTAAATATAAATAGCCTTCAAATAAAACGAATATTGAGGAGCACAAAAACGTGTTGTTCACCATACGGTAGTTGGCCACGTCATCCGGATAGTAAAGAGAAGTTTAAAAACAGCAATCAACAAATATTAAAACTAAAAACCGTTTAAAAGCTAGAAATTTGAAGAATGGAGTCTACCGAGCTCAGGATCGCCATTTAGGAATCTAGCCAAGTCACTTAGGTCAGATGTTTTAATCGGGAAGATAAAAATAAATTTGAGCACGTCGTCCTTCGGATGGGGCTTTCCCGATACATCTGAATCTTACTTTGGTTGATCATCTTTGATTCTGGATGCTGCTTATCTACCAACATAGCTGCATTAATTTGTTTTTCAGAAAACATTTCAAAATGGTACCTCAAAGCCCACTTACATATATTCCACATTTCTTCCTTGATAATTTTAGTTGGAACCAAACGGTAACTTATTTTATCATACATATAGAGTCTATCGAGCTCAGGATCTTCACCTAGGAATCTAGCGAAGGCACTTAGGTCAGATGTTTTAATCGGGAAAATAGAAATAAATTTGAGCACGTCGTCCTTCGGATTGGACTTTAGGCTATGATCGAGGGCCTTTTTGTATGTCAGGTACTGGATAATGGGTCGTATGTTATGTATCTAAACCTGGGTAGTTGAGATTTCATTCACGTTAGAAATAACTTGAGCACGTCGTCCTTCGGATTGGACTTCAAGCTGTGAACGAGGGCCTTTTTGTATGTCAGGTACTGGATAATGAGTCGTATGTTATGTATCTATGGTATTATGCTCGATAGACTCCATATGTATGATAAAATAAGTTACCGTTTGGTTCCAACTAAAATTATCAAGGAAGAAATGTGGAATATATGTAAGTGGGCTTTGAGGTACCATTTTGAAATATTTTCTGAAAAACAAATTAATACAGCTATGTTGGTAGATAGGCAGCATCCAGAATCGAAGATGGTCAACCAAAGTAAGATTCAGATGTATCGGGAAAGTCCCATCCAAAGGACGACGTGCTCAAATTTATTTTTATCTTCCCGATTAAAACATCTGACCTAAGTGACTTGGCGAGATTTCTAAATGGCGATCCTGAGCTCGGTAGACTCCATTCTTCAAATTTCTATCGTTTAAACGGTTTTTAGATTTAATATTTGTTAAAACTGATGAACAACCGGGATATCTGAATCCCACAAAAAAATCGAAATAAAAATGTTTTTCGAAAAAAGTCGGGACTTTCCCGATATATCTGAATCTGTCTATCAGTTTCAACAAATATTAAATCTATAAACCGTTAAAAAGCAGGAAATTGGAAGAATGGTATTTAGCCCGACTTTTTTCGAAAAACATTTTTATTTCGATTTTTATGTAGGATTCAGATATCCCGGTTGTTCATCAGTTTTAACAAATAATAAATCTAAAAACCGTTTAAAAGCTAGAAATTTGAAGAATGGAGTCTACCGAGCTCAGGATCGCCATTTAGAAATCTAGCCAAGTCACTTAGGTCAGATGCTTTAATCGGGAAGATAAAAATAAAATTGAGCACGTCGTCCTTCGGATTGGGCTTTAAGCAATGATCGAGGGCCTTTTTGTATGTCAGGTACTGGATAATGAGTCGTATGTT
Source organism: Aradus depressus (assembly GCA_963662175.1). NCBI lineage: Eukaryota > Metazoa > Arthropoda > Insecta > Hemiptera > Aradidae > Aradus > Aradus depressus. The sequence continues at coordinate 11,348,735 of OY759222.1, read as the reverse complement.
ATGTAACTAAATCTGGGTAGCTAAAATTTCACTTAGGTTCATTAAACCTTGAGCACGTCGTCCTTCGGGTGGGACTTTCCCGATATATCTGAATCTGTCTATCAGTTTCGACAAATAGGTATTAAATCTATAAACCGTTTAAAAGCAGGAAATATGAAGAATGGTATTTAGCCCGACTTTTTTGGAAAAACATTTTTATTTCGATTTTTGTGTAGGATTCAGATATCCCGGTTGTTCATCAGTTTTAACAAATATTAAATCTAAAAACCATTTAAAAGCTAGAAATTTGAAGAATGGAGTCTACCGAGCTCAGGATCGCCATTTAGAAATCTAGCCAAGTCACTTAGGTCAGATGTTTTAATCGGGAAGATAAAAATAAATTTGAGCACGACGTCCTTCGGATTGGGCTTTAAGCTATGATCGAGGGCCTTTTAGTATGTCAGGTATTGGATAATGAGTCGTATTTTATGTATCTAAACCTGGGTAGCAGAAATTTCACTTAGGTTAAAAATAACCTTGAGCACGTCGTCCTTCGGATTGGACTTCAAGCTGTGATCGATGGCTATTTTGTATGTCCGGTACTGGATAATGAGTCGTATGTTGTGTATCTAAACCTGGGTAGCTGAAATTTCACTTTGGTTAAAAATAACCTTGAGCACGTCGTCATTCGGATGGGACTTTCCCGATATATCTGAATCTGTCAATGAGTTTTAACAAATATTAAATCTATAAACCGTTAAAAAGCAGGAAATTTGAAGAATGGTATTTAGCCCGACTTTTTTCGAAAAACATTTTTACTTCAATTTTTGTGTAGGATTCAGATATCCCGGTTGTTCATCAGTTTTAACAAATATTATATCTAAAAACCGTTTAAAAGCGAGAAATTTGAAGAATGGAGTCTACCGAGCTCAGGATCGCCATTTAGAAATCTAGCCAAGTCACTTAGGTCAGATGTTTTAATCGGGAAGATAAAAATAAATTTGAGCACGTCGTCCTTCGGATTGGGCTTTAAGCTATGATCGAGGCCCTTTTAGTAAGTCAGGTACTGGTTAATGAGTCGTATGTTTTGTATCTAAAGCTGGGTAGTTGAGATTTCATTTACGTTAAAAATAACCTTGAGCACGTCGTCCTTCGGATTGGACTTCAAGCTGTGATCGATGGCTATTTTGTATGTCCGGTACTGGATAATGAGTCGTATGTTATGTATCTAAACCTGGGTAGCTGAAATTTCACTTTGGTTAAAAATAACCTTGAGCACGTCGTCATTCGGATGGGACTTTCCCGATATATCTGAATCTGTCAATGAGTTTTAACAAATATTAAATCTATAAACCGTTAAAAAGCAGGAAATTTGAAGAATGGTATTTAGCCCGACTTTTTTCGAAAAACATTTTTACTTCAATTTTTGTGTAGGATTCAGATATCCCGGTTGTTCATCAGTTTTAACAAATATTATATCTAAAAACCGTTTAAAAGCGAGAAATTTGAAGAATGGAGTCTACCGAGCTCAGGATCGCCATTTAGAAATCTAGCCAAGTCACTTAGGTCAGATGTTTTAATCGGGAAGATAAAAATAAATTTGAGCACGTCGTCCTTCGGATTGGGCTTTAAGCTATGATCGAGGCCCTTTTAGTAAGTCAGGTACTGGTTAATGAGTCGTATGTTTTGTATCTAAAGCTGGGTAGTTGAGATTTCATTTACGTTAAAAATAACTTGAGCACGTCGTCCTTCGGATTGGACTTTAGGCTATGATCGAGGATCTTTTTGTATGTCAGGTGCTCTATAATGAGTCGTATGTTATGTAACTAAACCTGGGTAGCTAAAATTTCACTTAGGTTCAATAAACCTTGAGCACGTCGTCCTTCGGGTGGGACTTTCCCGATATATCTGAATCTGTCTATCAGTTTCAACAAATATTAAATCTATAAACCGTTAAAAAGCAGGAAATTTGAAGAATGGTATTTAGCCCGACTTTTTTCGAAAAACATTTTTACTTCAATTTTTGTGTAGGATTCAGATATCCCGGTTGTTCATCAGTTTTAACAAATATTAAATCTAAAAACCGTTTAAAAGCTAGAAATTTGAAGAATGGTGTCTACCGAGCTCAGGATCGCCATTTAGAAATCTAGCCAAGTCACTTAGGTCAGATGTTTTAATCGGGATGATAAAAATAAATTTGAGCACGTCGTCCTTCGGATTGGGCTTTAAGCAATGATCGAGGGCCTTTTTGTATGTCAGGTACTGGATAATTAGTCGTATGTTATGTATCTAAACCTGGGTAGTTGAGATTTCATTTACGTTAAAAATAACTTGAGCACGTCGTCCTTCGGATTGGACTTCAAGCTGTGATCGAGGGCCTTTTTGAATGTCAGGTACTGGATAATGAGTCGTATGTTATGTATCTAAACCTGGGTAGCGGAAATTTCACTTAGGTTAAAACTAACCTTGAGCACGTCGTCATTCGGATGGGACTTTCCCGATATATCTGAATCTGTCTATCAGTTTCAACAAATATTAAATCTATAAACCGTTAAAAAGCAGGAAATTTGAAGAATGGTATTTAGCCCGACTTTTTTCGAAAAACCTTTTTATTTCGATTTTTTTGTGGGATTCAGATATCCCGGTTGTTCATCAGTTTTAACAAATATTAAATCTAAAAACCGTTTAAACGATAGAAATTTGAAGAATGGAGTCTACCGAGCTCAGGATCGCCATTTAGAAATCTCGCCAAGTCACTTAGGTCAGATGTTTTAATCGGGAAGATAAAAATAAATTTGAGCACGTCGTCCTACGGATTGGGCTTTAAGCAATGATCGAGGGCCTTTTTGTATGTCAGGTACTGGATAATTAGTCGTATGTTATGTATCTAAACCTGGGTAGTTGAGATTTCATTTACGTTAAAAATAACTTGAGCACGTCGTCCTTCGGATTGGACTTCAAGCTGTGATCGAGGGCCTTTTTGAATGTCAGGTACTGGATAATGAGTCGTATGTTATGTATCTAAACCTGGGTAGCGGAAATTTCACTTAGGTTAAAAATAACCTTGAGCACGTCGTCATTCGGATGGGACTTTCCCGATATATCTGAATCTGTCTATCAGTTTCAACAAATATTAAATCTATAAACCGTTAAAAAGCAGGAAATTTGAAGAATGGTATTTAGCCCGACTTTTTTCGAAAAACCTTTTTATTTCGATTTTTTTGTGGGATTCAGATATCCCGGTTGTTCATCAGTTTTAACAAATATTAAATCTAAAAACCGTTTAAACGATAGAAATTTGAAGAATGGAGTCTACCGAGCTCAGGATCGCCATTTAGAAATCTCGCCAAGTCACTTAGGTCAGATGTTTTAATCGGGAAGATAAAAATAAATTTGAGCACGTCGTCCTTTGGATGGGACTTTCCCGATACATCTGAATCTTACTTTGGTTGACCATCTTCGATTCTGGATGCTGCCTATCTACCAACATAGCTGTATTAATTTGTTTTTCTGAAAATATTTCAAAATGGTACCTCAAAGCCCACTTACATATATTCCACATTTCTTCCTTGATAATTTTAGTTGGAACCAAACGGTAACTTATTTTATCTTACATATGGAGTCTATCGAGCTCAGGATCGCCACTTAGGAATCTAGCGAAGGCACTTAGGTCAGATGTTTTAATCGGGAAGGTAGAAATAAATTTGAGCACGTCGTCCTTCGGATTGGACTTTAGGCTATGATCGAGGATCTTTTTGTATGTCAGGTGCTCGATAATGAGTCCTATGTTATGTAACTAAACCTGGGTAGCTAAAATTTCACTTAGGTTCATTAAACCTTGAGCACGTCGTCCTTCGGGTGGGACTTTCCCGATATATCTGAATCTGTCTATCAGTTTCAACAAATATTAAATCTATAAACCGTTAAAAAGCAGGAAATTGGAAGAATGGTATTTAGCCCGACTTTTTTCGAAAAACATTTTTATTTCGAATTTTATGTAGGATTCAGATATCCCGGTTGTTCATCAGTTTTAACAAATAATAAATCTAAAAACCGTTTAAAAGCTAGAAATTTGAAGAATGGAGACTACCGAGCTCAGGATCGCCATTTAGAAATCTAGCCAAGTCACTTAGGTCAGATGCTTTAATCGGGAAGATAAAAATAAAATTGAGCACGTCGTCCTTCGGATTGGGCTTTAAGCATTGATCGCGGGCCTTTTTGTATGTCAGGTACTGGATAATGAGTCGTATGTTATGTAACTAAATCTGGGTAGCTAAAATTTCACTTAGGTTCATTAAACCTTGAGCACGTCGTCCTTCGGGTGGGACTTTCCCGATATATCTGAATCTGTCTATCAGTTTCAACAAATAGGTATTAAATCTATAAACCGTTTAAAAGCAGGAAATATGAAGAATGGTATTTAGCCCGACTTTTTTGGAAAAACATTTTTATTTCGATTTTTGTGTAGGATTCAGATATCCCGGTTGTTCATCAGTTTTAACAAATATTAAATCTAAAAACCGTTTAAAAGCTAGAAATTTGAAGAATGGAGTCTACCGAGCTCAGGATCACCATTTAGAAATGTAGCCAAGTCACTTAGGTCAGATGCTTTAATCGGGAAGATAAAAATAAAATTGAGCACGTCGTCCTTCGGATTGGGCTTTAAGCAATGATCGAGGGCCTTTTTGTATGTCAGGTACTGGATAATGAGTCGTATGTTATGTAACTAAATCTGGGTAGCTAAAATTTCACTTAGGTTCATTAAACCTTGAGCACGTCGTCCTTCGGATTGGACTTCAAGCTGTGATCGATGGCTATTTTGTATGTCAGGTACTGGATAATGAGTCGTATGTTATGTATCTAAACCTGGGTAGCTTAAATTTCACTTTGGTTAAAAATAACCTTGAGCACGTCGTCATTCGGATGGGACTTTCCCGATATATCTGAATCTGTCAATGAGTTTTAACAAATATTAAATCTATAAACCGTTAAAAAGCAGGAAATTTGAAGAATGGTATTCAGCCCGACTTTTTTCGAAAAACATTTTTACTTCAATTTTTGTGTAGGATTCAGATATCCCGGTTGTTCATCAGTTTTAACAAATATTATATCTAAAAACCGTTTAAAAGCGAGAAATTTGAAGAATGGAGTTTACCGAGCTCAGGATCGCCATTTCGAAGTCTTGCCAAGTCAATTCACAACAGGTCAGATGTTTTAATCGGGAAGATATAAATAAATTTGAGCACGTTGTCCTTCGGATGGGACTTTCCCGATACATCTGAATCTTTCTTTGGTTGACCATCTGCGTTTCTGGATGCTGCCTAACAACGCGGGACACCTTAGTTAGTATGCGCCTTGCAACTCCGTGCGACCAGGTATTAATAAGTTCTTAGGAACGCTGGGCAACACAGATAGTATGTATGTAGTTAGGAATGCTGGGCACCGCAGCTAGTATGTGCCTTGCAACAGCGGATCCCCTAGGTATTTTGTGCTTAACAACGCTGGTGATAGCTATTATTTACCGTGCAACGGTGGACCTCCTAGGTAATACATGCTTAGGGAACCCACCCTATAAAAATTAGGGCTATTTCCCATCTTTAAGAAAGCTCCATGTGAGATTCATTCAGCATTAATGCACCCCCGCCCCTCCCCTTCAAAAGGGTCACAGCCAATTTTTAAATATTGCTTTTGAAACTACCATTTAGGTATATGCTTGCCCCCCCATACCCCCCTGCCGTTGACATGTTTGAGACGTCACATATCCTTTCTTTGTGTTTGTCTATTATGAATACTACATGTGAAATTCCATGACTTTCCGATCATCCGTTAAAGATCTATCACTACCTTTATCTGTAGGCCTACCCCACAACCCCCCCTCCCGTTCAAAATTTTGAAATGTCACGTAGCGTATTTTTCAATTTGGTCTTTAAGCATACTACATGTCAAATTCCATGACATTCCGATCAAAAGACCTATCACTATCTTTATATGTAGGCCTACCCCCACAACCCCCCCTCCCGTTCAAAATTTTGAGATGTCACGTAGCGTATTTTTCAATTTAGCCTTTAAGAATACTACATGTCAAATTCCATGACTATCCGATCATCCGTTAATGACAGCACTATCTTTATATTTAGGCCTACCCCCACAACCCCCCCTCACATTCACTATTTTGTGACGTTACACACCCTTTTTTTTTATTTGGCCTTTAAAAAAACTACATATGAAATTCCATGACAATCCGATCATCCGTTAATGACTTAGCACTACCTTTATATTTAGGCCGCCTTACAACCCCCCCTACCGTTCAAAATTTATGGACGCCACATAGCCTTTTTTTTAACTTGGCTTTTAAGAATACTACATGTGAAATTTCATGATAATCCGTCCATCCGTTAATGCGCTAGAGCAATTTTTGTGCTTAGCCCCCCCCCCCCCCACCCTCCAGTTGACCGCTAGGAACTCTCTTCGTAAGAACCTTCCTCGGACTTCAACGAATATTTGAAAAAAAAGTTAGCCGAATTGGTCCAGCCGTTCTCGAGTTTTGCGCTTAGCAAAATTTAGCATTCATTTTTATTATATAGATAATTTTTTTTATAATTTTTTTAGTACCGTGAATATAGAAAACACCTAAATTGCCTTTTTGGTATAATTATCCGACTATTTAATCTAATTTGCTTCGTTAAATTTTTTTAGGCAGTTCTAATAACGTTCTAATTAAAAATATTCTCTGAGAGTATTTATTTCCTTCTGGAGTAAAGGGAACAAAATTTTTCGTTGAGGAGAATTGGAGAGAATTTCCCCTGAATTCAACAATAGATAGAAAAGTAATTCACTTTCGATAATTTCCTAATAGAGACGACTGATTGGCCAGCGGTGATATTGACTTCTGTCGAATATTGGAGGTAGAATGTTTATGGAGGAACCTCTTGTTGAGGATATCTTCTGGAGAGTTAGGTACTTAGTTATTGTGACTCAAGACAGGGCTATAACAATGAGGTCATATTGCCTACTACCGGAGCTCTCATTCATCAATTTCTGAGCGTCCTTTGTCTACATTAGTTTTGGATAAGGGGTCTTTAACTAGTGCCCAACCTGACTATCGTCCCATTCAAAAGCCGTCAGGCTCAAGGTTTTTTAAAAATCTATCTCGAAAACCGGATGACATGCAAAAAAACCTATTTCTTATGAATGGTGTATTATATTTTTCTCTACAACTTTTATTCGTAATGATTTTTGATTAGGTCATAAATAGAGCTGTAATTTATATGTATTTACATATTTTTTTCTGTTAATTTCAGCATCCTGTTTAAACATTATCTTCACGTTTTGGCCCATAAAGAATCAATTTAAGCTATTTTTATTTTGCATATATTGCTAAAAATACATATTCTTGCATATCTGAACCTTTTTCGTATTTTTGTAACCATATTTTTGACTTTTTTCGGCAGCTCAACGATATACTCTGTAAAGTATGTACATACCTATTTTAATTTTTGTAGCCTTTTTTTTTTGTAAAATAATGATTAATAAAAATTAATTCAATTTTTTTTCAAATTTTTCCCATTAAATTTGCTTCTGTTCGGTCAGGTGTACGCGACAAAACCAAACAGGCGATCCTTTTTTTTTGAAATTTTTAAAAAATTATTACGTAACAGTTTTTTAGACGATTAAGTTTTTTCTGTTCAAATAATTTTTTATATCACTATATTTTTTACTTTATTTTTTTGCTTATAGGTTAGGTTAGGTTTGGTTTTATGACTCATGCCCGGGCTTTAACTACGAGGTCATATCGCCTACTACCAGAGCGCTCTTTCGTGACTCTGGTGGACATGAGCCCGACTCCACTGTGGGAGTCCTAAATTTTGCCTACCCTAAATTTTTATTCATCTAGGGTAGGGGTCTTTAACGAGTACCTGACATCGTACAGGCTCGGGACCATCGCTTAACGTCCCATCCGAAGGACGGCGTGCTTAAGTTTATTTTACCTCCCAGATAAAATAAACTAAGGGCCTCGGTCGGGCTACGAACCCACGACCTTGAGCTCAGAAGTCAAGCACGCATACCACTGAGCTACCGGCGCCCTCTTTTTTTGCTTATATATTTTTTATTTAATAAATTTCATGTCTATAAAGATTTTCTATTACTTCTGAAGTTTATTTTATTCTATAGGTACTCTTTTTCTTTGCAGCCTTTCGCATATTTTTAGTTTTTAATTGCATCTTTTGCGAAATATATTTGCATACATATATATGGGCATATTTCGCTGTTTTTATTGCATACAAATCAGATTCCAAAGTAAAGTGGCGCCAATTTTTGTCCGATTTTAACTATAATCTATTCAGACATAAGTTAGCACATGTGACTCCTTGATTCCAAATTTCAAGTTCATAGCTACAATCTTTTCTTCGTTCGAGCGCTATTACATGCACACGGACAGACATCATCGCGAAAATGAGCAAAAAGTATTCAAAAAATTTTGAAAATTGTTAAAACCCATTGAAACATCGATCTCAGATTTTTGCACGATTACAGTTCTATAGTAGGTAGGAAAGTAAGAGATATGAAAATTTTCATTATAATGAAGTAAAAAAAAATTCATATGTGATAGTAAGATGTTGTGGGACGAGATTTCTAATAGAAATAAAAGACGTTGTCTTCCCACTGTTTTATTTTATACCAGAACCGGTTATACCAGAAGCGGTTGGAAGATAACTGGCCAGTTATCTTCCAACCGCTGTGCTGTGTGGGTGGATGAACCACTGATGATGACGCTGTTGCGTCGAAAACCGGTTCTGGTATAAAATAAAACAGTGGGAAGACAACGTCTTTTATTTCTATTAAAAAAAAATTAGTTTGGCAGAGTGTGAGAAAATATTGAAGTGACCAACTTTACTTCAAAGTTTAAATATAAAAAAAATAAAATAAAATGGCGGAGATATATTATTGCGCCAGAGAAATGCGACAACTTTTGGTTGAACGTTAAGTTGTAAATCATCTCAGTTGTGTAAAAAAGCTCCATTTAGTTCTAATAAATGTGGAAGTCTTTTATTTCAAAAGTCACCAAAGATTTGTAAGTTAATGGATAAACTTAGTTTAATATTGTTAACTTCCCAGCATACAGAGTAGTTATTATAATGGCTCCGAAAATTGAAATCAAAAATTTCAATATACAGTCAAACGAACTGCAAGGGACTGGCGGTTTTTGTACATTGTAGCCGGTGTTCTCATTAAGCGGTATTATCGGTTATAACGAACAGTTTGCTATAAATGCTGTTACACTGATTACAACAAACAGTCTGTTATAAGTTTATGAATGTTATAAAATAATTTTGATTTTTCTCTGCATTTCTTCCTGAGGTGTCTTCTTTTTTTTTTTTTTTTAACAATACTTCGGGACAGTTTCACGTCCCTTCTTCTGGTCACTATATAAGGGACGTGAAAGTGTCCCAAAGTATTGTCAAAGAAGAAAAAAAGAAGACACCTCTGGAAGAAATGCTGGAAAAAATCAAAATTTCAACATCCCCGAGATGTTTAAGAAACACATTGTTATAAGATAACGTAGTTCATACCTTTGTATTATGTACATACATAATACATACAGCATAGTACATAGGTATGCTTTTATATAAAAATCGTATTCGACGGGGAGATTTTTTACGTTTTTAAAACATGGCGGCATTTAACTTTTTCCGATCTCCAACAACTTCCTATTTATGGAACCGGACATGTTGGCTGCAACGAGAACTGTAACTCGCTCTTTTGATAGGTTACCACCAGAATATTTCTCTCCTTTAAATTTCAATGTATGATCAGGTGTAAGTTGAAAAAAATCCATCTCATCCGCATTAAAAATTTGCTGATCGGGGTAACCGGCCCTGAGTTTCGGCCACACGTTTTCAACCCAATCACTCGTAATTGAATGATCAACAGCTGTTGACTCACGTGAAATTCTTCCATGAACAATATTGTGGTGACATCGGAAACGTTGAATCCAGGAAACGGTGCACTTGAACGATGATTTATCAAATGCTTCAGCCTTTGCCTGAAGCATGGGCCCACTCATGGGTACATTGTTTGCGCATTGTTGTTTAAACCAATCAAGCGAAGCATTATCAATGTCAGTGTGTTGGATGAACGAACCTGTTTTGTCATTTCGCACTTATTAAATTGTGTAATAATTTCCTCTCGGCGCTTCATCATTTCAGCAATCGTTGAGCGCTATGTTTGCAATTCACGGGCGATGGAGTTCACGAAATCACCGGAATCGACTCGGCAAATAACTGCTCTTCAATTGTAAATTGTTGCCGTGGCATGTTTTCGTGTATAAAAGACATGACACAACTAATATTGAAAAATTGTTGGACGAATGAATGTAAAGTTAACAAAGCTTTTGTTTTTCATTTCCTAGAACTTTAATTTTTCGTAGAACAAAAAACCTGAACTGTACCCTGTAACAGATATTTCAACAGCTACTGTTCCGAGAAATGTCATGCCATCATTAAGCATCCTGGCCAACTACACTGCCCTCATGGCAACTATAAATCTTTCTTGCCAACTATACTGTCCACATGCCATCTATAAACATCCAAGCCAACTATACCGCTCCATGCCAACTATAAATCATCCTTGCCAACTATACTGCCCCCATGGCAACTATAAATCATCCTTGCCAACTGTACTGCCCTCATGCTAACTATAAATCATCCTTGCCAACTATACTGCCCCATGCAAACATTTGACATTGCCCATAGAACCGCTCTTCTCTTCACAACTCTCAGGTTGAAATAACTTGAATAGGAATGTTTAACAAGGCCCTTGGAGACCGGAATTAAGGCAAGGCAGAGAGAAGTGCGGCTTCACTCCCCTTCCATCTTCTGATAAACTAATTTTCAAAAGAAACTTACTTGAATTTTAAATCCCTTTAAAAAAAAAAAAAAAAAAAAAAAAAAAGGACGCTAAGAGAATTACAACCAGGATTGGGTCAGGTAGTCTCAAGACGTAATAAAATAATTGAAAGAGCAGCATCTTCTCAGGGTTTTTGTAAAGAAAATAGCTACCTCGAAATATTATTTCTACTGCTAAACCTAGTACCCCCTAGTACAGTTGGCATGGATGTTTATAGATGGCATGGGGCAGTATAGTTGGCATGAATTATGGCATTGGATCATCAGGTAGTTATTGTGATTCATACACGAGCTCGTGCTAGTAACCTAATACACCTGTACACCCCTCTGTGTTCTAATATATGAAGATGGAAAGTATGTTCGTGTATTTGAGGTAATCTCAAAAACTACACACTGGATTTGGATAATCCTTTCATAGTTGGGAGGCTTATTTCTTTCCGGTGGACATAGGATATACGTCTTCATGCTTTATCGAAAGGGAGCTGAGTAGTGATTATTTATTTTTTATTATTTATTGCTATATTTTTTATTACTGAATTGTGGTAATTTTATTATTTAATTACATTTATTATTTTTGTTTTATTATTAATTTGTTTATTTTTATTTTATTTAACACTACATACACACACAGACGCACATCATCGAGAAAAGATCAAAATATGTTTAGAGGAACTTGAAGCATAAAATTTAATTTAATTTTGTTTAAAAAAAATATATTCATAATTTTTTATTATGAAGTATTTTTATTTAAATAAATAAATAAAAATATCCCATATTAAAAAATTATTATTTTACCGAGAATATTGAGAAAGTCCAGTGTGAAAAATTGAACTCGTCCACTGAAGAGTTAAGTGAATATTTTCCGGGAATGACGTAGATATTTCAATTTGACTGACCCGAGATTCGAGGTTATTCGATCGTTCGGCGAACTGTTTAATCATTCGGAGCCAAGTGGAAGTCAAACATTCCATTCTACCAGAACCAACAGTTCCTATCTGCTATCCCAAATCATTTAAATTGGTAAAAAAAAAAGAGTATTCGGTGAATCATTGGCAATCTGCTTCCCCTGCTCGAATTAATAACCTAAGTTTTTGCTCTCCCTCTAAACCTAATTTACCACTTTATTTGAAAATTAATACGTGATTTAGTCAGGGACTTCTGAATTATCATTGTAAAGTTCATCTTAATGCATTCGTTACAATATAAAGATGGCTGATGTATTGAGAAGTGATTATTTCAAAGGTTGTCAAATAAAATGTAGTCTGACCTCTCACAGATTATTATTAGTAGTAGCTAGCCGGCTTTCGAGGTTTCCCTCATCATCAGGCAGTCTACAAAAGAAATAACCATACCTGATAAAATAAAAATTTTGAAAGAAAACTAAAATATTTTATAATAAAAATAAATAAATAAAACAATCTAAAAACTTCAACAATTTAAAATATATGAATGGGGACAGACAAGTTACTCCTGTCCACCATCTGAGTCACAACTGGGAGAACGGAGTACATGAGACTGGACAAACATATCCCCTCTCTAGAGTTGAAGAGGGGGGACTCTCTCTTCCTCCTTTCAGAGTCGCCCCTCCTCAAATGTTCCCACACTCTAGTCCTCAGCTTCCGGCCTGTCTGCCCAAGATAAAAACATGTACAATCTTTACAACAATTGTAAATAATACACGCCGGATTGGTCAGGGAGGTTCACACGATCTTTGGTTTTTGAGAGCATCCCCTTAAGGGAAGTCCTACTTTCAAGAACCCACATTCACATCATCTCTGTTTATTATCTCAGATAATTTCTCTGAGAGTCTGGGGAGGTACGGCAGAACACACCAGCCACCCCTGTCATCCCTCTCTATAGCAGTGAGAGGCAGTCTACGCTAAGAAACCTATCGAAGATCTCTACACCGAAACTTCAGCAACTATTTTATATGTATAAACTTCTATTTGGGAACCTCAATAGAGACATATGGTTCAATCGACAATGCCTAAAATTAAAAATAACGCCAAACTATATTGGTAATAAAATTAAATTCCTTAAAATAAATAATTGTAAAGCCGCGTTTACACTATGTAGCAAAACAGCTATATAGCCGAGCTATATACAGCTGATAAAACGAGCTATACATATAGCTTTGACTAAAAACGTTTCGTTGTGTAGCTGTATCAGCTGTATGAGAATGTACTTGATGAAATCAACCAGTTGACTTCGAGATGGCAAGCACACAACTGACGAGCGTCTTTGAGCGACAGCTACATATATAGCTGTGCTACAACAAAAAACGCTCTTCCAGCCCGGCTATATAGCTCAGCTGCATAGTTCCCTTTGATCTTACCGACAACCGATGGGAAACTCATTCTCAGGTAAATAGCTCTTCAATTGAACTATATAGTTCTATAGTATAGCTGTTTTCGGGTGACGTTTTCAAAAACTTGTAGCACAGCTACATAGCTTGTTATAACGAATTAAAAAGCAAGTTTATGTTACGTGAACTAATATCTTGTTGTCTGTATGGTATTAGGAAGAGACTAGTGGATGCTCTTAATCCTTTAGAATGGGACTGTTTGGATCACAAGGTATTAGACCTGGTTTATACACAGACACAACGTAAACAGAACCTAGTTAAAACCAAAATAAACAACATTTTAAAATGTAAACATAGAAATAATATTTCAACTAACGAATCTAATGATTGTGTTGCCAATAAGAATGGTGTTTCAAATGACTGGGCAGGCGCTTATCCTCGGGTTGTCATTATAGATAGAGTTTGATAAAAAAGAAGAAGAATTGTTGAAAGGTTTGCAATATTGTCCGAGGACTGGAGTGGAGAAGAAAGATGTGTTGGAGCTGTTGGCACTTCTCGAACAGAGTAAACTAAGCAATGAACGGGCAATTGAGTGTGCCCAAGCTATCAATAAATATATTTAGCAGGACTCGTTTGGGTCTTCAGTTGGCTCCACCTCAGACTTGCCTGTAATCAGATCCATTAAAAAGAAAATCATAGATAATGGTCTAGTTGTAACTAAGGCTGACAAGGGCAGGTCTGTGGTTGTTATGGATAAGGAAGTATTTGAAGAGAAAACTATGTCAACTATTTATCTAGTATATGTACAGATTGTAAAAATATTTAAAATGTACATATATATTTTTTTTTTTTAGCCAATTCTTACACTCCCTTAGATAGTCTCATTATTCAAAGAAGATAGCGAGGCCAGCGTCGTCTTAACCCTCAAACGGTAAGGTCGGGGTCAAAAGGACCCCAAGCGCTCTATTTTCTGGGTTGCTCCTCACCACTTGGACTTAAGCCCATGTGACGTCGTAATGCTGAATGGGGTCTAAGCAACCTCACCTTACCGTTAGCGTTTCATAATTAACTTGTATAAAATATTTTCAGATATTTTATCATGGCATCTGAAGATTTATTTTGGATGGCTGAAGAAATTCTGAAAGAATTATTGAGTCAACAGGCAGAATCCGACGAAGAGCTGGATGATCACCTTGATGAAGTTGCTTCCGAAAACGAGGATGCAATTTTGCCAGATGAGAAGATTGATGATATTTTCGAAGTAGAGCCCGAGGAATGTAGCCCACCTAACACTGATTGTGCCGACATCGAAAGAACTTTCGTAGTAGGCAAAGATGAAGAAACAATTTGCCAGGTCTTAAGGGTGAAGCCTGTGGACTCACCGATGAAGAGAAACTTGTTTGGCTATTTATAAATGATGAATTAGTGTAGAAAATAGTTCAACATTTCTATGAGGAAATTGAAAGATCTGTACAAAATGACACTTGACAACAGTGGTTTATATCGTACATCCTAACTCTAATAGGTTTACTTACATTTCTTTTTTTGTACTAAGACTGAATAATTACTACCTATTGTTTAATAAATAATTTTGGAGTTATTTTTTGTTTAACCTTAAAACATTTTAAATTATTTAATTTTAGCTGAAAATGAACGAAAATTCCGATTAGGGTCTAATAGAACCCACCTTACCGTTTGTTCTCGCCTAGATCACCTTACCATTAGAGGGTTATGCGGCAAAAAGGGTTCTCGGGATGGGGTTGACGTCAGTCTGCTGTCTAAGTAAAACCCAAGGTACCGTACGTTGTTGAAGGTTGGAATGTGAGCATTGTTCATAGATACAGGTGGACCGTTTTGCCTTCGAAGAGTGAAGGTAACTTGAACACATTTACCATCGTTGATCTTAATTCTCCATAGCTCACACCATCTGGAGATCTCATTTAGATGCTCTTGCAGGCTTAGGAACGCGTTATTGGGATTAGAATCTGGAGCAAGGATGGCTGTCATCAGCGTGGGTAGTGAGAATGGTTCTAGGGTGGATTGGGATATCAGCAGTGTTTACTGTTTACAGGATAGATCCGAGGATACTCACTTGAGGGACCCCAGCCATTATGGGTGACAGACCAGATGGGACTGATCCCTGACGTACCATGAAGCTGCGTCATCAGTGTAGGTAGAGAGAATGGTTCTAGGGTGGATTGGGATATCAGCAGTGTTTACTGTATACAGGATAGGTCCGAGGATAATACCTTGAGGGACCCCAGCCATTATGTGAGGGGGGTGTCAGACCAGATAGGACTGATCCCTGACGAACCATGAAGCTGCGGTAACGCAAGATTTGAGAATTAGGAAGTAAGAACTTGGGAGGAATTACTTGAAGCTCGTCATGCCAAACCTGGTCGAAAGCTTCAACCACATCCAGAAAGGCACTCGGGCAGGAAATGATATATACAAAAACAAAGAACTTTTTTTCAACGAATAAACTATTTCTAGTGTCTTATATAATTAAAAATGGTGAAGAAAGTGAGGAAAGAAGCTAACCTCAGCTCAGTTAAACAGTAATAAATCTTCCAGTTAAAGTTTAGAGTTCTCCAGAGAACTGAACTGCCCTGGTTTCACTTAATTAAAAAGCAGGCTCCCCCTCAATATTATTTATTATATCATAACTCAGGCAGGCTACACTTTCAAAACAACAATATCCAACTGGGTTATTAATTAGTGGCTACTGAAAAGAAGACAATTTTCCAATAAGATCAATAAAAACTAAGCATGCCGACCTTCGGAGAGAACGTTACAGGTCCTGAGCCTGTCCGATGTTAAGTACTCGCTAAATATATTTCATTTGGACTTTAATATTGAGGCCGTACGTGCAAGAGCGTAGGACTTAAGTCGCATTAGGGTATTTGAGTTAGACACATCTCTGATCTCCACATAGTTCCTATTGGTTTCAGGTTCGAATCCAGTCCGGAAGAGAGTTTCAATTTAAAGGTAGAAATCCCTCTCGGAGCCATGGAAGTTGTATATTTAGACCTTATTGAACCTATAACACGAAGGCATGGCTAATATGCATCGTACATAAGACCAATAAGAAAATTCCATCATAACTGCAGTTATTAGAGTTTTTGTTTTAAGCCCTGCCTATTCCATTCCTCCCTTTTTTTTTTTTTTTTTTCCTCCCCTTTGACCGATTTGGCTGAAAACCAATAGGTGTCTTATTTAGAGAATTTTATCTCGATACATTCGTTACATAGTCAGTTATTAGGGTGCTCGTGTTAGTCACCACCTCGGATCTCCACCTCTTTCCTCACGGTTGCGGGTTCAAATTCAATCCGGGAGAGAGTTTTATTTCATAGGTTGAATTCCCTCTCGGTGTCAAATAACCAATAACACAGAGGCAGCGCTCTGGTAGTAGGCGATATGACCTCGTAGTTACAGCCCGGGCATGAGTCATAAAACCTAACCTAACACAGAGGCATCTGTACATAGGACCAATAACAAAAAAAAGAGACGTCGGTGAGTCACCGGCTATGTACTTCCCCAGAACGAATTAATCAATTACTTTTTTGCTTTCTCTACGAAGCCAATCGACCGTTTGTTGTTATGATACACATATTTTTAGACCTTTCCTTGATTTACCGTGCTCGGAAACTGAAGTGTGAATCGGGGACTCGGTAGACTCAAATTTAGAGATTGAAGGACACTCATAAGAGGTAAAACAGAAGTTCAAGAAGGCCCCACAAATAAAGAGATCAAAGGTTTAGACTACCGAAATTGCTGTGTTGATGTGTTTTTGAAAAAATATAAGAAATCGGTGCCGCAAGGACATCTGAATATTCTATATTTCTTTTTTTTACAATTAGACATTTACATATAAAAATAAATACAAAAAGCAAATGTGCTGATAAAGAGATAATGGCAATGTCAAAAAGGGAGAAATCACCCAGTGGGGACACTCCCTAGTCACTGATTTAGTCTCATTTGTAACTAATCAATTAATCACTGCTGCTGCTAAGGAGGTCTCTAAGCCATTGACGCTTAAGCCATCGTTGGGGAAGTATGACAGAATGGAGGCCACGGACTACAGGATTATTGTGGAAACTAAGAAGGAAATCATTTTTTATACTTGAATTTAGCGACTTCGGTGACTAAAGATATGTTAGGGTCCGTGTGAAGAGTTTTGTTGGAGACGTAATAAGGAGCATTTGCTATTTTACGACGCTGTACAATGAAACAAAAAAATACTGCTTACGGTAACTCATTACTTTCATATACCCAGTATTGCCAGTGTTATGGCACTTGTCTATGAGGTGGTGTACTTTTGTGAGGGAACACGATGTTTGAAAATTACAATCCACTTCTAAGAATACCAGAAATTTAGTTAAGTTTTGAAATCCGTTGATTTCTAATATCTGGTCAGAGCAATAAATTTAGTGGTCAGGCAGGATTTGATTGTTTCCTGAACAGCCAATATGAAATAATTTCGAGAAGAGAGAATGATTTGTAAGTATGATTGATATAATAAAGTTCTGTAATGGCCACGTCACATATATTTTAATATAATGTTATTATATTTTACTTAAATGGAAGAAATTATTAAGAAAGTTGAAGTTAATCTTTTCATAGCAGCTAGTTAAATAAGTTATATATTACCTAGCGAGCCCAGCTTTTTAGATTTCTCGTTGCAAAGTTACCAGAGGACTGCTATAAATAATACATAAACCCGAGCCAGGGGCCCCCCCCCCAGTCAGTTGAAATAGAGAACAGTATTAATTCCAACTTTTTCAAGCACCCCCCCCCCCCCTCAACAGCAATGTTGAGGATTTTTTCATTAAATATACCTAGAGAGAAGTTCTTTTCATTATTATATAGGTCTAAAATAAATTTTGTAAGATTTATTTCATTAGAGTTTTAAATATTTATAAAGTTTTTCTCATAATCAAAGATTAAATGTTCACTCACAAAGAAGCTGCATAGGTTGGTATAAAAAAAACGTGAAAGTAATACAGCGCTTACATGTAAGTTTCCGCGCTCTCTCTAAACCATTGTTCTCTTCTGTTGCTTGGCTCTAAACGTTCAAATTACCCTTACCATCTGTTTTTGCTCTATCGAGTCCTTTTATCAAGTATATTCATCTAAAATAAATTTTGTAAGATTTATTTCATTAGCGTTTTTAATATTTATAACGTTTTTCTCATAATCAAAGATTAAATGTTCACTTACGAAGATGCGGCATAAAATGACTTCTTTATCCAGTAATGCCAGTTTGAAACGGTGAGGGAGAATGATCTATTGAAGTGTGATTGGTATAAAAAAAAAAGCGTTCCAGTTATTTAGCGCTTATACATAAGTTTCCGCGCTCTCTGTAAACCATTGTTCTCTTCGGTTGTTTGGCTGCCCTCCAATTCTCACGTGAATTCCCACTCTCCCTGTAAGGCTTCGATGTCTTCATTTGTTTGGATGCTTTACTTCGGTTTTGGCTCTATTGGCTCCTTCAAACTCTGAATTTTAGGCTATATCCGATGCACATGTCTGCTCTCTCTATAAATTTGGTTGCGCCCCGGGCCCAGAAAAGAATCCGGGTCTATGGTTTGCAAGCCTCAAATGATCAAAAATAGTTGTAGTCCAACAAATAAAGAGCTCGGAGTTTAGAGGGAGAACAAACACATGAAGTCGGGATGTAATCCAAAATTCAGAGCTCGAAATTCGAAAAAAAAAAAACAAGTTAAAGTTCCATAAAGAGATAGAAGATTTCGAAAGAGAGTGCGGAAACTGAAGTGTGAATCGGGGACTCGGTAGACTCAAATTTAGAGATTGAAGGACACTCATAAGAGGTAAAGCAGAAGTTCAAGAAGGCCCCACAAATAAAGAGATCAAAGGCTTAGACGACCGAAATTGCTGTGTTAATGTGTTTTTCAAAAAAATATAAGAAATTGGTGCCACAAGGACATCTGAATATTCTAGACATTTACATATAAAAATAAGTACAACAAGCAAATGTGCTGATAGAGAGATAATGTCAATGTCAAAAAGGGAGAAATCACCCAGTGGGGACACTCCCTAGTCACTGATTTACTCTCATTTGTAACTAATCAATTAATCACTGCTGCTGCTAAGGATGTCTCTAGGCCATTGACGCTTAAGCCGTTGTTGGGGAAATGTGACAGAATGGAGGGCACGGACTAGAGGATTATTGTGGGAACTAAGAAGGGAAAATAATTTTTTATTGTTGGATTTAGCGACTTCGGAGACAAAAGGTACGTTAAGGTCAGTGTGATGAGTTTTGTTGGAGACGTAATAAGGAGTCCACATAGGTTTGAATTCTGCATTCTATATAAGTCGTTTGTTTTCAAAGTTAATTTGGATCTTTTGTCTAGTAGTTTTAGTAAAAGTTTAAAACGTCTGTTCATTTCTTGCCTTTTCAGTCTCTTGTGAGGATTCCAAGTTAGTTGACCTAGATAGTGGACTTCGTTTTTTAAAGTGATGGGATTTTTGTTAAGGTACCCTGGAGGGCAGGTATATTTTCGACGAAGGTTGAAGACGATGTGAACTGATTTAAAAGTTAGGATCAACCACGCTCCCTCTAATATATCTTTCATATTTACTTTGGTTGAGTATCATCGTATCTGATTGAAGATTTTTTTTTTACAGACTGTAACTCGTGGTATCCGTGCGTGAGGGTTCCATGTCTGCCCTACATAGAGGGTTAATCCTAAATATTAGTAGAGATATGAGGCAATGACTGGTTTTCAATGCATACTAAGGAGTCAATCATCACAACAGAAGGAGAATCAGAGTTACAGTGAAACAGTTGATTAATATGCGCTGGGGAAGTACATTGCAGGTGATCGGAAAACATTAAATTTCAGTGAAAACTCAAGATCGAATTTCTGAACGATTATAAAACTTCCTTGAAACTTCGTGTGAGGAGGTCACCTTCGCAGTTTTCTCCTCTTCATGTTCCGTTACAGTCTACCTCAGCATCTGGTCAGCGGATGTCTTAGCCCATGACCAGTCATATCCTATTGGATATTATTAAATAATGGACGTCCTGCAAATGGGTATAAATAGAAAGATTGTTTCATAGAGGGGAGTTGAAACAAGGACTGTGACCTCTTGGACCAAAGGAAACTGGAGTAAGTTACCACGCTCCCTCTAAATCAATATCATATGTACCTACCATATATAGTTATGAAACCTCATCTAGAACCTCTGTTAACATTATCTTTTACCTGAAATCATTACTAGAGACCGGATTCTTAGGTTTTTATTCACGAAAATGATTGATTACTTATTCGTATCATGACTTCTGGAATCATTCAGTTAAATTTCGAAAAACCTAATTGGGATGAGATCACCTAAAAATACCTAATCATAAAAATATAAGAAAAATGCGATTTGAGGAAGAATAACAAATGTTTCGATTCGTATTTCGATAAAAAGGGGATGTTGGAGAGGGGGCTAATGTCCCTTACTTTGTTGCAACTATACAGAACAATGCCAAAGACGAAATCGCATTTGCTGCGGCAGTGGATAGGCGACAATAATCTCTACAATAAGTTCTGCAAGCGACTTTTCCTGAATGTTCTCGCACGCCTGTGCTATCACCAATAGTCACTAAATTGTCTTCAATGTCACTCATTTTTTGTTTTAATAAAAATAATGAACTATTAAACACAAAACACATTTTACAACCAACATAACAACAGTTATAACCAACATAATCTGAAAACTCTCAATGTAAACAAGAGAGCAGCAGAGGATCATGGGAACTTGAGCTAGCTCTGTGATTGGCTGTTTTGGAATAAATCTCTTTTGATTGTCACTGCTGCTTGGATTAAACTTCTTTTGAAATAAATTTCAATTTTCGAATGGCAACATACATGGGATTACATTTTTTTCGAACGTTTTGGATGATAACATCAGGATGACCAATCCCTACACAAAAATACCCTCAGCTCACTTTTCGATTTTTTGTGACTAAACTCTTTTTGTTCGTCACCTCTACAATTGTCATTTTACTTCTGACGGCAAAGTTATATACTGTCACGGAAGCTTCTCTGCTTTTCAAAGAATTTTGAAGGATAATAGAAAGAACTTCATCGTAGAAATCCTAGAAAAGTACTTGGTTGTGCTGCAATCAAGAGAAGAATTCAATTATTTTACTAGTTTATTTCATTTTTTGTTTTTCTCTTATATATGTTTTAATATCATGTTTTATAAAAATGTTTTATTTGTATTTAATTTTTTTTTTTAATCTAATAAAGTTCCAGATTCTATATTCAATTTTATATCGTAACCTATTCTGGTTTTTTCGTAACCTAAAATAATCTAAAAGGCTTTTTCAAGAAAAAACTCCAAATCCCAATAATGGCCTTATAATGAATCTATCAACATGAAAGTTCATATTTGAAGTCAACACTCAGTCAAATTCCAGGGATATCGGCCGAAGAGAAAGGGTCCGGGGAAGGGGGCTTAATTCAAAAACCCTAATAACTGCCGATGTAATGAATACGAGTATATCGACCAAAATTTACCCTGTGTAAGTCATCTGTTGAATATTAACGCAAACGGTCGACTAGTTTTGGAGGGTTTTTCGTTCTGGGGAAGTATACTGTCCGTGATTCATCGACGAAATTTCCTTTATTATGTCTCTGCAGAGAATATAGATAGTTTCAAGTCATCTGTGATGATGAGAGACTGAAAGAGATGCGCCGACTACAATGAGCTGAGAACTGAATGGGAGGAAGCTGCTTTGAGACAAGGAGGAGCCTGCCTCAGCTAATAGGATGGACAAATCGACCTAGTTCTGTGGAGAGGTTTGTGGGCCCATTTAGGATATATCATCAGACTCAACAATAGTAGAGGCCTGGGGGGCGCGGAAAAAACTATATCAGAATAATAATAATAAAAACAAAAAACGTTGTCTTTCCAATGTTCTATTTCCAACCAGAAGCGGCTTTCAAAACAACTGCGTCATCATCTGTGGCACATCACCAGTGTAGTATGACGTCTAAAGAGTCACTGACTTGGGAGAAATAAATGTATCGACACAAAATTTCATATTAAAATTCAAAACCCCATAAAGACTACACTAATTATTTTTCTGCCGATGTAATGTATGTATGGACCCGAAATTTCATATATAAATTCAAACCCCCATAAAGACTACACTAATTAATTTTCTGCCGATGTAATGTATGTATGGACCCGAAATTTCATATATAAATTCAAACCCCCATAAAGACTACACTAATTAATTTTCTGCCGATGTAATGTATGTATGGATCCGAAATTTCATATATAAATTCAAACCCCCATAAAGACTACACTAATTACTTTTCTGCCGATGTAATGTATATGTGGACCCAAAATTTTATATATAAGTACGACATCTATTAATTTTCAGCTGAATTAACAAAAGAGAAGTGGGAATCAGAGGGAGGCTCAACTAAAAAATCCATTAATTGCCGATGTAATGAATTTATCGACACACAATTTAGTGGATTCTGAAGACGTTATGTAAGTCACCTATTGTTTTTTAGCCCAAAAATGGCCGATTAGTGGGAGAGTGAAAACATAAATGATTAACATATTTGTTCTGGGGAAGTATATTGCCGGTGATTCAGTTTTCCATTTTTTTTCATTTTTAGATTCGGGCGGTCGAAATACAAAAAATTCTGGTGAAAACATCTCGTCAATATTGTGACCGATTACATAACTTCCCCTATATAACGAAAAGTAAACATATATAGATACATTTAGGTAAACATTTCTCATAGTATTTTGGTATCAACGAAATCATATTTGATTTCTTGTGACGAAATAACTGAAAGAAGGGAATAGAATATATCACTCTGTCAAAAACATATTGTGGTCTTGTTGACTATCTTATGTTGCGTAGAAAGAAGCCGTACATAAGAATTCCTAATGAAAAAGAAGATATAAAAATGAGACGAGATTGTCTGTAAGGATACCGGAACAACAAGGGACAAGAATTGTAGTCATAGTGAATCACTGGAAAACTTTCCCAGCGCGAATTAATTAACATTGTCTCTCTGAGATCAATTTACCGAATCATACCGCCTACTACCAGGGCGCTCTTTCGTCACTCTGGTGGACATGGGCCCGACTCTACTCTAGGAGTCCTAAATTTTATCCACCCTAAATATTTATTCATCTACAGTATAAAACCTTTAATGAGTAACCATCGTTCCGTGTTGGACACACTTGCCCCCAAGAATGAAACCGAGAAATCAATGGGGGCTTTCTCACTGAAGACACAAATCATTTTAATAAGATGTCTTAAATCCGTTTTTTAGGGTTAGGGTTTATGACTCATGCCCAGGCTTTAAGTACGAGGTCATATCGCCTACTACCAGAGCGCTCTGGTGGACATGAGCCCGACTCTACTGTGGGACTCCTAAATTTTGCCTACCCTAAATTTGTATTCATCTAGGGTAGGGGTCTTTAACGAGTACCTGACATCGTACAGGCTCAGGACCATCGCTTAACGTCCCATCCGAAGGTCGGCGTGCTTAAGTTTATTTTACCTCCCAGATAAAATAAACTAAGGGCCTCGGTCGGGTTACGAACCCACGTTCTTGAGCTCAGAAGTCAAGCATGCATACCACTGAGCTACCGGCGCCCTGTCCGTTTTTTATAATACTGTTTAAACCGAGAGACGGTAGGTCATTTCTCAGCCCAATATGTACGATGGCGTACCCATAGGTTGTCCTCAGTTTGGTGATTGGTCCCCCCCCCCCCCCCCCCCCCCCCCCCCGTTAGGCACGGCCTTGATAAGTGATTATTAATCAAATAATAAACGCTTTGAAGTGATAAGAAAAGTTGTAAAATTCTCCTGATAACAAAGCTAGTAAGCAAAAGGAGCACGAGACTGCAATAATATATATTTATTGTGACACATCTGGCTTTAACTACGAGGTTATATCGCCTACTACCAATGTGATTTTTCGTCGCTCTGGTAAACATGAGCCTGACTCTGCCATGGGAGTCCTAAAGCCTACTAAAGATTTATTCATCTAGGGTAGGGGTCTAGGCTCGGGACAATCGCTTAACGTCTCATACAAAGGACGGCTCACTCAAGGTTTTTTCACCTCCCAAAGGGCCTCGGCTGCGTTTCGAACCCGCGATCTTGAACTCAGTAAGCAAGCATACTACCTCTGAGCTACCGACGCCCTTAATGTGTTAATAATAAAGTTAGTGTGTTATATTCAAGTGTTAACATGAGGAAATCATATTTTGATGATAATAATATTGCCAAGCAGACAAGAAAAGTAGAAAATCCCAGTTGATCCTATTATAAATTTAATAATTTAACAGTCTCACCTGAAGCGAAAATTTAAATTATAATAATACTAAATGAGGATAATTATTTATTAAATTATTAAAGATAAATTTCAGTGAAATACCCACATTTTCGTGTTTCATTTTGCTCATGGAACATGTGAAAGATTACTTACGAATCTAGCTGTGGAAACTAGCCGTCGGAGCATGGTTGTGGATTCGTATCCCGAGAGTAGTAGACAGAACCCAGTATGGCACTTATTGAAATTACTGGCCGTGTATTAGGACTCTTCAAAGGTGGCATTTGTAACTAAGTGCGGCCCTTGAGGTCCACACGGCAAACCTCCCAGCCTGGTATCAATATCAATAACATTAACAATAATATCACAAAACTGGGCATTTTATTTAGTACAGAATTATTTATTCATTTAATTGAATTTAATCTATACATAAATTTTTTATTGATATGCAAATGCACATAGGTCACATAGCCTATTAATTTTGCTTTTAAAACTACTACATGTAAAATTTCATGACACTCCGATAATCCACAGTCCCCCCTCCCGATAAGATTTTTGAGACGTCACACACCCTTTCTTTCAAATTGGCTTTTAAGAATATTACATGTTAAATTTCATTACAATCCGATTTTCCATAATGGGTTAGCACAATTTTTATGCTTAGCCCCCCTTAAGAATATCTATCAATTTGCAAGATTAAAAAGTCCTTTAGTTACCAAATCTGTAATTCGGTTTTAGAAGAAGAGCGAAAATTTAGTTAATTAACTTGTGCTGAGGAAATATATTTTGATGGTTCACCCACCATTTTTTTTTTTTATTATCTTCTTCAAATGGATAATAATTTTAGTAATGATTTAAAAAAGCTTCTTCATAAAGAAAAACAATAAGAGTGGCTAAGTTGTTACTATTGTTGTACAAATGACCGGCCTCACCCTTTGTCAACTCCTTGTCCATTTAGGGGAGTCAGGTATCCATTGTTTGTTGGGAGATGTCCAATTGTGGAGATACGATTGACAAGGTGTGACTGAACAGTGAATCATGCCTTGATCTCAAACAGGGGCCGACACTTCGCGAACTCTCCGGACAAGGCTCAAGGTGACGGGAAGTGAAACAGGAACATATCCATAAGAGATTTTATCACTTTGCGGCCCACAAAATTAATCCATATTTTAGGAATGAATTATTACTTTCTTCATATATAGGGTGGCCCAGGTAAGCGGGCCACAAGTGAAATAGCTCCTAAACGGTTTGATATATCAAAATTGTGCATAGGACTAAAGTTGTAGCACTCGCCGAGGGCTATAGAAAGGCCTCCTTGAAAAGACAAAAATGACCCTTTTAATGGCTCAAACAGCCCCTCGAAGGGCGGGGTTCCCTTTTGACCCTTAAGTTTCATTACATTTTATTAAAGTACTAAAGAAACAAAGAATAACTGTGCAAACAGATTTTTCATACGTCAAGTAATTCTCGGAAAAGAAACGTTTAAAGTTGCACATTTTTCTTATTCTGAAGTTATTAAATTCCAACAAACTTTGCACATTAATTATTATTATTTCAATTTGTTCATGACGAGGCCCCACCACCGCTTATTACTCATGTATTTTGATGCAAAGGAATTAGAAAGTTATTAGAGAAGTTTAAGGATTAAGAGAGAACGACTTACAGTGATAAGGAATTACTTATTTATAGCATTTGCAATGTACTCCTCTAGCGAAATTGTGGATATGGTGTTGGTGCGTGCACGGAAAATAATAACTCAGAATAAGAAAAACGTGCAACTTTAAACGTTTTTTTTCCGAGAACTACTTGACGTACCAAAAATCTGTTTGCACAGTTCTTCCTTGTTTCTTTAGTACTATAATAAAATATAATGAAACTTAAGAGTCAATAGGGGAACCCTGATATTGATTCTATAGGGTCAGGAATTTTTTTTTTTTTTCCATTTTTGAAATCTAGGGTCGGAAAACATCAAATTCCGGTGAAAACTACATCAAATTTCAACCGATTACACAACTTCCCCTATACTTCGTATAACTAAAGAGAAAATCTGTTAAAAATCCCATTTTAATTCCAAATTTCAAGAAGGTAATTTGTCTAAATTAGTATTCTTCCCATCTACTTAAGTCCCCTTATGAATAATTATATTTAAATTTTAAACTTAATCTGGAAGTCACTGGTCTTAGCATAGTTAACTTCATTCTTCATAAAAAAAATTACTCACGTTCGTGAATTCAGTTATTTTTCTTTGTATCTTAAGCTTTAGATCAACAATCCCGCTCCTGAATACCAAATGTTTCTTGTTGTATGCTTTCTTCATAATTTTTTTGCTAAAACTGGCGCAGTATTGGCATATACAGTCCGAAAAATGTAAATGTCTGTGTACTAAAAAATTTACATCCCTGACCTAAATGTTGAAATGTGTATCCATTTATGACTGGTATTTCTTTCAGGGGTTAAAGAGAAAAATTGAGTATTGTCCCAAGGAAATAACAATGATTTATGGTTCACTAGTTGTGTAGTGAAATGACATTAAATGCAGGGCTGGAGAAAACAATGAAATTGTGAAAACTTAATGCTGAGATATTCAATTCTCACAAATCAAGCTTTGTATAGCCCTTTTTATGCATAAATGTATTTCTAACCAACCCCTTAGGTAATGAAATAGTGCAATTAGCAAAATAATTAAGTTAGCGCTCTTCCTCTAAACCCAATCGATTGTTTGGTCAAAATCAGTTAACTTGCATAGGGGCATCTGAATCGATTGATGAACCAATCAATCGTTATCAGGGGACTATAGATAATGAAATTAATAAAAGAAAATGAAAACTAAATAGGTAGTTATCAGGGGCGTAGCCACGGGGAGGGGAGGGGGCACGTGCCCCCCCCTGGTCAGAGCAAAAAACCAAGAAAAATTAAATAAACTAAAAAAATTCCGTCTCAATGGTCTCTGCAAGCGTGCACAGAAAGTTGCTGGAAAACGATCGAGAACACTTCAAAGAAGTTCTTTCACGATTTTCGGAGGATAAACGAAAATTGGGCTTTACCTAAATGTATGAACATAACCTGTTTTCTAGTTCCAATATATACATATTTAATTACAAATACATCAATCATTTTCCTAACAACAGAGATACAATTTGCCACTATATCGTATCAAAATCAACTGTGGACTTTTTGATGTAGACGATAAAAAAATCAACAATTTATTTTTATTTTTTCACTATAGGTCTGAT
Source organism: Aradus depressus (assembly GCA_963662175.1). Classification (NCBI taxonomy): domain Eukaryota; kingdom Metazoa; phylum Arthropoda; class Insecta; order Hemiptera; family Aradidae; genus Aradus; species Aradus depressus. The sequence continues at coordinate 11,320,987 of OY759222.1, read as the reverse complement.
TCCTAAGGCTGGCTCCTATGTGATAGTTCTCCGTCTTCCTATAAGTATCTCATTCCACTGGACAGATTGTCACTCTTCTGTTTCATCTGTCCAGTTTTAGCGATACAATTCATATATAACTCACTATTGTTATTATGTTTTACATTATTATTCATACTTTGTTTTTTATTATTTTTATTTTATTTATTTATTTTATTAATATTTTTTTTTTTTCAATATTTTTCACCAGTTTATTTCATTGCCTCTCTTTGTTATTATTCTTAGGGGAGGAAAGTCCCAGAATAAAGATTGTTATTCATTTCATTTCATATTTTGTTTTATTTAAGTTTGAATTATTTTTGTTATCTAGTTGCTTGCACTATTTCTAAGTGCCATATTTATTATTTTCATATTATTTGTATCTTTTTATTTAGTTACAATATAACTTATTTGTTATAATTATATATATATATATAGAGAGAGGGCGCCGGTAGCTCAGTGGTATGCGTGCTTGACTTCTGAGCTCAAGAACGTGGGTTCGTAACCCGACCGGAGGCCCTTAGTTCATTTTATCTGGGAGGTAAAATAAACTTAAGCACGCCGTCCTTCGGATGGGACGTTAAGCGATGATCCCGAGCCTGTACGATGTCCGGTACTCATTAAAGACCCCTACCCTAGGTGAATAAAAATTTAGGGTAGGCAAAATTTAGGACTCCCACAGTAGAGTCGGGCTCAGAGTGACGAAAGAGCGCTCTGGTAGTAGGCGATATGACCTTGTAGTTAAAGCCCGGGTATGAGTCATAAAAACTAACATAACCTATATATGTATATATATTCTCCATGATTTCCTATAACTATAAGAATATGGATTATGCAAAAAAAAAACCATTCATTGCCATAAAGGTTGTATTTTTTAGTGCAATAAAAAGTTTATCTATCTATCTATTCGCCGCTATACTCTACAGTTTGTTAGTTTTTGTGGCTCATGCCCGGGCTTTAACTATGATGTCATATCGCCTACATCGTCTCTCTAATAGACTAGGAGTCTCTATTGAGTACCTGACGTTTTACAGCCACGTCTTTTCACCTCCCAGATAAAAAACCTAAAAGCCTCGGCTGGGTTTCGAATCCGCGATTTTGAGCTCAAAATCCAAGCATGCTACACCTGAGCTACCGGCGCCCTTACATTATACTCTATTTTTTTTTTGTAAATTAGAATATTAGCTTTACCTGTTTATAGAAATCACTCTTGACGTAAAGAGAGTCTCACGATCACAAAATCACAATCATTAATCGCACAGAATTGGAGAAAAACGCAAATGTTGGACACTTTGTACCGGTAGCGTGAGTAGAAACAGATCATAGTCTGAACTGGAGAAGGGATGGAGTACCTTGAGACTGTGTCTCCCACTTTGTCACCCTTCTGTAGACACACAGACCCTCATCCACGTATATACAGACACACACACACACACATCCAATGGTGGATCTAGAGTTTTGAGGGCCCAGAGGCTTTTCCTTTGAAGGACCCCCCCCCCCCCCCCCTCCAGAAATTTGTTGTGATGAAGTTAGGTGTGGTAGTAAAACCCCTCTGCAACGGATAGTCACAGGGCCAAGGGGTGTCCCTTGAGGAGAGTTTAAAAAAAACTTCATTATATGTTTGTAGGTACATAAACAAAACGTTTAATTTGCTTTTATGTTTAATACTACATATATATAATATATATAGTTAAGCGATGGTCCCGAGCCTGTACGATGTCAGATACTTGTTAAAGACCCCTACCCTAGGTGAATAAAAATTTAGAACTCCCACAGTAGAGTGAGGCTCATGTCCACCAGAGTGACGAAAGAGCAGGTAGTAGGGGATATGACCTCGTAGTTAAAGCCCCGGCATGAGTCATAAAACCTAACCTAACCTTTAGGTAACGAACAATAGATAATTAGATAAAACACACATAATAATATTTATTATGAATTTTAAGTTAACAAACCGAACAGTAGGTATGTATGATAGGATACTCAACATTTTCGCAGAGATATTGAGAAACACTTATTAAAAATTTTTAAAAATATTGTCTATTTCACAAGATATATGAGAGTACTTAATACCGAAAGTACTCCCATATATTTTATATATCTTGTGAAATGGAAAATATTTCTAAAAAAACATTATTTTTCATTATATTTTTTAGTAGGTATGTATGCCTCTTTCACAAGCAGTGAATTTGACGAATAATAAAAAGCATTCAAAATTACATTTTTCAAATGAATTGTTTTGTACGCGTCCGCTTAGGAGATGTCTATGATGTCGAATTTGTTTTCCGCGTTCGTTACGAGGGGGATAGAAATACATTGTTTTCCTATACTTTGGGCCGGGACATCGCAAAATTGTCCATAAGAAGTCGGAGAGGGGTTTTGCTATACCAATCACCTTTGTACAGTTTAGTCTCCCTTACCCTGACCTCTCAAAATTTCGTACTGATATTACTGGCTATAAGAAAGTCACGCTGTACAATGAAACAAAAAAATCCGCTAAGACCAACACATTACTTACATACAACCTGTAATGCCAGTATGAAAATTTGAGAAAAGTCAGGATGAGGGGGAAAATCCTGTAATTTTATTTGCACTCTATATTACATAAAAAGCAAATATTTGATTGATGGGAGAAGCCAGCCATCGCTGACATCCTTTAAACTTAATTTGCATCATTCACTATCCTCAGAGAGAAGATCACGAAGCCATCACCTGTTCAAGTGACGCGAAAGATTATGAGATGAGTAGTGTGGTTCTCAAAGGTTGTCGTCCTCAAAGAGTTCTGGATATACATATAAAATTTCATATATTCGATAATCGTAAGAAACAAGCAAATGTATTTAGAAAAACAGTGATATTTCTTGTCTGATCGTATGGTCGGCAGCGGTCGCTCCTAGCCTACCACAGCAACAGATATGAATTTTACTTTGTTATACTGGATTATTGTTTATTTGATAATAAAATTGTTAGGCCCTTTTTTCCCCAACGATTCGGCGATGGTGTCGTGGCCTTCACCGGAGGTTGGCCACCAAAAAAAAAAAAAAAGTCTGTTCATATTATATCGTTCGTCGAACTCCAATGGTCCCCTCTTCAAACTTATCTTCAGGCTCCCCTATTTTTACCAGTTCTCAGGAAAGTTAAGAGACAGAAAGATATATATATATATATATTTTGGCCAATTTATAGCGCCCGGGCTTTGTTTGTTGTAAGTCCTAATCCTGTTTTTTATCTTTTTGGACTCAGCCATGTTCCCACCTCCCTCGAGTCATGTTTCTGCCTCTTTTGCGCTCATTGTCTGTTGAAAAGTACATTTTTTTTTAGTGGTGACTCAAGCTAACTTTTTATTTCTTGCTTTATTAATTCGGAGATACCCCCTCGTGGGTTCGGGCGGAGCCCACAGGTATTTTAACTGTCTAGATCACCGATTTATCTCCGGCCGGAGTTACCTGCGGCGATATAAGCTCTAAGGTAGGCCAGAACACCCCCGTAAACCGGATTGGCAAAGATTTTAGCCTCTAACTAGTATGAGATTTCTAGTGAGCTTTTTAGTTTTTTTCTCATTTTAAATACAGTCCACTACTAACCATATTTAATTTGCCACATGGAAAATTTTAGATTATTTTGTAGCCCTGCGACCATACCAGCACACCCGGCCATTTTGGTCTGAACCCATATATATATTTTCTAAAATAGGGTTGAATAAATCATGGATTAGTTTTGGTTGACGTCACAGTTGACCGCCTATTAATTGTAGTGCTACATATAACAAGCCTTCTCATTAAATTAGACACAACGTTTTAATGACTGCATTAAATGTTAAAAGAGAAAGATAAAGAAGAAAAAAAGAAGAATTTTACCAACAAAATTAGATGGGAAAAAAGTTAATTTAAATTAAATGAAAAAAAGAAGTCGGTGAATCACCGGCAATGTACTTCCCCACAATGAATTAATCAATTAACTTTTCGCTCACCCTTCGAAAGCAGTCAACCGTTAGCGCTAATATTCAACAGTTGGAAGACAACTTCTTTTGTTTCTTTGATATAATCAATAAAACTTCCGCTCTTCCTCCATTGAATTTTTACGATAAAACTCAATCTTTGATTTACATTATGACCTCTGAATCCTCATACTAATTTTTGTGTCCATAAATTCATTACAACGGCAGTTATTTGGGTTTTTGAGTTAAGCCCAACTCTGATTCTCCCTTTCCTTCTTCAATTCCGCTGAAAATTGAACAGTGTCGTCCTTATGGAGTTTTGAGTTCACATATAAAATTTTTAGTTTATACATTCATTACAATGGCAGTTATTAGAATTGTCATGTTTCACCTCCCCCTGATTATCTCATCCCTTTGGTCGATTTGGCTGAAAAACAATAAGTTTCGTCGTTGAGGGTTTCTGATTCGATAACTGATTTATTGTCCCAGCTATATGAAGTATAGGAGAAGTTATGTAATCGGTCGGAAAAGGAGTTTTATGTGGGTGTGTGTATCTGTGACCCGATAACACCCCTATATTACAACAGCTCCCCCGGGGGAAGAGAAAAGTCATTCCTCATTGGATTCTTTAATATTTTTCCGGATTTTCTCACATAAGTTGTAGACCTTGTTTGACGTGTGACACCCCTTGACTGGAACACAATGCATATGTTGGGAGCATGTTTCATTAATAACATGTCGGAGGAGGCTGTGAAGGGAGGGGGAGAACTTACAAGACTTCAAAATTGGAAAACTTCTTTCATTTGTTACCGGCTCCATGAAAAACATTGTTTTCATTTCTTTGTTATGGGTGCATATCTTGACAACAATGTTGTTAGGCGAGGGGTGGGCTAAAGTGTCCCGGGTGACGATGCAGCCCGCTGAGCTGCTCAAACGCCGAGAAACATGAAAACTATCTGTATTTGCTTCCAATAGTTCATATTAAAGGGTGTAATGAACTAGTTATAACCGGAATTTCATGTTTCCCGAACTTTGTGAATCACCGACAAGGCACTTCCCCAGCACAAATTATTCTTTTTTCCTCTCCTTCCAAAGTCAATCGACCATTTGGTCTAAAACCCAAAATTTGACTTACATAGTGGCTTCATGAATCCTCATAAAAAATGTTTCTTTGACGAATTGATTACATCATCAGTTATTAGAGTATTTGAGTCGTGCACCCTTCTCTGGTTCCAATCTTCCCTTCGGCCGATTGCCTGGAAAATTAATAGTTGCCATCCTTATGGAATTTTTAGTTTCTTAATTGAGGGGAAAGAAAAAGAAAGGATTAGAGGGGAGTCCTAACACAAAAAAATCAAATAACTGCTGAATAAATAAATATAAAATATAGTATGAGGAGAGGGCGCTGGTAGCTCAGTGGTATGCGTGCTTGTCTTCTGAGCTCAAGAACGTGGGTTCGAAACCCGACCGAGGCTCTTAGTTTATTTTATCTGGGAGGTAAAATAAACTTAAGCACGCCGTCCTTCGGATGGGACGTTAAGCGATGGTCCCGAGCCTGTACGATGTCAGGTACTCGTTAAAGACCCCAGCCCTTGGTGAATAAAAATTTAAGGTAGGCAAAATTTAGTACTCCCATAGTAGAGTCGGGCTCATGTCCACCAGAGTGACGAAAGAGCGCTCTGGTATTAGGCGATATGACCTCGTCGTTAAAGCCCGGGCATGAGTCATAAAACCTAAACCTAAACCTAGTATGAGGATTCAGAAGCCCTCATGTGATGCAAAATTGTTTAACTCGTTGTGGGGAAGTACATCGCTGAAGATTGACCTATAACATATTATATAGTTAAGTGACACCTAACTACAAAAAGCATAGACTCAGCATCAGCACTTTTAGAAACAATATAACGGCGTTCGACTACCGCGCGCTCAGTCTATTGAGTTCCGTCTTGCTGTTCACAACACCTTTACTTTGTAATTTTTCTGTATTTTAATAAAAGTTATTTTTTAAAAACTACTTTGTTGAATTCAGAACTTAATTGGCGCTGCGGACAGGATCTCGCGAGTGATTTTAGTGGTGTTTCTCCATTGATCATTTGAATATTAATTCTTCACGCGGGATTCGAACTTATTTCAGTAATTGTGATCTTAGTGACAGTGCTTTGGCCCATTGGTGGAAATTCATTATTTCCGGCGACCAAACAGAAGACGGACAACTCTACTTTAGACCCAAGGACCTCCACAAGGGTATCTGCGATGTACATCATCCAACTCCTGTAAGTCCTTGCCTTATTTATCCTTAACTTTAGGTAATCATTTTGAACCAAATTTATCCATTTTTTATAATCTTGAATAATTAAAAAAAATAAAATAAAATAAAATAATAATAAAATAAATACTTAATAATAATAATATCTTTTAAATTTTAAATAATTCATAACTAGATAGATAAGTTTCTTAAATTGTATAGAAAAAAAAACATTTCTTATTTTAATAGACAAACTAAGGAAATCTTTAATCTTTATTTCTTTATTTGCACATGAATTCAGCACAAGTAGAACTAATTGCAGATAATACCCAGTTACTTGAACAAATTAGAAATAATTCAAATAGACCGCTTGTTCAACCTGCTAAATTTATTATTAATAAAAATCAAACTAATACAAATATGTCTCCCCCAGTACTCGAACCAACACCTGTCGCCCCCACACAAACCGAGCTTCAGTTGCTAATCAATTCTCTACCTCAGTATTCACCCGGAGATAATTTATCGATTTTTATTACGGAAGTAGAAAACTTGAATAAACATTTAGAAAACAGACTGACACCCGACTTACAGTACATAGTAAATTGCTCGATCAAATCAAAAATAAAAGGTGAAGCTAGGGACTTTTTAAGTTACCTTGCTGCTGACAACTGGACCGAAATCAAGAAAACTTTGTTACAAAAATATGGAGATCAGAGATCGGAGGACGTACTTCTAACCAACTTGAAACAGACCGTACAACAACGAAACGAGACATACATGGACTTTTACGCTAGACTCGTCAAAAATTATAACAATGTATTACAAAATATAATGCTTAACGTAGAAGAGCCAAATTACTTAGCCTTTAAAAAATTTGAATATACCAAACTAGCAACAAAGACATTCCAAATAGGATTGTTAGAACCTTACCGGTCCTTCCTCAGTCATTTTGAGCTAAGCTCACTGGAGGGATGCATAAATAAATGCCAACTCCTTGACAATCGTCAAACCGAATGGGACTACACAGAATTCATTCGTAGAACCCAGGGAAGTTCAAAGCCTCCGCCCCAACTTAAACCTATTCAGATTCATTCAGTACAACCGCCTGGATATCCAAACCTTTATGGATATAATCCTAGACCAAATCCCAACGTGCTAGGGTATCGTATGATGCCACCTATGCAACAACGGGCCATCCAACACCCACAATATAAGCAAGGTCAGCAAAACCTAGTTAGACCTCCTCCACTTCCCCCCAGACAAGGTCAACAACCGTTTACCCCAAGATTTCCTGTTAGACCAGCATCTGGAATGTACCAGAATGCTAGACCAAAACCAACCCCTATGTCTATTCAATCCAGGGTAAACACTCAACAATTTAACCGTAATAGACCTTGGACTAACACTCCGCCCGTGCCAATGGACGTAAATACATTGGAAACGGAACTCACAGATTATAATCCTTATTTTTATTATGATGATGGAAATTACACATACCAACCCTATGAAGAAGGAGACGTAGGTCAGAGCGAAATAGACTTGACCAACTCTCACTTGACCACCCCCCACATTGAGGAACCAGACGAACAAACCGAACAAATTGAACCAACTGAAAATATTGTAAATTTTTGGGAACCAGCCTCAGAACTGCCGACCACGTAGACCTTAATTGCTTAAATTCCAAACCCAAATTACCTTTTCTATATTTACCTCAGACTAACTTAAAAATTTTAATCGATTCAGGAGCCTCAAACTCAGTCATTAATACACAACCTGCTTTTGAAAAATTCTCTCAATATCTGTTCAAAAAACCATTCAGCATTACTGGATTGTTAAACAAGAAATCAGCTGATGACAACGTTCAAGCCCCTCTATTATCAGAACTTGGCATTCACGAATCAATCAATTTTCACGTAATTGACTGGCACAAACATTTCGACGCACTAATAGGTAGCGAAGATCTAGAAAGACTTGGAGCGATCATAGATTATAGAAATAACACACTCAAAATCGCGAATCAGGAAATTCCATTCCTCCTAGGATATACTTCCCAGTCAATCAAACCTTGCAAAGTGCTTGTAAATAATTATGTCAGAATACCGGTGACGCAAGAACAAGGTGATGTATGTCTCCCAGAGATAAAACTTACCAACGACATTACGATTCCCGAATCTTTAGTTACTATACGCAATGGCTTTTGTCTAGTACCTATAGATGTAAACAATACAGAGATTTATTTTGACGAACGAATTCCTGTCACACCTATCTCAGCCACAGATATAGAATACCCACAGCCTTCTAAACCTTCCAAATTAAACGTCTCTGAAGCAATTAGGACGTCACACTTGAATGGAGAAGAGAAACGAGCCATACTCAATATTTGTAGACAGTTTAAAGACACCTTTTATGACGATGAAGAGGGATTACCTTTCTCCAATTCTGTCAAACACAAAATTAGGACAACAGACGAAGACCCAGTATACGTAAAATCTTTTAGACACCCATATCACATGATGACCGAGATTCAGAGACAAATACAGAAACTTTTGGACAATAAAATCATTCGACCGTCAATATCGCCTTACAGTGCTCCCGTATGGATCGTACCGAAGAAAATGGACGCATCCGGTGAACGAAAGTATAGAATGGTGATAGACTACAGAAAGCTTAATGAGAAGACAATTGAAGATCGTTACCCCCTCCCGCGAATAGACGAAATTTTAGATAACTTGGGTAAATGCCAATATATTAGCACTCTTGACCTAGCTCAAGGATTTCATGAGATAGAGATGGACCCCGGATCAATAGAAAAGACAGCCTTTACAGTAAACAATGGACATTACGAATACCTCAGGATGCCATTTGGTCTCAAGAATGCACCAAGCACATTCCAAAGGGTGATGGATAATGTATTACGCGAGTATTTATACAAATTCTGTTTCGTTTACATGGACGATATTGTAATTTTCAGTAAATCTCTAGATGAACATTGTCAACACTTGAGGAATGTATTTCAAAAATTACGAACATTTAATCTCAGAGTCCAACTGGACAAATCCGAATTCTTGAGAAAAGAAGTTCAGTTTTTAGGTCATCTCGTGACCCCGGATGGTATTAAACCAAACCCAACGAAAATAGAAGCTATAGAAAAATATCCCATACCGCGAACTACGTCAGCAATAAAATCATTTCTAGGACTAATAGGATATTACAGACGTTTTATTTCCAATTTTGCCAAAATAGTAGCACCAATGAGCAAATGCCTCAAGAAAGGATCAAAACTGGACCCGAATGATCCAGACTACGTACAAGCCTTCCAACAATGCAAAGAATTATTGACAAATTCACCTATTTTAGCTTACCCTGACCTGTCAAAACCATTTCTTCTTACTACCGATGCATCTAACGTTGCAATAGGAAGTGTTCTATCTCAGAATAATAGACCTATTGGATTTTACTCCAGAGTTCTCAACAGTGCAGAAAAAAATTACTCCACAATTGAAAAAGAACTACTGGCTATCATAGACTCTACAAAACATTTCCGACCATACCTATACGGTAAGAGATTTACAATAGAAACTGACCATAAACCTTTAGTTTGGCTGTACAAAATAAAAGAACCAAACTCTCGTCTTATCAGATGGAAAATAAAACTGGAAGAGTTTGACTTTGAGATCCAGTACAAGAAAGGGAAAGAAAACTTTGTAGCAGACGCCCTATCAAGAATTGAAATTAATAACTTTGATGACGAAGAAGCTGACGATTCAATGTCAATCCAGGTATGTTTGGACGAAGGGGACGCCAATCAGCTGCGCAGAGAAGCTCAGGCACTCTCAAACAATGATCTGGATGAAATACTAAATCAACCCCCAGATAACAGTGAACAGTATCAAGAAATAATACAAGATCTTGAAAAAACATTAGACGAACAAGACAATGACACTGATCTGGAAACCGTGCACTCAACTGATGGAGACACTGGAAAAACTGTCCCTATCAGCGAAAGACCACTAAATGTTTTCACCAACCGAATTATATTTAGCATCGGAGAAACTCGTAAAAGTAGATTAACTAGACCTTTCAATAGGATGACTCACTTCGCAACTATCAGAAGAAACGCTATGGAAGAGGACCTCTCCATTCTCCTCAAACAAATCATAAGACCAGACCAAAATTTCGGTATATATTTTAAGGACGAAATAATTCATAAACCGTTCCTTGACCTTGTATACAAGATATTTAATAATTCAATAAAAATATTTATCTGTACGAAATTCTGTCAAGATGTAACCGATGAAGACAGACAAAATAACATTGTAATGGAATATCACGACCAAAACCACAACGGTATAAAGGAAACCCTGAACCAATTAAAGGAAAAATATTTCTGGCCAAAAATGAAGGATACCATCAGTAGTGTCATCAATATCTGTGATCTATGTCAACGATCGAAGTATGAAAGAAGACCATACGACCTAAAACTTTCAGGACCAATGACGGCTCAAAGACCATTTGAGGTCATCCATATTGACACCTTCTCTTTCGATGGCTCAAAATTTCTAACAATAATCGATTTATTTTCTCGCTACGCTCAGGCATACCTTATCAAAGATGGAACTAGTCTGACAATTCTAAATAAACTCCGACATTACTTTTCACATCATAATCTACCTAAGAAAATAGTTTGCGACGAAGGGAGAGAGTTCAAAAACAAGACTATGATAGAATTCTGCAAACTAAACAAGGTAGAACTCCACTTCACAACAGTCAACAATCCCAATTCAAACTCGCCCATAGAAAGACTACACTCGACAGTGCTAGAAAAATTAAGAATTATAAAGTTGAAAAACCCACGTGATCTTCCATCCAATCACATGATAACTGCCATTCTTATATACAATCAAGCAATACACTCATCAACTGGATTCTCCCCATTCTATTTATTGTATGGACCATACGATCGACCCATAGATTTCGACCTAGGACTCACGACTTTCGAACAATATAACGAAAAACGTAAACAAGAATTAATGCCCTTCTATGATAAAGTCCATAATAAAGCCAAAGAAAAAGCCCAGCAGGTACTAAATAAAAGAAATCAAAATAAAGAGAATAACCCGGACGTACAAGACCAAGAAATTTACATTGAAAGGAACAGACCTAGAAAAACTGACCCTCCATTTGAAAAAATAAAAGTCACAGGACAAACCAAAGGTAAAATTCAAGGAACTACTAAGAAAGACAGACCAACTACAGCCCACATAAGAAAGGCAAAAAGACTAAGGAAAAATGTTTCTTCTGTGCAGGTCGATCCTGATCCCGATCAGCTTGGCCCTCCAAATAACGAAGCTTGAAACAAACAGATACTTTATAGAACCACTGTCAAATGTTAGCTTACTAGATCATTACCACAACTTTCTATTTCATGTTAATGTCTCTAAATACGAAACAAGCTATAATACACTCATATTGAACTCTAATACATTAAAAACAAATGTAGTCAACAATACTATAATGAGTAGAATTAGTAGCCAATTAAAGGGAACTATTTATAAGATAAGGGAAATTTTAGATAAGTTAAGTAGTTGTAGCGACCTATGTATCGTAGGATCCAACATGGATTTAGGAACTCACCATACAGCTTCCATTTACGGCCGACAGGTGCATCAAAGTCAGTCCTCAAGAAACCTTTGTACAAGCTTGTTTCGATTAAAATTGATGTCCCCAAATAAATGTGTTGGGTATTAATATTATTAGAATTAAGCCCCCAACAATTGGTGACCCCAACAATTGGTGACCCCGTATTGAACTGTTCAACATTATTTATAGTGATATTTCAAGTAAGTAGTGTAAAATGTCTACAAGTGAAAGTGGGACCGGTGCAGAAGCACATTTTCCTAACATGGCCGAAGCGAGCCACAACCTCGAAGCAAGTAAGGTTAGCATTAAAATTCCCCCTTTTTGGCAACAAAAACCTGAAATATGGTTTTACCAAATTGAAGCACAATTTAATATTAATAAAATTACATCGGAGGAAACAAAATTTAATTATGTGGTATCACAAATGGATCCGAAGTATATAGAAAACATTTGGGATATCATTCAAGGGACTGCTACAAATAAATATACTAGAGCTAAGGAAACACTTCTTAATATTTTTAAAGAAAGTGAACAATGTAAGATTAAGAAATTAATTACGGGATTAGATCTCGGAGATATGAGGCCTAGTCAATTATTGAGAAAAATGCGGAACCTGGCTGGTACTGATATTTCTGACACAGTTTTAAAAACACTCTGGTTAGAAAAACTCCCAGATTCTATAAAGAATGTTCTCATTGTTAGTGAGGAAACTTTAGACAAAATAGCCATTATAGCTGACAAAATTGTGGAAATGAACCCACATAGAGACATATGTAGTGCTGATAGTAGACCCAGTCAAGATGCTCTAATTCAAGAATTGTTAACTAAAATTTCAAGCCTCGAGTTACAAATAAATGAAATCTCCGGTCGGTCTCGTTCTCACCACCGAGACCACAGTCGCAACCGTGGTACTAGCAAACCCAGAAAACGATTTGACCCACAGGGTAAATATTGTTTTTTTCATTTCCAGTTTGGAAAAAAATGCTACCCTGATAAATGTCGTCAACCATGCGCCTGGAAAAGTCAGGAAAACTCCAACCTGCAGTAGAGATTGCGACGAGCTCTATTGCAGATAATATTGAAAATCGTCGAAATTTCCGCTTATTTGTTAATGACAAAAAAACGGGTGGGCGATTTCTTATTGACAGTGGAGCCGATATTTCTTTAATTCCAGCCAAGGCTACAGATAAAATTACATCTTCTAACTTTAAATTATATGCTGCAAACGGCACGTCCATACCTACCTACGGCGTCACATTACTGACACTGGATCTAGGACTTCGTCGTGAATTTAGGTGGTTATTTATAAAAGCTGACATAACTCGAGGGATAATTGGTGCAGATTTCTTGAATCATTTTAACTTATTGATTGACTTACATAAACATAGATTAATTGATGCAGTCACTAAACTTAGCACTTCAGGTAGTGTACTGGCTGTATCAGGAAACGAAGTCATTAGCACAATAAATAAGTCTCAAGCAAAGTTTGCACATCTGTTCACCTTATACCCTGAATTAACGAAGCCATCATTTTCGCCCAATCACACGAAACATAATATTCAACACTATATCACCACCACAGGATCTCCAGTGCATTGTAAGGCAAGACCTCTCGCTCCTAAACGATTACAACAGGCCAAACGGGAATTTCAATTTATGTTGGATCAAAATATTATCCGACCATCGAGTTCAGAATGGGCAAGTCCGTTACATGTAGTTGATAAAAAAGATGGATCTATCCGTCCTTGTGGTGATTATCGCTTATTAAATGCCAAGACCGTACCAGATAGATATCCTATACCTCGCATAGAAGACTTCCATCACATATTAAATGGAGCTACTATTTTTTCTAAAATAGATTTACATAAAGCATACTACCAAATTCCGATAGCAGAGGAAGACAAAAGCAAAACGGCTATAATTACACCTTTTGGTTTATACGAATTCAACGTTATGAGTTTTGGTCTCAGGAATGCCCCTTCCACCTTCCAACGATTTATTAACACAGTGTTTCATGGTTTGGATTTTGTTTTTCCGTTCATGGATGACATCCTGGTCGCTTCAGCTACGGAAGAAGAACACTGTGAACATCTTCGTCTTATTTTTGAACGACTACAACGTTTTGGTCTCCGCATTAATGCTTCAAAATCAGAGTTAGGTGTTGAAGAATTACAATTTTTGGGCTACTTGATCACGCAAGATGGTTCCAGACCAGTACCTGAGAAGGTAAAGGCAATCAGAGATTTTAAATTACCAGAGACAGTACAACAACTTCGTGCATTTCTAGGTGTCATTAACTTTTATAGACGATATATAAGAAATGCAGCGGAAACTCAGGCTATCCTTCATGACTACTTAAAAGGTTCCAAGAAAAATGATAAAACTAAAATAGTCTGGACTGAGGAGGCTATACAACAATTTGAACGCTGTAAAGATGATTTAGTAGATGCTACACTCCTAACTTTTCCAGATTCACGATTTCCGCTGGCGGTTTTTACTGATGCGTCTGATATAGCAGTGGGAGCTGTATTACAGCAGCACGAACAATCCGGATGGAAACCTATCGCTTTTTATTCCAAAAAATTAAATGATGCTCAAAAAGCCTATAGTGCTTACGACAAGGAATTATTAGCAATTTATTTGGCAATTAAACAATTTAAGCATCTACTGGAGGCACAAACATTTACAATATTTACCGATCATAAGCCTATTACATATGCATTCTTCCAGAAAAATGATAAAGCATCGCCACGTCAATTACGCCACTTACAATATATTTCGCAGTTTACAACCGACATTCGACATATTAGTGGAAAAGCTAACATAGTGGCCGACACGTTTTCAAGACTTGAAGAAGTTTCAGTAATTGACTATGAAGAAATTGCTCGCAATCAAGAAAATGATCAGGAATTACCAACATTATTACAAGACTCCAGTTTAAATATGAAACAATGCAACATAATGTCAAAAAAGCCTCTCTGGTGCGATGTAGCTACGAACAATATCCGACCCTACATCCCAGAAGCGTTTCGCTACGAAATATTTAAGCAAATCCATAATTTGGCACATCCAGGAGTCAAAACAACAGTGAAACAAATAACGTCAAAATTCATTTGGCCAGCCATCAAAAATGATATTAGAAAATGGACTCAAAGTTGCTTGAGTTGTCAACGCAACAAAGTGTCACGCCATACAAGGTCAGAAATAGGGACGTTCGAACCACCGGATGGACGATTTAGTGTCGTTCATGTGGACGTCATTGGGCCATTGCCACCCTCACAAGGAAATATTTACTGCATGACCTGTATCGACCGATTTACGAGTTGGATGGAAGTAATTCCTATGGCTAATAATACTGCAGAAACAATTGCAAAATTATTTTATAGTAATTGGATCGCAAGGTTTGGAGCGCCAGCTTCCATAGTAACTGACCAAGGCCGACAGTTTGTTAGTGAACTTTTTACCAATTTAGCTTCGTTATGTGGAGCAAAAATACAGCATACGACACCTTATCATCCGCAATCGAACGGTAAGGTGGAGCGCTTACACAGGACTTTAAAAGCCGCAATTAGGGCTCAGAATAATCCGACATGGACAGATAGTTTACCTACAGTCTTGTTAGGAATGCGTACAGCATTAAGGGATGGTTCGAAACATTCCATCGCAGAAATGGTTTATGGGACTACGATAAGAATCCCAGGAGAATTTTTTGATCCATCGTCACTTCCTGTGAATACAGACAATTTTGTGTCTGATCTTCAACAATATATGGCACAATTAAGACCAATGGATTCACGTAAAGCTTGCAACAAATCACTGTTCAGGCATAAGGCTTTGGACTCGTGCTCACACGTATTTTTACGAGTAGATCGTGTCAAAAAGTCTTTGGAACCACCATATGAAGGGCCATTTGAGGTAATCGTTCGACAAGATAAATATTTCACCCTTAGAATTAAAAACAAGGACACCAACATATCTGTGGATAGACTAAAACCTGCACATTTAATGGTAACTGGATTAGATCATAGTGACACGTTCAGTGAGGGTACGGGCACGAAAAAATTACAACCAAAGACGAGCACAACAAAGATACCTCCAACAACCCTTGCCGAGCATCAGCAACAAAAGTCGTCCCGCAGTGGCAGAATTGTTCATTTCCCACGACGTTTTCTTGACGAGCTACAGGCAAGAGAGAAACATACCAGACGATAAGTGAGATAAGTGTTGTGACAAGTTATACGCATAAGTTTTTCTAATTTCTGAACATTTTATGTTACACAGTATGTTATACATTGTATACTATGTTTTATGTTGTTTACAATATCTATATATTTTTTTTTTTTTTTCTCTTTGCCATAAATGGGACTGTCAGGTTGCCTTGTGTCGTTACTTAGTAACTGAGGAAGGAGTATTGTAGCGACCTATGTATCGTAGGATCCAACA
Source organism: Aradus depressus (assembly GCA_963662175.1). NCBI lineage: Eukaryota > Metazoa > Arthropoda > Insecta > Hemiptera > Aradidae > Aradus > Aradus depressus. The sequence continues at coordinate 11,304,707 of OY759222.1, read as the reverse complement.
TGGATTTAGGAACTCACCATACAGCTTCCATTTACGGCCGACAGGTGCATCAAAGTCAGTCCTCAAGAAACCTTTGTACAAGCTTGTTTCGATTAAAATTGATGTCCCCAAATAAATGTGTTGGGTATTAATATTATTAGAATTAAGCCCCCAACAATTGGTGACCCCAACATAGTAATAGGCGTGAAAAACGTGGGATAGTAAACGGACTCGGAAGTATAATTAAATTTGTAGCTGGAAACCCGGACAATGACGATTTAAATACTATAAATAATAATGTCGATGCTCTCTTTAAAAATCAAAATAATGAAATTAATAAGATCTCTCAGTTTACATCTTTCGCTAATCATGTTAGTAAAAGAATTGAAGACGAAACACAAATATTCAACCAAAACATTAGAGATACAAAAGTCTTTTTAGAGAAGTTGAAATCTTTTGAAGATAGTCAAATCATTTTACAAAATGAGGTTTATCAAGCCGAACGTATACTGAACTCCCTACTTGTCCTTGAACGGACCATTAGCCTAGCATTCAACAATATACCTAATCTAGAAATAATTAGCACAAATGAATTAATACAGATACAAAACTATCTTAAGAAAATGTATAGGGATAATCAATTACTCCCTTTAGACAAAAATCATCTATTTAAATTGTTAAACGCTTCTAAATTATACATATTTGGTATAAATCAAATGATTACCTTCCTTCTCAAAATACCAATCCTAAAACCTTTCCAAGCAACCTATTCCAAAATTTACCCTGTACCTAATAGTGAAGAAATTATCATTCTACCACCTAAAAGATTTCTCGTCATCTTGGAGGACACTGAACTCTGGTCTGATGAAGAATGCAAGGTAAATAATGGAATCACCCTGTGTACTCAGCAGCCTAGTCAAGAACCCTGCACCACCACTAGCCTCGACCGCTGCAACTCTGCCAAAGTCAAAAACTCGTATAAAATAGTGACTGCACTATCTAATAAACAAATATTAGTTATGTTTCACCAACCAAATGAAATCATCGAAGACTGCGAAGGCATACCCCGCACAAAGACTATACAAGGAGCCGCTCTACTAAGCTCATCCTGCCGACTTATAATCGGAACATTGGTATTTACATCAGCCGAACCATCCTTCGAGATCACACCACCTAAACTAAATCTAGTGCATTTGGAAAGCAGTCATGAAATCAACCTACAACTTCGTCATCTAAGCCCGTCAACTGATCTTCATCAAGAAGCTGTGGAACTGGCCCAACAACCCATCCTACTGTCACCAATAGCCCAATTTTCTTATTTAATCTTAACCATAACATTATTAATTTGTATGTTACTTGTGTTAGTCGTGTTATTCAGATACCGACATAGACTACATGATCTGTTCTGCAAACCTAGAACAATCATCACGGTGCGCCCCTCAGACGACCAAGAAGCTGGACCCCCCATGGTGAGCTGCCAAAATTCGAACGGGCCGTTCGAAAAACTTAGGAGGGAAGAGTTAAGTGACACCTAACTACAAAAAGCATAGACTCAGCATCAGCACTTTTAGAAACAATATAACGGCGTTCGACTACCGCGCGCTCAGTCTATTGAGTTCCGTCTTGCTGTTCACAACACCTTTACTTTGTAATTTTTCTGTATTTTAATAAAAGTTATTTTTTAAAAACTACTTTGTTGAATTCAGAACTTAATTATATACAACTTTTGAACCTGCTCCAGCAAGTACAAGCGTAGCCATAAAGGTAGAGTTTCTATTTATACTGTAGCGTCAAGTATGTAAAAAAAAAAGCACTCAGAGTGTATTTACATATAAAAAATATATAATCCAATTTTGATGAGTGTGTCGACATTGGTTAGGTTAACTGGTTAGGACGGGTGGATAAAAAGCCGTCAGAGGCCGAGGTAACCGATCCTCGAGGTAACACTATACCGCTGTCAGAGGCCGCCCGTCGTCTGCCTCTTGACCCTAACTCTAACCTCACTTGACATCCTCAACAGAAACACAAACTTTTTATACATGTTTTTTTTTATTTATTCTTGAATAATGTCCATGGGCCCTTATTGAATATATATATTGTGATGTAAAAACTACAGAACATTCTTTTTAATGAATATAGAAAAGAGGTAATTTTTCTTATTATAATATAATATATAGCAAGGTGGAGGGCGCCGGTAGCTCAGTGGTATGCGTGCTTGACTTCTGAGCTCAAGGTCGTGGGTTCGTAGCCCGACCGAGGCCCATAGTTTATTTTATCTGGGAGGTAAAATAAACTTAAGCACGCCGTCCTTCGGATGGGACGTTAAGCGATGGTCCCGAGCCTGTACGATGTCAGGTACTCGTTAAAGACCCCTACCCTAGATGAATAAAAATTTAGGGTAGGCAAAATTTAGGACTCCCACAGTAGAGTCGGGCTCATGTCCACCAGAGTGACGAAAGAGCGCTCTGGTAGTAGGTGATATGACCTCGTAGTTAAAGCCCGGGCATGAGTCATTAAACCTAACCTAACCTATATCAAGGTGTTTAAAAAAACAAAACAAGAAAACATATAAAACAGCTGTGAAACATAGTGTTGAGTGAAGTCGAGTCGTGAGTTAGCTCTTAAAACGGTGCACTGTGAATTGATATGTTTTAAATAAAAATGAAGTTGAACAATTAGATGAAAGTTGACTGGGGTGAAGTTGAGATGATATTTGGTAGAAACTTGAAAAGAAGGTACATTTGATTATATATATATTTTTCAATATGCCCAAACAAACAAAAAAATAATAGTTTTTTAAGTATTTAGTTTAATGATTTTTGTTCTATTGTTTTTTCTTTTGTTCTGTTTTTGTTCAATGTTTAGTTTTTTAAGTATAATGTGTGAATAAAGCAAATAACCCTAATATTTGTCCTCTTAAAATTCTATTCTATTCATCTTCTCTGTTGTCCCAGTAGTATCATTTGAAAAATCTTGGATTAGAAATTAATATTATTTAAAATTATAAAAAAAATTGGTATCTCTTTATAAATCCAAGTGTAAAGTTTGTTAAATGGAATTTGTTTGTTGTATACGTGTATATTTCTTAAAAATTGCACGTCTTAAATTATTGATAATATTTTTTTAGGGCAATTTTCGAAAAACTACTGTAGAAATCAAAATTTAAATAAAGAAAAGAGATCAAATTTCTACAGGAAATGTGGTAGCAAAAAAAAGCTTTTATCACAATATATATATATATATATAGGAAGAAATGTATGTACTTCCCCAGAACGAATTGTCAACAAACTTTTCGCTCTTCCACCAAAACCAATAGATGGTCAACAATGGCGGATTTAAGGAAAAAGGCCCGGTCAGCAAAAGCTCTCCGGGGTCCCCTACTTATTCCAAAGGACATTAAATTTGAATTTGTTTTATCACAGTCTTTATACATGATATGGAAAAAAAATATATGTTTGATTGTAAAATACATTTATTTCATTGATTTAAAAACAAAGCTAACATTTTGTCTACAGTGCGCTATCTTTAAGTACTTTTGGATACACGATTCACAAGGAAACTATACATTAACAGAAAACTTCAGCTAGCATATTCACTTAATACCCTCTACCCTCTTACACACCGAAACACGCCACTTAAACACACATGTACTATTCTGCTATACAAGACACTCCTACTTCCACTTCTAACATATACCTGTCCAGTAGGGTGGAGTGAAAAAAATGAATTTTTGATTTTCGAAAAAGGGTACCTTTCAATGACTGTGTATAAGGCTTAGTAACAATTCTGTAAAATATTTCATTTTTACGACGTCATCTTGAGTCTGCGCATTTGACCTAAAGTTTTGAAATTTTTGAATATTTTTAGATTTAAAAAAAAACGTTTTAAAGTATTGGAAATGAAAAAATTGATGACGAGGTGGTAATTAAATGGCAGAACAAGGCCTGAAATATACAAAGCATTTTTTAAAACCATTTTAGATTATGGTTTCAGTCTGCGCATTACGCCCAAAGTTTCATGACACTTTAAGTAAATATTGAGAGGATATATTGAGTTATAAAAATGTTGAAAATATCGAAAATTTCGGGAAATTTGATGAACTTTGGGCGTAATGCACAGACTGAAACCATAATCTAAAATGGTTTAAAAAAATTCTTTGTATATTTTAGGCCTTGTTCTGCCATTTAATAACCACCCGTCATCAATTTTTTTCATTTCCAATACTTTAAAAATTTTTTTTGAAAAATCTAAAAATATTCAAAACTTTAGTCAAATGCGCAGACTCAAGATGACGTCGTAAAAATGAAATATTTTAAAGAATTGTTACTAAGCCTCATACACAGTCATTGAAAGGTACCCGTTTTCGAAAATCAAAAATTCATTTTTTTCACTCCACCCTACTGTCTAGTCTGGATCGGAACCAGCAGCAATAACATGAAACGACTACAAACGTTTCAAAATAAGGTACTCCGAATAGCAACAAACGCACCCTGGTTTGTCAGGAATCACTAAATCCACGAAGATCTGGGAGTTCCTCTATTTGCAGCTTCATCAAGAATCACCAGGAAGGCCTTGTGCATTGTTCCGGGGCTGTACGCTACAGTCTAGGTGCGCCTACTCCTGGCAGGCGACTCAAACAAAGACTGTACCAGCACTTCTTATTTTAAACCCTTCATTTTATTATATATTTGTGTAAAGCATCATCTTGCTGGTCCTAATAAATGTTGTTGTTGTTTTGTTTGTCTACAAAATAGCAATGAGAATTTTTAAGAAATTTGTAATCCACTTCTTGCTTTTCGCTCAGCAAATAATTTAATTGTGGTATTCAAGTTAATTTGGTTGGCAACATTTCGTTGTATGTAGAAAATACTGTAATTATCTAGTGATTCTCCATTGCAGCACATCATTTTTGATTGTTCGTGTAAAAGTGAATTTTTCACGATTTAAATTAATCTTTTGTAAATTTAGAAGCTTTTGATATGAGGGCCCTCGAAAACACTCGACATGTGAAGGTTTGCCCTTTTATTATAAAGAGATTAATTTTTGAAAAAAAAATAAATAAATTAAACAATTTTATATTTATTTTTGTGTTTGAAATAATTCGAATACAAAAAGTTCCTTGAAATACAGAGTAAAAAATACTCAGCGATTGAGTTTAAATAGTCTAAAACGTTTGGAGTATTTTGGTGAGAGGGGCCAGTGGAGCAATTGCTGAGGGGTGCCCGGTCAGCCAATGCGTAATGGCTGACCTGCTAATCCGCCACTGATCGTCAATATTCATAGTCTTACATAGGAGCTCCTAAATCCTCACATTAAATTTTGTGTCGATACATTCTATATTTCGGCAGTTATTGACGTTTTTGAGTTTGATCTACCCCTTTGATTCCTCTGAAAATTAATAAGTGTCGTCCACATTTTGAGTCGATACATAAATTTTTGAGGACGATAGGTATTCGTTAAATAAGTAAATACACCTAGGTAGGTAACATTTAGGACCCCCAGAGTAGAGTAGGGCTCATGTCCACAAGAGTGACGAAAGAGCATTCTGGTAGTAGGCGAAAATGGTTAGTACATTATTTAATTTTCTATTCAATAACCTTTAAATCCAAAACCAGAGGCAATTCCTCGTTTTTTTTGAGATATGACCTATTTAGTGTCGCTGATGTTCCACAAAACAAGTTTTGATATTCCGAAAGTATTTTACATAAAATTGTGTATAATTATTATTAATTAAATATATTATATTTAGACAATTTTCAAACTCTAGTACCTTGACTACTGCTGATACCTTGTGAGCAACTGCTGAACTAACATTTGACACAAATCTTTAGTTTTCTGTTTTTTTTACTTCTTCAGCTGTACAGGGGATGTTATATAATCAGTCAGAGATTTCATGTTGATTTTTCACCTGCATTTGATGTTTGGATAATTAAAAAATAAAAATTACTGTATATAATATATACATATACATATCCCATGTAAATATAGTTGGTGAAATTAGACAATATCATAAATAAACAAGTTTTTTTTCTTTCAAGTTCATTTGTAGTATTGTTATAACTAATCACAGGGGTGTCAGACTGTAAGAGTTAATAGCTATTTATGTATCTAATTTATAAGCTATCTTATGATGTATCCTATTACAATATTATGGTTTATTGGAAATAAATATAATTACGACGTTCCGTGCTACCTACTAAAATGTCGTCGGTGAATCACCGGCTGAGGAAATCCGCAGCGCAAATTAATCAATTACGTTTTTTTCTCTCCCTTCAAAGCCAATCTACCATTTGGGCTAATAATCAGTATTTGATTTAATCGGCAGTTATTAGGGTATGAAAACTGACATTATTGCAGAGTTATTGTGAAATAATTCAAATGAACTTGAAAGAAATAAAACTTGTTTATTTATGATATTGTCTAATTTCACCAACTATATTTACATGGGATATGTGTATATTATATACAGTAATAACTTCTAAGTTGAGAAACGCGGACATATTGTGGAAACTTGTAATAAATAGATAAAACAAACTTATTTTTGAAATATTGTCTATTCCACTAAAGATATATATACATATATAACTACCGGTTTCGGCTTTATACCATCGTCAGGTCTAGTTATGAACTAAGTCAGTTTGCAGAGAGCGACCCTTCAAATACATCTCAGGTCAAAGGCTATTAAAACTTGGGAGTCCCCCGGCTGTACCGTTAGCTAACTCATGAAATATTTCTTAACAAAACCTAGTTCTAAATTTACATAAAACAATGTCACTAGACTAATCGTGGAAAAATAACAAATAAATAAGTACAAATACAAGTAAATAATAAAAATAGAAATAAAATTAATAATAATGTTAAGATTTAGATAACTTGAAACATATATGTGGAACCAAATATTAATAACAGATAATACAAACATATATGTGGAAACAGAACTGGTTTAGGCTGTTAACAAAGGGGAATAGTTGAAATAAATTTGGTCATTCATACAAATGTTCCTTTTGTTAGCTTTATTTATTTCTAATTGCTCTAAGCTATTAAGTAGCCTGCTTTTTGGGCAATAATGGAGATATTTGATGCCTGTAGATGGGTCGAAAGTGTGGCTATTGTCAATTATATGGGTCGCGAATGTAGAACGGTTTCCTCGGTTCTTTATTTCGGCCGTGTGTTCTTTAATTCTTTCCCTAAAACGACGTCCTGTCTGTCCAATGTATAATTGACTGCACGTCGCACACTCTAGACTATAAACACCGCTTTTATTTTCAATATCTGTTTTGTCCCTACCTCTCTCTAGGCACTGGCTTATGGGATTGATAGTTTTAAACCCGATATTGAAACCTTCTTTTTTCAACTCTTTACCTATTTTTTCTGAAATTTTTCCGTGGTAAGTTAAGCTGACCCATTTATTATAAACTTTATTTTGTGTTTCTAATTTGGTCAGTTTGTTCCTAAAATTATGATTTTTGACCTTCTTTTCAATTTTATTTATTGTTTTTTGTGGGTAGCTATTGTTTTTGGCTATTTCCTTAATAATCTTAAGTTCTTTATCTTTTGATTGTTGGGTCATTGGAATGGAGTAGGCTCTGTGGAACATAGAATAAAAGGCCGCGTATTTGTAACTGGAAGGACAGTTAGAAGATGGGTGTATTACCGTGTCTGTTGTAGTCGGTTTTCTGTGAATGCTAAATTCGAATTTCTTGTTATTAATTTTGATCTCCAAGTCCAGAAAATTTATGGTTTGACCTCCTATTTCCAACGTGAATTTTATTTTGTTATGGACTTTGTTGACAAAGTCAAAAAATAAGTTAATTTGTCTTTCTGTTCCGTTAAAAAGTATCAAAATATCGTCCACGTACCGCTTCCAAAACATGATATTACTGATAAATGGAGACTTCTCTAGAATTTCCCTCTCAATTCTATCCATGAATATATCAGCTAACAGGGGAGACAGGCTGGACCCCATCGCTAGCCCCTCTTTCTGTTTATATAATTCACTATTGAAGATGAAATAATTTTGTTCTATGCACGGTTCTAAAAGGTTACAAAGTTCTATTTTTTCAAAAATGGACCTATTTGAGTTGTTTATTAGGCCCCTAACTAACTCTAGACATTCGGTTACGGGGACATTCGTAAAGAGGTTAGAGACGTCTAATGATATTAACTTGGCTCCGTGAGGTACCTTTACATCTCTAATCTTATTGACGAGATCTAATGAATTGATAACGGTGAAAGGTGGCGAAAAATTGATAAAATGCCTTAATTTTCTATTGACGAATTTCGATAATTTATATGTAGGGGAATTTATGTAAGATACCACCGGTCTAATGGGGGCCTCATTTTTGTGAATTTTGGGCAGACCAGATAATTTGGGGGGTGAAGGGTTCATTACTATTAGGTTCTGTTTCCACATACCTTTTGTGATTATCGCGGCTTCTGACACAGCTGCTCGGACTTGTTTTTGGAATAGAGGCGTTGGATCTTTTCTTATTTTCGAAAAACCATTCTCTTGTAGGAAACTGTCCACTTTATTGATGTAATCCACACGTTTAATTAGAACCGTCGTATTTCCTTTGTCCGCTTTCACTGTTAAGATGTCATTCTCTTTGAGTTTTTCACTAAGTTTCTTCAAGAGTTTCTGTTCCGTTCCATTCCTCTCCTCTCCGTCGCGGAAATTTTTTATTTTTCTCGCGCACAGTGACTTGGCTTCCATCTTGTTACCCTCGCTGAGTATGGCATCCGCCTCGGCGGCCAAACATTCCAATTCTTTCTTGTTCGTTCTTCTCTTTAAACAATGTTTCAAACCTTTTTCTAGTAAGGTGTTTTCTTCTTTTGAAAGAACTATGCTGGTTAGATTCTCAATTCTCTTGTAGAATTTGAAGGTATCTTTCCCTGCTGGTTCTTCGCTTCTGTTTTCTTCTCGTTCTTTCATCTCTATTAACTTCTGTAGTTTTTTCTTCTGAACTTCAGTTTTCTCCTGAGCAATGTCCCATACCTTACATCTGACGTTGTCTTCAATCAGGTCCCACTCTATGTTAGTGTACTGTGAACAAAGTACCTGTCTTAAATAGTAGAGAGCTGAACCTAACTCGTCTCTCGCCTTGTACCATCTTCTTACTTCACTCCTCAGCCAGTGTCTTTCCGCCATCCTTATAGCCTCTTCAGCTCGGGGGTTTCCATTTTTCTTACTGATAAAGATGTATTTTGGTAACACGTTATACTTGATGCACTGTTGATTGAACCAAATGTTCCTATTCGCCTTTGCAAACTTAACACTTAATTTACTAAACTTTACCGCGTTAACCGCCCGACTCGCACTATTAACAACTTCTAAGTTGAGAAACGCGGACATATTGTGGAAACTTGTAATAAATAGATAAAACAATAGCTACCCACAAAAAACAATAAATAAAATTGAAAAGAAGGTCAAAAATCATAATTTTAGGAACAAACTGACCAAATTAGAAACACAAAATAAAGTTTATAATAAATGGGTCAGCTTAACTTACCACGGAAAAATTTCAGAAAAAATAGGTAAAGAGTTGAAAAAAGAAGGTTTCAATATCGGGTTTAAAACTATCAATCCCATAAGCCAGTGCCTAGAGAGAGGTAGGGACAAAACAGATATTGAAAATAAAAGCGGTGTTTATAGTCTAGAGTGTGCGACGTGCAGTCAATTATACATTGGACAGACAGGACGTCGTTTTAGGGAAAGAATTAAAGAACACACGGCCGAAATAAAGAACCGAGGAAACCGTTCTACATTCGCGACCCATATAATTGACAATAGCCACACTTTCGACCCATCTACAGGCATCAAATATCTCCATTATTGCCCAAAAAGCAGGCTACTTAATAGCTTAGAGCAATTAGAAATAAATAAAGCTAACAAAAGGAACATTTGTATGAATGACCAAATTTATTTCAACTATTCCCCTTTGTTAACAGCCTAAACCAGTTCTGTTTCCACATATATGTTTGTATTATCTGTTATTAATATTTGGTTCCACATATATGTTTCAAGTTATCTAAATCTTAACATTATTATTAATTTTATTTCTATTTTTATTATTTACTTGTATTTGTACTTATTTATTTGTTATTTTTCCACGATTAGTCTAGTGACATTGTTTTATGTAAATTTAGAACTAGGTTTTGTTAAGAAATATTTCATGAGTTAGCTAACGGTACAGCCGGGGGACTCCCAAGTTTTAATAGCCTTTGACCTGAGATGTATTTGAAGGGTCGCTCTCTGCAAACTGACTTAGTTCATAACTAGACCTGACGATGGTATAAAGCCGAAACCGGTAGTTATATATGTATATATATCTTTAGTGGAATAGACAATATTTCAAAAATAAGTTTGTTTTATCTATTTATATACAGTAATTGTTATTTTTTAATTATCGAAACATCAAATTCAGGTGAAAAAAAATCAACATGAAATTTCTGACAGATTATATAACATCCCCTATATAACATCCCCTGTACAGCTGAAGAAGTAAAAAAAACAGAAAACTAAAGATTTGTGTCAAATGTTAGTTCAGCAGTACATATTATGTGAGTCTGTGGACAGGGTAACTCCTGATAAAAAATAAAATTTATAAAATTTTGTATATCTGTATCCAGAACCCTATAAGACATTTATTAATTTTCAGCGGAATCAGCCGAAGCGGAGAGGGGGATAGAGGGGAACTCAACACAAAAATCCCAATAACTGCCGATGTATTGAAATGAAATTTTATATTTAAATTCAAAACACTATAAGGATGACTCTTATCAAATTTCAGCGAATTCTGAGTTGATCAGAAGTCTTGACTCATAATGTAGCATACGATTCAGAAGCCACTATGCAATTAACGCCCAAACGATCAATTGGTTTTAGTGGAAGAGCAAAAAATTAATAGGATAATTCGTAGTGGGGAAGTATGTTGCCGGTGACTCACCACTGAGTGGTGCTGAAGAGACCTTTCTATTCGGCTAATGTTTCAGGCGGACAATGGGCAATCTGAGAAGGCTAAGGTAACGTTTCTGAACATATCTTGTACCTCTCAAAACAAAAACTGCGTTAATGTCCAACTGCCTCAATATTGACAATATTTTGAAAACTGTACTTCAAGGGATGCTGATAATGTTCAAAAAAGACGGTTGTGATGTCTAAAAAGAATACACACATTAAAAAATTATTAATGTAAAAAAAAGTAATTATATTTATTTTTCTATAAAAAGCAAATTTATTTTAAAACAAATGAGTAAAAAAAAAACACGGCCATCAGCTGTTATTTGTGTATACAGTCGTGTCCGAGGCCTAGGTAGAATGGCGAGAGTCTGAGTGAAGATAGACAGTGGTGTTTAGGCTTAAGTTGTTATGAACTAAAAAGAAGTGAATTGACGGTGAAATTGATCCGAAAAGAAGGTATTGTTGATTGTTTATATGTACAGGATATATATGTATATAGAAGAATTAATTAGTTTTAAGAATTTAGTTTGTAAGATTTTTCTTTTGATGTTTGTTTGTTTCAATTTTAGTTTTTTTAGTTTATAATATAGTTGATTTAAAAAATAAACCAAAACTATTTGTTGTAGTAATTTCTATTCTATTCATTTTCCCTGTTGGCCCTGTAAAGATAATTTAGAAAACCCTTGGAATAGATTTAATATTATTTAAAGAAAATTAAAAATGGCATCTCTTTTGAAATCCAAATGAACAGTTTGTTAATTGAATTTTTTTTTCAATATACGTGCAGTTTCTTCAAAATTACACGTGTTGAACTTTTGATACTTTTTAGGGCCCTTTTCGAAAAACTACTGTAGAAATCAAAATTTAGTAAAAGAAAGGAGATAAAATTTCTACAGGAAATGTGGTAATTTATTTAATTGTTTATTTATTATTGTTTAATTCATTATTATTATTAATTATTATTTATATTTTTATTTATTTAGGATTAACACTTAAACTTCATTTTTTATTGCCACACGGTATTTTCGTCCGTTGCTGCAACACAGCTGCCGATTACGTAACTTTTACTATACTAGTTACATATGTTATTATGACTCATGCCCGGGCTTTAACTACAAGGTCATATCGCCTATTACCAGAGCGTTCTTTCATCACTTTGGTGGACATGACCCCTACTCTATCAAGGGATTCCTAAATTTTGTCTACCTACGTTTATTCACCTGTGTCAAGAATCTTTACCTGACATTGTACAGGCTCAGAGGGTATTGTTTTTTACAATTTTCTAGTTGCTCAAAACAAAAACACTAATAACTGCCGATGTAATGAATATATCGACATGAAATTTAGTATGAGGAATTAGGATCCCGCACGACTGGTTTTGGAGAAGAGGCGAAAAATTAATTGATTAATTCGTTCTGGGGAAGCACATAGCTGGTGATTCACTGAATATTTTTTTTAGAATATGCCCAAAAACGAAAAAAATATTAAATGAAGGATACATTTGATAAGAGACAGAAAAGAAGAGAAGGCGCTGGGTGATATCTCGACTTTTGTATGGAAGTAATGAGACCCAGACAGGGGCTGATCATTAATCACTGGTCTGTCTCCTCCCGGACCGTCTCTATCCAGGCCAAAAAGAACAGAAGAGACTTCACTACAAAAACTCATCTTCCCACTTTTACACTATCATTAATTTATATTTACATTTTATTAAAGTTACTAGCAGTAATACCCGGCGTTGCCCGGGGAACTTTGACTTTTCTCCCAGTATCTCTTATAAGGCTATTCAGTTCCTTGACAGTACATTCATGATGTTATAATTTTCAATTATTCATACGGAATAAGGCTTATAGTCCTTCAACTGTAGTAACGCTAGCTTTGGAGCTAAAACTAATTTATTCAAAAAGATTTCTCATTAATCGTTGCAATGGTTTTCGAGTTACAAAGATTGCGTGAGTGGATGCTGGGATGGACCAGGGGTTGATTAAAAAATAGACCTTAACCTTCCGGTAGATAAAAGTTATCTATTCAAAAAGATTTCTCATTAATCGTTGCAATGGTTTTCGAGTTACAAAGATTGCGTGAGTGGATGCTGGGATGGACCAGGGGTTGATTGAAAAATAGACCTTAACCTTCCGGTAGATAAAAGTTATCTATTCAAAAAAATTCCTCATTAATCGTTGCAATGGTTTTCGAGTTACAAAGATTGCGTGAGTGGATGCTGGGATGGACCAGGGGTTGATTAAAAAATAGACCTTAACCTTCCGGTAGATAAAAGTTATCTATTCAAAAAAATTCCTCATTAATCATTGCGGTGGTTTTTGAGTTACAAAGATTGCGTGGGTGGATGCTGGGATGGACCAGATATTGAGGTACTAATACGCCTATAACCTTCCACAGACGATTACGAACAAATTAAAAAAAAAATTAATCAAATCCATCAAGCCGTTCGTGAGTTATAGCGGTACAACGCACAGACATTTTCAGCTTTATATATATGACTAGCAGTAATACCCGGCGTTGCCCGGAGAACTTTAATTTTTCTCCCAATATCTTCTATAACGCTATTCAGTTCCTCGACCGTACATTCATGATGTTATAATTTTCAATTAATCATACGGAATGAGGCTTATAGTCCTTCAGCTGTTGTAACGCTAGTAAGTTTTTAGGACCCCTGGGCACCACAGCTAGTATGGGCCTTTCAACGCCCGAAGCCACACCTAGTGAATACTTAGCATCGCTGGACGTCCTAGTCAGTGCGTACTTAAGAACGTTTGTGACCACAGCTGGTATGTGGCTTGCAACGCTGAGCACCACAGCTAGTACGTAGTTGGGAATGCTGGGCATCATAGCTAGTATGTGCCTCGCAACAGCAGACCCCACAGCTAGTACGAAGTTAGGAACGCTGGGCATCACAGCTATTAAGTGCCTTGCAACAGCGGACCCCACAGCTAGTATGTAGTTAAATACGCTGGCCATTACAGTTAGTAAGAGCTTTCCAACAGCGAACTTCACAGCTAGTACATAGTTAGGAACGCTGGGCACTACAGCTAGTAAATGTCTTGCAACAGTGAACCCCACAGCGAATACATAGTTACTACTACTACATGTGAAATTCATGACAATCCGATTCATGACAATACGATCTACCGTTAATGAGCTAGCTCTATATTTATACTTAGTTCCCCCCCCCCCCTCAACCCCGCCACCCGTTCAAAACTACGGGACGCCACACACCTTATTTTTCTATTTGGCCTTCAGGAATAATATATGCGAAATTTCGTGACAATACGACCAACCGTTAATGAGCTAACTCTATATGTATATTTAGCTCCCCCCACAACCCTCCTTCCTGTTCAAAATTTTGGGCCGTCACACACCTAATATTTTTATTTGACCTTTAGGAATACTACATGTGAAATTTCATGACAATTCGACCATTAGTTAATGAGTTAGCACTATTTATATACGTAGGCCCCCCTTACAACCCCCCCTCCCGATCAAAACATTGGAACGCCACACACCTTATTTTTCTTTTTGGCCTTCAGGAATACTCCATGTGAAATTTCGTGACAATCCGACCAACCGTTAAAGAGTTAGCTCTATATTTATACTTAGGCCCCCCACAACCCCCCCTCCCGTTCAAAACTTTGGGACGCCACACACCTTTTTTTCCTATTTGGCTTTTAAAAATACTACATGTGAAATTTCATGACGATTCGCCCATTAGTTAATGAGTTAGCCATATATTTATACTTAGGCCCCCCAACTACCCCCCCCCCCCCTCCCGTAAAAAATTTTGAGCCGTCACACCGCCTATTTTTCTATTTGGTCTTCAGGAATACTCCATGTGAAATTTCGTGAAAATCCGACCAACCGTTAAAGAGTTAGCTCTATATTTATACTTAGGCCCCCCCACAACCCCCCCTCCCGTTCAAAACTTTGGGACGCCACACACCTTTTTTTCCTATTTGGCTTTTAAAAATACTACATGTGAAATTTCATGACGATTCGCCCATTAGATAATGAGTTAGCTCTATATTTATACTTAGGCCCCCCCACTACCCCCCCTCCCGTAAAAAATTTTGAGCCGTCACACCGCCTATTTTTTTATTTGGTCTTCAGGAATACTACATGTGAAACTTCGTGACAATCCGACCAACCGTTAAAGAGTTAGCTCTATATTTATACTTAGGCCCCCCCACAACCCCCCCTCCCGTTCAAAACTTTGGGACGCCACACACCTTTTTTTCCTATTTGGCTTTTAAAAATACTACATGTGAAATTTCATGACGATTCGCCCATTAGTTAATGAGTTAGCTCTATATTTATACTTAGGCCCCCCCACAACCCCCCTCCCGTTCAAAACTTTGGGACGCCACACACCTTTTTTTCCTATTTGGCTTTTCATGACGATTCGCCCATTAGTTAATGAGTTAGCTCTATATTTATACTTAGGCCCCCCCACTACCCCCCTCCCGTAAAAAATTTTGAGCCGTCACACCGCCTATTTTTTTTATTTGATCTTCAGGAATACTACATGTGAAACTTCGTGACAATCCGACCAACTGTTAAAGAGTTAGCTCTATATTTATACTTAGGCCCCCCCACAACCCCCCCTCCCGTTCAAAACTTTGGGACGCCACACACCTTTTTTTCCTGTTTGGCTTTTAAAAATACTACATGTGAAATTTCCTGACGATTCGCCCATTAGTTCATGAGTTAGCTCTATATTTATACTTAGGCCCCCCCACAACCCCCCCTCCCGTTCAAAACTTTGGGACGCCACACACCTTTTTTTCCTATTTGGCTTTTAAAAATACTACATGTGAAATTTCATGACGATTCGCCCATTAGTTCATGAGTTAGCTCTATATTTATACTTAGGCCCCCCCACAACCCCCCCTCCCGTTCAAAACTTTGGGACGCCTCACACCTTTTTTTCCTGTTTGGCTTTTAAAAAGACTACTGGTGAAATTTCATGACAATTTGACCATTAGTTAATGAGTTAGCACTATTTATATACTTAGGCCCCCCTTACAACCCCCCCTCCCGATCAAAATTTTGGGACGCCACATAGCCTATTATTCAATCGGGCTCAAAAGAATGCTACATGGGAAGTTTCATAAAAATCCGTCCAGCGGTTTGGGCGTGATGCTGGAACAAACATACATACAAACAAACAAACAAACCCCGTTTCAGCTTTATTAATATAGATTATATCACAATGTACACAAGTTTTAATTTGTGTTCATATCTATACATACATCTTTTTTTTTTTGGCATTTTCTTCCATAGTGGATCGGTGTCACCATATTTAAAGTCAGTCTGAACGTTGTGCTGACGTTGGCATAATCCGAAACCAGCACACTCTATGGCTCTGTCAGTTAACAAATATTAAATCTATAAACCTATTTGGCTTTTAAAAATACTACATGTGAAATTTCATGACGATTCGCCCATTAGTTCATGAGTTAGCTCTATATTTATACTTAGGCCCCCCCACAACCCCCCCTCCCGTTCAAAACTCAAAGCCTTGAGCACGTCGTCCTTCGGATGGGACTTTCCGGATATATCTGAATCTGTAGTATCAGTTTTAACAATTATTAAGCCTATAAACCGTTAAATAACGCGAATTTTTTGAAAAACGTTTTCATTTTGATTTTTGTGTAGGATTCAGATAATCCGGTCGTTCTCTATCAGTTTTAACAAATATTAAATCTATAAACCGTTAAAAAGCGAGAAATTTGAAGAATGGAGTCTACCGAGCTCAGGATCGCCACTTACAAATCTAGCTGAGGCACTTAGGTCAGATGTTTTAATCGGGAAGTGAAAAATAACTATGAGCACGTCGTCCTTCGGATGGGACTTTAAGCGATGTTCCAGGACTTTTTCGAATGTGAGGTACTCGATAATGAGACGTATGTTATGTAAATAAACCTGGGTAGGTGAAATTTCACTTAGGTTGAAAATAGCCTTGAGCACGTCGTCCTTCGGATGGGACTTTCCGGATAAATCTGAATCTGTCGTATCAGTTTTAACAATTATTAAGCCTATAAACCGTTAAATAGCGCAAATTTTTTGAAAAACATTTTTATTTTGATTTTTGTGTAGGATTCAGATAATCCGGTCGTTCTCTATCAGTTTTAACAAATATTAAATCTATAAACCGTTAAAAAGCGAGAAATTTTAAGAATGGAGTCTACCAAGCTCAGGATCGCCACTTAGAAATCTAGCTGAGGCACTTAGGTCAGATGTTTTAATCGGGAAGCTAAAAATAACTTTGAGCACGTCGTCCTTCGGATGGGACTTTCCGGATAAATCTGAATCTCTCGTATCAGTTTTAACAATTATTAAGCCTATAAACCGTTAAATAGCGCAAATTTTTTGAAAAACATTTTTATTTTGATTTTTGTGTAGGATTCAGATAATCCGGTCGTTCTCTATCAGTTTTAACAAATATTAAATCTATAAACCGTTAAAAAGCGAGAAATTTGAAGAATGGAGTCTACCGAGCTCAGGATCGCCACTTAGAAATCTAGCTGAGGCACTTAGGTCAGATGTTTCAATCGGGAAGTTAAAAAACACTTTGAGCACGTCGTCCTTCGGATGGGACTTTAAGCGATGATCCAGGGCTTTTTCGAATGTGAGGTACTCGATAATGAGACGTATGTTATGTAAATAAACCTGGTTAGGTGAAATTTCACTTAGGTTGAAAATAGCCTTGAGCACGTCGTCCGTCGGATGGGACTTTTCGGATATATCTGATTCTGTCGTATCAGTTTTAACAGTTATTAAGCCTATAAACCGTTAAATAGCGTGAATTTTTTGAAAAACATTTTTATTTTGATTTTTGTGTAGGATTCAGATAATCCGGTCGTTCTCTATCAGTTTTAACAAATATTAAATCTATAAACCGTTAAAAAGCGAGAAATTTCAAGAATGGAGTCTACCGAGCTCAGGATCGCCACTTAGAAATCTAGTTGAGGCACTTAGGTCAGATGTTTTAATCGGGAAGCTAAAAATAACTTTGAGCACGTCGTCCTTCGGATGGGACATTAAGCAATGATCCAGGGCTTTTTCGAATGTGAGGTACTCGATAATGAGACGTATATTATGTAAATAAACCTGGGTAGGTCAATTTCCACTTAGGTTGAAAGCCTTGAGCACGTCGTCCTTCGGATGGGACTTTCCGGATATATCTGAATCTGTAGTATCAGTTTTAACAATTATAAAGCCTATAAACCGTTAAATAGCGCGAATTTTTTGAAAAACGTTTTCATTTTGATTTTTGTGTGGGGTTCAGATAATCCGATCGTTCTCTATCAGTTTTAACAAATATTTAATCTATAAACCGTTAAAAAGCGAGAAATTTGAAGAATGGAGTCTACCGAGCACAGGATCGCCACTTACAAATCTAGCTGAGGCACTTAGGTCAGATGTTTTAATCGGGAAGTGAAAAATAACTATGAGCACGTCGTCCTTCGGAAGGGACTTTAAGCGATGTTCCAGGACTTTTTCGAATGTGAGGTACTCGATAATGAGACGTATGTTATGTAAATAAACCTGGGTAGGTGAAATTTCACTTAGGTTGAAAATAGCCTTGAGCACGTCGTCCTTCGGATGGGACTTTCCGGATAAATCTGAATCTGTCGTATCAGTTTTAACAATTATTAAGCCTATAAACCGTTAAATAGCGCAAATTTTTTGAAAAACATTTTTATTTTGATTTTTGTGTAGGATTCAGATAATCCGGTCGTTCTCTATCAGTTTTAACAAATATTAAATCTATAAACCGTTAAAAAGCGAGAAATTTGAAGAATGGAGTCTACCAAGCTCAGGATCGCCACTTAGAAATCTAGCTGAGGCACTTAGGTCAGATGTTTCAATCGGGAAGTTAAAAAACACTTTGAGCACGTCGTCCTTCGGATGGGACTTTAAGCGATGATCCATGGCTTTTTCGAATGTGAGGTACTCGATAATGAGACGTATATTATGTAAATAAACCTGGTTAGGTGAAATTTCACTTAGGTTGAAAATAGCCTTGAGCACGTCGTCCGTCGGATAGGACTTTTCGGATATATCTGATTCTGTCGTATCAGTTTTAACAGTTATTAAGCCTATAAACCGTTAAATAGCGTGAATTTTTTGAAAAACATTTTTATTTTGATTTTTGTGTAGGATTCAGATAATCCGGTCGTTCTCTATCAGTTTAAACAAATATTAAATCTATAAACCGTTAAAAAGCGAGAAATTTCAAGAATGGAGTCTACCGAGCTCAGGATCGCCACTTAGAAATCTAGTTGAGGCACTTAGGTCAGATGTTTTAATCGGGAAGCTAAAAATAACTTTGAGCACGTCGTCCTTCGGATGGGACATTAAGCAATGATCCAGGGCTTTTTCGAATGTGAGGTACTCGATAATGAGACGTATGTTATGTAAATAAACCTGGGTAGGTCAATTTCCACTTAGGTTGAAAGCCTTGAGCACGTCGTCCTTCGGATGGGACTTTCCGGATATATCTGAATCTGTAGTATCAGTTTTAACAATTATTAAGCGTATAAACCGTTAAATAGCGCGAATTTTTTGAAAAACATTTTTATTTTGATTTTTGTGTAGGATTCAGATAATCCGGTCGTTCTCTATCAGTTTTAACAAATATTAAATCTATAAACCGTTAAAAAGCGAGAAATTTCAAGAATGGAGTCTACCGAGCTCAGGATCGCCACTTAGAAATCTAGTTGAGGCACTTAGGTCAGATGTTTCAATCGGGAAGTTAAAAAACACTTTGAGCACGTCGTCCTTCGGATGGGACTTTAAGCGATGATCCAGGGCTTTTTCGAATGTGAGGTACTCGATAATGAGACGTATGTTATGTAAATAAACCTGGTTAGGTGAAATTTCACTTAGGTTGAAAATAGCCTTGAGCACGTCGTCCGTCGGATGGGACTTTTCGGATATATCTGATTCTGTCGTATCAGTTTTAACAATTATTAAGCCTATAAACCGTTAAATAGCGTGAATTTTTTGAAAAACATTTTTATTTTGATTTTTGTGTAGGATTCAGATAATCCGGTCGTTCTCTATCAGTTTTAACAAATATTAAATCTATAGCAGTTATACCCGGCGTTGCCCGGGGAACTTTGATTTTTCTCCCAATATCTTCTATAACGCTATTCAGTTCCTCGACAGTACATTCATGATGTTATAATTTTCAATTATTCATACGGAATAAGTCTTATAGTCCTTCAGCTGTTGTAACGCTAGTAAGTTTTTAGGACCCCTGGGCACCACAGCTAGTATGCGCCTTTCAACGGCGGAAGCCACACCTAGTGAATACTTAGCATCGCTGGACGTCCTAGTCAGTGCGTACTTAAGAACGTTTGTGACCACAGCTAGTATGTGGCTTGCAACGCTGAGCACCACAGCTAGTACGTAGTAGGGAATTCTGGGCATCATTGCTAGTATGTGCCTTGCGACGGCGGACCCAACAGCTAGTACGTAGTTAGGAACGCTGGTCACCACAGCTAGTATGTGCCTCGCAACAGCGGACCCCACAGCTAGTACGAAGTTAGGAACGCAGGCATCACAGCTATTAAGTGCCTTGCAACAGCGGACCCCACAGCTAGTATGTAGTTAAATACGCTGGGCATTACAGTTAGTAAGTGCTTTGCAACAGCGAACTTCACAGCTAGTACATAGTTAGGAACGCTGGGCACTACAGCTAGTAAATGCCTTGCAACAACGGACCCCACAGCTAGTACGAAGTTAGGAACGCTGGGCACTACTGCTAGTAAATGCCTTGCAACAACGGACCCCACAGCTAGTACGATATTAGGAACCCTGGGCATCACAGCTAGTATGCTTTTGCAGCGACGGACCCCACAGCTAGTACGTAATTAGGAACGCTGGGCCCTACAGGTAGTAGGTGCCTTGCAACTGCGAACCCCACAGATAGTATGTAGTTAGAACCACAGGGCATCACAGCTAGTATGAGTTTTGCAACGGCGGACCCCACAGCTAGTACCTACGAGTGAAATACGCTGGGCCACACTGCTAGCGCCTTGCAACAGCAGACCCCACAGCTAGTACGTAATTAGAAACGCTGGGCATTACAGCTAGTAAATGTCTTATAGGTGCCTTGCAACAGCGAACCCCACAGCCAGTACATAGTTAGGAACGCTGGGGCTGAGCACTACAGCTAGTAAGTACCTTGCAACAGCGGACCCCACAGCTAGTACGATATTAGGAACGCTGGACATCACAGCTAGTAAATGTCTTGCAACAGTGAACCCCACAGCGAATACATAGTTACTACTACTACATGTGCAATTCATGACAATCCGATTCATGACAATACGACCAACCGTTGTGAGTTAACTCTATATGTATATTTAGCCCCCCCCCCCCCCCCACAACCCTCCTTCCTGTTCAAAATTTTGGGCCGTCACACACCTAATATTTCTATTTGACCTTTAGGAATACTACATGTGAAATTTCATGACAATTCGACCATTAGTTAATGAGTTAGCACTATTTATATACGTAGGCCCCCCTTACAACCCCCCCTCCCGATCAAAACTTTGGAACGCCACACACCTTATTTTTCTTTCTGGCCTTCAGGAATACTCCATGTGAAATTTCGTGACAATCCGACCAACCGTTAAAGAGTTAGCTCTATATTTATACTTAGGCCCCCCCACAACCCCCCCTCCCGTTCAAAACTTTGGGACGCCACACACCTTTTTTTCCTATTTGGCTTTTAAAAATACTACATGTGAAATTTCATGACGATTCGCCCATTAGTTAATGAGTTAGCTCTATATTTATACTTAGGCCCCCCCACTACCCCCCCCTCCCGTAAAACATTTTGAGCCGTCACACCGCCTATTTTTTTATTTGGTCTTCAGGAATACTACATGTGAAACTTCGTGACAATGCGACCAACTGTTAAAGAGTTAGCTCTATATTTATACTTAGGCCCCCCCACAACCCCCCCTCCCGTTCAAAACTTTGGGACGCCACACACCTTATTTTTCTATTTGGCCTTCACGAATACTCCATGTGAAATTTCGTGACAATCCGACCAACCGTTAAAGAATTAGCTCTATATTTATACTTAGGCCCCCCCACAACCCCCCCACCCGTTCAAAACTTTGGGACGCCACACACCTTTTTTTCCTATTTGGCTTTTAAAAATACTACGTGAAATTTCATGACGATTCGCCCATTAGTTAATGAGTTAGCTCTATATTTATACTTAGGCCCCCCTTACAACCCCCCCTCCCGATCAAAACTATGGGACGCAACACACCTTTTTTTCTTGTTTGGCTTTCAAAAAGACTACCTGTGAAATTTCATGACAATTCGCCCATTAGTTAATGAGTTAGCACTATTTATATACTTAGGCCCCCCTTACAACCCCCCCTCCCGATCAAAATTTTGGGACGCCACATAGCCTATTATTCAATCGGGCTCAAAAGAATGCTACATGGGCAGTATCATAAAAATCCGTCTAGCGGTTTGGGCGTGATGCTGGAACAAACATACATACAAACAAACAAACAAACCCCGTTTCAGCTTTATTAATATAAATAGTTAGTACACCCCCCCACAACCCCCCCTCCCGTTCAAAACTTTGGGACGCCACACACCTTTTTTTCCTATTTGGCTTTTAAAAATACTACATGTGAAATTTCATGACGATTCGCCCATTTGTTAATGAGTTAGCTCTATATTTATACATAGGCCCCCCCACTACCCTCCCCCCTCCCGTAAAAAATTTTGAGCCGTCACACCGCCTATTTTTCTATTTGGTCTTCAGGAATACTCCATGTGAAATTTCGTGACAATCCGACCAACCGTTAAAGCGTTAGCTCTATATTTATACTTGGGCCCCCCCACAACCCTCCCTCCCGTTCAAAACTTTGGGACGCCACACACCTTTTTTTCCTATTTGGCTTTTAAAAATACTACATGTGAAATTTCATGACGATTCGCCCATTAGTTCATGAGTTAGCTCTATATTTATACTTAGGCCCCCCCCACAACCCCCCCTCCCGTTCAAAACTTTGGGAAGCCACATTCCTTTTTTTCCTGTTTGGCTTTTAAAAAGACTACGTGTGAAATTTCATGACAATTTGACCATTAGTTAATGAGTTAGCACTATTTATATACTTAGGCCCCCCCTACAACCCCCCCTCCCGATCAAAATTTTGGGACGCCACATAGCCTATTATTCAATCGGGCTCAAAAGAATGCTACATGGGAAGTTTCATAAAAATCCGTCCAGCGGTTTGGGCGTGATGCTGGAACAAACATACATACAAACAAACATACAAACAAACAAACAAACCCCGTTTCAGCTTTATTAATATAGATTATATCACAATGAACACAAGTTTTAATTTGTGTTCATATCTATACATACATCTTTTTTTTTTTGGCATTTTTCTTCCATAGTGGATCGGTGTCACCATATTTAAAGTCAGTCTGAACGTTGTACTGACGTTGGCATAATCCGAAACCAGCACACTCTATGGCTCTGTCAGTTAACAAATATTAAATCTATAAACCGTTGAAAAGCAAGAAATTTGAAGAATGGAGTCTACCGAGCTCAGGATCGCCACTTAGAAATCTAGCTGAGGCACTTAGGTCAGATGTTTTAATCGGGAAGTTAAAAATAACTTTGAGCACTTCGTCCTTCGGATGGGTATTAAGCGATGATACAGGGCTTTTTCGAATGTGAGGTACTCGATAATGAGACGTATGTTATGTAAATAAACCTGGGTAGGTGAAATTTCACTTAGGTTGAAAATAGCCTTGAGCACGTCGTCCTTCGGATGGGACTTTCCGGATAAATCTGAATCTGTCGTATCAGTTTTAACAATTATTAAGCCTATAAACCGTTAAATAGCGCAAATTTTTTGAAAAACATTTTTATTTTGATTTTTGTGTAGGATTCAGATAATCCGGTCGTTCTCTATCAGTTTTAACAAATATTAAATCTATAAACCGTTAAAAAGCGAGAAATTTCAAGAATGGAGTCTACCGAGCTCAGGATCGCCACTTAGAAATCTAGCTGAGGCACTTAGGTCAGATGTTTCAATCGGGAAGTTAAAAAACACTTTGAGCACGTCGTCCTTCGGATGGGACTTTAAGCGATGATCCAGGGCTTTTTCGAAAGTGAGGTACTCCATAATGAGACGTATGTTATGTAAATAAACCTGGGTAGGTGAAATTTCACTTAGGTTGAAAATAGCCTTGAGCACGTCGTCCTTCGGATGGGACTTTCCGGATAAATCTGAATCTCTCGTATCAGTTTTAACAATTATTAAGCCTATAAACCGTTAAATAGCGCAAATTGTTTGAAAAACATTTTTATTTTGATTTTTGTGTAGGATTCAGATAATCCGGTCGTTCTCTATCAGTTTTAACAAATATTAAATCTATAAACCGTTAAAAAGCGAGAAATTTGAAGAATGGAGTCTACCGAGCTTAGGATCGCCACTTAGAAATCTAGCTGAGGCACTTAGGTCAGATGTTTCAATCGGGAAGTTAAAAAACACTTTGAGCACGTCGTCCTTCGGATGGGACTTTAAGCGATGATCCAGGGCTTTTTCGAATGTGAGGTACTCGATAATGAGACGTATGTTATGTAAATAAACCTGGTTAGGTGAAATTTCACTTAGGTTGAAAATAGCCTTGAGCACGTCGTCCGTCGGATGGGACTTTTCGGATATATCTGATTCTGTCGTATCAGTTTTAACAGTTATTAAGCCTATAAACCGTTAAATAGCGTGAATTTTTTGAAAAACATTTTTATTTTTATTTTTGTGTAGGATTTAGATAATCCGGTCGTTCTCTATCAGTTTTAACAAATATTAAATCCATAAACCGTTAAAAAGCGAGAAATTTCAAGAATGAAGTCTACCGAGCTCAGGATCGCCACTTAGAAATCTAGCTGAGGCACTTAGGTCAGATGTTTTAATCGGGAAGTGAAAAATAACTATGAGCACGTCGTCCTTCGGATGGGACTTTAAGCGATGTTCCAGGACTTTTTCGAATGTGAGGTACTCGATAATGAGACGTATGTTATGTAAATACACCTGGGTAGGTCAATTTCCACTTAGGTTGAAAGCCTTGAGCACGTCGTCCTTCGGATGGGACTTTCCGGATAAATCTGAATCTGTAGTATCAGTTTTAACAATTATTAAGCCTATATACCGTTAAATAGCGCGAATTTTTTGAAAAACGTTTTCATTTTGATTTTTGTGTGGGGTTCAGATAATCCGGTCGTTCTCTATCAGTTTTAACAAATATTTAATCTATAAACCGTTAAAAAGCGAGAAATTTCAAGAATGGAGTCTACCGAGCTCAGGATCGCCACTTAGAAATCTAGTTGAGGCACTTAGGTCAGATGTTTTAATCGGGAAGTGAAAAATAACTATGAGCACGTCGTCCTTCGGATGGGACTTTAAGCGATGTTCCAGGACTTTTTCGAATGTGAGGTACTCGATAATGAGACGTATGTTATGTAAATAAACCTTGGTAGGTCAATTTCCACTTAGGTTGAAAGCCTTGAGCACGTCGTCCTTCGGATGGGACTTTCCGGATATATCTGAATCTGTAGTATCAGTTTTAACAATTATTAAGCCTATAAACCGTTAAATAGCGCGAATTTTTTGAAAAACGTTTTCATTTTGATTTTTGTGTGGGGTTCAGATAATCCGGTCGTTCTCTATCAGTT
The DNA here is from genome assembly GCA_963662175.1 of Aradus depressus. Classification (NCBI taxonomy): domain Eukaryota; kingdom Metazoa; phylum Arthropoda; class Insecta; order Hemiptera; family Aradidae; genus Aradus; species Aradus depressus. Next base: position 11,279,019 of record OY759222.1, on the reverse strand, counting down.
TTAACAAATTTAATCTATAAACCGTTAAAAAGCGAGAAATTTGAAGAATGGAGTCTACCGAGCTCAGGATCGCCACTTAGAAATCTAGTTGAGGCACTTAGGTCAGATGTTTTAATCGGGAAGCTAAAAATAACTTTGAGCACATCGTCCTTCGGATGGGACATTAAGCAATGATCCAGGGCTTTTTCGAATGTGAGGTACTCGATAATGAGACGTATGTTATGTAAATAAACCTGGGTAGGTCAATTTCCACTTAGGTTGAAAGCCTTGAGCACGTCGTCCTTCGGATGGGACTTTCCGGATATATCTGAATCTGTAGTATCAGTTTTAACAATTATTAAGCCTATAAACCGTTAAATAGCGCGAATTTTTTGAAAAACGTTTTCATTTTGATTTTTGTGTGGGGTTCAGATAATCCGGTCGTTCTCTATCAGTTTTAACAAATATTAAATCTATAAACCGTTAAAAAGCGAGAAATTTCAAGAATGGAGTCTACCGAGCTCAGGATCGCCACTTAGAAATCTAGCTGAGGCACTTAGGTCAGATGTTTCAATCGGGAAGTTAAAAAACACTTTGAGCACGTCGTCCTTCGGATGGGACTTTAAGCGATGATCCAGGGCTTTTTCGAATGTGAGGTACTCGATAATGAGACGTATGTTATGTAAATAAACCTGGTTAGGTGAAATTTCACTTAGGTTGAAAATAGCCTTGAGCACGTCGTCCGTCGGATGGGACTTTTCGGATATATCTGATTCTGTCGTATCAGTTTTAACAGTTATTAAGCCTATAAACCGTTAAATAGCGTGAATTTTTTGAAAAACATTTTTATTTTTATTTTTGTGTAGGATTTAGATAATCCGGTCGTTCTCTATCAGTTTTAACAAATATTAAATCCATAAACCGTTAAAAAGCGAGAAATTTCAAGAATGAAGTCTACCGAGCTCAGGATCGCCACTTAGAAATCTAGCTGAGGCACTTAGGTCAGATGTTTTAATCGGGAAGTGAAAAATAACTATGAGCACGTCGTCCTTCGGATGGGACTTTAAGCGATGTTCCAGGACTTTTTCGAATGTGAGGTACTCGATAATGAGACGTATGTTATGTAAATACACCTGGGTAGGTCAATTTCCACTTAGGTTGAAAGCCTTGAGCACGTCGTCCTTCGGATGGGACTTTCCGGATAAATCTGAATCTGTAGTATCAGTTTTAACAATTATTAAGCCTATAAACCGTTAAATAGCGCGAATTTTTTGAAAAACGTTTTCATTTTGATTTTTGTGTGGGGTTCAGATAATCCGGTCGTTCTCTATCAGTTTTAACAAATATTTAATCTATAAACCGTTAAAAAGCGAGAAATTTCAAGAATGGAGTCTACCGAGCTCAGGATCGCCACTTAGAAATCTAGTTGAGGCACTTAGGTCAGATGTTTTAATCGGGAAGTGAAAAATAACTATGAGCACGTCGTCCTTCGGATGGGACTTTAAGCGATGTTCCAGGACTTTTTCGAATGTGAGGTACTCGATAATGAGACGTATGTTATGTAAATAAACCTTGGTAGGTCAATTTCCACTTAGGTTGAAAGCCTTGAGCACGTCGTCCTTCGGATGGGACTTTCCGGATATATCTGAATCTGTAGTATCAGTTTTAACAATTATTAAGCCTATAAACCGTTAAATAGCGCGAATTTTTTGAAAAACGTTTTCATTTTGATTTTTGTGTGGGGTTCAGATAATCCGGTCGTTCTCTATCAGTTTTAACAAATTTAATCTATAAACCGTTAAAAAGCGAGAAATTTGAAGAATGGAGTCTACCGAGCTCAGGATCGCCACTTAGAAATCTAGTTGAGGCACTTAGGTCAGATGTTTTAATCGGGAAGCTAAAAATAACTTTGAGCACATCGTCCTTCGGATGGGACATTAAGCAATGATCCAGGGCTTTTTCGAAGTGAGGTACTCGATAATGAGACGTATGTTATGTAAATAAACCTGGGTAGGTCAATTTCCACTTAGGTTGAAAGCCTTGAGCACGTCGTCCTTCGGATGGGACTTTCCGGATATATCTGAATCTGTAGTATCAGTTTTAACAATTATTAAGCCTATAAACCGTTAAATAGCGCGAATTTTTTGAAAAACGTTTTCATTTTGATTTTTGTGTGGGGTTCAGATAATCCGGTCGTTCTCTATCAGTTTTAACAAATATTTAATCTATAAACCGTTAAAAAGCGAGAAATTTGAAGAATGGAGTCTACCGAGCTCAGGATCGCCACTTAGAAATCTAGCTGAGGCACTTAGGTCAGATGTTTTAATCGGGAAGTGAAAAATAACTATGAGCACGTCGTCCTTCGGATGGGACTTTAAGCGATGTTCCAGGACTTTTTCGAATGTGAGGTACTCGATAATGAGACGTATGTTATGTAAATAAACCTGGGTAGGTGAAATTTCACTTAGGTTGAAAATAGCCTTGAGCACGTCGTCCTTCGGATGGGACTTTCCGGATAAATCTGAATCTGTCGTATCAGTTTTAACAATTATTAAGCCTATAAACCGTTAAATAGCGCAAATTTTTTGAAAAACATTTTTATTTTGATTTTTGTGTAGGATTTAGATAATCCGGTCGTTCTCTATAAGTTTTAACAAATATTAAATCTATAAACCGTTAAAAAGCGAGAAATTTCAAGAATGGAGTCTACCGAGCTTAGGATCGCCACTTAGAAATCTAGCTGAGGCACTTAGGTCAGATGTTTCAATCGGGAAGTTAAAAATAACTTTGAGCACGTCGTCCTTCGGATGGGACATTAAGCAATGATCCAGGGCTTTTTCGAATGTGAGGTACTCGATAATGAGACGTATGTTATGTAAATAAACCTGGGTAGGTCAATTTCCACTTAGGTTGAAAGCCTTGAGCACGTCGTCCTTCGGATGGGACTTTCCGGATATATCTGAATCTGTAGTATCAGTTTTAACAATTATTAAGCCTATAAACCGTTAAATAGCGCAAATTTTTTGAAAAACATTTTTATTTTGATTTTTGTGTAGGATTTAGATAATCCGGTCGTTCTCTATAAGTTTTAACAAATATTAAATCTATAAACCGTTAAAAAGCGAGAAATTTCAAGAATGGAGTCTACCGAGCTCAGGATCGCCACTTAGAAATCTAGTTGAGGCACTTAGGTCAGATGTTTTAATCGGGAAGCTAAAAATAACTTTGAGCACGTCGTCCTTCGGATGGGACATTAAGCAATGATCCAGGGCTTTTTCGAATGTGAGGTACTCGATAATGAGACGTATGTTATGTAAATAAACCTGGGTAGGTGAAATATCACTTAGGTTAAAAATAGCCTTGAGCACGTCGTCCTTCGGATGGGACTTTCCGGATAAATCTGAATCTCTCGTATCAGTTTTAACAATTATTAAGCCTATAAACCGTTAAATAGCGCAAATTTTTTGAAAAACATTTTTATTTTGATTTTGTGTAGGATTCAGATAATCCGGTCGTTCTCTATCAGTTTTAACAAATATTAAATCTATAAACCGTTAAAAAGCGAGAAATTTCAAGAATGGAGTCTACCGAGCTCAGGATCGCCACTTAGAAATCTAGCTGAGGCACTTAGGTCAGATGTTTCAATCGGGAAGTTAAAAAACACTTTGAGCACGTCGTCCTTCGGATGGGACTTTAAGCGATGATCCAGGGCTTTTTCGAATGTGAGGTACTCGATAATGAGACGTATGTTATGTAAATAAACCTGGTTAGGTGAAATTTCACTTAGGTTGAAAATAGCCTTGAGCACGTCGTCCTTCGGATGGGACTTTCCGGATAAATCTGAATCTGTCGTATCAGTTTTAACAATTATTAAGCCTATAAACCGTTAAATAGCGCAAATTTTTTGAAAAACATTTTTATTTTGATTTTTGTGTAGGATTTAGATAATCCGGTCGTTCTCTATAAGTTTTAACAAATATTAAATCTATAAACCGTTAAAAAGCGAGAAATTTCAAGAATGGAGTCTACCGAGCTCAGGATCGCCACTTAGAAATCTAGCTGAGGCACTTAGGTCAGATGTTTCAATCGGGAAGTTAAAAAACACTTTGAGCACGTCGTCCTTCGGATGGGACTTTAAGCGATGATCCAGGGCTTTTTCGAAAGTGAGGTACTCCATAATGAGACGTATGTTATGTAAATAAACCTGGGTAGGTGAAATTTCACTTAGGTTGAAAATAGCCTTGAGCACGTCGTCCTTCGGATGGGACTTTCCGGATAAATCTGAATCTATCGTATCAGTTTTAACAATTATTAAGCCTATAAACCGTTAAATAGCGCAAATTGTTTGAAAAACATTTTTATTTTGATTTTTGTGTAGGATTCAGATAATCCGGTCGTTCTCTATCAGTTTTAACAAATATTAAATCTATAAACCGTTAAAAAGCGAGAAATTTGAAGAATGGAGTCTACCGAGCTTAGGATCGCCACTTAGAAATCTAGCTGAGGCACTTAGGTCAGATGTTTCAATCGGGAAGTTAAAAAACACTTTGAGCACGTCGTCCTTCGGATGGGACTTTAAGCGATGATCCAGGGCTTTTTCGAATGTGAGGTACTCGATAATGAGACGTATGTTATGTAAATAAACCTGGTTAGGTGAAATTTCACTTAGGTTGAAAATAGCCTTGAGCACGTCGTCCTTCGGATGGGACTTTCCGGATAAATCTGAATCTGTCGTATCAGTTTTAACAATTATTAAGCCTATAAACCGTTAAATAGCGCAAATTTTTTGAAAAACATTTTTATTTTGATTTTTGTGTAGGATTTAGATAATCCGGTCGTTCTCTATAAGTTTTAACAAATATTAAATCTATAAACCGTTAAAAAGCGAGAAATTTCAAGAATGGAGTCTACCGAGCTTAGGATCGCCACTTAGAAATCTAGCTGAGGCACTTAGGTCAGATGTTTCAATCGGGAAGTTAAAAATAACTTTGAGCACGTCGTCCTTCGGATGGGACATTAAGCAATGATCCAGGGCTTTTTCGAATGTGAGGTACTCGATAATGAGACGTATGTTATGTAAATAAACCTGGGTAGGTCAATTTCCACTTAGGTTGAAAGCCTTGAGCACGTCGTCCTTCGGATGGGACTTTCCGGATATATCTGAATCTGTAGTATCAGTTTTAACAATTATTAAGCCTATAAACCGTTAAATAGCGCAAATTTTTTGAAAAACATTTTTATTTTGATTTTTGTGTAGGATTTAGATAATCCGGTCGTTCTCTATAAGTTTTAACAAATATTAAATCTATAAACCGTTAAAAAGCGAGAAATTTCAAGAATGGAGTCTACCGAGCTCAGGATCGCCACTTAGAAATCTAGTTGAGGCACTTAGGTCAGATGTTTTAATCGGGAAGCTAAAAATAACTTTGAGCACGTCGTCCTTCGGATGGGACATTAAGCAATGATCCAGGGCTTTTTCGAATGTGAGGTACTCGATAATGAGACGTATGTTATGTAAATAAACCTGGGTAGGTGAAATATCACTTAGGTTAAAAATAGCCTTGAGCACGTCGTCCTTCGGATGGGACTTTCCGGATAAATCTGAATCTCTCGTATCAGTTTTAACAATTATTAAGCCTATAAACCGTTAAATAGCGCAAATTTTTTGAAAAACATTTTTATTTTGATTTTGTGTAGGATTCAGATAATCCGGTCGTTCTCTATCAGTTTTAACAAATATTAAATCTATAAACCGTTAAAAAGCGAGAAATTTCAAGAATGGAGTCTACCGAGCTCAGGATCGCCACTTAGAAATCTAGCTGAGGCACTTAGGTCAGATGTTTCAATCGGGAAGTTAAAAAACACTTTGAGCACGTCGTCCTTCGGATGGGACTTTAAGCGATGATCCAGGGCTTTTTCGAATGTGAGGTACTCGATAATGAGACGTATGTTATGTAAATAAACCTGGTTAGGTGAAATTTCACTTAGGTTGAAAATAGCCTTGAGCACGTCGTCCTTCGGATGGGACTTTCCGGATAAATCTGAATCTGTCGTATCAGTTTTAACAATTATTAAGCCTATAAACCGTTAAATAGCGCAAATTTTTTGAAAAACATTTTTATTTTGATTTTTGTGTAGGATTTAGATAATCCGGTCGTTCTCTATAAGTTTTAACAAATATTAAATCTATAAACCGTTAAAAAGCGAGAAATTTCAAGAATGGAGTCTACCGAGCTCAGGATCGCCACTTAGAAATCTAGCTGAGGCACTTAGGTCAGATGTTTCAATCGGGAAGTTAAAAAACACTTTGAGCACGTCGTCCTTCGGATGGGACTTTAAGCGATGATCCAGGGCTTTTTCGAAAGTGAGGTACTCCATAATGAGACGTATGTTATGTAAATAAACCTGGGTAGGTGAAATTTCACTTAGGTTGAAAATAGCCTTGAGCACGTCGTCCTTCGGATGGGACTTTCCGGATAAATCTGAATCTATCGTATCAGTTTTAACAATTATTAAGCCTATAAACCGTTAAATAGCGCAAATTGTTTGAAAAACATTTTTATTTTGATTTTTGTGTAGGATTCAGATAATCCGGTCGTTCTCTATCAGTTTTAACAAATATTAAATCTATAAACCGTTAAAAAGCGAGAAATTTGAAGAATGGAGTCTACCGAGCTTAGGATCGCCACTTAGAAATCTAGCTGAGGCACTTAGGTCAGATGTTTCAATCGGGAAGTTAAAAAACACTTTGAGCACGTCGTCCTTCGGATGGGACTTTAAGCGATGATCCAGGGCTTTTTCGAATGTGAGGTACTCGATAATGAGACGTATGTTATGTAAATAAACCTGGTTAGGTGAAATTTCACTTAGGTTGAAAATAGCCTTGAGCACGTCGTCCGTCGGATGGGACTTTTCGGATATATCTGATTCTGTCGTATCAGTTTTAACAGTTATTAAGCCTATAAACCGTTAAATAGCGTGAATTTTTTGAAAAACATTTTTATTTTGATTTTTGTGTAGGATTTAGATAATCCGGTCGTTCTCTATCAGTTTTAACAAATATTAAATCCATAAACCGTTAAAAAGCGAGAAATTTCAAGAATGAAGTCTACCGAGCTCAGGATCGCCACTTAGAAATCTAGCTGAGGCACTTAGGTCAGATGTTTTAATCGGGAAGTGAAAAATAACTATGAGCACGTCGTCCTTCGGATGGGACTTTAAGCGATGTTCCAGGACTTTTTCGAATGTGAGGTACTCGATAATGAGACGTATGTTATGTAAATAAACCTGGGTAGGTCAATTTCCACTTAGGTTGAAAGCCTTGAGCACGTCGTCCTTCGGATGGGACTTTCCGGATATATCTGAATCTGTAGTATCAGTTTTAACAATTATTAAGCCTATAAACCGTTAAATAGCGCGAATTTTTTGAAAAACGTTTTCATTTTGATTTTTGTGTGGGGTTCAGATAATCCGGTCGTTCTCTATCAGTTTTAACAAATATTTAATCTATAAACCGTTAAAAAGCGAGAAATTTGAAGAATGGAGTCTACCGAGCTCAGGATCGCCACTTAGAAATCTAGCTGAGGCACTTAGGTCAGATGTTTTAATCGGGAAGTGAAAAATAACTATGAGCACGTCGTCCTTCGGATGGGACTTTAAGCGATGTTCCAGGACTTTTTCGAATGTGAGGTACTCGATAATGAGACGTATGTTATGTAAATAAACCTGGGTAGGTCAATTTCCACTTAGGTTGAAAGCCTTGAGCACGTCGTCCTTCGGATGGGACTTTCCGGATATATCTGAATCTGTAGTATCAGTTTTAACAATTATTAAGCCTATAAACCGTTAAATAGCGCGAATTTTTTGAAAAACGTTTTCATTTTGATTTTTGTGTGGGGTTCAGATAATCCGGTCGTTCTCTATCAGTTTTAACAAATATTTAATCTATAAACCGTTAAAAAGCGAGAAATTTGAAGAATGGAGTCTACCGAGCTCAGGATCGCCACTTACAAATCTAGCTGAGGCACTTAGGTCAGATGTTTTAATCGGAAAGTGAAAAATAACTATGAGCACGTCGTCCTTCGGATGGGACTTTAAGCGATGTTCCAGGACTTTTTCGAATGTGAGGTACTCGATAATGAGACGTATGTTATGTAAATAAACCTTGGTAGGTGAAATTTCACTTAGGTTGAAAATAGCCTTGAGCACGTCGTCCTTCGGATGGGACTTTCCGGATAAATCTGAATCTGTCGTATCAGTTTTAACAATTATTAAGCCTATAAACCGTTAAATAGCGCAAATTTTTTGAAAAACATTTTTATTTTGATTTTTGTGTAGGCTTCAGATAATCCGGTCGTTCTCTATCAGTTTTAACAAATATTAAATCTATAAACCGTTAAAAAGCGAGAAATTTCAAGAATGGAGTCTACCGAGCTCAGGATCGCCACTTAGAAATCTAGCTGAGGCACATAGGTCAGATGTTTCAATCGGGAAGTTAAAAAACACTTTGAGCACGTCGTCGTTCGGATGGGACTTTAAGCGATGATCCAGGGCTTTTTCGAAAGTGAGGTACTCCATAATGAGACGTATGTTATGTAAATAAACCTGGGTAGGTGAAATTTCACTTAGGTTGAAAATAGCCTTGAGCACGTCGTCCGTCGGATGGGACTTTTCGGATATATCTGATTCTGTCGTATCAGTTTTAACAGTTATTAAGCCTATAAACCGTTAAATAGCGTGAATTTTTTGAAAAACATTTTTATTTTTATTTTTGTGTAGGATTTAGATAATCCGGTCGTTCTCTATCAGTTTTAACAAATATTAAATCCATAAACCGTTAAAAAGCGAGAAATTTGAAGAATGGAGTCTACCGAGCTCAGGATCGCCACTTAGAAATCTAGCTGAGGCACTTAGGTCAGATGTTTTAATCGGGAAGTGAAAAATAACTATGAACACGTCGTCCTTCGGATGGGACTTTAAGCGATGTTCCAGGACTTTTTCGAATGTGAGGTACTCGATAATGAGACGTATGTTATGTAAATAAACCTGGGTAGGTCAATTTCCACTTAGGTTGAAAGCCTTGAGCACGTCGTCCTTCGGATGGGACTTTCCGGATATATCTGAATCTGTAGTATCAGTTTTAACAATTATTAAGCCTAGAAACCGTTAAATAGCGCGAATTTTTTGAAAAACGTTTTCATTTTGATTCTTGTGTGGGGTTCAGATAATCCGGTCGTTCTCTATCAGTTTTAACAAATATTTAATCTATAAACCGTTAAAAAGCGAGAAATTTCAAGAATGGAGTCTACCGAGCTCAGGATCGCCACTTAGAAATCTAGCTGAGGCACATAGGTCAGATGTTTCAATCGGGAAGTTAAAAAACACTTTGAGCACGTCGTCCTTCGGATGGGACTTTAAGCGATGATCCAGGGCTTTTTCGAAAGTGAGGTACTCCATAATGAGACGTATGTTATGTAAATAAACCTGGGTAGGTGAAATTTCACTTAGGTTGAAAATAGCCTTGAGCACGTCGTCCTTCGGATGGGACTTTCCGGATAAATCTGAATCTCTCGTATCAGTTTTAACAATTATTAAGCCTATAAACCGTTAAATAGCGTGAATTTTTTGAAAAACATTTTTATTTTGATTTTTGTGTAGGATTCAGATAATCCGGTCGTTCTCTATCAGTTTTAACAAATATTAAATCGATAAACCGTTAAAAAGCGAGAAATTTGAAGAATGGAGTCTACCGAGCTCAGGATCGCCACTTAGAAATCTAGCTGAGGCACTTAGGTCAGATGTTTCAATCGGGAAGTTAGAAAACACTTTGAGCACGTCGTCCTTCGGATGGGACTTTAAGCGATGATCCAGGGCTTTTTCGAATGTGAGGTACTCGATAATGAGACGTATGTTATGTAAATAAAATTAGGTGAAATTTCACTTAGGTTGAAAATAGCCTTGAGCACGTCGTCCGTCGGATGGGACTTTTCGGATATATCTGATTCTGTCGTATCAGTTTTAACAGTTATTAAGCCTATAAACCGTTAAATAGCGTGAATTTTTTGAAAAACATTTTTATTTTTATTTTTGTGTAGGATTCAGATAATCCGGTCGTTCTCTATCAGTTTTAACAAATATTAAATCCATAAACCGTTAAAAAGCGAGAAATTTCAAGAATGGAGTCTACCGAGCTCAGGATCGCCACTTAGAAATCTAGTTGAGGCACTTAGGTCAGATGTTTTAATCGGGAAGCTAAAAATAACTTTGAGCACGTCGTCCTTCGGATGGGACATTAAGCAATGATCCAGGGCTTTTTCGAATGTGAGGTACTCGATAATGAGACGTATGTTATGTAAATAAACCTGGGTAGGTGAAATATCACTTAGGTTAAAAATAGCCTTGAGCACGTCGTCCTTCGGATGGGACTTTCCGGATGAATCTGAATCTCTCGTATCAGTTTTAACAATTATTAAGCCTATAAACCGTTAAATAGCGCGAATTTTTTGAAAAACATTTTTATTTTGCTTTTGTGTAGGATTCAGATAATCCGGTCGTTCTCTATCAGTTTCAACAAATATTAAATCTATAAACCGTTAAAAAGCGAGAAATTTCAAGAATGGAGTCTACCGAGCTCAGGATCGCCACTTAGAAATCTAGCTGAGGCACTTAGGTCAGATGTTTCAATCGGGAAGTTAAAAAACACTTTGAGCACGTCGTCCTTCGGATGGGACTTTAAGCGATGATCCAGGGCTTTTTCGAATGTGAGGTACTCGATAATGAGACGTATGTTATGTAAATAAACCTGGTTAGGTGAAATTTCACTTAGGTTGAAAATAGCCTTGAGCACGTCGTCCGTCGGATGGGACTTTTCGGATATATCTGATTCTGTCGTATCAGTTTTAACAATTATTAAGCCTATAAACCGTTAAATAGCGTGAATTTTTTGAAAAACATTTTTATTTTGATTTTTGTGTAGGATTCAGATAATCCGGTCGTTCTCTATCAGTTTTAACAAATATTAAATCTATAGCAGTTATACCCGGCGTTGCCCGGGGAACTTTGATTTTTCTCCCAATATCTTCTATAACGCTATTCAGTTCCTCGACAGTACATTCATGATGTTATAATTTTCAATTATTCATACGGAATAAGGCTTATAGTCCTTCAGCTGTTGTAACGCTAGTAAGTTTTTAGGACCCCTGGGCACCACAGCTAGTATGCGCCTTTCAACGGCGGAAGCCACACCTAGTGAATACTTAGCATCGCTGGACGTCATAGTCAGTGCGTACTTAAGAACGTTTGTGACCACAGCTAGTATGTGGCTTGCAACGCTGAGCACCACAGCTAGTATGCGCCTTTCAACGGCGGAAGCCACACCTAGTGAATACTTAGCATCGCTGGACGTCCTGGTCAGTGCGTACTTAAGAACGTTTGTGACCACAGCTAGTATGTGGCTTGCAACGCTGAGCACCACAGCTAGTACGTAGTAGGGAATGCTGGGCATCATTGCTAGTATGTGCCTTGCGACGGCGGACCCAACAGCTAGTACGTAGTTAGGAACGCTGGTCACCACAGCTAGTATTTGCCTCGCAACAGCGGACCCCACAGCTAGTACGAAGTTAGGAACGCTGGGCATCACAGCTATTTAGTGCCTTGCAACAGCGGACCCCACAGCTAGTATGTAGTTAAATACGCTGGGCATTACAGTTAGTAAGTGCTTTGCAACAGCGAACTTCACAGCTAGTACATAGTTAGGAACGCTGGGCACTACAGCTAGTAAATGCCTTGCAACAACGGACCCCACAGCTAGTACGAAGTTAGGAACGCTGGGCACTACAGCTAGTAAATGCCTTGCAACAACGGACCCCACAGCTAGTACGATATTAGGAACCCTGGGCATCACAGCTAGTATGCTTTTGCAACGACGGACCCCACAGCTAGTACGTAATTAGGAACGCTGGGCCCTACAGGTAGTAGGTGCCTTGCAACTGCGAACCCCACAGATAGTATGTAGTTAGAACCACAGGGCATCACAGCTAGTATGAGTTTTGCAACGGCGGACCCCACAGCTAGTACCTACGAGTGAAATACGCTGGGCCACACTGCTAGCGCCTTGCAACAGCAGACCCCACAGCTAGTACGTAATTAGAAACGCTGGGCATTACAGCTAGTAAACGTCTTATAGGTGCCTTGCAACAGCGAACCCCACAGCCAGTACATAGTTAGGAACGCTGGGGCTGAGCACTACAGCTAGTAAGTACCTTGCAACAGCGGACCCCACAGCTAGTACGATATTAGGAACGCTGGACATCACAGCTAATAAATGTCTTGCAACAGTGAACCCCACAGCGAATACATAGTTACTACTACTACATGTGAAATTCATGACAATCCGATTCATGACAATACGACCAACCGTTAATGTGCTAACTCTATATGTATATTTAGCCCCCCCCCCACAACCCTCCTTCCTGTTCAAAATTTTGTGCCGTCACACACCTAATATTTCTATTTGACCTTTAGGAATACTACATGTGAAATTTCATGACAATTCGACCATTAGATAATGAATTAGCACTATTTATATACGTAGGCCCCCCTTACAACCCCCCCTCCCGTTCAAAACTTTGGGACGCCACACACCTTTTTTTCCTATTTGGCTTTTAAAAATACTACATGTGAAATTTCATGACGATTCGCATATTAGTTAATGAGTTAGCTCTATATTTATACTTAGGCCCCCCAACTACCCCCCCCTCCCGTAAAAAATTTTGAGCCGTCACACCGCCTATTTTTCTATTTGGTCTTCAGGAATACTCGATGTGAAATTTCGTGACAATCCGACCAACCGTTAAAGAGTTAGCTCTATATTTATACTTAGGCCCCCCCACAACCCCCCCTCCCGTTCAAAACTTTGGGACGCCACACACCTTTTTTTCCTATTTGGCTTTTAAAAATACTACATGTGAAATTTCATGACGATTCGCCCATTAGTTAATGAGTTAGCTCTATATTTATACTTAGGCCCCCCCACTACCCCCCTCCCGTAAAAAATTTTGAGCCGTCAAACCGCCTATTTTTTTATTTGGTCTTCAGGAATACTACATGTGAAACTTCGTGACAATGCGACCAACTGTTAAAGTGTTAGCTCTATATTTATACTTAGGCCCCCCCCACAACCCCCCCCTCCCGTTCAAAACTTTGGGACGCCACACACCTTATTTTTCTATTTGGCCTTCAGGAATACTCCATGTGAAATTTCGTGACAATCCGACCAACCGTTAAAGAATTAGCTCTATATTTATACTTAGGCCCCCCCACAACCCCCCCTCCCGTTCAAAACTTTGGGACACCATACACCTTTTTTTCCTATTTGGCTTTTAAAAATACTACATGTGAAATTTCATGACGATTCGCCCATTAGTTAATGAGTTAGCTCTATATTTATACTTAGGCCCCCCCACAACCCCCCCTCCCGTTCAAAACTTTGGGACGCCACACACCTTTTTTTCCTATTTGGCTTTTAAAAATACTACATGTGAAATTTCATGACAATTCGCCCAATATTTAATGAGTTAGCTCTATATTTATACTTAGGCCCCCCTCAACCCCCCCTCCCGTTCAAAACTTTGGGACGCCACACACCTTTTTTTCCTATTTGGCTTTTAAAAATACTACATGTGAAATTTCATGACAATTCGCCCAATATTTAATGAGTTAGCTCTATATTTATACTTAGGCCCCCCTCAACCCCCCCCCCTCCCGTTCAAAACTTTGGGACGCCACACACATTTTTTTCCTATTTGGCTTTGAAAAATACTACATGTGAAATTTCATGACAATTCGCTTAATAGTTAATGAGTTAGCTCTATATTTATACTTAGGCCCCCCTCAACCCCCCCTCCCGTTCAAAACTTTGGGTCGCCACACACATTTTTTTCCTATTTACCTTTAAAAAATACTACATGTGAAATTTCATGACATTTCGCCCAATAGTTAATGAGTTAGCTCTATATTTATACTTAGGCCCCCCTACACCCCCTCCCGTTCAAAACTTTGGGACGCCACACACATTTTTCTCCTATTTGGCTTTTAAAAATACTACATGTGAAATTTCATGACAATTCGACCATTAGTTAATGAGTTAGCACTATTTATATACTTAGGCCCCCCTTACAACCCCCCCTCCCGTTCAAAATTTTGGGACGCCACATAGCCTATTATTCAATCGGGCTCAAAAGAATGGTACATGTGAAGTTTCATGAAGATCCGTCCAGCGGTTCGGGCGTGATGCTGGAACAAACATACAAACAAACAAACCCCGTTTCAGCTTTATTAATATAGATAATAATAATTTTAGATAATTGGTAATACTCTATAATAATATTTTTTGCAGAGATATTGTGAAGAATAGAATAGGAGATAAATGAATTTGGGAGGGGGAGGGAGCACTCTGTATAAAAGTGGTTGGTATAAAAAAACTTCTGTTGTGGCTGCATCACATATACCGAGGTCATGTCGCCTATTACCAGAGGGCTCTTTTGTCGCTTTGGTGGACATGAGCCTCACTCTACTATGGGAGTCCTAAATGTTGGCTACCCAAATTTTTATTGACATAGCGTAGGGGTCTTTAACGAATACCTGACATCGTACAAGCTAGGGACCATCGCAAGATAAAAAAAAACCTGAGGGTTTCGAATCTGCGATCTTGAGCACGAACCCATACCACTGAGCTACTATCCAATGATAAAACTATATTTTATAATTTGTTGCTGTGCGATACAATTTGTTGCTGTGCGATACAATTTGTTGCTATGAGATACAATTTAAACATTGAAATAATTCTTAAATTAATTTAAAATTTCTTGAGGCGCTATAACGTTAGTCGTATTGCTCCTATATCAAATCCAAGGAAATATTAGCGATTGAAAATTTTATTAGGAACATTTTTGGTAAAAAACAATTTTTGTTTTTCATGCTCAAACTGCGAAAAATCGTGTTTCATAAAAAATGTGTGTTTTTTCAAGTGCTTAGGCCCCGGAGTAAAGTGGTCTTAAGTTTCGCTGGAATTCTGCTAAAATCGATTAAGATGTAGGTAAGTAAGCACTTATGACTTCTTCATTCCAAATTTCAAGTTCATATTTACAATCGTTTCTGTGTTAGTGCGCTTAGAAAGTTCCAATCACATTTATAAAAATCGCTGAAGCGTGAAGCTGGGAATAAGTAGACTTTCTTTCGATTCATCCCAATTATAGAAGTTCAAATCGCTTATAAAAATAAACAAATCGGACTATCGAAATATTCAACATGTTCCCAATAATCTAAAGCACATTAAAACAAGATTATCCCTCTCACTGACTATTAGATATAAGCCTTTTATAATACGATTAATGTTTAAGTGTAGAGTATAAGATATTCAGGAAGTATATAATATATTGGTAAAACTGAAGAAAAACTAAAAATTCTATGCAGACAAACGATTAAAAGAGGCATGCCCCCACTCTAGCGGCAAAACTAAGAACTGAAATGAGAAAACAAACATGAAAACAAAAAAAAGCTTAAAATTATTAATTAAAAAGAAATCTGAATATTTTATCTTTTTATAAAATAATTAATATCAATTTTAATTGGATATCAAACGTAACAATCCGAAAGACTAAAAAAGTTATCTGTTTATAAAATTATTGGTAGACAATAACATATTTCTTCAGTAGAATTTTGTAATAGTTAATTCTCAAGGCATATTTAAATTAAATTTTAGAGGGTTTTATCCCCATTTTCTATATAATGTTTTAATTTAATTTTAGTTTAAACATGAAGAAAGAACTCATAGTAGAGTCGGGCTCATGTCCACCAGAGTGAAGAAAGAGCGGTCGAGTAGTATAAGATATGACCTCGTAGTTAAAGGCCGGGCATGAGTCATAATAACTATTATTGCGTAGGTTAACACGGTTAAAATAAATAGCTTTCCAAAAGAACAAATATGTCTACATAGTTAACAATTATTAAAGTGAGAAGAATAGAAAGTTGTTGAACAAAACTAAGAATAGTGAATATAATAGATAAAAGAAAAATTAATATGTATAAAGTATTTATATGTAGATTTTTTACAACTTTTAGAAACCAAATGAATGGAAGTTACGCTAAATTTTTAAAAAAGGTTTCAGTGACTGGGCTATATCTATATATTACATTATAATTTTCAACAAAATTCAATGGTCTATAAAATATTAATTCCACAATTAATCGATTAATGATATCGATGTATATGTACGTTATAACCTTGACGAAGGTAATGTGTCACTCCATGCCCGTTTGTTTGGAAGCTTAACATAGGCGAACAATAATTTTTACTTGTGTATGACTGTACTGGAATCGATAAACATATTCAACGCATGTAGAAATTAAAAATTGAGGTGAGTGGATAAATAATGTACAATAATTTTTAAAAATAATTGTATTTTCCGGTTAATGTATTTGGCCTTACACTTTATTATCATAAACTTACTATCTACAATAAATGTTAATTCAAGTTATGTATCTTTAAATACTTTTGATTTTATTTTCTGTCTTTAACCGCTTATCTATGGATAGTAAATGTATATAAATCATTGCACGAGCCTCGTAATGTGGTAATGCATTAATAAATGTATCCTAAAAGATAGTACTATTATGGTTTATTACCCAATTTCTTTTTGTCTTTCGTTATTTTTATAGTATAAAAGTTAACTTTATATTAGACAGCCCGACCATATAATAAAAATTGTAGTTAGTTATTATGACTCATGCCAAGGCTTCAACTACATACAAGGTCCTATCGCCTACAACCAGAGCGCAATTCCGTCACTCTGGTGGACATGACTCTATTGTGACATGGTTTACATGCGAGGAAGCTTTGTACAATTACTTCGCAGACTTTATTTTTTACTCGCATAATTACAACCAGTTTTAAAAGCTTTGAATACATGTGTGACAATATAACAAACAAATTAATATGTATAAAAACTAAATCGGTAGGTAGCTCAAAGGTAGCCTATTGAGCTCAAGATCGCGGGTTTGAAACCAGGCCGAAGCCCTGAATTTAAGACCCTCACCATATAAACCATGTCTTAAATTTTGCCTACCTAGGTTTATTTACATAGAGTCATAGAGTAGGTCTTTAACATCGTTGGAACCATCGCTTAACATTCCATCCGAAGGACGGCGTGCTCAAGGTTATTACTACTCTCAGATTAAAAACTTAAGGGCTTCGGCCAGGTTTCGAACCCACGATCTTGAGCTCAATAGGTTACCTTTGAGCTACCTACCGGTTTAGTTTTTATATATATTAATTTATTTGTTTATATTGTCACACATTTATTCTGAGCTTTTAAAACTGGTTGTAATTATGCGAGTAGAAAATAAAGTCTGCGAAGTAATTGTACAAAGCTTCCTCGCATGTAAACCCTCATTTATTGTTCAGCTGGTTATTACCATAACCTGTTTTTTTTTATTGGTAACGTTTTTTTTTATTATAAATTTTGTGATAAAATGTATCCTTTCAACAAGGAATGAGTTCTTCAAAAATCGTTGCAGGTTAACTAACTATTCTTAATTATTGGCCGAGATTGGCTATTTTAAAATATGATCATCTGTATTTCAAACCGAACTTCTATATTAAGTTTCATAAAAAGGCGTTCTGTGCTTCTTGAGTTTGACAAGGTTGGAGTATGACAAGGATTCAAGGGACAGACAACAGTGTTTGTTTTGACCTGAAACGCAAAGTTGCGAGGCAAGTTTTAAATGTTTTCAACTCAGAAAAGTTCACAAAGCTTCCTTTATCCTCCGGTAGGAGGCAACAAATATTATATATATATATAAATATATTACTTACATTGTGTAGATATAAATCCAGTGGATGAGAGTAGTTTTAGTAAACGACAGACTAGATATTAGTCACAATTTTTAAAAACATATTCCCAAAAGAAGAGAACGCTGAATCACTCACGAAAAAAAAATGACCAAGAATTTTTAAATAGATTTCGCCATTTTACTCCGAATTTCTACTATTTGTTATCTAGTAATACCATTAGATCATCAATAACATCACCTCCTCGATTTTAGCACATTGCCGTTGATAATTGTGAGAGCGTTGCCAATTTCATCAATATAAAATTGTTTTTAAACTGATAAAACCATTAATAATTATTTGTATGATTTCAGTTCTTTTCTTGGAAGCTGATATTTAATGCGAAATTCTCCTGGTGCATGCTTCCTGGAATTCCTGTTGAAATTGTTTTGGTAATTATTTTATTTTTTTCTGATACTATTAACGTAATATTAGGAGGGGTTTGTACTTTGTCAGATATTACTAAAATATACAAAGATTTGCTATTAATTTATTCCTTAAGAGAATGTAATACTATGTATAAGTCATAATAAAAATATTTACAGAGATGTATTAGTTATTTGATTCATGACCGGGCTTTAACTTCGAGGTTATATCGCCTACTACCAGAGCGCTCATTCCTCCTAAATTTTGTCTAGCCAGGTTTAGTTACCAAAGATTAGGGGTGTTTATCGATTACCTGACATCGCACAGGCTCGGGACTATCCCTTAACCATAGGAAGGACGGCTTAGTGAAAAACTTGAGGTCCTCGGCCCGGTTCAGATATTTATTATATTGTCCTTTTTTTTCTTTTCCGAGAGAACGTTACAAATATCTCAAAAACAATAGTTTATTGATTTCAATAGAAAAGAATACTTTGAGTTGAAGATATCAACTTGATTTTGGTACAGTATATGAATTATCGGTTTTTATAAATTTTGTCGAGCAAAATACATGTTATACACACAGAGGATCTAAAGTCCTGGTACTTTGTTTGCGTCGGCGGCTCCTGGAAGTAGGCGCACCTAGACTGTAGTGTACATCCCCGGAACAGTTCAGAAGGCCTTCCTGGTAATTTTTCACTAGTTTCTCGTTGTGAGCTAGAAAAAGAGGAATACCCAGTTTTTCATGCCTTGAGAGCATGCAGATTCCAAATGTGAAAAACAAGAATTTATTGACACAAAATTTATTACTTGTGTAAGTCAACCATTAAATATTAAAGTGTTTACTACCATTTGGTCGACTGTTTTTGAAGGGTTAGCCGATGATTTACCGAAGACTTTTCCTACAAATCTTAGCTTGATCAATGAATGGAAATCAAGAAGTTTAGATTTGTTCGCTATAGCCAAGGGCGATTTAAATACTTAGGAGAACTCTTGAACTAAGTTTGAACATGCTTCAACTAAAGGCAGCTGGTCATCTAAACTGAGCACTTTACGATCAATGAGTAAATGTGCGTTTTGTTAAGTAAATAAGTTGTATTTGTAAGTGCAAGAAAAGTAAATAAAAAATAAAGAAAATGTATGTATAAATATTGTCTATTTAAAAAAATATATGGGAGTACTTTCGTAATTGCTACCATCTTCAACCATGTCTTAACAAATACTAAATGGATGTTTAAAACGTTACATTCCAAACTGTCCTTCTCCAGCCCAATGTTTTTTTTATTTTTCTCCTATACAGTAAAGTCATAAAAATAATATTTCGTCTCAAATTAAAACTTAATAATAAAAGTATATATGAATAGTAATACACTGTTTTGAGAAAGTAAGTACGTAGACAGAGACTAGAGGATTATATCATTGCCCGTATATTTACCCCTTTATCCTTATATCTGTGATCACAGGGAATAAATTGGTAAGTCTAAATTCGTAACTTTTCAGGGCAGCACTTTTTTACTTTTGCATTAATCGTGTAAATTCAGTTTTTGGAATAAATAAATTATGTTTGCATCATTATTTATCTAAATCTATAGGAGTGAATGAAAATGAATATTGTTAATCCTTTCTTGGATTTCCCCTTAGTTAACTAATCATTCCCCATCTCTTATCTAATTTTTATACACACTTACCTAATTATTAACCCTACTTTTTGAAATACTCGTGAATGATGCCTCTCTAAAGTGCTGATTATAGATAATCTGAAACCGATGCACTTTATGTATATATTTTTCTGAAATTAGACAATATAAATATAAAACAAGTTCTTTGTTTTTATTAGAAGAGCTATCAAGCAAGGATCGATTTTGGTCCCAAATTTGAGGACAAATTTTTCTAATTGTAAAAAATGAATTCAAGGTTTTTTACTTTCTTCTCTTGCCAGAGCGTCATGGTTGACTATATTTTCAAGACTATGACTCCATTTTCCTACCATTTTTATGGTAAACTGGTCGTCTGTTCTTATTAGCTGACATTTTAGCCCAGTAAATGAAGCAGTTTCTCCTTCACTTTTTGCTTTATGAATAGGTTTTTTTGAAATTTGGTGTATGGGTTGGTAATGGGTCAAAACAAGTTTGTGGGACATGATTGTTCGTGGTTTTTTTCTGGGGCCCAGCCAGTTATTGGCCAAAAACTGGCCAATGTCCAATACATCGGGCCAATTTGAAAAACAAATGGTATATATGGGTTTTTGGGCATAAAATTTATCCCTTTTACTCTTGTAATTTTTTCGAAAAAAATGGATCTCCTTCGAGGTACAGCCCTTCGAAAAAAAAGGGTGAAAAAAAAATTCTTCAATAATGCAGAAACTAAAAATTAAGCACATGGAAGAATCTTTTTTCTGAAAACCAATATTTTCCGAGTTTTTTCTGAAAACCCCTCAGAAAAAATTATTTTTTTAAGGGGGCTGAGCGGTAAAAGTACGTTTTTTAATCAGTCCAAAAAATTTGAGCTCATAAATCAATCCCACATAAACATTTTTTGTTTGAAACATTTTTTCCTACAATCCATATTTTCTGAATTATGAACGGTTTTTCCGCGACAAGCTGAAGTTGCTTAATCACCATAATGACCATCTTTGTATCATTTTTTCGCTAAATTGAATGGAATAAAAAGTCTTATTTTTGGCCAAAATATCCATATATGCCATTTTTATTTATTTAAATTAATTCTGACCAAGACTACCAACAACTTTCATGTGTTTAATTTTGAGTTTCTGCATTATTGAAGTATTTTTTTTCTCGACGGGTTGTAACTCGAAGGAGATTCATTTTTTCGAAAAAATTACAAGAGTAAACGGGGTCGATTTTATGCCCAAAAACCCATATATTTGGCCTTTTTTTCACGATGTACACAAAATTTCAGCAAAATCCATTCATAAAGCAAAAAGTAAAGAATTTGAACTTTTTTACGCTTCATTTACTGGACTATTTATTAAATTGAGCCTCTCTTCATACTGCTATAAACACCTAGCTGATCTTTGCTAAATTCTACTATACTTTCAATCGAAATAATTCTTAAAATTAGTTCAATTTCTGTTCACCATTTTAAATGAATTACAATCTCCATTTTTTTTTTTCATTCATATTTTTTCAATGTTTTTAATGATTTATTATTAACATATACTATTTTTATATATTAGTATCTTTCTATATATATTTATTTATTTTTAATATCTACAATAGTATATATATATTTTTTTAATCAGTCAAAGAATATACATCTCTAAATAACATTAACAGCAACATGTAGAATCAAAGAGAGACTTTTAATACATTGTAAACTTAAATAAAATTAAAAATATATAGGATGAAAAGCTAAACGTAAAACTAGTGTTCCTAATCTTTGCAGGTACAAAAATTTAATATACATTTCTATTCTAAATATAAATAAAAATTATACAATGGCTATACTAATTACAATAATTTATTTTATTTATTTATAAAATTAATGAATTTTAATAAAACAATGTTATTCTATTTTTTATTTTATTTCATTTTAGGTCCTGAGAGTGGGAATATAATTTATTTTGTAATTGGAACAAAATTATAATTAAATATAGTGAAGGTAAGATATATATTTTAAAATTTATAGTTATAAATATTTTTTGGGACTGCTGATAAATTTCGGAAGAAGGGTGTGGCTCGGAAATAAACAATACTGCAATAGGTTGATATATTTTTTTTTTCTCATTTATATCGCCGATAAGGAAGTTAGAGGTGTTCAGTTTTTGTGCCATAGGTGCCAATTTGAAGTTCTCTTTCGGCCCATGTTGCAGATTTTGAAATGGCACAGTGACATGTCTGAAACATTAATAATAAAAATCAAGTATTAATTAAATAAATTGATATTTGTTCAATTTTTATGGTTTAGCTGTCCACCTTTGGAGATCCTTACATGGTTCTCCGATCACTCAATAGATAGTGTTGTAAGCTTCATTTTAGAATATTATACATTAAAAAAATGTTTTTGTTTTTTTGGGTTTCTTAAGACTAGCATAGTTATGTGTAAACATTTTTAGGGGCCAAACTAAATAGAAATTTTTGCCTGATTAGAAAAAAATCATGAGTATTGACATTTACAAGTTTAACGATCATGAAGCATTTATTTCATGTTTACGCAGATCATACTAGTGTATTGAACAGTGTAAAAACATAACATTCTTATAAATAAATAAAACAAACTTATTTTTTGAAATATTGTCTATTTCAAAAAAACATTTAATTAAAAACTTCCGGTTATGGCATTATACCATCCTCAGGTTCAGTTATAAATATACTTTGTTTTATTTATTTATTACAAATTTTCACAATGTATCCGCGTTTCTCAACTTAAAAGTTATAATATTGTTATCAATATAAAAAGTCGTCGGTGATTCACCGGCAATGTATTTCCCCAGAATGAATGAATCAATTAACGTTTCGCCCCCCCCACCAAATTTAATAGTTGACTTACATTGGGTCTCCTAAGTTCTCATACTAAATTCTGTGTCGATAAATTCATTATATCGGCAGTTATTAGGATTTTTGAATTTGGATCCATTTGGATATCGCTGAAATTTGATAGGTTGTGTCCTCATTGGGTATTGATTTTAAATATGAAATTTCATGTCGATACATTCATTACACCGGCAGCATAGAAAATCTATAATATCATGTGCATCAGAAGGTAATAAAGCACCAAATCTGAGAAAAAGACCGTCACAACACTTTACTCTAACACAAGTCTTGGATTTTTTCATAAAAATATAAATATATAACATATTAACACAGCATCAATTCTCCCATTTATTTTTTGGCTTATAAAAAAATGTGATAACAAACATTTCTTATTTGTGATTTATTAGTATTGAAATAAAATTTGCAAAAACTGACGAGCTATCTTACGAATTTATTTTTGTTAATTAAGTGTAAAATATATTTCAGACACTGATGATTGGAGTTAAGCCCGAAATCACATTTTTTGCGAAGACAAACTATAAATGTAAAAATTGATGCTTTGTTAATATATTGTATATGAATCAGAAATCTACTCACACAAACCAAAAATAAGAAATTAAAAAGAATATTTGCAAAATCCGTGCCGGGTGATGTCTGTAATATTATGAGGTCCACCAGACTACAGATTTTGTAAATTTTCTTTATAATTTCTGAAAAATTTCAGGTTAAGGTTGTGTAGTTGTAGTAATTAGTTTTTGTTTGGCGCGCAACAGCCAGGATCATAGCGCCGATCTAGTATATTTTACAATATTTAAAGAAATAAAATTATAACAATAATAAAGGGGAAACAAATTAATTTTTTTTTCTCCAAACAAACAATAGTAACAAGCCTGTGTGTAGATTCAGTTCAGGAAACGAGCTGTCACTGAGGAAGCGTGAGGACACTCCGACGTTCATAGACCATTATATGCAGAGACATATCAGAGCGGACTTGAGAGACAATACAATGATCGACCGACCACTCCGGGGTCGTGCTAAGTGACTCCAGGAGATCGGAACATCCCCGCTGTGATCTGGGAGCAGCTACAGAGGGCGCAACATAGTAGGGAGGGGAATCTTATAGCTCAAATTTAATTTATTTTTTATTTTTATTTTTTGTTTCATTATTATTGGTTTTATATATACACAGGGTGTCCAGCATCCTTGAAAACCGGAATTATCCGGGAATTTTTTTTTAGTTCTTGAAAAACCGGGAAATCTCCGGGATTTTTTTGTCATCCAGGATTTTTTTTAATTGAATAAAAAAAATGAATTTATTGCAAATTGTTTTTTAAATTTTTAGGGAGTGAATTATATAATCAGAAACTTTAATTTTGAATTCCCGCCTTGTTTTTGTGCTCTAATACGTGTGCGCGGTGAGTTTTAATAATCGAGAAGTGGGAGTGAATGTTATTGTTCTTCGTCGCACGGCAATGCAAATTTAGAGCGCGGATTCTCTTTCAATAAAGAGTGTTTAGCAGAAAACGTGCATGAGAATTCTCTTGTTGCACAGAGAAACGTATACGATGCAGTCTTTGCTGCCGGCGGAGTCGAAAATGTCAACATCACGAAACCAATGATTCTAGCTGCAAGAAATGCGTATGCCAAGTACACGGAAGCATGCGCAGAAAAAAAAAGAAGAAAGTCAAGCACTTAAACGAAAAGCAGAAGAAAGAAAAGCTACAGTTAAATGTTAAGAGATCAAAAGTAATGAACGAAATCGAACAAAAACGAGATGAGGTCAATGAAATCGATAAAAAGCTGAAATCATTGGTTAAATGATTAATTCTTTGCGCATCTCACAGAAACTGAATTGATATGCGATTTGATAATACGTGCTGTGATTATAATTATTATTTTAAGATTGTTTGCGTTATTAATCGTCGACACAAATTTAAATTGAAACTGGACATAATTTTTATTTAAATAAATTATTTTATTTAGAAGTCTACTTTCTTTCATCATGTTTTATTATCCTCTGGTCTTTGTATAAAAAACATGACTGAACTATGTGAGTCATAACTTTTATTTTATACCAAAATGAGGTTTTCAACATCCGGGATTTTTTTTTAATTCACCTGAGAAAAACTGGGAATTATCCGGGAATTTTTTTTTTCAAAAAACTCTGGACACCCTGATACTCCTTTAGGCACCAAATGATATTATAGACTTTTTGACTTTTTTCTAAAGTGTCTTTAAAAAAAAAAATTAATGAATTTTTTTTGGATGATATAAATTAAATATAATAAATGGATCCAGCAGTTTAGGCTCTCCGATGGAACAAGGCAAGTATTCAATACTTTGCCAAGCTATTTTACGGCCTTCTAAAGTAAATACAGATTCGACGATTTACCACAAAAAGTATTTCTCTCAAAGCAACCGAAAATCAAAAATGAAATTTTTTTTTCAGATTCGATAGTTTTAATTTGTATCGACAATATAGTAATGTTCCATCTTCCCCACCGCCTCAAACTATCGCGATCTTTTCCTCACAGATCTATGATATGACTGTACCAATCTACTTACAGCTTGCCCTCTTGTCCGTTTTGAAGTCCTGCTGGAGTATCTCCATTAGTCGTGCCTGGAGTGGAGACCCTTCCTCCAGTTCTTCGCCTCTCTTCAGGATCGTCTCGTACAGGTTGGCCAACTCCCGCAGCTTGTTCGGATTTACTCCTTGCATCTCCTCGCCGCTCTGTCAACATCAGGTAAAATAGCTTTAGTATACCCAGTGATGGTGAAATATAATTTTGCATATTATTATTGGCGGTTGCTCAGAGGTTTCTGAGCTCAAGATCAGTAGTCAACAATTAGGACTCCCATACTAGAGTTGGCTCACGTCGATCAGAGCGACGATAGAGCGCTCTGCTAGTATGCGATATAACCTCGTATTTAAAGTCCGGGCTTGTCTCAATAACTTTTCAATAATTTTCAGAATAATTTACTTGGAACAGGTAGCACAATATAAAACAGGTAGCACTAAAAAACGGACAAATTGATGATTTAGTTATATAAAGGATATATATATATATTTATCCACCCCCCTTCGCGTTCTTCAGTCAGATTAAAATAAGACATCACTTCTGTCAATCATTGTCAGACACACCAAAAACATTCCTTTTTTTCAATTTGACATTATATACAGATCTTAAAATTACATTTGTCCCAATAGATAGACAGATGTGAAACAGGCAGCTGATAGAAATATAAGTTGGGGCTCATATATATATGTGGGGGCGGGAATACTGTTTCAAAACTGCCGGGGGTGGTTGTCCAAGTTTGAAGCAAGTGGGTGACAAACAATTCCGAGTTTGATTCCTGAGAATACTTATATATCCTCTTTTAAATTAAAAAAAAAAAACAAGGCGAAGATAGTTCTAGAATGAGACATTCGTGATATAAATGTAAGTATGTGGAACAAGACATGACTTCCATGTTTCAAAAGTTATTTTACAAAATAATTTACATTATGAACAATTAGCTCAGTGGTTTGCCTGCTTGCTTACTGAGCTCAATATTGCAAAGCCGAGGCCTTAGTTTATTTTATCTGGGAGGTGAAAAAAACTGTTAGCATGCTGTCCTTCGGATGGTACGTTAAGTGATGTTCTCGACCCTGTACGATGTCAGATACTCCTTAAAGACCCTACCACAGGTGATCGGGCTCATGTCCACCAGAGCGACGAAAGAGCGCTCTGGAAGTGTAGTAGGTATGACCTCATAGTTAGAGCCCTAGCATGAGTCACATTAACCAACTAATGAACGAAGTATAAGGAAAATTATGTATTCTATTATGCCCTGATTTTTTGATTTCCCAATGTAAAATTAAGTGTTATATTTGTGTTGAGACGGGAAACCAAACGTTAAGTGGGAAAAGCAACAGCCGTTATTTACTGATGTCTCGGGCGATTAACTTGAAAGACGGCTTATGATAAACAACATTGTTATAGTGTATATTGATTAATCATATTTCATTGGCGCGTTGAATAGCGTACGACAGGAATAATGTATCTCATGGAACAGAGGGTCTAACCTTGGTTCATCAAAATACATTAAATGTTATGAAAATTAGTTTCAAAATCCCAACACTTTTACCATTAAGTTCGTTAAATCAAACTGTGAAGGGTTTCAGAGGTACATCAAAACCCTTTCATAGGTATGTTTATAATAGTTGTAAATTTGTTTCTTCCTTGCTTGAAGAATGTACTTTTCGATATACCGCTGAACTAATTTTAATCTGAGAACATATTGAAGATTGGAAATTTCATGAGGGACATTTCTTGAAAGGAGAAATTCTTCTTCTGTGAATGCTGATTATTGTACCATGTGCTACTATGTGCTCGGCTACGGCCAGCACCTCAGCTAGTGTGTGCTAGACAAGGGCTGGTTGCCCATTCGGTATGTGCTAGACAACGCTGGTTCCCCTTTCAGTATATGCTTGACAACGCTGGTTTCCCATTCAGTATATGCTAGACAACGCTGGTTTCCCATTCAGTATGTGCTAGACAACGGCTGGTTCCCCTTTCAGTATGTGCTAGACAACGGCTGGTTCCCCATTCAGTTTGTGCTAGACAAGGGCTGGTTTCCCATTCAGTATGTGCTAGACAAGGGCTGGTTTCCCATTCAGTATTTGCTAGACAAGGGCTGGCTTCCCATTCAGTATGTGCTAGACAAGGGCTGGTTTCCCATTCAGTATGTGCTAGACAAGGGCTGGTTTCCCATTCAGTATGCTAGACAAGGGCTGGTTTCCCATTCAGTATGTGCTAGACAACGGCTGGTTCCCCATTCCGTACGTGCTAGACAACGGCTAGTTCCCCATTCAGTGTGTGCTAGACAAGGGCTGGTTTCCCATTCAGTATTTGCTAGACAAGGGCTGGTTTCCCATTCAGTATGTGCTAGACAACGGCTGGTTCCCCATTCCGTACGTGCTAGACAACGGCTAGTTCCCCATTCAGTATGTGCTAGACAACGGCTGGTTCCCCATTCAGTACGTGTTAGACAACGGCTAGTTCCCCATTCTGTATGTGCTGCACGTTATAGCTCTTTTCCTATTGGTCCTGAGTAGTATATGGAATCTGAGAACGTGCTGAATATTAGAAATTTTATAAGGGACAAGAAAGTAAACATCAATTTTGTTTTATTCAAGTAATTAAAAAAATAAATAATAAAAACAATACCCCATTCTTTTAGGTGACAAAGTGGGATATCCCCTAGGAGGATTTTTTTTTTTTTTCAAAAAAAATATTAAGCGACAATAAATTACATTTAAAAGGGTGTTTTTCAAGAAATGTCACCCTTTTGTAGGCTTTAATTATGGTTTTTTGACACTATAGCATTTGCCTTGCTAAATTATTATACGTATATAATATATTAAATATATTTTATTCCAGTTCTACATATCTCCCATTTATTTTTGGTTTTTATAACCTAGCAATGTGGACTTGAACTCTGGGGTTCTACTAAAGCTCCCAATCTTCAGCGCATTCAATCCTTGCATCCAAAATCCTTTGTACAATAGCCAATGCTCCTTATTACATCAACAAAACCCTTCACGCTGATCTCAATATTCCTTTTGTCATCGAATTAGCTAAATTCAGTTACAAAAAATTATTTTCCACCTTTAGTAGCCACATTAATCCTCTGATCCGTGCCCTGCCTTCAGCCACACTTGCCGAACGACGCCTTAAGCGCCAATGGCCTAGAGACTCTATGCCTAGGGTGATTTCTCCTCTCTTAACATTGCCATTTTGTTCTCCTTTAGCACATTTGCTTGTTGTATATATTCTTTATACAGTTGTAAATATATATTTGTAAATAGAAAAAATAAAAAAAGCAATTACTACAAATGTTACCACAAATATCAATATCTGTAGTTTATTTTCTGTTCTCTGTGTTGAAACATATTTATTGAGGCGACCTTTATGCTGAAACTCCAAGTCAAAGTGTTAGAGTTTCAGCATAGCATAAATTAATAAATATTTTCTGTAAAAATAAGATTTTGATTGATGTTAGATAAATTGTTAACATAAAGTTCAGTCAATAAATCATAGATGTTGGGCTTCCCTTAACGTTTATAATTTCTAGGTTATAAAAAACAAAAAAAAATAATTGGGAACAAATGTAGAACTATGATAAATGTATTTTATCGAAACAGTAGTATCGAAAATGGCTCATTTTCGAGTTTTCAACATTTTCTTGTACAAGTTTTCACCCTCTTATATTCTGAACTCGGATAACTGAAAATACAAAATGGAGGGCTTAAAATGTACATAACCTGTTATAAAATTTTCATTTTTTCCCCAAATGTTTAGTTTCAGAAACATAATAATTTGAAATGTTTTAGTACTGATCTATGAATCTGTGAGCCCTCATAAATGTAGTTGCATTCCGAGAATATGAAATGAAAACAAGAAGTTCAGAAGCTACTTTTTAAGAAGCGAACGAAATTTTCAAATGCGTTTTCTCAAAAATCAATAATTCTATGATATCCGACTTCTGAACTGTACCACTGTATCGATATATAAATTCAGAATATCCTTTCACAGCCTCAACATTAAATTGTTGTTGTATTTAGGCGTCTCCTTATTCTAATTTATATTGTACAACTTCTGTTGCTATTTTCTTCCCCGAGAAAATGGTCTTCTGTCAATCTGATACATGCTTTATAGGACTTATTGATATAATAACATAATTCATGACATATCATACCTCTATATTTAATAAAAAAAATTCTCAAAGGTCTCAAAATTGCAGTAGTTTTTTGGATATTGAAGAAAATATAAACATACTTTGGGAGTGTAACGTTATAATTAGATTATTGAAGACAATAACTTCAGCCTGTAAAAGTACATATACCTTATATATAATTATATATGTGATAAAGTGAGGGCGCAGGTAGCTCAGTGTTATGCATGCTTGCTTAGTGAGCTCAAGGTACCTTGAGCACGCTGTCCTTTGGATGGGAGGTTAAGCGATGGTCCTGAGGTTGTACGTTCTCAAGTACTTCTTAAAGAAGCCTACCCTAGGGAAATAAAAATTTAGGGTAGGCAAAATTTAGGACTTCCATAGTAGATTCGGGCTCTTGTCTACCAGAGCGACAAAAGAGCGCTCTGGTAGTAGGCGATATGACTTCGAAGTTAAAAGCTCGGATATAAGTCACAATAAATACGTAATAAAGCTTGATGTGTGTATATATATATCACAGAATCTTTACTAACAAACCATTTTTTTTTTTTTTTGCAAGTGCGAATTCAGTGAAATTTCTGCTACCGGAATTAAAGGAGCGGAAATTGTTTTTTTCCGGGGATGAAGAGTAGAAAGAGGGTTAGGTCCTCTGGTCAAAATAAAAAAAAGCCATCGGTAAATCACCAGCAGTTAACTTCCCCAGGTACTTATAATAATATAATACTTAGGTAATTATTTTTATTCACTTAACTTTTATCTATCCCGCAAAATCCGAATTTTCTTCCGGAATATCAAAAGGGTTGTCTTACTCAGTGTTTTTTCAATCTTTAAATACAATTTGGTCGTTAAAGATTTCTACCGTAGGTAATTAAAAATTTAGAGTAGGCAAAATTTAGTACTCCCATAGTAGAGTCGGGCTCATGTGCTAGGCGATATGACCTCGTAGTTAAAGCCCGGGCATGAGTCACAATAACTAACTAACTATACGATTCTACATCATTACAAAGAACACATAATTTAAAGAAATGTAAACGAAATAATTAAATAACACATCCTGTATGTTTTTCATATTTCATAATTTTGTGCTCTGTTAAATATGAATATACCTACCTCCAAATCGAGGATTTATTAATTATTAATTTGTTACAATTATTTGTTTTATTTTAAACACAAAAGACGTTGGTTGTCTTCTCAGTGTTTTATTTGCGACCAGAACCAGTTTTCAAATCAGTCAATCCGCACAGTGTAGAGTGTAAATGACTACTGGTAATTACATATGATTAATTTTTTTGACCATAATAATAGTTATGTAGTTACAATATAATCACAAAGGCAAAAAAAAAAAATATATATATATATATTATTATATATATATATATATATATATATATATATATATATATATATATATATATAATAATACTTAAAACTATTACGATCGATTCAGAAGTAACATAAAACAATATTAGTCTTGGACAAGTAATTCGATCTGGGAAAGTACAGTGTCGGAGATTCACTGATGTCTTATTCAAAATCACTTTTGTCGTTTTAAGGATAATATTATTCTTCCTTGTGAATTAATTTGATATAGTATAATTTTCTCTTTTTCTTATATATATATATAATTTTTTTTAGTGAAATATGTCTGAAAAATGGAATAATATATATATTGTTAAGTTCCCCTAAGTCCCAAAGCTCTTCTGAGTTTCATTACGTTAATGGGGTCTCCAGGCGAGGTTTATTGACGCTCCCAATGAGGCTTGTTTTGTCTGGGGATGAAGTGACTACTTTGCTATCTCTCCCTCAGTGTACTTGTGTAGTGGAACTAGCAAGGGCAGCAGCCCTGGGGGTGGGACACCATTGTCCTTGAACAAAGCAATATACGTTTAATAATAAAATTAATAAAAAATACAACAAAAAAAGTCAAATATAATCCAAAAAAAGTTGTCGATGAATCACTGGCAACGTACTTCCCCAGAACGAATTAATTAACTTTTCGCTTCCCCTCCAAAGCCAGACGAACGTTTGCGCTAATATTCTATAGTTGACTTACACAGTAAATTACTTAGTAAATTTTGTGTCCATAAATTCATTACAACAGCAGTTACTAGAGTTTTTGAATTGTGCCCCCCCTCCGCCTCCTTTTCTCCATTAAAATTTGACGGGTTTTGTCCTCATTGGGTTTTGACACAAAATTTCATATGTGGATTCGGAACCCCATAAGGATGACCCATTACTTTTTAGGTAGAAGGGAAGGCCGGATCAGAGGGGGTTCACAAATCCCAAATATTGCCGACATGAAATTTCATATTTGGAGTTGAGCCCCCTCTGATCCGACCTTCGCTTCTACCTGAAAATTAATGTGTCATCCTTATGAGGTTTCGAAATCACATGTGAAATTTTGTTTCAATACATTCATTACAGCAGTTATTAGAGTTTTTGAGTTGAGCCTCTCCCCTAATCGCCCCCTCCTCTTTGACAGATTCCGCTGAAAATTAATAAGTGTCGTCCTTATAAAGCTTTGAATTTACATATGAAATTTTGTGTCGATACATGCATTACAACGGCAGTTATTAAAGTTTTTGAGTCAACCCCCTAATCTCATTTCGTCAGAATCGTCTTTCTAAGACCGTTAATTTGATATACCAGTCGATGGGTTTTGTTGACTTTTAGAGTTTGACAGTATGGCGGCCAGCGTTTTTTCAGGAATGTCGAATAGTCTATGTCCCTCAGGTGATTACGACGAATCAAATGATGTATACCTAATTAAAAACGGCGGGTTTTGGCTCTCCGAGGGTTCAAAGAATATAATAGTTCTAGGTTTTATGACTCATGCCCGGGCTTTAACTACGAGGTCATATCGCCTACTACCAGAGCGCTCTTTCGGACATGAGGCCGACTCTACTGTGGGAGTCCTAAATGTTGCCTAGCCTAAATTTTTATTCACCTAGGGCACGGGTCTTTAATGAGTACCTGACATCGTGCAGGCTCGAGACCATTGCTTAACGTCCCATCTGAAGGACGGCGTGTTCAAGTTTATTTTTCTATATCTCGCCACATTGGGACCTGATGATGGGACGTAAGAACGTCCCGAAACATCGTTGGGTATAAAGACACTTCCGAAGAGTTTTCTTTGAAAAATAGTTACCTATCTTAATTTTTATTAAATTGAAAAATGTGTCTACTTATTATGAACGTATCTTGTATTATTATTATTTTTTTTTTATTTTTTTTTCATTTTTTTTTTTTTTTTTAAATACCTACTCATATATTGTTAAGTATTTATTTGTACAGTTTTTATTAATTTAATTTTACTTTTTTTAATGTTTTTTTTGTTACTATTAATCATAGATGTGTTAGACTCAAGTAGTTATAAATCTAATTTATAAGCTATCATAATATATAAATTCATTTGACGTATCCTATTACCATGTATTGGTTCAACGGAAATAAATTATTATTATTATTATTATTATTTTACCTCCCAGATAAAATAAAGTAAGGGCCTCGGTCGGGTTTCGAATCCACGTTCTTCAGATCAGAAGACTAGCACGCATACTACTGAGCTACCGGCGCCCTCAAGAATATAATATACATATATACGTGTGAAAAACAATACCCTTTCTTTGCGTTCTGCATCTGAGTTAAATTAAATATAATTCCATGTGAACTTGTTATAGTGATGTAGCTGACGGCTTCTCTCTTCAGTTATCGTGAACACCTTTGTAAATTGTATTGTTCATTAGGAGCCGTCTACGAATTATGTAACGCGTGGAGAGCGGGGTTTAGAATTGTGACAGTTTGTGACAGCCGGGGTGGAGGGGTCTTAAATGTGTTACGTAATGCAATGTAAGTTTCCATAATTTCAATACGTGAAACAGTCTGAACTGTATATAACTGGGTTTATTAAGTAGCCACAGAAAAAATTTCTATCGGCAGTTACCGGGTTCATAGACAGAGACAGGAAATTTTACTGTGATGTTGATGTATAAGCGAGGGCGAAAACGTAGCGTGCTTGTCTTTGTCAGGTCAAGGTCCTTCGAGTGGGACGTTAAGAGTGATCCCGGTCTGTATAATGTGAGGTACTCGTTGAAGACCTCTAGGTAGGTAAAATTTAAGACACCCAGTGTTGCGTCGGGCTCATGTTCACCATAGCGACGAAAGAGCACTCTGGTAGAAGAGGTATGACCTCATAGTTTTCATCCGATACAACCAGGAGTTGTACGCACTCTATGCCGAGCCAAAATTGTCAGAATTGTCAGACTACGTTGTGCTGGACACGTAAGACGGATGGACGAGGACCTTATACCAAGGAAACTCGTGAATGTGACACCGGAGGGTAGGAGGAGAGTGGGACGACCCAGAAGAAGATGGCTGCAGACCGTGAACAGAGACGCAAGAGGAGTTGTATACTCTATATAGAGCAAAAAGTGTCGCACTGGATTAGAGTTGCCAGACTCGGTTGGGCTGGACACGTAAGACGGATGGACGAGCCTTGTTTTTATAAGAATCGGCCTTGAAAGGAATCTATCTCAATATTAGTAATTCTCAATATGCGCATCGCATTAGTTACATGCGAAGTTTTTCAAGTGTCAAAAAGCGGTAATAGGCATCACAAAAATATCTCAAAGTAATATTTTTATAGTTAGTATGACTCATGTCTGGAGTTTAACTACGAGGCCATACATATCGCCTACTACCAGAGAGCTCTCTCGTCACTATGGAGGACAATTTTGCGTACCCAGGTTTAGTTATCTGAGGTAAGGATGTTTAACGAGTACCTGACATCGCACAGGCTTGGGACCACCGCTTAATGGCCCATCCGAAGGACGGAGTGCTTGATTTTTTTTCAGATCCCTCATAAAATAAAGTAAGGGTCTAGGCCGGTATCGCTATCTCTCAGCTACCAGCGCTTGTATTGTAACATAATTATTTTGCGTTCATACAGAGGATAAGAAATACACAGGTCGCAGGATCTATGGCCCCACCCAGGAGGAGGGCGTCTGGCTCATCTGATACAACCAGGAGTTGTACGCACTCCATATAGAGCCAAAATTGTCGCACTGGATTAGAGTTGGGCTGGACACGTAAGACGGATGGACGAGGAGCTTATACCAAGGAAATTCGTGAATGTGACACCGGAGGGTAGGAGAAGAGTGGGACGACCCAGAAGACCGTTTGTGGGAAGACGGTTTGGTGCGGTGGGCTGGTGGATACTGGCCCAGGACACAGCTGCATCGGGACATTTCTTGGAGGAGGCCAAGGCTCTCGATGGGCTGTAGCGCCTGTGATGATGATGACCCCGTAGTTTAAGCCTGGGAGTAAGTCACAATAACTAACTAAGTAAAGGGAAGTTATGTCATTTATTATGCCCTTATTCTAATATGAAAAACAAAATTCCTGTCTGCCTTTGCGTGTTTGTGATTCAATAGCCCCTATGTAAGTCATCTATTGGTTTTACCCTAAGCGGTCGATTGGTTTTAGAGAGAAAGCGAAAAATTAATTAATGAATTTGCCCTGAGGAAATATATTGCCGGTGATTCACCGACGACTTTTGAAACATCACCGCTTTTAGATAAATTTGTAATAATTTTTAATCGATTTTCAATCGCTGTTACAAGATCCCGGTAAACGGAATGTATTTATAGTTTTCGAACATTTTCTGAAAGTTTTATAAATTCATAACAAATTGTGAAAAAAAAAATGAAAAACACGACACCATAAGATAGTCGTTTTTACCGTAAGATGTGTCCTACATTATATAGTATATGTACCGTACAGAGTATAAAATAGGTCTTGTATTCTAGACCAGTCTCTGTAGTCAGTATACAACGCGGACGTACCATCATGTCATGAAACGTTATTGACTGGTTATGCAGATGTTGTCCTGTTAGTCACCTTTGCCTGATTGAATACTGAGGCGGGTTTAAACTGAATGCGCAGAAATGCACTTCTCTGACTTAAAATAAAATCTGTCGTCTTTATGCATAAGACATCATTATAAAAATTATGTAGGAACTATTGATACAAGATATTGATTGAGGAAACACAGCTGTAACAAGGCTTTTATTGGCAAGCTCTTTAAATGACTATTAAATACAGGCTCGAAAATACGGGAATTTGAACACAATAATTTAATAGGTGTCATCCTTATAAGGTTGCGACATTGTAAACATAAAATTCCATGTTGCTACACTGGTTTGGTCCTTTTCGGGCTTTGAATTTCCATATGAAATTTCGTGTCAATACATTCATTACAACGGGTGTTATTAGAGTTAAGCCTTCTGCCTGATCCCCTCTTTCCCTATGGCCCATTTGACTGAAAATCATTAGGTGTCTGTTCTGGGTGCACATATCAAATTTCATGTTGATACTTCTTTTAACATTTATACGATAAGTATAAAAGTGTGTTCAAGAAAAATATATTTTATTCACAGAATGAAATTATTTTGACATTATTTACAATATTTTACAAATGTTTCTTTTTGTTAAAATGTTCATCATTACACACCGACATGTGGACACTAACTTCTGACTGTCTTTTTTCGGTTTTGGATCATCTGTTACACTGGTCGGCATGAAAGTCGACCCTGACACCATTCCTGCTGATTCTTATGTAAAATGACCTCCTGAATCCGAATATGACCCCCGTTTTCCCTCATCACCCACCGTTTTTGGGGGAGGCCCCCCCACCAATTTTTATCACTTTTCGATAATTTGGAGGAATGAAAAGGATTATTTTACATCTCCTCTGAGGGACTAGAGAGGTGAAAAGTTCTAAAACATGAACATTTGTAGAAAGGAGGTTGATTTGGGGGGGGGGGGGGGGGGGAGAGAGATTTGCCCCTTAAATTGAAAAAAAATCATTGAAATTAATAGATTTTTCCGTTTTTTTCGGAATTTTTTCACTTATTTTCAACTTATGCCAGCCTCCAGCCCCCCTATTCCGCCCCCAAACACCCCCAAATAATAAAAATATATAATAAATAAATAGTTATTTTACCGTCGGGAAATGGATATTGTTTGGATATATTTGTATGTTTGTCCGCTTAGCTACACCTTCGTTGTTCGGGTGCAATCGCTACACTTTCATTCTAACGGGAGTTATTGTATTTACCGACAGACAGATTTTTTTTTTCATTTTTGGGATCAGGTCGGAAAACATAAATTTCCGTTGAAAACTCCGCATCGAATTTTTGAACATTTACATAGTGTGACAGAGATTAATAGTCTTAACTTTTTAGTCATATTCAACCTGTGCTTTGGTAATGTAACCTGACATGGATAATCACCCGGAAGATTCACAATATATGATTAGTACACCTGTGATAATTACTATAGTTACCTGTATGGAGTTGAGATAGGCGGCTAGATCTTGATACTGTTGACGCTCTTGTAGAGGGATAGCCCTTCCTGGGGCGATCAGAACAGCAAGTGTGGTCGCTAGCAGGAAAGCTCGACCGTAACCACCTATCAACAATACAATATGGCAAAATTAACTCCAGAATTACTTTATGGCTATCCATATCTTCTTATTTTCAGTCAAATCAGAAAATAAAAATATATTATTCCATCTCAAATGGTGGATTGTAAAATTTTCAAACTGCAAAAGTACAAAAACAGTACACGCACACACAAAAAAGAATTTTGAAACATTAATGATCATCAGAAAAAAAAAGGGCGCCTGTAGTTCATAAGTAGCGTGCTAGCCTACTGAGCTCAAGATTGTGGGTTTGAAACCCGGCCGAGGCACTTAGGTTTTTCCTTCAGATGGGAAGTTAAGCAATGGTGCCGAGCTTGTGTCAGGTACTCGTTACAGCCTACCCAAGGTGTAAATTCGGACTCATGTCCACCAGAGCGACGAAAGAGCACTCTGGTATTAGGCGATATGACCTAGTAGTTAAAGCCCGTTAACTCACAACTAACTCGAAGATACCACAATGAAAGAAGAATTTCAAATAACTGAACATTTTTTCTCTCCATGGTCATAATGGTCGATATAGTCAACAGTATCTTTTCAATGTTAAAAGAAGTCGAGATAATGTGGGGAAAAGAAAAAAATTCAGTATTTGGCGTACTCGTTAAAGGCCCTAGGTGAATAAAAATTTAGGGTAGGCAAAATTTAGGACTCCCATAGTAGAGTTGGGATCATGTCCAGCAGAGTGACGAAAGAGCGCTCTGGTAGTAGGCGATATGACCTCGGAGTTAAAGCCCGGGCATGAGTCATAAAACCTAACCTAGCCTGACCAAAAAAATATGCGTGTCTCTGTGAACACGCTAACTCCCCATAGAATGATAGTATCGACACGAATTTTTCTATGTGAATCCCAGAACCCTCTATTGACAACACTTGTTGATTTTTAAGCCAAATCGACCGAAAGGTTAGAGGGATGAGGGGGAGGCTTAACACAAAAACTGTAATAATTAGGGATAGAATAAATGTATCGTACGAACTGTTTATATGTGTGATAAAAACCCCATAAGGACAACACCTAGCGATTTTCAGCCAAATCGGTTGAATGGAAGGGAGAGATCAGTGAGGGCTCAACTGAAATACTCTAATAACTGCCGATGTAATGAATATATCGACACAAAATTCAGTGTCATGATTCAATAGTCCTTATGTAAGTCATCTATTGTTTTTACTTTAAGCGGTCGATTAGTTTTAATGAGAGAGCGAAATCTTAACCAATTCGTGCATTTATTAAGAAAATTATGAGATGATTCACTGTGATATCAGTCTTTTGCCAACCTTAAAGCTCTGCTTTGCCTTAAGCTGTGAAAGCTTCTGTATTTAAAGTTCTATTTCTCAACGGGTATATTCCTTTTCATCATGAGATGCAACTGCTGTGCAGAGAGAGCTTCATTCATTGATTTCGTGAATTCCGCAACTTTTGTTGTTCCTATTCTCTTTGGCCTAATTGGCTGAAATTTGATAGGTGTCGTCCTTTATTTGGTTTTGGATTCACCTTTAAAATTTTGTGTCGATACATTCATTAAGGACGACAGTTATTATGGTTTTTAATTTGAGCTCCACTATGATCCTCAACTTCCTTTCTGGGAAATTTTTAATTTGTGTCAATTCATTCATTATATCTGTAGACAGTTTTTTAAGCCTCCTTTTAAACTCGACTTCTGATTTGACTGAAAAATAGGTGTCAGCCTTATGAAATTCAGAATACTCATTTAAAAATCAATATCGAAATTCTGGTGAAAAATCAGTATCGAAATTCTGTCCGATTATATAACTCCTTCTATACTTCATATATCCGAGGAAGTAACAAAACACGTTGTTTAACTTAATGACTAATTTCACAAAAATACATAGTCGACATCGTGAGTACAAAGTTGTACAGTATCATTTAAATTTGTTAGGTTGACATATTTATACTACTCTGAGATTACCTGAGGCTGTAACTCTCCAACCCCAAGGGAAATCCCACAGAGAAGTGTGGTCCTAGTGTCCTAACGGAAAAATCTAACTGTGGAAATTTATGGGTTTAAACATCAAGTTCAAAAAATAAAAAAAGGAAACAAAATCATAATAATACCAGGAAAAATGAAGAAATTCAAATAAACGAAATAAATGTTATTCAAGACAAGTCCATGGTATGTATAATAAATAAATAAAATAATAGTAGTATGAAATATTGTAGTAATAAGAGAGAAAACTTAAAGAAAATGAACTGAAATAAATATGTGTATATACCTATTATATATTATTAATTCAGTTGATTTTGTTATAGTTTTCTCTCTTATTACTACGATAATATTTCATACTGCTATTATTTAATTTATTTATTATACATACGTTTTGAATAACATTTATTTAGTTTATTTGGATTTCTTCATATACATATATTATCTTAGTTATATATAGAGGGCGCCGGTAGCTCAGTAGTATGCGTGCTTGTCTTGGTTTGGGTTCGAAACCCGACCGAGGCCCTTAGTTTATTTTATCTGGTAGGTAAAATAAACTTGCCGTCCTTCGGATGGGACGTTAAGCGATGGTCCCGAGCCTGTACGATGTCAGGAACTCGTTAAAGACCCTTGCCCTAGATGAATAAAAATTTAGGGTAGGCAAAATTTAGGGCTCTGAAAGTAGAGTCGGGCTCATATCCACCAGAGTGACGAAAGAGCGCTCTGGTAGTAGGCGATATGACCTCGTAGTTAAACCCCGGGCATGAGTCAGAAAACCTAACCTAACCTATAATAAAACTTTATTTTCATTTTTTTTGTTTATTTCATTTTATTTTTATTTTTTATTTTAAACATATATAGGTACATTATATTATTTAACCGTTACAGCGAATGTTTAATTGTCAAAAATTTTTTTATTACTCTACTAATTCTCTGATTTTGGCGTGTTTTATTCTGTTTCTACTGTTATACATATCGTGGGCTTACAAGCGAAAGGCACTAATTGTAAGTCATGACATTTTTATTATTATTTTTTTTAATAAAATCTATTTTGAATGAGTAAAATATATAAAAAACATACTATTCCCAAGCATATACTTTTTCACCTAAAGTACCTAATTGGTCACACCAAAATAATTTGTAGCAAAATCATGGAAGGGGTTTGAATATTTAAATTGTCTAGAACTCAAAACCATATTTTCAGACTTACAATTAGTGCCTTTCGTTTTTAAGCCCACGATACGTAGTACATAATATCGTACAACTTTTGTTTAGCTCAGTTTTTACGCTTTTTATATATTTTTGTATTGTAAATTAATCGATTTATGCTGAGTAGAGTTATAAATAATTTTAAGCATAATTTTGTGATATTAGTGGTCGCGATTTGCTTCATCCCCCCTCCCCTGTGTGTGTGTGTGTGTTCTTGTAAACACGATAACACACACGAAGAATGAATTTAATAATACAAAATTTTATATTTGTATAACTTAAAACATAAAAACCCTAATAACTGTCGATGTAATGAATGTCTCGATATTAAATTTTACATGAAGATTGAAAAGTTCCTGTGTAAATCAAATATTGATTAAAAATATCGATTGTTTTTGGAGCTACAATTTAGTTGATATAAATGGAAAAACTTGTCTTCCAGGATAACGTAACTGAAGAAGAGCAGTTTTAAGAAAAGGCTCAATAATAGGGTCGAAACGTCCCCTTAAATAGTATTAGTTATTGAGACTCATACCGAGGTAACTATGAGGTCATATTGCCTACTACCAGAGCGCTCTTCCCGTCTCCACTCATGTCTAAATCTAAATTTTGCCTACCCAGATTTAGTTACCCGAGTAGTGGTCTTTAATGTCTATGATATCGTACAGGTTCGGGACCTATTAGCTTAACGTCCCATCCGAAGGACGGCATACTCAATGACTTTTCACCTTCCATTTAAAAAGCCTAAGAGCCTTGCTCAAAACGTTTTCTACATGACCGAATGCATTTACTTCACTTCAGACACTTTTTCCTCTCCTCTTCCATCTCCATTAGTTGATTAATTTGTGCCGTGGAAGTACATAGTCGGTGATTTTTTCTTCAGATTTCTGCCCATTTTTACTTTCTCAGCTATATGAAGTATAGGGGAGGTATTGTAATCAGTAATTATTCTATTTCGAGTTTTCAACGGAATTTCATGTTTTCGACCTCTTGATTCCAAAAATCTGTGAGTGAGTTTTTGTGTCTGTTAACACGATGATTCCCAATATATATATATACATTTATTTTTAATGTTTTTATCATTTATATATATATATATATTTTGTTTTAATACAGTAGAATCTCTCTTATCCGGCGTCACGTGGGTCCCGGCAACGCCGGATAAAGGAGAGTCTACTGTACTCATATATTTTCAAGTATTTATTTATTTATTCAGTTTTTATTAATTTCATTTTACTTTTTTTGATAGTTTTGTTATTACTACTAATCATAGATGTGTTAGACTCAAGTAGTTACAAATCTAATTTATAAGCCATCTTAATGTATAAATTCTTTTGACGTATCCTATTATCATGTATTGGTTTAACGAAAATAAATGTATTTATTATTATTATTATTAAACCTTTTGATAATAGAGACCTGTGATTTATCGACATGAGATTTTATATTATATTTCCAGAAACCTCTGAAGATAACCTGTTGATTTGCAGACAAAGTGGCCAAAGAGAAGGGGGGAATTACGGGATAGGCTTAGCACATAAACTCTAATAACTGCCGTCGTAATGAATGTTTAAACACGAAATTAAATATGTAAATTCAAGGCTCTATATGGACGAACCCTATTAGTTTTCAGCGGAATCAGCCGAAGGCTCAACTCAAAAATCCCAATAACTGCCGACGTAATTAATATATCGACACAAAATTTTAGTTTGAGGATTGAGAAACCACTATGTAAGTCAATTATTGAGTTTTAGCCCAGTGCGAAAAAGTTTTTGATTAATTCTTGCTGGGGAAGTACATAGCCGGACGACTTTTTTTTTTCTGTTTTCGTCAGTTTTATTTTCTAGAAAATTCTCCATATGAGGTTAAGAATTATGGAGATACATGGCGCCAGATTTCAAGACAGAGTTTGGTTAGAGGTATAACTGACGTGATCATTTGACAATGTCTCATCAGTATGACCAGGTCAAGTACAGAATGACTGTAGGCACCAGCGCCTGCTCCGTGCTCATCTTCTTACCATATCTTTCCCTCCGTCCTTTGGTCTCTATTATCGAAAGGTTTAATAATAATAATAATAATAAATTTATTTCAGTTAAACCAATACATGGTAATAAGATATATTAAGATAGCTTATAAATTAGATTTGTAACTACTTGTTGGGCTCATACTAAACGTGTCGAAAAATTCGTTACATTGGCAGTTATTTGGGTTTTTGAATTGGAACGCCCCTTGACTCCAGCTGATATCGCTTTAATATATATATATTATTATTAGGGTGTATCGAAATTATATATACATATATATATATATATATATATATTATATTATGAACGATACATTCATTATATCGGCAGTTATTGTGTATTTTGAGTTCAGCCACACCCCCTGAACCCACCTTCGGGCGATTCCGATTCAATAAGTGTCGTCCTTTTGAGGTTATGAATTCACATACGAAATTTTGTATCGATATATTCTTTTAAAAAACAGTTATTAGAGTGTTTGTGTTAAAACCTCTCCCCTAATTACATTCCTTAGGTCAATTTGATTGAAAATTTATAGGAATTTGGATTCACATATTAAATATATCGTGTCGATATATTCATTCTATAGGGAGTTATTGTTTTCTCAGACACACAGATAGACGGTAATTTTGACGTGAAAACGTCTATTCGCTCGTTAAGCACAATGATAGCCGGTCAAGCTTTCTTGTGTTACAAAATACCGTCAGATTTCAGTCGCTAATAACTACGAGACTAATAATGCGATAACAACGGTTGAGGTCACAATAGATAGAGCATGTCTGTACGTGTTTGTTGTGCAGTTTTTGTTTTGCCTGTGATGTTATCGGGCTAG
This sequence comes from Aradus depressus, assembly GCA_963662175.1. Lineage (NCBI taxonomy): Eukaryota > Metazoa > Arthropoda > Insecta > Hemiptera > Aradidae > Aradus > Aradus depressus. The sequence goes on along the minus strand of OY759222.1, from coordinate 11,236,095 downwards.
TATGGGCGCCGGCGGATGATTGTTGCGAATTAGCGTTGTGTAAAATTAGAAATTAGCGTAGCGTGATAACGCGTTTAGATAGGACGTTGATTTGGGTGTCATTGTAAAGAGCTTGAGGAGCACTACTAGGACTCAAAGTGAAAAAATAAAAATATTTGCCGAAATATATGTAAAAATCTGTATTAAATTGAAAATTGCAAAAATATAAAGATGTCGTCTCATATGTATCGTAAATATGCGCGGAATTATAGAAAACTCAAATCAGAGGAAAGCTCGCATCAAAAAGAATTTTAAAAATCTAAAAAGTCTAGTGCCGAGCAAATGCAAGAGCTATGGCAGCGAAAAGAAAATGAAAAATGATTTTATCCCGACGTTTTCACGGAAAATGTACGGCGTGGACTTTGGCTAGGCCTTGATGTTTTTGTTTTTTTCTTTTTTTCAAATCTAGAGGTCGGAAAACATGGAATTCCGTTGAAAACGCATCGAATTGTTGACCTGTTGCATAACTTCTCTATACTAATAAAATTGTAGAAATGTTAGAAATTGAAATTTTATCTTTTTTTTCTTTTTTTATTTTTTTTTTGGCGAGGCCACTAACCCTCCTTTTCCAATTAATCTGAAAAGTGTTACCCAAAGTTGTCTCTTTTGTACACAACGTTGCCGACCCTCTGCCTGATCAGTTTTCAACGACACAATGTCTGTTTGACTATCGATATCGGATTAATCAACTTTACTTTGGGGACCATCACAAGATTTTTAGACCTTTCGATTCAATTTAGGGATATAAAAAGAAAAATCAACAAAGTGTTATCAATTCTTGAAGTTGAAGTAAACATTGGGTTAATCCGAAGGGTTTGTCGTTTAAATTTGATCATTTTTTTTTTTTTTTTTTAGTCATGGAAATTTAACTGTTTATTTAAAAAAGTAAGAATTTTTAGAATTTAACAGAATGTAAAATATAGTGGTGGTTTCTCTTCTCTTAAAATGTTTTTATTACAGATTAACTGGCTTTCGAGCGGTTAGAAAGTCCTGGGTTGACCACAATCTAACAATATTTTTTTTAAAATTATGTTTAGTATAGGGAAATTTATGTAATCAGTCTGAAATTTCATGTTTTTCGACCTCCTCCCAATGAAATGAATGTATCGACATGAAATTGTATATTAAAATTCAAAACCCCGAAAGGACAAGTTCTATTAATGTTTTGCGAAATCGACACAAAATTTAGTATGAGGATTCAGAAATCCTTATGTTAGTCAACTATATATTTTTACGCCAAACGGTCAAGTGGTTTTGGAGTATGTGAATTCAAATATAACAACACTTATTAATTTTCTGCGGAATCGTAGAAGGGGAGGGGGCTCAACCCAAAAACCCTCAATAACTGCCGATGTAATGAATATAGCAACATGAAATTTCATTATCAAGAGTCACTTATAAACTGACAGAATTGGTTGACGGGGTAAAAGGTACAGTTATGGAGGGGGTTTTTAGGTAATGACGGGGAATCTCTTGTTTTTGTTACTCTATACATTCTAATTCACTTTATTAGATTGTATATAATATATATTTCTTTTTTATTTTATATTTATTATTATCTAATAGTAATCTTATAATCTTATTTTATCTGGGAGGTAAAATAAACTTAAGCACGCCGTCCTTCGGATGGGAAGGTTAAGCGATGGTCCCGAGCCTGTACGATGTCAGGTACTCGTTAAAGACCCCCTCCCCTAGGTGAATAAAACATTTAGGGTAGGCAAAATTTAGGACTCCCACAGTAGAGTCGGGCTCATGTCCACCAGAGTGACGAAAGAGCGCTCTGGTAGTAGGCGATATGACCTCGTAGTTAAAGCCCGGGCATGAGTCGTAAAACCTAACCTAACCTTATCTTGTAAATATCTGTTTATTGGAATGTATATAGTAACAAAAACAAGGGATTCCCCGTCACTACCTAAAACCCCTCTCCCCCCTCCATAACTGCACCTTCTACCCTGTCAACCAATTCTGTCAGTTTGTAAGTGACTCTTGATAATGCCTTAACACGGCAAAACTAGTTGAGTATTTGAGAATATGTAGTGAAGTTTGACAAAGAAATTGTGTATTTTAATTATCTATTCCTAGAATGGAGCATCACAAAGTAAATTTGGAAACTACAAATTATATGAAATTTCATATTTGAAGTCAAAACTTTTTGAGGTAACTTGTCAAATTTTATCGATGTGGGCCGAAGGGGGGAGGGAGTTCAGAGAATGGACTCATTTCAAAAACCCTAATAACTGTCAATGTTAATTTAGCAACTCAAAATTTAGTATGAGGATTTAGGACCCCCTAAGTCAACTATTGAATATTAGCGCAAACGCATTGGTTTTGGAGGGGGAGGGATGGTGAAATAATTGATTAATTCGTTATGGGGAACTACACTGATTCATGGACTACTTTTTTTTATATTCTATGAAATAACCATTTCTCATCAGCTGAATATATTTTTGCTATTTTGTGGCTACTAGTGGGAAGACTAATAAAAGATATATAAGAGCAAAATCTTGTTTATCATTTATATTGCCTAGTTCCACAAAAATATATAGCTTAGGACGTAAAATAAAAATGTTGTCTGAACTCTTACAGATTTTATTATTATTATGTGCTATTTTATTATAGCACAGGCTTTCGAGGTTGTCCTCATATTTTAGCTGTCTATAACAATTTGTGTGTATTTCCCCAGCACTAATTATATTTTCGCTCTGCCTCTAAAACCAATGAACTCTTTTAGCTAAAAATTAATAGTTGACTTACCCAGAGACTTCTGAGTCTTGATAATAAAAAGTCTTGTCGATACGTTCATTACATCGGTAGTTTCGACTTAGGGTTTTAACACATACGACGACTCGTAAAATAGGTTATGTACAAAGAATATTATTGATACTTAACATTTTTTGCAGAGATATTGTGAAAAAACTTATTAAAAAGTAAAGAAAAAACTTATGTTTTTAAAAATATTGTCTTTTTCACAAATATATAATATAGGAGTACTTTCGATATAATCCTCCAGTCTCTGTGTATATATATATTTTTTATTCTTATCCATATATTTGTTATTGTCATCTTTGATTTATTTCATCTATACATATATATTTGTATTTTAATCAGCGCATACTATTTCAACATTTTTCTTTTATTAAGATATTAATTTGAGAAATTTTATTTTTTATGTTTTAACATAGTTTAAGACATAACTGTACAGGAGGGAAAGGAAAAAACAAAATATAACCCCATGGTGGCTGAAGGAAGGGTACCGTTTGGATTGTAAACTGATTGAACTTCCATTTAGTATTTGTTAAGTCGTGGCTGAAGATGGTAGCAATACCGAAAGTACTCCCATATTATATATATTTGTGAAATAGACAATATTTTTAAAAAACATACGTTTTTTCTTTATTTTTTTTTAAAGAATATTATGTTCAATATAAGAAAGAAAATTGTTAACAATAAAGATAAGCCAATAAATTAAAGATACTGATGATGGAAGTTCTTCTCGAAACTTCTATTTGCTAGGATGTAAATACCAAAAATAAATTAGGAGAAGAATAAATCTGTATAAAAGAAAGAAGATTATGTAAGAAGAATATTATGGTCAATAAATAAGGAGAAGAATAAATGTATATAGAAGAAAATAGGTTATGTATAAAGAATATTATAGTCAATATAACATAAAAATTGTTATCAATAAATATAAGCCAATAAATTAAAGATACTGATGATGGAAGTTCTTCCCGAAACTTCTATTTGCTGGGATGTAAATACCAAAAATAAATTAGGAGAGAATAAATCTGTATAAAAGAATATAGGTTTTGTACAAAGAATTCTATAGTCGATAAGTTAGGAGAATAATAAATCTGTACCAAGAATATTATGGTCAATAAATTAGGAGAAGAATAAATCTATATAAAAGTAAATAATATGAGTTCAGAATCTCTTTATACAATTCAGAAGTGAAGATTGAAATAGATTAAGTCGTACAATCCTTTGAGTTTTGAAAAATAGAAATTATGTATTATTGATGTTATTATATATATTATACAGAGGGCGCCAGTAGATCAGAAGTAGCGTTACTGAGCTCAAAATCGCGGGTTCGAAACCCGGCCTAAGTTCTTTTTCTCTGGGAGCTGAAAAAAACCTTGGATCATGCCGTCGTTCCATTGGTATCTGAAGTAATGGTCCCGAGCTTGTACGATGTGTTACTCGTTAAAGACCCTTATCCTATCTGAATAAAAATGTATGGTAGGCAAAATTTAGGACTCCCATTGAGGAAAGAGCGCTCTGGTATACAGCCAGTAACAAAAATGTTCGGACGGTTTGATTTTTCAATAAAAAATTATAATAATTAAATGCACAAGTAATAAAAAATAATTTAAAAAAATAATTAAAGCCATTTTTCAATCAAGAATAAGAATTCAAAAGTGGGTTAGGATAAAGGAAAAACAGCTTTGATTAGAACAAATAAATATTTTAATTTAATAAATTTTATAACAAGTAATGTAACTTACATTCAAAAGTATTTGCTTGCAATAGAACAAACCGCAATAATAAAATATTCTTGTATCTGGTAACTCTTCACAACATAAAAAGAAATCTCAGGTCATGTAATGTCAGAAAACTAGATTTTTGTGATATGACGTTGGAAGAGAGCGACAGCAGCGCTGACCCTCGGCAGAAACCGTCCCTTCCCCCTACTCTATCCCCTCCACCTTCCCTCTAAAGAAACTAAGTACCCAATTTTTCTAATTTAAACGTTTTTTCTCCGATATTTCGACAAATAAATGTTTCCAGATCATGTCCGTTTACTTCCGTATAATATATGTATACATATACTATTACTTTACTTTTGTTTACTTCCCTATACATATAATATATGTATACATAATAATATGTACTAAAAATTTTGTAATCGTGTGAACATCAGAGATCAATTGCATGCGTGTGTTTATGTGAGAGCTCAAACGCTTTGACCTGACATCGTACAGGCTCATGACCATCGCTTAACATCCCATCCGAAGGACGGAGTGCTTAAGTTTATTTTACCTCGCAGATGAATGACATTACTCCAAAAAATTTCTGAATGATTCTGGAACTCTTTTGCGAAGCTCAATCTTTTTTTTATATTTTTTTCACTCACAAACGGTTTTTGGTACTCTCCTATTATATCCTGCTTCTTTTAGAATTCTTCGAACATTTTGTGGGTGAACTTTCTTTCCCGTTTCTCTGTATACCTCGGCGACGATCTGAGGTGCACTCCTCGAGGGCTTGTTTTTAATTTTCCGGACAACGCTACACCTTTCTCGGTCGTTTAATACTCTTGGACGGCCAGAGGAAGATTTCAAATCTATCCGATCCTCGTGCTTATACCTTCGAATTACATCGGCTACGGTGCTTTTACTTCGGCCTACCATACCACCGATTTTGCGGACACTTAATCCTTTTTCATAATTGAAAATTATTATCTGTTGAACTTCAAAAGATGTTCGACCCATCTTGACAGCAGGAAATACAAATAACTACTGAATGCAGTAATAGAAGGATATAAACCTATTTCATTTGTTCGGTATTAGCGGTTGGTTGAGAAGGGATTAAAGATCATGATCAGAGTCGCATTTGTTTACAAAACAAACAACAGGTGTCCAGAAAATTTTGTTACGTGAATTTCTTGTCTTCAATTATTAATGCAAAAGTTCCTATTAGCTGTAAATGTTTAATTAATTGTTTTACGGAGTTTTGAAATGTTTGATGATCTCGAAATTTAAAACTTTGCTTGAATTAAATATTTTGCCATATAACTATGTGTAACTGCAAAAGGAAAACAAAATTATAAATTGTCCGAAAATTTTTGTTAGTGATTGTAATTCAAAACATTAATTTATCTTTTTCTTCAAAAGTATTTGCTTGCAATAGAACATACCGCAATAATAAAATATTCTTGTATCTTGTAACTCTTCACAACATAAAAAGAAATCTCAGGTCATGTAATGTCAGAAAACTAGATTTTTGTGATATGACGTTGGAAGAGAGCGACAGCAGCGCTGACCCTCGGCAGAAACCGTCCCTTCCCCCTACTCTATCCCCTCCACCTTCCCTCTAAAGAAACTAAGTACCTTATTTTTCTAATTTAAACGTTTTTTCTCCGATATTTCGACAAATAAATGTTTCCAGATCATGTCCGTTTACTTCCGTATAATATATGTATACATATACTATTACTTTACTTTTGTTTACTTCCCTATACATATAATATATGTATACATAATAATATGTACTAAAAATTTTGTAATCGTGTAAACATCAGAGATCAATTGCATGTGTGTGTTTATGTGAGAGCTCAAACGCTTTGACCTGAATTTTTTTTTTTTTTTTTTTTCTTTTCTTGAACTGAAATTAGGAATGAAGAAAATGGGGGTGACAATTTCGTTGACAGGTTGGGTAACAGTCTGAGTCCGTAAACGAATTACGTCATTAATATCTGTGCTCAAGACTGCAAGAGGTCCTTCGTGCATCACTAGAACGTCTTTCCCAACGACGTTTCGTTAAGGATTAAGAACCGTGAGCCGTAGTTGTGCTTTTAGTTATGAGTAGTTCTGCTTTACCCCCCCCCCCCCCCCCCTCCTTGTAGCCGCCACTGTTCAGAGGGTTTTAGTTAGTTATTATGACTCATGCCCAGGCTTTAACTACGAGGTCATATCGCCTACTACCAGAGCCCACTTTCGTCACTCTGGTGGACATGAGTCCGACTCTACTATGGGAGACCAACATTTTGCCAACCCTAAATTTTTATTCGCCTAGTGTAGGGGTCATTGAACCTTTTTTAAGGCCAAGGACACACTCTCTCCCAAAAAACGCTTAACCCCTAACTTATTTGACCCATTGGAAATCGGATTTTGGAACTTATATGGCTTCTCTACCCTCTATAATTTGTCACCTTCAGAGACAGACGATCTACTGAAGAAGAGTATAATCTGCCTGTGTGAGACGTGGCTAACCAGCGAGACTGTCACTCTTCCGGGATACCTCAAGGACTATGACCATTACCTCAGTCTTGCACAAAAGAACACGCGCGAGGTAGGGGGAGTGGGGGACTCATGGTGCTGGTCAGAAGAGATCTGAGTTCTCCTGTCCGGGTCCTCTCTTCTCATCCTGGCTGGCTCATCTTGCGACTCCAGCTTGGCAACATCCACCTGGTCCTCGGCACCGTCTACTTCCCTCCTAGCAAGGATGGCCATCTTCTCCTCACGTCTTTCTCCGAACTTCTCACCGATCTTGTGTCCATGCATGTTAATTGTAGTTTTGTTATTGGGGGTGATTTTAACGCCCGGATTGGTCATTTGAATGTAATGGATAATGAGATTTTTGAGGGTTCGTGTTGACTGGGTTCAGATCCTCATTTGATAGGGAAGTTAATACCAGAGGTAGACAGTTGGTAGGTATAATGGAACAACTGGGCTTATTTGCTTGTAATGGTAGGTCCATCAGCGATTCCCCTGCTAATTTAACTTATTTCTCTGACAGAGGATGTAGTCTTGTAGATTTTGTTTGGGCCTCTGTCGGTATTCTAAATTATATTAATGATTTCAAAATTATCAATTTATCGAATTATTCTGATCATTTTTTTTGTTGTTTATATCTAGTCTTTTGTTCCGATGAAATGTTCAGACCTTCAGCTAAGTCAATTTCTGTTCGAAACCTACAAGTTGTCTCTAGAAATAAACCAAGCCTGTCTCAATTCCAAATGTTATTAAAAAATAATAGCAATATCTACTATAATAGCGACTCTACTATGGAACTTTGTAATAAGTTATACGAATCAGTTTTAAATGCGATGATAGAAGCCGAATTAATTAAGTCTATTACATTAAATAACGGTTATAAAAATAAAAATGTTTGGTATTCAAAAGAATGTAAGAATGCAAAAAAAGAAGTTAATAAGTTATATAAGCTCTGTCGTAATGATAACTTTAGTCGTGAGTCAATGAAGTTATATGTCGACTGCAGAACGAATCATAGAATAATAATTAAGAAATGTAAATCTGAATTTTTTGAATCTGTTAAAACCGCTTTGAGAAACGTAAGGAACCCCTCGGAATTCTGGCAAACTATCAAAAAATTTAGAAAGAACAAAACAACTAACTGTCCAATCTCTGTTGAACAGTGGGAAGAATATTATGTCTCTATCATGCCTCCGAAGTTATGTAATAACAGTTTGTTGTTCAGCCACCATCACCCATTTCTTGATAAGGACATCTCTTTAGAAGAGCTGTTATCAAGTATAGGGAGCAGCAAAAATAACAAAGCAGCCGGTCTGGATCTAGTTCCTAATGAGTGCTTTAAGTATTTCGACTCTTCTTGGACCCACTACCTACTAAATTTGTTTAATAAAATCTGGCATAGTGAGGAATTCCCCGATAAGTGGTGTAAAGTTAAGATGAAAATGCTTCATAAAAAAGGTGAAACAACTGATCCTGGTAATTATAGAGGGCTTGCAATATTTAATTCTATTACTAAATTATTTACGTCTATTGTTAATAATAGGTTAGTTAAATGGGCGGATGAGAATGGTGTTATTCCCGAGTAGCAGATGGGATTCAGGAGTGGGAGGGGGTGTCGAGACGCAGTGTTCACCCTGGCAGCCGCAGTCAACATCCAACTGAGACTCGAGAAAAGAAAGGTGCTAGGGATTTTTGTTGATTTCAAGAGGGCTTTCGATTCGGTCTCCCACGACGAGCTGTGGAGTAAATTACATCAGTTGGGTATAAGTGGGAAAATACTGAGACTGTTGAAAAATTTGTATGATAAAGCTACTTTGGTTATCTCAGAGGGCGCCGGAACATCAGGAGAGATACAAATTTCTGAGGGAGTTCTGCAGGGAGAAATTGAAAAATTTGTATGATAAAGCTACTTTGGTTATCTCAGAGGGCGCCGGAACATCAGGAGAGATACAAATTTCTGAGGGAGTTCTGCAGGGAGAAATTCTGAGTCCTCTTCTTTTTGCTCTATTTACATCTGACATTGTTCAATTTTTTGTGACTAACGGTGCGAAGGGAGTTAACATTGACAGCAGTAGGGACTTTGTTATCCTCCTTTACGCGGATGACCTCGTTATCTTGTCTTCTTCCTGGAGCGAAGCCCAGCGTAATTTAGATCTTCTGAACGAGTACTGTCAGATCAACTCTCTTACTGTTAACACCGACAAAACTTTCTTGGTTCCTTTTCGTATGGAAGGTTGGCCAGGATGAGGGGGCTCTATTACCAACAGACTAAGCTGGTCCTGGTAAATAGTTTCACATATCTGGGTGTGCCATTCTCTTCCTCCGGCAAATTTCGCGCCGCCTCCAATCATTTTTTGGGAAAATTGGCAGCGGGAAATTCGGCAGTAATGAACCTGTTAAGATCCACGAGATCTGATTCCTGGGAGGCGAAATGCTACCTTTTCGACTCGATAGCTGAGAGTGTACTTCTATACTTGTCCGAGGTTTGGGGATGTGAGTACGTGGAGGTAGTTGAGCGGGGTCAGCTGGGCTTCTTTAAGTCAGTTCTAGGGCTTCCAGTGAGCACTCCCAGCGCCTATGTTAGAATGGAAACAGGCCGGGTTCACACTAAAGTGAAGATATTCAGCAGGATGTTGTACTGGTGGCAGAAACTCCTGGCCATGTCGGAGGACCGTCTCCCAAGACTCTGTTACCTTCGCCTTGCCCAACAACCGAAACTTTGTTTTGCCCTTCAACTGGGTCACCCAATTCAGGTGTTACCTGGCCTTGATCGGGGCTGACCACCTTCTGGACGGCCCCTATATTTCTGATATCCGGCCCCTCCGTGGTGATTTGGTAGCAGCTATGAGGAATCATCTGGTCTGTCTCGATATAAATTCAATAGTAAATTCTAAATACAACTCCCTCTACCGATTGGTCAGTGCTTTAGGACCTCAGGAAAGCTATCTTTCAATAAACTGCCATATTGAAAAACTCCGACTTCTAGCTCAAATCCGTCTCCACAATACCAATAAAAATTTTAGAATATTACTTGGAGGGCTTAGGTATGAGTTTTATCCTGAAAGTGTCTGCAGGCTCTGTACCTTAGATGAGAAGGATGATCTCATACACTTTTTGCTCAATTGTCCCTCCTTGTGTATCCCCAGGCAAGCATTGCTCCACAATCATCTCACCAATAGACCAGAATATAACTCAGAAACATTTGTACATATTTTAAATAATTTAAAAGTTAGAGAAATTAACGATTTATTTTTATTTTTTTCGGTTGCTTTAAAAATAAAGAATAATCTAATTTAACTTGTGCTTGTAAGATGGAGATATATATTTTTTGTTTTTATTATTATTACTTTATTTATTTATACATGTAGTATTTTTTTTTTTTTTTTTTATTTATTTATGTGTTTTTTTGTTTTATATAATTTTCGAATTGTTTCATTCACACTTCTTTTGTTATTTATTTTGTGAAAAAAAAACCCACTCATTGCCATGAGGATTGTAATCTTTTGTGCAATAAAAAAGTTTATCTATCTATCTAAAATACCGAAACAAAATAAATGTGTTTTTTTTTTTTTTTAATTTTGAACCATAACTTTATAATTTTTTGACCAATTTAAAATCGGGTTGCACCATTGATTTCAGCGTAAAAAATCCTTTAAAATGATGTATCGGAAGGTATAGGGTCCTATTTGAAATTTTAAAGTTGTATTGGTCCTGGGGTACCCCGTAAAATTTGTTTTTCAAAAACAACTCGAAATATGAAACTAGACTGAAAAATATTAAATACGTATTTTTCATTTTTCCTATAACGCTATCGGTTTAAGAGAAATTCAGCCGGGCCATCTAAAAAGGACACCCTGTATATACATACTTTTTTTGCCTTTATATAGTTAAAACAATGTAACTACTTAACAATGTGAAAGCGATGACCTCTCTCAAACAGAACGGGAGATAATCAAATACTTTCATACAAAATTTAGAATGCAAACTTGAAAAATTCATACAAAAAATAGTAAATTAAAGGAGATATTAATATTTAATATATTTTCTTAAATTGTCTTACAAACAAAATAATTTGTAGAAATGTATCAGCCTTAATGATTGATGTTGCTTTATAAACATTAGTAAAATGGAAACTACAGCCAGTAACAAAAATGTTCGGACGGTTTGATTTTTCAATAAAAAATTATAATAATTAAATGCAAAAGTAATAAAAAATATTTTAAAAAAATAATTAAAGCCATTTTTCAATCAAGAATAAGAATTCAAAAGTGGGTTAGGATAAAGGAAAAACAGCTTTGATTAGAACAAATAAATATTTTAATTTAATAAATTTTATAACAAGTAATGTAGGTAACAAAAATTTTCGGACAAAAATGTAAACAACTATAAATAAATTCAATGTTTTTTTTACGATTTCACAAATTCAAAAACCATAATGTTAATTAATATTTGGTTGGGTACCCTTTTTGTGTAATAACATCTTTCATTCGATTCGGCATTGATGATGAAACTAATTTTTTGGTGAAATTTGGAGATATTTTACCCCACTCTTCTAATAACTTTTGTTTCAATTCGTTTTTTGAAGCAATGGGTGTTAATCGAATTTTCCTGTCGAGCTCACCCCATACGTGTTCAATTGGGTTGAGATCGGGCGATTGTAGGGGGTTTCATAACTTTAGGGCAGTTATACAAAAGCCAAGTACGTACCAATTCACAGGTGTGTTTCGGATCGTTGTCTTGGTAAAAATGAAAAGTCCGTAAAATCCCAAGTTTTTCAGCACTCTTTTTCAAATTGCTCCTTAGTAATTCGGCATAAACTTTTCCAGTCATGGTGGTTTCAATGAAAACCAATTCCACTAGACGCCAAACACCCCCACACCATCACTGAGCCACCCCCATGTTTTACTATTGGTTTTAAATTTTTTGGATTCAGCTCCTCATTACGCCTTCTCCAAATTTTGTCGCGACAGTCGGGACTAAATATATTAAACTTACATTCAAAAGTATTTGCTTGCAATAGAACAAACCGCAATAATAAAATATTCTTGTATCTGGTAACTCTTCACAACATAAAAAGAAATCTCAGGTCATGTAATGTCAGAAAACTAGATTTTTGTGATATGACGTTGGAAGAGAGCGACAGCAGCGCTGACCCTCGGCAGAAACCGTCCCTTCCCCCTACTCTATCCCCTCCACCTTCCCTCTAAAGAAACTAACTACCCAATTTTTCTAATTTAAACGTTTTTTCTCCGATATTTCGACAAATAAATGTTTCCAGATCATGTCCGTTTACTTCCGTATAATATATGTATACATATACTATTACTTTACTTTTGTTTACTTCCCTATACATATAATATATGTATACATAATAATATGTACTAAAAATTTTGTAATCGTGTGAACATCAGAGATCAATTGCATGCGTGTGTTTATGTGAGAGCTCAAACGCTTTGACCTGACATCGTACAGGCTCATGACCATCGCTTAACATCCCATCCGAAGGACGGAGTGCTTAAGTCTATTTTACCTCGCAGATTAATGACATTACTCCAAAAAATTTCTGAATGATTCTGGAACTCTTTTGCGAAGCTCAATCTTTTTTTTATATTTTTTTCACTCACAAACGGTTTTTGGTACTCTCCCATTATATCCTGCTTCTTTTAGGATTCTTCGAACATTTTGTGGGTGAACTTTCTTTCCCGTTTCTCTGTATACCTCGGCGACGATCTGAGGTGCACTCCTCGAGGGCTTGTTTTTAATTTTCCGGACAACGCTACACCTTTCTCGGTCGTTTAATACTCTTGGACGGCCAGAGGAAGATTTCAAATCTATCCGATCCTCGTGCTTATACCTTCGAATTACATCGGCTACGGTGCTTTTACTTCGGCCTACCATACCACCGATTTTGCGGACACTTAATCCTTTTTCATAATTAAAAATTATTATCTGTTGAACTTCAAAAGATGTTCGACCCATCTTGACAGCAGGAAATACAAATAACTACTGAATGCAGTAATAGAAGTATATAAACACATTTCATTTGTTCGGTATTAGCGGTTGGTTGAGAAGGGATTAAAGATCATGATCAGAGTCGCATTTGTTTACAAAACAAACAACAGGTGTCCAGAAAATTTTGTTACGTGAATTTCTTGTCTTCAATTATTAATGCAAAAGTTCCTATTAGCTGTAAATGTTTAATTAATTGTTTTACGGCGTTTTGAAATGATTGATGATCTCTAAATTTAAAACTTTGCTTGAATTAAATATTTTGCCATATAACTATGTGTAACTGCAAAAGAAAAACAAAATTATAAATTGTCCGAAAATTTTTGTTACTGATTGTAGTTTCCAGTACAAAAACGTTTAAAGTTGCACGTTTTTCTTATTCTGAAGTTAGTTGGAATTTAATAACTTCAGAAAAACGTGCAACTTTAAACCTTTTTTTTTCCGAGAACTACTTAACGTATCAAAAATCTGTTTGCACAGTTATTCCTTGTTTCTTTAGTACTTTAATAAAATGTAATGAAACTTAAGGGTCAAAAGGGAACCCCGTTCTTCGAAGGGCTGTTTGAGCCATTAAAAGGGTCATTTATTTCTTTTCGAGGACGCTATACTATAACTCTCGGCGAGTGCTACAAAGTTAGTTCTATGTACAATTTTGATATCTCTAACCGTTTAGGAGTTATTTCATTTGTGGCCCGCTTATCTGGGCCACCTTGTATATTATACAAAGCTAACTGAACGGAAAAGTTTATATTATTACGAACGAATATAAATAAAGAAAGAATCATGGAAATCATGAAATCTCAACTCACCTACTGTCAAAGTCTAAGAAAAATAGATTCGGATAGAAGACGTGAAGAAAGTGTGATATCATAGGAAAAGCGGATTTCAGGGTTTCATTGTGTATGCTCAGCTTATTTGTGCGATAGTATAGAATCTATTTGGGGGATTGTTGGCTTTCGTAGCATGAGAAGAATTTTCTTTAAACTTTGCTTTTTTATTTTATTTTATTTAAAAAAAGTTGTTGAATCATTGGCTATGTACTTCCTCAGCGTGAATTAATCAATTAACTTTTCGCTCTACCTATGATTGAAAACATTTTTTTAAGATGTTTGCTTGATATACGCGAAAACGGGTAATCCTAACGAACATTTGGTTCGTAGAAAAAATGTTTCTTATTAAATTACAATTATGACCAATGTTATACCGCCCTAAAAAATGAAAAATAAATTTCCTAATTGGTAGTTTTTTAATGAGAATAAAAAAATAAGATGAAAATCACCCAATGAAAACCGCTGATGCCAATACATTTACATAAATACACTACTAGTATGAAATGAATTTGTGATGGGGGAGGTAGAGAGATTTGTAAAGTGATTGGTATAAGAATGTTCTGTAATGGCCAAATTACATTATTTTTATTATTTTGTCATTGTTTTTTTAACCTCCGGCGCAAAAGGAGGGGTGTTATAAGTTTGAAATCTTTGTCTGTGTGTGTGTCTGTCTGTGGCATCGTAGCTCCACGACGGCTGAACCGAGTTCAAAGCAATTTTTTTTATTTCAAAAGCTAGCATTTGCGAGATGATTCTTAGCCATTTTTCGTGGAAATAGGGTATGCCGTTTCCAAGATCTTCAGGTTTCATCAGAGCCTGGGTAGGCATCTGGGCCTCTGTTTATAAGGCAAAGCCCCTCTTCCTAAGCCCTTCACACCGCCCCCCCTCCCAAAAAAAAAGCCTCCTCCCCACCGAGATTTTAGTAAAAAAAAATTTGTATCGGTTTTTTTTTACATTTTTAATTTAACTTTTTGTGTTTGTACCAATGATATTACAAATAGACCACCAATAATTTCGTTGTTGCGTTGTTTATTTGGAATAGATTTATTTATAAAAGTGTATTTAAATAATTTGCTTGGATCTATATTTGGGGACAAATTGCGTGATCGTCTACGTACATATTTGCTCAAGGCGATGTGTCTGTTTGTGTCTTTGTTTTGGTAACAATCTCTCTCTCGGAGATTAGAATTCAATCTAGTCGCTTCTGTAAATACCTACATCATTACTGTCATCGACATCGTAGTATCCATCTTCTCCATCTCCGTTGAACCTAACGTAATGTCTTCTAGAGTTCAATCCGGGCAATGTGAAAGCAATGGTACTCATGAAAGAAAGGTCTATTTAAAAAAAAAAATAGAAAACTCTATTATTCATAGTTAGTTATTGTGACTTATGCTCGGATATTAACTTCGACGTCTTACCGCCTACTACCAGAGCGCTCTTTTGTCGCTCTGGTGGACATGAGCCTGACTGGCAATGTACTTCTTCAGAACGAATTAATCAATTAATATTTCGCTTCACCTCCAAAACCAGTCGCTTCACCTCCAAAACCGCTCGCGTTAATATTCAACCATTGGCTTACATAAAGGCTTCTAAATTCTCATACTAAATGTTGTGTCAATAAATTCATAACATCGGCAGCTTTGAGATATCGCTGAAATTTGACATGTTATATCTTTATTGAATTTTGACTTTAAATATGAAATTTCATGTTGATACATTCATTACAACGGCAGTTATTAGTTTTTCAGTT
This sequence comes from Aradus depressus, assembly GCA_963662175.1. Lineage (NCBI taxonomy): Eukaryota > Metazoa > Arthropoda > Insecta > Hemiptera > Aradidae > Aradus > Aradus depressus. The sequence goes on along the minus strand of OY759222.1, from coordinate 11,220,472 downwards.
AAGCTTCCCCCCTAATCCCCCTTCCTTTCCTTTGGTCGACAATCGTTTGCGATAGATATAAGTAATTCCGATAGATCATAGAGGAGGATATCTGGGGAGGTCCTTTGCCATGAAAATATGAGATGTCTAGCATCAAAAATAAAATTTGTAATTTATTGGGAAAATAGGATTGGGCTAATAAAATAAGAAATTCCGATTTCGAAATAATGCATGTCCTCCTGCCACCCCTCCATTATTTGTAGAAATCGAATTGTTTTATTGTCTTATATATTTTGCACTCGAAGTTCATCCTTGAGAAATGTTCAAACAGGGTACCCTTTCTACGTTTATTATTTATGACCCAATTTTCAAGAATATATATATATATATATATATATTCTTGAAAATATATATATAATATATAAATATATTATTACTGCATCACTTATCCCATTTATTTGTTGTCTTCTTAAAATGCAATCACAAACGTTTCGGGAAGTACTCCCAAAATCAGTATCTATAATACATGGTGTCTTTAGGTTATCTATTTATTTTATAAAAAATATTTATTGAGTCGACTTATATATTTAAACATAGAGGGCGCCGGTAGCTCAGTGGTATGCGTGCTTGACTTCTGAGCTCACGAACGTGAGTTCGTAACCCGACCGAGGCCCTTAGTTTATTTTATCTGGGAAGTAAAATAGACTTAAGCACGCCGTCCTTCGGTTGGGACGTTAAGCGATGGTCCCGAGCCTGGACGATGTCAGGTACTCGTTAAAGACCCCTCCCCTAGGTGAATAAAAATTTAGGATAGGCTAAATTTAGGACTCTCAGAGTCGGGCTCATGTCCATCAGAGTGACGAAAGAGCGCTCTGGTAGTAGGCGATATGACCTCATAGTTAAACCCCGGGCATGAGTCATAAAACCTAAAACTGAAAATATAGTGACCATGAGCTCGACTCTAGTATTGGGCTCCTACATTTATAAGTTTTATTCACCTAGGGTTAACTGACATAGTACAGGCTCGGGACCATTGATTAACGTCCCATCCGAAGGACGTCGTGCTCAAAGTTGTTAGCTACCAGTGCCCTGAAAGCAATGAGTATTTATTATCACAATTCGATATTTTTTATTTTGTTATGAATTCAATTTATATTTTCCTAAATTTTGCGAACCCTAGTTTATTCAACTATGGTAGGGGTCTTTACCGAGTATCTAACATCGTACATGCTCGGGACCATTGCTTAACGTCTCATCCAAAGGACGTCATGCTCTTAAGTGTTTTCACCTCCTAGATAAAAAACGTAAAGCCTTCGGCCGGGTTTTGAACCCTCTTGAGCTCAGCTGTGCTTCTGAGCTACCAGCGCCCTCTGATGATGATGATGCTTCCCAAAACGTTTCTGATTGCAATTTTTGAGAAGGCAAAAAACATATGGCAGACGTAAAGATGTAATAATGTATTATATATGAATTAAATAAATCCTTACATAAGACATAAAATAAATAAGCTCCTAATCAGAAAATGGGTGATAGTTTGAGTGTATATTTTTTCGTTTGTGGGCCCTAAAAATGGATTGTTTTTCGAAAATTGTATACCAATTGGATAATATTCTAGGTACATTGTGCTTAGGGGCCCCCAAGGTACAGTTTCCTTTGTATATCAATGACCTTTCAGTCGTAACTGTTTTTTGTACTTATTTTGTTTCTTTGTTCACTTACTCAGCGGTAGCTTCCGTAATTTTGCCTTTGCCATTTTGTTGTCTAAATACCTCTTCCATGGTTAAGCCTCCCCAACATAGGGTGACATGTTTCACGTTAAGTTTAAGACGTAGCATAAAGAATTATTATAAAAAATGCTGAAATGTCGAGAACAGATATCCGAAATACCCCGTTCTGTGTCCAGAACCACGGACCCGAATCCGGGACCAGAACCGTAGACTCTAATCATTCTAAATTTTCGCTCTCCCTCTAAACTACGATCATTATATTTGGTGGACACCTTCTTATAGTAATTCACTATTAAATAGTGATAACTATAAATTAACTTTTAATGACAATAACTTGAGTGGTTTAATTATTTTCTTACTTACTCAGCTATACAAAGTATTCGCGGGATCAAAGCCTGGCCAAGGGCCTTGGTTTATTTTATGTGGGAAGTTAAAAAAACTTAAGCATGCCATCCTTCGGATGGCACGTTAAGCAATAGTCCCGAGCCTGAAAAATGACGGGTACTCGTTAAAGACCTAGGTGAATAAAAATTTAGGGTAGGCAAAATTTTGGACTTCCATAGTAGAGTCGGCCTCATGTGCACCAGAGTGACGAAAGAACGCTTTGGTTGTAGGCGTAATGACCTTGTAGTTAAGGCCCGGGCAAGAGTCATAATTACTAATTAATTGTATTTAAATTATAGGGATGGGTATCGATTAATCGAAATAATCGATGTTTGGTAAAATAATCGGTGGTTTTTCAATCGATGTCATCTAGGTTTGAGTAATCGGATAATCGATGATTATTTAACGATTATTAAATGTTTAATTAAAATTACAACTCATCCGAAAAACGAGAAAAAAAAGAAAAATGAATTAATTATTATTCATCCGAAGTGCAACTCGTCTAAAAAAGTGGGAGGAGACTATCGCATTGACTATCGATACAACACAGTGCCTCTGTGGTGAACTGGTGATAAGTAAAAAGTAACCTTCTAATAGTTCTACTTCTAATTCTAATTTCTAATCATTTGTGTTTTGTCATTTGTGAGTTGTGATTGACTGATTGTATTAACTTTTGTTTGTAAGTTCCTTTAATCGATTAATAGATTTTTTAACCACCGATTAATAAGTGTATCGATTAACTAGTAGAAAATAATAATCTATGTCATTAATCTATGTTTTGTTGGTCGATACCCATCCCTACTAATTTATAAGCGATCTTAATGAATTCATTTTAATGACATATCCTATTGCTATGTTTTAACGGAAATAAATATTATTTCTACACAAAATTTAGAATGAGGTGTCGTGCTGTATATATTCTGCGCGAATGAGCAGCTGATTTTAAGAACATTTGATAATAATTTTCAATTGGAAAAAAAAAACCTGTGTTTCTAGTTTCATAAAAAATATTGTGTATTTTTCATTCTATATTTTCACCTCAATAAAAATTATTCCGCTTTTTAGTGCTAATTAATTAGATACATTTCAAAAGATGAGGTAATTTTAAATGAAAAAATGGTTGCTTGAGATAGTCTTTTTTTACATTTTTTTGATATGTTTTAGAATAACAAAATGGTAAGACCAGAATCTGAATCAACGAGAATTCAACGAAACAATTTTACATTTGATATGTAAAATATATATTTTAAAGGTCCTATGTCGGGGAAATACTAAGAAATATTTCCACTGTGATATTAAAGGGGAAATAACCTTGAAATTGAAAGCGTAATTCTATATATATCGGAAGAATATCTCATAACAAAATGTAAGACTCCCTCAGTTGAATCAAGCTCATGTCTTGTAGCCCGGGCATGAGTCAGAATAACTATCTCATACTAAAAGAACAGACACTCAAGTCTCGAAACAAAATTTACATTTACATATTTACTTTTTTTAGTTTTTTTTATTGGCCTTACGTACGATGTTGATGATCTTATAACGATGTTTTTATTTTGTTATTAACTAAAGTAACTTTACAACATCCATGGCATCCTTAAATAATTTTTAATTTATTTGTCTCAAATTAAATCTGAGTATCTAAGAGTGGAAATGTCTTTCACACATTGCAAAAAAGAAAAAAAAAAATGGTGAATCACCGACTGTGTACTTCCCCAGCATGAATTAATCAATTACGTTTTTATTCTCTCTTCAAAACCAATCGATTGTTGGGGCTAAAACTTAATATTTCACTTACATAGAGGCTTCTGAATTCTCAGACTAAATTGTTTACTTCGGCAGTTGTTGGATATTTTAGTCGGGTCCCCCCTCATCTTTCACCGATTTCGCGAAAAATTAATAAATGCTATCTTTGTGGGTTTTTGATTTTAACTATAAAATTTCATGTTGATACTTTCATTCTGTCAGGAGTTATCGTGTTCACAGACACATTTTTTTTTTTTTTTAATTTTTTGGAATCTAGAGGTCGGTAAACGACGTTGAAAACTCATCATCGAATTTCTGACCGATTACGTAACTTCTCCTATACTTTGTATAACTAGTGAAGTGAAATGTAGTCTGACGTTTCTCAGTTTTTTTCATTTTATGCTAGCCGGCTTTCGAGGGACGGCACCAAGTTTTTCTTGTCGCTCATATATAAAAACACCATACAATAAAGAGGTTCGTTCAGTTGGGATCGTCCCGCCGCACAATTGATTGAAATTTCTAGAATAAAGTAACAGTGGGCAATTCGTTTCGGGGAAAAAATCTCGAGATTTCCGTTTGAACTAAATTTTTTTTTTTTTTTTTAATTATGCCGCGACTAATTCAAATTTTGGCAACCAGCTCGAGATTGAAGGAACCAATTTGCCAGTGGAAGGTGACAACTTGGGAGGTCCATTGACACGAGGGTTTCAAATCAGGAAATGATCGGTCGAGAAAGGCCATATGATTCCGGTCAATTTCCATTCTGATTGGAGGACAGACTGGCTGCAGTTTCCTGGAACACATTGGACACCATATGAATCTCCCTTTGGGTTAAACCGAATTAAATCCACAGCCTTCACTATCTATAAACATATCCGTCCTCCCACGGTTGTGGGAAACAGCTCGTTCTTGCAAATTGCCTTCAACACTGTGTGATACTCTACCGCAATACATGACGTTATGATCAGTATCATTCCCTTTTTATTACCTGACTGTGGAACGCTATTGTTTTTTCTCAATTTTGTATCTATGTATATTCTTTAAATTTAGGAATGATTGACCAGCGATGTAATAGAAAAGAATATATAAAAAACGAACTTGTGGAATGTCTGCCAAGCTTTCGGCACTGTGTGAACCTTCTTCAGGGCGTATATTGACATATATACACGATCAGTGAGGCATATATCATATATATATATATATATATCTGTATAGAATCCATCATTGATTAACATAGCATTCTATTGTTACCGTTTCTCTCCGGCATGCCTGGAATGGGAATGTAGATAACATCATGTTATGTTGTAATAATATTTATAACGATTAAACTGTAACATGGTATGTGGATACGTCATACAATTTTGTTAATCAAAATAGCTTTTAGATTACATACATCAACCTATATTAAATTAGAATATAAACACCTATGTGTATGAATGTAAACTGGTTGAACTTCCATTTAGTAATTGTTGAGTCGTGGCTGAAGATAGTAGATATTAAATATATGGGAGTACTTTCGGTGTTGCTACTAACTTCAGCCACGACTTAACAAATACTAAATGGAAGTCGAACAGTTTACAATCCAAAATGTCCCCTTTTCAACCCCCACGGGGTTTTTCCCTGTCCCTCTTGTACAGTTAAGTCTTAAAAATATGTAAAACATTAAAAATAAAATATCGTCTCAAATTGAAGTCTTAATAACAGAAAATTTTGAAATAGTATGCGCTGATTAAAATACAAATATCTATGCATATATGAAATAAATTAAAGATGACAATAATAAATATATGAATAGAAATAAAAATACACAGTGTTTTGAGGAAGTAGGTACTTATACACAGAGATTGGATTATATTATTGGCGATAAAAGGGGTGAATATTTGAGATTGGTCTGATCGTTCATACAATGTCCTTTTTGTAGTACTCTGTTTATTTCTGTTGTTCCAGTGAGTTGTAATTTTCGATGAGGTAACTAGAATATGCAAGGCCGACAAATGACTATTTAGAGGTGTTATAGCGCTATAGCAATATAAAAACAAAAACAAAATATAAAAAAAACCTATGTTTTTTTGAAAATATTGTCTATTTCACAAAATACATAAAATATATGGGAGTACTTTACCATGCTCAGCCACGAGTAACAAATACTGTATTTGTCAAGTCGTGGCTGAAGCATGTTATTAATGCCGAAAGTACTCCCATGTACCTTTGATGGGCGGAAAAAGAGTACAAGTCCATTTTTGGCCACAACAGTATTATTACATATTTCACAATGTGAAGTCAATCTCTAGAAGTGGTGAGAAGAGGACAAGTCGGTAATTTCTCTCACTTAATTGGAGACCTAATTTTTTGTTCTCCTGAAAAATGGAGTTGTACTGTTATTGCCTCCCACCAAAGATATTTTATATATTTTGTGAAATAGACAATATTTTTAAAAAACGTACGTTTTTCTTTAAATTTTTTATCCTAATAACAGTCGATATTACTAATGTATTAACAGAAAATTTGGTATAATGATCCACAAAACACCGATTGAATTTCAACCATATAGACGGAGAGTGAAAAATAAGTTGACTAATCCGCTCTGGCGATGTACTGTAATGATTAATAAAATGTAATATTATATAAAATTAAAATAATATTTAAAAAAAACTAATATAATTAAATAAAATTACCACATTTCCTGTAGAACTTGTAGCTGATCTTCTACTAAATTTTGATTTCTACAGTAATGTCATGAAAGTTAAAGACGTGCAATTTTTAAGAAAGTGCACGAATTTAAAAAAAATTCAGTTAACAAATTTTTCATTTGGATTTCTTCTAAAGATACTGAAGAGATGCCATCTTGTTTTTCTAAATTTTCAAAAATGTTCAATCGTATAAATTATCTTACTGGGTTAACAGGGAAAATGAATAGCATAGAATAAGAGAACAAATATTGGGTTTGTTTACCTAAATCTACATTATATATAAAATCAAAATATCAATATCAAATTTAAAAAATCAAATTACAATAAAAAATCTTACAAACTATGTTATGTTATAGTGGCAACTATTTATAATTCTTTTATATTTTGGGCATATATACATATAAATAAAAAATACCTTTTCTCTTCTACGTACTTCCAATGTTATAATTTTCACTCCTACATCTCCTCTCGTCTTTTGTTCTCCATTCATTGGTTGTTCACATTTCGTTTTAAAACAAAATGCGACTAGTCCATTTTTGTATATTTATTCACTATTTAAGTTACCTACTTCACTCTTAACAGCTGTTTTTATACAAATAATAATAATTGATTTTTTAATATTTTAATAATTTTAATGTGTGTAAAATGTTTTTTACATCACAGATTGATGATTCACCGACATATTATTAATTTTTTCTAGTGTACTCACATATGATTAGGGTAGTGTGTAATCTCATTTCTCATTGAGGACGGTACGACAGACTGGACAGACAAGATCCTTACTCCCATATGTGCCCACTGTTCACCCGTATGTCATTACATCGTCCAAATGGACTGTTTTTTATTCATCAAGGCTGCATAAACCTGTTTTTTTTTTCCTCCTTTTTGTTTTCACGTATGCATTACCTACATTTTGACATGTCAGGTATATCATGTCTGATGCAGTTTTTTTACTTTCACAGCTGTACGAAATATGCAATCGGTGAGAAATTCGATATAGAATTTTCAACAAAATTTCATGTTTTCAGACCTCTTGATTCCAAAAATGAAAAAAAACAAACAATGAACATCCCCAGAACGAAATAATCAATTAACTTTTCGCTTCGAAACTTCTTGTTGAACAATTTGATTATTAAATTATATATGTATTTAAAAAACCCTTTACAGTTACATCCATGTTGTTCTTTGTCTTTCTTATTACAGTGCCTATAGTTTATTGTTCCATTTCATTACAATTGTAACAGCTATTTCTATTTTTTGCCTATCTGTCTTATTATTATCATTTTTCTTTTTTACTTTCTTTATTTTATTTTTATATATATTATTAGTACAATTGTACAGGAATTTTCTTTATTTAGTATGAACCTTCATTATTTATTTTTGCTTTTTATGAACCTTTCTCCTGATAGTCGGCCCTGGCCATTGTCAGTATTGTATACTCGATATTAGAATGTTTTGTAAGTGTATGTGTGAATAAAGTTTATATTCATTCATTCACCATCCAAAACCAGCCGACTGTTTATACTAATATTCAATTGTTGACTTACATAGGGGCTCCTAAATCCTCATACTAAATTTTGTGTCGATAAATTCATTACATTGGTAGTTATTGGGGTTTTTGCATTGAGCCCCCTCTCACTTCATGAATATCGCTGAAAATTAATAAGTGTCATCCTTATGGGGTTTTGAATTCACATATGAAATTTTGTGTTGATACATTCATTATAACGGCAGTTATTACAGTTTTGAGAGGTTGGAAAACATGAAATTCAACACGAAAATTCCAATAACTGTAAAGAATACATCGACATGAAATATTATATTTAAATTCAAAACCCTATAAGGATGTCACATATAGATTTTCCGCGAAATCGGTCGACCAGAAAAGAGGTTTGACTCAAAGAAGATTCAGGAGCCTCTATTGAGTTTTATCCCAAACAGATTGCGTTTGGAGGGAGAGCGAAAACTTAACTGATTATTTCGTGCTGAGGAAGTACATAGCTGCTGATTTAACGACGCGTCGCGAAGGCTTTTCGTGTATTTTGTCTCTTTTTGATTGATTCTCTGCTTTCAGACAGAACTTTCAAGTAGTATGTATACTGTCATCATTGTGTCAAAAAGCTTGGGCACATATTTATTTTTTTTAGTTTTTTTATGTTTAGAATATTTTTATTTGGATTATGTACAACTCATTTTAGATACTTTTTCACCTAATTTCATTAATGTTTTACTGAAAAAAAAAAAAAAAATCACTATAGAAAATTTTTAAAGTTATAATAGTAAGACGTTTAGCAGGTAGGCGAAGAGAAGAATGGTTTTGGCGGGAGAGCGACAGCAGTTGATTAAATCGCCACTGGGGAAGTACATACTCTGTGATTCATCGACATATTTTTTTGTTATTGTTAATGTTGATGGATGAATTAAACAAAAATAATTCATTCGTTACAGTGATGAAAATACAATAATATAAATTACTCGGGCGATCCCTTTAGGTTTTTTTATCAATCTTGAGCACGTTGGCCTTCGGATGGGACGTTAAACGATAGTCCCGAGCCTGTATGACATGTACTTGACGATATGTCCTCGTAGTTAAAGCCTTTCTAGTCCAAATGAACGATTGCTTCAACATTGTTTGGCCCCCAATTTCTCTTCCACTCTCTCTAAAAAAGTATAATAATTTATTTTATCTTTTCAATTTGATAGGAGAAAGTTTAAAACTTGAACTTGACTTTAACTTAATTAATTCCTCTACTTGATTTGAGGAAATTGTGTTTATTTCCCGTTTGCCCACTCACTTATAGAAACAAGTTAAATGGATCTGATTGGTTTGATGAGGCTGTTTCCAACTTCAAACTGAGTTGGGCTTCAATTTGAACGACTTGGTACTACTTAATTTGAAATATCAACAGAAAAGGTACAAGTCACATGTGAGGACTCCTATTTACAGATAATTTCATTGCAATATGTTATTGAAATTGTTTACTTTCTCAGCTGTTCGAAGTATAGGAAACTTACGTATAGGTTTCCAATTTTATTTATTGATTTTTAGCACAAACGGTCTAAACGGTCACAAACGGAGGAAGAGATACAACTTAATTGAATTATTCGTGGTGCGAATGAACATTGCCTGTGACCCATCGACGCCTTCTCTCTCATTGTTTGAATCAGCAGGTCTGATAGTATTAAATTCCAGTATAAACTCAATGTCGAATTTCTGACGGACTATATAAATTTCCCCGTCTTTTTGCTGTGCTTTGGAATGTCCATTCAGTGTTTGGAAATGTTTATTTGGTAGCACTGAAAACAAATAAGGTCTTTTGTTTACTATAGTTATTCCATACACGGTGTTACTAATTCGCTTTGAGTTTGTTATGCTTTGAAGTATTATTTTGCATGAGAACAAAGTTAATGATTGTTATTACGTCTCTATAACGTAGTATGTAATCATTAATTTATTTAATATGTAAATTTTTGGGGAAATACTTTCTGAACTATTTTACTTAGTAACTAACTATTGTTAGTCACTCTCTCATACTCCATGTATTCGAATTACCAAACATTAACAGCAACAGAATTCGCCGGTAGCTCTGTGATTGCGTGCTAGCTTTTTGAACTCAAGATTAGGGGTTCGAAACCCGACCGAGGTCCTTAGGTTCTACTTCCCCAGCAATACGAAATAGTGTAATTGGTCAAAAATTAGATGCGGAGTTTTCAACGGAATTTCATGTTTTCCGACGTGATTCAAAATATGAAAAAAAAAAAATAGAAAGTCGTCGGTGATTCACCGGTAATATGCTTGCCCAGAACGAATAAATTAACTTTTCGCTCGCCCTCCAAAACCAGGCGGTCGTTTGCGATAATATTAAACAATTGACTTACATAGGGTCTCCTAAATTCTCATACTAAATTGTTTGATAAATTTATTACATCGGCAGTTATTAGGGTTTTGAATTTCGCCCCTCTCCCCTGGAGCCGTTATCGCTTTAACTTTGACCTGTAATGTCCTCATTATGTTTTGATTTTAAATATGAAATTTGGTGTCGATAAATTCATTACAACAGTAGTTATTATAATTTTTGAGTTAAGCCCTTCCCCTAATCCCCCCATCCCTTCGACCGATTTGGCTGAAAATCTATAAGTGCTGTCCTTATAGGGTTTTAGTCACACAAATAAAAATTTCGTGTCGATGCATTCATTCTACACATTATTTGTCGGCTCAATTTGAAAACCCTAATAACTGCCGATGTAATAAATTTATCGACACAAAAATTAGGATGAGGATTTAGGAGCCCCTATGTAAGTCAAATATTGAATATTAGCGCAAACGGTCGACTGTTATTGGAGGGGGATAGAAAAGTTAATTGATTAATTCGTTCTGGGGAAGTACATGGAAGCTGATTCACCGACCACGTTTTTTAGTCTGTAATACGTAAAAATTGTATAGCATCCTTTTGAAATACGCCGCTTTCCTATATACAATTTAAATTATCTTATTTACTATGTATGCAACATTTACCGTAATTGTCTCTGGGGATATAGTGCCGGATTAAGACTATTGGATTCCCCAAGCATTCTGAGCTTATGGTGCCCCTGTCACTATTGATATGATTAACGTCTTACGTATGTTGACAAGTTCAATACTAAAGCTCGATTGAACAAAACGAAAACAAAACTAATTAATCCAGAGAATAAGAAAATTAATTTTTTTCAAAATTAATTTATTAAAACACTAAATTTCTCTTTTGTCGAAATACGCCGTTCGTTCATCATATAATGCACTTCTTCCTCAGTATCATCATAATCAGGATTTGATATTTAGTCTTACATCTGAAGTTTACGGCAAGGTATGAAAAAAATTATGCGACCTATAAATGTTTTTATATTTAACATATTAGTTTCATTTTTAATGAAATTTTTTTTTAAAGATTTACGAAAAAATTAAAATAAGAATAACTAACTATTTAAATAAATAAATCTTTCAAAAATAGCGTTGAGGACTTGGTGCCCCCGAAACGTGATGCCATAAACAATTGTTTAGTTTGCTAATAGATTAATCCAGCACTGGTTGCGAGTGTATAAATGCTGTTATGAGAGAACAACAGAATTTGCATTGCCCTTTCGACCGTAATTGCCCAGTGAAGGGGAAAGAGGAAATTTTGAGCTCCTACTATAGAGAACACTGAGCACCTATTAATTTATTTTATTTTTTTTTTTGAGCCGAGGGTCTTTTTATACAAAAGGCGGTGAGGGTGAGAAGTCAGGAAAATTCTCAGGGTGGACGTTTAGGGAATATTTCTAAAGAGCCCCTCAGAACCCAAACAACCCTTGGGGTATTATAATGTTGGGAATAAAAGAAGTATATTCTTATTCATCTGTTGAATATTATACAGTTTTCACTGAATAAACCTTGAGCATGCCGTCCTTCGGGTTGGACGTTAACTGATGTACAATGTCAGGTTCTCGTTAATCTTGGTGAATAAACCTGGGTAAGCAATATTTAAGACTGCCACCGTAGTTAGTCTTATCTCCGCCAGAGCGAAAGAGCACTTGTTAGTTATAAGCTGCAGACTATATGTCGGTGCGATATCATTCTCTTCATCAGGTCACTATGAAAAATTATAATTATTTTTTAAACTTACTTTTGACTTTAAATATGAAATTTCATGTCGATACAATTATTGGGGTTTTTGGAGTCCCGCACTGATCTCCCTCCTTTTTTGCTGATTCCTCCCAAAATTAATAGATGTGGTTCTTGAATTTATATATGCAATTTTGTGCCAATACATTGATTATAACGGCAGTTATTAGAATTTTTTTTGTTACATTGAGTTATCATGCTCACATACAGACAGCTTTTTTAATCAGGAGGTCGAAGAACATGAAATTCCATTAAAATGTCTGTTTGTTTGTTTGTTTGTGAACACAACTCGTGTATACGAACTTAATTTTTCAAAAACTGTGTATTTTTTTATTAATTTATTTATTATTGTCATCTTTGATTTATTTCATATATGCATATATATTTTAATTCAGCAAATAATATATCAAAAATTTTCTGTTATTATTAAGATTTAAATTTGAAAGGAAATTTTTTTAAAAATGTTTTCCATATTTTTAAGACTTAACTGTACAGGAGGTACAAGGAAAACCCCTTAGGGGGCTGAAAAAGGGGACTTTCTTTATACTATACTCAGTATTTGTTAAGTCGTGGCTGAAGATGCTAGCAATACCAAAAGTACTCCCATATATTTTGTGAAATAGGCAATATTTTGAAAAAACATACTTTTTTCTTTACATTTTTTACAACTCTCGATAGAACGAATGTATATCCAGATTCCCATAAGGCTGACATCTTTGATTTTCATCCAAATTGTCCAAAGTGAAAAGGGGGGGTAGAGCGGAGGCTATTCACAAAAACTCTGATAACTGTCATTTAATGTATTGATTCATATTTAATCAAGATTTCATATTTAAATTATAAGGACGACTCCTATTAATTTTCCGCGGAATCCGCTGAAAGGTAACTAGGGCTCTATTCAAAAATCGTATCAACTTGCTGATGTATTTAATGTATCGACACAGATACAGATACATTCATATTAGACCAAACGGTTAATGATTTTGGAGAGAGAGTAAAAACAGGTTCGGTTAGGTTTTATGACTCATGCCCGGGCTTTAACTAAGAGGTCATATCGCCTACTACCAGAGCGCTCTTTCGTCAATCTGGTGGACATGAGCCCGACTCTACTGTGGAATTTCTAAATTTGGCCTACCCTAAAATTTTATTCACCTAGGGCAGGGGTCTTTAACGAGTACCTGACATCGTACAGGCTCGGGATCATCGCTTAACGTCCTATCCGAAGGACGGCGTGCTTAAGTTTATTTTACCTCCCAGATAAAATAAACTAAGGGCCTCGGACGGGTTTCGAACCCACGTTCTCGAGCTCAGAAGGTAAGCACGCATACCACTGAGCTATGGCGCCCTCTAAACAGGAGAGTAAAAACATTATTGATTAATTCGTTGTGGGGAAGTAGATTGTCTGTGATTCACCGATTTTTTTTTTATGTGTTCCTTCTCCGGGAAGTATCTGTACTGCTTCACTAGAACAACCAACGGGAATAATAATATGTGAAGAGTACTACAACTGATAACCCCTGTTCGTTTATAATCCACAATTGGTATGAATCAAAGGATTTTTTCCTCCATTGAGAAATGAGTACAAGAGGATTAAAATCAAGTTTTTTTAAAATATGTTTTGTTATCTTTGGTTTGATGAATGAGATTTTTAAGGTTGTGTTGTACGTAGGTTGGAGGTGGCAGATTAGTGTGTATTTGTCAGTGTCCTATGGATCTTAATGGTCGCTCATATTGTATTTTTTTCACAGAACAAATGAATCAAACATTGGGATTAGTATGGAAAAAAATTATCCGCAAATTTACCAAATTCTGACATTACTTTTTGTCATCGTTATATTCGTATTATTATTTTTCTTCTTATACTTTTTGTTTGCCTATTCTTATCCGAATTCCAAAATCGAATTTTCAACGGACTTTCACGTCTCACGTTCCCCGCAATACGTTATGATAATGTCTACGTGGCTGTTTATGTAATTGGAACTTTGTGAGAGCATTAACACAGAAACGATTGTAGCTATGAACTTGAAATTTGGAATGAAGAAACATGTGCTAACAGATATCTGGTTTCAAAAATTGAGACCACTTTACCTCGGGGACTGAGTACAATTTACATAATGCCGCTTATATTTATGACCTAATATAAAATGTTTTCAAATAAAAGTTGTAGAGAAAATTTAAAGGCATATTTTATATGAAACAAATTTTTCCGATGGTCGCTCCGTTTGTGAGATAATGCCGAAAATTGTCCAAATCATATATACAGGGTCTAACAAGTCGAGAGGGCGATACTAGGGGTCTTATAGTAAATTTAATTCTGAACAAAAAAGTTCCTATAAACATAGGTCCGCAAATGCTTTGTTTAAAAGTTATAATAAAAAAACTGCAGGGCAAAGAAAGAAATACCTGCAATTGGTATAAGAGATTAGGATCTGAATAAGGTTCAAAGTTCAATACCATTCATGTTTATGAATGTTGGGTTCTATTTCAATGCAACTAATCTCATTTATTGTGAATCAGTTTTGCATAAAATGCCGCGAATGTTCAAGAATGCGGAATATGCAGATATTCTATTTGTATACGATTTTTGTAACGGGAACAGTGATGCAGCTGTTGAGTACCGAAGACGTTTCCCTCTTCGACGGATCCCCCATCGAAGGGTTTTCCAGGCTACTTATCAACGAATAAGAGAAACTGGCCGTTAAAGAGCTGCCTACCAGAATAATTAATCCACGAGTCAATGTAAATCGAAGAGAAAATATCATCAGAGCTTTTGAAGTAAATCCGACGACAAGCCCACGTCGAACCGGGCTTCAATGCAGGTTTCGCATATGGAAGTGTATAGAACCCTAAGGAGCGAACGTATGTACCCCTATCATTTTAATTCAGTACAGCATTTAGTACAGGGTGATGGTGAAGCAAGGATGCAATTTTGTAACTGGTATCTTCGTCGTTTAGCATCCAATCATCACTTTGGTAACATCTTATGGACAGATGAGGCTACATGAATGGTATTGAACTTTGAACCCTATTCAGATCCTAATCCCTTATACCAATTGCAGGTATTTCTTTCTTTGCCCTGCAGTTTTTTGATTATAACTTTTAAATAAAGCATTTGCGGACCTATGTTTATTGGAACTTTTTTGTTCAGAATTAAATTTACTATAAGATCCCTAAGTATCGCTCTCTCGACTTGTTACACCCTGTATAAAGCTGAAAATGTCTGTGCGTTGTACCGCTATAACTCACGAACGGCTTGATGGATTTGATTAATTTTTTTTTTAATTTGTTCGTCATCGTCTGTGGAAGGTTATAGGCGTATTAGTACCTCAATATCTGGTCCATACCAGCATTCACCCACGCAATCTTTGTAACTCAAAAAGCACTGCAATGATTAATGAGGAATCTTTTTGAATAGATAAGTTTTATCTACCGGAAGGTTAAGGTCTATTTTTTAATCAACCCCTGGTCCATCCGAGCTTCCACTCACGCAATCTTTGTAACTCGAAAACCATTGCAACGATTAATGAGAAATCTTTTTGAATAAATTAGTTTTAGCTCCAGGATGGTTGAAGTCTATGTTTTAATCAACCTGGTGGTCACAAGCGTTCTCAAGTACGCACTGGCTAGGACGTCCACTGATGCTAAGTATTCACTAGCTGTGGTTTCCGCCGTTGAATGGCGCGTATTAGCCATGGTGCCCAGGGGTCCTAAAAACTTTCTAGCTGGGATGTCTGCCGCTGAAATGTATGGATGTACTATTGAAGAATTGAAATGGATTCGAACGAGAGATATTAGGAGAAAAGTCAAAGTTCCCCGGGCAACGCCAGGTATTACTGCTAGTATATTCTGAAACCAACCCATTTTTCTACATTTTCGCTTCATTTACGTGAAAAGGGTTAGTCCTATCGAAAAATTAGTTCTTACTAAAAATGTTCCTTATTAAATTTCCAATCAAATCAAAAATATCTTTCTTATTATTAGTTAATAACTTTTTCATTTAGAATCAATAGAAAATAGAAAACATGACTACTGTTTCTGTCTTCAAGGTAACCTCCTTCCCCCACTCCCGTTATTTACTCAATATACATGACTTTTTTTTATTTATTTTTTTATTTGTTAGGTATATTTACAATCAGTTAAAATATAACTATAAGTAAAGATGACAGTGAGTATAAAATAAATGAAAAATAAATAAATAAATAAAATTAAAAAAAAAAACAAAAAAAAATATACAAAATAATAAATGGCAATATACACAAAATAAGATAAAATAAAATAATCTACAAAATAATACAATCTGTGCAAAAACAATATGTATAAGTGCTGACTATAAGAATACATATATACAGGTAATACAAAATAGTTAAGACAAATAATGAGAAGCGAGAGAGAAATGAATATGAATATGTAGAAAATAATAAAATATATAAAACGAAATAAAACGTCCAGTTGGGATTCGAACCCGCGACCTTGTTTGGTTCTGCTACAATAGTTGTTGAGTATCATCTCTGACCTTTGACCCTACTAAGAAGACGGAAAGATGATCATTTTCATGACTGTCTGTCTCCTTCTTCAATTTCAAGTTTTGTAAAGTTGTTATAACCATTGACGAACAGATTCATAAGGTCTATAAACCTTTTTATAGTTACATCTCATTTGTATGCAAGTGTATTTTTATAGGAGTCAGTTCTCAATCTTAACACCTACAAAACTCGCTGTTAAAATTTTTTTTTTTTTACTTTAAGATGCTATAATTCTATTTTAGGTTAAGTAGTTATTACTTTCTCTACGTAACGAAGTTACTAAGAAAAAACTTCGTTGGTAAATTACCGTCAATGTACTTCCCCAGAACATATTAATTAACTTTTCGCACCCCCTCTAATACTAGTCGTCCGTTTGCCTTATTATTCAAAAGAGTTCTTACATAGGGACTCTTAAATCCTCATATTAAATTTTGAGTCGAAATAAAGAACCAACCCCCCCCTGAACCCCCATTCCTTTCATCTGATATCACTCAAATTCAACAGGTTATGTGGAGTTTTATCTTTACATATCAAATTTGAGGGCGCCGGTATCTCAGTGGTATGCCTGCTTATTTTCTGAGCTCAAGAACATGGGTTCGACACCCGACCGAGGCCCTTAGTTTATTATATCTGGGAGGTAAAATAAGCTTAAGCATGCCGTATTTCGGATGGGACGTTAAGCGACGGTCCCGAGCCTGTACGATGTCAGGTACTCGTTAAAGATCCCTGCCTTAGGTGAATACAAATTTAGGATAGGCAAACTTTAGGACTCCCAGAGTAGAGTCGGCCTCATGTCCACCAGAGTGACGAAAGAGCGCTCTGGTAGTAGGCGATATGACCAGTTAAAGCCCGTGCATGTGTCATAAAACCTAACCTAACCTCAAATTTCATGTCGATAGATTCATTACGTCGTCGCTAGCTCAATGGTATGCGTGCTTGCTTACTAAACTAAAGATCGCAGGTTCGAAACCCAGCTCTTAGTTTATTTAATCAGGCAGGTAAGAACGCTGTCTTTCTTTATCGATAGTTATGAACTATCGCCCATCCCTAGCAGTCACAAAGTTCCTGTCACATATCTCATCGTGAAAAAGACGAAAACACGTCGAATTTTCGCATGACTATACTGTATTCACAATTATGGGTTCCCGAAATTCCGAGAACTATACAAATGGTTCAACATTCTAAGGCCTAGTATTTACGGTACCCTTCATTCAGTAAAATAGGAAAATTTGCTTAAAATTGTATAAATAAAGTTCAAATTTGTATATAAAGTGTTCGATTAGTGTATTTAGTTATTGAGGTGTCAGGTAGAAAAGCCTGTTTGATGAATATCCCCTTCCCCAAATCTAATTTCATCCATAGTTGACTTGCAGCGGAGGCAGACCATTTGAATATATAAATAAAACAAACGTTAACTTTGTTCCAAAATGTCTCATTTGAATTTCTTATGTCATTATTTATGAAAAGTAGAGTCTTGTTTCACTCTTAATTTTTTTTTATTCTTTTATAATGCCCTATTGGTAAGGTGCACTTCGTTTTTTAAAATATGGGGTGGTTTTTCCCCCTTTTAACATAAAAAAAAAAAAAAAAAAATCTCGGTGAATTTCTTCTAATATTTCTTTACTGGCAGAGTTTCATGGTTATTGGATTGAAAAAAATAATTAAATGCCTGAAAGAAAGAATGTGTAGTATTTCGAATGTATTGCCAATTATTTAGGAATTTTTATAACGCCTTAAAATTATTGTCTTATCGATTTTGCCATTTATTTTTGTTATCCCTTTCATAAATTTGCCTACTAAATTTTTATTCAAATTACATTTAGGAATTTTTTACACAAATTTGCACACTATAATTGGGAATTGGTATATAAACGAATGAAATGGTTATTTTATTCAACACCTAGTAGATAATGTACCATTATGGGTCCAGGAACTTAACCCGGTTATGTTATCGTTCAGAGGAATTCGATGCTGATTTTTCAGCGGAATTTCATGTTTTCTGACCTTTTGAATCCGAAGTAAGTCTGTGCACGCCCCTACATAAAAATTGCGGTTTTCCATGATAGGGATTAATTTTTCTTTATTTTTCTTTAGATACTTTTGAAGATATCACACTCCCTTCTCTTCCCACTCAAATGCATCATACAAAAGTAGTTCTTATAAAAAAGTCCGCTAATGGCCAAATCAGTAGAAGTGTAATTATGAATTTATTTAGTATATTTCATGTATTTGTCTAACTAAAATTCACTGTTTATTATGCCAAATTAAAATTGGGACTTAGAAGTACTAAAACTTTAAATTTAAGTTCAAGTTCTTGGAATTTCCACTTGGGAGTTATATCGCTGAATTGGAATGAGGACAGACTTCTCTATTTTCTTCTTTGAAAGGAGCTGTCATTCTGTTCTTACATTTTAGCATAATCTTATTTGTCAGAGCGAGAGTCTGTAAACAAAATATTCACGTGAGTATCCATGTGACTTTATCGTAACTTTAAACTTTCCCATAGGATTACTACTTCATTAGAGATGATGTGATGAGATGTGATGTGTCCACTTTCTTATGTCAACCACATTTGTACTGATCAGTCTCTCTTCCCCTCCTTGCTGGTATAAGAATGTCCTATAATGACCACGTCACATATACATATTTTGTTTTATTTGTTTGATAATTTTGAATAAAAACCTACCAAAAATAAAAATATATTTTGAAGATCGTTGCTACGCGTAATTTAAACGCGTATTTAAACATTAATTTCAAATATTTCCTTCGAAAATTTATTTAACATTAAATTTTCAGTAAGAACCTATTTTTTTTTGATACGAATAACCGTTTTCGGCCAAATCAAGTAAACGTCTAAAAATATGTGTTCCAAAACGGTTTTCTGCATATATCGAATATCTTGCAAACCGGACGACCCGGCAAAATCCATGGGGGCGCCGGTAGCTCAATGGTATACATGCATGCCTTCTGAGCTCAAGGTCGTAGGTTCGAAGCCCAGCCGAGGCCTTTAGTTTATTTTATCTGGAAGGTAGCATGCCGTCAGATGGGACGTTAAGCGATGGCCCCGAGCCTGTACGATGTCAGATACTCGTTAAAGACCTGTGCCCTAGGTGAATAAAAATTTAGAGTAGGGAAAATTTAGGAGTCCCACAGTAGAGGGCTCATGTTTACCAGAGTGACGAAAGAGCGCTCTGGTAGTAGGTTTTCTTTTTCTCCCACATTGGGACCTGATGAAGGGACATAAGAATGTTCTGAAACATGGTTGGGATAAAGAGACTTCCGAAGAGTTTTTTGAAAAATAGTTATCCTAATTCTTATTAAATTGAAAAATCTGTCTACTTATTATAAATGTATCTAAGTAGTTTTTTTTTTTTTTTTTACTATTATATTTTTAGTATTTATTTATTCAGTTTTTATTAATTTCATTTTACTTTTTTTAATAGTTTTTTTTATTACTACTAATCATACGTGTGTTAGACTCAAGTAGTTATAAATCTAATTTATAAGCTATCATGTATAAATTCTTTTGACATATCCTATTACCATGTATTGGTTTAACGAAAATAAATGTATTATTATTATTATCGGAAGTTCACTGATGATATAACGTCTCCTATACTTTGTATAGCTATGTTTAGAAATAGAGCGGCCATTGCGTAACTTGTGATCAAACGACTTAGCACGATTGTATCCGAACTGAGGCGGGACAAGATTTAATCAGGCTGAGGTAATTCTATTATTTAATCTGACCGTAGGATCCGATACATCCACAGATTGGTATCAACTTCTTACTTCCGGCTTGAGACAATATATTTTGGACTTTGGCCCCAGAATTGTCTCTCTTATATCTGAGTTTCAGAGGTCACTGAACGGAAATTGAACCATTTTTTTTTTTTTTAATACCTTTAAATCTTTACAATATAAGAATATATGATGATAAATAGGCTACCTCCTCCCAGAAGACGGAGTCTGAGTGTGGGAGGGGGAGCAGTCAGCTAGGACTGTACATCGTTGTTAATAATTAGAACATATTGTTACATATTATTCTATCTTTGAATAAATCAATAGTAATAATACTTTATACCAATAGAAAAGCTAATAAATATATATCCTTGGGTATAATCAACAATAATAATGAGAATGGAAATTAATAAAGTAGGTACATATTAAGATAAAAAGAATCCCTAAGAATAAAGAAAACTTAAGTAGAGAAGCAATACAAAAAAAAAATAAAATAAAATAAATAAAAATAAAATAAATAAATAAAAATAGAATTTTTAGTAAAAAGAAAAAATGAGAAAAGAAAAAGTGACTAAAATAAGAAATATTCTCGTAATACAGAAGGAACTAAAGTGCTGATGGAATGAACCTGACAACCCGGTGACCTGGCATTGAATTTTAACCGAGTGAGAGACGAGACAAGTGAAGTTGGCAGAGTACAACAGCATATATGGGGCGGACCGTGGCAGAGCAGGGAGAGAAGAGATAGGAACAGAGCGTCGTGCTAGTCAGAGTAGAGAGAACTTAACAAGGACTCAACCTGATCAGAGCTCAGTCCGGTGACCCACTCCATGACCCTAGTCATATACCTCCTCAGAGAGAAGAGAGCAGAACAGAGCGTCGTGCTAGTCAGAGTAGAGAGAACTTAACAAGGACTCAACCTGATCAGAGCTCAGTCCGGTGACCAACTCCATGACCCTAGTCATATACCTCCTCAGAGAACCTCTCTGGTTTTCTATTTCGAGTTTTATATCTTTGGGTAAATTATTAATTCGAAATCGGTGATCTGTGTTTTAACGGAATTTCACATTTCAAGATCCCCAGAATGTGTTTTGACCATTTTCTGTGGTTGTGTGTGATGGAAAGTTGTAAGCTCTCTACTGCAAAAATTATTGTAGCCATGAACTTGAAATTTGGAATAAAGGGGTCACATATCGTCGGCCTAAACATGATACCTCGTAAGCGACATTTTTCCGAAAGTAGTTTTTTTTTTTTTTTTATCAAAAAAACTCTATTGATCTAGTGGGAACTCGGATACGACGTAAAACGAAAAGACCATGAAATACGGTTTGAAGTACCGTACCTTGCAAAAGAAATGGGAACGAAATTGTGGTGAAACCTCGTAACTCCGTCAAATACGTTAATTTTTTACTTGGATTTGTAAACTAGCTTAAAAACAATTCATGGCATGCATATACATCTCACTTCGAAAAAATTGAGGTTTCCTATAAAGAATATTTTTTTAATCAGTTTTTTGTCTCCTGTAAAGTTGGCTTTTTGCACAACGTATCACGTTTAGACCGACGATATGCTAACTTAGATCTGATTAGATTTTGGTCGAAATCGGACGAACATCGGACACCATTTTACTTCGGGGCCTAAGTACACTTTACAACATACCGCTTATGTTTGTAACCTAAACAAACATTCCAAGTAAAATTTGGAAAGAAAACTGAAAAACATATTTTATATGAAAAAACTATTTTTGTCGTCCGGTTTTTGAGATACAAAACCGTGCTGAAATATATATTTTTGTTTGAAATATGTGATTGCGTTTATTTATTGTATGACAAGATTATGAATGGTTTCTTTTTGGGTAGTCTTCATCAACTGAAGAGTGTCAGTGAGAAAATTGAATATGGCAAGACTGTCATGATATATATCCAACTGTTTATTTTCTTTTCGATATAGAAACAGTTGTGCCTTTTTTTTTGTTGAAAAGCTGTATGCAGATTTAAGGGGCATTTTTGTTTTGCTGCCAGGAAATATTAGGTATATTACGAAGTTTATGGTAATATAATATTTTATGTTGAGTTTTCACCTGATTTTCATGTTTTTCGACATCCTACTCACCCCCTCTTCTTAGCGTTTCATGTTTGATTTTTTATGTCGAGGTAATTTCGATTCATTAGTCTCGCTAAAGAAGTTTCACTCCAAAAATAGTGTATTTGTGAGCAATGTTACTCCCGATAAAATGAATGTATCGATACGAAATTTCATATGTGTATCCAGAACCTCATAAGGACGAAACCTATTGATTATCAACCAAAATGGTCCAAAGAGAAAGGACTTCTTAGCCGAAAGTTGAATAATAGATCCAACTCACTTGCCTTAATATCTCCTTATAATTAACTCTCGCAATACATCTTAGCCGAAAGTTGAATAATAGATCCAACTCACTTGCCTTAATATCTCTTTATAATTAACTCTCGCAATACATCTTAGCCGAAAGTTGAATAATAGATCCAACTCACTTGCCTTAATATCTCCTTATAATTAACTCTCGCAATACTTCTTAGCCGAAAGTTGAATAATAGATCCAACTCACTTGCCTTAATATCTCCTTATAATTAACTCTCGCAATACATCTTAGCGCCGAAAGTTGAATAATAGATCCAACTCACTTGCCTTAATATCTCCTTATAATTAACTCTCGCAATACATCTTAGCCGAAAGTTTAATAATAGACCCAACTCACTTGCCTCAATATCTCCTTACAATTAACTCTCGCAAGACTCCTTAGCCGAAAGTTGAATGTTTCTGTTAATTAGCAATAAGACCCAGCAATTTCTCATCACAAATCCCTGATGAACCATCCCTCTGACCTAAATGAAGATGGATAAACCAATCCCCTGGACCTGTGAGGCTGTAAGTGACAAGGATGCCTCATGTCCTTCCTTATGAGGTTTCGTATGTTCTCAGTCTACAGTCCTCTTCTACGTTCGTAATTGTGGAGTTAACATGGAAGTTCGAACTGAATTGTACTCTAAATTCTAAATTGCTTCGAAAGTTGCTTCAGAACAGAACATACACAGATATACGAAGTATCAATCATTGGACAGAAATTTGAAGTTGATTTTAAACCGGAATTGATGTATTACGAACCCCTCATTCCAAAAATGATAAAAAAAATTTCCCAGTAGAGTGAATGAAACGAAATTTTATATGTTTTTCCAGAACCCTATAAGGATGCCCTTATTTTCAGCCAAATTGGTCACAAGGACTGGCGCTCGACTCAAAAACCTTAATAACTGCCGATGTAATGAATCCTGAGGGCGCTGGTAGCTCAGTGGTATGCGTGCTTGTCTTCTGAGCTCAATATCGTGGGTTCGAAACCCGGCCGAGGCCCTTAGTATATTATACGCCCTCCTTCGGATGGGACATTAAGCGATGGTCCCGAGCCTGTACGTAGTCAGGTACTCGTTAAAGACCCCTGCCCTAGGTGAATAAAAATTTAGAGTAGGCAAAATTTAAGACTCCCACAGTAGAGTCGGGCTTATTTCCACCAGAGTGACGAAAGAGCACCCGTTTAGTAGGCGATATGACCTCTTAGGCCCCATTCAGACGAGTGACTTTTGTCACGCAACATTTTGTCACTCTCCACCTTGAGTACTGAAGCCTAATGGTGGTGTACACACGAGGCGACGTGACAGCCGAGTGACTTTTTTGTGCTGACAAGTCACTTTGAGCAGGTGACTCGACGTAACAAAAAAGTCACTCTCGTCCTGTTTACATGCAAAGTGACAGAGTAGTCACCAATATTCAGTTTGCCCCAATAGCTGGGAGTTCAAGCGGAATGCAAATTATATTCACCACGTTCAAACGATTCAGTTCAATCTTATATCTCAAACTTCAGTATAGGTTCACAATGAATCAGAGTATATCAATTTATCATTACTTGTACTGTTTATTATTGTAACATACATTTATAATAATTTATCAAATAACTGCAACCTCGACGACATCCATTTTTAGACTGGTCTCAAGATTTAACGATTAATTGGTTTTCCCAGGAGAGCGAGAACTTTATTGAATAATTAGTTCTGGAGCAGTTCAGTAATTTATGGAAAACTTTATTTTTTTTAAATTTAACTAATGTTTTCGTCTCTTTCAGGATCTGGCTGTTGAAGAACCAAATCCAAAAGGTGCACTCTTAATTTCACAGTAACTCACAGAAGGTATGTGTCCAAATAAATTACTGAAGTACAGAATGTATTTTCAGATAAATAACCCAAATAGAATGAGAAATTTGAATAAGGGCTTTACTGAAAAATAAATAAATGAATAAATAAAATCTTAATGAATGTATCAGCACACAATTTTATATGTGTTATTAATGTAATGTAATGTGTAGTGTAATTAACTCTCGCAATACTTCTTAGCCGAAAGTTGAATAATAGATCCAACTCACTTGCCTTAATATCTCCTTATAATTAACTCTCGCAATACATCTTAGCGCCGAAAGTTGAATAATAGATCCAACTCACTTGCCTTAATATCTCCTTATAATTAACTCTCGCAATACATCTTAGCCGAAAGTTTAATAATAGACCCAACTCACTTGCCTCAATATCTCCTTACAATTAACTCTCGCAAGACTCCTTAGCCGAAAGTTGAATGTTTCTGTTAATTAGCAATAAGACCCAGCAATTTCTCATCACAAATCCCTGATGAACCATCCCTCTGACCTAAATGAAGATGGATAAACCAATCCCCTGGACCTGTGAGGCTGTAAGTGACAAGGATGCCTCATGTCCTTCCTTATGAGGTTTCGTATGTTCTCAGTCTACAGTCCTCTTCTACGTTCGTAATTGTGGAGTTAACATGGAAGTTCGAACTGAATTGTACTCTAAATTCTAAATTGCTTCGAAAGTTGCTTCAGAACAGAACATACACAGATATACGAAGTATCAATCATTGGACAGAAATTTGAAGTTGATTTTAAACCGGAATTGATGTATTACGAACCCCTCATTCCAAAAATGATAAAAAAAATTTCCCAGTAGAGTGAATGAAACGAAATTTTATATGTTTTTCCAGAACCCTATAAGGATGCCCTTATTTTCAGCCAAATTGGTCACAAGGACTGGCGCTCGACTCAAAAACCTTAATAACTGCCGATGTAATGAATCCTGAGGGCGCTGGTAGCTCAGTGGTATGCGTGCTTGTCTTCTGAGCTCAATATCGTGGGTTCGAAACCCGGCCGAGGCCCTTAGTATATTATACGCCCTCCTTCGGATGGGACATTAAGCGATGGTCCCGAGCCTGTACGTAGTCAGGTACTCGTTAAAGACCCCTGCCCTAGGTGAATAAAAATTTAGAGTAGGCAAAATTTAAGACTCCCACAGTAGAGTCGGGCTTATTTCCACCAGAGTGACGAAAGAGCACCCGTTTAGTAGGCGATATGACCTCTTAGGCCCCATTCAGACGAGTGACTTTTGTCACGCAACATTTTGTCACTCTCCACCTTGAGTACTGAAGCCTAATGGTGGTGTACACACGAGGCGACGTGACAGCCGAGTGACTTTTTTGTGCTGACAAGTCACTTTGAGCAGGTGACTCGACGTAACAAAAAAGTCACTCTCGTCCTGTTTACATGCAAAGTGACAGAGTAGTCACCAATATTCAGTTTGCCCCAATAGCTGGGAGTTCAAGCGGAATGCAAATTATATTCACCACGTTCAAACGATTCAGTTCAATCTTATATCTCAAACTTCAGTATAGGTTCACAATGAATCAGAGTATATCAATTTATCATTACTTGTACTGTTTATTATTGTAACATACATTTATAATAATTTATCAAATAACTGCAACCTCGACGACATCCATTTTTAGACTGGTCTCAAGATTTAACGATTAATTGGTTTTCCCAGGAGAGCGAGAACTTTATTGAATAATTAGTTCTGGAGCAGTTCAGTAATTTATGGAAAACTTTATTTTTTTTAAATTTAACTAATGTTTTCGTCTCTTTCAGGATCTGGCTGTTGAAGAACCAAATCCAAAAGGTGCACTCTTAATTTCACAGTAACTCACAGAAGGTATGTGTCCAAATAAATTACTGAAGTACAGAATGTATTTTCAGATAAATAACCCAAATAGAATGAGAAATTTGAATAAGGGCTTTACTGAAAAATAAATAAATGAATAAATAAAATCTTAATGAATGTATCAGCACACAATTTTATATGTGTTAGAAGTTCTTCAGAAACTTTCTGATTCTAAGTCAAATCAGACGAAAAAGAAGGAGAGTTTAGAGAGACAGCGGAAACTTTTATTTATTATAATTATGTATATAATTTTTTTTAAACTATTTTCCTGGTATTTTTGGGAGCGAATTAACAGTTTCACAGGTTGTCAAATAAAATGTAGTATAACCTCTCACAGATTTTTATTAGAAATAGCTAGCCGGCTTTCGAGGTTTCCCTCATCATCAGGCAGTCTGATATAAAATTTAAAAAATGTTTGAATGAAAACTAAATAATTTTTTTAATAAAAATAAATAAATAAAACAAACTAAAAACTTTAACAATTTAAAATATCATGAATGGGGACAGACGAGTTATTCCTGCCCACCATCTGAGTCACAACTCTTTTATCGGACTGCCTGATGATGAGGGAAACCTCGGAAGCCGGCTAGTTACTTCTATTAAAAATCTGTGAGAGGTCATACTACATTTTGTTTGACAACCTGTGAAATAATCACGGGTATAATAATCGTGGGTATTTTCGTGCAGAGAA
The DNA here is from genome assembly GCA_963662175.1 of Aradus depressus. Lineage (NCBI taxonomy): Eukaryota > Metazoa > Arthropoda > Insecta > Hemiptera > Aradidae > Aradus > Aradus depressus. The sequence goes on along the minus strand of OY759222.1, from coordinate 11,193,267 downwards.
AAAATGTTAAAATCAATAAGACATATAAAAGATTTTAACCACATTTATTGAAAAAAGTCTTGCGCAAATACACATTAGTTGAAATTTATAAAATCACCAGTACAAGAAATGAGAGAATAGCGTATTTATTGGATGAAGATTAGAGAGTGTAAGTTATTGTGACTCATGCCCGGACTTTAACTACGAGGTCATATTGCCTACTACCAAAGTGATGTTTCGTCGCGATGTTGGACGTGAGACCGACCCTACTTTGGGAGATCTACATGTTGCCTACCCAGGTTTAGTTATCTAGGGACTGAAGATCTTTTGGAGCCATTCTTGGAGAGAAAAAACCACATGCAAACAGTCGAAGATGTTACTGGGACCTCAGAAGGAACGAGCTTCGGCAACTAAATGGATTTCTGACAGGACACGGTCCGTTCAATAGACACCTACACAGTGTAGGAGTCACAGTCCTGTGATAGATGTAGGAAAGAAAACGAGACGGCGGCACACTTCCTGGGTATATGCGCGAATGAGATTCCACATCTTGTTCAAAGATGTAATCATAGAGGACTTTACAAGATTGGACCACGGGAGCATTCTCTGGTTCATCAAAGAAACTGGAAGACTAGGTACTTCATGAAAGGGAAGGGATAAAAGCATTGGATGCTTAGGTCCCTAGGTGTAAAACACCAGCCCACCTCCAATTTAATCTCATGAACCTACATTTCTATAGAAAAACATTCATATGTTGGTACTTTAGCTTTTAGGTTAACAGTGATTTCGCTTTATACAGATTGTATCTGCCTACAAACGTAAGTTATCAGAATAGAGAGACCTTAAAGGTTGAAATTGAATCTATTCACTTGATCTATATTTCAACTGCGGTTGATCCATGGCAGTCGAAGCAGGGTCCATAGGTTGCTGGTTGCTCTTCGTGTCCTTATGCAAAGGTTCCATAGGTTGCTCTTCATGTCCTTATGCCAAGGTTCCGTAGGTTGTTCTTCATGTCCTTATGCAAACGTTCCATTGTATATTTTACACAAAAATCCTTGAAATATAATTTCCTCTGGTAGTCAGGTTTATTTTCGCGACTGGGCAAGGTTTCCTCTTATATAACGCTTTGGAAAATCCACCGAAGTCCTGTTGGAAACCTTCTATTTACTTTCCTATTATTAATATTTAATTTTCTTTTGATATTAATATTTTCTTTATATTATTTAATAATTCTCCCCCTCGTTGATTAACTTTTCACTCAGGATATCAAATGTCAGAGTCAATTTTGTGTTGCAATATAGGTGACATTTTGCTTAAAACTACCCACCCGCAAACTCCGCTTACGAAACCTACCGCTTTATTTTCGTAGGTTTAGGGGTCTTTATCAAAGATGTAGACTCGTAAAATATGTAACATTTACTGTATATATTTGAAATTTTAGCTTAAATACAATTGAATTAATATTCAGAGGGCATCGATAGATCAGTGGTATGCAAGCTTGCTTGCGGAGCTCAAGGTCACGAGTTCGAAACCCGTCCGAGGCTCTTAGTTTATTTTATCTGGGAGGTGAAATAAACTTAAGTATGCCGTCCTTTGGATGGGAAGTTAAACGATTGTCCCGAGCCTGTACGATGTCAGGTATCACCATCAGAATTGTTGGTAGTAGGCTATATAACTTTGTAGTTGAAGCCCAAGCATGTCATAATAAGTAACATTAAAAAAGTATAAAGGTGCATAGTTCTCAACAAAAAAATACAATGAACATAAACAAATAAATTTGGGGTTGGTTAGCATTATTAATAATTGTTTGGATAATTAAATTGTTACGTGTATGTTGAATTGGTTAATTAGTCACTATGACTCATGCCCGTGCTTTAACGAAGTCATACCGCCTACAAGCAGAGCGCTCTTTCGTCGCTCTGGTGGACATGAGCCAGACTATATTGTGGGAGACCTAAATTTCGCCTTCACAGGTTTTCACTTCCCAGTTATACGAAGTATAGGGAACGTTTTGTAAAAAAATTGAAAAAAAAATCTATCTGTGATAACTCCTGATAGAATGAATGTATCGAAATACAATTTTATATTTGTATCCAGAGCCCTCTAATTATTATTGATTTTCAGCCAAATCGACCATATAAAGGAGGAATTATGGGAGAGGCTTAATTCAAATGAATCGGCTGAAGGGAAGGGGCCGATCGGGGGGGGGTCTCAACTCAAAAACCCCAATAACTGCCGATGTAATGAATTTATTGACACTAATGAAGATTTAGAAGCCCCTATGTAAGTGAACTATTATGATAGTTCAATAATCAATAAATAAAACAATAACGTACATTCGATTGACCTTTAAGGTGTGGAGGAACTCTGCCCAAAAAATAAAAATGAAAGCTTTGTATAAATAATGTTTTTGCATATGAAAGACGATTCTTTTTTGTGATTTTATTATTATTTTTGAACAGTGAGAATAAAATTCCGTTTCCGTATAAAGGGTTTCCTCTAATATAAACATTTAAAAAAAATTAATTAATTCCTTTATGAGTTATACTTTTTTCAAAAAGAGAAGAGCAATGTTTAGTTATTCGAAAGTCATCTTTCTTCCTGGTATCGTAATCGTGACTAGCATTGTTGAGAGGGAAAATATTTATATTTTTCCTAATAACCATTAATGTTTCAAATATAAACAGCTATGGCAAAGACAGGATATATTTTCTATGTTGTAAAAATATATTTTTTGGGGAGAAAAATGTAGCTGCTGAAAAATATATTATTGTAATTTCAGAATCTTCTTACACAATACATAATTGATATATTGTTTCTTTGATTTAAAGATATGATAGAGCGAGGTTGAACGGTTCGATTCGATTTTCAATCCTCCTTGACTTGGTGTCTCTCCTGATAGATAAGATTGTCTTTAAACTTTTCAGATCCCATATTACCTTGTCAGCTCTGAGATTCCTTCTGTGCTTGGACGTAGAGTACGTGTTGTGGGTTTTGCGTCCCTTACATTCTATTCTTCTTTCAACAAAGCATCGCCCAGGGAAAAACATCTCTTTGTAGAAAAGATGTCAGTCAAGAGGTTGGCTTGGATGTTCTATTAGAGAGCCGACAACCACCGGCCGTTCCTCAATCTTCTTTAAGGTCATCTTTTGTTCAACCAAACTTTCTTTCTTGTCTACACGTATAAGAAAGAAACCTACATCCAAAGAGTTTCCGTTGGCAAGAAATATCATCTAGACTGATTATCAAAAAGGGGGATTGGGGGACACAAATACCCCAATAAGCCCTCAATAAGTAATAAATGTATATATAGAAAATTGTATTTATAAATCCAACAAATAGCCTCCCACCCTTCCAATTTTCTAATAGCTGGGCTTAAGTCCTAAAAAAAAAATAATTAATAAAAATATTCTAAGAGTAATCTTGGGCGCTCAGTCATTAAATGTCTCAAGTTATTATTTTCGGAGTCCCACTCATCTTATTAAAAATACAGAAAATATCATGAACGAAACAAGATTAATGTTTTAAACCACTAAAACAAATATAATTGAATAAAACGATGATATCCCCAATAAGATGGCTTGATATAGTGAAAAGTGGTAATTATACTTTCGTAAAATATATAAGTTACATTTATGTCCGAATACATTTATGCGATCTGTGTCGATATAGGAAATAAAAAAATTAAAATAAAAAAAAAAACATTTAATTTTTATATTGTCTAATTCCCCAAGAATATATCTCGGATGTTTGGGCAAAAGAGCTTAAGTCAGCAAATCTGAATTTCAGGAGGGGAATTTCTAAAGATTTGAAAAATTCCTGCAAATGTTCCTGTAAAGCAGATTTATGTTACTTGAAATATTATTTCTATAAAGTATTAAATATAAACAAAGTAAAATATTCCAACAATCAGTTACATTTGGTAAAAATATTTAAATGTACTTGTCCTTTGGATCACAAGACTTATTCTGAGTTAAGCCCTTTTGTCCAAACACCAGAGATATACATAAAGTGTACCGGTTTCGGCTTAAGCCATCCTCAGGACAAAGTTAAAACGTGATTTTTGTACTTTGTTCTAAGGATGGCGTAAGCCGAAACCGCGGTAATTATACAATATAGAGATGTTAAAACACTTATAACTTATTGAAGTCTAATTATTGAAAGATCATGGGATAACCTGAAAAAAAAGAAGTGATTTAAGAAAAGCGTATGTTTTTTTTTATAAAATATTGTCTATTTCAGAAAATATATGGGAGTACTTTCGTTATTGCTACCATCTTCAACCACGACTTAACGAATACTAAATTTTCTATAAAATACGATTTCTGTGTATAGCTAACTGACGTATCTTTGTGTAATTGCGTTAAACTTCGGAACCCGTGAAATGATTTTGATGCGGTTTTCACCTCTCCAAAAATAAACTCTTTGTGATGACGGAAACCGACTACCCTATGTTCAGTAGATTTGTCGGCTCCTGGCAGAAGCAGAAGACGGCATTGTCAGATCGTAGGGACTACCCGATTGGTGCAGTTCCTCAGTAACCCCTTCATGCCCAGTTCCTCTCCCCACTTTAGCCAGGGTAGTATTACTTCTTACAAAATGTTAAAACGTAACTAAATAATATAATATATTATATGTGATATAATAAATCACAGACAGTTATTAACCTGCTTAAAGTTAATATTGCCTAATCAAGCTCGTGATTCACTAATAATTGCTTATTACTAACATCAAAAATGTTGAAAAATTCATTGTGTTTATGTGAAAATGTTTATTCTGAAAGAAGGCCCCGCATATTAATTATTGACTTAATTACTTGAAACGTAATTTAGAATGGAAAATTGTTTCATCGATTTTGCTTTGATGTTTCCTGTGAAAACCATAAGTGGAACCAAATGTTTTTAAAACAAAGCTTAGTACAAAGGGGTAACGAAATCTGTATATTGCTATACTTTCTATAAACATGATAATTATGTTCCCAATTTTGTATTAATGTAAGTATGAATTACAAATGACCCCATACATACATTTATATTAATTTCCTGTAAAAATAATTTTGTTTGCAAACGTACTGAGTACTGAATCATTTAGTTGTAGTTTCGTTAGAAGTTCATTGGTGTATTCATTGTTGATTTAGAAAGGCCAGAGGCAAGTTCCATTTTGTAACAATATTAGAACTTACTCTAGTTTTCATAATCGATTTCTGATTGTTTGAGTTGTGATTTGAATCTGTTTCTTTTTTGTTGAAATAACATGCCTCGTTCGTTATATACTACTCATTACTGTTTTATAATATTCTATGAATTGAGGAGTCCGCTGCAATAAGGAGGTAGCTCCATTTTTTGCTCAAATTGCACTTAACTGAGTTTTTTCATAAGAAAAATATGCTCTATTTAATAGTGGAAGAACGAAGCAGCTCCGGGCATTAGTTACTTGTTATCTCGCTAGACAGCAGCAGCTCCATTTATGAAACTGGAGCAAGAAAGGCGTAGCTCCTGTAGCTACCTCCTTCTTGCTCCTGTCATATCGGCTACTGTAACCTCCTGTGGTAACGGGTAACAGGTTAGAAAGATTCTTTGTATTGTTTCTTTCGCTTTGCATATCTTTCAGTGTGTTTTGTATCATAATTATTATCAATTTAAATAAATGCATTAATAGTTGTTACAATGTCAAGTGATGATGACATTTCGTCAAATTCTGGCGACAACTATCAACCAGAAAAATGTGTTAGTGAAAGTGATATTTCGGAAACTGAACGTGTTGTGAGGAAGAGAAAAGTGCAAAATGAATCACTTTGGAAAAGGATCATTTGCAAAAGACAGAGATGTGAGGGGAAAGAGTATGTATCGGTTCGTTTTTTTCGATTTCCCAACATTTTGCAGAAACGGAGCTGCCTCCTTCTTGCTGCAGACCCGTCAATTCCTGTTTTCGTCAGAATTTTACTGGAACTCTACATTCATAATTCAATGTTCGAAATCCCGCCGAGGCCCTTAGAGTTTTTATATAGTATATAAAGAAAACCTTGGGCACAGCGTCCTTTAGATGACACGTTATGTATGTATATATGTGGTGGGCTCGTGTTTTACACCTAGGGACCTAAGCATCCAGTGCTCTTATCCCTTCCCCGGAAGCGCTGGGCTTCCCCCTTATTTAGTACTAGCAGTAATACCCGGCATTGCCCGGGGAACTTTGACTTTTCTCCCAATATCTCCTATAAGGCTATTCAGTTCCTCGACAGTACATTCATGATGTTATAATTTTCAATTATTCATACGGAATAAGGCTTATAGTCCTTCAACTGTAGTAACGCTAGCTTTGGAGCTAAAACTAATTTATTCAAAAAGATTTCTCATTAATCGTTGCAATGGTTTTCTAGTTACAAAGATTGCGTGAGTGGATGCTGGGATGGACCAGGGGTTGATTAAAAAAATAGACCTTAACCTTCCGGTAAATAAAACTTATCTATTCAAAAAGATTCCTCATTAATCATTGCAGTGGTTTTTGGATGCTGGGATGGACCAGATATTGAGGTACTAATACGCCTATAACCTTCCACAGACGATGACGAAAAATTAAAAAAAAAATTAATCAAATCGATCAAGCCGTTGGTGAGTTATAGCGGTACAACGCACAGACATTTTCAGCTTTATATATATGATGTATGTACGTATGTGACACGTTAAGCAATGCCCCCAGCCTGTTACTCAGCTGTGTTATTAATAGTGATCGTGTACAGTAATATGTTAGTAAGAGTTTGATAGTTATTATGACTCGTTATGGCCCTTAACTGCGAGATCATATCGCCTACTACCAGAGCGTTCTTTCGTCGCTGAAAATGAGCCCGACTCTTCTGAGGTAGTCCTAAATGTTGCCTAGGGCAGGGTCTAAGGAGTACCTTAACATCGTTGAGGCTCGAGACCATCCCTTAACACCTCATCTGAAGGTTCTAAAACCTAAGGGCATTGGAAACTAGTTAGAAATTAGTAATTATATTTGAAACTACTGAATTATATTGGAAACTAGTGAATTATATTGGAAACTAGTGAATTATATTGGAAACTAGTTAATTATATTGGAAACTAGTTAATTGCATTGGAAACTAGTTAATTATATTGGAAACTAGTTAATTATATTGGAAACTAGTGAAAGAGTTACTCACTATATTGTGTATTCTTTATTATGTTACAAATAGGCCCAGAAGTAAGGAAGTCTGTGACATGTAAGGAAATCCACTTTATTCGAAGTTGTTATTTAGAACCAACTTTGTCCTATTATCGAGTTGAGCCCTATCGCTTGTTGCTGACTGTATAAATGTCAACCTCACAGCTTGTCTTTTTCAGATTTTAAATGAACGTCATCAAATGTTATTTTTTTCTTAGGTTTCATCCTTGTTAAGCCATTTTTTTTTTCTTTTATGGAGCTATTCTGACTCCAAATCGTTCTGAAGACGTTACTTTAATGGCATAATTCTCCTTCGGATTGTCATCCTTTGAATTGGGTTGAATGGCTTCCTTTATTTTTGTCGAAAGACCTCCACATAATCAATCAGAAATGCTATGTTGTTTTAACGGAATCATATTTTCCGACTCTCTGATTACAAAAATTATTTTAAAAAAGTCTTTGGTGATTCACCGGTTATGTACTTCCCCAGCATGAATTAATCAATTAAGTTTTCGCTCTCCCTTCAAAGCCAGTCGACCGTTTGGGTTATACATAAGTCAATATTTGATTTACATAGTGTCTTCTGAATCTTCATACTAAATTTTTTGTCAATGCATAAAAAATAAATTAATGAATAAATAAACTTTGTAGACAGTCTTATTATGAGGACAACCTCGAAAACCGGCTAGCACAAATAATATCTGTGAGGTCAGACTGTTTTTATTTCATGACCTGAGTAATTATCACTTTTCACTATATCAAGCCATCTTATTGGGGATATCATCGTTTTATTCAATTATATTTGTTTTAGTGGTTTAAAACATTATTAATCTTGTTTCTTTCATGATATTTTCTGTATTTTTAATACATTTCATTTTAATAAAACTTCAAAGACTCCAAAAGTGGGACTTCGAAAATAATAACTTGAGACATTCAATGACAGAGCGCCCAAGGTTACTCTTTGAATATTTTTATTAATTATTATTTTTTTTAGGACAAGCCCAGCGATTAGAAAATTGGAAGAGGCGGGGGCTATTTGTTGTCTCTATGGGGCTTTGGATTTATAAATACAATTTTCTGTAGATATATTTATCACTTATTGAGGGTTTATTGGGGTATTTGTGTCCTCCAATCCCTTTTTTCTGCTTTTACAAGATATTGGTGGGTGCCTGTCCATCTTGGCATTAGCCTGTCTTTTTTCAGCACTGCTAGTTGTATTATACAAGATATTGGTGGGTGCCTGCCCATCTTGATATTAGCCTGTCTTTTTTCAGCACTGCTAGTTGTATTATACAAGATATTGGTGGGTGCCTGCCCATCTTGATATTAGCCTCTCTTTTTTCAGCACTGCTAGTTGTATTATACAGGATATTGGTGGGTGCCTGCCCATCTTGATATTAGCCTCTCTTTTTTCAGCACTGCTAGTTGTATTATACAAGATATTGGTGGGTGCCTGCCCATCTTGATATTAGCCTGTCTTTTTTCAGCACTGCTAGTGTATTATACAAGATATTGGTGGGTGCCTGCCCATCTTGATATTAGCCTCTCTTTTTTCAGCACTGCTAGTTGTATTATACAAGATATTGGTGGGTGCCTGCCCATCTTGATATTAGCCTCTCTTTTTTCAGCACTGCTAGTTATATTATACAGGATATTGGTGGGTGCCTGCCCATCTTGATATTAGCCTCTCTTTTTTCAGCACTGCTAGTTGTATTATACAGGATATTGGTGGGTGCCTGCCCATCTTGATATTAGCCTCTCTTTTTTCAGCACTGCTAGTTGTATTATACAGGATATTGGTGGGTGCCTGCCCATCTTGATATTAGCCTGTCTTTTTTCAGCACTGCTAGTTGTATTATACAGGATATTGGTGGGTGCCTGCCCATCTTGATATTAGCCTGTCTTTTTTCAGCACTGCTAGTTGTATTATACAGGATATTGGTGGGTGCCTGCCCATCTTGATATTCCTCGGTGCCTCGCTCATCTTGTTTGCCAAGTTAAGCCCCCTTGGTTAAATTCTCCCAAAGGGTTCTGAATCCGTTATTAGCAACTACACTTCAAAGACTCACATCTCTATAGTATTATTAAGTTCATGCCAAGGCGATGGCCATTTCGTATTTAAATTTATTTTGATGTTATTTCATTCAAAAAGTTTCCAACTGTACTGTACTTCAAGTTGTTCGAATAGAACAAAAAAGAGACCCTTATAACCAAAATATGTAATGATGACTGATGTACCTAGTGAGAAGTGATTCATTGGGGATGCAAAATGAAAGACATTGTTTCACTTTCTCAGCAATATGAAGTATGAGGGGAAGTTATGCAATAAAATTTGAAGGAGGGGAGAAAAAATTGGTGAATCATTTCTCCTTAACAAATTAATCAAAGTTTTGGCTAAAAATCAATAGTTGACTAATAAAGGATCTGTACCTAATTCTAAATTTCGTGTCAATAACATCGACACTTATTACGGTGAAAGAGCGCTCTGGTAGTAGGCGATATGACCTCGTAGTTAAAGCCCGGACATGAGTCATAAAACGTAACGTAACTTATTACGGTTTCTAGTTGAGCCTCATCCTCTGACCCCCCCCCCCCCCCCCCCCCCACTCGCCGATTTGGCTGAAAATCATTAGCTGTCATCCTTATGGGGTTCAGGATACATATATAAAATTTTGTATCGATACAGTCATTCTTTCGTTGATCAAGTGGTTGCAAAAAGTGAAATTCCGCTGAAAACTGTTTTCCAACCTGATTCCAAAAATTAAAAAAAAAATCTGTGTATGTGTGTGTGTGCTTATGAACACGATAAGGCTTCTTACACACCAAAGCCGAGCCGATCCGGGCCGGGCGAAGCCATGTGAAGCCGAGCCGAGCGGAATCTTCCTGCGTTCGCACCGAAGCCGATTCGCTCTCAGTAGGTTTTCTAGCCTTGTAGTGAGAGGTGCTTCTTTCCTATTCAGTCTCAGTTGAAACGTGGTGCAAAATGATGTCATCAACTTTGATGATGATGATGTTATTGGGTAGTTCATCACTTGATGATGAATGTGTGGCAGAAAGAAGGCGATACTGGACCCACAATATAAATAAATGTCACATCCCTGTACATGCACTTCTTTTTAGATTGATGCCACAACGGAGGTCTTTCTTGAATCGAACTAATTAATATTTCTATGTCAACACTCATTATAATATTAAAAAATTTAAAAAACAAAAACCAATTGAAACAATAAAAAAACAATATATTGCGCAGTATGATGTAACTCACTGGGCTGAAACACCGAACTAGACTGAATAACGGAAGAATCCGCTTGGCAGAAAACGCTCGAATTGGCGGTAGGTAGTACTGCTCAAAACCGCTCGGCCTCGCCCGGCGCGGCTCGGCCTTGGTTTGAATATTCTCATGTAAACCCTGCGTATTTAGCGCTCAAGCGTTTTCCGCCCGGCTCGGCCCGGCTTTGGTGTGAAACCCCACTAACTCCCCATAGAATGACTATCGATACGAAATTTTCTATATGTAGCCACAACTCCATAAGGAGGACAGCTGATGATTTTCAGACAAATCAGTGGGTGGGAGGTCAGTGGATGAGGCTCAACTTGTAATGAATGTAACGACACGAAATTTGGAATTAGGTTCAAGATCCCTTTGTAAGTCAACTATTGACTTTTAGCCAAAACTTTATTGATTAATTCGTACTGGAGAAGTGATTCACCACTTTTTTTTCTCCCCTCCTTCCAAAACGAGCTTAAAAAAAAATTAAGCATGCCGTCCTTTGGATAGGACATTAATATATGGAACGAGTCTGTACAATGTCATATACTCGTTAAATATTCCTAGGTGAATAAACTTGGGTAGGCAAAATTTAGGACTCCCACGGCAAAGAGCGCTCTGGTAGTAGGCGATATAACCTCATGGTTAAATCCCAGGCAAGAAAACTAAGAAAGTTTTGATAGAAGTCTGCAGACTCTCCGGACCCCATTACGCCTTATATATAAATATAATATCACATAATAAATTATGTCTTATATTTTCATTGATTTATGCCCTACTAAATTACCCACAATATTCCCCATTTTTTATTTAAAACATGAGTTGGTGTAGGTATTTATTTATTTGTTTGTAAATTGGACAATATGTATATTGGACTCACAATATATATTGGCTCTTGTGGTACAACTCAGGGAAGTAATATAATCTGCCAGAAATCCAATATTGATTTTTCATGAAAATACTCATATTTCAGCAAAATGGTTCTATTTTTCTGAACCCTTAATTCCAAAAATGTAATGAATTTTTGTGTCTCTGAACATATTGATTTCAGTTCCAAGTTTATATATATATGCTGGCTCTGGTAGTAGGCGATATGACGTTGTAGTTAAAGCCCGGGCAACTAACTGTATGTTATGTTTAATTAATTACACTTTTTAATTATAATCTCTATGGAACCCTCTATGTGCGAACGAAGCCGCGCTTGGCCGATTTTTAAGTTATTTCATTTCAAATTGTTCCACTTGTTTCCATTCTTCTTCCCTTTTGAAAGTTTTCCCTTCTTTTTTATTTTTTTTTCCCCTTATTTTTTCTACGTTTAATGAGTATTTTAATAATAAATGAGTTTATATACAGTGGAAATGAAATTAGAGAGAACAAACACAATAGAAGTATGTTAAGGTAAAATAACTGAATGGCTCAATATTTTTAAAACCGTTCACTGTTAACAGCTTCCTGTTAAGAAAAAAAACTTTAAAAAACGTGTTTTCGGTAGTGTGTGGTTAGCCACATTGTTTCTGTTTGAGCGGATAGCGATACCGCTTACCAAACCCATAAAGGTCTGCTAAACTCACTGTCGCCTAGATGAATGGTTATGGACCCAAACACCTACTTGTGTAGTGTGTGGTTAGCGATCTGTAGGTGGTTATCGACACTGACACCTGCCTCTGTGGGTGGTTAGCGACACTGATATCACCTCTATGGGTGGTTAGCGACACTGACATCTACCTCTGTGGGGGGGGGGGATTAGCGACACTCGACACCTACCTTTGTGGGGGGTTAGCGACACTGACACCTACCTCTGTGGGGGGTTAGCGACACTGACAACCTATCTCTGTGGGGGGTTAGCAACACTCGACACTTATCTCAGTGGGTGGTTAGCGACACTGACATCTATCTCAGTAGGTGGTTAGCGACACTGATACATACCTCTGTGGGTGGTTAGCGACACTGACACCTACCTCAGTGGGTGGTTAGCGACACTGACACCGACCTCTGTGGGGGATTAGCGACACACACCTACCTCTTGTGGGGGGGGTGGGGGGGGGGGGGGGGGGGGGGGGGGGGAGGGGGGGGTGGGGGGGGGGGGGGGGGGGGGGGGGGGGGGCGGGGGGGGGGGGGGGGGTTAGCGACACTGGACACCTACCTCTGTGGGGGGTTAGCGACACTGTCACAACCTCCTGTGAGTGGTTAGCGACACTGACACCTATCTCTGTAGGTGGTTAGTGACACTGACTGTTCCAACGGTGCAATGCCTATATCCCTGATACAACACCCACCACCTGTAGCTCCCCCTTAACCCCTAACAAAATCCTTTGTTTGTCACATATCTCCCTAACTTCTCACTTATGACGTCAGATTCCTTTTTTACAATCTCAGTCTTGTTTTATAAGACATTTTACTTCCCCGCCAATACAAAGTATGCGAGTAGTTATGTAATCGGTCAAAATTTGATATTATGTTGGAGTCTTCCTGTGTGTGTGTGTGTCTGTGAGCACGATATCTTTCGATGGAACGATTATATCGCGAATGTTTGTCGTTGTAATGCCGGTATAGAACTCTCTGTGTAAGTCAACTATTGTTCATGTCCACGACAGAGTAGAAAGAGCACTCCGGTAGTAGGCGATATAACCTCGTGGTTAAAGCCCGAGCATCAATCTCAATAACTAACTAATAGTTCAAGCAATAATAATGAATTTTCCACAAAAACATTCATGGCAAGAAACGGCCATAAACTATATAAATATTTATTGTATTTATTGTAAAAGCATGGAGACACTGTTTATGACCAATAAAACATGGGTCTATCTATCTTTTCTAGAAAAGAGGAAAGCTACTAGTAAGCCACGAGAAAAGGACATTTATGGATAATATATAGGAAGAGACATTTTTTAAGGGCAAGTCTTCTAAAGAAATATGGTAACCTAGGGGTGAAAAATAAAATAAAAATGAAATACACTGTTGTGGTTCTGCGTATAAAAAAATGTATTAAATAAAAATAAAATTTCGATACATGACTTTCATGTTCCAAGATCAATTTTGAAAGAAATTTTTATTCCGCAGCTATCAGAGGTATAGGGGGAGTTGACGATCAAAAATTCGATACGGAGTTTTCAACGGAATTTCACGGCTCAAGCTACTGAGAGAAGGAACCAAGATGGAAGACAGGAGGAAACGATTATGGGAAAATGAAGGATAAAAAGTTGCAGGAAGTAGGAAAGAGAGATGGCTTAGATGGGGAAGTGCATTGTTAAACAGTGGTTGGGATGCACTTTGCGTTGAAGCTATCGGAAGGGCACGTGGTCTGGTGCATCTGTGTTAACAACTAAGTTGCGAAACATGGATATATAATGAATTAGCAGGTTAACCGGTTTCGTCCGGAGTAACTTAAGCAAGTTACTAACTATAAGCAGGTTACTAACTTTAAACAGGTTAGTAACTTGGAAAAAGTCGTCGGTGAATCACCGACAATGTACTTCCCCAGAACGAATTAATCTATTAACTTTTTCGCTACCCCGTCAAAACCAATCGACCATTTGATCTAATATTCTATGGTTGACTTACATAGGAACTCCTAAATCCTCATACTAAACTTTGTGTCGATAGATTCAATACTTCTGTAGTTATTAGGGTTTTTGAAGTGAGCCCTTCCCTGAATCTCGCTTCCCTTCGGCCGATATCGATGAAATTCGATATCGTTTCATTAGGTTTTTGCTTCAAATATGAAATTTCATGTCGATACATTCATTGCATGGACATTTATTGGGGTTTTTGTGGTCACATTTATTTTAAGAGGAGTTATTAAAGTTTATGTGTTAAACCAGTCCCCAAATCCCCCTTCCTTTTGGGCGATTTGGCTGAAAATCATCAAGTGGAGTACTTATAGGGTTCTGGTCACACATAGCAAATTTCGTGTCCGTACATGCATTTTATCGGCAGTTATTAGAGTTTTTGTGTGAAGCTCCTCCCCTAATCGCCCCTTTACTTTGGTCCATTTGTCTGAAAATCAGTAGGTGTAGTCGTTAGAGGTTTTTGGATACACATATAAAATTTCGTGTCGATATATTCATTCTATCGAGAGTTATGATGTTCACAGACACACAGACTTTTTTTTTCATATTTGGTACCTATCTGAAGGCCAGAGACATCAAATTTCGTTGAAAACTCTGCATCGAATTTTTGTCCGATTTCATAACTTCTTCCATACATGTGGTAGTAGGTTAGTAACTTAGATAAATAATAGAAAATATTATTATTACCACTGCCCTATAATTGGAATCTCATTAAAATATACCAGTTTAGTTTCTAATTATTCTTGTTTTCAGTGTCAGTGGGGATTTCCAATCAATTGACTTATTTTTGAGTAATACATTTTTTTTTTTTAGCCATACCTTTGTATAAGAAAGTATTTTAATCGTGCAAAAGTCGAAGATCGAATTTTCAATGTTCCCTGAACTTGTCCATTCTTGTGATCGTGTTTGTGTGATTCGAATTTTGAGAGCGGTCTAATTTTTTTTATTGGATTATTACTTTCCAACTATAAGAGATATAGGGGAAGTTATCTAAACGGTCAGACATTCGCTGTTGAGTTTCACCGGGACCATAATTCCAAAATGGGTCAACTCAAGAAACCTTAATAACTATTGATTTTTTAGACCAACAACGGTCGATTGATTTCGGAGGCAGAGATAAACTTAGTTAATTTGTGCAAGTCTACTAAAAGAGAATGGTATATATTTGAGTTAGTTATTATGAGTCATGTCCGGGCTTTAACTAAGAGGTCATATCGTCTACTAACAGAGTGCTCTTTTGTCGCTCTGGTGGACATGAGCCTGACTAGACTGGAGAGACTGATCTGTAAATGTAGTTGGTATAAGAATGTCCATTAATAGCCAGATCATTTTTTTCTTGATTTATAATAATTATAAATTTTCAAAAAACTATCGATAATAAAACCATATTTTAAAGTTCGCTGCTTAAGTGACGATTTAAACGATTTTTTTTTTTTCTTTATGTACGATGCATATTAGCTCTATGTTAACTGGTTATTTACAACATTCATGGCCTCGGGTCGGAGTTCTATATAGGAAATAAAACTCACTCCCGGACGGGATTCGAACCCGCAAACCATTCAACCAAAGCCCTACGTTCTAGCCCGCACGGCCAACATGGCCTCAATATTTAAACATTACTTATTGTTAGATATGCTACGGGTAAAGTTAGATTAACGGTTAAACCTAGGATTACCCGGGTAAACCTAGTAGTACCCGCTGCCGCTTGGTTAAAGTCTGAAATATAATTGAAATAGTTCACGTTTCGGGCTTTACACGGGTAAAGTATATGTTAAAGCTAGAACTTGTACTACTTCAAATATAGGAACGACGGGAGAGGCAGATATTTCGTCCCGCCGGCGGAACGCCGGCAAGTACGCCCCCAAATTTTGTAATATTTCGATTTATGTTTGTTCTAGGAATTTATGTACCCAGATGAATGATTATCGCTGTTAGACAGCTTACAACCATGGAAATTGAGGTGTGGTCGAGCTAATTAATAAGTACCTAATCTTTATAGTGGAACATACGTCCACTAATGGCCTTGTCATTATTAGTATACCCAACTTTAACCAAGCGGCAGCGGGTACTACGCAGTTTACCCGGGTAATCCTAGTTTTAACCGTTAATCTAACTTTACCCGTAACATATATATATATATATATTCCTTATATTTAGTTACTTATTATGGCTCAAGCCCGGGCTTTCACTTCGAGGTCGTATTGCCTTTAGACACACTCATGTTCACCAGAGCGCTCTTTCGTCACTCTGGTGAACATGACTACCCGGTGACCGACTCTATTATGGGAGTCCTAAATGTTGCCTACCCTAAATTGTTATTCACCTAGTGTAACTTTAACGAGTACCTGACATCGGACACTTCTGATGTACAGAAGCAGTAACTAAATGTAGTAATGAGAAGAATGAGAGAGTACTCTCTTCTTTTCAGACTCTCTTTTTTTTTTTTTTACCTATCTGATGTCTTTGATCATCTCCACTCTTTTGAAATTATTATAATTACAATTGAAAAACTAGACAAAAAAAAAAACTTACCCAAAAAGGAAATAACCCATTAAGTTTTTGCTTTCCATCCAAAACCAAATGACTTTTTGGGCTGAAAATCCATTTTTGACTTATATAGGAGTTTTTGAATCTTCATAGTAAATTTTGTGTCGATATATTCATTACATTGTCAGTCATTAGGGTTTTTGAGTCGAGTCCCTCCCCAGGTGTCGTCCTTATGGGATTGAAATTTGATTTTGAAATTTAATGTCAATATATTTCTACAACGGCAGTTACTATATTTTTTGTGTTAAGTTCCCCCTATTCCCTCTTTTCCCTTTGGCTGAATTTACTGAAAATCAATAAGTGTCGTCTTTATGCAGTTCTGAATATGCATTTAAAGTGTCATGTCGATAGATTCATTTTATCGGAAGTTATTTTGATTATTGAGTTGTGCCTCCCATCTTTGTCTATTCCTCTGAAAATTATTATGTGTCGTCCTTATGGTATTTTGAACATATATCACATGTTCATTACTTCGAGTTGTTAGGGTTTTTCGTTTTATGCCCGTATTCACAGTCAGACATATTTATATATAATATCAATTTGAATTTATTATAACTTCCTTTTATAATATTTCAATATGTTGAAAACCATATATGGTAATTTGAGGCAATTTAGATATTTTTATTTTAAAACAATATTTTCTTTATTTCATTAGACGTTTCGATTTCTTGTCATTTTCAATTCCAAATATTTTATATTGGATTAATATTGTATTTTAAATAATGTAAGGGTGAAATTTGACAAATGTGAATTAGTAGAAAATATGATTGGAAGAGTAATTTATATATTATTCTCTATGTAGAATTGAAAATGACAAGTCGAAACGTCTGGAATGAAATAAAGAAAATATTGTTTTAAAATAAAAATACCTCAATTGCCTCAAATTACCATATCGAAATATTTATATATACTTTTTGAATCAGGGGGTCGAATTTCCAACCGATTACGTAACTTCTTCTGTATTTTGTATAGCTGGGAAATTAATTAACTTCTTGAGGGGGGGTATTTTTTTTATTTTCATATTCATTATGTAATTTTCAACTATGAAATACATCATAAGTAGGAAATATGAACGAAAGAAAAACAAAAACACCGCTTGAGTCCATTGATGAGAATCCCCCCCTTCCCACACCGGTGAATCTATAAAAATAAATTTTTAAAAAATAAACGTCAACGTCCGAATTAGGTTAGGTTAGGTTTTATGACTCATGCCCGGGCTTTAACTACGAGGTCATATCGCCTACTTCCAGAGCGCTCTTTCGTAACTCCGGTGGACATGAGTCCGACTCTATTGTGGGAGTCCTAAATTTTGCCTATCCTAAATTTTTAATCACCTAGGGTAGGGGTCTTTAACGAGTACCTGACATCGTACAGGCTCGGGACCATCGCTTAACGTCCCATCCGAAGGACGGCGTGCTTAAGTTTATTTTACCTCCCAGATAAAATAAACTAAGGGCCTCGGTCGGGTTTCGAACCCACGTTCTTGAGCTCAGAAGACAAGCACGCATACCACTGAGCTACCGGCGCCCTCACGTCCGAATTATAATTGTTTAATAATATTTAGGAAAATACTAATGACAAAATTAAAAAAGAATATTGAATAGAATAGAATAGGTTTCCTAAGAATTACTCTAGTACGGGAACATTTTTTAAGGGTTGACCGGTTTTTTTTTTTTGAAATCTAATTTTATATTATAGTCATTTTACTTCCCCAGCTTTACGAAGTATAAGAGAAGTTATGTAATCGGTCAGAAATTTTATGCGGAGTTTCCAACACAATTTTATGTTTTCATGTGTCGAAAATTCTCTGTCTGTGTATCTGTAAACATGATAACTCTCGATAGAATGAATGTATCAACACAAAATTTCATAGGAAAATCCAGAACCATTTACTACAATTATTGTTTTTCAGCCAAATCGACCAAAGGGAAGGGGAGATTAGGGGGAGGCTTAACATAAAACCTCTAATAACTGCCGATAGAATGAATGTATCGACATAAAATTTTATATTTAAAGGCAAAACCCAATGAGAACATAACTTTTCAAATTCGAGCGATATGGATTAAAGGAAAGTGGGGTTCTGGGGAGGGGCTCAATTTAAAAAATGTAAATAACTACTGATGTTATATCGACACAAAATTTTGTTTGAAATTTAGAAGCTCTTATGTCAGTCAACTGTTGAATATACTAACTGGTTTTGGAGGGGGAGTGAATACTTAATTGATTAATTCGTTCTGGGGAAGTACATTGTCGGTGATTCACCGGAGACTTATATCTTTTGATTTATTCGAATAATTATTAAACTTATTCATAATTGAACAAATTGAATCGGCATGTTCGCGAATCGATCCGAAAACAGCGCGATAACGATGCAGCTATATCAACAATAAGGGGTTGATAAAACTTGTATTTAAACATTACTGTTATATATTACAACTAATAAAGAGAAGTCTGTCCTCTTGTTAATTATTGCCTCCATAAAGCTGGGCTGACGATAGCCAGAATTCATCTCTAAGATTTAAGCGACGGTTTTCTTCATCTTCATTCTCTCCATATTTCTTATTATTTAATTCGTTGCTTTAAGAAAAGAGGATTTTCCTAAGACTTCAGTGTGTCTGTGGTTCTCTTTTATACATTTTTGTCTCTACTTAGTTCTTCCTAGCTCCAGAAGAAATCAGGAATGACTTAAGCAGCAGTTTCTTTCAAAAATTCAACAAGCTCGTTCTCGGATGTGTGTGTTTCGCCTCTCTGCACCCTAAATCAGAGGAAATCACTGGGCCGTGTATTAGGACTCTACAAAGGTGGCATTTCTAACTAAGTGCGACCCCCACACGGCAAACCTCCCAGTTGATATGAATATCAATGATAATAATAACATACGCATTTTATTCAGCGGGTACTACAGAATTATTTATTAATTTAATTGAATTTAATCTATACATAGATTTTTAATTGATATGCGAGTACACATATTTAGGGGAAAATGAAAAATTCTAAGATTTTTTTATTTTCATTGCACAAAATGAACTCAGAAATTACATACGGTACTCTCCGATAGGAAGAAATTTCCGTAACTGACTCGGTGAAATCAACCTTAGAATGGCAAACATAATTTAAATACGAAATATAATGCCATCGTGCTCTTCACGTCAACAAAATACCTTTAGATATAATCCCATTCGCATCAAATCTCAAAGTAGAAAAATAGAATTCCTAACTTTTCAAGTAAACGCATTTTATAGTTTCATAGCTTTATTTATTATAATTGTTGTATAAAAATATATCATATCATAAAATATAGTTTATGACGCTTCGTGTTATATATCATTATATAATACGAAGCGTCATAAAATTTGAAAAAAAAAATAGAAAAATAGTGAATAATAATAACATAGGAGAGTAAGCGAAATGTTAATCAAATAAATATTATTCTATTTATTCTCTTATTCGTTATTAATATGGATTATTTATTGTTTTTTTATTATTTTTTTAATATTATAAGAACTGTAAGATGTTATTTGATAACAACTCTACGAGAAATGAGTATCGATTGCCTCCAGAACAAATTAGGATAAATATTTTTCAAGAAATCCTAAAATCCAGTTTTTTTTGCAGTAATGTTATTTAAACAAAAACTGGCTGGACCGAATTTGATAAAATTTCTTTCGGATCATATTGACGTTGATACGCTTCGATTGGCACCATATCATTTTTTATTCGCCAGATTTCGAGCAGGAAAAATTGACCACACACATACTTCTTTTCAAAAATTGTTTTAAAATACTGTAGTGACCTTGAAACATAAAAATATGTTCGGACCCATTACAATAACTTCTCTGTATGCTGGGAAGCGAAGTATAGGAGAAGTTGTGTAATCGTGTGCAGGATAACTCCCGATAGAATGAATATATCGATACGACCTCATATGAGAGTCCTAAATTTTGCCTACACCGTCTAACAGTCCCATCCGAAAGACGGCGTGCTCATATTTTATTTCCTCCTAGATAAAACGATCTTGAGCATGGTTGGTTGTGTAATGTTTAGATAAGCTAGGTCTAAATTAGATGAGATTTTCTATGAGCCGCCCTGGTAGATGGACACTTTGAGTTAACTAGACAAGTAAATGTTAACTTAATCAAAGGTTATTGGTCAATTTTATGTGTCGTAACTGTCAAAGGAATTTTCATCAATATTATGTTACAGATAACGTCACAGAATTGCCAATTTTTCTTTTATCCCAGATCTGTATTGTGGAGTTAATTTTTTTTTTTGGAAATGATCTTTTATCGTGTTTGTGCTTTGTCATATCCACTATTAATTCCCAAATCAGATTAATTAAATAATAAAACAAAAATAAAAATAAAAATGTTATGGCAATAACAAGGTTTTCTTATACCAACCACTTTTATACAAATAACTCTCCCTCTCCACACTCTCAAATCCATTTCATACTATCATTCCTGGGAATATGAAAGTAATGTATTGGCGTCAGTGGTTTTCTTTGTTTCATTGTAAAGCATAATTCTTTAGGTGATTTTCTTACAGCCGATAACGACAGTATGAAATAATTTTAAGAAGGAAACGGGGGAGGAAAAGTGATCTGTATAAACATGGCTGGTATAAAAAAAGTACTAATAAAAAAAAATATCAATAATAAAAACATATTTTAAAATTCATCGCCGTTTCAATTTAAACGTTAATTTGAACTATTTTCTAAAGAAATTTATTGTAAATTCAATAATGCGCCAATATTTAGTAGTATTAATCCTACTTCAGATCTGAGGGATATTTTGATGAATTGTAAATTTAATAAGGAACATTTTTTGTAACCAATATTTCGATAGGACTAACTGTTTTCGCGTGAATCAATCATAGGTAAAAAGAAAGGGTTTGGAGAAGTCGTTATATGATGGCTTTCGGCGTCTATCTCCCAAACCGAGCGGCCCTCAAAAAATATTATTTAATATACAACGTTCTTTTCAGCTTTCTGTGCAATTTTTATTTTAAGAAATTATTCCGATTAGGTCGTGTAAAACGTACTTAGGCCCCATAAAGTAAAGCGGTCTCAATTGTCGACTAATTTCTGACCTGAAAATGATGAAATGTCATGGCAGGGGAACTAGAAACTCGATCTCCAATTTTCGCATGATTACTGCCTTACCTATACTAAATGTATGAGAGTGTACTACAGGTACTTAACAATTTATCCGTCGTACTGCAATCCCCCCTCATGTCTCGGTTTTATAGTTTATCTGGTAAATTCAGTCTCTTTGAAATATTAACGCGGCACTTTGTCTCTTTATTTTCCTACCAGTTTCGCTGTAAAACTAATTGCGCTAGGGTTGATTAAATCATTTAGATTTAAGATTTAATTACAAGTGGGGTGTACCTGTGCCTGAGTAGAATTTATATAAAGGAAATGCCTTCAGAATTTACCCTTTTCGTTGCCCTTGATGCCCTCTTGCCTCCCGAGAACCCGAATTATGCTTGCAGAACATACCCGCCCCCCCACTCAACCCAAGAAATTCATTCACCCTGTTTATGCTGAATGTCCCCCCCCCCCCCCCCCCCCCCACTGAAGTCTGTTAGCTAGAAAAAAATTAATTTTCAAAATGGTATAAAAGAAAGATACTTTTCCATTTACCCGCCAATATTTTATATAACGCATAGTTTAAGGAAGTTTTATAATCGTGCAAAAAATGGAGATCGAGTTTTCATCGGATTTCCACGTTTCATGGTCCCCTGAATACATATATTTTCACTATGATGTCTGTCAGTTAGTTTATTAGTTGTCAGATAGATAAAATTGTCTTAAAATTAAATCTCTTTGTTTTAAAAGACGTTTGCTTGATTTACGTGAAAATGGAAAGTTTTCCTATCGAAAAATTAGGTCTTACCAAAAATGTTATACGTGATCATCCCCCAAGCCATCTGCGCACTGGGAAGAAGTTGGGAGCTCAGGACTCTAATACTTATATATTATAAATGTGGGTTTCTTGGTATCTCGTAAAATTGTGTATGTTCTCGGTTAAATCAACTTAATCTATTTCTTTAAGGAATCATTCACGAGATAACTGCATTTAACCATTTATTCACTACGGCAGACTACTCCAAGTGAAGGGGGTGTTTTCGGTTAAATCAACTTTAGAGAGGCATCATTCACGAGTATTTCAAAAAGTATGGTCAATAATTAGGTAAGTAATGGGGAATGATTAGGTAACTAAGGGAAAATCCAAGAAAGGATTAACAATATTCATTTTAATTCACTCTTATAGATTTAGAAAGGGTTAGGTTAGGTTTTTGACTCATGCCCGGGCTTTAACTACGAGGTCATATCGCCTACTACCAGAGCGCTCTTTCGTCACTCTGGTGGACATGAGCCCGACTCTACTGTGGGTACTTAAATTTTTATTCATCTAGGGTAGGGGTCTTTAACGAGTATCTGACATCGTACAGGCTCGGGACCATCACTTAACGTCCCATCCGAAGGACTGCGTGCTTAAGTTTATTTTACCTCCCAGATAAAATAAACTAAGGGCCTCGGTCGGGCTACGAACCCACGACCTTGAGCTCAGAAGTCAAGCACGCATACCACTGAGCTACCGGCGCTCTCAGATTTAGAAGGTATATGATTAATATTGATGCAATCGTAATTTATTTATTCCAAAAACTGGATTTACACGATTAATGCAAAACTAAAAAAGTGATGCCCTGAAAAGTTACGAATTTAGACTTACCAATTTGTTCCCTGTGACGACAAATATATGATGTCATTACAGGATTCTCTTATACCAACCACTGTTGTACAGACTCTCCCCCTCTCAAATTCTTTTCAAACTGGAATTACTGGTTATAAGATACTCATTCTCAGAATTACTGTGAAAGCAAGGAACTGAATTTCGGATTGGGGAGGGGGAAGGAAAGTTGTACAAACATGGTTGGTATAAATATTCTTTAAAAAAGTTCTTTTTTTACTGAAACTAGCATAATGAATGAGACGGAGATGTCATTATGAATGGCTAACAGCTGGTAATACCTGTAGCTTTACTACTCTTCGTATAAGGATCCATTGTGCTGAATTCCCCCTCCCCGAGATTTACTTTTTCAGTTTAACGTTGTGGTCTTCTCCAACCACTGCAGGATGTGCTCTTCTGTTTTTGTCCTTGTCTATCTTTAAAAACGACTCTTTTGCAACTAAAACAGCTACACT
Source organism: Aradus depressus (assembly GCA_963662175.1). NCBI lineage: Eukaryota > Metazoa > Arthropoda > Insecta > Hemiptera > Aradidae > Aradus > Aradus depressus. Next base: position 11,169,533 of record OY759222.1, on the reverse strand, counting down.
TTTGCAACTTAAACAATTTACTTTTAATTTACCATTAAGGTTTAAACAAACAATTTGTAAACAAAGTTTTACTTTTCCATTGGGAAAGTTATATCATGAAAAAAAAAAATCGTCGTTGAAGTCATTGGGGTTTTTGAGTTTAGCCCCTCGGTATGACGGGCCCAGGGCGGCGCTGATACGCCAGACAGGATCGTACCTGCGACTGGACCTGCCGGGACTGATGACAGAGGCTGGCTACCTGGCTTTTGGTCGGTTCGTCTCCTATAAGCGGAGAATTAAGAAAGCCTTCTAACCCGATGGCGGGGGCCCTGCCGACAGGCGTGCGGCGGCTGCCCCCGGCTCTGGGAGGAAGGGAGAAAATGAGGAGTTCACTCGGCGTAAAGCGCCGGAAACTAAGGACGACTGTGGACCGGAGCCTTATTTCTGACAAGTTACGCGAGTTTTTATTTAAATGAATTGTGATAATTATTACATGTAATGTTAAATAAAAATAAATATATATATCTTCTACTAAATTTTGATTTCTACAGTAATTTCCGAAAAGGGCCCTAAAAAAATATCGAATGTTCAAGACATAATTTTGAAGAAAATGCTCGTATTTAAAAAAATTTCAATTAATAATTATTTCATTTGGATTTCTTCAAAATATGATAATGAGATGCCATCTTGTTTTCCTAAATTTTCAACAAAATGTTTAATCTATTCCAAAGGTATAAATTATCTTACTAAGTTCACAGGGAAATGAATAGCATAGATTAAGAGAACAAATATTGGGTTTTGGGTATTTACCTAAACCTACATCATATATGAGGAGTTTGGAGCCAGAGCGGACCAACCCACAATTTTTCGGAAAATGAGTTATTACCATCCTGATGTTGGCATAGGTCCCCTTTTTCAAAACCAGTGTGGATCACTTAGTTTCTTCACTAAGTGATAGATAGCAGCACTTTAATTTAGTCTACAAATATTTTGTGCATATATTTTCAAAGTCACAATGGATCATACGGCCTTCAAAAACTTTATAGAACACAAAAAGGGATCACTCATCCAATACTATTCTAAAATTTCAAATATAAATACATATTTGGGGCCCATTTATGGAGATGAACAAAATGTACTCAATTTTAAATTGCCATTTTCTTCCTGTTCAGTCTCAACCAGTTGGTCCGCTCTGGCTCCAAACTCCTCATATATGTACAAGGCTGAAAATGTCCGTGCGTTGTACCGCTATAACTCACGAACGGCTTGATGGATTTCAGTAATTTTTTTTTAAATATGTTCGTCATCGTCTGGGGAAGGTCATAGGCGTATTAGTACCTCTATATCTGGTCCATCCCAGCATCCACCCACGCAATCTTTGTAACTCAAAAACCACTGCAATGATTAATGAGGAATCTTTTTGAATAGATAAGTTTTATCTACCGGAAGGTTAAGATCTATTTTTTAATCAACCCCTGGTTCATCCCAGCATCCACTCACGCAATCTTTGTAACTCGAAAACCATTGCAACGATTAATGAGAAATCTTTTTGAATAAATTAGTTTTAGCTCCAAAGCTAGCGTTACTACAGTTGAAGGACTATAAGCCTTATTCCGTATGAATAATTGAAAATTATAACATCATGAATGTACTGTCGAGGAACTGAATAGCCTTATAGGAGATATTGGGAGAAAAGTCAAAGTTCCCCGGGCAACGCCGGGTATTAATGCTAGTTATAAATAAAATCAAAATATCAATATAAAATAAAAGGTCAAATTACTTACAATAAAAATCTTGCAAACTAATTTCTACATCTACTTTAGTCTCTTTTCTTTTTAAATATTGTGGCCATTCTTTAATTCAATGTTATTTTGGACATATAAACATATAAATAAATAAAAGTACCTTTGCGCATCTACTTCACTGTTATTTTCACTCCTACATCTCCTCTACATCTTCTCTCACTCAGACACCTTATCCCTAAAAACACTTCTCTCTCTAGAATGTCCACTTCCAACTAAGACTATTTCACACTATTTAAAACAGCAGTTCGTCGTCTTTTGTACACCATTCATTGGTTGTTCACATTTCGTTTTAAAACAAAATGCGACTAGTCCATCTATTTATTCACTAATTTAGTTACGTTTTTATAAAAATAATAATAATTGATTTTATAATATTTTAATAATCTTAATGTGAGCAATTTTTTTACATCGCACTATATAAAATGAAAAAAGGCACCGGTAGCTCAGTGGTATGAGTGCTCAGGCTCATGCCTCCCAAAGCGACAGAAAAGCGCCCTGGTAGTAGGCGATATGACCTCATAGATTGAGACTGGACATGAGTCACAATAACTAACTATAAATTTAAATGAAAATATGTAAATATTATAAAATAAACTTATAAAATTAAAACATAAAAGAATGGAGGTTGAATGAATTGTGTGATGTTTTGTATGGGTGCAGTCTAAAGTGCAAGTCAAATCTGCAGAATATCCTTGGCATCTTAAAAGGTGAATAATTTGGCCTGATTTGTTAAAGAACATTCCCCTCTTGTGTATGTGCACTACTTTTTTGCTGAGAATTTTCGAAAAAGTAAAATATTTTAAAAAATAGCAAAATGTGGAAAACTTTAAACAGACGAATTAACATAAGCGTGGAAAAAGTATTCACCGCAACAACAAAAAAATGTATATACGAGGTGTGTTCAAAAAATAACGGGAATTTTCTGTTTTTGAAAAGAATTTTATTTATTCGTCTACGTCAATGTTATCCCCTTCAAAATAGTCCCCATTAGAAGATATTATACACTTATGCCAGCGCTTCTTCTAATCCCCGAAACACTTCTGGAACTCGATCTTTGGGATAGCATTTCGCTCTCTCAGCGATGCGCTTTTAATCGCATTTAAGCTTGTGAATCAACGGCCCTTTAAGGTTCTCTTTATTGTTGGGAACAGAAAAAAATCACACAGAGCCATGTCTGGCGAATATGGAGGCTGGGGCATCATTACAGTGTTGTTTTGGGCCAAAAATTCACGAACAAGCAATGAAGTGTGAGCAGGTGCATTATCGTGGTGCAAAAGTCATGATTGAATTGTTTTTTAGTACTCCTCATTGATCGTTTGACCTTGTGGCAAGGACTCATGGTGCACTATGCCGTTAAAACCGAAAAATACAGTGAGCATGATCTTTACATTCGACCGCACTTGTCGAGCTTTTATACCACTCATAAACCCTAGTTTTACTCATAGCAGACTCACCAAAGCAATATTTAACATTTCTAAAACTTTGCTGCACTTTATTCCATTCTTATAGCAAAATTTAATGCAAATTATCTGATCCATTTTGTAAACAAATAAACAGTCTCAGGTAGCCTCAGAACTGTAGAAATATGCCAACCTAGCTAACTTAAATGTTATTGTAGTATTTTTTGCTGAATATATAATATTTTTGTGGAATTAGACAGTTTAAATGTTAAAAAAGTTCTTTGATTTTATTGTTTTTCTACTATTCTCAATACAGGTCGCAAAATTATATTTGGATGTAGCATTAATTCGTTAATTAATCCAGTAGTTTCAGCATTAAACCCTGTTCATTGGTTTTTCTTAATACGTATTCTACAATAGTTAATATTCTAGAACCCTATTTAGGTTTGGGTTGCTGTGTTCTAACATAGGTACATATAATATTCTAGAACCCTATTTAGGTTTGGGTTGCTGTCTTCTAACATAGGTACCTACATATAATATTCTAGAACCCTATTTAGGTTTGGGTTGCTGTCTTCTGACATACATATAATATTCTAGAACCTTATTTAGGTTTGGGTTGCTGTCTTCTAACATAGGTACATATAATATTCTAGAACCCTATTTAGGTTTGGGTTGCTGTCTTCTAACATAGGTACATATAATATTCTCTCGTATTTCATTTGCATTTAGTTTCGAACTTTACTTTTAAATGAGATACGCATAGTTAGTAAAGTCCAGGGCTGAAAATTTCATATTGTTCCCACGTTGTAGGACTCTCACTTATCCGGGCCTTCCTGTATTCGTAAAATTTATGTTCAGTATTTTCCATCCTCATTTTACCGTCTCCAGTCAACATTCTTCAATGAGACCAGTATATGATGACAAATATATAATATATGTATTTGGAGAAGGTAGACTGTCGAAAATATTGTCTATTTCACAAGACTCAAAAATATTCGTTTTTTTATATTTGTATTAAGACTGGAGAAGCTGTATTTCGAGAACCTCCGCGTTAGTTGTGTATGCACTTTATAAAATGCTTTAGATGGCGCTGGTAGCTCAGTGGTATGCTTTCTTGCTCACTGAGCTCAAGATCGTGGGTTTGAAATCCGGCCGAGGCCCTTAGTTTATTTTATCTGGGAGGTGAAATGAACTTAAGTACGCCGTCCTTTGGATGGGACGTTAAGCGATGGTCCCGAGCCTGTACGATGTCAGGTGCTCCTAGATTAATAAAAATTGAGGGTAGACAACATTTATGACTCCCATTGTTGAGTCGGGCTCATGCCCACCAGATTAACGAAAGAGCACTCTGATGGTAGGCGATATGACCTCTTAGTTAAAGCCCGGGGATGAGTCATAATAACTAGCTAAAACGCTCTAGAGTGTTATTTGTTAATAAAAATAATGCACAAAGAGAAAAATTTTAAAGTTTAATTATAAACAAATAAAAAAAAATTATTTTTTGAAATATTGTCTATTCCACTAAAGATATTTATAAAACTACCGGTTTCGGCCTCACACCATCGTCAGGTCTAGTTATGAACTGACGATGGTGTGAGGCCGAAACCGGTAGTTTTATAAATATCTTTAGTGGAATAGACAATATTTCAAAAAATAAGTTTGTTTTATTTATTTATTACAAATTCCACAATTAGTCCGCGTTCCTCAACTTAGAAGTTGTTAATTATAAACATTAAATCTTCACTGATAATTCACTGAATTATTGGATATGAAAGTTTATTTTTAAATTATTTTCACAATGATTAACCCCATTGCTTATGCACCCTGTTTTCTTCATTACCCCCATATGATACTTGAAACGAGAGGCGTTCGCAATGCCGTTGAGAAGCCTCGATGAGCTCTTCTTCGTCGAAAAACGCATCTAAATGTATATCATTCAGGAATTGATTAATGTTTTTCTTTAAAGATAGGATAATCTCAACTAAATTATTAAAACGCAAAGTTAATATTGAATATTGGTTCGAGTAAACTGGCCGCTATTATGTAGAACGGTATGTAGCATACATTTAACGGAGTACAGAGCATTTTGAAAGATACTTTCTGAATCGTAAAGCTACTGTCGAAGCACGTTTAAGGCCTTGAATTATACGTAGCGCTTCGTTTGTTTATTTCAATCTTACCCGTGCTTTAGCGACGAGGTCATATTGCTTACTAACAGAGGGCTTTTTGCATCGCAATCTTGAGCCCAGCATATTCGCTATCTCTTCCACCAGCGCAATGTATATCCTATTTCTGTACAAAAATGTTTTTTTTTTTCTTTCTCTCTTTTAAATTGTATCATCCTTCCGAAATACTGTAAGTATCCTTAATAAGACTTTAACCATTTTCGCATGGCGACCGGATTCGAAGAGAATAAATATTTTAAAATCTCCCACATTGGTTGTTATAAAAAAATTAAATTGGGACCTCACCAATCAACAATGAGAAAAATTTACACTAATTAAATCGAAATTTTCATAATATTATGAAAGAATATATAACGTTAGGTTCCTGCTATCTATCGGATTTTAAAGAAAGCTATAAGCTCTCTAGAACTGTATATATATTCACAAGGTTTATTAAAGTTAGCGATTAACAGGATTAGATAACGATTGCAAGCGTCGAGCCCTTCAGCGTCAGCCTGCACTTAAACGGCATATATTGCGTACAATCCTGGTAAATATGCAGATAAAGAGAAAATAAAATGAATAACGTAAACTTAGTAAAATTATATTCCAAAATATTTTATGGGACTATATTTTTAAAAATTTACTGTATAATGGCAGAGTGTTCGTTATGTATTACTGTATTTATTTATTCTTACTTTCCCAGTTGTACGGTATAATCGGTCAAAAATTCGATGCTGAGTTTTCAACGAAATTTCATGTTTTTCGAATTTCTGTCTGAATGTGTGTGTTTGTGAACACGATAATTCCCGATAGAATGAATGTATCAACACATTTTATGTACCTAGACTAGACTTAACACAAAAACTCTAACTTAACTCAATAATCTCTATAACTTCCGATATAATGAATGTATCGGCATGAAATTTTGTATTTTAATTCAAAAACCCCCCTATTAATTTTCCAGGGAAACGCTCGAAGGATAGGAGAATTCAGAAGCCAATATGTATGTCAAAGATTGATTTGTAGCCCCAAAATATAGTCAATTGGATTTGGAGGGAGAGAGAAAACATAATTGATTTTTCGTAATTGATTCAATTCTTGCTCAGGAAATACATGTCTGATATTCTCCGATATATTTTTTTTTTTGTGGACAGGAGTGAAAAATATTTTTTTTAGAAATATTTCGAGTGTGTATAATAGTTATTGTTAATAATAAAAATATTTATATACGTATATATATATTGTACAATAGACGAAGAAAAGTTAGAAATATGTCGTATTCGGGACTTACCCATAATACAGCAGGTGATCACAAGTGTGAGGTTGGGTCTGTTTTGAAGCCGGCCTCCCCTCCTTCTCTCCTTTATATAGACAAGCCCCGCTCTCAACTGCGCAGACTCCTACCAAACTTCACATTTATTCAAAATTGTCTATCTAGAAATTTCTCTGATGGCGCATATTGATCTGCGTGGCAATGTTAACTGATCAAGTGGCATTTTTCAAAAAAAAATTTTGAAAAAATTTAATTTCACTTATATTTTTCTACATACGTTGCCATAGATACTTCGTCGATGAATCATTGGCAATGTATTTCCCCAGCACGAATATATCAATTAAGTTTTTACTTCCCCTCCAAAACCAATCGATTGTTTGGGCTAAAAATCGATAGTTGAGTTATATTGCTTTCTGAATCCTCAAACTAAATTTTGTGTGGATACATTCATTACATGGAATGTTTTGGAGTTTTTGAGTTGAGGTTCTGGTCATACATAACATTTCGTTCGATAATTTCATTCTATCAGTGTTTATGAGCTTTTGAATTTACATATATAATTTCATATCGATACATTTCAAAGTCGATACATTCAATACAACGTTATGTTATTAGAGTTATTGTGTTAAGACACCCCCGTAACGCCACATTCAATAGTTTTTCCATAAAGCCAAGCCCTCTCCCCCTCTCAACTGCAGTGTATGTCGTCCTTATGAGGTTCTGGATGCACGTATAATTAAAACTGTATTATCGATATATTTATTTTATCGGTATCGTGTTCACCTCAAGGAATTTTTACTCAAAATGTCAAAAAGTCAACAACAATATTCAACAGTTGACTCACATAGTGACATCTAAACCCTCACATTACATGTTGTATCGATAAATTCATTACATCCCAAGTTATTAGGATGATACTTAACTTTTTTTCTTTTTTTTTTTTTTTTTTTTCCAAAATTGTGAAACACTTATTATAGATAGATAGATAGATAAGATACACTTTTATTGCACAAAAGATTACAACCTCTATGACAATGAGTAGGTTTTATTTATTTTTTTACAAAATAAATATTCTTATAGTTAAGTATATAATGAAAACTGACATTATTGCAGAGATATTGTGAAATAATTCAAATGGACTTGAAAAAATAAAATAAAACTTGTTTATTTAAGATATTTAAGAGTCTTAACTCTTATGCTTTTGGCTGAGGATGGTAGAAATACAGAAAGTACTCCCATGTATATATAGTTAGTGAAATTAGACAATATCATAAATAAACAAGTTTTATTTTATTTTTTCAAGTCCACTAAGTATATAAAATAAAATAAAATAAAAAATATCTATATAAAGAATTGTACATAATAAGCAATATAACAACTAAACAAAAAGATACCGAAAATATTGAAATAGTAAAAATGGACATGCTCTTTAAATATGAATAGTGCAAGCAACCAGGATAAAATAAACAATTCAAAAATTATATAAAACAAGATATGATATAAACATGACTAAATAAATAATAATTATAAAAAATATAGGTTAGGTTAGGTTTTATGACTCATGCCCGGGCTTTAACTACGAGGTCATATCGCCTACTACCAGAGCGCTCTTTCGTCACTCTGGTGGACATGAGCCCGACTCTACTGTGGGGAGTCCTAAATTTTGCCTACCCTAAATTTTTATTCATCTAGGGTAAGGGTCTTTAACGAGTACCTGACATCGTACAGGCTCGGGACCATCGCTTAACGTCCCATCCGAAGGACGGCGTGCTTAAGTTTATTTTACCTCCCAGATAAAATAAACTAAGGGCCTCGGTAGGGCTACGAACCCACGACCTTGAGCTCAGAAGTCAAGCACGCATACCACTGAGCTACCGGCGCCCTCTAAAAAATATATATATCCATCTTACATGCAACAAATTAAATTATATTATTCTTTATTTTCATGGCAACAGTAAAAAATAATAATAAATTGTTAATTTTTCTAACTTCTAAATTATATTAAACTTATTATAAAATAAAGAAAAACGTATTTTTTTAAAAAATATTGTCTATTTCACAAAATATTGGGTTGTAAAAAAGGTTCTGTCCGAATTTCGGTAAAATTAAAAAAAAATATATATATATTTACATTATTAAAAATATTTAATCTACAATGTATTCTCCATAGAGTTCCACTACCTTCAACCAACGTTCGAGGATCTTATCAATCCCGGATACAAAAAAGCATGGATTTTTTTGACCGAAGAAAGCTTGTAATGCTGATTTCACCTCTTCAGTTGTTTTGAAATTCTTCCCCCTTACAAAATGATCAAGCGACCGAAAAAGGTGGTCTAAGTCAAGTGAATAAGGGGGGCTGAGGGAGGACTTGCCAACCTAGACTCATGATATTTTGCTGAGTGAGTTTGGATGTGTGAGGTCTGGCGTTGTCATGATGCAAAATAACACCTTTTCTGTTCACCAATGTGTATGTTGTTGACAATATACTTCTCTAAGTAACTATTTGGTTAGGTTTTAACAGCTCAAAGTGGACCATACCTTGCCTATTTCACCAGACGCAAAGCAGCACCTTTTTTGGGTGCAAACCAGCTTTTGGGGTAGGAACTGGTTTTTCTCCAGCACTCAGCCATTGTTTCTCCTTCTCTGGGTTTTCATAGAGAAGCCATTTTTCGTCCCCTGTAATTATACGGTCCAAAAAAAGGATTTGCGTCTGTTGAGAAAGCAATGATGTACAGATGGAAAGTCGCTGTTGCAGCACTTGCATTGTTACCGCGATTAAATTCAAAAAGCATACAATGCCTCAAATGTTCTTTTGTCACTTCCATGTTGAGTACTAAATTACTGTTTGAGATTATTTTGTTTTGTAAACAGGATTTATTTGGGAACTGAAGCCAACAAATCCATGTCTTTTGAAAATTAACATAAACACAGGGATGTAAACAATTATTTTATTATGCTAATTTATAAATCGGACAGAACTTTATTGACAACCCATTATATGGGAGTACTCTTGAGTGGCCTAAGATGGTAGCAATACGGAAAGTACTCCCATATATTTTATAGGTTAGGTTTTATGACTCATGCCCGGGCTTTAACTACGTGGTCATATCGCCTACTACCAGAGCGCTCTTTCGTCACTCTGGTGGACATGAGACCGACTCTACAATGGGAGTCCTAAAGTTTGCCTACCCTAAATTTTTATTCACCTAGGTTAAGGGGTCTTTAACAAGCACCTGACATCGTACAGGCTCGGAACCATCGCTTAACGTCCCATCCGAAGGACCTGGGAGGTCAAATGAACTAAGGGCCTCGATTGTGAGCTCAGAAGACAAGCACGCATACCACTGAGCTACCGGCGTCATATATTTTGTGAAATAGACAATATTTAAAAAAACATACTTTTTCCTTTATTAGTTATCAGAGTTTTTGAATTGAGCCCCTCTCCTAAATCCCCTACCCATGGGCCGATATAGCTGACATTTGACTGATGATGTCCTCACTTCAAATAAGAAATTTCGTGTCGATGCATTCATTCTATCGGGAGTTATCGTGTTCACATACATACAGACTTTTTTTTTTTTTTTTTCATATTTGGATTCTGGAGTTTTGGAAAACTTAAAATTACGTTGAAAACTCCTCATCGAAGTTTTGTCTGATTCCATAACTTCCCCTATACTTCGTTGAGCTGGGGAAGTAGTTCAAGTTAATACTGGCGATCTGGCAACTTGGAACATCCCAAATACAAATTTTAATTATAAAAAAATAATACAATTAACGGTTTGAGAAACATTAAAAACATATAAAACTTTATTTTTATCTATATCGAGTTTTTGAGTTAACCAAAAATTATAAATCTGATTAATTGGTAATAGTACAATGTTTGAATACCAATTTTCATGTAAATCGAACCATTGAGGTTGCCGCTATCACTAGTCTTGCTTCTCAGATCGTTGTGAAGCAGTTTCAGCGTTGGTCTTGTCAGAAGAGGTGATCTAAGAACACTCCACTTATTTCAGAGTGTCGATCAGAAAGCTCGAAAATTTCAATCAAATTTATTTTTCCTCTTACTGATATATATGGCATGTATGGAAAATGTATTTTAACGATAAATGAATCCGAACGTTTTACTTTTTCAATACCTTTCAATTCAAAATCCTTCGTACAATACTCAATGCTCCTTTTACATCTTATGTCACACTTACTTCTGTTTTTTCATGGAATTAGCTAAATCTAGATAAAAAAATAATTATTACTCCCCCAGCTATGCGTAATAGGGTAAGTTATGTAATCGGTCAAAAACTCGATGCGGAGTTTTCAGCGAATCTTCATGTTTTTTGACACCTAGGATCCAAATATGAAAAAAAAAAGTCAGTCAGTTTCAGAGTAGTATTTTCATTACCAACCTAATATTAATTATTTCAATCTAATTTTTGTGGTATTTTTTCAAAAAATTTCGATAACAACTAGTAAATTCGTTGTATTAATTTATTAATAAATTATCGGGGGACGAACATGGCTTGCTTGTCTGGCTCATGCGCAGAGATCAATGTTCGGTTCATGTTCGCTAATCTGGACGCCACTTAAACCTTCGTAGGGGACGTTGAATGACAGTCCCGAACCTATTTGATGTAAGGTACTCTTTAAAGACTCCCCTAATTGAAACTGGGTAAGCAACATTTAGGACTCGTAAACTTTTCCGGAAAGGAAAAAGAGCATTGAATGCTTAGGTCCCTAGTTGTATACATCTCATCCAGTATCTATCTTTTTTTGTCTTTATTTCTCTGTTTCTCTTCCATGACACCTATTTATGAGGTGCTTTATTCCTGATGTTTCTTCTTGTCTTTGCTGATATTAGCTTCTTTACGGATTCCTTTAATTTCATGCTTCCATAACTGTTCTATGTCTCGTTGCAGGCGACCAAAATTAAGTATTCCTAATTTTTTCGAACATCCTTCACTGTTTTTCGTAGATCCATTATTCTGCACCATTACCACATATAAGATATTTCGTATTCCTTACACTTTTCATAACGTAATAAACAGAAGCTTACATGAACAGTAGAATAATCATGTCAGCGGCATTCAAATGAAGCAGATGTGTTATGTCTGTACACGAGTAAGGTCAGGAGTTCGATATTCATTCTTTACCGGAATTTCATGACTTCTGATCATTTGATTCCAAAAATTTTAATAAAAAAAGTTGTCGATGACCGGCAACCCAGAAGAATTCACTTTTATCTATTATTTATTAGTTGACGCCTGAATCCTCATAAAACTTTTTGTGTTCATAAATTAATTACATCGGCAGTTATTAGAGTTTTCCGAGTTAAGCCCCATCTGGTGAACCCCCTTTAGGCTGATTTTGCTGACATTTAACAAGTACCTATGTAGAAGAGAATCGAGGTTCTGTCGTGTAAAAGAAAATTCAAAATTTGGCCAACGTTTCGAAAACTATTTATTTTCTTCTTCAGTGCCTACAGAATATAAACAAATTAGACATTATGGACAATGATATAAACAGATACTTTATAATAATTTGAAAAAGAGATGGAAACAATTTTTTTAAACATAAATGAAAGAGAAAAAAATAATAATAAATACATAATAAAAATAAAATAAATTCAAATTGTAATGAAATTTAAAAAATCATAACTACTTTCAAAATTTGTATTTATTTTTATTATTTATTTATTTATTATTATTATTTTTCTTTCTTTCATTTATGTTTAAAAATATTGTTTCCATCTCTTTTTCAAATTATTATAAAATATCTGTTTATATCATTGTCCATAATGTCTAATTTGTTTGTTTATCTTCTGTAGGCCCTGAAGAAGAAAATAAATAGTTTTCGAAACGTTGGCCAAATTTTGAATTTTCTTTTACACGACAGAACCTCTATTTCCTTTTAAATTGAAAAGATACTGTCGACTCTATTAATAATTTTAACAGGGATTGTCCTCACGAGATTTTGACTTTAAACATGAAATTTCATACCCAAATTTTGCCAATATATTTTTGGAAAAGTTTTGTTAAATATTTTTATTGTTCGGCAATCGTTTTGAGTGTTAGTTTTTCAACTAATCATTATGGGTATTCATTATCATGGGCGGTATTCATTATGGAAACTACAAACAACCCAATATATGCGTATTTTCCACAGTTAGAAATGTATTTTTTCGCTATATATGAACCAGGTTGGTTGTCAACGCGCTAAAGGAGATATTATCTTCTGTTCTTTTTGCGTTTTTCATATTATCACTGCCATCATTACTCTTTTAACTCAATTTTTTGAACCAGCGGCTCAAATCCATTTTCTCTCTTCTTCAATTAACTTTTCCCCCTCTATTTTTATTCGTTTCCCAAACTTCCGCAACTTTTCTCAAAGAAAGGCATCTCAGGGATTGGAAGTTTGTTTTTGTAGTTTGACCAGCTTTAATATGAGCAGTAGAATTTCTCTAAAAGTCTCATAAATCTTGAATATTTGGTTTTCACTCACAAAATCAAAATTGTAGTTTATAGGTCTTTGGAAAAGAAGTGTTTCGACGGTACATCACTTCAATTTACCCACCAAAGGTTTACGGGAGGGTCAACATTTTATTATTTCAGATATATTATATGTATGCTATATAATTTGTTATTTTCCTATAATGTATTCGAAGAAATAAAATGTCGTCGGTGATATAACGGCAATGTATTTCGTTAGAAAGAATTTATCAATTAAATTTTTACACCCTCCTCATAACCAATCAACCGTTTGGACTAAATTTTAACTGTTTACGTACACTAAGGATTTTGAATCCTCACATCGGTAGTAATTATGGTTTTTGAATTGAGCGTCCCTCCTCTGCCGATTTCGCGGAAAATTAATAATGCCGATTTCGCGGAAAATTAATAGATACCGAGCTTTTGGAGTTTAAATTTATGTTTTAAATTTCAACGTTTATTACTCGGCAGTTATTGTAGTTTTTGAGTTTAGCCGCCCCTCTGATCCTCTTCTTCTCTTCTCTGTATCCTGCGGAAAATTAATAACTGTTTTGAATTTACACATAAAATTTTATGTCATTAGGTACCTTCTTTACAACGACAGTTATTGGAGTTGTTGTGTTAAGCCTCCCCCCTTATTCCCTCTTCCGTTCGACCGATTCGGCTGAAAATCAAAAGTCGTCCTATTTTTCAGTAATTGTTTTAGAGAATACTAAAATACATAATTTATATGAAATATGATTTTTTACAATGAGATACATGCCAAAAACCATCTTGAAACACATATCATATTTTTAGACGTTTCCTTGATTTACTCGAAAACGGTTTGTCCAGTCGCAAAATTGATTCATACCAAAATTGTTCCTTATGAAATTTCCAATCGCTAGTAACAGCTCAAGATATCATTTTTGGAATCTAAGATTCGGAAAACTTGAAATTCATTCAAACACCGTGAATTTGTCATAAATACTCAAGATGTTTTATTTTTTATTTAAACGGATGAAATCATAAATTTTGTTTTATCTACAGAACGAAAACCAGCCAACAGAAAAAAACATCTAGAATCGGCTTTGTTTACCTGGTTTCTTCAAGAAGTGTGTAAAAGAACACTGATATCAGAGGGAATCAGCTGCGGAACTACCATTACATGAGACTTAAGCTTTACAGGCCCCAAAGCCAAAGGATCTCAGCTTACGAAGCAGTCATTTCAGAAATACGTACATTATCTTCACAACACTTACCACATAACCCCTCAACAAGGTTGAAGAAAACCGCGACTTAATGCCACCTTGAATTATATTCGTTATTAATATTTTTCTTTTTTTTATCCTAATAATTAAGATAAATTTTTGTCCCGACGAACCTACCACTGGGTGGCCTTCCTCGCACACGCCACCATCATAGAAGCTGGTTGTTGCACCCCAGCAACAGTTGTATCATTATAAATAGAGGACAAAAAAAATATTTTATAATATGTATAAATATTTGATAAGTTTTTCACATAAAATATAACATCACTGAAACTTCTTACTTAGTTGATAGAGTGAAAAGTATGTACCCTTCTGCAGTGCAGCTCGTTGAAGTCAGAGGCTTTCATTACCTCAACAGACAGGCTAACTCCTCCATTTTATAACCATGCGCCTTCTTCGGGGTTTTTCCAAACGTGATAAAAAACAAACTAGTGGTTTACACCGCAGTGATGTTGCTTTCTTATTATTTTATTTTTTGTCTATGAAGAAGATTGGCTAGGGATTAGTTAGCCAGTCTATATTCTTTAATTTAAAAATATTAAATAGTATTATATGTGATGAGAACAAATTAGCGATTGGAAATTTAATAAGGAACATTTTTTGTATGAACTAATTTTTCCATATGACTAACCGTTTTCGCGTAAATCGAGCAAACGTATAAAAAAGTGACTTTCAAAATGAGATTTCAGGGCGGTATTCGGCCTGCATGTCGCATACCGAGCGACATTCGAAAAAAAACTTATTAGATATAAACTGTGCAATTTAAGTTTTTGGAAAACTTTTATTTGAAAAGATTTTTGATTAGGTCTGAAATATAAGCGGTATCTTGTAAAATGTACTTAGGCCTCGAAGTAAAGTGGTTTCAATTTTTGTCCGATTTCGGTCAAAATCTTATCAGAAGTACGTGGTGTCTCCCTATTTGCGTAAACCCAGAATGCGTACACCTATAAAATATACCCACTATGCGTATACTCTTTTTATCACTTGAGGGGTAGGGAAGATTTTTTTCAGAGCCGATATTGCAGCTAGTTCGAAGTCAATATTCACTTTTTCAGGGCTCCAATCAGGCACCTGAGCTTTAATCAGGCGGAACATCCTCTCGTAAGTTTAGCAACTTACATTCGACCACACTTATCGAGCTTTTATACCACTCGTAAACCCTAGTTTTACTCATATATTTAACATTTCTAAAACTTTGCTGCACTTTATTCTATTCTTATAGCAAAATTTAATGCAAATTCTCTGATCCATTTTGTTAACAAATAAATAATAGCCGATCCTACCAAAACAGATGTAACCTCTTTGACAGTTGACAGCAGACTAAACATCCGGTTTGGCTAACAATGTACAGATACTTTTCAGACATGTCGGACTAATATAACCCGCGAAATTACAAAATTCCCGTTACTTTTTGAACACACCTCGAATATTTTTTCAGTCTAACACAATACGTTTTTAAAAATCCAGAGGTCTGTTATTGTAGGATAATCTTGTGTTAGACTGCTTCGGTTTATGGAAACTATCCTTTTGGAAAATCTCAATTATTGTCTGTATTTGGTCTATAGAAATCGTTAAAGGATATTCAGACTGTATTTACTGCTTTTGGTATCTATTGTCAAAAATTTTATATTTTGTCGCCTGAGTCACAAAGTTGCTGAGCTGCTGGCTTTGGGATAACAATGCAATGAACTGTTTCTTTAAGAAAAAAAGGTGTCCTCTTTAGATTTTCCTCAGTTAACCCGGGAATAATAACATAAAAATAAGGTTTTAGCCGCTGCTGGGTGGTGGCATCGTCCCACAACGCAGCGACGCGTAATTCTGGTGCAGGCCCAGAGAGCAGCCCTTTTAGAGGTTACAAAGGCCTAACGTACTGTCTCTACTACTGCGCTACGCATATTTCCCGGAATTTCGGGTACTTCTGGACTCTTGAGTGGGTACTGCCTGACCACTGGAGATTCCAGATACTATCAGGGAAAGAACAACCCGAACTGTTCGTGCGGCGGAGTCAAGACTGGAATGTCCACTGTACGACGGGCCTAGGATGGCGTTGATGCGCGGGACAGGTACGTACCTGGGGCTCGACCTACGGCAGCTGGTGACGGAAACCGGCTGCCCAGCGTTCAACCGATTTGTCGCCTTCTGGCGAAGAAAGAAGAGAGCTCTACGACACTGCACCGGGGACGACTGCTGGCACGCCGCGGCGCCCCACCGTAATGCCGTAGCTCTCTCGGCGCGCCAAGGAAAATAAGGTGGGCTGGGAGTGACCTCCAATGTCCCATATGGTCGGGGGCAGTCGCTCGTAACCGACCACAGTAACTCATAATTAATTTTTTGATAAATAAAAATTGTTAGGTCAAATAAACTTAAGCACGCCGTCCTTCGGATGGAACGTTAAACCATGGTCCCGAGCTTGCACGATGTCAGGAACGAAGACCCCTGACCTGAATAAAAACTTAGGGTAGGCAAAATTTAGGACTCCCACAGTAGAGTCGGGCTCATGTCCACCAGAGTGACGAAAGAGCGCTCTGGTAGTAGGCGATATGAACTCGTAGTTAAAGCACGGGCATGAGTCATAAAACCTAACCTAACCTTTAAAAAAAAGTTGTAGGTGAATCACTCGTTCGAATATTCACATTAAATTCTGTACCGATACATTCATATCGGGAATTATTAGGGTATTTGAGGCGAGCCCCACTTCTATCTTTCCCTTAGAAAATTATCAGGAAGAAATTAATAGGTGTCATCTTTATGGGGTTTTGAATTTAAATATAAAATTCCATAACGCTATATTCATTACATCGGCAGTTATTGGGGTTTTTGTGTTTAGCCTTCCTCTGGTCCTCCTCGCTCCTTATTCCGCTGAAAATCTAAAGTATCTTTCTTAGAGGGTTCTGGACACATATAAAATTTCGTGTCGATACATTCAGTCTATCGGGAGGTATCGTGTTCACAACATTGAAACAGATAAACAGCATCACATTTTTGACCGATTACATAACTTCTTCTATACTTTATATAGCTGGTAATGTAAAATAAAAGAATAACACTAATGAGTAACTTTTACTGAGTGTTAACATTCCCAAGTTGGCTCATTACTCGAAAAATGATCTTAACAGACAAAAATATAAGACCTGATGTACTCGAGTTCATGTTGTTTCATAATTTCCAAAATGTTTAGTTTATAAAAATTGAGAAATCTACTTAGACAAAAACTACTCAAGCCCTGAATCTCAATGTAGATGCTGTCGAAATCTGAGTAGCGATTCCTGAAAAATATTTTCCGTTAGAACTGCATAATTTATTTTATCCTTGAAAGTAACATTTGTTAGTACAACAAGCTGATTCATAATTCTCCAGCTGCAATATTCTCTGTACTTCCCCAGCTGTATAGGGGAAGATATATAAAAAGTCAGAAATTTGAAGGCGAATGTCATTTTAGTTACTGTCCGGGCTTTAATGGAGGACTTATCGCCTACTACCAGAGCCTTCTTCTATCTCTTTGGTGCACATGACCCTGACTCTACTTTGGCAGTCCGAAATTTTGCCTACCTAGGACCATCGCTTAATGTCCTATCTGATTTGTCAACTCCCAGATAAAAACCTAAGGGCCTCGGCCGTGAATCAAACCCTTGAACTTATGATCAGGCTGAAAGCACGCCGCCTCTGAGCTCCTGGCGCCCTCTAGCGTCATATTGTCCGACCACAGATTCATAAAACGCAAAAGAAACGTTTCCTCTCTGTCTTTGAACACGATAACTCCCGATAAAATGAATGTATCGACACGAAATTGTATATGTGAATCCTAAACCTCACATTTATTAATTTTCAACCTAATCGACCAAAAGGAAGAGGAGGCTCAACACAAAAGCTTTTTTTTTTCTTCTTTTTTATCAGACGCATCGACTGCAGAGGCCATTAGGGCCAGCACAGCTATTATTATAATAGTGACATCATGCAGATAAGGCTATTCCTCCGTGAATGGCACCATATAATTTTCTGGTGATACAGTCCAGCGTTTCGCAAGAATTGCAGCAGCTGAGATGTATAGACCGAGTCATCCTTCAGCACTGCTCGAGCATCGTGAGGCAATCCATCTCTTTCTCTGTAGGGTTTGAGAGCTTCACAGGACTGAAGAATGTGGAAGACAGTAAGTTCTTCCTTGCATAGTGGACATCTCGGTGGGCGTCTCCGCAACAAAATGTGGACATGGGTTAGCCAAGTGTGTCAAAGGCTCTTATAATTGCAGTTGTAATGGATGTATTGATATGAAATTTCATATGTAAATTCAAAACCCGATAAAGACGACACTTATTCGAGAAGGGGGAGATCAGAGAGTCTGACTCACCTCAAGAATAGTGAATTAGACAACACGAAATTTAGAATGAGGATTCAGTAGTCCGTGTGTAAGTCAACTATTATTTTTATTCAAAATGGTCGATGATTCTAGAGGGAGAGTGAACACTTAATTGATACTTCCTGCTGGGGAAGTACATCGCCGCAGATTCACTGATTGGCTCTTTCATACGTTAACCCTGTATAAAATTGTTTAAACTGATTTTTAATTTATTCGAGGTTTTTATACTTTTCAATATTATCAAAATTCTAGAGTAATGTCACTGAAAATTATGTGTTATATTGATCATATTTTCAGATATAAAGTTATAAAAATAATCCATGACATCTTTATTTAAATTTATTGCTAACATATAATAATTAATTTTATGAAATACACTAAAAGTTTAATTATAAAAATTGAGGGATGTATTGCTTGGAGTTGTTATGAGTTTGAAGGGAAACGTTTTTTAATGAGCTATATATTTTTAATTACTAGCTATATGAAGTATAGAGGAAGGTAATTAATCGGCCAGAAAATTTATATTAATCCCTGATATTATAAATGAATAAAAAAATGCTATCTCTATTTATCTGTGAATACGATAACTTCCGATAGAATGTATATATTAACACGAAATTGTATATATAAATCCAAAACCTCATATGAACGACACCAATTTTCAGTCAAATCGGTCAAGGGGAGGGAGGGAGGGAGTAGGAGGGGGCTTAACACACTAACATAACTGCCGATGTAATGACTGTATTGTCACGAAATTTAGTATAACGATTCAAAAGTCCTAGTGTAAGACAATTATAGATTGAAACGGTTGTTTTATGTTAGAGGGAGAGCAAAAACTTTATTGATTAGGTTAGTTATTTTGACTCATGCCCGGGCAGTACGAGGTCATATCGCCTACTACCAGAGCGCTCTTTCATCGCTCTGTTGGACATGAGCCCAACTCTACTATGGGACTCCTAAATTTGTATTCACCCTAGGGTAGAGGTCTTTTAAGATGTACCTGATCCGATGGACGGCGCCACTAGATTTTTTAATTTCCCAGATAAAAAACCTAAGGGCCTAAGTCGGATTTGGAAACCGCGATTTTGAGCTCAATAATCAGGCACGCTATCTCTGAGCTACGGCGCCCTCTCGTTTATTATGTCATTTTTTTTATGATTATAATAAACATATTTTATTATTATCGCAAATTTGGTGTAGAATGCTTCAAAAAATAATTTTAGTTGAAGAAAAAGTAAAGTAAAGCATTTTACTCATTATATTTTTTTCCATTTTCTTTTACCTCCTTAGTATTTTTCTTGTAGTTATCAGCTTTGCCGCAAGTGGCGTTGAGTGTTTATAGATTAATACAATTCGCGAATTGAAGATTTTTCTTTGAGGTTGATCAGTGAAGGGTGAACTACAAATGATCTCGAGTTTGTTTGTTATAATGAGAATAAGACCGATGTTTTTAGAGCTGACTTAAAAAATGGCAACCTTTCCACCTCTCCCCAAAGGATTAAAATATGTATCTTTCGTTAAATTTTGCACAGTTTAGCTACATATTGCTTGTGATAATAATTTTGACTATGCTTGTCTTGCATATGGAGCACTCTCTGGTGAGCTCGACATGAAACAAAAGCAAGTCATGAATTCCTTTCTAAGATTCATTTTCGGGCTCCCTAGACATTTTTCTATTACTAGTTCTTAGACAGACCTTCCCATCCTCTCGTCGACAATATTTCCTAGGCTCCTTCCTCTATCAAACCATATCTTCCCAAAAGCCCTCCTACATCTTGCAAATGCTCCAATTTAAATCCCATATCCAGCAGAAAGTCACTAGATCCCGTCCCTCTGATCTTTACCTCACTTCCCATAGGACAACAACCTACCACAACTCCTTCCTTATCCAGGCTAACTCTCTCTGGAACTCTCTCCCTCTCCAGATCCGCCATGATCCTACTCTTCTTTCATTTAAGTCCCTACTTTTCCATTATCTCCTAAGTCAGCAAACCTCTGATTCCTAAGGCTCCTATGAGACAGTTCTCGTCTTCCTATAAGTCTCTCTCCACTGGACAGATTGTCACTCTTCTGTTTCATCCTGTTTTTTACAATTCATTCTTATATACAAGTCATTATTGTTCTTACTTGTTTTTCTAATTTTTATTTTTATTTTCTCTTTATCATTTCTCTAGTATATTATATTGTTTTACTCATTGCCTGTTTTTAACATTTAATATTTATTCCTAGAGACCTCTCTTCTTTTATTTTTATTCTTCTCGACTGGTTGATACTTGTATACTCTTGTTTATCCTTTATGCTATTATTCTTAGGGGACGTATGTCCCAGAATAAAGATTATTTTTCATTTAATTTCATGATACAGTCAATTTTCATGAAATTATTATATACTTCTTTTATCCTCCCCCTAAATTTTACTCTTTACTTTTACTTTTAGTATACTTTATTACACCTAACATTAATTAGGTTTGATGACGACAAATTTGCCAATCGCTTTTTCAATCACTTCTAATAGAGAGAGAAGTTGGAAACTTGGTACCTATGCTCCATTCTGGTAACAATGAAGTATATATATAAAAATGTCAGCCAGATAAGTCGAGCGGTTCACTGATTTGTGCGAAAACGATTGACTCTATAGAAAAATCGTTCATTACAAAAAATGTTCCTTATAAAATGTCTAACAAACACACCTGACGTCATCGTCAACACAAACCGGTATACTTTATGTAAATATTTTTGTGGAATTAGACAATAAAAGCTAAACAAGTTTTATATTTAAATTACTAGCAGTAATACCCGGCGTTGCCCGGGGAACTTTGACTTTTCTCCCAATATCTCCTATAAGGCTATTCAGTTCCTCGACAGTACATTCATGATGTTATAATTTTCAATTATTCATATAGATTAAGACTTATAGTCCTTTAACTGTTGTAACGCTAGCTTTGGAGCTAAAACTAATTTATTCAAAAAGATTTCTCATTAATCGTTGCAATGGTTTTCGAGTTACAAAGATTGCGTGAGTGGATGCTGAGATGGACGAGATATTGAGGTACTAATACGCCTATAACCTTCCACAGACGATGACGAACAAATTAAAAAAAAAAATTAATCAAATCCATCAAGCCGTTCGTGAGTTATAGCGGTACAACGCACAGACATTTTCAGCTTTATATATATATGATAGTACTTTGAAAAGTAGTAAATAAACTTTTTCATTCCGCAGCCGATGAGTGAATAAGTTCCAACATAATATAAGGTCTCGCATTTTTACGTTGCATTGATTATGTTGTCTATTACCTATAGTCTTTGCAACATAAAATCCGACAACTTTTATTATGTCGGAATTATATTTTTTTATGTATATTATTCATATTCCCAACCGACATAGAAAGCTCAAGGTTTTTTCATCTCCAAGATAAAAAACCTGAGAGCTTCGGTCGAGTTTCGAACCCGCAATCTTGAGCTCAGAAAGCAAGCAGGCTACCACGGGGCCCTCTAAGAAAATTTATATTCAAAGCAGAAGTTATAGTGAAAACTGAACAAAGGAAATATTTAACTGTTATTTCTACCACTTACATTATATAATGCTAATAAGAATAAACACTATTTTTTATATAACGGTTGTGTAAAATGATCTGTTTATGGTAACTTGAACAGAGGCATAAACTGCCCCATATTAATTGCCAGTCGATTAAAGTGATTGTTAATTGTGTTGGGTACAACTGAAAGTGGCCACAGAACCATGGGGTATATTCTTCACTTGACCCCAGACGGTGGTCTGGCCTCAAATCTGTCAGACTCAATCCGAAGGAACCCATGTTAACGGAGAAAATAGGCGGGTTCTATCAATCAACTTGTTGACGACTGCGCAAATAGTATATCTCTCCACCTCAGACTTTCTTGAAGTTTTATACTGCCATCGAACCTCTTGGATGGGAAAGCCAGGAGAAATGTGGAAGTTGTAGATGGATGAGATGCTTTGGATAGCGTGTGAAGGGATTTCAAGAAAGTCTCTGTGCGAGAATGGAAGAGAACCGGACCTGGTAACGGAAGTAGATCGATTGAAGTGGTTGGAAGGCTGGAAAGACTCCAAGAGGTTCTCAGTAGGAAGCCGATGGGAAGACGCAAAGCTGCACAACGTGATGAACGATTCGAGGAAGCTCGCCAGCCGAACATGGAAGAGTACCGGACCTTGTAACGGAAGTAGATCGATTGAAGGACATTGGAAGGCTGGAAAGACTCCAAGTGGTTCTCAGTAGGAAGCCGACGGGAAGACGGAAGGCTGTACAACGTGATGAACGATTCGAGGAAGCTCTGCAGCCGAGCATGGAAGAGAACCGGACCTTGTAACGAAAGTAGATCCATTGAAGGTATTGGAAGGCTGGAAAGACTCCAAGAGGTTCTTAGTACGAAACCGATGGGGAGACGCAAAGCTAGACAACGAGGTGAAGGATCCGAGGAAGCTCGGCATTCGAACATGGAAGAGAACCGGACCTTGTAACGGAAGTAGATCGATTGAAGAGGTTGGAAGGCTGGAAAGACTCCAAGAGGTTCTCAGAAGGAAGCCGACGTGCCGTACAACGCTTGTGAATGGGATCCCAGGACCTGGAAATGGTAAAATGGAGGAATACATGCGTGAAGAATCGGGGCTTCACTAGTTTAGGATGGTTGTGACGTCTGTGAAGAGGTTGGAAGGAGGTTCAGTAGTACACATTACATTGTATACTCACTATACTGGTGTAGAATACAATCTAATACACATGAAGATCGTCCGAGATACGATTGACTTTGACTCGATATGTGATTGATATTGAGTTAACTAAGATCAAATGGTTGCGATTTTTCAATCGATCCCAGGTTTAAGGATGATTTATTATTAGTGGAGGGGGGGTCTTAGTTTTTTTACTCTTGATTAAAATCTGGTGGAGCCCTGCTTGTAAAGCTTATTTACCAGTTTTAATAATTTTTTGCATCAAAGATTTATTCACAATACTTTCCCTGAGATACTCCCTTTTCTCAGGGAACTTCAAAACATAGCTCCTTCTTGGAGAAAAAACTTAGGTGTATTATATTTATGCTCCGTCTGGCTCAGTACATACAAAAATTATGTGGTATATTAAAATTATGTGATGTGACTATAACAGGAATTTCTTATACCATCCACATTTTTACAGATCACTCTCGGGGAAAGAAGGGGGTCTCAAATTCACTTCAAACTGACATTACTGGATAAGAAATTAATGTTATCAGCATTTGTTTCATTCTACAGCGTAATTCTGAGTGATTTTCTTAAACCCAGAAATGCCAGTTGGAAATGAATTTTAGAGGGACAAGAGAGAGAGTGACGAGGAAAAGTGATCAGTAAAAACAGATCAAATATAAGAAAGTACTGTTTCGGTCACAAAACATATTTATTTTTGAACCTTTTTAATAAAAAAGTTACATAAACAGTTAAAACATTTACTGTAAACTATTTCCTACCGAAATTTACTATGATTCCTTGGGACGGCTATACTTTTGATTGGAAATTTAACAAGGAATATTTTCGGTGATGACCAATTTTTCGATAGGACCATAAATTTACGGTTTTCGAAAAATCGTCTTTCATATAAAATATACCTTACAATTATCTCCAAAACTTTTATTTGAAAAGATTTTTCTTTAGGTCACATATATGTATAAGCGCTATCTTCCAAAATCTACGTAGGCCCCGAAATAAAGTGGTTTTAATTTGTGTCTGATTTCTGACAAAATTTCAAGTTCACTCATATAATTTCCAATCATATATACAGGCAGATATTATCTGAAGAAGACCATGAAATGTGAAATCCTGTTCGATCTCAGATTTTCACAACATTACAATACTTTCTTCTACTAAATGTATAAGAAAGTTCAAATGTTAATATCCTAAATGTTAAATGTATAACGTGATAATTAACCTGTGTTATTTAACAAAGCCAATAATGGTATTTGTTTAAACTTTAATTTTAAACAAATGTTGATTTTAAGGTTTTCTCTGAGTGTTCATTCTTAATTAAGAAACCTTTCACGTGGTAATTTCTTACTTAGAAAAATCTCAACAACTTATTAGGTTTCACAAAACTTTTTGATTGTGCAACGTGATCTTAGCTTAATTTTACCATTCCAAACTCTACAGGTGGGAACTGGTACTAATTTCCAATTTCTGTCTAATTTTACTTCCCTATTTGCACGGAGTATAAGGGAAATTGTGAAATTAAATTCGATGTTGAAGTTCGACTGGAATTTCATGTTTTCCGATCACCTGATTCGAAAAATAAGATAATAAAAAACTCCTGACTGTGGCTCTGTCTCCAATATAATAATAATAATAATAATTGTTGTTGTTTAAAGGGACCACCCCTATACGATGAGTCAGTGACCATTAGTTTTACAATATTAACATAATAATGACACATATAAAGGAACCTTTAACTAACTAAATAAATAATTACAATTTAATAATAATAATGTAACAAAGACAGTGATCGCGAGGCCACCTCCTGTTCGGCGGGGAGGATTGTCAGGATGGGAATGAGAGAATTTGAATGGGAAAAAAGGTTTCTGTATAATGATTGGAATCGGGGCAGTGGGAATACTGAGATTTCTGTATAGGACATTATTGGTGACATAGAAAGGAGCGTTGACAATTCGTTGGAGGAGCCTGTGTAAATAAGCTATAGATTTTAAGCCAAAATCTGTTTTTGAGAAAGAATGAGAAGGTAGTTGTATAATTTGTACTGGGGAAGTATATTATAGCTGATGATTCAGACGACATTAATAGCCTACTTTCCCAAAAGGGTATAAGGTGTTATTAATGTACTTTTTTATTTGTTTTCGTCCTCTCTTTGTTATATATACAGAGCGCCCACGTACTTATTGTCCTCATGAGCCATCCCATTATGAGTTAAAAGCTCATTGGGGTTACTTTGCTGAGACATTTAGATTTTTTTCAGTGAGGGGGAAGAGCTTAACGTTTTTCTATTGTCTAAATTCAGATAGGGCAAAATAATAATGACTGTTGTTTTCGCTCTCCCTCCAAAGACAATCGACAGTAGCTAACATTCAATATTTGACTTATATAGTAGCTTCTGAATCCTCATACTAAATTTTGTGTCGATACATTCATTACATCTGCAGTTATTGTGATTTTTGAATTGAGCCCCATAAGAACGATACATAGGGCGCGTGCCCCCCCGGCCAGAGCAAAATGGATTGCTTGCAAGTTACCAATAGAATCTTCAAATTTCCCGTGCGTCTGATTCCTAAATCAGCAATCAGCTGTTACATAAATGTACATGTACAAAACTAGTCATATTACATTTATTTAAATATATATGAATTCGATCATTTAATTTCCTCGCTCAAAATCGTCCTTTATGTTATACTTTATACTCTTAAAGCTGATTTTACATGCGCAGTAAAAATGCAAAGTGCAGCAGCAGCAAATGCACGCTATTGGATGTGAGACATTTAATTCTAAAAGCACAGAAATCACTGCGTGCATTTGTTCCTGCTGCGCTTTGCATTTTTGCTGCTCATGTAAAGTCAACTGAAGTATTACAGTCAGTGGTTACCTCAGGGGGACCTTCTAGAGGTCCGAGTCTCCCAAATTAATAACAAAAAGTCTGCAACGCTAACCATGGAAATTGCGGGCTGTGCCCCCGGGAGGATATACCCCCCACCCTCGTAGCCTAACTCCCCCCCCCCCTTACTCAAAATCCTGGCTACGCCCCTGACGATACCTATTAATTTTCAGCAGACTCAGTCTATGGGAAGGAGAGGCTCATTTCAAAAAATCCAGTATTTGTGGATGTATCGACACAAAATTTAGGATGAGCTCAACTATTCATTTTTAGATTTATCAGTCGAATGCTTTTGGAGGAAGACTATAACTTAATTAAATTGGTCTTGGGGAAGTACATTGCCGATATACTTTTAAATTACTTGTCTTGGGGGTCATCAAATTTTAAAAATTATATCTATCTATAGATTAGGTTAGGTTTTATGACTCATGCCCGGGCTTTAACTACGAGGTCATATGGCCTACTACCAGAGCGCTCTTTCGTCACTCTGGTGGACATGAGCCCGACTCTACTGTGGGAGTCCTACATTTTGTTTACCCTAAGTTTTTATTCACCTAGGGCAGGGGTCTTCAACGAGTACCTGACATCGTACAGGCTCGAGACCATCGCTTAACGTCTCATCTGAAGGACGGCGTGCTTAAGTTCATTTTACCTCCCAGATAAAATAAACTAAGGGCCTCGATCGGGTTTCGAACCCACGTTCTTGAGCTCAGAAGACAAGCACGCTTACCACTGAGCTACCGGCGCCCTCTTCATATCTATATATTGATGATTTGCTTTTCAATATTATTGCATATCGATATCATGAGGTGATATTTTATTTATACAGAATATCGATATTTTCTTTTCCATACACATCCCTAATGCTCAATGTACGGCAGAATGAGTACTTATCAGTAAATCCTTGCTATAAATTTAGGTTAACTTGCCCTGGGAGAGTATCTCCTTGAGTCGAGTCCAGGTCCAGTAAAGTCGGTTGAACATCCCCCACTCCTTGCGCCACTTATCTTCGACACTGTACTAGCCAATCAGTACTATTTTCTGGTGCTATCTGAAACAAATATTGTACATAAGTTTAGCTACAACTTTCATCATCAATGGAGAAAATTCAAACTAGAAATTTGAAATGAAGTGCTGGGGGCCCTCACGTCGAGGTTGTGTATTCAAATTTATAAGATAAACGGAATATTATGGTGAAGGGAGGATGTCCATGACTCTGTTGTAACTTCGGTAGTAAAAGATGGTTAATAAAACTCACTTCAATGGTCTTACGGCCTCCCAAATATATTTATTGAGCAAGACTAATGAATCGGAATTACCTCGACATAAAAAATCAAACATGAAACCAAGGAGAGGGGGATGAGTAGGGCATGCGTACAAATCAACTATGAGTTTAGGTCGGTGTCGATGCATCAGCTGTTGTGTTCTACGTGTTTGTATACGGTTTATGCGTTAAAATAATACGTTTGATTATTAACATCCCATTTGTACCCTCTGTTATCCTGGACACGGTATTAAAATGTTCCCAACAAACCCAATCATCCCGCCAATCCACTTATTCTGAAATTATCCACAAACACTCCCCTCACAAGTGCGCCACGACGCCTTAAGCGGGCCTGACAGAGGGACTTGCTCTAGCTCTAGCCTGGACTCTTCTTCGGTCACGTATCTTCCCATATCATGCCTTAATATCGCACTTACTGATGACGAACAATTCGTCGTAAATATGTAAATAAATAAATTAAAAACATGTTTGTTTTTTTCATAGCCGGGATGAAACAGCATGTGTTTTTTTCATAGCGCATATACATATAAATCATTGTGGAGGCGAAAACATTTTTTTCGTGACATCCTGAGAGGTATATATATATATATATATATATATATATATATATATATATATATATGTATAAAATATGTTATTTCATGAAAAAAACGAGGCATTTTTTCATGAAATGACGTATTTACGTCCGGCACTTGATGTTCTACACAATCTGACTCGTTCAACAAATTGTGCTTCGCCATAGATAAAGGTGAAGAGCTATTTTTCTATCATTATAATACCTATTACAGCTCAAAACCAAACAAACGTTCATATTCAATAGAACGACTAAGAAAGGTATGAGCCACCTATTTCATAGTTTTTAAATAATTTTGAAGTTTAATTCCTATTAAATTAAAAAATATATATATAATATTCCTATTTCAAATATTTTCTTCTTTTATTTTTGTACTCAACAACAATAAGCATATTATAAACATTAATAAAATACCTTTTACAGTTGTAAATCATGTTTAAATCCTAATTGAAATATTTTTGGCTTTAAATTTAATTTAAACATGATAAAATCAGATTTTACAATCTGCCTCAGTATCACTAAGGCATTTCACTAAGTGACTACGACATATATATGTCACAGTCAAAGTGTGAATTCCAGTGAATGTATACATTAACTAGTCAATGTATACATTAACTAGCCGTTTTAGTGAAAGTATCAATTGATTATAAAAATGAACACTATTGCTAGAGAATGTATAGATTTACTAGACAATGTATACATTTTCTAGTGTTCCTTAGTGAAAGTTTAAATAAATGAGAAAAAAAGGTTTTTGTAAAAAAAAAAAAAAAAACTAAAACTAAACTTCAAAATTTATTTTACAATATAAATATCTAGGAAAGATGCAACAATAACATAAAATATAAACATTTGTAAACAATATTAAAATGGATCTTTTGAATAAAAGCTGATTTTAATTATAAGCTAGAACCTGTACTACTTCAAATATAGGAACGACGGGAGGGGCAGATATATCGTCCCGCCGGCGGAACGCCGGCAAATACGCCCCCAACTTTTGTAATATTTCTATTTATGTTATTAATGCTAGCTATTTATACTTTCACTAAGGCATAGACGTAAGTGTATACATCCATGTACACTTTGACTAGAGAATTCAGTGAATGTATACATTGACTAGTTAATGTATACATTCACTG
Organism: Aradus depressus; assembly: GCA_963662175.1. Classification (NCBI taxonomy): domain Eukaryota; kingdom Metazoa; phylum Arthropoda; class Insecta; order Hemiptera; family Aradidae; genus Aradus; species Aradus depressus. The sequence goes on along the minus strand of OY759222.1, from coordinate 11,140,221 downwards.
GAATTCACACTTTGACTGCAACATATACATATTGAGTTTTGCAATATCTGTTTCTGAATATCCACAGTTTTGTTCCACATATCTCATTAAAGATACTCAGAAATAGCCTTCATTTTCACTGATCTGCTGACCCGTTCATCACGCACTCATTATTCATTGAATTGCTCCTCTCATTCATTATTCTTTGTTTTTGTCACTCATGCAGAGAATTTAATTACGTCATATCGCCTACTATAAGAGTGCTCTATGAGCCCAGGTTTAATTGCCTTAAGTAGGGGTTTTTAACGAGTATCTGACAACGCACAGACTCATTTCTTAACGTCCCACCCGAAGGACGGCGTGCTCAACATTGATCACCTGTAGAAAGAAAAAGTGTTTTTAATACTTTTAAGTGGCAACTACTGGTACATTATTGCAAAAAGGCTTACGATTTCAGAAACTGTGAATTAAATAAATAAATAGGAACAAAGATATATTTATTATTTTATTTTTATTTGTATTTTAGAAAGAAAAAATTGTTGTTAATAAGTTTATAAGAATTACGATTATAAGTTTATAAGATAATATTATTTATGTAAATCTAGACTCCTCAAGACGGCTTAGGCCATTGAGTTTGTCTTCATAAAAGGTCACATTATTCTATATATGTTTTGTATCTAATTCTCTATTATGTTAATTGAATAAAGACTTTACTACTGCTACTACTAATTTTGAGTGTGCTATAATTAAAATATAAGGTATATTTGAGACAAATTGAATTTGAGACAGACATTTTGTTCTATTTTGTGTCGAACAAATATTTGCCCTGTGTGTTAAACATTGTGATAATGAAATAGAACCTAACAGAGTGTCTGATGGGTTTTCTCGTTGATTAATCTTTGATTTAGAAACAGTTTTTATCCAGAGATAGGAATAACACTCAATGAGCCTGGTCAGTGAATTCAATTTTCATTTGTTTTCATATGTTTGAGTCCATTTATTTTGTGTAATGAATACATTTATTGGGCGAGGGGGGGAGCTGCTGGGCCCCCAAAAAAAACAGGATGAGCAAGTTTCAAACGTTTCTTAGTCTTACTTTACATTTCAAATGTGTTCCTTCTTTAGACTTGTGGTTAGTTGCGTCGCTTTGCTCACTTAATAGATACTAGGACTCAATGATTTCAAAAGGGGTGAGCAACATAATTAAAGTGCTTGATCCCTTTTAAGACATAGTCTTTTAGTGGCTTAAGTGCCTTACATTATCTTTAAATGTCTTTAAAAACATTGTTAATAGCCATATAGCTTAAAGGGCCTTTGTAACTTTTTCAAAATTTACCCAGCACTTTTACTTTCTAAATACGAAAGAAGACAATTTTGATACTCTCATCGGTCCTTTTAGCAGTACAGATTCTCTTGTATATATAGGATTTGTATTTATCAAATTTTCTTCATTTTTTATTGATATTTTTTTAGTGCGATATGTGCCGATATATTACAAAGGCTGTTATTAAAGTTTTTGTAGTAGGTATAAGGCTTCCCTTCTAAGCCCTTCTCTCTCGGGCAGATTTGACTGAAAATCAATATGGTTCGTCCTTATGAGGTTTTAGATACACTTATAATATTTCGTGTCGATTCATTCATTCTATCGGGAATTATTGTGTTTAAAGACACGAACAGAGAATTTGTTTTTCATATTTGTAGTCCACCAATCCGGAAGTTCGCAAAATCTTAAATACAAATTTACCCCCACAATCCCCCAAGAAGATTAAAGAGAGTTTGGCATAGAGATCTCCTGTTATGAAGTGATGCCATGAGGGTTCACCACTGGGTGTTTTTCCTCTCTCAAGCCTTTCATATCATATTTATTTATATAGATTTTATTTTATTTTTATTATGTTTGTACAGTATATGTCAGCCCAGCCGCTGGTTGTGCATTTTTTTCATAGTTGTGGCATAAGATAAATAAATACAAAATATATATACATATAGGTTAGGTTAGGTTTTATGACTCATGCCCGGGCTTTAACTAGGAGGTCATATAGCTTACTACCAGAACGCTCTTTCGTCACTCTGGTGGACATGAGCCCGACTCAACTGTGGGAGTCCTAAATTTTGCCTACCCTAAATTCTTATACACTTAGGGTAGGGGTCTTTAACTAGTACCTGACATCGTACAGGCTCGGGACCATCGCTTAACGTCCCATCCGAAGAACGGCGTGCTTAAGTTTATTTAACCTCCCAGATAAAATAAACTAAGGGCCTCGGTCGAGTTTCGAACCCACGTTCTTGAGCTCAGAAGACAAGCACGCATACCACTGAGCTACCGGCGCCCTCTCATATATATATATATATATATATATTTGGAGTCAAGAGTGTGAAAAACCTGAAATTCTGCTGAAAACTCAACAAAAATGTTTGACTTATGATATAACTTCCCCTACAACTGGTAAAGTGAGAATAATAATTGATTTTTATATATTTTCATATTGTGGTGGAGCGTTCAGGAAAAATTACTAAAATATTTTTTTTGCGGCACCCAAATCTACATTTTTACACTAATTTCAAATGTCGGTGTCCATTTTGAAGGATAAGCTGTTCAGTAGCAGAACGATTATACTACGAAGTGTTTGGGTATTCCAGGCTCTGGATTCTTCCAGGGATGTGGTCCAGACTTCTCCCTTGACCTGTCTCGGGATTTCCCGACCTGGGTCGTTCAACTTGAATTTTTACTAGAAGGAATTTTATTTTATTTTTAATTTGGTGGTTTACCCCAATTAGGTAGGTAATAGGGGCACCATTCGAGTAAAGAAAACGAATCATTCCGGTATTCTTGGGAAATCCCAGTCGTTACGTATAGAATAAATAATATATGTAAAAAATAAAAAAAATGATATCGTGTGAAATGCATGCAATTAAATTCTAGGATCTGTTTGTTTTTTAGTAATTTTTAGCTGCTAAAAATTCTTTAAGCTTTCTTTGCTTCTGAGAAACAACAAGCGTTTAACCTGAATTTCGAATAGAATGTATAAATACCAAGAATTTCTAATATTGATTCTAAGTTGTTTTTGCAAATAATTACTCAACGTTCCAAGTAAAAGTAGGTTAAGGAGATCACCTTGCGGTTTTTATATCTGCTTCATCCAACAACAAAAATGAAAAATAAAATATTTTATTCAACTGCTCACGATTTTTACGCAAAAAAGCCTTTCGACATTTTTTTGTTACTTCCCCAGCAATTCGAAGTGTAGGAGAACTTATTTAATTGGTCGAAAAGTCGATGCGTATTTATCAATTAACGTTCTATAGTCCCAAATATGATTTTTTTTTAAATATATGTCTGTTTGTATGTCTGGGACCACTATATCTCCCGATAGATTGAATGTATCGACACGAAATTTTGTATGTAAATCCAGAACCCTCTAACGACGACACCTATTGTTTTTCAGCCAAATCGACTAAAACGACAAAAAAAACGTTAATAACTGTCGATAGAATGAATGTATCGACACGATATTTTATATGTGTGAGCAGTGTCCCATAAGCACAACACCTGTCGATTTTCAGCCAAATCGGCCAAAGAGAAGGGGGGGATTAGAGGAGAGGTTTAACTCAAACATTCTAATATCTGCCGTTGTAATGAATGTATCGACATGAAATTTCATATTTAAAGTTAAAACCCAAGGAGGATATAACCTGTCAAATTGCAGGGATATTGCCTGAAGGGAAGGAGATGTTTAGGGTAGGGGGCTCAAATCAAAAAACCTATAATTGCTGAGTAATAAATCAATCGATAAAAAATCGAGTATAAAAATTTAGGAGCCCCTATGTAACTCAGCTGTTGAATATTAGCGCAAACAGTCGACTGGTTTCCGAGAGGGAGCGAAAAGTTAATTGATTAATTCGTTGTGGAGAAGTACATTGCCGGGATTCACCGACGACTTTTTTTTTTTCGTTTTTGTGTATCCTTTCTACATTCTTCAGGATTTGTATGCTAAGGCTAACATCCACATGTTTACTTCGGATGGCTGCCGTTTAGAAAATTTTTGAATACACTAAATGTATATATATATATATATACATTTTTTTTACAATAAAATATTTACAACTGTGAAAAGTACACAATGGGCAAATGACCTGTAGGAAAAATCAATGAGAGTTCATGAGATGTGGTTCATCAATGCCACTAGAATTGGCGCTCAAGGCATCTTTCAAGATTTTTGGGATGTACGAATTAAATTATTATTGTGGGAACTAAGGGAGGAGTGGAACTTTGAGATCTGTATGAAAGTTTTTTTTTGGAGACATAATAATTAGCATTGGCTATTTTACGAAGGATTTTGAATTGAAGGAATTGGATGTCTTGGCAGGATCCCTTAAGTTCATATATGTTTCAGTAGAGTATTATATAGCATTCGTTTTGTTTTGAGAGATAGTCTAGATCTCTGGTCAAGTAGATACTCGTTAGAGACCTCTCATCCTAGGTGAAGAAAAATTTAGGACTCCCATAGTAGAATAGGCGATATGACCACGTTGTTAAAGCCATTCATTACAACGTAAGTATTTAGAGTTTTTGTTTTAATCCACCCTCTATTCCTCTCTTTCCCTTTGGTCGATTGGCTGAAAGTCAATAGGTTTCGTTCTTGTGGGGTTCCGGATACACAAAATTTTGTGTCTATACATTCATTCTATCGGGAGTTATCGTCTTCACAGGCAAAATGTTTTTTTTTGGAATCAAGATGTTGGAAAACATAAAATTGCTGTGAAAACTCAACTTCGAATTTACCACCGATTACATAACTTCCTCTATACTTAGTGTTGCTATGAGAAGTAAAAAAACAATAGTTTATGGCTGATTCATTCGTGATTTTGATTTTCACCAAATATTCTAAGAGGCGAAACAGTTAATAAAATAATTATAATCTCCATTTTGCTTTTGGAACTCAAACAAATTCTGATTGAACAAATCGAGTACGTCAACAATGATTGACGTAATTGAAAACAATGGTCTTTGATATAGTATTGATTTTATTAGGATACGTCAATTAGTAGCGGTCAGCTGGAACTTGGAACTGTATTTTATTTATCAAATTATTAATACTAGATAAACTAAAAAAAATGTATTTTATTCTTGCATGTCCTCCTTTCCCACGGTTGGAGACATTGAATTACAGATTATTGTACAAATATCGCCCAAAAAAAATAGATAACAATAACAATAAAACAATAAGAACTGTGTCTCAAGAGGAACTAAGTGATTTTCTTACAATAGTGTATAACAAAAAAATAGATAACAATAACAATAAAACAATAAGAACTGTGCCTCAAGAGGAGCTAAGTGATTTTCTTACAATAGTGTATACCAAAAAAATAGATAACAATAACAATAAAACAATAAGAACTGTGCCTCAAGAGGAGCTAAGTAAGTGCTGTGATGTATAACAATAATACACACATTAAAATGATCGAATATATACATTAAAAAATTAATTATATTTATTTTTATATAAAAAGCAAATTTCTATTTAAAACAAATGTGTTAAAAAACAAAACACGGCCATCAGCTGTTTTAATTAAGGTGTGTCGTGTCGAGGGTCGCCTGTGTAGAATGGCGACGGTCTGAGTGAAGGTAGACAGTGGTGTTTAGACTTAAAGTGAGATGAATTAAATAGGAGTGTATTGACGGTGAAATTGATCCGAAAAGAAGGTACGGTTGTTTGTTTATATGTACAGAATAGGTTAGGTTAGGTTTTATGACTCATGCCCGGGCTTTAACTACGAGGTCATATCGCCTATTACCAGAGAGCTCTTTCGTCACTCTGGTGGACATGAGCCCGAGTCTACTGTGGGAGTCCTAAATTTTGTCTACCCTAGATTTTTATTCATCTAGGATAGGGGTCTTTAACGAGTAACTGACATCGTACAGGCTCGGGACCATCGCTTAACGTCCCATCCAAAGGACGGCGTGCTTAAGTTTATTTAACCTCCCAGATCAAATAAACTAAGGGCCTCGGTCGGGTTACGAACCCACGTTCTTGAGTTAGAAGGCAAGCACGCATACCATGAGCTACCGGCGCCCTAAGATATCAAGAGGAAGAGACACTCCAGGTTAGGTTTACCCTGTTACGGAACTAGCCCTGTGTCATCTTGGTCAGTATTTTACGAAATACAGGAGTTTTCGATTTGATAATAATATTTATTTCCGTTAAACCATTACAGGTAAATGAATATGTCATACAATTTTATACATCATAACAGCTTATTAATATATATCAAACTATATTGAATCTTAGAATATAAAAACATTGAGATGAATAGTTTTTTTTGTAATTAATAAATAAATATAAAATGCATAATAGTTATTATGAGTCATGCCCGGGCTGCCAGAAGGTTGAACCGCCGACTACCAGAGCGCTCTTTCGCCACTCTGGCGGACATGAGCCCGACTCACGGGAGTCCTAAATGTCTAACCTAAATTTTTTATTCACCTAGGGTAGGGGTCTTTAAGGAGTTCCTGACATCGTACAGGTTCGAGACCATCTCTTAACTTCCCATCCGAAGGACGGCGTGCTTAAGTTGTCTTCTACCTCTCACATAAAATAAGCGAACATCTTAAGCTCAGTAAGCAAGCGCGCATACCTGAGCTGAAAAAAAAAATCATAATATTAATAGATACAATTTTTTTTTTTTTTCCAATTAGGTTAGGTTAGGTTTTATGACTCATGTCCGGGCTTTAACTACGAGGTCATATCGCCTACTACCAGAGCGCTCTTTCGTCACTCTGGTGGACATGAGCCCGACTCTACTGTGGGAGTCCTAAATTTTGCCTACCCTAAATTTTTATTCATCTAGGATAGGGGTCTTTAACGAGTACCTGACATCGTACAGGCTCGGGACCATCGCTTAACGTCCCATCCGAAGGACGGCGTGCTTAAGTTTATTTTATCTCCCAGATAAAATAAACTAAGGGCCTCGGTCGGGCTACGAACCCACGACCTTGAGCTCAGAAGTCAAGCACGCATACCACTGAGCTACCGGCGCCCTCTTTTTCCAATTATAAATAGTTTTAATTTGGGCTAGAGCAGGGGGTGTGGGTTCGAATCCCGTCCAAGGGAGAATTTTATTTCAAAGATAAAATGTCAAATCTTTGTTCCCATCAAATAATTAGTGATAATAGATATCGATGCAAAATGTTGATTATTTCCTATCAACTCACTCCCTTTTGTTATTATCGATTTGATTTCAAAGATGACGCAGATTGGTCTGGTTTCTGATCTACAATTTATTACATAATTCATTATGATATATTCATTAGTGTAGTATTTTTCTTTATGACAATCGAAATTTTGAGTTATCGAAGATGGAAAAAAGCCGAGTTCTGGTGTCTTATGTTAGACAAGACGGTGAAATGTGACGCATTTTGGTCTGGTTTCTGGTGGCGGTTTGTTTTATCATATTTATTTGGATATTTTGTGCATTGCAGAATTAATTAACCCCTAGAAATTTTCGGGATGCTGAAGAAGAAGTTCAATTAGTCATAATAGTGATAACATTCGTTGATAAAAGTTATTCTTATTCCCTGTTTCTGTTAGTAGGCATAACAAAAATAAAAACTGAAAAGAAAATATATATTATATCACCATATCTTAGAAGCAATAAATGAAATTAAGTTTTTCTTGATTTCTAAACCTATAGTAAAAAATAAAAATTAATTGTTGACCTTTTTATCGTCTACATTATCAAAAACATATGTTATGGCCATTACGGACGTTCTTATCCCAACCACGCTTACAGATCACTCTCTCTCCCCCCCTCGTTCTCACAATCATTTCATTGTATCTCTTTGTAGAGCGTAATTCTGATATTGGACATTATTTTACCCAGTAATACTAGTATGAAATAGTTATGAGAAGGGGAAGGGGAAGAGACTGATCTGTGGTTGGTATAAGAATGTCCTGTAATAGCCACATTACTTATATTTCATTTTTATAAATTTTCAATAAAACTATCAATAATAAAACCATATTTTAAAGTTCGTTGCTATGAATATGATTTAAACATTACTTAAAATTAGATACATTCCTAAAAGACATTTAGTTTACATTCCTCTAATAACTTTTATTGCATTGATCCTATCTCAAATCTGAGAACTTATTAGCCATTGCAAATTTTATAAGGAACATTTTTGGTAAGAATAAATTTTTCGATAGGACTTACTATTTTCGGGTAATTCAAGGAAACGTCTAAAAATATGTGTTTCAAAACTACATTTCAAGATATTTTTCGGCATGTATCTCAAAAACCGGACGACCTGGAAAAAATCGTATTTAATATAAAATATGTATTTTGATGTTCCTTAATGTTAGGTCGACACGATGCTAGTTGACTGGAACGAGTCAGCTGTCTTGTATGCGCGCGCAGCACTCGCACCGTGTCAACACATCAAGCCACTATGGAGACAGTCAGTTGGACAGGTGCGAGTTGACTCGGATGGCCTTTTACTTTTGCCGTGCGAGTTCAATTTCAAAATGGCGACAACTAATAAACCGTGTACACTACCATCCTCTGGGGCAAGCTCTGAACCACCTACCTCGTGTGATGAACAAACTAATATTTATTGCCATAAATCATTGATAGCAGTTCTTCAAATTGAGTTACAGTTAGTCTTAAATTATTTTTGTATGTATCAGAATCTTGAACTGCAACTTCCTTCAAATAAGTTGCCGAAGCACCTAGGGAGTTACTTTTTGCTATCCAATCTCTTACCCACAATCGACGTTTTCTTTTTCTTATTGTCAACCTTTAAATGTGCAATCAACATATCAGCTACAATATTAATTCTTTCTTGTAAAACGGACATTATTGCAGGTTAAAACGCTGTATTTTTTTTATAACAACAACACAATATTTTGTTTGATAACAACAAGGAGGCGAGACAGTGAACTATCTTCAAGACAGTCAACTGTCTCAAAAATATCACTCATTGTCATTCCAGTCAACTAGCATCATGTCAACGCACCATAACGGCTTAGTCATCTAACTTGAAGTTACTAACCTGCTTAAAGTTACTCCGGGCGAAGCAGGGTAACCTGCCGATATTAATAAGCCAAAATAGAGAAGGTCAAAAGGTTAAACAAGTCAAGACAAAGTGGTATTATGCCACAGGGCAGTCATGAGTGAAAGTATTATGACAAAGTACAAAAATAAGAAAAGGGCAAGAGAGAAAACAGTGAGAAAGGGAGAATAATGAAAGGAAATGTTCCATTTAAATGGAGCCCTTGACAGCACTCTTGGGGCAAGAAGGAGGCCATTAGCTCGAAATGCAGGGGGCTCCAGGGCTACTGCTCAATATCTGACATTCACTTTCAGTGCACATGAAAAGAAAAGTGTGAAAGCCTCCTTCAACGTTCACATATCGAACCAGAAAGTACCTGTACTAACCGACAAATTGAAATTTTCAGAATCCAAAAAGACTCAAGACCACAGTAAATCCATATCTAGATAACCTTCTGAATTTATTTCATTACTATTTATTATTAAAATCTATTTACTTATTTCTATTGGCTTTATTTTTTTTTAATTATTTGAGACTTGAGGGAGGGATGTAAGAACGTCCCGAAATAACGTTGTGAAAAAGACACTTCCGGAAGAGTTATAAAAAATATTTATCTTGATATTTATTAAATCAAAAAATGTAGCTTCTGTATTTAATACTATTATTATTTTTGAACTCATCAATTTTCAAGTAATTATATACTAATTTTATTTTGTTTTCTTAATAGTATTGTTATTAATGTGCATCACACTCAAATAGTTAATATCTGTTTATGTAGTTATTATGAATCATGCCCGGGCTTTAACCAGAAGGTTATATCGCCTGCTACCAGAGCGCTCTTTCGTCACCCTGATGGACATGAGCCCGACTCTACTATGGGAGGTTAAGGGTATTTAACGAGTTCCTGACATCATACAGACTCGAGTCCATCGCTTAACATCCCATCCGAAGGAAGGTGTGCTCTAAGTTTTTTTTACCTCCCCCCTGATATAATATACTAAGGGCCCTGGCCGGATCTTGAACCCGCGATCCTTAGCTCAATAAGCAAGTATGCATACCAATGAACTGCCGGCAATTTCTTTGTGGAACATGACTTTTATATTAGTTATTTTGTTCAGAAGGCTATTATAATATTATTATCATATTCTCATACAACTGTTTTTTGTAGGAGATGGAAGAAGATGGAGAAGGCTCTACGGAATTTCGTTTTTATGCGGATCGTGCGAAAACGGGAAGAGCTGGTTGCAAGAAGTGTAAACAGAAGATCGAAACAGGTACTCTTCGAATGGCCAAAACAGGTGCCAACCCTTTCGGCTCTGGTATTATGAAGATGTGGCATCATTTGGACTGTATCTTTCAGGTAATTTGTTGTTCATTATAAATACACTTTTTTGGGGGGTTGTATGCGGAGATTCTGAATTTACAATAATATATTTGTTAGCATCTATATTTTTCTCCCCATTGATTTTTCCGGTTTTCACAATCTAGGAAATATAGATGTTTCAGGGAGAGCTTCCATCAGTAATAAAAAATTAAAATATTGTTTAAATAATTATGATGTTACTTACTGATTTTATTTTTTTTTTAAGTAATGTGTGAGTGCCGCGGTACTCACGAGAATTGATGTGTAAACATCTGATTTTGTTTCAAAAATTTGCTGTCGTGCACTGATTTTGACTAAAATTTGTTCTATAATGTTATATTAAGAAAAGTAGTATGAGGACTTAAACTTTCAAATTTATTCTTCTTCAATTTCTTTTATTCGTTTGTAGATTAAGTTTGTCTTTTAAAAATGAAATAAGCTGTTCGGTATCTCCTGAAATGGGTAGAAACATTGTATTATTTTTGTGACAATATGAGAACAAATAAATTATTTATTGATCGATATTTTCAGCAGTTATTATTATTATTATTATTATATAACGTATATTATTAACAATATTATATAATAATATATTGAAATATTATATACTATATTTTTTTTTAGATTTACACTACGGTAGGTACCACATTTGTGGTAAAAGAAAATAATATAGCAATATTATTTCCTTTTACCACAAATTTTATTTGTTGTGACAAATTTAAGCTATCGAAGCATCTTAACCTAAAAGTTTCTTACCGAAAGGTCATTTTATAGTTCGTAATATTGATATTTTAGTTAAATTCACTACAACGGTAAATATGATCAATAATGTTGTTAAAATACAATGTTATATCTAATCATGGTTTTTAGAGTTGTTTTATTGTTTCACTTTCTTGTTCCACGAACGTAGAAATGCTCAAAAACAGTTGACATCATAGATGAAAAAGCGTGTAGTTGTGTTTGTGCGCTGCGCAACCGTCGCAACACACACACACTTACCCGCATGCACATCAACGAGACTTATGCTCTGACATAGCCAGTACCAAGAGTTAAGATGTTTACACATCACAATTTTTTTTTTAGGTATTCGCAAAACAGCGAGCATCTACAGTGAAAATAGAGTGTGTGGATGACATCGGTGGCTGGGATGCTCTTAGCAAAGACGACCAAGAGGAAATATTGGCCAGACTTCCAGAGAGTAAGATACAAGAATAATTCTTGTTTTATTAATTATTAATGTAGATGTTGATTAGCGACTGTAGATTCTAATTGTAGGAATATTGAGGGTCAGTCAAAGATGGAAGAAAACACTATTCAAACGCCAACGTTTCGATATATTTTATATCATCAGGGCCTACAAACATGGGGGGAATCAAGATTAGAATCACAATTAAACAAAATTAGTGTGTTGATAAACATTACTGAACGTTAAAATAGACATTGTAACGAGTTAAAAATTGAACCTGACTTACTATGAATACATTACTAAACATTAAAATTAAATATAGATACAAGTAAGTCAGGTTCAATTTTAAACTCGTCACAATGTCTATTTTAACGTTCAGTAATGTTTATCAACACACTAATTTAGTTTAATTGTCATTCTAATCTTGATTCCCCCCCATGTTTGTAGGCTCTGATGATGATATAAAATATATATAGAATAGTGTTTTCTTTCATCTTTGACTGACCCTCAATATTCCTACAATTAATTATTAATATTTTAAAAGTGCCCTGGATATGTTAGAACTTCAGACCTAAAGCTTCATTTGGACTGGAAAAATTTTAATACAATTACAATTGTAGTTTCCCAACTATCACTTTTTAGTTATATATGACTAGCAGGTTACCCGGGCGTTGCCTGGTTAGGCAGTTTAGTGACTTTATGTTAGATGCCCGAACATTGAATAATACTTTTATTCACTATACTATCTCTCCTCCACAACCCCCTTTCAAAGAAATAGAATATAATTTAATATTCCTCTCCCCCACAACCCCTTTTCAAAGAAATAGAATATAATTTAATATTCCTCTCCCCAACAACCCCCTTTCAAAGAAATAGAATATAATTTAATATTCCTCTTCCCCACAACCCCCTTTCCCTTTTAAAATGTATATGTTTGGAGCGGGCTTATAAGGATGTTACATTATAGTTTCATGAAAATCCAGTCAAACGTTTAAAAGTGTAAAAGCTCTCTCATTGGAGCTCTCTCATACTGGCACAGAGATAGCGTGCTAGCCTACTGAGCTCAAGATCGCTAGTTCGAACCCACTTGAGAATAGCTATCTGGAAAGTAACAAAACCTTGAGCAAGCCGCCCTTTGGAGGGGACGTTAAATGGCGGTCCTGAGCCTGTGTGATGTTCCTCGCCACACAGACCACCTCCCCTCTTCTCGAGAATGCAGACGAGCCCAGCCGAGACGCGCATTATGTTAATTCGTACGATATTCCTTAAACTATACATGCAAATCACATACTGTAAAAAACATTCTTCATCTACCTACTCTGGTGAATATATATATAACGTAAGCACTCCGTCCTTTGGATGGGACGTTAAGTGATGGTCCCGAGCCTGAACGATGTTAGGTACTTGTTAAAGACTCCTTCCCTAGGTGAATAAAATCTTAGGGTAGGCAAAATTTAGGACTCTCATAGTAGAGTTGGGATCATCTCCACCAGAGTGACGTTAGAGCACTCTGTTCCATACATCATTTTGATATATCTTCAACTGTTTAGGCAGGGTATGCAATAAATGTTCCTTGCTTCACTTTTACCAACACTGCAGTGCTGCTGCTTTTTGCCAAAGTGTGAAGATGTCTAGCCTATTTCCTCTATGAAAAGATTAACCTTCACAACGGTGAAAGAAGTATTAGATCGGTTTAGTAGTTATCGAGATTATGTGAAATACAAAAAGAAAAAAACCTTCTCTCTTTACTTTTCTGCTGAGATAGATATTCTGAAACACTTAAAGAAAAGTGTATGTTTTTTTGAAAATATTGTCTATTTCACAAAATATTTATAATATATGGGAGTACGAATACTTTCGGTTTTGCTACCATCTTCAGCCACGACTTAACAAATACAGTATATAAAGTTTTCTTTACTTTTTGTCGCCTTATACATCGATACAGTAGTTCAGAAGTGGGACAACTCAAAAAAACTCATTTTTGAGTTATCATTTTCTTTTTCACCCTCTTTCATATTCTGAACTCGGATAACTGAAAATACAAAATTGAAGGCTTAAAATGTACATAACCTGTTATAGAATTTTAATTTTTTCTCAAATGTTTAGTTTCAGAAACATGATAATTTGAAATATCTTAGTACTGATCTATGAATTTGATGTTGTTTCATAAATGTAGTTGCATTCCAATAATATGAAACGAAAATAAGAATTTCAGAAGCTCCTCTTTAAGAAGCAAACGAAACTTTCAAATACGTTTTCCCAAAAATCAATAACTCTGAGATGTCCCACTTCTGAACTACTGTATCGATATTAGTAATAGAGGATGTTATGAAATCTTACAAGCAATGATATTGGAAGTGTATAATTTTTAACGTATTATTTGTTTTCCTTTAGGCGTGAGAGCTGCAGGGAGGAGAACTGTTACAAAGGCAGAGAGCGATAAAGGTGGAGCGAACCCAACCAGTTCTGAAAAGAAGCCAACGAAGGTACACCAGGACGATACTCTGAAGGAGTACAGGCGACTGTTGTACAATGTGGCTGCCGTCTCTGCCTACCTGGAGAAGACGGCCAAGATCAGAGAATTCATCACTGTGGGATCCGATGGAGGTGGGTTTTGTTATTTTAGTGAGGACTCAAGGTCTATTCTTGTCAGTGGTTTTGCAACTATACGCAATTTCACCGATTTTTTGCACATATTCTGAACTATTTCTTTCGTCTACGTCATCGTGACAAAAGGGCAGGGAGGGCTCAAAAATGAGTGAATTTCGCGTGACGTATTTAATGGATGGCCTTTGAACAAGAATTTATATTTTGAGATTCAGGGAATAAAAATAACAAATATTTTATATAATATTCCTAATAATCCCCTTCCCTTTGGCCGATTTGGCTGAAAATCAACAGGTGTCGTTCTTAGAGAATTCTGGGTAAACATATAAAATTTCGTGTCGACACATTCATTCTATCGGGAGTTATCGTGTTCACAAACACAAACAAACATATATATTTTTTTTCATTTTTGGAATCTGAAAGTTGGAAAACATTAAATTCCGTTTAAAACACTGCCTCAAATTTCTGACCTATTAGACTTCGTATAGCTGGAGATGTAAAAATATGTGATATAGCCATCACCATCTTAGGACTTTCTTATACCAACCACATTTGTACAGATCACCCTCTCCCCGCCCCTCTCCCATATAGTTTATTTCATACTGCCATTACTCGGTTTATGAAAGAAATGTTTTGGCATCAGCTGCTTTCTTTGTTTCATGCATAGTATATTTGATATAATAAACTATCAAATCTTTGATGGGCGTGAAAAAGAGTACAAGTCCATTTTTTGTCAAAACAGTATTATTACATATTTCACAATGTGAAGTCAATCTCTAGAAGTGGTGAGAAGAGGACATGTCGATAATGTTTGTGTAGACCTAATTGTTTGGCAGTTAAAAAAAAAATTTGTCCAGTGGCAAAATACATTTTCTGTTCTCCTGAAAAATTGACTTTTTTGACTTGTACTGTTATTGCCTCCCACCAAAGATATAATATACTATCATATATTACATGATAGAATAGAATAGAACGGTTTTTATTAAAAAGAAGAAAAATAACATCATTCCAAGAAATATACAAAGAAAAAAAAACACAGACTATAGCCATTTTGGCCGTCAGTCGGAGTTTGCATTACAGATATTTGATAATGAAGAACAAAAACTGTTAGCTTGTATAAATAAATGAACAGAATAAATAACCATTGTTAAATTCCTTAAAAAATATGTAAACATAAAACATAAAAAATAATTATAGGAATAATGAGAAAATACAATAAAGACATGTATTAAGACTGAAAACGAAATAAGATAGATAAACATGAGTGGATGGTAATATAATATAAAACTACAAATAATAATACAATAAAAAAATACAGAGTTTGGTGGCTAGAAACCAAATAAAACTAACTAAACATGGGTAAATGGTAATAATCACAAATTACATGTACATGATAGTATATTATATTCTCAGATTGGGTTACATATACCGAGGGAGAAGGGAGGACCTGTACTAATGTGGCTAGTATAACACAGTCCTGTATTGGCCTGGAGAATGTATATTTTTGAATTCATGAAATTCCGGGTAGAAAACTCATCTTGGAATTTCAGACCGAGTACATAACTTGTCCTATACTTTGTATACGATATAGCTACAGCTGGAGAACTGAAAGGTGAGGTTTTTGGTCGTGACACATTTCTAAGTAAATTACGACCAGTCCCAAGTATATTTGATAAAGTTGTCATTGACAAATGACCCGGCTCTCAATTAGGGTTTTCTTCACCCTATCGTGTTCTTGCACAGTGTTATTTATTTTAATATAATAATGTGATATCCCTGTTGTCGTTTGGAAGGCAAATGGAAAATAGTTGCCTTCTTTTATTTTATTTAAAAAAAAAAACGGAAAGAAATTGTATTAATTCTGGTTTTATTTGTTTTTGTGACTCATAAGTCATGTCCGGCTTTAAGTGTTTTAATTACGAGGGCATAATATATACCAGAGCGCTCTTTCATCGCTCTGGTGGACATGAGCCCGACTCTATTGTGGGAGTCCTAAATTTTGTCTACACAGGTTTATGTGTTTCTTAAACTTCTCTTGGATGTAGAATTGTTGGTTTTTTTCCGGCATTTCTTCCAGAAGTGTCTTCTTTTTTCTAACAATATTTCGGGATACTTACACGTCCCTTCTTCTGATCACTATGAACGGGTTCAGTTGTACTATCATTTAATTCTAAAAGTACAGAAACCACAGTGTGCATTTGCTGCTGCTGCGCTTTGCATTTTTGCTGCTCATGTAAAGTCAGCTTAAGTATTACATGTTTACCTCGGGGGGGGGGGGGGGGGAGAGGGGGGGGGCTTCTAAGGGTCCGAGTCTCACAAATTAATAACAAAAAGTCTGCAACGCTAACCACGGAAACTGCGGCCTCCGGGAGTCTATACCCCTCCACCCCTGTAGACTAACTTTGCCCCCCCTCCCCCCTGATCAAACTCCTGGCTACGCCCCTGTACTCAGGCTACCTGAGATTGCCAACGGCTGTGACTCCCTATCCTCTAGAAAAGCCCATAGGAGGAAGTCCTGCCTTAAGTTGTAATGGCTGTTTGATATATTGATATCGAAGTAAAGAAGAAAAAAGAAAATACAATAAATAGATGCGTACGTACTATTTATAATAAAATTCACATTCAGATGGTCCCAAGCCTATGCGATGTAAGGTACTCGTTAAAGGCCCCTATGCTAGGTAACTTACCTAGGTTAAGACTCCCACGGTAGAGTCAATCTCATGTCCACCAGAGTGACGAAAGAGCGCTATGGTAGTAGGAGATATGACCTCGTAGTTCAAGCACGGGTATGAGTGTCAATCACTCATGAAAATTTACATTGTTATTAAAATATATATACATATATATGGTATGATAGTGAACAATTTTAAATGAAAACGATAAAGACAGATAAATGTTTTTAACGCAATGTTTAAAGAAAATAAGAATGATTTAGATATAAATCTTTTCCTTATTTTACACAATGATTACAATGATTTTTAACATAATCATAATCTTCATTGTTATTAATGCTATCAGTTGTTTTCATAACCAATGAATCACAATGATTACCTGACCTGCATAAAAAATAAAGAAAAACATATTTTTTTTTAAAATATTGTCTATTTCACAAAATAAAGGGAGTACTTTCAGTGCCATATATTTTGTGGTATAGACAATATTTTTTTATTCATATCACAATATTCAGTGTTTCACAATATCTCTGCACAAAATGTTAAGTACTCGTTAAATACCTCTATACTAGGTAACTAAACCTGTGTAGTTGTTTTTTTTCCGGCATTTCTTCCAGAGGTGTCTGACAATATTTCGGGATACTTACACGTCCCTTCTTCTGATCACTATGAACGGGATCAGTTGTACTATGAACCCGTTCATAGTGACCAGAAGAAGGGACGTTTAAGTGTCCCGAAATATTGTCAGACACCTCTGGAAGAAATGCCGGCAAAAAACAACTACACAGGTTTAGTTACCTAGTATAGAGGTATTTAACGAGTACTTAACATTTTGTGCAGAGATATTGTGAAACACTGAATATTGTGATATGAATAAAAAAATATTGTCTTAACCTAGGTAAGTTACCTAGCATAGGGGCCTTTAACGAGTACCTTACATCGCATAGGCTTGGGACCATCGCTTGATGTGATCGCCAATGTGAATTTTATTATAAATAGTACGTACGCATCTATTTATTGTATTTTCTTTTTTCTTCTTTACTTCGATATCATATATCAAACAGCCATTACAACTTAAGGCAGGACTTCCCCCTATGGGCTTTTCTAGAGGATAGGGAGTCACAGCCGTTGACAATCTCAGGTAGCCTGAGTACAGGGGCGTAGCCAGGAGTTTGAGCAGGGGGGGGGGGGGGGGGGGGGGGCAAAGTTAGTCTACAGGGGTGGAGGGGTATAGACTCCCGGGGGCCGAAGTTTCCGTGGTTAGCGTTGCAGACTTTTTGTTATTAATTTGTGAGACTCGGACCCTTAGAAGCCCCCCCCCACCCCCCCCCCCCCCCCCCCTGAGGTAAACATGTAATACTTAAGCTGACTTTACATGAGCAGCAAAAATGCAAAGCGCAGCAGCAGCAAATGCACACTGTGGTTTCTGTACTTTTAGAATTAAATGATTCACAGACAATATAATAGCGTGCATTTGCTGTTGCTGCTCTTTGCATTTTTAGTGCGCATGTAAAATCAGCTTCAAAAGTATAAAGTATAACATAAATTACGATTTTGAGCGAGGAAATGAAATGATGGAATTCATATATATTTAAATAAATGTAATATGACTTGTTTTGTACATGTACATTTAAGTAACAGCTGATTGCTGATTTAAGAATCAGACGCACGGGAAATGTTAAGATCCTATTGGTAACTTGCAAGTAATCCATTTTTAATAAAAACAATTTTTTTAGTTTATTAAATTTTTATCTTGTTTTTTTTGCTCTGACCAGGAGGGGCACGTGACCCCCCCCCCCCCCCCCCCCCCGGCTACTCCCCTGCCTGAGTATTGTATAAATATGACAACCTAGCAACTTAAATGCCACTTTTGAATTTGGCCGTTACGTTATTGTTTTTGTATAATTGCACAGTATAAATAAAATTAAACAAGTTCTTTATTTGTATAAACTAATAGAATAGACTGTGAAGCCAAACTCTTACCAAAACTACTTGACCAATGTTTACATATGACAGGTAAAGAAGTGACATTGATTTTCTGAAATAACATGAAGTGATATGGAAACATACCAGTCTGATGTCACTATCATATCATAGACAAGTTACTTTTGTATCTAGCCTAGAATATTTTGAACTATAATTATGTTGGCTGTGACTTACATTATTCCAATATGGCAGGTATATCCTTGTGTGTATCCAAAACAATATGAAATTTAATACTGATCTTAGTGAACAAATTGACCGAATTATACAGTTTTTCGTTTACGTTTTTTCAAAAATCGTATAAAATTTTCACTGGCCCAACTATAAACACTCGGACCCTCTGACATGTGTCATGAATGGATTCCAAACACGAACTAGACAAATCCTCCTATCAATGAGTCTTATATAATCTTCGTTTATTAAACACTCTTCAATCTTTCCTTTCATTGTCTTTTGCATTTGTATTTATCTTTTTTTTTCTCTCCTAGTCTTATCATTAGTTCACTATTGGGGTTTTGGTAACAATGACATCATTCATTTTTTATCAATTGGTGCGGTAGTAAATAATTAAAGAGAAAAAATCGGTGAATCACCAGCATTGTACTTCCCCAGAATGAATTAATTAATTAAGCTTTTGGTCTATTTGGCTGAAAATTGATAGATATCGTTCCTTTTGGGTTTTGGTTTCACATAAAATTTTGTATCGATCTATTCATTATTTCGGCAGTTATTTTGTTATTTATATGTTTAGCCCCCTCTAAAAAAAACACACACATAAAAAGACAGGCTTTTTCTCTTTATTTTTTGCAATTAAGGGGTCGGAAAACACAAAATTCTTGTGTAAACTCAGCATCTAATTTCTGACTGATTTCATACCTTCTCTTATACTTAGTATGAAATTTCTGTGTGGTCGGATTTAGCTGCCGGACTGTTTCAACTAACGAAATTATAGTTAACGGCTTCCGTGTCGAGCCTCCTCTTATTACCCACTGCCTTTCGACCGATTTTGCTCAAAATAATAGGTGTGTTAGTTATTGTGACTCATTCCCGTAATTTAACTAAGAGGTCATATCGCCTACTACTAGCACTTTCATCGTTATGGTGAACTGTCACATCCGAAAAACGGCGGCCTCAAGGTTTCTTCACCTCCCAGATAAAAAACCTAAATGCCTCGGCTGGGTTTCGAACCCGCGATCTTGAGCTCATGAAGCGAGCATGCAACCTCTGAGCTACCAGCGCCCTCTGGGTGGGGGTTAACACAAAAACTCGAAGAGCCAATGAAATGAATATATTATATATTCTAATCTCCAAAAGGACGAGATCTATTAAGCTTAAGCGAAATCGGCCGCAGGAAAAGGGAGAACTCAACTAAAAAATCTAATAACTGCCAACATAATAGAAGTATCAGCACAAAATTTAGTATGAGGATTCAGTAGTGCCTACGTTACTCAACTATTGAGGCCCAAATGACATTAGTTTTTAGGGAGAGCGAAAACTTTGTTTATTAAATCGTACTGGGGAAATATATTGTGATTCACCGATGACATCTTTTTGAGTTGAAACTATTATATATACATTCCAAAATATAAATTTCTCTCCATACAAATTCTTTATATGAATACATTCTGTGTCATTTCGTTATTTGTTTTATTATTTTTTTTTTTTTTTATAATAGAATTCTTTAGGTATCTTGTAATAATTAAACTAGTAATTAGTTATCAATGGAAGATTATGACCTTTCAATTTTTTTGGTTGTATAAGTACATTTATCTGGGCCGATCTAGAGTTTAAAGGTTGCGCCCTCGTGAGATTTTTTTTTTTTTATTTATCTCGTTATATTGTTTATTAATCTTTATTAATTTTAATAAAGTTTTTTTTCTCTTCCCAGATGTTTTTTTTCCGACAATTTGTTACTTTTCTCTTTGTGTACATCTATTTGTTGTTATTCTTATTGCACTACCAGGCCAATTAACCCGACAGCGTCAGTTTTCTAGCTTTGAGTAAATGAGTTCGAAATTATTTTCTTTTAATTACAAAAAAAAAAAAAAAAAAATCGTTGGTGAGTTACCAGCTATGTTTTTCCCCTGAACGAATTAATCGAGTCACGAGTTTTGACTCAGATGGTGTACAGGAATAACTCGTCCGTCCCCATCCATGATATTTTAAATTGTTAAAGTTTTTAGATTGTTTTATTTATTTATTTTTATTATAAAATTATTTAGTTTTATTCAAAAATGTTTTTAATTTTTTTATCAGACTGATGATGAGGGAAACCTCGAAAGCCGGCTAGCTACTTCCAATAAAAATCTGTGAGAGGTCATACTATATTTTATTTGACAACCTGTGAAATAATCAATTATGTTGTCCCTCTTCCTTTAAAATCAATTGAGGGTTTGTGCTAAAAATCAATAGTTGACTTACAATAAGGTCTTCTGAATCTTCATACTACATTTTGGGTCGATACATTCATTACATTGGTCATTATTAAATTTTTTTTCAGTTGAGCCTCCTCTGATCCCCTACTACGTTTCGGCCGATTTAGACATAAAATTTCATGTTGGTACATTCACTACGTCGGCAGTTATTAGTTTGTGTCAAGTCTCCCTCCTCCCCGTTTGGCCGATTTGGCTGAAAGAGGATCGTCCTTATTGGGTTAAGGATTCACTTATAAAATTTCATGTCGATACATTCATTCTATCGGCAGTTATCGTGTTCTAATCTTAGTTTTACCACAATTATTGAAATGTATTGAAAAATATTTAAGAACAAACAAATACCTAACTGTAAGCTACTGTGATTTCCTAGTTGAACTTCCAACTTTTCCCCCAACTACCTAAAGCTCCTATATATACGATTCGTACTCAGCAAATTGGCTTTAGTATATTAATAACTAAACCTGGTAAAAGTTGTTGTGCCGAAACCGGAATTTTTTGTAGAATAGACAATATTTCATAAAAAGAATTTCGTTTTATTTACCAAAATTCATTCAAACACTAATGATAGTTTGCAAATATTTTAAATCCAAATTTACTCCACACTCCTCCAAGAAGATTAAAGCGAGTTTGGCGCAGATATCTCCTGTTATGAAATGAGGATTCATCGCTGTATGTTTTGCCTATCTCATGCCTTTCATGTAATTTTTTATTTTTTCTATCCAAATATAACAGCTCAGCCGCTGGTGTATTTGTATAATTGTGGCTTAAAATAAATTAATACATTCGGTATTTAACCTATTACAGTGAAACCTCTTCTAACGGACATCTCTAGATAACGAATAATTCTATTAACGGACAAAATTTTCATGGTTCCGACAGCAGACCACTCAAATCAATGCTTAGTTTACCTCTCGATAACGTGCCTTCTCTTAACGGACAACCTTAAATGGCCCCGTTCCAAAAAACCTACCTCCCGAAAGTGGACAGCAGGCTCTTGATTTCTTGGAACACGGTGAGGCACGGCTGGGGAGGAGTTCAGGGAAATTATTAAAAAATAACAAATACGTTTTCTAAACTTCCCAATAATTATGGAAATTTCTTGTTTCGTTTTCGTTCGCATTTCGCAAGATTTTATTCAGTTCACTTCCGAGCATGTCTCAAAACAGAACTCGAAAATAAAACAGAAGTAATCGAGAAAAGTCCAGCGTCAGAGACTTAGCGGCAAAGTCTACTCAAATCGTGACCATTTAAAAGAAAAGAATGAACTTCTACTAAAATTGCAGGAACATTAATCGCCATTGTTTCGAATGGCTTTGCCGAGTAAGAGACAAAAATCTCCCTGTTTCTGTTTTTCTATGATATAGGAAAAGGCATCCGAAGTTGCCGAAATTTTAGGGGATTTAAAATTTCAAAGCGTCAAATGATTGGCTCGAAAAAATTCATTCTGTACATTTTGTTCACACTAACTCCTGGGTTAATGATTGGAGTTTATTCTTTGAATCGCAGATAAAATTATGTATATCTGTAATCTTGTTTGTTTTGTTTTCCAAAAATTTGTTAAAAATGATTGTTATATCTTCATTGACGACTTTCAATATGTCAGAAATATTAAAAATATATGCATCCAAAATATGGAGGTTATCAGTTGACATTGAACTTATCTATAAAACAGTTGCATTGTTTTCAGATTACAGAACATAAATTTTTTAGATTTTCTTTTAAATTTAAGATTCTTCACCATTTCATTTACATGGATTTTTTTTTTGTTATTTTTCTTCTTGTATAGACGAAGTTATGTAATCAACTTTCATGTTTATCGATCCCCCTCCAAAAATTTTTAAAAATATCTGAGTGTCTATATGTGTGTGTGAACACGATAACTCTCGATTGAATGAATGTATCAAGACGAAGTTTTATGTGTGTATCCAGAACCCCTTAAGGACGACAAGTAATGATTTACAGCGGAATCGGCCGGTGGATTAGAAGGTGGTCAACTCAAAAAACTAAAAAAACTCAAATATCTTCCGATGTAATGAATGTATCGATACAAAATTTACTATGACGATTCAAGAGCCTCTATACAGAGTGTCCCAGATAAACGGGCCACAATCCAAATAATAGTATACGAGTCCATATTACCTAAAATACTGTCCAAATCTTCAGAAAATGTTTAAAATATGGCTCAAATTATGCCCTTTCATTATTACATATAATTATTACAATCTGAGTATTTTTATATGAAAGTAAAGAAAAAAACACATTAAGAACATTCTTAACTTCAGTTACAATACTCACTCTTTTCAAAGGTTTAACACGTCAAACACTGAGGTCAGATTTTGAACCAACATATCTCAGGTAGTTTTACAGGTACAACGATTTCTTTTGCGGGGTTCTTCCTAACTTTTTAAGAACTTTTAAATATTGTTAATGGGCTTAAAAGGAAACCCTTTCCTTCCGTTGGCCATTTAAGCCCTATTACATTAAATTTTTCATTTTTTTTTCACACCACTGACAGACGTACAACTTTCATTCTTTGTAAAATTTTGCAAGCACTAATCGTTTCCAAATTATTTGGATTGTGGTCCGTTTATCTGGGACACCCTGTATATGTCAACTATTGATTTTTAGTCAAATTGATTGGTTTTAAAAGGAGAGCGAAAACTAAACTATTAATTCGTGCTGGGGAAGTACATTGCCTGTAATGCTGGCCTTATGAACACGTTGCACGCCCTTTTCTGTTTCTTAGTAAAAAATTTTTCGCTTTCTCAGCAAGAATTAGGATTATATCTTTTCTAGTGATTGGAGTTTGCCTTTATCATTGAATATCCGGGGTATACATTTATTTCTTCTATGACTTGTGATGTTCAGTATCAACAAATTTTCAAAAAATTATATCGAAAATATATATATATATATTTTTATAAATTAAATTTAAAAATTCTGGGGATATTGAGGGTCAGTCAATGATGAAAACACTATTCAAATGCCAACGTTTCGATATATTTCATATCATCATCAGGGCCTAACAAACATGGGGGAATCAAGATTACAAAAATATAATGAGTGATCGATTAAAATTATATATAGGTACATAAATATACATTCACACCTACACAAATCCACATAAATACATATATACATAAATATACATCCATATACTTACACATACATATACACATTGATGAACAACAAGGAAACTTACTATGAATATAGATGGTTGAGGAGAAGGCATGAAGACTGTGAAGTCTTACGTTCAACTAAGGGTACAGAAGGGTCGAGGGTAACAGATAATAAATCCGGGGAAAACCCCAGTTAACCTGACTTAAATTTGTAGAGAAGTACCTATTTAATCTACAAATTTAAGTCCCGTTAACTGGGGTTTTCCCCGGATTTATTATCTGTTACCCTCGACCCTTCTGTACCCTTAGTTGAACGTAAGACTTCACAGTCTTCATGCCTTCTCCTCAACCATCTATATTCATAGTAAGTTTCCTTGTTGTTCATCAATGTGTATATGTATGTGTATGTATATGGATGTATATTTATGTATATATGTATTTATGTGGATATCTGTATGTTGTGAGTGGATATGGATGTATATTTATGTATATATGTATTTATGTGGATTTGTGTAGGTGTGAATGTATATTTATGTACCTATATATAATTTTAATCGATCACTCATTATATTTTTGTAATCTTGATTCCCCCATGTTTGTTAGGCCCTGATGATGATATGAAATATATCGAAACGTTGGCATTTGAATAGTGTTTTCATCATTGACTGACCCTCAATACCCCCAGAATTTTGAATTCTACAGTCGCTAGCAAACATCTATATTTTTATATTTGACAGAGTCATCATTATATACAATATTTCAAAAAAGAGGAGGGACATTTAAATGCGAAGTTAGTCCCCTCTATAATTTTAATAATTTTGATGTTAAAAACCTAAAATAAAATACCAAGAATCACCCATTATCATATTCGCTTTTTTGCATGCCCCTATTTTCCCCAGAAACAATAGGTGTCTTTCTATCTACGTAAGAAACTCGACGGCAAACAGACAAACACACATTTTCCAAAAACACATTTCGTAAGTGAAAATATTGTAAAATCAGGTTAAGTGAAATTTTACCATTCCTCATATAATTTTCCACTTGAGCAGTTGAAATGACACAATATTTGCACACTGTACAGTAAAATAAAAATAAAAACAAGTATAAATGTATAATGGACAGTTGAGAAGAGCAATAAATCAAATATTGATGTCGAGGGTAAAAGTTAATTATCTGTTGATATCAGAAGGCGTAGCCAATTGATAAGAATTGTCGGGGTCATGACTTGGAGAAAAAGGTCTATATCTCAATGACTTATTTTGTTTTATTTTCTTCATATTTATTCATTTAAAGTTCCGGTTGTTCCTAACAATATCTCTGCTTATCTTTCATAATAAATAGTCTTTAATAAGTAATTACATTTATCAGTCCAACAATTTTTTTTATTTTTACCACAACTAGTTTCGGCAATTTGTCATCTTCAGGTGGTGAAACTCAACATACATGAACCAAAAATTAGATTAGAATTTACGAGCTTTTAGAGTTCATGTCAATCATTAACTAATAAATAAATAAGTTAAAAATAAAATATAACAATTTAAAAATATGTAACAATTACCAAAAGTACAATAAGTTACAATATTTTTTAATTCAAATATTGTAACTTATTGTACTTTTGGTAATTGTTACGTATTTTTAAATTGTTATATTTTATTTTAAACGTATTTATTTATTAGTTAATGATTGACATGAACTGTAAAAGCTCGTAAATTCTAATCTAATTTTTGGTTTATGTATGTTCAGATTCACCACCTGAAGATGGCAAATTGCCGAAACTAGTTGTGGTAAAAATAAAAAAATTTGTTGGACTGATAAATCTTATTACTTATTTAACAAGCTAGTCCCACTACATCTGCCTACCACCAAGAAATATAGTCTTTAATTGTGTTCATTAGACTCTTTTAACCGTTTTGTTAGCATTGCTGTTTTGCGGTTTTCCATTTATCCGTTATTCCCCATTGACGAGGTTAGAATCAAAATGGTCCAAGTAACATTTTTGAAAATTTTTCGCTTAGTGCATAATCGGGTAGAAAAATGATAGTTCTGTTTAGGAAAAAAGGTGTACAAGTGATATCCTAGCCAGTGCTGAGATCTAGTGGCAAATTACTTATACCATTTTGGTGACATGAACAAGTAACTTAAACATATCATTAGTGACCTTGAAATTAAGATTTTTATTCAATTTGATGGTTTACTAACAGCAACTTTCACCACAGAAGCACAAGACAGAATATTTCCAGTTTCGAGGTTAGGTTAGTTTTTATGACTCATACCGGGGCTTTAACTACGAGGTCATATCGCCTACTACCAGAGCGCTCTCTCGTCACTCTGGTGGACATGAGCCCGTCTCAATTTTTATTCACCTAGGGTAGAGGTCTTTAACGAGTACCTGACATCGTACAAGCTCGGGACAATCGCTTAACGTTCCATCCGAAGGACGGCGTGCTTAAGTTTATTTTACATCCCAGGTAAAATAAACTAAGGGCCTCAGTCGGGTTTCGAACCCACGATCTTGAGCTCAGAAGACAAGCACGCAGGCCACTGAGCTACCCGCCCCCTCTTTTCCAGTTTCGATAAATTATAGATTTTTAAAATCAGTTAAGAACTTAATGCACAGTTTCTTCAAATTTTTAAAAAATCTACTACTTTGATTCTAACCCCGTCAATTGGTATATTTTCCATTGTTTGTTAGATCTTCTGTCTTACAACTAAAAATCCATAGTTTAGAAAAATTAATGTATCGACACTAAATGTAATATGTGTATCGAGAAACCCATAAGGACATCAACTATTAATTTTCAGCAGAACTGTAAAGGTTCTGATTGATAGAAGATATAGTTAATCTAAAAGACACATATGAAATAGAAACTTTGTACATTCTGTTTTTTTAGAAGGCAAAAAATAAAATGGAGGTGATGTTGGCAATAATATGTATATATATTGTCAAAATCGTCTATAACGACCTCCAAGGGGATAGGGAAATCTGGTCGTTATAACCAGTGGTCGTTATAATCAATTTTTTTTTTGTTTGTTTTTTTTCCAATCGCATCAATAACAAATGAAAGGTCAAAACAACAATGAAATAAAGGTTTAAAAAACTGATTTCCTTAGAAACAACACATTATATTTATTTAAAAAATAGTACTTATTTACATTAAAGAGTTTTAAAAAAAGTTAACATGTAAAATCGGAATAGGAACCACCGCCGTTAATAGGAACCACTTCAGCAAAGCATATATTGGGTCTTCCGAACTTTGCAGAAAAAGATTTCTCCTCATTAATTTTTTTTGTTTTTTTCTTTATTGGCCCACATGGTAGAAATTGTTGAGTGGAAAACAACGAATTCCTTTGATAAAGTAGAATTTGATTCACCCTCTTCCAGCCGCCAAATGATGTTGGCTTTTTCTTCGATGGTCAAAGATTTTCTTTTATACTTCATTTTGACACTTTTAGAAAACATAAACAACTGAGGATAGTTGAAAATAATGTTTTAAAACCCCCATCATGTCTTTTATGATTCTATGAACTGAATTCATGTCTCGAAACAATTATATATCCAATTATTTCTAACTTGATGATTTGTTTACATTCTGTCCGTCGCTATAGACCACTTTTAATTCTTCAAGTTGTCTAAACTAGCGTTACTACAGCCGATTTCGTCGTTATATCCTTTGTCGTAATAAGGCAAAAACCTGTTTTCTCGAGATTTCGTCGTTATAGACGTTACGTATGGGAGTCCTAAATTTTGTCTAACCTAAATTTTTTATTCACCTAAGGCAGGGGGTCTTTAACGAGTACCTGACATCGTACCATTGCTTAACACCCCATCTGAAGGACAGCGTGCTGATGTTTTTTTCACCTCCAGATAAAAATCCTAAGGGCCTCGGCTGCGTTTCGAACCCGCAATCTTGAGCTCAGAAGTGAGCACGCATACCACTGAGCTTCCTAGTTCATCTTAGAAATATATTCTTGAATTTAAAAAAATTGATTTAAATTATTCGGATATTGTTTATTAAGTGAAAGTAAATGTATTTTAAACTTGGTTGGGGTGGAAAAAAATAAACGCTGAACTTGAGATCATGTCAACAAATGGTTTATTGGAAATTATTTTTGTTAATAAATCACTCATTTAATTTTTGTTTCAGAATCATACAAGGGAGACTTGTCAATACTGATCCGACTCCTTCTGCCTGGCGTCATCAAGAGAGTATACAATCTTCAGGCTAAACAAATCGTCAAATTATTCAGTCGTGTAATTATCTCTTTTTATATTTGTATTAATTTATTTTTTTATTTGCAATCTATTTACACAATAACATAACAAGCAAATATGTGATCACAATAGCAAAAATATGTCACTTGTTGGGAGAAGCCAGCCAGCGATGACACTCCTCGAAAGTTAAATTTTATCATTCACTATCTTGAGAGAGAATATCGCGAGGCCATATCCTGTTCAAGAGCAGGATTATCAGGATGGGAATGATAGGATAGACCTTGTGCGTGAGGATTTGAATGGGAAGAAGGGTTTCTGTGGAATATTCATTGACAATGAGAATATTGAGTTATCTGTGTATGACTTTATTGGAGATATAGAAAAGAGCGTTGATAATTCATTGGAATAGTTTGGATTGGAATGTCTTGGATACGATTGATGTTGGATTGTTTAGCTGTACCCCAAAGTTTAAGTCAGTACGTACAAGTACCTAAATCGTAAGTTTGTTGTTAGTAATCAGTTTCGATTTTTGTCCAAGTAGTCGACGTAACAGTTCGCATATCTGATCCAGTTATTGTCATTTAAGTCATGTATATGGGTAAGTATCTGTTAGTTGTTGTGACTCATGTCCGGGTTTCTTTGTCACTACCCGTTTAAAAATTTACTCATCCCTTATTTCTTATTATCAGTATATATGATTCATCGTTAGTTAGGGTAACCTTGTGAAAAGATCAATTCTCTTTGAGATCAACGTTTGTATCGGATAAATTCATTATCAGATACCCCTACTTCTGACCATCACAATATATATACTATATATATGTTACTGTTAATTTGATTAATCTGCTATTATGTATAATCACCGGTTATTTTATATAATAACCAAAAAGCTGGTTAATATGGCAAAAGAAAAAAAATTATTACTTTATATTTTGTAAAATATCCTACGTGAACAGCTAAAGTGATTAATTTAGTTGAATTTACTAAGTTAACTGGTTATTTTGTATAATAGCCAAACTAGTGTGGCTATTATACATAATTGTTGCTATTATAAATAAATAAGACAAATATTAGGTAGGTATTTATTTATTTGAACAAGGCAAACTGTCGTGACATTTTGAATTGCATAGCACTAAACTTTTTTTGCACTTGCATTTTTACGATGTACATTTTCCTTTGCAGTTACCTCTTTTAAACCCTTGACCATCTGCGATTGACAAGTTCCTAACACACTCGCGAATTGACACAACCACATTGGGAACTTCCTCTTTAGTTAGAAAAACCTCTTTACAAATGTTAAACTGATTCCTTGAATATTTTTGTGCCAGCTTTCCAGCTTTAATTTGGAAACAATCGTCTAGACAAGCTAAAAAAAAAAAAAAACTCTCTATTTCCTAATAAATTTATATGTTTCCTTGAAAAGAAACAAAGCAATTTTTCCAAATCTACATTCACGTTTATTCTCCCAGAATTAAAGAAAATTTCATTCCAGAATACTGAATTTAGCATACTAGCCACAGGTTTTCAGCTATTATGCATAATAGCCAGTTAATATGATTAATTTGTGACAAAAGTAAAAAAATTATCATATTAACAAGGTGAATTTTATATCATGTATAATAACTGGTTAATATGATAAATATTAAGAAACTGTGAATAATTTGTCATATTAACCAAGAACGGTAGTTATTTTGTAAAATAACCAGTTATTATGTATAATAACTAAATTTATCAAATTAACAGTAACATATATACTCTTTGCTTGTATAGCTTTTTGGAACAGACCAAGATGAGATGTTGACAAGTTTGGAACAGGGCGATGTGGCTGAAACAGTGAGAGAATTCTTCACAAGGAGTAACAAATTAAAGCCTTCACCCAAGAGCACCCTGACACTACAAGTGGTGGATCACTTCCTGGAGGAGTTGGCAAAACTCACTCGAGAAGAAGAACAGGTCAATCATTTTATGAAAATAATTCCAAAGTAAGTGGACCATTTGAACGTTTCGTACATAAAGTGTACCCGTTTCAGGTCACGCCATCGTCAGCACAAAGTTCAAAAGTGACTAACTTTGATAGGTTGTCATATCGGTATGACGGTATCGAAGTCTTAGGGTTAGTCGAATTAAACAATATAAAAATTAAACAAATTGTTTTTATTTATTTTTTTATATATCGCAGAAATGTATTCGGAGATGTCTTTGTTTGTCTCTACAATCATCTAAGAACACATAACTGGTTGGCATCCGTCGAAACATGTTTATTCTCCTAGAGTCATTATTTCTCCAAATATGGAATGCTATATCCGGATAAAGTTAAATTTGCCATAGAAAGTTATTATTTAAAGAAACTTCTTTTTTGAAATATTATTTATTACACAAAAAAAAAAATTATACATAAACGGTTTCGGCATTAAAGCATCAGATTTAGACATTAACTAATCTGAGACTGTTGATGGTGTAATGTTAGTTGATGTATATTTTTTTTTTGTGGAATAGACAATATTTCAGAAATTGTAAAGGCGAAATTAGGTTTTCTCTATAATTTGAATGAGTTCTCCTTTAACCGCTACGCTGTGTGGTTGCGATGTACCACTGCACTGATGATGACACTTGCGTTGAAAACCGGTTCTGGTAAAAAATAAAACTGTGGGAAGACAGCGTATTTTATTTCTATGAAAAATCTCGCTCCACAACAACTTACTAACACATATGGTCTTCAATGTACGTTCAGATCACACTTCTCTATATCTCGTATTGGCAAAAAAAAAATATTAAGGAATATTCACAATAGATATCTTACGAATGTTCTTGTTTATAATGATTATAGTACGCCGGTAGTTCAGAGGTATACTGGCTTCCTGAGCTCAAGATCGTGGGTTCGAAACCCGGCCGAGGTCCTTAGGTTTTATCTAGAAAGTGAACTTTGAGCACGCACGGATGGGACGTAAAGCGATGTTGCCCGAGCCTGTACGATGTCACGTACTCATTAAAGACCCTCTGCCCTACGTGAATAAAAATTTAGGGTAAACAAAAGGCCACAGTAGAGTCGGGCTCATGTCCACCAGAGTAATGAATGAGCGCTCTGGTAGTAGGCGATATGATCTCGTAGTTGAAGCTTGGGCATGAGTCACAATAACTATATATATATTTCTATTGAGGGCGCCGACAGTGCTTGTTTACTGAGCTCAAGAACCCGGCCGAGGCACTTCGTTTATTTTATTTGGGAGGTAACAGGAAACTTAAACATGCCGTCCTTCGGATGGGACGTTAGGGATAGTTCCGAGTCTGTATTATGTCAGGTACTCGTTAAAGGCCCTCTGCCCTAGGTGAATAAAAATTTAGGATAGGCAAAATTTAGGACTCCCAAAGTAGAGTCGGGCTCATGTCCACCTGAGTGACGAAAGAGTGTTCCGGTAGTAGTTGATATGATGATCTTGTAGTTAAAGTCCGGCTCTGAGTCATAATATCTAACTATATTTCTACTATACTACTATTTTCTTTATTTTTAGGTGTACATCTAATGATTTGAAAATCATTATTCGCCTAATTCGTCATGATTTGAGAATAAATGCTGGAGCTAAACATATGTAAGTTACTTCTGTTTATTTTATTCCACCTTTGAGTTCTTACACAATCTTACCCACCGCTAATTTTCATTAAGCATGGTAAACTATAGTCTAGGTTTGAAGGCGGGTTATTTAAATGGCTGACCCAGTCGGTAGAAGACTGCTCCAGGAACGATAGGAAGAGAGCTGTGGTACTCTTCTTACCTTACGTCCTCGACAGTCTCTACGTGGAGATATCGGTGAATCTTGAAGTTGCGGAGGAACCAGGGGGGCAGCCACCGCCATCTGGAAGGATAGAGGATTGCCTCTTGATAGAGAATGATTGCTAGGCCATGTGCCTGGGTGAGGTTTATGGTTGATGTGGAACTTCCACGTAAGGCGGTGGTCCAGGCTCACCTCCTATTGTGAGTCTTCATAAAAGTTGTTCAGTTGTTTTTTTGTAAATAAATAAACTTTCGTTGCACAATTTACATATTCTGTAGTTGAATGTTATTTTGTTGTATAGATTGGATGCGGTTCATCCTGATGCCTACGAAGCGTTTCAAGCGTCACGAGACATCAATTCAATTCTAGAGAAAGTTGGGAAAACGTCCAAATCAGACCTAAATGTTGGAATTTCACTTATGGTCCCTGTTTTACCTATGTTGGTAAGTATTATTTGTTATTTTTATATTATCATATACCAATGAGTTATCTTACGAATATCTCATGACCGTTTCCATATTTTCTGTGTCAACGTTCAAAGTAAAAAGAAAAATCACGAATTAACTTTGTCACTTTCACTTTATTTCTAAAATAACGATCGATTTTCATGTAAATCAGAAATCCCTAAAGATAATCAAGATTAGAGTTGTTGAGATAAGTCTCTCCCTTAATTCCCCCTTCCCTTTGATCGATTTAGCTGAGAATCGATAGGTGTTGTCGTTAGAGGGTTTTGGATTCACATATAAAATTTTGTGTCGATACATTTACTCTATCAAGGCTTATGTTCACAGACACATACACAGACAAATTGTTTTTTCATATTTGAGATCTGAAAGTCGAAAAATATGAAATATCGTTGAAAACTACTCATCGAGTTTTGACCGATTCCATGACTGCCCCTATACATACTTCGTAAGGGTAGTATGTAATAAGTTGTGAGTTTGTTAGTCAGTAAGAGTGATAATCGTCGTATAATTAATGGATTTAGTAGTCCGAAGCGTCTTGTTATTTCTATACGTTTTAGTGTGATGTGAACTGTCCATGTTAGTCGTCTGTCTAATTGTAAGTCCAATTCAATTAACGCAGTATTTATAAAATTCTTCCCGAGGGCGCGGGTAGCTCAGTGGTATGCATGCTTGCCTTCTGAGCTCAAGATCGTGGGTTCGAAACCCGGCCTAGGCCCTTAGTTTATTTTATCTGGGAGGTGAAATAAACTTAAGCACGCCCTCCTTCGGATGGGACCTTATGCGATGGTCCCGAGCCTGTATGATGTCAGGTACTCGTTAAAGACTTCTGCCCTAGGTGAATTAAAATTCAGGGTAGGCAAAATTTAGGACTCCCACAGTTGAGTCGGGCTCATGTCCACCAGAGTGACGAAAGAGCGTTCTGGTAGTAAGCTGTATGACCTCCTAGTTAAAGCCCGGGCATGAGTCATGATAACTAACTACAATTCTTCCTTTTAAGTATATTTTAATAATTCTGCCATCTAAGTGATTATCTTAAATATCCTGTCTGTGTGTGTGTGTGTCTGTGAACACGATAACTCCCTATGAATGATTGTATTGACACGAAATTTTATACGTATATCTAGAATTTCTTATGAACGATGCCTATTGATTTTTCGCAAAATTAATCAAAGAAAGGGGAGGAATAAGAGATGGGGGCTCAACTCAAAAACCCTAATTACTACCGATGTAATTAATGTATCGACAAGAAATTTAAAATGAGGATACAAAAGTCTCTATGTATGTCAAATATTGATTTTAAACCAAAACGGTCCATTGGCTGGAGGGAGAGCGAAACCTTATTTGATTAATTCGTGCTGGGAATGTACATTGCCGGTGATTCACTGATGACTTTTTCCGCTGTATCGTATGTATTTACAGACAGATGAAATGTATTTTTTGTGTTTATTTATTTGTTACCACCTCTGAAAGCTGTAGATGGTTCAGATAAAATCCCGGTTTTACCCGAGTGCTTTTATCGTTCAGATTGACCCCAAGGTTGCGGTGACTACTCAACCACGCTAATCACTATAACAACTTGTTTTGTTTTATCATTTCATTTATATTAATTATTGTTTTCATTTATGTCTTCTATTAATTTCTTGTTGAATAATTCTGAAATAAATAGAACGTTTTCCTACGTTGAGAAATAGAATGGATAGTTTTGATTTTTTTTTTTTTTTGCTTTATGTACAACGAATATTATCACGTCTTTGTATCCGAGTAACTTTGTCATCAAATCTCAAATTCTTTATCACAAATTTGAATACATTTTTAGGCATAACTGATAGATAAAACTGTGATCCACATAACGACCACACATCGACTAGAGCAGCAGTTATATACAACAATCATAATAGGGTTTTCATTTTCGTTGCCTTCATATTTTTGATCACTGAAAGGTTTTTAAATTAGTTTTATTTTTTTCAATTTGGTGATTGGTGTATTCAACAAGTTTATTTACCATTTGTTCAATAATAAATAAACTGAATAAATTAATTTCGAAAATTATGTTTCGAGCATCCTGCAATATATGCCTTTTCGTTATCCCCCAGTCTTACGTGAGAGAGAACCCAACAGAATGTAACGTGCTTTCCTGAACCTTGAATGGTACTGCAGTACTCTCTAAATTTGCTCACCATGTTATTGTCTGTTTGAAGTCTTTGTAGACTTTGAATTGACTGATACCAGTTACGTGGGCGCTATGCTGCGCTCCCAGAATTCGTGGGATGAGGGCTGCGAATTTGCAGCACTCATCATGGGTGAGCTGGCCCTCCAAGGGAGGGCTGACAAGGAACAACGATAGCGGCTATAAGCAGAAGAAGGGGCGTTTCCCGCCACCCTTCCTCCCTTCCGCGAAGTAATGACAGGCCGTCTGTTCCGCGGAAGGGAATCAGGATCGTCGAAGGAGAGGGTTTTAGTGGGTATGGGGCCACGGCTCGAGTCCCACACTATCCAGGGCTATCTTCCCTGGATGTGCGTAATTGGCATTCCCTCCTCCTGCCAAAAAAAAAAAAAAAAAAAAAAGAAAGACTGAATTGCAAATATATATATATATATATATATATATATTTATATATATATAAGAAACAAGAAATATACATATATACATTTCTTGTTTCTTGTATACCAAACTCCCGGATTCTATAATATATCGGAATAGAAAATAATAAGTTAGACTAAATAATATAATTATAATAATGACAATGCAAATAATACGAAATATAACAGTGGAATTCTCAGAACACAGGTCAAGGGTCCATCCTTCTCATTATTTTTTTTAAATTTCTTCCTATATTATTACTCTTTTGTTTTATTATTATTTTTTATGTAAATTTTCTAATGATGCCTAATTACTTTTTATCTAACTATCACTTACATAACTTTGTGTGTGAATGATTTGGAAATCCCCCTTAGTTGGAGTGAGTTATTTACATTGTTAAACAAGGAAAATTCCTTTTTGCAATATAATAGGCAAATTATATTGTTCCTATATAATTATATTGTTGTACTGGTTCATGAAGAGTTCATACTACATTTACACTCGGCCTCAGTAACTGCCCATCAGTCCATATAGATAATCACATTCTCTCAACTTCAGAAACTGTCCGCTTGGATTAAACAATGGAACGCTCACATCAGACTAAAACGTACAGATAATAGAAATAAAAAAAACACTTCGGACAGAGATGGTCAACAAACATCAATGTTCGATTCTGTATCTATGTTTCCCTTCCATCTATGATTTTGAGGGGATGGTTATTCGTTTGGCCATCTCCAATATCGATCTGAATCCGAGAATGACTAATAATCCTCGCAAATATAATTCTGATTGTCATACTGGTATAATTTGTATTTCTCTAAGCAAATGTATTAATAACAATTGTAAAAATGTATTATTGTAACTCAATTTCTGTACCATATTAATTTTTCATCAGCAATAATTTTTTTTCCTTCATAATGACTAAATTTCTATGTTTTATCGGTTTTGCATAAACAATAAATGTTTTTTTTTACATAAGACACTAAAAATAGTGTGCATCCTATAACTCACAAGACGACTTAGAGGAAGCTTGGTTTATTACATGTTATTTGAGATGGGAAGTATATTTTTAATGAATCACCTCTTTTTCTATACTCTTTGTTAACATTTCTTCTATTACTACTCAAAAAAGAGCGTTAACTTTATGAGAAATCTTTCTATTAATATTTCTAAAAAATAATATGTATACAAATGTATAAAAATGTTTTTTTTACTATCCATCTGTATTATGATTGAAGATTGTATATGATGATTGTATACTCATCTCAATACTATTATGAATTACTCAATACTACTCTGTACATTGGATAGTAGGCAATTTTTTTTTCAAAGGTTAATATTTCATTTATGATAATTCTGAAATTAATAAGGTCAATCATGAGATAATCTTCTTACTTTTCCTCGAGTGCAATGCCCTTTACGATAATATTATTTAAAAATCTTTCCATTCTTTGTAATCAAATTTTTATTTTTGAAGGGATTTTAGTAATTTCTCTAAAAATTTTCGTTCAAAAGGATTAGATAATGAAAAATACAAAATATTATATATATATCTTTATTGCTACAGATTGTGTATCATTGTGATTCGTGTATCTCAGAGACATCTAGAGGATTCTTTCAGTACCTATAGACTTAAACAGTTATCTGGTCATAACAACCGGGGGGGGGGGGAAGGGTAGACAAAGGCATTGGTATAATAATTATATATTTATATATATATTGATATAATAATCCTTTATATTTACTATAAGTAGCATATTGTAGTAAATATAAAGTAAATGTGTTTTTTTTTTTTAAACAGTCTATTTCACAAAATATAAAAAGTATATGGAGGTAGTTTCGGTATTGCTATTCAACCACGACTTAACAAATATTAAATTATGACTTTTAGTATTTTTTATGTCATGGCTGAAGATTTTAGCAATACCGAAAGTACTCCCATATATATATTTTGTCAAATAGACAATATTTTTTTTAAAAACCTACATTTTTCTTTATATTTTCTATTAAGTGTTTCACAATATCTCTGCAAAAATGTTAAAACCATGTTATAGTGTAATGCTTAATATCCAACAAGCACCTAACACCGTAGTCTTCCGTCTCTATTCACGGTCTCCAGACATCTTCTTCTGGGTCGTCCCACTCTTCTCCTACCCTCCGGTGTCACATTCACGAGTTTCCTTGGTATAAGGTCCTCCGTCTTACATCCAGCCCAATGTAATCTGGTAACTCTAATCCAGTGTGACAATTTTGGCTCTGTATAGAGTGCGTACAACTCTTGGTTGTCTCGGATGCGCCAGACTTGGGTGGGGCCGTAGATCCTGCGACATGTGTATTTCTTATCCTCTATATGAACGCGAAAAAGCCAAAAAATTATACTACAATATAAGTGCTGGTAGCTGAGATAGCATGCTAGCTAGCCTACTAAGCTCATGATTTCGGATTCGAAACCCGGCCTAGGCCCTTGCTTTATTTTATGAGGGAGGAAAAAAAATCAAGCACTCCGTCCTTCGGATGGGACATTAAGCGGTGGTCCCAAGCCTGTGCGATGTTAGGTACTCGATAAACATCCTTACCTCAGATAACTAAACCCTGGTACGCAAAATTGTGTGACGAGAGAGCTCTCTGGTAGCAGGCGATATGTATGGCCTCGTAGTTAAACTCCGGGCATGAGTCATACTAACTATAACAATATTATTTTGAGATATTTTTGCGATGCCTATTACCGCTTTTTGACACTTGAAAAACTTCGCATGTAACTAATGCGATGCGCATTCACTGAGAATCACTAATATTGAGACAGATTCCTTTCGAGGCCGATTCTTATAAAAACAAGGACGTATGCTCAATACTGATGAATATTTATTATAGCTAATAAATCAATAAATTTGTACTATCAATATTGCATAATCCTGTCTGTGTTAATGCTTACAGTTGGAATTGATAGAAATATGTGATGTAATTGATGAGAAATCATGCATGTTGTTATAACCAGTTAGGATTAGTTGTGTTCTTCGTTGTGTTTTATAATTGAATCGACCTTTATACAAAATGACTTGTTTTACTTTCCCAACTATACGTAAAGGGGAAGTTACGTAATCGGTCAAACATTCGATTCCGAGTTTTCAATGAAATTTCAAGTTATCCGACCTACTGACATCAAACATGAAAAAACAAATCTGTCTGTGAACACGATAACTCCCGATAGAATGAACGTATCGACACGAAATTTTATATGTGTATCCAGAACCATCTAAGGACACATACCTATTGACTTTTAGTCAAATTGACCAAACGAAGTGGGGATTAGGAGGGAGGCTTAATACAAAAACTCTAATAACTGCCATAGTGGTGAATATATTGACACGAAATTTTATATGTATATTCAAAGCCCTAATAAGGACGACATCTTTCAATTTTCAGCGGAATTAGCCGAACGGGTGAGGGGATCAGAAGGAGGATCGACTCAAAAATACCCTAGTAACTATCGATGTAATGAATGTATCGATACAAAATTTAATATGAGGATTCAAAAGCCACTATGTAATTCCACATTTAGCCCAAGGTCGATTGGCCTGTTGAAGAAGAATGGTTTCACTACTCTGAGGAGCAGCGACGGTGCCTGGTCGAGCAGACGGAGGAAATGCTATGAGATGGCATTATCCGGGCAAGTTCCTCCAACTACTGCTCTCCAGTGGTACTCGTTAAGAAAAAGGACGGAACTTACCGCTTTTTTTGGATTACCGCGAGCTCAATAAGGTCACGAAGGATACAGTTACAGTGATGCCTCGTATCGAGGATTTAATGCAAGACGCCAGAAGAGCCAACTTTAAATCGTTAGATTTACGCTCGGGATACTGGCAGATTTGTATGTCAGAAGAGGCGTCACCGTACACCGCGTTCAGCACTCCAGATGGAAATCTGCACGAGTTTATCCGTATACCGTTTGGATTAAAATTAGCTCCAAGGACATTCCTATGGCTGATGAGCGGTACGGTCCTGCAGGGCTTCCACGATTTCGCCCGTGCCTATTTAGACGATGTCATAGTGTTTTCAGGAAGCTGCGATGAGCATCTGTATCATGTAAATCTCGTTTTGGAAAGGCTACGGCGACATGTGATCGCGTGCAAACTGGAGAATGTTGATTCGGATGCGCCGATCTGCAGTATCTGGGTCGAGAGTTCACGTAGTTGATTTTTTCATGATGGGGAAGTACATAGTGATTTTCTAACGATTTTTTTGTTGAGCTATGGAAGCAACAATCACACTTTCCGCTGTAAAATATTTTCATAATTTTAGAAGGTGTACAGATGAATTAAGGACGCGCGAGGAGAACAATGGAGTCCTTTCTAAATAAACTCATGGCTGTCCCTGAAATGAATCTGAAAATTCCGGAATTTTCTGGGTATTAAAAATTGGTCGAAATTTCAAATAGCGGGGGAGCTGCATGACTGAGGTTCCCTGTGGGTGGATCTGTGTTTGTTTACATACAGTCTGGCAAGTTGTCTAGTTCCAGGGATCCATTATTGTTAATTTATAAACAATTCTGTTAATGTAAGTTGTGAAAGTTTTCCAGTCCATTGAAACTAGGATAGATAATCAATGATGCTATGATTGATTCATGGTTTTGTTTACATACCCATTCATAGTTTGAGCCTTCGATTTGTAAGGTCTGACATTTCCTATTGACAACAAAATGTTAACTGTTTTGTTTGTAAAGTCTCATCATTAGTTCTAGGAAATTATTTTCACACTTCTTGGGTCGGGGGTTCAAAGGTTTTTGGGAGGCATAAAACATTGAGCAAGCCATCCTTCGGATAGTATGTTAAGCGATTGTCCGTAGCCTGTATGTAACATAAGCCGAGTAGGCAAAATTTAGGATTCCCAGTAAAGTCGGGCTTATGTCCACTATAGCGACGAATGAACGCTCTGGTAGTAGGCGATATGACTTTGTAGTTAAAGCCCGGGTATGAGTCACAATATCTAACACTTATCAACGTTTTTTCACACTACAGTAACTATTTATTCATTATTTTCCAATAGTATACGTTTATTGATCCGACCTGTCCAAACGTTTTTTTTTATTAGTTTTTTTTATTTATAAACAGATATTTTTAAGTGAAAATAATTTTTTATACTTGGATTTAGTGACTTCGGTGACAAAAGATACGTTAAGGTCAGTGTGAAGAGTTTGGTTGGAGACGTAATAAGGAGCATTGGCTATTTTACAAAGGTTTTTGGATTGAAAAGTCCAAAAGTAAACTTGACAAACTCATGAGAGGAGAAAAAACACAAAGTTGGAATAAGTGGTTTTCATCAAGACAGTACAATACTACATACATTTCATAAAGTTAATTCACAACCAAATACTACAAAACTCTAGGTCAAACAAGATACTAACAATTTTAGTTATATTTTTCTTAATAACCAACCATTAATGTTTCAAATAGAAGAAGAAGAGTTTATTATAACAGTCGCATTCACAGAGGTACAATTATACAATAAGGTTCCTTAACCATTACCCTTATACACTAAATACAAATCAAAAAGAATCAGTTAAATTAGAAACAATGCTACTGCTTAAGAGTAAATTTAAAAAAACTCTTGAAGACAAAAAAAAAATACAAAGTAACTGAAATGAATAGAAAATAAATTAATAAACATTCAAAAACAGAGATTATAATTAAAAATCGTGAACGGATATTTTTGTGTTTCCCTCCTTGATTTTCCCCTATTTTCTTTACCAAAACGCTTTGATTTGTGTCATACTTGAGTAAAAGGTTTTTACTGAAATTTATTATGTAGTCCAGTAGGAGCTCCACATTTAGATCTTCATGGATTTGGAGGCGTCCCTCGAGTAGCTACCAACCAATCTAAGGCATTTGTTTTGGGTCACTTGAAGAGTTCTCAAGTTGGTATTGCTTGCAAGACCGGCCCACACTGGGCATGCATACGTTATAACTGGCCGCAACAGAAGCTTGTAAATTAGGAGTCTATTGGTTAGAAAGGGCTGCCTTTCTGTGGAGTGACGGGAATAGGGAGAACACAAGTCCGCCCACAATATTTGCTTTCTGCCTGATATGTTGGCTGAAGCTCAGTCGTCTGTCTAGTAGAACACCAACGTATTTTACTGTATCGGTCCAGACCAAATTTTCTACTTTCTGGGATAATGCTGGACTTTTTGTAACCAAGTTCGCTTCAGTTTTTCCCTCATTAATTTTAAGTTAAAAAAACCGTTTGATTCGTCTATAACCGTCCGTTAGTCTATGATTTATTGTGTCTGTCCTCCAGGAGTGTAAAACGATAGCTATGTCGTCAGCATAAAGGTATATGAGTTTCAAATATAAACTGCCAGTTGTTCTTTGATTGTGTACTTGTTATTGTTATGTTAATTACTCTTATTAATTTGTTTAATTTTATTTTATTTTTGTTTTATGTATAGGCCATGGCATGTAAATCTATTGAAGAAGCTCTCAAGCGATGTCCCAATGGAATGTACTCCGAAGTGAAGTACGACGGCGAAAGAGTTCAAGTTCACAAAAAAGGAAACCAGTTTAAATTTTATTCCAGAAGTCTTAAACCAGTACTTCCTCATAAGGTAACATCATTTTTTTCTGTAAACATTCACATTTATAGATCGAGCGAAGTGATGTCTTTTATTTTGACAGACATAATAATAATATGGTAATTGTTCGGAATTGGTGCTCCTGGTCCCCAGACGTTCTAGACTTTTTTTAATATTGTTTTCCTCTTTTATGTGTTAAAACTAAGTAAAAAATAAAGGAGGAGCATAAAAAAAAATGTATAGTTCTTATAAAAAAATTTATTTCTCAATATAAACGATATTAATATTTCAGCTATTATTCATATTTTAAAAATCCCATTGATGTATCCGAATAAATAAATTGTTGACCCTCCTGTCGGAAACTTATAGTGAAACAGTCCAGGTTCTCCTGACACAGAGAAACCCCATGGGGGAGCATAAAAAAATATCGAATTGACATATTATATCGTTTATATTGAGAAACGTTTTTTTTTTTTTATGAACTATATATTTTTTATATAGGGAGGGGGGGGGGGGGGGGGGGAGAAAAGAACAGTGATCGAGTGTTTGGCGAAAAACTCATGAGTTCTGAGGACTGAATGGACTGGAGCGCGTTGTCGTGATGGAAAAACCAGTCGCCACTCCTCCACATTTCTGGACTTCTGCGACAGATGGCGTCCCCCAGACGTTTCAGAACTTCAATGTAGTAAGTCTGGTTCACTGTGGAGCCTTGAGGGAGGTTCTCGTGGTGAACAACACCCTTAGCATCAAATAAAACGTATTTTACTTGGAAATCAGTCGTCATTTTGGTTTAGTTTGAAGGTTATATGCGGTTGTACGTACTATTAATATCAACCGAATTAAGATCAAAAAGTTTAGCAAATTAGCTTTAAAATCCATACTGAAAGTGGTTACTTATCGTTTTAAGGCTGAACACCGCCCTCATGAGTTAATTGTTTTTCAGGTTAAAACATTGGAAGAATTTATACCAAAAGCATTTCCTCATGGTAAGGATTTGATATTAGACAGCGAGATTCTTATGATCGACAACCAAACAGGAAATCCTCTACCTTTTGGAACTTTGGGGAAACACAAGGTAACATGTAATTTCGTGAGATGCTATATATGTGTATCCAGAACACTCTTAGGACGACATCTATTGATTTTCAGCCAAAGAAAAGGAGGTATTAGGAAGAAGCTTAACACAAAAACTCTAATAACTGCCATTATAATGAATGTGTTGACATGAGATTTCATATTTAAATTCAAAGTCTTTTAAGTAGGACACATATTAATTTTTAGAAGTGGAGGGGGATCATAGAGGGACTCAACTCAAAAATCCCAATAACTGCCGATATAATGAATGTATCGACATGAAATTTTATATTACAATTCAAAACCCCATAAAGATGGCACCCAATAATTTTTTTAATAAGAGCTTCTGAAACCTCATAATTCGGCAGATATTTGGGGTTTTGAGATGCGCCTTTCTCTCTGATCGCCACTTTCCCTTTGGCCAAGTACGCTGAAAATTAATAGGTGTATTTGAATTTACATATGAAATTTCTTGTGAATATATTCATCACAACTGCAGTTATTAGAACATTTGTGTTAAGCCTCCTTCCTTTTTGCCGATTTGCATGAGAATCAATAGATGTCGTTCTTATGCAGTTTAGGACTCACATAAACTTGCGTGTCATTTTCCAAATCAGAAGCTCGGAATACATGAAAATCCGGTGACAACGCAGCATCGGATTTCTGACCGATACATAACTTCCCCTATACTTTTTATAACTGGGGAAGTAATTTATTATTATTATTATTATTACTTGGATTAATTTCTTAATTCTGTGCTAGGAAATATATAGCTCAAGTCAGGAATCAAGAAGTTCAAGAAATTAGGATAACAATATTATATAGGACACTGTATAACATATTATCAATCTATTTGTATTAAATACATAGATTTGTTTATTTATTGTTATGTAATATTATCTTTTTTATATGTATATATATATATTTTTTTTTTACTTTCAGAAAAACGAATTCAAGAATGCCAATGTTTGTTTATTCGTATTTGATTGTATTTACTACAATGGCGAATCTCTATTGAA
The DNA here is from genome assembly GCA_963662175.1 of Aradus depressus. Classification (NCBI taxonomy): domain Eukaryota; kingdom Metazoa; phylum Arthropoda; class Insecta; order Hemiptera; family Aradidae; genus Aradus; species Aradus depressus. Next base: position 11,096,136 of record OY759222.1, on the reverse strand, counting down.
CAAGTATATATTTTTACTGTAAATGTATAGTATATTTAATGTTTTGTTTTCCCAATTTTTCTAATTAAACATTTTGTTTACAAATATAGACCACTTGTCGAAAGAAAGAATATTTTAAATGAAAATATGAAAGAAATTCAAAACAGGGTTGTTTATTCAGAAATGGAGGAAATTCATGTGAGTTTTAAATTATTTAATAGTATTTAAGGACTGAACCAATTCTCTTACATTAATACAACATATAAGTTGTCAATAATCTTTTTTTTTTTTTTTTTTTTTTTTTTCCGCAAACCATGGTGAGACCATGCGACCAAAGCCCTACGCTCTAGCCCGCACGGCCACCATGGCCTCCGATTTTTTTATTATTGGTAGTCAATAATCTTCTTAACTAAATACAATTATTTTCTTCATTTTATCAGATTATTGACTACTCAAATGTTTGTCACTTTTAAACTTTTGTATTCTGCTTCACTCACCCCATTATGTTTATATATTTTTGTAGAATTAGACAATATAAAAGTTACAAATGTTCTCTGTTTTTATTTATTTTATTAGCTTTACAATATATCGACACAGATCACAGAAATGTATTCGGACATTTTCTTCAATGCCACTATTTCCTCTTCCATCATTGTGAACAACTTTCAGGCTAGTCTATCCTGACGTGTACGAACTACGAAATTTAATGTAAATTTTACCAAATCTTCTTTAGCCGAAATTGAAAGTTTTCTTAATTTATATTTTTTTGTTCTGTCATTATGCCCATGAAATACTACCTGTGTACGTTGTTTATGTATTATTTATGTATACATCATTTTAAATTAATGAATTTTTATTTTAATATGTGTAATTTTGGTTTCAGTCTGCCAAACATCTTGAAGCTATGATCACTAAAGTTTTCAAATTAGGACTGGAAGGATTGGTTCTTAAAGACTTAATGGTAAACCAACATTTTCAAATTATTTTCATATTATTAATTTTTTTACTCGCATTATTTTAAGGATGAATTCTTTAAAAAAGGGAAACTATCTTTGCTTGAGATCAGAAGGCGTTACCTCTGAGCTACCGGCGCCCTCGCAATATTTATTTATATATTTACATTGAAAAAAACATCTATATTTACAATTTATATATTAACATACTAGTGAAAATTTGTGAAATTACTTTTAGTTTGTGAATATAGTGATAACAATAAATAATGAGTGAAAACAATAAATTATAATAATTAATTTAAACAATAATTATTAGTATTATAGTATTAACTTATGTAAAGTGTATGGGGTTCTTTTTACTTATAAATAAATTACATAGAAAGAAAAGTAAGAGAGAAAAATATTTAAACAATTTCTTTACGTGGTATTTTTTGTCTAAAATTCCTTTTTTTTTGAAGTAATCTATTCGAAATTCCTGCTCTTCACTTTTAGTTTGTTGAAGTTCCACTTCGAGCGTTAGTTACTAAGTGTTCGCTGGAATATCATAATGGTGGTAAGACTATGGTATGTAATACCATTGTTAGTTTTTTTAACTAATTAAACCCGTATGATAATATTGCCCTTGGTACAATGTACGATATCGTACAACTAAACCTTGAATAATTTAACCTTAGGAAATAATCACATCTGCCAAGAGTATCCAAGTAGACGATGAACATTTGTAAAGTATGTGGTCTCTAAAATTGGTATTAATCTATTTTAACATTTTACGTATATCATGCAGTGATAAGGCTTTATTTTGCCAAGTATTCCGAGTACTTGTTTATTCGTATGATATTTCGTCTAAATATGACAATTTTACATGACTGATTACACAAATTGATTGTCGAAGATGGCAACACTGTTTCCCTCGCTTTTTGCCGAGTACTTTCATTTGAGTAATCAAAACATTCAATAATGTATTTCTCTCTTATTGGTGTGAATATCGTGTTTTTTTTAACGTCAAAGAGTCTTGCAAGTAGTCCATTGTAAATATTATTAATGTTATTCATTTTTTTACGTAATTTATGCATAATTAATTTTCAAAACTTCAATCTTTGTACATTCTCTTTATGCATTCATGACCAATCTCAGTATATTTTAAGCTGTTTATTGTCTATTGTTATCTATTTTTTATAATATTTGTGTACAATTTGCAGTGTTTAACACTTAAGCCTTTTTCTAATATAACTTTCGACCTACGGGATGTATTATCGGTCCTCCTATAATCACTACATTTCCTTCTTCTAATCTGATGTGGGTTGATGTTGGTGTTGCAGAGTACATACGAGCCGGGAAAGAGACACTGGCTGAAGGTGAAGAAGGATTATCTATTTGGAGGAGCGATGGCTGATAGTGCTGATCTGGTAGTTCTGGGAGCCTGGTATGGCACTGGCCAGAAGGGTAAATTACCATTTTGTAATTAGAAAAGAAATAGTTGACAATGACTTTGCAAATAAATAAAAAACAAACTTAGTTTTTTTTGAAATATTGTTTATTCGACATAACTTTTATACATATACTACCTGTTTCTGCATTACACCACCTTCAGGTTTCGTTGGAAACTATGTCAATTTGCTATGTGCGAACCATTCTTATATATCAGACAAAGAAGAAAATTGGAATTCCAACTAGGAAATTTACGTGGCTGTACAGTATGGTTTTCGTTTGTGCGGAAATATTTTCTTTGTACAATATTAATGGTAAAACTAAATTTAAAAGAAAAATATATTTTATTTTTTCAAGAACTAATTTACATATGATTTGCGTGAAAAGGTTTTTGTGTATTAAACGAAAAGATTCTAGGTCAAACGAGTTATAAAAATTTTAATTAAAAGTTTTTCGTATATTTAAAATAACAATATATAGAAAATGACCAAATAGTGTTAATACATACTTACATATGTGGATATAGAACTGGTTCTAAGGTGTCAACAATAGTTAAAGCGTAGTTAAAGTAAACTTGGGTATTCATACAAATATTAATTTTAGTGTCTTCATTCCACGTCTAAACTATCATGTTTTTGAGCAAAAATGGAGAAATTTGTTGTGTTTTTTATAATCAGTTTATTTCCGTTTTTATTGTCAATGTATATCCCTTATAATAAGCGAAAATGTATACAGCAAATATGTATATCGATAATTAATGGCAAAATAGATAGTTGTATCACAAAATAGAATTAGCATTTTTTTTTTTAAACCAATCCGTAATCAAGATGGGGACTATTACAAAACAATTGATTACTATGAACAAAATTAAGACATACTTAACATTTTCTGAATAGATATTATGAAACACTTAATAAAAGTAAAGAAAAAATGGAAGCTTTGTAAAAATATTGTCTATTTCACAAACATTATGGATTCAATACATGAAAGTACTTTATGATGGTAGGTAGCAGTACAGAAAGTACTCCCATACATTGTATTTGTTATTTGAAATATACAATACACTAAAAAAAAAATACTTGTTTTCTTTGTTTTTCAAAGTAAGACTGATTACAAATTAATTATTTTCTGTATTTGTTGATTACAATGTGACCGATTACTATTTTGTTCTTATTAGAAACGTAATCAAAATTGTAATTTGTTGCAATTTAATTAAATTCTGTCTAACTCTGGTTGTGGGCATACACATACGTATCGTCTAAGATTAATAAACCTATGTAGACAAAATTTAGGACTCCCACAATAGAGTTGGGCTCGTGTCCACCGGAGTGACGAAAGAGCGCTCTGGTAGTAGGCGTTATGACTTCTTAGTTAAATAACTTAGCTGAGAGTATTCCTAGTGCTCCTTTCATGACAACTTCGTCAGCAACTTTAAGAGTTTAATTTAAAGTTTACTTATTATTTCAATCGTATTAATTAATTATTTTTTTCTATTTTTGCAGGAGGTATGATGTCAGTATTTTTGATGGGTTGCTATGATGAATTTCGAAAGGTGTGGTGTACAGTAACCAAAGTGCATACAGGCCACGACGATGCCACTTTGGACAGACTTCAAGTGAGTGAACTTATGACCGTATAAATTATTATATAATAGTGTGCTTATTTTTATTGTTTAAGAAACCATATTTATTGTTCTGGTGTCGTATAAACAATTTCAAAATGCATCTTAAAGTAAAATACTGCTTAAATAATAATTGTGCACTGGATTGTTTTTTATTATTTCTTAAATTTTTTCATGCAGGAAGAATTAGTTATGGAGAAAATTAGTAAAGACATGACAAAAGTTCCAAAATGGTTGAAATGCACCAAAACTATGGTTCCTGACTTTGTTGCCAAAGACCCCAAGGTAAAGAAATGTTTTAAAATTAAAGTGCTGTTATTTTTATCATTAACCATTTTTACTAGTTACCATCATGTGTATTTTACTGTTATGGTCTCCAGGCCCAGCCAGTTTGGGAAATAGCAGGTGCCGAATTGACCAAAAACGTGGTCCATACTGCTGACGGCATCTCAGTACGATTTCCTCGTGTCACCAGGATCAGGGATGACAAAGACTGGAAGACAGCAACTAATTTATCTCAACTTAGGGTAAAGAATTTAAGATTATTGTGATGTGATTAGTGTAATTGACAGAGTCTAAGATTTTGTATTATGTTGTCAATTCTATGGTGCGCAAAACGTAATTTAGCTGACAGTGAACCTACAGGACTGAAACCCTTCTGCGGGGTCTCTAAAAGCATCGCAAGGGCGGCAATAAAAGGTTGGCTGACCAGGAATCACATCCAGTTCTGGAGAGGGGTCCCAAAGCAAAGACAAAACTCTTTGTTGCGGAACCCTCAGAGAAAAGGAGCCGAGAGCTCCTGAATATGAACAGAATGGATCTAAGAGCTGACAGGGCTGATCACAGGACACTGCCATATGAACAAACACCTACACAATATGGACATCGCTAGAAGCCCTCTGTGCAGGAAATGTGGCGAGGAAAATGAGACTCCGGTTCATATTCTAAGCCAGTGTAAGGCACTAGAAAGCAGACGTTTTACTGCTTCGGGTCTGCCATAACAGAACCGAAGCAGGAAGGAACCTGCAGAAAAATCCTGGACTTTATTAGAGATACAGGGCTGCTGTAGGGACCAACACACACGGGCACACAATAGGACCTACTCTGGCCGCGGTGACACAATCAGACCTCGGAAAAAATAAAAATAAAATAATTTAGCTCAACTGCAAAATACTCGTAATTTTTGAGTGGATGTATTGATTGTATCATGAAAATTAGCATGAGTATTCAGAATTCAACTATTAAATAGGGTTGGTTGGATTTAGAGGGAGAGTGAAAACTTAATTCATTAAATACATTGTCGGAGATTCAACGACTTTTTTTTAACCTAATTTTTCTTGAAGAACTGTATAGTTAGAAATTAGAATTATGAAATCAAATTTTATATTGTCAAATGTTTAATATTTATTCAATTTTCAGGATATTTATGAAAAATCTAAACAGACAGCTGACTTCACTCTGACAGGTGTGTCACCAACTCAGTCACCAGCCTCGTCACCCACCAAATCACCCAGAAAGGTCTTAAACTTTTTTTTGTTATTCTTGTGTGAACATTACTATTATTTTCTTTCTTCATATATATCGATACAGTAGTTCAGAAGTAGGATATCTCAGAATTATTGATTTTGAGAAAACTCATTTGAAAGTTTTGTTCGCTTCTTAAAAAGTAGCTTCTGAACTTCTTGTTTTCGTTTCATATTATTGGATTGTAACTACATTTATGAAACAACATCAAATTCATAGATCAGAACTAAGTCATTTCAAATGATCATGTTTCTGAAACTAAACATTTGGGAAAAAATGAAAATTCTATAACAGGTTACGTTCATCTTAAGCCCCCAATTTTGTATTTTCAGTTATCCGAGTTCAGAATATGAAAGAGGGTGAACACTTGTATAAGAAAATGATAACTCAAAAATGAGTTGTCCCACTTCTGAACTACTGTATCTATATGCAAAATGATTTCTCTATAATAGTCGACAATCATAAATGAAGTGAGCTAACCTCCAAACAGTTGCTTGTTTTCTCACTAGATGCCCTTAGCTTCCATTCTTTTCAGTGTTTTGTTAAGATGGCGCTCGTCTATTTTGGAGTAAAGATGAGCGTCTTAAACCCTTCCCTAAAAATACCTTGGGAAATGTAAAGATGAACTACTAATCTTATTGTTAACGTTTATCTCCTAATGCCATATAATCGTTTTCGTACCTCTTATCTACCATTTCTTCTTGGTTGATTTTATTTTGTTATCTATACAATATATAGACTTCCTCAACAACTTTCTCAAAATAATAGTTTTGAGTTATAAAAATGTGAAGTTTTACACTGCCTTATTAAGCCAGAGAAAGTAATTTAGTCTTTCATATCGCACGCTGACTTTAGCAGTGTGACAACTCAAAAATCCTAATTTTCGGGATTATGCGTTCTAAGTTTTTATGAACATTATTGCTATGTGTTGGTGGCAGAAGCTTTAAATAAAATTATGTCATTAATTTATCGGCATGCTTTTGGGATGTATCATTCCATACTGAGACTGACACAAATCTAAAAATCACTGTGCTGCTGGCACCACCGGTGGAAAGTTCCAAATCAAGTACTGTAACAAACGCTCTCATACGGCTATTACTAACATTAGGATAGTGTCATTGCTACAGAATTGTTGATCTCGTTTTCCTTGATCAGCCTACAGTGATAACTCAAACTGATGTTTTTGAGTTGTCACACTGCTAACTAAAGTCAGCGTGCGATATTGTAACAATATTTAGTTTATAATATAAATAAAAGACGTTAATAATAACTATGGTGGTCTGGTACTTTACACCTAGGGACCTAAGCATCCAATGCTCTTATCCCTTCCCTGGAAGCGCTGGGCTTCCATCTTACCTTGTCCCTTAGTAAGCTCAATTTTTGCATTAAGTTTGCCAGTAATATTGATGGTTTTTCTTTCAGCGTCCTGCTTCTGCGCCCAGTACTCCTCCAGTGGCAGCAAAGAAAACTAAATATATTATTAAAAACGTAAGTACAGAAGAATGAACTATTACTCTTTTGTAATAAAAGAGTATTAGTTAATTCATGTTATTATTTCCTATTACATGTTGTTTAGGAAAAGTTGTGTAATCCATCAGAAATCCGAAGTTGAGTTCTAACAGTAATTTCTTGTTTTCAGATCCCCTGATTCCAATAATGAAAAAAAAAGTCACCGATGAATCAGCGGCTTAATTAATCAATTATGTTTCTGCTCTCCCTCCGACCGTTTTTGCTAAAACATAACATTTGACCTATATTGTGGCTTCTGAATCCTCATACTAAATTTTGTTCGATACATTCCTCACATCGGCAGTTATTAGATTATTTAAATTCAAGCCTCTCTTCTCTTGTCTTCCGTTCCCTTCGGCTGATTCCGCTGAAAATTAATAGGTTTCGTCCTTGTAATTTGAATTCACATATGAAATTCCTCTGCCTCTTCTTTCTCTAATACCCCCCCCCTCCCCCCCCCCCCCTTCTTCCCTTCTGGGTTCTGTATAAACAAATAAATTTCATGTCTATATATAATTTTTATCAGGAGTTATCATCTTGACATTTTTTTTTTATCAGGGGATGAAATTCCGGTGAAAATTTTACATCAATTTTTAACCAATTACATAACTTCCCTCATACTGCGTCTTTCTCTGGGGAAGTAAAGTTAAGAAAGGTTGAACAATTAATTTTTGGCATTTATTATTATTATTATTTATTTTTTGTTCATTTTTAAATTATCTCAGTCAATATTGCACAGATGAAATGCTGTTTTCTTGCAGATGAAAGACTTTGGTCTCTAGAAACCAGTTTCTCTCTTAGTTTCATGTTCATTTAAAAAAAAAAAAAAAAATCAAAATTTCCAAAAATTATAGAATTTTGTAATTTATAGAAGAGGAATACCTCTTGTACATGCCTACCAATATTGTTTACAATTGGTTCTCAGCGTTAGTTAAAAAAATTAAAATTAAAATCATAACAAATTAGCATTACTGTTCGAACTTTTCAAATGCCATTGACAATCCTATGGGAATATTCTGTGCAGCTTATATTTGTGTATTACATATTTTTATCAGTATTTATTTTCATAATGTTTCAGCCTCTACCTGATGTTTTTGTTGGTGTTCGCTTGATTCTGCCCAAAGATCTTCCTCCAATCGAGAAAGAAACAATTGAAAGATATTTTATTGCGTATCCTTTTACTTAGGTTAAGTGAAAATACCTTGAGTACCCCTTGTACTCCTTAAAGATCTCATTTGGTAGTAGGCGATATGACCTTGTAGTTAAAGCCCGGGCATGAATAACTGGTAATATTTGTAAATGAATTTTGACAATATTTAAACTGAAACTACAATTTTTTATATTTTCGGGTTGATGTAACAACTTCAGGTTCCCATCGCTGCAAGTTGTCCATTGCATATCATCTCTGTTTTAACATAAAACATTTTTTCTAGTCTATCTAGATTATTTCAATTCTATTTATGATTGTATTAATTGTTTCACCTTAATTATGACATAGTTACGGCGGAGAGTTACTTCGTGATAACGAAATGGATAAAGTAACCCACAATATAGACAAACTGGTATTCATTTTTATTTTTTATTATTTATATTCATATATTATCATAAATCAATCGCAGTAACTATCAATATGGCAAATTTGGGATAATAATATCCCCCTTAGGACAATTAGAAAAAATAAATATATATGCTTAGACTCCTAGGTGTACACACCAGTCCTCCCAATATATCTAAATATACTTATTGACTGTAAAAACGCAAAATATTGACATTTTTATAAGTAATAGATGTCAGTGATATATCGCGTAACGATTTATCTCCTCTCATTGTTTATGGAAGTATTATTTTCATAGTTTACTGTATCGTACAAAAAAAAATGTAATATTATTTTTAAGATTAAGTTATTCTGGAATTATTTTCATTATTATTTCTTCTTAGTTGATTAAACCAAGTTCTTTGAGCAGGCTCTATCCTCCTCTCTTGTTCCTAAGTTCTCTTAAACGCTTTATTCATATATTTTTGTGTTATGTATGAGAAATTATTGTTTTTCAAAAAACAGTACCTGCAATTTCTGATATAATTTTATTTATTTTTTTTTTCAGGGAAAAGGTCTCGATTGGATTTGGGATAGTATAAGAGAACAGAAATTGGCTGCTTAAAATTTTTTAAAATGTTCCTATATAGAGACTTCCATAGAAAATAAAATAATTAAAAATTCTACTCAACTTTCCGTTACGATAACGTGACTTGTTCCCTACGGACAATTGGACTTTATAACTAAACCTATCAGGTATACGTGTGATGTATCGATGGTTGAAACATTTGATTATCCGTAGGAATGAGATCACGTTATAGCAACGGTAAGTTGTGCAGACTTTTTTTATTGTCTTCTTTCTTTTCGAGTGGACGGGGTCCATTGTTCGCTTTTTTTTTTGGTTTTTCTAAATTAAATATTGTTATGTACTTTATTCGGTTTATGATTATTATTTAAAAATGAATCTTTAAATTATAATAATAAAATGTCATTTTAAAATGTTTTTATTTTTATTATTTCCTTACATCTTTATAAAATATTTATCTGGATTTGATAATTAAAATTACGGAATACAAGTCTCTGAGACTGAATGATCTCTACCTGTCTACTGCCTCATGTTAAACGAACTCTGTCTTGTGCCAAATAAATGCATAAAAATAAGAAAAATATATATGTCATCATATGACTTTCTTATACCAACCACGTTTTTACAAATCCGTTACCCTGCTCCTCTCTCCCTTAAATTTCTATCTAATTTTAAACTAATATTACTGAGTATAAGAAAGTCACTCTCTGAATTTAGTTGTGCAATGAAACTAAGAAGACCGCTCATACTAACACGACTTTCTTGTACACAGTACTGCCAAAGAGTAATGAGGGAGAATTTATTTAAGACGGGAAAGAGTGGCGTGAAGAGTTGTAAAAAAAAAAATGGTTGGTGTAAGGAAATCCTGTGTTGGGTACAAATTATATTTTTTTATCCCAAAATCTGTACGAAGTTGGGTTTTCAACTCAATTTCATACTTACCGATCTGATTCCAAAACTCCTGCCTGTGAACACGGTAACTCCCAATAGCTCAACACAAATACCTCAATAACTGCCGAAGTAATGAATGTATCGATAATAAATTGTATAAGTGAATTCAAAAACCGATAAGGACGACACATATCAATTGTCAGTCAAATTAGTCAAAGGGAAGTGGGGTGTTAGAGGTGGTGGTACTCAAAAATTCTCGTAACAGTTGATTAACGAATGTATCAACACAAAATGAGTATGATTCAAAGGTCCCTGAGTACAACACCTAAAAGTTTTCATCCAAATCGGAAAACTTAGTCCATTAATATTTGTCGAATACATACATTGTATATACATACATTTTTGTATTGCCCTGCCCCTTATATGGCCCTTCCTTTGAGCCAATTTCTCTAAAAATCAATATGTGTCATCGTTATAATATTCTGGATACATGTATAAAATTGCATGCCGATACATTCATCATTTCGGGAGTTAACCTGTTCAAAGATGGATAGACAAAGGCAGATTTTTTTTCATTTTTATTATCAGGGTTTGAGAACATTCCGGTGAAAACTCATGAACCTTTCTGAAAAATTACATAACTTCCCCTATACTTCGTGTAGCTGGGGAAATAAAGTAAAAATAGTACAATAAGCTCTGATTTGTTCATGTTTTTAGATCATTCTGCAGGTCATAAGATGAACTTCATAGTATCCACATTGCTCAATAGAATGCGCCAGTTCTCTTAACATGGGAGAACGTTGAGTCGGGAATTTCTTAAATTTCATTGAACACTTGGTTTTAATCATGAAAATATAATGTATTAAATATTCAGAGATGGATCGTAGTATTATAACACTGTTATTTTATGATTCTACTCATCCCATTATCGTCAAAAACTTTTTTTACATTCAGTTCGCTGTTTCTATTCTCCCCATTTTACAATACTTACTTTTTATTTATGGTTTTAGCTATTCTGCAGATACATATTAATATAAACGTAACATATCTAAAATAATTTACTAATAAAATTAATATGAATATACAATACAAGATTATTAACAAAAAAAAGTTATAAATATTCCAGAAGAGAAATAAATAGTAATACATAAATTATAAATATTAGTTAGGTAACTTTAAAGTTTAAATAACAGAAATTATTACATATTCTTTATTTTCACAATAGACTAGAGTTTATTTTAATTACCATAAATATTTTGCGTGATGATGACTCCTTGACTAATTTTCGACGAGAGCTCCTAAAACACAAACAAAATGCAACACCCAACCTTGAATTTCGTCATGATAACACTATTTTCCTTGTGCAAAGTTTAAATGAAAAATTGCAATATAATAGTAGCTAAAATTAGCATGAACTTACCTTCAAATTGTATTGTGGAGCGTTGGGTTTTGGTTGTATGGACCTACTACGCGTGCGGGTTCAAATCCCGACCGATAAGTCCAAAAGAAGAACTTTCTATTAAGGTGGGCGACATTCTTCAGGTAGGACTGACTACGATTATCGTCGTAATTTGGTGATTACGTATTCAAAGTACGACATGGGAGAAAAAAAAGCAAATGTGTGAGTGACGCGGTACTCAAGAGAATTGATGTGTAAAAATCTGCTTTAGTTTCAAAAACTTGCTGTAGTGCACTGATTTTAATTAAAATTTGTTTTATAATGATGCGATTAGAAAAGTAGTATGAGAAATTAAACTTTCAAATTTATTTTTCTTCAATTTCTTTTATACATGAAATTATAGGATTGTGATAGCTAAAATAAGATATATACTACTGTGATTGTAGTGTTGCTAAATACCGCGAGATTACAGCGTCGATGGTAGTTTTCGAATTTGTTGTTGAAATGCTTCGATTCGTATTCATTTGTAGATAAAGTTTGTCATTTAAAAATGAAATAAGCTGTTCGGTATCTCCTGAAATGGGTAAAAACATTATATTATTTGTTGTGACAATATGACAACAAATATATTATTTATTGATCGATATTTTCAACAGTTATTATTATTATATATTTACAACAATATAATATAATATACACCTAATAATATATTGAAATATTATATATTATATTTTTTTTTAAATTACACTGCTATATTAATTTTTTTTTACCACAAATTTTAATAATTGTGACAAATTTAAGCTATGGAAGCAACTTAACCTAAAAGTTTCTTAACGAAAGATCATTTTATAGTTCGTAATATTGATATTTTAGTTACATTCACTACAACGGTAAATATGATCAATAATGTTGTAAAAATACAATATAAATGTTCAAAAACAGCTGACATCAACGATAAAGAAGTGTGTAGTTGTGTGTGCGCTGCGCGCAACGTCCGATACACACTTACATATGCACATCAACGAGACTTACGCTCTGACGCTGTAATCTTGCAGTACTTAGAGACGTATCGTATTTCATATAAAATATTTATTTGAGTTTTCTCTACAATGTTTACTTGAAATGATATTTGATTAGGTCATAAACTTAAACGGTATCGTATAAATTGAGATTCGTCCGATTTCGATCAAAAACTAATCAGATCTAAGTTAGCACGTGTAACTTCTTCATTTCAAATTTCAAGTTTATAGGTACAATCATTCGCGCGGTAGAGAGCTCACAACTTTTCCACATACACATACACACACACTGACATCATCGCGAAAATGGTCAAAACGTCAGAGGACTTCGAAACCGTAAAATCCGTTGAAACCTTGATCCCGGTTTTTCGCACGTTGACAATACTTCTTTACACTATAGGTATAAAACAGGAAAAATGTGAGAAATTGTATAATGACCATTATGGAATGAGGAGATATGGAGAATTGTTGAACTTCATGGTTGGGTCCTTACTGTCACAGAGGTTTGTATATGAATCCATAAAAATAACATGTATTAAAATATACTTATTTATTTAATTGATAAGGTAATTTTTTTCTTATATACATTTCTTTGTACGTTGAATGGATGTTTTTTTTGTCAGTGTTTTGCAAGTGTTCAAAGCGTTCTTTTTTTATAATAAACTAAATAAAGCTATTGTTATTTGAGGCTGTAAAAAATGAATATATATTGTTAATAAAAAATTTATATTAAAATAGTGACAACAATTAATTGAAAAATGAAAATAATTTTTGAAGAAGCTCCACCGTTCTATTTGAGTCTATATACAAATAAGAATTGAATTATTTATATTTGAGAGAAAAAAAATTGATAATAATATTAAAATTTAATCATAAAATCTGAACAAATTTTTGAAGAAGTTCCACCGTGCGGGGTTCTTGTCCGATATGATGGGGCCGCCACCTCGTCCCAAGCTACCACCGCCACCTTCCCGTTTTTGTCCTATAAACAATTTTTCCGTCAGCAAAAAATAACAAAAATTTGTAAAGAAAAAAAAAAAATCACTCGGATAAAGGAAACAGCAAAAACATTAAAAAAATAAGAAGACAACACACAAAAACGATGCAAAGCCAAAAACAACAATAGTTACTGGGGAAGCATCTAGTTGGAGGGCTATTCCAGGGTTATATTGGCTTCTCATTATATTTAATACTAGTATTGGAACCTGTCTTCGTCAGGTTCCAAAATGATGGACGTCAAAGATGTCCATGTGTTCATAAGCCCTAAAATCTCCGCTTTTACTCTAGTAATCAAATTTGACATATGATGACCCAAGCACGGAAAAATAAGTAAATGAAAAATCCTACTCAGTGTGCCCAAAATTGGTACATTTGAGAAAAATGCAAGTGGGATATTAAATTACAGCCTTTAGCATGAATTCTCGTTCAGTTTGCTAACTTTTTCAGGGTCGATAAAAGTCATTCACGAGCCCTTCCTTCTTTCATTTATCAATATATCGAAGTATAATAATTCAATGCCAAATAACTACAATTATTGCTGTTTTTGATAGCCCAAAGAGTGGAAAATTGTTTAGGAGTTCGAAAAAAAGTCCATTTGTTACTCTCATTGTTATGTTTAAATAGTGTATGTATATGTTCACTAGAAAATGTTTAATTTTACAATATTGTATTTCTTCAATTCATTTTTTGTAAAACATTTGTGCAATCAGCTTATGATATTTAAAATATGATAAGATATAATATATCTTATAAGATAGATGTGAATATATATGTACACCCGGTATATTCACATATCTATAACCTGATCACAATTAGAGAAAGTCGTCGGTGATTGTACTTTCTCAAAACAATTAATTAATTAATTTTTCGCATTCCCTCCAAAACGAGTCGACAGTTAAGATGTTTTCACTTAATTGCACTACTGTACCTACGAAATTCATTCATTATGTTAATCAAACCACACTTTTTTGTAATATTAAAATATACGATACATAAGTTGTCAAATGGCCAGCAAACTATAATATAATTTTCCCTCATGACCGATCAAACAATACTTGCTGAATTCGATTATAAGTGGTCGAGCTCCATGACTGGAAGAGTACTCGTTTTTACAACTACAGAATGCAATCATTACATATATACAGTCGTACTTCTCCTAATGTAATCTAGCACCACGATGATACCTTCCTAACACTTCCATTTGTTGAAACAACTTGTTAACTATAGCCTACTTTTACAAAATGAGAAGAATATCATGTTACGAAAGTGGTTAATAAGAATAAGGCTTTGAGAAATAAACGATAACGTTAACTTGATTCAATTCAGAAGGACCATTTCAATCCCGTCGCTCCCATCCAGATAATTCCCTCCGAAGGCTGAGACGGTGCTGGCCGAGAGATGATCTTCTAGTATAAATAAGATAGCAAATATATCTAGGAGTGCTGGCGGTTACCAGCTTTTCCCCTCGAGTACTCAATTTTATGTATGATTTTATTTTCTATTTTTAAAATTTATTAATTAATATTATTACTTTTTATTACTTATTTTATATATATATCTGTGCATATCTTATTTATTGCTTTGTACACAGTTAGTACCTGTTAATTTTCCGCAAAACAAGGGAAGGGCGTTCGACACAAATACCCTAATAACTGCCGATGTAATGGAAATATGGGCACAAAATTTAGCATGAGGATAATGTTGAGTTTTAGCGCAAACAGTTGTTGGCGTTGGAGGGAAAACGTCATTGATTTATTGGTACTGATTCACCGACTTTTTCTAGAGTTATCTTCTGGACATAAATTAGATCTAGTTTTCGCATTCATCATTTTTAATTAGTAACGGTTCCATCTGAATTGCTCATTCTTGTATTTTCAACATACTCGCGCACAATAAATATGTTCGTTAATAAATTCAGTTCACTTACACTACTTATTCAGGGCCCACAACCTATTTAAGTTATAGGAAATAAGCTAAAAAGTAATTAAAGAAACTATAGTCGAATACATTTCTCAACAAGCTAACAGCGAATGTTACAATCGAATACAAATTCATTAACGATATGACTTCAATGTTGCTTCGTGACGCGATAACCCGAACAACATCAACATTAACTAGGAACGATTAGAACAGAAATATCAGACAGCCCCTCAATCAGTGCAGTATACAACAGTTTGTATCTCTCGGGGGGCGGGGGGGGGGGGGGGGGGGGGGGGGGGAGGGGGGCCGGTAGCTTAGTGGTATGCGTGCTTGTCTTCTGAGCTCAAGATTGTGGCTTCGAAACCCAACCGAGGCCCTTAGTTTATTTTATCTGGGAGGTAAAAAAAACTTAAGCACGCCGTCCTTCGGATGGGACGTTAAGCGATGGTCCCGAGCCTGTACGATGTTACAGATGCTGATACTCGTTAAAGATCCCTGCCCTAGATGAATAAAAATTTAGGGTAGGCAAAATTTAGAACTCCCATAGTAGAGTCGGGCTCATGTCCCCACCAGAGTGACGAAAGAGCGCTCTGGTAGTCGGTAGTAGTTAAAGCCCGGGCATGAGTCATAATAACTAACAATTTAATAAATTATATATATATATATATATTTAAAATATTGACTCTTCCACAAAAAAATATATAAATAAGCATTCAAATACCTCAATTTCTGCTCAAGTTATTTGTTAGCTTAGAAAACGTATAAATAAATAATGCCACCAAAAGTAACATGTGTATGAATAACCCATTTAAATTTATATCTTCATTATTATTCTTAGTTATTTTATAGATAGGAAAAGATTTTTAGTATTATTGTATTAATATTCTCATCAATTTCGTTAAATACACAATCATTATCATTATTCAACTCATATAAATTAGTGTTTATTGTTACAATTTATAAAATCTTTATTTAGTTTCACTGTTGTTATCCAGAAAACAAAAAAAGGGAATTAAATATTTCAGAGTAAACAAATTCTTCACAGTAAAGAAATTCCAACCATTTCCTTACCTATCTGTTTACCTATAAGAACTGTTCGCACTAAGCAAACTTATCATTGTTTATAACTAAACCGGACGATGTTCTAATGCCGAAACGGGTAACGGGGGTTTCGATGTAACCATTTGGTTTATCTTGAAAAAACGGAGAAAAGTTTCACATTAGATTCTGATAAACTCTATAATTTCTCTTTATTATTTATTATTGAATATTTATATATATTATAATTTTATTAAAAATAATTGTTACGTACAATAATATAATTATTATGGAATAACCTTCCTGTAAGATGTCATTCGAGGAAGAAAAAGATCTCAATAAAATTTATGAACTATATTCATAAAGATAGAGAGATCTTATTGTCCCTGAAAATGTCGTAGGATTAAGCAGCGCTGGGGTGAATAAAACAAAAAAAAGGTTTTATCTAGGAAAAAACACATCAAAGGTCATTTGACATTTTTATTAATTTCATCAATAATAAAACATGCTTATGAACTTTATTTTTTATTAATTTTCAGGAAAGAGGTTATTTTGGGGTGTTTACAACGGGGCTCAACTAACAAGGTAATACAACATTTATTATAAATTAAAATGTATTTATTTTAATTTTATATATATAATAATATGTTTTCAAATATATTTTTAATAATTTTCTGAAAATAGTTTTAGCTGACTTACAATGAGGGGAAGCACAAAGAAAATATATTCAACTATAAGGTATGTTTTTTTTTTATATATATATTGTTTTGGGGATTGTTTGAGTGGGTATGAATGGAAATTTTTTTGTTTTTTTTCTACTTGCCGAAGCATGAGACGGCATTGAAGGCGCACTGTTTCCAGTAGGATCTCTTCCTCTGGAGATCGGTCATGTCCATCTGGGACTTGAATCGGTTGGCAACCTGCTTGGCGAAGAGATAGTTCATTAGAGCTGTCTCAATACTCCCATCCTCCTCGACCAACTTCTGCAAACAGAATCACAACAATTAAATAGTTGTCAAAAAAGGTGATCTACAAGAAGAGAATGCTTCGATGAATCCCTGACAATGTACTTCCTCAGGACGAATTATTCAACTGATTGTTCACTCTTCCACAAAAATCAATAGAGTTTTGGTTACAAAATTCATAGTTAACTTACACAGGGACTTCTGATTTTCATACTAAATTTTGTGTCGATATATTTATTACATCGGCAGTTATTAGGATTTTTGAGTTGAGCCCCCTCCCCTTTTTTTCATTTTTAGTGTAGATTGTGAAACATTAAAGTCCTCTGAAAACTCAATATTGATTTTTGACCGATTATGTATATTCTTCTATATCAATCACCTAAGAGAATAAATATAATAAATTGGAATGAGTGAGGGGAGGGGGGTCGTCCCTTCACTTTAAAGGAATACTAACCCGGTTGTATCCCTAGTGCTGTGGCCCTCGTTTTAGGACGGCCGCCGGAATTGATTATTTCCCAGGTTGCATAATAAAATATAGTCTGACCTCTCAGACAAATTTTAGTAATTTTTGCTAGCCGGGCTTTCAAGGTTATCCTCAGCAGAAATAATTGTAAAGATTTGTTCGGTAAAATCCATCAAATTGTAGTAATAAAATATTAAATATTTAATAAATAAAGTCTGAACGTCTCTGTTCCCAATGGAAGCCAACTGATAGTCTGCAGTGACTCCCTGTCGGCTCTATTGGCCATGGGGAATCTGTATTCAGAAGATCTTCTTGTCCAAAATATACTGATGGCCCTATGGTCATTAAGACCTCAGTTACCAACCAGACTTCAGTTACCTTCCTCTGGATCCCAGGTCATTGCGGCATTGCAGGTAATGAGACAGCAGACAAGAATGCCAGACGTGCCTTACTAGAAGGACTACCCACATCCGAAGTCCCTGTAAGTGACTTCGTTGCCTACATCAAGGAAAGAGTTTGGATCAAATGGCAGATTCGGTGGCTCGGTGTGACAGATAATAAGCTAAGGATCATCAAAAGCTCCACTCGCGTCTGGAAGACCTCAATAAGAGAAAAAAGGAAAGAAGAAGTAATTTTAACTGGGTTACGTAGAGGGCAGAGCAGGCTGACCTGGATATCTGATGGCTCGGGAACACCCTCCTCTGTGTCAGTGCTGCGGGGTGGGACTGTCTGTCAGACACATTCTGACTGAATGCATGGCATATAGTCCCCAGCGTGAAAATTGCAACCTTGTGGTGGATATTTCCGAAATTCTATCCAATAATAGCTTCCAAATTACCCAACTATTTCATTTCTTACAATTCACAAATCTCTTATCTAAATTATAAAACAAAATTATCTTCATCACATAGCCTTTCTATTCCGTACATATCTTCTTTATTATTATTAATCTGCGCCTATCCAAATTAGCCCGCTCGGATCCCCACAGACCTGCATCCATGACCCTCGTGGTCGAAATGCCTTAAATAAGAGAGAAAAAAAAAAAAATAAATAAATAAATGTAAACGAATAAAAAATGTAACAAAAATTAAATTGATATAAAGAGCTCTAAAAATAAACATACATGGTACATTAATTTTAAATTATTTTGTTTTTGAAATTATTTTAGCAGGTATGTATATTTCTAAATCTCTTTATATCAATTTATTTTTATTACCTTTTTAATTTATTTAATATTTTATTACTACAATTTTATGGTTTTTAACGAACAAAACTTTATAATTGTTTCTTCTTTATTAAGTGATGGTCTTTTTTGTAGACTGCCTGATGATGCGGGCAACCTTGAAAGTCGGCTAGCAAAATTTAATAAAATCTGTGAGAGGTCAGACTATATTTTATTTTACAACCTGTGATATAGCCTAAATTTGACCCAGAAAAATGTCCACCCTTCCTCTAAACTATCGCCTCAGACAACAACAAAAAATATATATAGCTACGGTAGGGCATTAGTCAGCTAATTGGCACGTTGACAAACTGGCCCTCAACTATAATTGACTTGACAAATAGACTTGAATCTTTTCTCTTCATTCTTCTTGGTTAGAAGACAAAGCAAAATTGACCAGTTAGAAATCAAGACTGTACTTTTTTAGGAAATTTGTGAGGAGATTTTCAGGAAATATATAAAATAATTTTTATGCAGCTATATGTCATTATTTTTTTGGGTTGTGTAAGGATATTGTTAAAACATATACAATATATTACAGCACCAGTTCTCTCATTTATTTTTCGTCTTCTCCTGAGAATTGTACTCATATATAGCTTTCAATTTATTTCAAGTCTAATAAATAGTTTTTTTCTGAAATATTTACTTCTTTTTCTATCAAAATGGTAAAATTAAAATATTAAGAATGGCCACATTTATTTTATCTACTCCCCTTTGTTAACGTAGAACCAGTTCTTTTTCCACATATCTATTTACTAATTTAGCTGTTAATTGAATTTCATATATCATTTATCGAAGTACATAGAGACAAAATTTGATATTTATATTTTGTTATAATTTCAATTTATATTTTCATTGTTATTCATTTAGTTATTTTATTGACATGAGTTTTAATTTTATTAATATTTTCATATGAATAATAATTTTGCTAAATACACGCATTATTTCACATATATCAATCACATATAAAATAATTTATCTTGGTGGAATTTAATAATTTTATTTTCAAATTTAATTTTACTGCTGTTATTTAAAAAATATTTCAGAAAAAATCTGAAAATTCCAATCCTTTGCCTACCTGTTTTACCTCAAAGGACGGTTCGCACTCAGCAAACGTCCTTAATTTATGACTTAACCTGAAGATGGTGTATTGCCCAGCTCTGTACCTTAAGTATAAATTTTTTGTAGAATAGTTAATGGTTCAAAAAACAATTTTGTTTGATATATTGATTACATTTTTCCATTATATGTCTGCGTCAACCTAGTAGTCATGAATACTATAGTCCATTTTGCTTAGGTTCGTGACTAAAACCCATTCATAAAGTTTCATTAATTTTAATATACGCCAAAAGCTGGGACGGACTAAAATTATTCTGGCATTCATATAATATATAAATGCCAAAATAATTGCTCAATTTGTAATGGAGTGAGATGTCTCGGTTCCATCTGACTGAAATTTATAGCTAAATTACCTACGGATATGTAACTTGTCATTTTGGTGAATCCAGAAACAAATATGGAGTGGATATGATGTGAGAGTCAAACAAATAGCTTACATGTTTCGTCGTCTTTATCCTATATCCACAGATATCCAGTCTTTCAGTAAAACCCATATCGGCGGCTTAGCAGTAATAACACCTATCTCATATCGGCTATCCGATATTATTACCTATTTCTTCTCTTTTCAATGACATGTATTATTACTTCCACATCTATACGAAGTATAGGGGAAGTTATGTAATCAGTGAAATATTCGAAGTTGAGTTTTCGACGGAATTTCGTTTCTAAATGGCCTGATTTGAATGATGTATTTCAAAACGACTCTTCAGGTTTTCGTCTATCTCGGAAACCGGACAATCTGCCAAAAATCTTATTTAATATAAAAAGTTACTTTTAATTTTCTCTACAACTTTTACTTGAAAAAAAATATTAGGTCATAAATATAATATGTGCATCAGATTTAAAGAAATGTATGAGAATACTGGATTCACACTTTTTTTTTTTTGTTTTTTTTTAAAGTAACAAGTGTACTTGTACGTAGTTGTAAGTCGGTGACAATATGTTTCTATATACTATATATCTATAACTGGAGTTTGCTATGTATTTTGTCCACACGAGTAAAAATTTTTTTTTTTTTCAGTTTTGGAGACAATTTTTGTTCCAGTGCT
Organism: Aradus depressus; assembly: GCA_963662175.1. Lineage (NCBI taxonomy): Eukaryota > Metazoa > Arthropoda > Insecta > Hemiptera > Aradidae > Aradus > Aradus depressus. The sequence goes on along the minus strand of OY759222.1, from coordinate 11,074,918 downwards.
TGCCCATGATAACAGCAGCAGAGGTGTATACAAATGAGTGGAGAGGGCGCCGGTAGGTCGGTGGTATGCGTGCTTGCCTTCTGAGCTCAAGATCGTGGGTTCGATACCCGGCCGAGGCCCTTAGTTTATTTTATTAGAAGGTAAAATAAACTTAAGCACGCCGTCCTTCGGATGGGACGTTAAGCGATGGTCTCGAGCCTGTACAATGTCAGGTAGGTACTCGTTAAAGACCCCTGCCCTAGGTGAATAAAAATTTAGGGTAGGCAAAAATTTAGGACTCCCATAGTAGAGTCGGGCTCATGTTCACTAGAGTGACGAAAGAGCGCTCTGGTAGTAGGCGATATGACCTCGGAGCATGACCTCGTGCATGAGTCATGAAACCTAACCTAACCTACAAGTGAGTGGTGAGTTGAGTAAACTGTTGCAATTTGTATAAACAGAAGTAGAGAAGATGCAAGCGAAAGGGGGCGGAGAGACGGGGCGAGCGATCCGGAAGGAGGAAGGGGTGGGGGAGGAAGGAAGGAAGGGGCGGTAAGGGGAAATTGTCTGGTCCGCTCCCGGAACTCAACGCGGCTTTACACTTCTTTAAACGTTGTTGACTGGAGGCTCTCAGCTCTCAGTGAGTGACTCCTAGTTCAGAGATTATCCAAAGACAATCAAATGGAACATTTACACAGGATCTCTAACATCTACCTCTGTTTTCTAATAATTCCTTCAAAATTACAGTCAACCCTATATAAGTCGAACAAATTCTCTGGTCCCGTAATATATCGTAAATATTACCTCAATAAGTCGAATTCGGGCCAAATACCAGGAACAATGCGTAAATAAGTCGAACTCAGATAAAAGGACCTATGAGGGAACTTCCACCTCTGTAAGTCGAACTACGTTGAATGTTCGTTTACTTTTTTGATGTTTTGTTTCAGATTTCGTCGAATTCGTGGAGGTTGACGTTGACATGCCCGCCATGGAAGTGACGAAGAAGATGAGGCAGAAGTGACCGAAAAAAAACCGCCAACTACTAGAGAAGCCAGAAATGCATTTAGCATTGTTTGGCCCTTTTTGGAAACCTGTGACAACGTCGACCAACAGCTTTTTACCAACCTAAATGCAGTTGTACAAGATGTTTCTAACTAAAGAAAAAAAAATATTCAAAAAAAATTGGGGACTATTTCAAAGGCATTGAAAAATGATGTACATTTGTATGTATTAATGTACATTTATACATATTCTTAATACACTTTTTTTTTACTTTACAGTATATATATTCAAATTACTCTTCCTTATGTTCCTTTTTCAGTTTGATAAATCGAACATCAACCTCGATAAGTCGAATTGTTGATAAGTAAGTTCGACTTATCGAGAATTGACTGAACAATTATTGGACATTTGTCATGAGCCCGATGTTCTTCGGATGGGGCGTTAAGCAATGGTTCCGAGCTTGTGCGATATCAGATACTCGTTAAAGGCATTACATTAGATAGCTAAATCTGGGTAGGCAATATTTAAGACTCCCACTATAGAGTCGGGCTCATGTCCACCAGTATCTGGTAGTAGGCGATATAACCTCGTAGTTAAAGCCCGAACATGAGTCACAATAACTAACTGACTTTATTATATATCATAAAAGTGTTCCACAATTGGTATTTTCATTGATATTTCATAAATTTAGTGTAGGCAAAATTTAGGACTCTCATTATACTCGTAGTGTCGACTTCATGTCGATGAGAGTTACGAAAGAGCGCTGTGACAATAGGCGATATGACCTCGTAATAAAAGCCCGGGCATGAGCCATAATAACTAACTATATCTACGGAAAAATTTATGTGAGGTGGCCGTAAGATCACTCTCCCTCCCCCTCACTTCAAAAAAAATTAAGTCATAGATCTAAGCGGTATTTTATAAAATATACATAGGCCCCGAAATCCTCATTTTTAATTTCATTTTAAAATACAATAGTTTTTGCGTTTTCTCAAAATTTCCAGTGGAGACTTTGAATCGTGAAAATCAGTTGAAAACTCAAATTTTTCCACGATTACAATAGTTTCTTATACTAAAATAGTAAAAAATTCATGAAAAATTTATGTTTATTAAATGGGCTATGTGCTTCACTCAGAGCAGTTCTGAGTAATGGAAATGGGAAATTAAATTGGATTAAGTGTTAGGCTGTGTATATGTGGAAACATGTTGATAATGTACTCTGTAGTGATATACAGTCAGATTCATAAGTTTTAGGTTCAGTTCTATACAAAGTTTAGTCAACTGTTGTCTAGAGAATACATGAGACCGCCAATAAATGTAACTTGGTAACACATTCAGTATGTATAGCATTAGTTTAAACAGTTTCCAAATGGAGTCATCACAACTGAGTGTCTCTATTGAGCGGTTCAAAGCCCGGCCGAGGCCCTCAGTTTTTTTAAAATCCAAATGGTAAAGAATCATTGAGCATGTCGTCCTTTTCGATGGGACATTAATTGATAAGTTCTGTAATTGTGTGACTAAAAATAATAATAACTCCCGATAGAATTAATGTATTGTCACGAAATTTATATGTCTCAATAAGGACGACATCTATTGATTTTCAGCCAAAACATCAATAGAAGGTGGGGGGAGGGAGGGGGCTAAATACAAAAAGTCGAATAACTACCGATGTAATGAATGTATCGACTCACATCGGTTTTGGAGGGAGAGCAATACTTAATTGAATAATTCGTGCAGTGAAGTACATTTTTTATAGTGGAGTCTTCATATAAAATTAAATTCGAACAATGAAGCCTGAGGCACACCGACCAGTTTGGGATGGCAGGAGGAAACAGAGGATATATGAACAGACAAATATATATCCAAGAATGCGATGAGATTTCGCTTTAAAAAAAAAATTTACATCGGCACAAAAATACCAGGGTTAATTCGCAAAAAAGTTGATTCGCTCCCAAAAAATCAAGAAAGCCATATGGGATATTTCTCTCCATAGCTCTCATAAGCTTCCCTATTGTGTTATCGGAGAGGAGTCTCTGCGCATGTTTTAATAAGGGTTGACGTCCGCCAAATGGAACCCTTATAATGAGCATACGACGCCTGTCTGTCTCTTGATGGTCTCTTGATGGAAACAGGAATGACAAGGTATCTTCAAGTTAAACATGTGTGGTATTTCAATTTGCACGAGTTTTTGTACTAATTTGTGAAGTTTGTAGTTTTAAATAAATACATATAAAAAAGGGGGGCTCGTTTTCCCAGCTAAACACATATGTACTTAAAAACAGGCTGCACAGTTTTTCAGACAAAAATTTTGAAATGTATTTAGTAGTAAATTTTAATGCAGCAAATGCTTAAGTAAAAAATATATATGTGTTTCTTAAACTTCTCTGGGATGTTACATTGTTAGCATTTCTTCCATAGGTGTCTTCTTATTTTTTCCGACAATATTTCGGGACTCTTACAAGTCCCTTCTTCCGGTCACGAAACTCGTTCATAGTGACCGGAAGAAGGAACTTGTAAGTGTCCCGAAATATTGTCAAAAATAAGAAGACACCTCTGGAAGAAATGCCGGAATTAACCAAAAAAAATATATATCAATTTAATTGAAGTCAAATGTGGGCAACTGTTTTGAATTTTACATATCTCTAGTATTTTTTTAATCAAACATTTATACAAATATGCTTTTGTAATTTAAACATGGAGATAAAAAAAAAATTGTGTTTTCAGTAAATATTTTTATTAATTGTATAAATAAATTTCTTTTGGCTTTTTATTTAACAGATTTATTTTTAAACCCTACGTAATTTTGAAAAATGAGGTATTTAATTTTAAATTAGATCCAATTTCTTTTTTCGCAGAAATTTTGGCCATTTTATTGCACGTTTTTTAATTTTTTTACTGCACGAAATCTCTACTAATAACTGCCAATGTATTGAATATATCGACACAAACTTTAGTATGAGGATTTAGGAGCCCCAATGTAAGTCAATTTGTTAATTAATTAATTTGTTGTGGGGAAGTAATTTGCCGGTGATTCACCGACGATTTTTTTTTTTTTTTTCTTCTAAACCAGGAGCCCAGGGTATGAAGAATGTGGGTTTGTTAAGTGTCTAGTGGAAGTAGGAGACGCGGGGTCTGAGAGGAGACGATAACACAATATAATGCTGATTACAGGGGGGGGTACGAGGGCCGACCACCGTCTTATAGACTTGTAATAGGATCAGGAGGCCTCTGTGGGGACTGGAGAGGAGGGGAGGTGGTTTGGGTAAAAATATAGGGTGGAATTGAGAAGAGGGTGCACTTCTCTTGGATATATATTGGCAAAATTAAAAACAAAGTACATCCCCATCTCGAATTATTTGCAATCAACTAACTTTTCACTCTGCTGAAATTCAAATCCTACTTTCAATTCTCATATAAAATTTCATATCGATACTGTGGTAATAAATAAGATATATATAGAGGGCACCGGTAGCTCAGTGGTATGCGTGCTTGACTTCTGAGCTCAAGGTCGTGGGTTCGTAGCCCGACCGAGGCCCTTAGTTTATTTTATCTGGGAGGTAAAATAAACTTAAGCACGCCGTCCATCGGATGGGACGTTAAGCGATGGTCCCGAGCCTGTACGATGTCAGGTACTCGTTAAAGATCCCTACCCTAGATGAATAAAAATTTAGGGTAGGCAAAATTTAGGACTCCCACAGTAGAGTCGGGCTCATGTCCACCAGAGTGACGAAAGAGCGCTCTGGTAGTAGGCGATATGACCTCGTAGTTAAAGCCCGGGCATGAGTCATAAAACCTAACCTAACCTAAGATATATATAATAAAATAAATTTATAATTAAATAAATAATAAAAAATAAATAAAACAAACTTATTTTTGAAATATTGTCTATTCCACTAAAGATATATATACATATATAACTACCGGTTTCGGCTTTATACCAGTTCATAACTAGACCTGACGGTGGTATAAAGCCGAAACCGGTAGTTATATATGTATATATATCTTTAGTGGAATAGACAATATTTCAAAAATAAGTTTGTTTTATTAATTTATTACAAGTTTCCACAATATGTCCGCGATTCTCGACTTAGAAGTTGTAAATAATAAAAATACAAATAATAAATATTACATTTCCTGTAGAAATTGTTGCTGTTCTTCTACTAAGTTTCCGAAAAGGGCCCTAAAGAAATATCGAAAGTTGAAGACGTTTTAAAAAATTTCCATTAGTAATTATTTCAATTGGATTTCTTCTAAAGGTAATAATGAGATGCCATAATGTTTTCCTAAATTTGGAATAATGTTCAATCTAATCCAAAAGTATTAATTATCTTACTAAGCTCACAGGAAAAATGAATAGTATAGAATACTTACAGAGAACAAATATTGGGTTTATTCTACTTAACCTACATTATAAATTTAAAAACTAAGATTGGAAAATGAAAAAATCAAATTATTTACAATAAATCTTACGAACTACTTTTTAAAACTACTTAGTCTCTATTCTGTTTTTATTTTGGCCACTCTTTAAAATGTTTATATTATATTATATATATATATATATATATATATATATATATATATATATATATATTGTAACGAAGTTACATATATGGTTCACATATGGAACTCACCCCATCTCATTTATCGATAGTCGTTCGGAAATGTACCTATGTTGATTGAACGGTTGTACACCGGGAGCGCTCACCTCCTAGGTTGAGCTATCAATCAACTTAGAGCATACATTCGATTACTAGTCGAGCTAGAGAGAGACCAACTTGCCTCCGCAGAGAGCGAACATACCAGGTGCTGTATATTGTAAATGAAGTATATTTGAAATTATTATATATATATATTATTCTTTAGAGGGGATCCTTTGTATTAGATATTTCACCAGTCTATTAGTTATTTTGAAGTGATTTTTGAGTTTATTACGAAGATTATATTTCCACGTTTTTCTTCTATAACTCTTTTTCTTATTTTCTCTCTACCACCCCTTTCCCAGCAGAAGTGGCGATCATCTGGACTCCAGACTTTTCCTAATCGGAAATATAGGTTTATCTTCACGAGGGTTTTTGTCCAGTAACTGGAATTTCCACCCTCAAGTGTTTTTGATGTCTGTTCTCGGCTTCCACGGCTAGTTATAAAGGGAACAAATCATTACACACATGGTAGCAGAGAGCGTGGTTAAGGTCGTTGTCCTTTTTTTCGTCATTTTTCTTTCTTTCGAAAGTCTGCCTAGGAAGACGCTGAGACTTTTTCTTTTGTCTCTAGCGTGGGTAGTTGACGGGGCAAGTTAGAATTGGTTTGTATGGGCAAGCTAATTCATTTGTAGTCTCCTGGATCCCGTTTTTATATTTTGTGAAAGATTTTGGATTTTTGTGGAAAGTTTTAGTACTTGAACAGTTGAGCACCTTTAATCCTATAGTTCTTGGAACTTTGACCTCTTGGTGATTCACTTTGGGGATTATAGACTTAGGTAGGATCTTGTTTGTTAATTTGTTTTCTTTAGTTTTCTTAGCAATCTTAAGATGGCGACTGAAACAGTTAGTCCTTCTATGATGGAAAAATTAATAGACACTATTAATTCTTTATCCGACAAAGTAAATAGTTTGGTCGGAGAAAGGGCTGAAAATAAACGAATAATGGCCGCTATCCAATTGGGGTTGAATAATTTATCGACTGCCGTACAAGCAGATCGGGAAAACCTCAACCAGTTATCAGCCGAATTTGGGAAATCCAGAAAAACGGAAGTTCCCGAAAAATCTGATCAAGGTTTGAATAGCGCATTCCTAAGCATGGATTCAAAGGTTAGTGAATGTACTTTTAATAAAATTAAGATTCCTAATTATATTGAGAGGAGAATCGAATCATTTCCTAGGTTAATCGTTAATGACCCTACTAGTGTTATAGTGTTTTTGGAAAATTTATTTGATTGTTATTTGATAGAGAAGCAATATATGAGTGACATAATTAAGAGATTGTCTTATAAGGACCCGTCGAATAGAATTTTGAAGAAATTAGTAGAATTGAATATGTGCGATTTCAATGAAATCCGAGATAAATTTATTAGGGAACTGACCACTCCCAAGGTACGTCTATTATATGAATTTAAGTATATTCATCGAGTACAAAAGGTCGACGAAAGTTTTCGTGATTTTGCTGATAGTGTTGTGAAATTTTGCAAAATACTTGATAGAAATAGTGAATATGATATCGTCGTAATAGTTTTAGAGGGTATAAACTCTAAAACAAGAGGTTTCTGTAATTTTCAAAATAGGCCTACCAATCTTAAGGAGTTATACAATTTGATAGAAGAGGTAGACAAATTGTGTTTGATTGAAAGTTCCGAAAATTATAATGGTTCTAATTTCGAAACCAATTATACGGAAAGGTTGTTGTGTAAAGGTCAGGTTAGTGATCAACATTTTGATCGGAGTAAAGGTAATCATATGAGATTTTTTAGATATAATGGTTACAATCGCAATAGATTTAATGGTAATTTTTCTAATGGCAATGTGAATAGAAATTCACAAGGTAATTATTACAGAAAGCGAGATAATGGTGGTTATGGAAATAGAAATTCTGAAAGTTATGTTTACAAAGGTAATCAATTTTCGGCCAAGGCAGGTCGATATGTAACCAATGATAAAGTAACCTCTCCGTCGAATGGACAGAGTCAATTATTTACTTTAAGTAGAGATTCGCTTAAAGGTCTAATTAAGGAATGTATTGTGAATAATAACAAGTGTAATTCTAATCCTTATGGCAAAACGAGTAGGAAAAAGAAATCCAAAAGTGTTTTAATTGATAAAAGTGTTTAATTATAAATGAATATGGCCTAACTATTGATTTGGATTTACGATTTTGCTTTGATAAGGTATGTTTATGGTTTTTTAATGATAATTGTGATTATATTAATGAGTTTTGATTAAACAAAGTGAATTTTGTAGATGTATGTATTGTTTTCTACTCGGTTACTTATGGTAGCTACTATGTGGTTTTTTTTTTTATTATGTGCACCGAAAGAGATGTGATTGTTATATGGTTTATATTGATAATAACGTATATGATTATGATATATATTTTGGTTTTTTACGCAATTTGTTGTTGCGATTTAAGGTTCTGTGAGCACAGACCTTTTTATTGTTTTGGTATTATGATCATTCTGATTTGAGTGCGTTGACAAAATCAGATCAATTGTCTGGAAGGTTGCCTCGTATGGTTTCTTGAAATCTCATGTCATTTTGGTATGAGGTGCGAGACGTTTCAGGTCAGAGGAACTACATAGCCGAGGTCCTGTCACGATCTCTCACCCTGGAACCATTACAGCAGCCGAGATTTCCCAGGTTTGGAATTCTGCGTAGATCGCAGATCCAACCTTGATATCTGAGAGACAAATGGATCAAAGTCGCGCATAGCGGTAAATACGCAGAATACCAAGGTAAATAATTTACAATTATTAGTAAATAATGATATTTGATTATGATAGTGTGCACATAAAGGTATACTTGAGTAATATTCTTCGCGCGCACGACGTGCGTAAGATTTTACGTCGCCAGTCTATTATTGTTTTCGACGGACTGATCACCCGTTAGACTAAGAAGGCTTAAGTTTCACAGTTGAAACGGTATACCACGGCGAAATAATATTTTATGGTTTATTTTGTATTTGATGAACATAAATTGTTTTTTGATTTTTATTATATTTGTATTTGCGCAATATTTTGATGTGTTTATATGTGCATTGGTACCTATATCCTTATTCTGTATATGTTTTTCCTATTGTGAGTGTTGTCTATCCTCAGTCTTTATGTTCATATGAATTTTTGGGAAATATGCATATCAGGTTTATAACATATATATATTGGCCATATAATATTATGTATTTTGATGATGTTATGAGAAGGTTTATCACGGATAGTGAACATAATTTTATATTGAATATTTGTCATTACAATGTTGTTTTTTGTTTCATATAATTATTGAAATATGAGTATGCATTTGAAAACCTTCCTATATGAACTTCAATGAAAAATGAAAATGTGTTCCCTGTGTAATTTGTTTTGAATTGTGTAAATTTTTGATAAGGGACACCGAAGAATTTTTGTAAATATTGTCATATCATTTTTTCTTTACTATATTGTACTTTTGAAGACTGGTAAATTAGGAAAAGATTGTTAGGATTATGGGGTCTTAATAATTTTTCTCTTTTGAACCAAGAAAGTCAATTTTTGTATATTATGATATCGGACTTAGGAAAATATTGTTGTTAATTGTTAGATAAATGGATACTTGAATTATACTTGTGTTTTAAATTCAAGGATAGAACCGAGATCAGCTTACAGGTTTTTTTATGTGGTTACAAACGCCTTACAGTGAGATGGAATCATTTCTTTTGGGGATCATAGGATCTCAAATTGCCTTCGCAATTAAATTTGTGTTCACCATCACACTTGCGTTTGTGGTTACTTTTTTCCTGATAATGCGAAGAACAGTAATAGTCTGAGCATTTTATGGTAAAATAACCAAGGCCTGCTGACTCTCGAGTTAAATTGAAATTATTGTATAAATTTTAATAGGAAGTATCCATAATGTGGGAAAATTTTTTTGTTTTTGGAGGGCAAGTATTTTTTTTATTTTGAAAAGACCAATGGTCGTTATTAGTATTTTTGGACAAAACCGGTGGCAATTTGTACATATGATGTATATTTGTTTTGGTTACTTATTATGACTACTGACCAGCCATGGGTTTATCATTGTACTCACCCGCAGCCTAAACTTAGAGGTTACCCACTCATCGTGAGTCTAGTTTCTAGTTTAGGTGACTGGAAAATTTTTTCCTTTGATATTTTTTTTTTCTTTATGGGTTGTCGGTTTACGCAACCAGTCATCTGGGAACCCCGGCATTTTTTGAGGGGGTGGGGGAATTTTTCCACCAGCTGAGGCGAGCTTGTGCGCAACCTAGGAGTAGCAAGGCCGCTTAGCTCGGTTTAAGTCTCTGCCTGCCGTCCCAGCACAGGATGTTTGGTGACGATAGGAGGGACAATCCCCCTTGCTTTTCAGGGAGGGTCCCCCACCCCACCCCATAGTATATGGCTAGACTATCCTTGCGACGGGTGAATACATGAGCTGGTATATTTGAGTAATGCCACCGGATTTGTTTTCCTGCCTCTCTTGAGGAGGAAGAGGGGGGTAATATGTAACGAAGTTACATATATGGTTCACATATGGAACTCACCCCATCTCATTTATCGATAGTCGTTCGGAAATGTACCTATGTTGATTGAACGGTTGTACACCGGGAGCGCTCACCTCCTAGGTTGAGCTATCAATCAACTTAGAGCATACATTCGATTACTAGTCGAGCTAGAGAGAGACCAACTTGCCTCCGCAGAGAGCGAACATACCAGGTGCTGTATATTGTAAATGAAGTATATTTGAAATTATTATATATATATATTATTCTTTAGAGGGGATCCTTTGTATTAGATATTTCACCAGTCTATTAGTTATTTTGAAGTGATTTTTGAGTTTATTACGAAGATTATATTTCCACGTTTTTCTTCTATAACTCTTTTTCTTATTTTCTCTCTACCACCCCTTTCCCAGCAGAAGTGGCGATCATCTGGACTCCAGACTTTTCCTAATCGGAAATATAGGTTTATCTTCACGAGGGTTTTTGTCCAGTAACTGGAATTTCCACCCTCAAGTGTTTTTGATGTCTGTTCTCGGCTTCCACGGCTAGTTATAAAGGGAACAAATCATTACACACAATATATATATATATATATATATATATATATATATATATATAAGATGTAGGAATGAAAAGAAATAACATTTAAGTGTTAACAGTCTAAGGAGAGTGGTTTAGGATGAACACAGTGGAAGTACGTAGATGCGCTAAGGTACTTTTTATTTAATTATAATATATATAATAACTAAATAAATAAAGAGATACTCTCCTTAGACTGTTAACAGTTGAAATGTTATTTCTTTCCACTCCTACATATTAACCCTAACACATCTCTCCTCCGACTGTCTCTCTCTATTCGGCATTTGTTCTCCACTCATTGTTTGTTCACCATTCGATTTTGAACAAAATGCGACTTCAAGATGTGCAATTTTGAAGAAAGTGCACTTATTTTAAAAATGTTCAATTAACAAATTTTTCATTTGGATTTCTTCTAAATTTATTAAAGAGATACCATATTGTATTTCTAAATTTTGCAAAAAGGTTAAATTTAATCCAAAGGTACAAATTATCCTTCTGGGTTAACGGGGAAAATGAATAGCATAGAATAAGAGAACAAATAATTTGGGATTATTAACTTAAATCTTTTTTTTTTTTTTTTTTTTTTTTTTATTGATAATTTTTGTACAATGTACATTCCATTGTGCTAAAATAATAATAAAAAACAAAACATCTGGCACTTGAATGAGGCCGCTGACCAGCGTCAGTCCTCTTGATTAAGGTCGCTATGGTGCTTCCTCTTCAGTCGACGTTCTGGTCTTGGCGGAGGCAGGTGGAGAGGGATGGTACGTAGCAGAGGATTTTGATGATCTTGCATGGTCCGCAGCAGACTGGCGTAGCAAATAGGCAGACATTTTTTCACCTCAGGGATCTCAAGATCATCGTGTATAGTTTCGTTACGGACAAACCAGGGCGCACTGGTGATGATTCTTAAGGCCCGATTCTGGAGTGTCTGTATACGTTTGATTTGAGAATCGGAGGCAGAACCCCAGATGGAGCAGCCGTAAAGCCACATGGGCCTGATGAGCATCATATAAACGAGCCTCTTGAGAGGGAGGGGGAGCTCAGAGTTCTTGAGGAGAGGTGTCAGCTGGTAAAGTCGATGTCTTAGCCTGTGCAGCAGCGAAGTGATGTGCTCGTTCCAGGTCAACTTGGTGTCCATGGTGAGACCTAGGTACCGAATTGAAGAAGTCTGTGGGACAAGAGCTCCGTTGAGGGTGAGCGGGCCTACTACTTCTGTCCGTAGATAAGTGAATGGTACCAACGCTGACTTTTGAGGATTTAAATGTATCCTCCATTTGGCACTCCAAACTTTCACCTCATCCAAGAAGTTGTGCAGTTGTACTTGAGCGAGTCTACTGGAGGTGGCCTTACTCATTACAGCAACATCGTCGGCGAATTGAGCAGTTAGGCCGTTCTGCTGTGGAACTTAAATCTAAATTATAAGTTTGTTAACTAAATAGTGAAAAATAAAAAAACACTAAATTAATTTTTAAAAAATAAATCTTATAAACTAATAAATATTGTCCATTCTTCAAATCAAAGTTATTTAAGGCATATACAACATATAAATAAATAAAAGTACCTCCTTTGCGCATCGATTTCAATGTTATTTCACACCTTTTTGATTCACGACACCTTAAGCCTAAACACTTCTCCCACTCCTAGACTCCACCTTCACATCTCACAGAACAGCTGATGGTCGTCTTTTGTATTCTTTATTCATTGGTTCGTTTTAAAACAAAATGCGACTACATATATTTATTCATTAATTTAGTTCTTCATACCAATAATAATAATTGATTTTGTAATATATTAATAATGTGTATAATTGTTTACATCACAATACATTCATTCTATCGGCAGTTATCGTGTTCACAGACACACACACAGACAGAATGTTTTTTTTTTTTAATATTTGGAATCATGAGGTCGGAAAACATGACATGACTACATAACTTCCCCTATTCATCGTATAGCTGGGAAAATAAAAAAGTTAAGAAAAATAAAAAAATTAGTATTCTTCTACTAGTTAACTTTCTCTAGTCACATCAAATTAAATTATTTTCGTTGTCACAAAATATTTGGTGAACTTAAAAATAGAGGAAAAGTTTTCATAATGGACTTTTCATGGAGTGGAAATCATGAAGTACTCTTCCATGAAAATTGTAATATTTTTAAATGGATGGCAATTAATTACAAAACTTTCTTAATGAATTTGATTCTTCAATGAATAATTTGAAAAGTTCTATTAAATATTTGTTTCTCATGATGAAATGCAGACTATTTAAATTTCAAATTAGTGTGACATTATTTATTTTTCATTAAACATATATTTAATATAGTTCCATTTTATAATTCATTTGAGTTAATGTTTTTATTGACGCTTATTTGCAATCTACAACGTTGATAATATGTATATATATATATATTATATTATTATATTATATATACATTTTTTTCATCACAATTGCTGTCAATGGCGACGGACAGAGATTAACAGGGCTTTCTACAGGTTGCCACCCTGAATCAGATTTCCATTTTCGTCTTCTCAACTAGATTTCGGTATACCGTTCAATTGTAGCCTGTCTAAAGTTGACTAAAATTTCTCTCTTTTCGAATTCTCTGTTTGAAGTTAACGATAACTAAAAATATTAATCATGAATATTCTTTTATTTCATTAATTTATTTTGTTTTTTTATTTTATATTTATTACTATAATTTGTTTAGTATTAGATAATTAAAATACACAATTTCTTTGTCAAACTTCACTATATATTCTCAAATACTCAACTAGTTTCGCCGTGTTAAGGCAAACCAACTATAATACATATCTGCCAAAAAGGTCCACTTTTGAATTTACTGGAAGCGGTAGAAATAAATAAACTGAACAAAAATAACGATATTGTAATGCTAAATGAACAAATAGAACTGAACCATTCCCCCCTTCTTAATTTAAATATCAAGTAGCTAAGAATTGTAGAAATGTTTTGCCAACTGACATTCAGAGAATACTATATTCTTCATTTGATGTTTTAATTTGTCTTTAAATTCTATGTATTTGTTTTTATTCACTTTAATATTTATTATATTTTACATTTATATAATTCATGAGTCATACCTATATAAGTACCAACACACTTTACTGTTAGATTCGCTTTATTAGATTATATATATATATATATTTTCTTTCTTTTTTATTTTATATTTATTATTATCTCGTAAATATCTGTTTATTGGAATGAATAGAGTAACAAAAACAAGAGATTCCCCGTCATTACCTAAAAACCCCCTCCATAACTGTACCTTCTACCCTGTCAACCAATTCTGTCAGTTTGTAAGTGACTCTTGATAATGCCTTAACACGGCGAAACTAGTTGAGTATTTGAGAATATATAGTGAAGTTTGACAAAGAAATTGTGTATTTTAATTATCTATTCTTAGAATGGAGCTTCACAAAGTAAATCTGGAAACCATAAATTATTTTTTTAGTATTATTTAATTATTTTAAATATTATTTTTATTATTATTTCTTAAATCTCTCATTTATTTTTTTCCTTATACATACTCATCCTAACGAATCGTCAACACCCTTGATTTATAAAAAATTAAAAATATGTGATGTTACCATTACAGACAGGACTTGGTTACCAACCATGCTTACAGACTACTCTCTCTTCCCTAGCTGTAGCTGTTGTCCATATTGGTTTACGGATTTTTCCAGACTATGATCATGTGAAGCAATACAATATTTGAGGCTAGGCAAGTGACGTACTATAGGTGCATACTTACATCAAGTTCAGAGAGCATCTTGTCTCGCTCCATTGGTGGTGTGGCCAGACAGTTGGCCAGCAGTGCAGACAGAAGAAGAGCAACTGCTCCGTGCAAGATCCAGGCCAGTTTCATAATTGATGTGAAGGGGCTCTTCTCACGATGTACCTGGAAAACAGACAATACTTCATAGTCATAGGCGAACAGTAGCTATTATCCTTGGCGAGACCTAGAAGTAAAGACAACCTGAGACCTGAGTACCCCCCATCAAGAACCTAGTCCGAAGTAGGGGACAGCTCTCTGCTTTATGCCCCAGCTATATGATGTATAGCGGAAGTTATGTAATCGGTCAAAAATTCGATGCGCAGTTTTCAACAGTATTTCATGTTTTGCGACCTCTGAATTCCAAATATGAAAAAAAAGTCTGTCTGTACTTGTGCATCTCTGAACACGATAACTCCCGATCTATATGAAATTCTATATTTAAATTCTACTTATTATTTTTCCCGGAAATTCGGTCGAAGGGAAGGAGGGCCAGAAAAGGAGGGCTCGATTGAAATACCCTAATAAGGGATGTGATGTACGAGTATAAATATAATACACATATGAAATGATTAAATTAAAAACATAAAAAAATTAATTATATTTATTTTTATATAAAAAACATTTCTTTTAAAACAAATGCATGTAGAAAACAAAACAGGGCCATCAGTTGTTTTGTTAAGGCCCCCATTCACGGTCGTTCCAATCCAGTTGCTCCACGCCAAATGGAGCGGAATAGTCCAAAAAGTGACCGTGAATGTGAAAACACTATTGGATTGGATGGAGTGGAATGGCCCAGACGGAATTCCAACCTGCCAGAAATCCGTCGGACCACGCCAAAACTCCATCACTCCAACTCACCGTGAATGTGAAAAAGTGGCTTGTTGCCAATGGAGAAACCGGCAATCCAGAAGACTCGAATGTTGCCGAGTACAGCCGAAAATGAAAACACGTAACACTTAAACCTTCTTAAGCCTTTTCTTTATTACCACAGGGCGCATGTAATGAATGAATCTACACAAAATTTAGTATGAAAATTCAGAAGCCCCTATATAAGTCAAATATTGAGTTTTATCCCAAACGGTTGATTGGCTTTGATGGAAGGGTGAAAACAATAAATACATTTTGTATTACCAGCCATGTGGTTAACCGACATTACTTTTGTTGTTGTGGTAAAGGGTTGTTTTTTATAAACATTTGCTATAATCCACTAGGTTCTTGCTTCCCAGGCACATGTTCAGTTTCTAATGGATTTTCAAGTCTGATTTTCATTAATAAGGGGGACATAAATTTTATGGCCTTAGAAACCAAATAAAATGGTGCTCTCTTGTACCAAGGCAGGACAATAATTGTTTTTATACATCTTCTCAATAAAATTGGAATTCTAAGTTCACTGAAGAGCTTCTCAGCAGCTTAAATACTAGAAGTTCTTTAAATACTTTTAATTGCCTGGAACTGAGCTTTTCTATTTAATTTTATTTGTGATGCTTATATTTATTTATTATATTGTTAGTTAAAACATTCTTACCCCTTTATCTACTCAATTACAGTGGAGGAGAATTTATGAGTTTAGTTAGTTATTATGACTCATGCCCGGGCTTTAAATACGAGGTCATATCGCCTACTACCAGAGTGCTCTTTCGTCACTCTGGTGGACATGAGCCCGACTCTATTGTGGGAGTTCTAAATTTTGCCTACCCTAAATTTTTATTCACCTAGGACAGGAGTCTTTAACGAGAACCTGATATCGTACAGGCTCGGGACCATCGCTTAGCGTCCCATCCGAAGGACGGCGTGCTTAAGTTTATTTTACCTCCCAGATAAAATAAACTAAGAGTCTCAACCGGGTTTCGAACCCACGACCACGTGCGATGTCAGGTACCTACTCGTAAGACCCTTCCCTTGCTAACTAAACCCACCGGTGACGAAATATCTCGCTGGTAGTAGGCGAAACACACATAAACAGAATTTTATTTTCTCTTCATTTATATACAGAGTACATCCGATGAAAAATGAATACATATTGAAATGCTGACCAATTACATAACTATACTATGCACAGCTGTGGAAGTAACAAGCCAGCGAGCATTAGTAATAATAATGATATTTATTTGTCGGATAAACGAAGTTTAATAAATTCATCACAAAAACACACAAATATTAACGTATTAAAATTCCTGTTAGCAAAGCTATTAAACAAATGAGTGGACTTTGGTCGTATCTCTATTTGATTACTTAATTGAACGGTGATTTCATTCAACGATGAGAATTAAATATAAACAATGAGAAATATAACAATATTTACCATCCTAGCTCAGCTAATTTGCTAACTTGATAAATTATATTAAAATTTAATTTTGAAAATGGAAACGTTCAATAAAAATAAAATGAATATAGCAATTTTCGATGGTTTTTAATTTTTCACTTCAATATTTCTAATTAACCGTTGGATACAAGATCACAGACTAATTCAAGAAATCGTCGGTGAATCATCGCAAATATACTTCCCCAGCGCCAATTATTCAATTAATATTTCGCTCTCCTTTTGAAAAAAATTCAGCGATTTGTTTGAAAATCAATAAGTTTTTTTTTTTTTTTTTTTTTTTTTTTATGTTTAAAAATTGAATGTCCGAATACATTTTTTTTTCCGTTCTGTGTTGATATAGTGGAAATACTAATAAATAAAATAAAATTATAGATAAAACACTTTTTTGAACACTAATATTGTTTATTCCACAAACATATACTTAAATGTGTACCGGTTTCGGGTTACGCCATCGTCAGCACAAGGTTCAACAATAATTCAGATATTTGCCAAGCATACATATTTATATTAACCTAAGAGTACCTGAGGTGGAAGTCTATATTCTAACTGTAATAGCTAACTGTGGACTTGTTTGAAAACCAAGAAAATAAAATTAAAATAGAACTGAAAACTAATATTACAAGAAAACAATATAACAAATGTACAATATATAGCTATGTAGGAAGTTATTTAACCTAGATAAATGTTGTCATGGATATTTGTTATCAGAAAGGGATTAGCAAAGGAGAAAATTTGAAGTGTGTCTGGTCGTTCAAACAATTTCCATTTTTTCGAGTCCTATTAATTAGTAGCTATATTATATCATTTATTTCTAACATTTGTTTTATTATATATATATAATATATAATAATAATATATATATATATAATATATAATAATAATATATATATAATATATAATAATAATATATATATATAATATATAATAATATATATATATATATATATATATATATATATATATATATATAATATAATAATAATATATATAATATATAATAATAATATATGTATAATAATATATAATAAAACAAATGTTAGAAATAAATTATGCCGTAATGTATGAAAATTAACTCATTAACATGTCAAAATAATACCCTAATTTCCTGGTAATTTTATACGATTCTTCAGTTGCTAAACAGTTTGTTGTTTACCTAAAGACGGGTTAACTTGACTTAGAACGTTTTTGTATACATCGATTCAAATATAATGAATATAGCTATAAGAGTAGAAATATTATAAAATAATTATTTTTGTTAATGCAACTTTGAAAATTTTCAAAATGAAAGAAGTTCTTTGGCATGAAACTCAAGGCGACTGATAATATTCTATTTTAATTCTAAGCAGAGTCAGTTTACTGAAAAGGCATGAACGGAATGTGGGGATGTTTTAGCCGCCCCTCCCATCTCCCAAATTTCTAATTAAGCACCCCAAGCAAAGTTTTCAATTAGAATTTTTTACTCTAATTGGTACAAAGCTGATATGTAACTAGACTTAATTGTGAAGTGAACTGACCTGGCTGTTGTAGGAGGAAAGTTGTGTAATCGGTCTGAAATTCGATATTGAGTTTTCAATAGAATTTCATTTTTTTCAACCCCTAACTCCAAAAATGAAAACGTGCATGAGTCTGTGAACACGATAACTGATAGAATGAATATACAGGGTGGTCCAGATAAGCGGGCCACAAGTGAAATAACTCCTAAACGGTTAGATATATCAAAATTGTGCATAGGACTAAAGTTGTAGCACTTACCGAGAGCTATAGTATGGCGTCCTCGAAAATACAAAAATGACCTTTTTAATGGCTCTTCGAAGGGCGGGGTTCCCTTTTGACCTTTAAGTTTCATTACATTTTATTAAAGTACTAAAGAAACAAGGAAGAACTGTGCAAACAGATTTTTAATACGTCAAGTAGTTCTCGAAACAAAAACGTTTAAAGTTGCACGTTTTTTTATTCTGAAGTTAGTTGGAATTTAATAACTTCAGAATAAGAAAAATGTGCAACTTTAAACGGTTTTTTTCCCAAGAACTACTTGACGTATCAAAAATCTGTTTGCACAGTTCTTCCTTGTTTTTTTAGTAATTTAATAAAATGTAATGAAACTTAAGGGTCAAAAGGGAACCCCGCCCTTCGAAGGGCTGTTTGAGCCATTAAAAGATCATTTATGTCTTTTCGAGGACGCCATACAATAGCTCTTGGCGAATGCTACAACTTTAGCCCTATGCACAATTTTGATATCTCTAACCGTTTAGGAGTTATTTCACTTGTGGCCCGCTTATCTGGGCCACCCTGCATAGAAACGACATTGTCTATGTGTGACCGGAACCCCACACGGATGTTATGTATTGACTTTTAGCCGAATTGACCAGAGGAAGGGGAGGATTAAATGAATGCTCAACACAAATACTCCAGTAACTGCCAAAGTAATAAATGTATCGAAAAGAAATTGTATATGTGAATTCAAAAAATAGCAAATAGTAGGCGATACATAATAATTTTCAGACAAATCGACCAAAGAGATGTAAGGAATCAGAGGAGGGGCCTTACACAAAAACCCTTATAACTGTAGCTGAAACGAATTTATCAACACGAAATTTAGTATGATGATTCAGAAGTGCCTGAGTAAGATTCCTATTGATTTTCAACTAAATCGGTACATTGGGTTCAGAGGTAGCGTAAATCTTAGTTCATTAATTCAAGTTGGAGAAGTACAGTAAAATAATTCAGCGACGATTTTTGCTATTTTCATTCATAATCATTTTATATATAATTTATTACCTCAGAAGGCAAGCACGCATACCACTGAGCTACCGGCACCCTCATCAGTAACGTAACACGACAACGAAGTGAAGACGCCGTCAGAGATAGAGCCAGTCACGGAGAAACTCACTTATCCCCTACACAACTTAGCTCGGCTGTTTACTGGCTTTGCTTTGCATGATATCCGTTCGCTTCTTCGTCACAGTTCCATGAGATTACAACAGTATATATTTTTTTTTTTTGAGTTGGGGATGTGTACACATCAAAAATGGCTCCAGGATGTTCATTGATTTTACTGTATATGTATGTAAAATAAATGTAGATATTTCATTCAATCATAGGAGACATCTAGAAGGATATGATGTTATATGTACGTGATACGGTGTAGGACTTGATTTGAAGAAATAAAGGAATATTGTAAGAATCTAATTTCACAAAATATTCTATCAAAAATGTTTGTTTCGGATAAATAATACTTTTGTTTCGGATAAATAATACTTAAGTTCCCTGCTCTGGAGCTTGGATATAAATAAAAAGTCGTCGGTGAATCACCTGTAATGTACTTCCCCAGAACAAATTAAAATATATATCTCTCCGTCAGTGTGCCTGTGTATACGATAACTCCCGATAGAATGAATGTATCAACACGACATTTTATAACCCCTAACAACAACACCTATTGTTCATAGAAATAAAATATGTTGTCTTCCCACTGTTTTATTTTAGACCAGAACCGGTTTTCGACGCAACATCGTCATCATCAGTGGTTCATCCCACCCACACAGCAAAGCGGTTAGAAGACAACTGGCAGTAACTCCGATATAATGATGTATCAGAAACTCCATTTTAAAGTTAAAACCCAATGAGGACGTTGTCTGTTGAATTTCAGGGATATCGGCTGAAAGGTAGGGAACTCAAGGTAAGGGGCTTAATTCAAAAACCCTAATAACTGCCAATGTTATGAATTTATCGATCGATGAATATTAGCGCAAACGGTCGACTGGTTTTGGAGGAGGAGCGAAAATTTAATTGATTAATTCGTTCTGGGGAAGTACAAGCAAAGATTTCTGTTTTATCGAACAAATTAATGCTGCGAAGGGACTCAAATCCACAACTCTTAGGTTGATAGGAAATCCTTCTAACCACTTGATCACCATGGCCCTCCGTTCAGATTTCATGCCTTTTCTAAAGCACTTTTTCTGATCAGTTAGTTTGCAAGTAATTCAGTGGAAATTTGTATTTGATAAACTGATAGTTATGTTCGATTCTGATGAAATTATATCTTGATTGAAACAGAAGCCATATAAGATATTTCATATTTTCCACGACTTCCCTGATTGAAATTTGAGATATCTCAGATTTTCTTTCAAGTATCTAATACAGGTTATTACTGAAGGATATTTTATATTGCCACATTTCAGCCAGTTGGGTATTTTGGTATTATATACCGGGGAAGTTATGTAAACGGTTCTTACAGCTTCTCTCTGTATCTAAAGCTAAAAAAAAGAAAAGGTTCATATATGTCTGTACGTTTGGACATAAAGATTGCATATGTGTATAGAGATTTTATATGTAGATTATAAACCCCTTAAGGACGAAACCAATGCATAAGGGCGCCAGTAGCTCAGAGATCGCGTGCTTGCTTACTGAGCTCAAGATCGCTGGGTTTTTTTATCTAGGAGTTGAGCATGCTGTCCTTTGGATGGGAAAGTAAGCGGTGGGTCTTACATGAAAAAATGCGGGGGGCTTACATGATTTTTTTTTTTTTTTAGATTGAGAGGTCGTTGAGTAATACACCTATTAATTTCCGCCAAATAAAAAGAGGATATAACCACTACCCCTATAATAACTACCCCTATTATGGATCTGCCACTTGTCAATCTGAGGGCATATTGATTTAATAAGAAACATTTTTAAAAGACCAATTTTTCTGTGTCTATTTTCGTGTAAATCGAGCCAACGCACACTGGGGCAAGAGGCCTCAAAACCTGGCCAAAATACAAAAAAAGAGATGCAGATTTTAAGGAGGGAGGGAAGGTTGGTTTACTTGCATACACCTGTACTAACATAAACAAGACCTTCTAAGTTGAGAAACGCGGACATATTGTGGACATATTGCTAGTTCATAACTAGACCTGACGATGGTATAAAGCCGAAACCGGTAGTTATATATGTATATATATCTTTAGTGGAATAGACAATATTTCAAAAATAAGTTTGTTTTATTTATTTATAAACAAGACCATTGCAGCCTTTTAATACCCTCTACATTGCCTCAGTCTATATTTATAAAGTGTTAAAACCCAATCTTTTTAATTATTTTATTGTCTTAAATATGGAGATCTCTTCTCAAGGTGTACTGAATTATAATTACTATCACTAGCGTCACTGCTTAATAAAAAAACTACTGAAAAAAATCAGTTTTTGTTCTTCCCGGGCACTCGCTCTTTCACCTTCTTAAAGTATTTTCATCAGATAACCATAAAATGATATCCGTTTTTGCAAAAATTGGCAAATTTGGGAAAAACTTAATTTTAAAGTTATAAATTCGTCCGAAGAAGACGCAGGCGTTTAATTTTAGCGAATTTTCGAAGAAAATGAAGCTATTGCAATTTCTAATTTCAGCTACATCATATCCAAAAAAGTAGAAAGATGGATACTTTAGAGAGTATAGAAATTAAATTGGAAAGGAGGAAGAGAGAGTCCCCCCTCCTCAACTCTAGAGAGGGGATGGGAGGTTTGTCCAGTCTCATGTACTCCGTTCTCCCAGTTGTGACTCAGATGGGAGACAGGAATAACTTATCTGTCCGCATCCATGAAATTATAAATTGTTAAAGTTTTTATATGGTTTTATTTATTTATTCAGGAGGCAAGCACGCTTACCAATGAACTATTTAAATCTTTGTTGACTTTATATTTTATGATTTTTACCAACAAAACCTGTTTTTTTGTTGTTTTTTTTTGCTTATGGATGGTTTCTTTTGTATACTGAATTTTATCTCCGGAATTTTATGTTTTCCGACCTCTCAAAGCAGGAGAAAAAATGTAAATAAATTGTCTCCCACTTAGTTATAATAAATACTGAAATGTTCATAAGAAGATCATCTTTATTTAAAAGCTCAAAATAATTTATTATTTAAAACTTCCATTCATTTCTAATTAGCTGAGGAGATTCTTTAAATATTGAAGGAGAGAGAAAAAAATCTCCAGTTGAGAATTTCCTACCACGATCTGTTCCAGATAAGCAAAATTTAGCAAAATCAATACACTGTTACTGATAAAATCTAACTACAATTCTCAGAAGAAAATCTGAGATTCAATTTTCAATGGATTTTCATGTCTGCCTGTGTCTTGGAAATTTGAAGTTGTCATATGTGCTAACTTAGATCTGATTAGACAACTACTTCGTGACCTAAGTACATTTGACAAAATACTGCTTATATTTATGGCCTAATCAGAAATCTCTTCGTATAAAAGTTGTTGAGAAAACTAAAAGGGACGTTATATATGAAATATATATTTCGGAAGGTGGCTAAGTTTGAGAGATAAATGCTGAAACTCGTCCTAAAATGGCCGCAAAAACAGTTAAATCGAAATCGGAATTGAAAAATTGGCACTTACCAAAAATGTTCCTTATTAAATTTCCGATTTAGAAAATGCCCTCAGATATGACTCTTTTTTTTTTTAAGGCATGTCAACCATATAAGTCATGGATGCCTAGATACTATAAGAGTAAGAAGGGTCCCCGAGGGAGGCGAAGGGGGGAGCCAGAAACCCAGCCCATGACCCTGGGCACCCAGTGGACGTCCCAACCAGGCCAAGGGACAAGGAACGGCGAAACCAGGTGTCTCTTTATAGGCTAAGAGCTTGGGTCCTGGAGTAGCAAACGAGGCCTGATAAGGAGGATGTGCTTGTAATGGGCACCGACCACATCCTCCAGGCACGGGACTCCCGGTGGCGCCGCCCAAGCCCCCCAGCCCGGCCACCCCCAGAGTTCCACACAGAGCCCCCGCCCCGCCACACCCTTGATCATTCTGAAGATTGAGTATTTCCATCTAATCGAAACTTCTGTCAACAAATTCATATTTACAACTTACGCAAGTTGAAACTCGGAACTTCAAAATGTATTTACGATAAAGTGAATAATATATTTAGGAAGCAATTTAAGTCAGATATGTCAAAACTTGTTTAACTTATCAAAAGTTGTGAGTCAAGGAAGTCGTGTATCCATTCGACATGTTAACTGTTGAACCTGCCCCGGAGTAAACCTATAATAAATGTCATCATAGTTTACATTTTCTTAATTCCTGTATTTATTTTAAACTTTGTGACTATCAGGTTCCTCATTTGAAACTAGCAAGTAGCTTAGTAGGCTCTTCATTTGATATTAGCAGGTGGCCTAGCAGGCTCTTCATTTGATATTAGCAGGTGGCCTAGCAGGCTCTTCATTTGATATTAGCAGGTGGCCTAGCAGGCTCCTTATTTGATATTAGAAGGTGGCCTAGCAGGCTCCTGATTTGATATTAGCATATTAGCAGGTGGCCTAGCAGACTCCTCATTGAATATTAGCAGGTGGCCTAGCAGGGTCCTCATTTGATATTAGCAGGTGGCCTAGCAGGCTCCTTATTTGATATTAGAAGGTGGCCTAGGAGGCTCCTGATTTGGTATTAGCAGGTGGCCTAGCAGACTCCTCATTTGATATTAGCAGGTGGCCTAGCAGACTCCTCATTTGATATTAGCAGGTGGCCCAGCAGGATCCAGTGATCGAAAGAAAAATTTGAAAAAAAAAATTTATTATCGTATACAGAACCTCACAAGGACGAAACATATTGATTTTCAGCTGAACCGGCCAGAGAGAATGTAGGGATCAAAGGAAGGCTAAACTCAAAAACTACAACAAGCAGGATCTCGGATGTGTGTTTCGCCTCTTTGCACTCTAAATCAGAGGAAATTACTGGCCGTGTATTAGGACTCTACAAAGGTGGCATTTCTAACTAAGTGCGGCCCTTGAGGTCCACACGGCAAACTTCCCAGCATGATATCAATATCAATAATAATAATATCACAAAACTAGCCATTTTATTCAGTACAGAATTATTTATTCATTTAATGGAATTTAATCTATACATAGATTTTCAATTGAGTTGCAAATGCACATATGTCGCATAGTCTATTTTTTTTTTTTGCTTTTAAAACTACTACATGTAAAATTTCATGACACTCTGATAATCTGTTAAAGAGGTTGAACTATTTTTATGCTCAACCTCCACTCACAGTCCCCCCTCCCGATAAGATTTTAGAGACGTCACACACCCTTTTTTTCAATTTGGCTTTTAAGAATACTACATGTTAAATTTCATTACAATCCAATTATCCGTTAATGTCCCAGCACAATTTTTATGCTTAACGCCCCCCCCCCCCCCCCCCCCGTAGCCCCTATAAAGAATTTGATGACACCATACACCCTATTTTTCAATCTGGCTTTCAAGAATACTACATGTTAAATTTCGTTAAAATCCGACCATCCGTTAATGAGCTAGAACAATTTATCCTTAGCCCCTCTCATAACCCCCTCCTGTTCAAAATTTTCAGACGCCGAAGAAATTCAGAAATTTTACAATCTGGCTCTAAAGGATGCTACATTGCCATCAGAAGAAATTAGATCGGATAAATCTTATTAATAACTCCTAAAATCCACTTTTTTCGCAGTCTTTTTGTTCAAGAAAAAGAACAGCTGGATCTATTTTGATAAAATTTCTTTCAGATCATATTTACGTTGATACGCTTAGATTGGCACCAAAGCGGAGTCGTTATCATTTTTCATTCGCGAGATATCGTGCAGGAAAAATTGACCACGTACATACGTAAGTACACATTTACTTCTTTCCAAAAAAAAAGTGTAAAAATACCTTGAAACTTAAAAATATGATGAATATTTTGATTTCTATTTTTTGACCCATTACAATAACTTCCCTATATGCTGGGAAGTCAATAACTGCCGATGTAATGAATGTATCGATATAAAATTTAGTATGATTCAGTAGTTACTATGTAAGTCAAATATTGAGGGTTAGCCAAAGCGGTCAATTGATTTAAAAAGAAGAATCAAAATTAATTGGTTAATTCTTGCTGGGGAAGTTCATTGCTGATTTACCTACGAATTTTTTGGGGAGTTTTATGATTTAAAGGATTATTAACATAATTTCGATAAGAGTGACTTTTCAGTTCGTTTAATTGAATGTCGGTTAACAGGAAGTCAAAAAAGATAGTGTGAATTGGCTTTCTTATATAGTAGGTGGGGATAGTAACTCTTGTGGGGGGCGACAGGTTGGCCCAGTGAAACAAGCCTATATCCTCAGAGATAAATGTCCAATATACCAACCCCACTTCATTTGGAAACACTTCCTACATCTTACCTATACACTATCACTTATTTCAACATACATTTCCCCCTCTATTTTTCTGTATCAAAGTCCATTATTTTTTGTTGAGTCGGTGAAAAACGTCGTCGGTGAATCACCGGCAATGTACTTCCCCAGAACGAATTAATCAATTAACTTTTCGCTCCCTCTCCATAACCAGTCAACTGTTTGCGCTAATATTCAACAGTTGACTTACAAAAGGGCTTATAAATCCTCATACAAAATTTTGTGTCGATAAATTCATTAAATTGTTAGTTATTAGGGTTTTTGATTTGAGCCCCCTCCCCTGAACCTTCCTTCCCTTCAGCTGATATCGCTGAAATTTGACAGGTGATGTCCTCATTGTGTTTTGACTTTAAATATGAAATTTCAAGTTGGTTTATGAGTTGAGCACCCCTCTAATCCGATCCCTTTTGTCGATTATGCTGACAATCGATGTGTGGTCCTTATGGGATTTTGACCACATAATTAAAAGTTTCTGTCGATATATTTATTCTATCGGCAGTTATTAAAGCTTCTATGTTAAACCCCCCCCCCCCCCTCCCCCTCCCCCCCCCCCCCCCCAATCGTTCCCTTCCCTTGGTCTATTTGGCTGAAAAACAATAGGTGTCGTCGTTAGAGAGTTCTGAATTTGTATATAAAATTTCGTGTCGATACATTCATTCTATCGTGTTCACATACACACAGACAAACAGACATTTTTTTTCATATTTGGAATCTAGAGATCGAACACTCCGCATCGAATTTTTGATTGATTACAAAACTTCCCCTATACTTCGAAAAGTGTTTAAAGAAAAAAAAACATCTGTGAATCATTGAAAATGTACTTCCTCAGCGCGATTTAACAGCTAAGTTTCGCTCTCGCTCTAGAACCAACACACCTACTCAGTTAAAAATCATTAAGTGATTTTTACTTAAGCACTTCTGAATCCTCAAATAAAATTTCATTATGATACATTTATTACATGAGCAGTTATCAAAGTTTTTGAGTTGAGACCCCTCTAATCCCGTCTTTCTCTTTGGCCCATTTGACTGAAAATCAATTGGGGTCATTTTTATAGAGTTTTGGATACAACATAAAATTTCGATATATTTATTTTATTGGGAGTTATCGTGTTCACAGACACGCAGACTTTTTTTCTTTGTTTCATTTTTGACCGATAGCATAACATCCCCTATACTTCGTATAATTGGAGAAGTAATTAATGAGAGAAAAATATAGGGGTTGAAAAATATATTATAGTAATTATATAGTAATTCTTAAGGAGGGAATTGCCTAAAGGAACAAAGAAACACCATCCTATTAATTAGACAAGTTAAAAAAAGAACGAACCTTAGACATCGTCCTTTTGCAGCCACGGAACCGAAAAAATAAACTTGGGTTCCCGATGGAAGAGTAGGTTCATTCTAGCCTTCATATCTAGGTAGTTATTTTAAATTTATATAACAACTTACAATTTATATTCCTCCCAGCTATCCCTGGATGTTTAGAATGGAAAGACGTACCTGTAGATAACCTGTTGCTAATAACCACAAACTGTGTTTAAGACCGTTATGGTTATGGAGTGATAAAACTTAATGCATTGGCAAAAAAAGCTGGACGATTGCCATATAAAAAGTCGTTAGTTTAGTTCATAAACTAGAACACGCTTCTCATCTAGTCAATAAAACCAGTCTTTGCATCTATAGTACCTATGAGAAAGAATTTGTTATCGTGCGTAAATCTGATGAGTTTTCAATGGATTTTCGCTTTTCAAGGTCATTTGAATACGTTTTGACCATTTTTGCGATTATGTCTATCTGCGTGGTGTGAGTGAGTGTGTGTCTGTAATTTATTGTTTATTTATTTATTCTTATATTTATTATTTGAATTATATATTTATTTAACAACATAATTTATTCATCACAACACGTAACCTTAAATGAACAATTTATAATATTTTTGACTATAAGACTTACGTTGTTCATAGTTATTACCAGAAAAGATAACTCAAATATTAGGCTAGACTAGTTGTTCATAGCTTACCGTAATGATTGAATAGGTTAATGATTTTCTGTTCTTTCCATTTTTATTATCTCATTAATTCATTATCATCTAAATACTGTATAGTAAAAAATGTTTAATTGGAAAATTTCTCTAAAATACGATTTTTTATATTGGGGAATTTATTATTGTTAACTTTCAGAAAAAATCCACACCACAGGGTTCTACACATCCTAAATACGGCCTTGGAAGGACGGCGTGCTCAACGTTATTAAATTTCCCAGATAAAAAACCTTTTACCTTCCAGATAACATTGAATAAAAATAATTCATTCATTCACTTAATATTGCCAAAATTAAAATGTAATTTGAAGATCAAATCGGTTAGCCGACAGAGTATTGTCAAGAGAATTGAACAGGTATCGTATTTAAGAGGAGTAGTTAGTCAAATCTCCAGGGTCTTGGGAGAGGGCGTTGGTCAGTAATCAATTGTGTTAGAGTGGCCAACCTGGCAGCACCAATTCGATTCTTCCCTTCATAGATCCACTTTACACAAATTCAATGGTCCGAGTCAACTTGAGAATAGAGATCTTTTAGAAAATGTTATTTAAAGCTTCCTTTTCTTCCAAGTTCAATTGAAGTGAAATCCTTGAAACTTTATATCTTCTGGGGGAAAATTCAAGTTAATTCAAAAATCTCCTCGTTTAACGTTCATTCATGATTTACTGTATTAGAAAATCATTTACTTTAATTTCTAGGACGAAGAATTGTAATTGATTTTTTTACTTATCATATATATAAAGCTGAAAATGTCTGTGCGTTGTGCCGCTATAACTCACGAACGGCTTAATGGATTTGATTAATTTTTTTTTAAATTTGTTCGTCATCGTCTGTGGAAGGTTATAGGCGGATTAGTACCTAAATATCTGGTCCATCCCAGCATCCACCCACGCAATTTTTGTAACTCGAAAACCATTGCAACGATTAATGAGAAATCTTTTTGAATAAATTAGTTTTAGCTCCAAAGCTAGCGTTACTACAGTTGAAAGACTATAAGCATTATTCCGTATGAATAATTGAAAATTATAACATCATGATTGTACTGTCGAGGAACTGAATAGCCTTATAGGAGATATTGGGAGAAAAGTCAAAGTTCCCCGGGCAACGCCGGGTATTACTGCTAGTAATTTATATTAAGAGATATAACAATGGGGTGGACTTATATTAATTTTTTACTGCCCCATCTATACGAACTGTAAGGGAAGAAATCGGTCAAAAATTCGAGTTATCAACGGAATTTCATAGTTTCCGACTCCTATATTCCAAATATGATATATATGTCTGCGTCTGTGGATAACTCCCGATATAATGAATGTATCGACACGAACTTTTATATATGTGGTTAAAATCCAATAAGGACCACACATATCGATTTTCAGCGTAATCGACAAAAGGGAAGGGATCAGAGGAGAGCTCAACTCATAAACCTTAATAACTGTCGATGTAATGAATGTATCAACATGAAATTTCATATTTAAAGTCAAAACCCAATGAGGATATTACCTGTCAAAGTTCAGCGATATCGGCTGAAGGGAAGGGGGGATCAGGGGAGGGAGTTCAATACAAAAACCCCAATAACTGCCAATGTAATGAATATATCGACATGAAATTTAGTATGAGGATCTACGAGCACCTATGTAAATCAACTGTTGAATATTAGCCCAAACGGTCCACTGGTTATGGAGGGGGAGAAAAAATTATATTGATTTATTCGTTTCTTAAAATTATTTTTGCAAGTACACCCAGCATGCCAACACTGTGATGTTAGCCATCTACGCCGATGACAGCAATTTTAGCTACCAATAAATCGGCTGGGGAATCTAAATCTGTGCAGGAGCACTTAGAGCGTTGGCTGCATCTCTGGAAAGTAAAAATAAGTGAGATCAAATCGCTGCAGAGCTGGTGTCTCTTAGGGAAGTATCCTGGGTCCACTTCTCTATGTTGCAGGTATATCCAGGATTCCAACATGGTCTGACACGGTACTAGACACCTTCTGATGACATAGCTACTAATTCGGATAAGGATTCTTCCAAATCTCTTTTTTTGGGTTGCCGACCTCAGGTGGAGGCAACGACACCTGTTCGTAGAATCGTTGAGGAAGAGACGGCCTAACACGTTTATTATATAACCGAATAAAGCAAAAAAAAAATTAAGAAAATAATTATCTGTTTCTGTGGTCGGCGAGGAGCAACCACCGCCGACCATCTGCGACAATATGCTTAACTATATGGTTTTACTAATTATTTTTTCATACTTGTATTTTGCATTTATTCATTCATAGATGTGCCACTGTTGATCCCGCTGTTGCTGTTGTTCTAAATAAAACACTACATGTTCTGCGGTTTCGAATCCGCCGCAGGAACTATTCTTCCTGTTAAAGAAAAAGAGCTTTGAGTTGAAATCTCCGTGATTTGATAGTCTTTGGGACATTCAGTGGTCAGGCAGTATCCATGTAGAGTCCAGACGTACTCGGATTTCCGAAAAATATGCATAGGTCGTTCGGCCCTCTGATGATCGTGACCACCGCTGATGCCATTTCTCCACAATCCATTCCTGGACAATGTCCTTGCAACGCTCTAGTCTGGACTGTCCGCGCATCTCTTCTTCCAGGGCTGGACGTCTATATCTGCTTCTAAGGGCAAATTGCGTCTACAAAAGTACGAGGCGACAGTCCCATGCCACCACCCAGCAGCACCATACCTTGCTACAGCCTCTAATACTCCAGTGTAGATGAGTCTATCCTTCTTGAGAGATGGCTGCGTCTGTGGAAGATAAATGAACTAAATCACTTCATGTTACATTTGCCTTGAGACGTGACTACCCAACTGTATAGCTTAACACTATCCCTCTGAACACGACAGAGACGTACGCTACTTAAGACTCCTCCTTGACGACTGACTTGGAATAAACACGTTACGCAGGCTCAACGGAACATGAAATTTGGATTACTGAAACGACTACTAGACAAGCGACCTCAAAATAGCCTCAACCACAAACTGAGAGTCTACAAGACTGTTATCAGACCTAACTGGAAGTATGGTCAACTCTGGTACTGCCAAGCCATCTTACACCATACTATATTTTGACAAAAAATCTCACTTTGAAACCCATTTGTTTAGACGTTTGCTTCATTTACCCTGAAAACTGTTTCCAATCGAAAAATTAATTATTACCAAAAATTACCCTGTAATGCCAGTTTAAAAGGATTTTGAGAGAGGAGAGGGTATGTACAAACGTGGTTGGTACAAGAAAGTCCTGTTATGGCCACATCACATATTGTTTTGTTACAGTGGCTTTCCGCAACCCCGGAAATGGAATGTATTTGAATACATTTTCCAACTTTACAAAGGCCTGTGTTGGAGGCCTCTGGAAAATTCGAATTATTTCCTCTTTGACCCAACCCCCCTACCACCCACACACAAAAAAAAGGCTGAGTATGGCTCCGAATTTCTGAGTTGTGGATTTCAAGTTGTTATTTATATCTATAAAGTTCATGTCTTGACAACCGTCCATTTGTCACCATCGAGAAGGCTTTCCAGACATCCACAGAGCGAAATAAGGTGTTAGGTACTTACTAAACCGAATCAGAAATTTTCCCTCAACACCAGAGTTCTGAAAAAATTTCATTTTTACATAGAGCATAAAAATCTGTGTTTAAAGCGTGCTTATTTCGAAAGACTTAATATCCACTTTAAATGACTTGAAGTACTTTCATCAGAAAAATATTTAACTTTTAAGCGTAATTTCCTTATAAATGATAAATAAATTTTTTTTAAATAATAGACTCAGGTATCAGAAATATAAATAACCTAAAAAAATATGTGATGACCATAACAGGGCTATCTTATACCAACCACATTTTTACAATACCTCACATCCCCTCTAAAGTTCATTTCATACTTCCCCAGTTGAAGGTTGTGTTGGGGTGAGCGGTATTTTTTGTTTCATTGTACACTTCGTATCAGTTCGATGAGAGTGACTTTCATACACTCAATGATCTCAGCATGAAATGAATTTGAGAGGGAGAAGCAGTGATTTGTATAAAAATGGTTGGTATAAATATTTCAATAAAAAACAGCCAATAATAAAACAATTCAATTTTAAAATTCAGGAAATTCATTGTTCGTTCTATAAAGCGACATAAAGTTTCTATTAATTCTGTCTCAAATCTTAGGTATTTTTTTAGTTGGTTTAATAACGAAGATTTTTAGTAAGATTTAAATTTTCGATAGGACTAACTCTTACCGCGTAAATGAAGGAAACGTAAGAAAAATAAAATAAAAATAAATGAATAATAAAGTGGTGATGGAATGAACCCGACAACCCGGTGACGTGGCATTGAATTTTAACTGAGTGAGAGACAAGACAAGTGGACATGAAGTTGGCAGAGTACAACAGCATACTCGGGGCGGATCGAGGCAATAATACAGATACAAAATAAATAGAACGTAGATTCTCCTAAAAAACAACAGCGGAATCTATAAATCAACAAGAAGCCACAGAGAATAATAAACAATAAATAAATAAAATAAATTATTTAATTATTATTACTAAACTGATAATAAATCTAATAGCAGGTAGATTTAAAGAGAGACGATTACATTCAAGATACAATTCTCTTACAGAAATGTAAGCAGCCTAAGCGTTGGGATTATTTAAAAATAAGAAACCAAGTTAAATGGGACTTACCAAATCTCTTAAGCCCGGGATTTATTATACAGAAAATTTGTATACACTTGAGGGGGAAGATAATTTATACTATATTCTAAATGTATAGTAGGTATTAGTTATACATACTTTATAGTATATTCTAAATGTATATAGTATGACAGTAGAGCGTCGGAAATCCGGACGTCAAAAATCCGGAGCGTCGCAAATCCGGATCGGCTCGGCGGTGAGAGCAGGTGGGATGTGGGAGGTATTGTCATCAGGTAATTGAGGACAATGATAATGGAAGCAATGTAAGAGAGAGTGACGACGAGGAAGAAATGGATGCCGAAGAAGCTGCCGGTCCTTCACATACAGACGCCTGTGAAGCATTTCAGACAGCTTTGAACTGGTTAGAGAGACAACTTGAGGGGACGGCGACACAACTCGTACTTCTTAAAAGACTGAGAGACATGGCTGCAAAGAAACGTACGTCAACTCTTGTACAAAAAACAATTAAGGACTTTTTTACTCAGTAAGTTTCCATTAATTACTGTAGATTCTTGTTTTTTTTTTTCTAAAAAGTATTGTAGAGTTACAAATCTAAATTACATAATGTACATGTTCTTATTCAATATACTTTATTAAAATATTTTGTGTACTGTATTTTTCGAACCCTTCAGCCTCTATTTTGCAATACAGCGGACTCCAGAGCGTCATGTATCCTCTAGTCGATACATATACGTATGTAGGACAGTTATTGAAAATCCGGACAATTCAGTAATCCGGATGGGTCCCGGTCCCGATCGATCCGGATTAACGACGCTCCACTGTAGTTATACATACTTTATAGTATATTCTAAATGTATAGTATTAGTTAAACATACTTTATAGTATATTCTAAATGTATAGTATTAGTTATACAATATTTGTTATTTGTGTATAGATTTCATACGTACGAGTATGCAAAACCTTTTGGAACCGCCCTTTTTTTTTTTACTTCTTTAGCTATACGATGTATAGGGGAAGTTATGTAATCGGTAATAAATTCGATGCTGAATTTTCAACGGAATTTCAAGAATCCGGTGAATCACCAGCTTTGTACTTCCCCAGCAAGAATTAATCAATTAATTTTTTGCTCTACCTCCAGAGCTAATCAACATCATCAATTTGACTTTCATAGTGGCTTACATTCTTATTAAATTTTCTGTCGAAACATTCATTTCATCATCCCCAGTTATAAGTTATTAAGTCGAGCTCCTCGTATCTGGTCTTCTCCTTCTCTTCTTCCCGAAAAATCAATGGGTGCCACCTTTTTGGGATTTTGAATTTAAGTATAAAATTAAAAAATTAATTCATTACATAGGCAGTTATTTAAATTTTTGAGTTGGGCCCCTCTGAGCCCCCTCTAATATTAATAGGTGTCGTCATTATACGGCTTTAAATTTACATGTGAAATTTCGAGTCAATACATTCATTACAACGGGAGTTATTAGACTTTTTGTATAAGCCCCCCTTCCCTTTGACTGATTAGACTGAAAATCAATAGGTGTTGTATGTACATCCTCTAACTGGAGTTATCGTGTTCATGACTTTTAACTGAGTGTAGAGAAAATATATTTTGATACAACTTGAAAATTTAGGAAAATTCCACATTAAATCTCGAGTTATTAAATTAAACATTGTTTGACGGGAGTTTTAAGTTCGAAAAATGTTGATTGTAGCTACCCCAGTGGGAGTCATCGTTTGTTGTTTTTATCAAAGAAACAAAATGAGTGGAGAAGTTTACAAATTTATCAAAGCTCATCTTTCAGACACAAAAACTTTGTTTTCATCCCTTGTGATGTATTCTCATTTTAGGAATACCGGACACTACTTCTCCAAGTCTCAATTGGTTTTAACTTATACAGACTTTTAATTAAACATTTATAAGAAAAATTGCTAAGGCTATGATAACATGGAGAGGATTATTCATTGGATATTGGTCAACAATAACAGTAGGAGGTGAAAAAGGCTTGAGCACGCTGTCCTTTGGATAGAACGTTGAAAGATGGTACCGAGCCTGACTGATGTCAGGTACTCTTTAAAGATCTTAGTATAGTGTTAAAGCCCGGGCATGAGTCACGAAAACTAACTTCATCTATTGAAACATGTTTCATTCTAGAGAGCGCCGATAGCTCAGAGGTAGATGCTTGTCTAATGAGCACGCCGTCCTTCGGATGGGACGTTAAGCAATGGTCCCGAGCCTGTACGATGTAAGCTACTTCTTAAAGTTCCCTAACAGGGAAGGCAACATTTGGGACTCCTACTGTAGAGTCGGGCTCATGTCCACCTGAACGACGAAACTGCGCTCTGGTAGTAGGCGATATGGCCTCGTGTTAAAGCCCGGGCATGAATCATAATAACTAACTTTTCTTTAATAGGTTACTAGAGTATTTGGTTCTCCTGGTAAGGAAACTGCACTCTAGTAGGACGTTGTGTAACTCAATTATTTAGGACGGTAGATTTTGTGGAATGAATCCCATATATTGACAAAAAATTTTATAAGTTGTGATGTAAAAAAATTTACACACATTAAGATTATTAATATATTATAAAATCAATTATTATTATATGTATAAAAACAGCTGTTAGGAGTGAAGTAACTTAATTAGTGAATAAATATACAAAGATGGAACTGGTCGCATTTTGTTTTAAAACGAAACAGGCACAACCAATGAATGTAGACAAAAGACAACGATCAGCTGTTTTAAATAGTGTGAAGCAGTCTATGTTGTGGAAGTGGACAGTCTAAAGAGAGAGTTGTTTTTAGGGTTAAGGTGTAGTGAACCAGTCTGAGTGAGAGAAGATGTAGGAGTGAAAATTATAACATTGGAAGTACGTAGAAGAGAAAAGGTCCTTTTTATTTATATCTATATATGCCCAAAATATAAAAGAAGTATAAATAGTGGCCACTACAAAACAGAAAAAATACTGATATAGTTTTAAGTAAATAGTTCGTAAGATTTCTTTTTGTAAATAATTTGATTTTTTTTTTTTTATATATTTAAATATTAGTTATTCAAATCATAATGTAGATAAAGAAAAAATAAATCCAATATTTGTTCTCTTTTTCTATGCTATTCATTTTCCCTATGAATCCAATAAGGTAATTTATACCTTTAGATTGGATTGAACAGTTTTGAAAATTTAGAAGAAATCCAAATGATAAATTTGTTAATTGAAATTTTTTTTAAATGCGTGCACTTTCTTCAAAATTGCACGTTTTGAACTTTCGATATGTCTTCTTTTCGGAAACAATTGTAGAAATCAAAATTTAGTAGAAAACCAGCTACAATTTTTACAGGAAATGTGGTAATTTTATTTAATTTTGTTATTTGTTTGTTTATTATTAATTAAATTATTATTTTTATTTATTGTAAATCATTTTTTTTTAATTATCACAAAAGTAAGTCCAGAATCCCATAAGATCTTCAAGAGATCTATTGATTTTCAGTAATCGGGAGGAGCTAACTCGAAATAGAAAGTCCGAATACATTTTTTGCTACATTCTGTGTTGAAAGTGGAAATACTAATGAACAAAATAAAATGATAGATAAAACACTTTTTTGAACACTTATATTGTCTAATTCCACAAACATATACTTTAATGTGTACCGGTTTGGGCTTACGCCATCGTCAGCACAATGTTCAACAATAATTCAGATATTTGCCAGGCATACATATTTATACTAACCTAAGAGTACCTGAGGTGAAAGGGTCCCCTCCTCTGGTAAAACGAGGGGGGTGGAAGTCTATATTCTAACTGTAATAGCTAACTGTGGACTTGTTTGAAAACCAAGAAAATAAAATTAAAATAGAACTAAAAACTAACATTACAAGAAAACAATATAACAAATGTACAATATATAGCTATGTAGGAAGTTATTTAACCTAGATAAATGTTGTCATGGATATTTGTTATCTGAAAGGGATTAGCAAAGGAGAAAATTTAAAGTGTGTCTGGTCGTTTAAACAATTCCCATTTTTTCGAGTCCTATTAATTTCTAGCTGTTCTAGAGAATCTAATGGTCTACCTTTTTCACATAAGTGGAGGTATTTTATGCCGGATGTTTCGTTGAATGAGTGACCCATATTATTTATATGTTTCGCAAATGTGGATTTTTCCCCTTTCCTTACTATATCAGTTATGTGCTATTTTATTCGTTCTCTGAATTTGCGTCCCGATTGCCCTGTATATACCCAACTGCACGTTTCACATTTGAGTTGGTAAACACCTCTCCGGTCCTCTATTTTTATTTTGTCCTTCGTCTTGTTTAAATGTTGATTGATTGTATTGATAGTTTTAAACCCTACTTTGAAACCTTCTTTCTTTATTGTGTTACTAATTTGTTCAGAAATGTGCCCGTAATAAGGTAAACTAACCCAAACTCCCTCTTTGTTAGAATACGAAATACAAAGGATGCATCGATACGAAATTTTATATGTGACCATCTAAGACACCTATCTATGGACGTTCTGGCTGTGAATGTAACGCAACTTATTATTATTATAAATTGATTTTTGACAAGAGACGGACCTAATGTAAGTAGTAGTGGGTGGATTAGGTCCGAACAAACAGTTGGAGACATGAACGACGGTAAAACAATCCAATCCCTTTCTGTAAAGGTGAACCTTTCTCGTTGGATTTCCCAGAGGTGGCCACTAATCCGACTTTAGTCCAAAGCAGTTCACAACTCGCCACTCAAACAAGGACCACTCCTCAAATCCTAAGGGAGCTAATATAATACTTATCAACTATTTATTTAGGATATTCATTTTAAAAATGTGATATTGGATCAAAATTTCCTAATTTTTATTTTTTACATTCCCAGCAATACAAAGTAATATGCATTAATGCTTCTATAGTGCCTTATGTTCACTGCAGTGTATTATAAGAATTATTTATATACGAGGAGGTGAGATTCAAAAACAGGTTTCTCACATTTTTTTAGAAAATTATCTTGATATGGCGTTTTTTTCGTCTCATTGAGAGCTATCGGTATGTGTAACTGTAATGATTCAGTATCGTTCTGTCACTTGACGAGTGTACATGTGTTTTTGTGTCTCTATATTTGTGCCTCTTTAGGAGAGTTTCCAGGGAGTACAAACCTATTTTCTTTCATAATCTAGTTATATTGCACTAGCTTCTCCTTTTTTGGACCATCTCCGCATTTTTATTTAATTGTATTTCTTATTTAATTCCATATTTACTTTTTTATTTCTAACCTATTACTTCACTATTTCATTTAATCATCTGTTTCATTCATTTATTATTTTTTACAAATAGTTCATATGTTAATGTAAACTATTATTTGAATATAGATCTTATCGCTTTGTAAAATGTCTACACCAGGCGGGGGCCCTCGGCCCCCGAACGAACCCCCCCCCTGATAATAACAGTAATCATACTTTAATTTTAAACTATAAAATGCAAGTTGATCCTACTGCTGTTAACTTGACATCACAACAAAACAATGTAAATCCCACCGGCCACGATAGTAATACACAAACACATACGCACTTAATTCACAATAACACATGCAATCAGAATTCAAACAAAATTCAACAGAACACTAACAAACCTCATCAGATTTATACTAGTGAGCTACAGTCACATACGGTTACAAGCTACGTTGCAACAAATGCAGTACGATGACATCTCTCATACACAGACAAGTAACACAAACGGTGTCCTTAAAAGACATAATGCTGACACCCCTCAGAGTTCAGCTAAAGTACACATATCAGAAAGCACAACACAACAAGATAAACATGATAGGCATCAACAAACAACATCAAGACTGAATAGTAATAGATTTAGCTCGGATGACAGAGGACCCTACTACATATATGTGGAGGGTACAGGGCCTGATACCAGTATCGGGAAAATCCATTCTATGACATTTGGAAAGTGGCTCCATAGAGACGCCCAAATAGATATGAGTAAGATTAAGAATATATTTACCACTGGCAAGAATAGGATCAAAATTGAAACTGTGACTGGCGAATTCGCGAACTAGCTTGTCGATAACAAGTTTTTCAAAACAAAAAATTTATTTGCATTTGTACCGGAGCATTTAACGAGGCGCGTAGGAGTAATTCGTAATGTAGATGTGTCTCTCAGTGATGAGGAAATATTAGATATGATGACGTCTTCTGTCAAACCTGTATACATTCGTAGACTTAAAAAAACAGAGACCATTGATGGGAAAATAAAAACATACCCACTACATACGTGTTTCGTAACTTTTTTGGGGCAGTCACTACCGGACTATGTTTCCATATACCGAGCCCGTTGTAAAGTTAATCAGTATATACCCAAAGTAAGGCAATGTCAGAATTGTCTGAGATTCAATCACTCTGCTCTCCAATGTCGCAGTAAAATTAGATGTAGCCATTGTGGTGACAATCACACTAAAGAAGAATGTCCCAATGCGGGTAAGCCCCCTAGCTGTGCTAACTGCAGTCTCTCCCATAGTGCAGAAAGTCAGCTGTGTTCTCATTATAAGGCTAAGGTAGACAGCAACAACAAAAGGTTTTCCGATGTCTCATACGCAGATACAGTAAAGACTAACACGATCTCGGCCCATCTAGAGAGTAACCTCTTCAAGCGGAACCTGCCACAGCCACGGCCCTCAACTACAGAGGGTAGCCAATCTCAAGAAACACTCTTCCCCCCACTCGCTACGCCTTCCCATAAGCATGTTACGAAAATAAAATCCACATTTAATAGATTCAGGCCTTATGTAAATAACACTAATGCTAGTAATATTACCCAATTTAATAGCGATCCGCTTAGCCCTATAACTGAAAATCCACATAAAACTACCGTCCACGAGAGATTTGTAGCCCAAATAAATCAATTACTTAACACATTGAAGGCGGCACCAGCCATGTCCCAGAAACAGTTAGTAGACACGGTAGGAGCCACCCTATTCCAAATAGTACAAGAAAATCCATCTGTTGTAGACCATATGAACGAAGAAAAAAAGATACATACTAATAAAAATCTCACTAAATTTTAAATAAAAATCGAGTATTATGGATAGTATTAAAAGTAGTTTGCCCACACAAAATGCTAATTGGCAGGTCTTTAATAATTGCTCTATTACTCGTATCCTACAATGGAATATACGTTCTTTTAAGACTAATAAAAATTCACTAGAATTACTACTCCAACGAGAAAATATATCTATTGCTATATTATCAGAAACCTGGACATCTCCAACCTTACAGTATAGACTCAGCGGCTTTAACTTTCTTAGAGACGATCGTATAGATGGATATGGGGGGAGCGGCATCCTGATACGTAACAACTTGCCCTTCACCAAGTTGGACATCAACAATGACCAGGAGGAAGATCTACAGATGACAGGAGCGAGGGTGAGGCTGGGGACGGAGGAGCTTAGCTTCGTCTCCATATACCTGAGGCCGGGTGCTAAGATAACTGTAGCGCAGTGGGTCAGACTTATATCGCAGGTTCCCTCACCAGTTGTGATAGGGGGAGATTTTAATGCACATCACACTGCTCTAGGTAGTTCATTTACAGATGCTGAGGGTGTCACATTACTAGACTTCATGGACCAATATCACCTTTGCTATTTAAATGATGGCTCACCTACTTTACTCCCTAGACCTGGATGGAAACCGTCTGCTCCAGACATTACTATGTCCTCCTCGGATATCGTTCTGCAGGCATCCTGGACTGTCTTAGATGAAATATTGGGCTCAGATCATTATGGAATCATGATTGAGTATCACAGTAACATCAACATTCAACAGTGCCAAGGAAGAGTTACACAGGGATGGTCGATCCCCTACGCTGATTGGGAATTATACAGGAATGTTGTGAAAACAGAAATGGAACGTAAGACACCAAGCAGTTATGCTGAACTAACCGATGTGATCAATCACGCAGCCTCTAAGTCAATTCCCCGCAAGAAAATAAAGAGTGAAACACATACAATATCTCAGAAAAATAAATTTCCAAAGCACTGGTGGGATAAAGAATGCCAAGAACTTTGGACAGAGAAGCAGCGGGCTTTTCAAAATTTTAAAAAGAATACCACTATAACTAATTATATACAAGTTAAGAAGAGTATTGCGGTATGCAGAAAAACATTAAAAGACAAAAAAAGACAGAAATGGATTGCCTTCTGCGAGTCATTAAACAAGGATACCCCATTGAAGATAGTCTGGAATAATCTCAAGAGATTGAAGACGGGTATGTCTACAACAGGTAGTAAGTGTAGCTCAGGGGAATGGATGGGAGAGTTTCTGGACATGATAGCTCCCCCGGCGGTCCCTCCCGATGTTGGTAGGTCACTTCTCCACATTGACAACAAAGATCCAGTGAACAGCCCTTTCACCATGAATGAGTTGAAACAAGCAATAAAGTCCGCATCTAATGTAACTCCAGGATATGATAATATACACTACGCTATGCTAAAAGAACTCCCAGCTCTGGGTGCTCAAAACCTGCTAAACATTTTAAATAAAGTTTGGCTAGGCGAGGAGGACGTAAGTGATTGGAATATTCAAATAATAAGACCGATATTGAAACCATCGAAGGATCCTGAGAATGCAAACTCTTATCGGCCTATCGCGCTTTCTTCTTGCCTGGGCAAAACATTCGAACGAATGGTTAAGACAAGACTGACGTGGTGGCTCGAAAAACATGACATACTACCTGAATCACAGCATGGATTTCGGGAACAACACAACACCATGGACAACCTTACATGCCTCGTAACAGATGTTTACACTTCGCACTATTCTAAGGAAACCACTGTGTCATTGTTTCTCGATTTAACCAACGCCTTCAGCAATGTCAACATAAATCTATTAATTAACTTCATGACTGAAATAGCGGTACCCGGAAGGATAATCAACACCTGTATCAATCTTCTCCGGGAAAGAACTCTATACGTATCCCACAACAACTCCTTTTTCGGACCGAGGACTGTCACCAACGGATTGCCACAGGGGGCAGTGCTCAGCCCTACATTGTTTAGTCTCTATACAAGGAAGTTAGAAAAACTATTCTCTCCACAGGTTCGAACGCTACAATTTGCAGATGATATTTGCATTTACACCTCCCATAAAGACGAAAATAAGGCTGTTGAAAAATTAGCTGTAGCAATGGAGAAGTTCAATGAATGGGCCCTTGGTTTGGGGCTTGACTTATCAGTTAACAAGAGTTCAGCTATGTTCTTTACTCGTAAGAGGAAAACTTACAATGATAAGGAAATTACCATTGGACCATACACGTTTCCGGTGGTAAAATCAGTGAAATTTCTGGGATTAATATTGGATAGAAAGCTTATTTGGAAAGAGCACATAGATTATCTACTCAGCAGTTGTGAGAAAGTTCTAAATGTCATCAGGTGTGTTAGCCGGATCAGATATGGATCCCACCCAAGCATTGCGCTACTGTTCTACCATGCTTTAATATTATCTAGGATAGATTATGGTAGCATGTTATATGCGGATTCAGCCAAAACTCACTCCCTCAAGTTAGACCGTATTCAGTACAAGGCTCTGAGAATATGCTTAGGAGCCATGAACTCTACTCCAACTAATGCCTTGCAAGTAGAAGCAAGGGAGCCCCCACTCCATCTCCGACGAAAGCTACTAATGCGAAGATTCTTAGCCAGCAGAATGACCAGGCCCCCACACCCAGTAACAAACAGACTTACACAGCTGGTCACCTCTAGCACAGACCATACTTACTATATGAAGAAAAGATCATCTGCTTTAGTAGAGGAGCATTTGAAGATAAAACATATAATGTTGGGATCTACACCATCCTTGGGAAGTCACCAGATATACAGAAAATCTGATAGCTGGACACTCTCTCCCTACAGACACATAGTAACAGATTATAGAGACTTTCAAGCACTAAAAAATCCTCCTCCATTTCTCATCACGGCCTTTGACACTGGCAGGTCCAGGGATGTTTGGTCAGTGTACACTGACGGTTCCAAAACTGAATCAGGAGTTGGGGCCGCTTTCCTAGTCCCTTCTTGTAAGCTAAATAAAACTTTTAAACTATCCTCTTTATGTTCCATATTTACAGCAGAAGGATTAGCAATACGGGAGGCGCTAATGCATTTTAAACAAAAGGATATGGATACTGGAGTTTTATTTACTGACAGCAAGAGCGTACTGCTATCGTTAAAGTATATCTATAAACAACTGAACCCAGTGATTCGTGAAATAAACGATATCCTAGCGGATCTCCGTAGAGCTGGTAAAGACATTTATCTGGTTTGGATACGAGGACATAGTAGCAACGTACACAACGACGAGGTGGATAGGTTGGCTAAGCAAGCAGTCCTCGGTGGAAACAGGGTTAACCTAATTCCTACCTCAGATTTAAAATCTCATTTTTTCAGAATTCAGATGAAGAATTGGCAGAAGGAATATGACAACAGCAAATTAGCCAAAGGAAAATTCTACAGTCTGATTCAGCCTACAATCCCTAGCAAGCCTTGGTTCCATGCATTGAACAGACCCAGGAACATACTGACAACTCTGATCCGATTACGACTGAACCATAACTGTCTACCTGCACACCTGTACAAGATCAGGGTGGTGAACTCGGCTGAGTGCGACTGTGACCAGGCCACCCCCGCTGATGCTAACCATGTTCTCCTCGGATGTACTCTAACGGCCACCGGAAGGGACTCTTTCTACCAGTCAATAGTCCAACATGGTCTCCCTCTTCCCACTCATATCATTCCTCTCATCTCTTCTCCAAATAAAAAAATTACCTTAGTTGACCACCTATATAAATATTTGATGAATAATAACATAAAGATTTAAAATCACTTTCGATTATTATTACAACTAATTAGCCTCTTATCCTATTATATAATGGCGTGACCTGGTGGGGGGCACTTTGGGTGCCCGGGTGTGTGTGCCGGCCGGGCTGGGGGCTTGGGGCGGCTCAGATGGGCTCTTTGGACTGTAACAGTCCCGGGCTTGGAGGGTGTGGACGGCCGTACACACATGCACACCCTCAGCGACAAGCCTCGCTGAAGTAATATAAAGTTAATATAAAGCAGCACCAGTGTGCCCAGTACTCAGGGAGTAGCCCGGATGAGCGGTCCTCTGTCACCTGGTTTGGCGGGGCCGCATGCTGGGGGCCTGGGGGCCCTCTGCTTGGTCATAAAGTTATATAATTCCAAATACTGAAGCCCATTCATACATAATGACAGTGTAGTGATGGCTGATGTGCGCTGATCATAAAGCCAAAAAAGGGGAGAAAAAAAACAAAAAAAACAACTGTAATGATTCAAAAATAGTTTTCTCTCATCGTATGGTTCAAAAGTAGGTTTCTCCAACAACAGCTGTGCATCAAAGGCAGGATGTTAAGAAAGTATGAGTCTCGTGTTTAGTGAAAACTGGGAGACGAATGTTGAAGAATCTAGTCTGGAGTATTACCGAAGAGTTCTCTCAATGGATGATGGACACCAGAAAGAAGAATGCGATTGCCTCGAGCATGAGATGGTTGTCCGTGTTTAGCTGCATTTTTGTTGTTTTATTTTAATGATTTTAGTTTTTTTTTA
This sequence comes from Aradus depressus, assembly GCA_963662175.1. Lineage (NCBI taxonomy): Eukaryota > Metazoa > Arthropoda > Insecta > Hemiptera > Aradidae > Aradus > Aradus depressus. Next base: position 11,030,558 of record OY759222.1, on the reverse strand, counting down.
AAACAATAACAGACATTTTCCACTTGGACGTTTTTGTTTATTTCCTATTCCATATCAGTCGACTAACTGAATTGTCTATCTGCTGCTCATAAAAAATAATTTAAAGGACAAATGAATATTTTTATATGCAGATATGGAGTGTTTGGATCATAACCAGGTTTCTCCTAAACATATCTCTGTTTATTTAAAAAAATACTAAAAACATTTTTGAAACCTATTGGCACTAGAAAGACAATACCAAAGTACACCTCTGAAAAAAAAATTAAGGTCACAACCTGAAAGAAAAAAAGCAAAAACGTTTTTTCTGATTTCCCAAATTTTTGTCTTGAGTGAGAAACCTGATTTTGAATCCCACCTCCTCATACATTAATGCTTCTATATTGCCTGATGTTTACTGCAGTGTATTATAAGAATGGTTCCTATACATTAATGCTTCTATACTGCCTGATGTTTACTGCAGTGTATTATAAGAATGGTTCCTATACATTAATGCTTCTATACTGCCTGATGTTCACTGCAGTGTATTATAAGAATGGTTCCTATACATTAATGCTTCTATACTGCCTGATGTTCACTGCAGTGTATTATAAGAATGGTTTCTGTAGTACTTAGTATAAAGTATAGTACAGCAAGTTTTATCTTTTGAAAATCTTAGACCGTTTTTTTTTCAGAACAATCGTGAAGGTGGTGGAGTAGCCTTTGTAAGTCATTTTGAACCTTGCGTGTATTGCGGTATCTGTACAGAACAGTGAGGTCATCAACAAAGAGGAAAGCTTTCATTCCTTTAGGTATAGCAGATACTACACAATCGATCGCTATTGCAAACATTGTGCAACTAAGGACGCTTCCCTGTGGGATACCATTGGTCATTTGCCTTCTTGCAGATAATGAGTTCCCAATTCTCACGCTTATCTGTCTGTTTAATAGGAAATTGGTTATAAATATGGGCAAGTTTCCACGAACTCCCTACTCAAAGAGTTGCTGCAGGATTGTGGTCCTCCTAACAGTATCGTATGCTTTTTCGATATCAAAGAAAACTCCTACACTCTCCTCTTTGTTGGTAAAGCTATAAGATAGTGACTTATATACACAATAATGTATTATTTAGTGTTAATAATATACATTGGGTACATGTCTACACAATAGTGTACTACAGCAATAGTTTATACAGAGAATTATTATGACAAAATAAAATAATGTTAACAGAATACAAACATAAGGAAAAAAAGGTCGTCGGTGAATCACCGGCTATGGAAACATTAATGTATAGAAACCAAGCTTATAATACACTGTAGTCAACATAAGGCACTATAGAAGCATTAATGTAGAGAAACCAAGCTTATAATACACTGTAGGTAGTGAACATATAGGAACTATAGAACCCTTTATCTTTATTCTGAGTATAGTATTGTTATAATGGACTGTCTTAATAATACACTATTGTGTATGAATTATAAACTAGCTGATTATCATTGCCTTGACATTCAGAAAACGTAAACAAACATGATTACCCGAATTATTAATAATAATGAACTGAAATAATTATCAAAATGGAAAGAAATGGTCCCACAAACGTCAATAAACTAAAAAGCAAGTGAGAGAAAGACATTGTAAAGTTTTCTATCAATAACAGGCCAATTAGTTAATACATAAATAAAGCATTTAATAATAAAAGTTAAATTTATTAAAATAATTAGCTTTATAAATAATCTAATGACGCAATCAAGAGGCTGGGGAGTATGGAAATATTCCAATTTGTGAACTTCTCTATTGTTACAAACTGAATCATTAATGTTTGTCAATAGGCCATTTCGTGTATTCATTGTTGATCTAGAACACCCCGGGACAAGTTCCATATTGTAACCTTAATATGCTCCTCTGATTAGATTTAAATATAAAATCCTCTCTTTTCCCTTGACTGATTTGGCTGAAAATCAATATTGATCATCGTTATAGGTTTGCCTATACACATTGTTGATATATTAATTCTATCGGGAGTTATCGTGTTCACAGAATTACCCAGTAGTATCTTTTTTTTTTTTTAATTTCTGGAATCAAAGGATCGGAAAACTTGAAATTCCGTGGAAAATTGAAAAAAATTTGGTTCAAAAAATGAGAAATTTCCCCTTCCTCTTGTCTGGAAAAAAAGATCATCTACAATTTTTAGAGGTGAGTTTCCCATTCAAGTTTCTTTATAAAGCATAGAAATACTCAAAAAAGTGAGAAATTTCCACTTCTTCATATCTGGAAAAAGAGATCATTTCTCATTTCTATGTAGAGATGAGCTCCCCCAAGAAATCATAAAAAGCTTAAAGTTAAAGTTAAAAAAATGTTATTACAATATTAATCAAGTGAAGCACTGAGGCAAACTGTACATATTGATTCTGATAGAAGGGCTTCACTGGAGGGGGGGTAATCCCTTAAATGTCCATTATTAAAGTTGTTTAAAAGGAAGATATAATAATACTTTACAGTAGTCACAGAACTCTCGTTTTAGTAATGAGTGGAATAATATGTAGGCGGCATGCAAACTCATATCGAAACATCATGGAAACGGCTAAATCGTGATCATTGGACCTTAAGACTGTTAGGACATTGAGGTTTTAATAAAACATCTGTTATTATTATTATGTTGGACTTGTATATTATACATGTGTTATAAAATCAGTCTCAGTTTAGAAATGTAAAATAAAGGAAAATATGTTGTGCAATTTTGTCGTACTAATTTCTTAACAATTGGCGAACGAGGAAAAGTTTAAAATGTTTGCCGGGAAATTGGAAACATTTAACAAAAATACTGACGATATTGAGGAGTATTTAGAAATCGTAGGAAACATTTTTGTTGGGAACGATGTTCGGAAAGAAAAAATGGTTCCAATTCTGCTGGGAAGCATTGGGAAAGAAACGTATTCGTGGCTACGGGCAGCATGTGAGCCTGTTAAACCTGCCAGTATGGACTGCAGCACGTTGGTGAGGCTACTAATAAATCAGTTTCGGTCTAAAACTGTGGAAATTGCGGAGCGTTTCAGACTGCATCAGTGTAAGCAGGATGTAGGTGAGTCCGTTAATACCTTTTATTACAGACTCAAAAGTAAATCACGTTATTGCAACTACGGGGACTATTTGGATGTGACACTGAGGGACCTTCTGGTAATAGGGTTAAATTCGGTGCACATTCACTCCAGGCTGTTGACCGAACCCGATTTAACCTTGCAGAAAGCTCTGGACATAGCCATGTCCTTAGAGTCCGCCTTGGAGGAAGCTTCAGTGTTGAAGAACAATGAGGTGAGTGGACTACATGCATTACGCACAGGTACTCTAGATAAGAAAGGTAGCGGATATAAGGACAACAAAGCTAATTTAGTTTGTTATTGTTGCGGAAAAAAGGGACATATCAAGACGGACTGTCTATATAAAAATAGTAAATGCAGTAAGTGTGGACGTAAGGGACATCTTCGCAAAGTTTGTAGAGCCAAAATTAGAGTGAATGAGGTAAGTGAGGAGTCAAGTGACAGTGACCACACGGATAATGAGGTGTGTTATCAAGAGGTAAACCGTGGCCGGCTGAATAAGATATCGCAAAGCAAGCCTATGTTGTTGCCAGTTACCATCAACGGGAAGCGTGTCGATATAGAGGTGGACACCGGGGCGGCTTTGAGTGTGATGAGTGTAGGCGAGGCCAAGAAGCTGATGAAGGTAGACAGAGCAATTTTGTCGTACTAATTTCTTAACAAAGACGGTCTCGAAGTACTGTGACCACGGTCCAATAGTCCAATATAATGTTCCAATGGTCCAATATAATGTTCCAATGGTCCAATATAATGTTCCAATGGTTCAATAAAATGGTCCAATAGTCCAATATAATGTTCCAATAGTTCAATATAATGTTCCAATAGTTCAATATAATGTTCCAATAGTCCAATATAACGGTCCAATGACCCAGTATAGTGGGTGTATAGTCCAATGAATAAAAAAAAGTATGGAGTAATGGCTGAAGCGAGTGGTTCCCAAATTTTTATAATCATCTTGTTGAGAATTTTCATCCCTTTTCTACCTCACTCTTGAGCTTCAAGAAGACCCTTTAGGTAAAATGTGGGGGGAAAAAAAAGAAAAAAAGGTAAAATGGGAAAATGTTCAAGTTGAGTGTTGTCACAGTACACACATTGAAGGGTATCTTGGATAGGTCAGGCTATCCAAGCCTAGAATCTACTTTTTAAAAAACTGCTGAGATAATATTCCTTTTGGCACACCGGCGGTGTATAAGTGAACAGCTTGGCATTTTTTACCTTTAGTAAAAGAAAGTATTTTGATCGTGTGAAAATCCGAGATCGAGTTTTCAACTTACTTTTGAAGCTCTACTGAATACGTTGTGACCATTTTCGTGATGATGTGTACATATACGATTGAAACGTTATGAGCGCTCTAACGCAGAAATTATTGTAGCTTTGAACCTGAAATTTGAAAAAGATTGATTTGTGTTAAAATTGGGGCTACTTTAATTCAGTGCTAAGTACATTTTACAAGATAGATACCGTTTATATTTATGACTTAATCAAAACTTTTTACAACTAAAAGTTGTAGAGAAAACTGAAAGTCTCATTCTATGTGAAAACGATTTTTCGGTTTGTTTTATTTATATATTACAATTTTCCACAATATGTCTATGTTTCTCAATAGTTATTTATATAAGAACGGTTCGCACTTGTCTCTTATAAAGATAAAGTGTGTAATGGCGAAGCTGATATTTTATGTATAAATTGTTTTATGGAATAGTCAATTTCTCAAAGAAGAAGTTTGGTTTACTAGATTGTCTTAAAAGCTCCCCGGTAACGAAGTCTCCGAGTGCTAGTATTTATGTGCATTTTCTAGCTTGATTTAAATGAACTTTTGCAAGAAGGCTGCAAGCAAAGGAATAGAATTGTAAATGTTCTCTATGTAAATGAATTCTTTTGTAGCTTTCTCATGTTATTAGGTGCTATCTGGGAGTTTTATGTGTTCCTAGTCGTTTGATTGTCACTTCTAGTTGGGAATGAAAATGTTGGCAAGAACAAATAGTGAGAAAAATGTTCAGTTTGCACAGAATGCGTAATGTGCTGTGTTAATTAATAAAGGTTAATGTTGAATAAATATTTAAATAATAATGGAATTGATAAAATAGATAATAACTAAATAAACAAACAAATTACCACATTTCCTGTACAAATTATATCTCTGGACTTTTAATAAATTTTGATTTGTACAGTAGATTCCGAAAAGTGCCCTAAAAAAATATCGAAAGTTCAAGACATGCAATTTAGAAGAAAATGCACGTAATCGTAAAAAATTTCAATTAACAAACTTTTCATTTGGATTTCTAAAGATATGCCATATTGTTTTTCTAAATTGTTCTAAAATAATAAATCTAATACAAAGGTATCAATTATCTTACTGGGTCAGCAAGGAAAATGAATAGAATAGAATTTACGACAACAAATAATTGGGTTTATTTACTTTAACATTAAAATTAATAACTAAGATAAAAAAAAAAATCAAATTATCTACATAAATAAATCTTACAACCTAATTTTTTTGTCTCTTTTCTTTCTAAATACTGGCCATTATTCAAATTTAAGTTATTTTATGGCATATAAAACATATAAATAAATTAATGTACCTTCTTTCTGCATCTATTTCAATTAAAACTCCAATAAATCACAATAAATTCACTACAACTTAGTTCTCCACACCTTAAGCCTAAACTGTCACTCCTCTACATTAATTAAAACAGCTGATAGTCATGTTTTGTTTTTTATTCATGGGTTGTTTTAAAACAAAATGCATTCATATTATTATTCACCAATTTAGTTGCTTCTTTGTTTTTTTTTATATAAATAAATATAATTAATTTTTATAATATTAATAATTTGAATGTGTGTATTTTTTATACATCAAAGTGTAATGCATAATGAGTGAAAATGTATATGTTACTTAAAGTAACAAAAAATATTGTTACATTAAAAATGTTGCTACTAAAATTTCAGTATAAGAAAACAAATAAAAGTCCTTACACAAATAATATGAACTCCATTCAATGCATCAACATGAAATTTTTTATTAAAATTCAAGACCCTCCCAAAGAACACACCTATTAATTTTCTGCGAAATGGGCCGAAGGGTAGAAGGGTATCACAGAAGGCTCGACTCAAATACCCTAACAATGATGTAATGATTGTATTGACATAAGTATGAGGATTGTAAGTTAACAAAAGTACATTGCCGATGACGGAAAAACATTAAGTTCCAATGAAAACGTAATATCGACATTTTGAGCGCACCCTCGGGAGGGGGAGGATAAAAAATAGAAGGGATGAAATTTTAATCATTGTTAAGTGTGTCAATTTTGGTTTTTAATCTGATTTATCTAATCACAGTGATTGAGTTAGCGGTCTTCATTAGCCAAGGGACTTCCAAACTTGAAATTTCATCGAAAAACTAACTTCAAAACTTAATTATTAACCTTAACAACTCTGATGAGTTCGAAGTTTCAACCGGGGTTTTTACATGAATAAAATATATTACTTCTAGCTTGTGTATGATAACGTATATAATCATTGAAAAATTCGATATTCAGTTTTCAACAAAATATTTATGATTTGAAATGAAAAAAAATCACAACAAATCTGTTTATACATTGAGATGTGATAAATCTTTTGCGAAGAGTTGCAAGACTCTTACATGCAATAAAAAGTTATAAGACTTATAATGAACATTTGCAGGACAAAATTAAATACAATAATTTATTTTATAATACATATAATAATCAATAACAGTTATTTCTTTTCCGCCACGTTTCTCTCTTGAAATATAGTGTAAGAGCGAAACCCCATACAATTTAGTATGTGGAGAAAAATGTCGGTGAATCATCGGCTATGTACATCCCCAAAACGAAAGTCAGATTTTTGTTTTCATTTTTTTAATTAGGAGGTCGTAAAATATGAAATTCCGTTGAAAATTACATAGAATTTCTGGCCGATTACATAACTTCCCCTATACTTCGTTTGGCTGTGGAAGTAAAAATTATACACTATAATTAAATTGTCTTGTTCTTTTTCTAGTTCCAGTCAAGTTACAATAACGTATAATATCTTATTATATCCTAAAATATCTTATTTTTTGGTTTTTTTGCAATTTGGGTAGCTCAGTGCTAACGTGCTAGTCTACTGAGCTCAAGATCGCGGTTTCGAATCCCGGTCGAGGCCCTTTAATTTTTAATCATTGAGATTATAAGAATGTTAGGAACGCCGCCCTTTGGATGGGATGTTAGGCAATGGTCCCGAGCCTGTGCGATGTCAGATGCTCGTTAAAGTCACCTATCCTAGGTGATTAAACCTAGGATTAAACCTCCTAAAATTTAGGACTATCACAGAAGAGTCGGGGCTCATGTCCAACAAAGCGACGAAAGAGCACTCTGGTAGTAGGCGATATGACCTCGTAGTTAAAGCCCATGCATTAGTCACGATTACTATGTATACTTTTTTTTTCTCTGAAATATTACTCTTCATTTTTTCTCTTAATCACTTTTATTACTAACATTTATTTCCATCATTAAATTTTGTTATATAACCAGCGACCTGAAACTTGGAGCATTCACTGTTAATAAATAATGTTCCATTTCATACTTTTTTTTTTTTGGCTTTATGTACGGTGCATATTAGCCATGTCTCTTATAAAAATGTTTATCTAGTTATTTACTACATCTATGGCCTCGGGAGGGCTCCTAGCCACGCACGGTCACCATGGCCACCATTGTGCATTTTTATAGCTGACTTTTGACTTACCCAACTACCCTGAATCATCAACAGCCACATATGCAGATGACACCGCCATTCTAGCTTCTCATGTAGACCCTCACACTACACTAACACATCACCGAAATTGAAATTCGTAGTAAATAATGGAAAATTAAATTTAACACCGCAAAATGTCAACATGTAATATTCGTCCACCGCTGTGATGACTATCTCCCAGTATTCACGGAAAATCTGCCATTGCCTTTTACCTCTTCAGTGAAATATCTAGGATTATCTCTCTATAGAAGGCTGACTTGGAACCCTCAGAAGCGGAGACGACACGACTCATTTAATTGGGCGTTATATTATCTACTTGGCAAAAACTAAAGTGTTACGTCTACTTCCTCCGACTTCTCTGAACTTACAAATATATGGTTCCGAACATCAAACTAATACAGATATTTCAATCCAAAACTCTCCGACTGCCCAACAAGATTTTACACCGTGTCATGAACATCACACCCATAGACAACCATCAAACACTTAACTAGTAAAATCAACTTTCGGACAACATATCAACGAAAACAAACACCATTTTGATATAAAAACAGGCATACAATATCTACATTTTTGTGACAAAGGTACATTACTCAACTCACTGGAACAACTAGAAATAAACAGAGCGCTACAAAAAGGAAATTGTATGAACGATGAGACCAATCTCAAATATTCACCCCTTTTATCGCCAATATTATAATCCTCCAGTCTCTGTGTATACGTACTAACTTTCTCAAGAACCTATGTATTTTATTCTATATTTTGATTTTCATTTGTATATTTTTAGTCTTTGATTTATTTCATGTATGCATACATAATATGTATTCAATAAATAAAACAAACTTATTTTTTGAAATATTGTCTATTCCACTAAAGATATTTATAAAAATACAACTACCGGTTTCGAGGCCGAAACCGGTAGTTGTATTTTTTATAAATATCTTTAGTGGAATAGACAAAATTTCAAAAAATAAGTTTGTTTTATTTATTTATTACAAATTCCACAATATGTCCGCGTTCCTCAACTTAGAAATTGTTAATATGTATTCTTCAAATGTGTGGAGCGTTGGAGATGAGATTTCTTCTCGGAATGGGGTCTTAATGGTGGAGGCTTTGGGATGGTGTGGATTGATTAAAATACACATATGATGTATACCATACTGCTTCGGAGATTTTGTTATTGGGATTTCGCTTTAGGACGGAGGTTCGTTTTTGATGTTTCGCATATTTGAAGAATTAACGGTACAGGAGGGATAGGAAACCCCCATGAGGGGCTGAGTAAGGGTACCTACCTACCGGTTAGATTGTAAAAATAGTTGAACTTCCATTTAGTATTTGTTAAGTCGTGGCTGAACTACCATCTTCATACCGAAAGTACTCCCATATATTTTATATATCTTGTGAAATAGACAATATTTAAAAAACATTCTTGTTTTCTTTATAAGTTACTCATAACTGTTGTTTTTTTTATTACGTTTTAAGTTTTTCTTTATATACGCCAGACCAACTAGTGGTACAATTTTGTTTGTATAATTATGGCTTAAAATAAATAAATACAAAAAAAAAATCAGAAAATGAGCAGACGTGCTTCCCGAAAAAAAAAAAAAAAATGTAGAAAAACTTGTGAAGCACTTTTTCTAATTAAACCCCCTTCTATAAAAATGAGAATTTTTTTGATGGCGTTAAGACCTAAATGTTCATTTAATATGCAAAGCCGGGTTTTAGGTTATGGCTAACCCTAAGCGTCCCACCAGATTTGCGGATTTTGAGGCTCTAAAAGCAGTTTTTTTCATGTCAAATCATTATTTAAAAATTTATATTTTCCGCCTCGAATCTTTCAGAATACCTTTAACATTAAAAATTTTATAAGACAGTCAATTTTACTGTAATAATAATAGTAATTATGAAAAAAAAATGTTTTTCATAATTACTATTCCCAATGTAAAAACTAAAAATAATTTGGCAGATTGCACATTTAAATTCTTTTGATTGTTGGGGCATAAAAAGAGATTTTGTATATAGGTTAGGTTAGGTTTTATGACTCATGCCCGGGCTTTAACTATGAGGTCATATAGCCTACTACCAGAGCGCTCTCTCGTCACTCTGGTGGACATGAGCCCGACTCTACTGTGGGAGTCCTAAATTTTGCCTACCTTAAATTTTTATTCATCTAGGGTAGGGGTCTTTAACGAGTACCTGACATCGTACAGGCTCGGGACCATCGCTTAACGTCCCATCCGAAGGACGGCGTGCTTAAGTTTATTTTACCTCCCAGATAAAATAAACTAAGGGCCTCGGTCGGGCTACGAACCCACGACCTTGAGCTCAGAAGTCAAGCACGCATACCACTGAGCTACCGGCGCCCTCATTTTGTATATATAAAAATATATGTGACAGCTATTTTATCTATTTTCTGAGTTCAACTTGCATACGGTTTTTTTAGAATACTTTACACACATACAAACCCAGAAACTTCCCCTCTACTTCGTATAACAGAATTCAAGATTCAAGATCTACTTTATGAAACGTTATGTGAGAAGGTTGCATCACCCAGTACAATAGATATTACCAAATCAAAACAAACAGCTTGTTTAACACCTATTAATTTTCACCCAAAGTTGTTTGTGTAAGAAAACCCTGTAATGGCCACATCACGTATTTTACTATTGCTGTTATTACTAATCCATGTGTCCGACACTAAGATTTAATAACTGTCTTGATGTATACATGTTTATTACGTATTCAATTACCATTTTATGGTTTTACGAAAATAAATATTGCTTAATTCAAAAAAGTTAATAACAGCCGATACAATGAATGTATGGACATGAAATTTCACATTTTAATTCAAATCTAACAATTAATTTTAGAACGCACATTGGCAATACTAACTATCGAAAATGACTTCCTACAAAAAACATGGACTGTTTCAGGGGCGTAGCCAGGATTTTGAGAAGGGGGGGAGGGCAAAGTTAGGCTACGGGGGGGGGGGGGGGGGGGGGGGGGGTGTAGACTCCCGGGGGTAAGTAACAGAACACTTGGTGGGCATAGTATAATGAGTCTGAGTGTCTTTGACTGGAAAACCTGGATACGTTTCAGGTTAGATATTTTAGCCGAACCGTAGATTTGTGTGCCATACATCCAGAGTGGCTTTAGTAGAAACGTGTAGCAGTTACGCTTTTGTGTTAAGGGTAATTTTGAATGTCTGTGCAGAAGAGAATAAAGCATTTTAAATCGTTTGTTTAGTGTATTACGTATGAGGCTTGTATGAGGTTCCATGTCATGAGGGAGGGGCTTGTTGTAGATAAAAACGGCGGGACATGTATCTTGTCTTAATGTAAATGTTATATGTTGTGATTTGTTCGTGTTGAGTTTAATTCTCCAAATGTTGCACCAGTTCTCAATTTGAGTAACATGGTGTTGTAATGTGAACGAGGCATGTATGGAAGATTCAGCAGCAGCTAAGATGGCAGTCTTTTTCAAAATAAAACTGAAAGTCATTCGACATAAAGTACATGACGGAATAGGCTAGCTATAAATAAAAGGAGAAAATCCTGGACATAATTTTCTTTTAGGGACATGGTGAAATATAGACGTATCAATGGCTCACCTCGGAAGAGAAAAATGTCTGTAAGTAAATAAAATACTAGAATAATAACGACATTAAATAATTCCCTTTACTCTTCAGAAATCCATTTGTTTGTCTGTCTGTCCCTTCTGATATCTTATCAGTCATAAATCAATGTGACAAATATATTTAATAAATACAGTATTATCAGGTTAAGTTGAGTATATATGATAATACTTAATTATAATAAAGACCTCGCAAAAGTTATTTTGTTTGAGTTAATGAAAGATTCAGATAGTCAGTGGACTAATTTTTTCCCATAATCCTCCATAAGTACTTCATGTAATATGTTGACAATTATCATTAGCGTGTTATACTGAAACGTGTCGCCGGCCACAGTCTTGTGTTAGACAAACTTCAGATAAAGCCGACTTCACCTTCCTGATCGTGACATATCCACGTCTCCTGCTTGCTCCTGTATTCATAGTATCAACAACCAAATAATTATTGCGGAGGGGCGCTAGTCTATGTCTATGATATATATATATATATATATTATAACCATTTCCCTCCCTGTGTGAGTGCAAATCACGTAATTAATAAAATAAATAAAATTGAGATCGAAAAATTATTAAAATTGAAAATTATTTAAATCGCGACTTTAATTAAACAATGCCTGAATAGCTGAAAGCACTCCCACGGGAAGAACGGTTACAAGATCCTAACGGTTAGTTGACATCAGTAATTAACAATAATTAATTACTGTTGTCAACCAGAAGAAGCATGAGTGGGGGGGAATGAAATGAATCAAACCTATAACTTTAACATATTTATTTTAATGAGAACATATTTACAAAACAACAATTGAATATATGTAATTTGGCCGTGTGTCTGAAGGACTGAATTATAACTTAATTACGAGGTACCTCGATACGATATCCATGGCGAATGACGGCGTGATCACCCTTTCTGGACTTCCCGTAGAAATCGTCTATTCACATAGTCCCTGAAGATCTGCGTAGTTTCGAGGGCACACCAGAAGTTACACCCCCACTGACTTTGCACCGTCCAAGATCAAAGTGTGTCTCTACGACTAATTCACATATTCAAACTGATATTACTTATAGAAAAGATACGTGGTGATCACCCAAGACATGAACGAAGAATGTTAATTTCACATATTCAAACTGATATTACTTATAGAAAAGATACGTGGTGATCACCCAAGACATGAACGAAGAAAACTCAATTGACATATTTAAACTCAACTGTACAATATAAAAAGAACGTGGTGACCAGCCAAGACATGAACGAAGAAAGTTAATTCACATATTTAAACTCAACTGTACAATATAAAAAGAACGTGGTGACCAGCCAAGACATGAGCGAAGAATGAATAAAACGGGGAGTGGCTTCCGATATCTGACCGTGGTAGGGGACAGTTCTCCAGGCTTGATTGGTCGTCGGACTCCGCCCATTTTATTTCCAGCCAATCGCATATTACCAATTAACATCTGCCTCTAGTTGTGTGAAAACCTGGAGTAAGAAAAAAAACCTTTACTGCTTATTCCTTATACACCGGATGTAGACAATTATCTTGGCTTCCTTTCCATTGTGTCTCTATTATTCTTTATTTTCCGCTCCCAGCGATCGCGATTCTCTCGCAGGCATCATTGGTTCCGAGCATTCTCTTCCAAATGCAATTCTCGTTTATTCAACACCACACAACCCATACTTTGCTCCTAGCGATCGCGATCCTCTCGTAGACATCGCCAGTTCTGAGCATTATCTATAGGGTAGACATGCTACAATATCCCCCGTTCCCGTTAAAATAAAATATGTCGGCTAAATGACCATTGGAAGTCACATATTTTATTAGTTTCACTTAACACTTGCTCGTTCACTGAGCATATACACTTAACCAAATACTCAGGTATCGACCTCATTATCATGCGTGACCAAAACATGATTTTAAATTTCCTTTCGAATCGGCATGGCTTGCCTATGCATGCGTGACCAAAGCATGATTTTACTTTACGCTGTACTTCTTGGAGTTAACCCTCTCCATTGGCAAATAACGATGATTCTATTTCTAGCATACATTCACTGACTAGTTAAAACATCCAAAAAGGCCCCACGCCTTGACAATGTTTCAACTGAATTCCCATATACCTAATCCGCTTCAACAAAAATTTGGGTTGACCAAACCCTAACCATATGCCTCCTTAGGCCTTCGACAGGTATTTACCTTCTGCCGGAACGACGACGAAATATAAAATAGAAAAATAAGCCCACTCAAATCCCATCTCAGTTTCATAAATATATGTAAATTCCGGCATCCGCATTAATCAAGTAGCGAAACCCTTTCTTCAGTTCAACAGTCAGTTCATGGCATAAAAAAATAATTAAACAAACTCCCGCCCCTTTAAATGGATTCTACAAGCATCAATGGAGTGGCCCCTTCTCCGTGTGTACGATAATTAAATATTCAATTCTGGGTATCCCCTCCAGTTTATAATATATCTCCCCCTCCAGTCATGTATGCTTCGGCTCCTTGCCTTAGGATTTCTTAACTAAAATAAAAAAAATTGACCTTTTGACCTACCGTGGTCGACACTCTATCATAATAAGTAAGGTCCATACCTGGATATATGTGACAAATATATTTACAAGGCTCTCATTGGGTTAACATAGCCCATCATGGTCACTAGATAAAATATGGGTCAATGTGACATTTTCAATAGATACACACGGTCGGATACTAATACAAATATTATTTAAAAATACAAAACAAAACAGACAAATACAATTGGAAGTACATTTACCATACCTGACTACCTACAAATGTGTGTGCCATCGCCTCGCTGTCATCCTACTCAGATCCGCGTCTCCTAATCAAATTTAAATACGTAGGAATATTCCCATGGATGGCCAATCCATATACCGTCTGCCCCGTCCTACAATTATGTCAAATTAAAAATGACACCATTACCTAAATTAAATTATCCCATCTATCAATATAAAAAGAAAAAGACTTACTAATACTATTTAAAAAAATATCCTATTACTAAATATAAACAAAAAATTATCCTAACTTAATATCTAGAATTTAAAAAAAAAACTAACCCTAACTTATTATCTAAAATTACTATTTACAACCTGGCGATTCATTTCGGAATCTTTGAGCTCGACTAAGGGGGGTATGCTCGATGTTAAGCCCCAGGGGAGTGCCAGAATGTCCCCGTCTGCCTTATCCTATTTACAAAAAAAAATAACTAAATAATAAATCCCGTGTCCCCAATAAATGTGTATGTGTGATTCTTTGTGTGTTGTTGTATAATGAGGTGTTGGCCGTTAGTGTAAAATAATAAATAATTCCCAAATAATAAAAATAGTGTCTGTTTTATGTGTGTGTGACTTTGTCTAACTGTTCCTGGGATAGCTGGGGATGGACACCCATAGAGACGTCACAAATCTCTTCCCTGACTCTAGGGCCGCGATCTCGTCTGCAATAATCGCCCCCCTAACTCGGCTGAAGTAAGATCGTTAATCTCAAAGAGAGCCCTAGCGCTTCTCTAGCCTGCTTGTAAATTTATCCGCTAATACACGGCTTCTGTGATGTCATATAAAATATTCCTCCTTCTATGTCGCTGCCGAGATGTCCTAAAATAAATGTTTGAGGACCCTTCCTCTCCAAAATCTGGTAAGGTCCTTCCCAGAATAGTAAGAATTTAAATACAAAATGGTTGGGCAAATCCAAAACGCTATTACGTAACGCCACCTCACCACGTTCGTAATTTTTCACGTAGACATCTTGGAAGGTGACATTGCTAGGCTGTTCGCGAGCAAAAGTCTGGTTCGTAGGCCAATTCCTATGTCCTTCGGGTACGGTAAATGTCATTCGGTCATCTTGTTTTGGGGTTGAGATCTGAGTTTGACCCGAAACAGTATCTATTCTCTTCGAGATATCGGCGAATCTCTTCTCACAATCGGTACTAATAATATTTTGGTTCGAATTTATTTCTTCGACCTCCTTATCTAGATGCTGTGTTTCTGACACGATCCCACCTGTAACTTCATGATAACTGACACCTACCATGTCCCTAACTTTAGAAGTAGGCTTATCATATCTCTCTTCTGAATTGTCCTGCCTAGATTCAGATTGTACGGTACCCATATTACGTTTAATGGATTCGATATTATTTGCCATTGCCGAAATTTGTTCCTTTATCTCCGAAGTCTGCTGTCCTATCTGTTCCTGCATGGCCTTTCCCTGTTGTCCTAGTCCCGAAATCTGTTCCTGCATGTCCGCTTTTAAATCCTTTCCCAAGTTTCCCATCTGTTCCTGCATGGCCTTAAGCATCGCCTCTAGGTCAAATTTAGGCTCTAATTCTACCGGGGACTCCGGGGGAGTGCGAATGGTTTTCCTAGACCGTGTCTGTATCGGCTCTAAGTCCGACTTCTCTTTCCCTTCCATTCTGATAAGAAATATATATCAAAACAATTAAATGAATTATACGGGATTCTGGTGCTAACCTAATTTCTATGGTGACCTGTCAGATGGCATCACAATACAACAATAGTTATAATATGTAAAATAAATGCCTACTAAATCTACATAAGAAAAAAAAAAATCAAAAACAAAAAAAATAAAATTATTTCAATAAATGATGTCATTCATTGTCCCTACCCTCACCCATCCTTCTTCAGTTTTGATTCTAAATACCGACTTTAAGTGAAAATATAACATTGTGGCCTAATAGGCTGGAATCTACGTTAAAAAGCAAAAAAAAAAATGTTTTAATTAAAAAAATTAATTAATTAATAAGGGACCGATTAGTGGGGTTCATTAATTATACTAATTGGCATAATTAATAAACAAATCAAGTCCCTGTTCGGGCGCCAATTATAACCCATTCCCCCTCTCGTGTGAGTGCAAATCACGTAATTAATAAAATAAATAAAATTGAGATCGAAAAATTATTAAAATTGAAAATTATTTAAATCGCGACTTTAATTAAACAATGCCTGAATAGCTGAAAGCACTCCCACGGGAAGAACGGTTACAAGATCCTAACGGTTAGTTGACATCAGTAATTAACAATAATTAATTACTGTTGTCAACCAGAAGAAGCATGAGTGGGGGGGAATGAAATGAATCAAACCTATAACTTTAACATATTTATTTTAATGAGAACATATTTACAAAACAACAATTGAATATATGTAATTTGGCCGTGTGTCTGAAGGACTGAATTATAACTTAATTACGAGGTACCTCGATACGATATCCATGGCGAATGACGGCGTGATCACCCTTTCTGGACTTCCCGTAGAAATCGTCTATTCACATAGTCCCTGAAGATCTGCGTAGTTTCGAGGGCACACCAGAAGTTACACCCCCACTGACTTTGCACCGTCCAAGATCAAAGTGTGTCTCTACGACTAATTCACATATTCAAACTGATATTACTTATAGAAAAGATACGTGGTGATCACCCAAGACATGAACGAAGAATGTTAATTTCACATATTCAAACTGATATTACTTATAGAAAAGATACGTGGTGATCACCCAAGACATGAACGAAGAAAACTCAATTGACATATTTAAACTCAACTGTACAATATAAAAAGAACGTGGTGACCAGCCAAGACATGAACGAAGAAAGTTAATTCACATATTTAAACTCAACTGTACAATATAAAAAGAACGTGGTGACCAGCCAAGACATGAGCGAAGAATGAATAAAACGGGGAGTGGCTTCCGATATCTGACCGTGGTAGGGGACAGTTCTCCAGGCTTGATTAGTCGTCGGACTCCGCCCATTTTATTTCCAGCCAATCGCATATTACCAATTAACATCTGCCTCTAGTTGTGTGAAAACCTGGAGTAAGAAAAAAAACCTTTACTGCTTATTCCTTATACACCGGATGTAGACAATTATCTTGGCTTCCTTTCCATTGTGTCTCTATTATTCTTTATTTTCCGCTCCCAGCGATCGCGATTCTCTCGCAGGCATCATTGGTTCCGAGCATTCTCTTCCAAATGCAATTCTCGTTTATTCAACACCACACAACCCATACTTTGCTCCTAGCGATCGCGATCCTCTCGTAGACATCGCCAGTTCTGAGCATTATCTATAGGGTAGACATGCTACAATATATATATATATATATGTCACAGACTTCCTTACGTCCTAGTCTACTTGTAACTTATGAATAATCCTATAATGATTAAATCCTTATTTATTTTTTTGCAATTGTACATGTTCCACTTCACAAGAAAACTTGACAACTTGGCTTACGGTTTAATATTTGTTTACTTCCAAAAATAATGGTAAAACTAAAATTGAAGAGTTAGTTATTATGACTCATGCCCGGGCTTTAACTATGAGGTCATATCGCCTACTACCAGAGCGCTCTTCGTCACTCTGATGGGCATGAGCCTGACCCTACTATGGGAGGCCTATCCTAAATATTTTATTCACCTAGGGGAGAGGTCTTTAACGAGTACCTAACATCGTACAGGCTCGGGACCATCGCTTAACATCTCATCCGAAGGACGGCGTGCTTAAGTTTATTTTACCTTCCAGATAAATTAAACTAAAGGCCTCGGCCAAGTATCGAACCCGCGATCTTGAGCTGAGTAAGCAAGCTAGCATATCACTGAGCTACCGGTGCCCTCATCTCCAATATATATATAGGTTTCGAAAATCGTAGAATATTACATGCAATTCCATTGGACAGAATTTGTGTTTTACGATAGAATAGACAGAAGTTTCACAAGTGATAAATTGATCTAAAACATCATCCTAAATGAATAACAACATTAAAGTAAATAAAAACATAAAGAAAATTACTTTGAAACACAAAACAAACGAAAATAAACAGATTTGATTTAGCTCAATAGAAAAATAAAATAACCTTCTAATACTGTTATATTGGTACAAAGATGGAACATGCCCTGGATCATTCTAGTTCAATAATGAATACATGAAATGACCTAGAATCAATCATAAATTATTTAGTTCGTACATATCTATTTTATTTACGGAGTTTGTACTGTTCACATGTTACCTATTTGTTTTTAATTGTAACTGATTGTTTGCCTATCATGGCAGCATTGACTTTTCATAAACTTGGCAAAAATACAATTTTAATTGAGATCTAATTGTGATGCCTAATTGTTAAAACATGATTTTATCAAGAACTTACATTCAATTTTGTTCGATGTCTGTCATAAACTTGGACAATAATACAATTTTGATTGAGCTCAGTTGCCTAACTGTTTAAACATAATGTTTTCAAAAATCTATGTTTCATTACATTTCTGGTAGTCTTGGTACGGGGTCTCCAAGACTCTTAAGATGGAATTAATAACGGTACTTTTCATTTAGAAATAAGGAATGTTCAAGTTCTACACTGAGAATGTAGACAACTATTAACTGTACCTTCCGTCTGTCTTTTACTTCTCCATACATAGGGGATATGTAATCGGTCAAAAATTCGATGCGGAGTTTTCAACGGAATTTCTTGTTTTCCGACTTCTAGATTCCAAATATTAAGAAAAAAAGTAATATATGTGATATGGTCATTACAGGATTTTCTTATACCAATCAGACTTACAGATCACTCTCTTTCCCCCTTCTCAAAATTATTTGATATTGACAATACTGGGTATAAGAATGTCACTCCCAGGATTACACTGAAACAAAAAAATACCGCTGACGCCAACTCATCACTTTCATATACCAGTAATGCCAGCATACTATCGGGTCACGTGGATTTCAACTCCAAGCTTTTCTTTTTCAAGAACAAGGACAGAATTCTCGTGCGGCGGCGTTGAGACTGCAGAACATGTAGTTCTCGAATGCCCTCTGTACCATGGGCTAAGGGTAGAGTTAATACGCTGGACAGGATCGTACCTGAGACTGAACCCTCGGAAGTTGATGAGTGAGGCTCATTACCCAGAGTTCAGTCGATTCGTCGCCTCCTGGCGAAAGGTAAAGAAGGCAGTGAAGCGTGGTTCCGAGGATGACCGCTGGGTGCTGTAACACGGCCCACATGCGACCATCCCCGGCGCAACTCAGCCAGAATACATAGATGCTCTGGTCCATATGGTTGGTTGGAGGACCCAACCGATCGCTCCGGCGAATGGTGGGGTCCTACAACCGGCTGTACCACCATGAATACAGTTATTAAATAAGTACAAAATAAAAAATCCCTATATCCCCTCTAAGCGGAGGTCGGGTAGTATGCTCCCACAGGGGTCTGGTACACTTGGAAAAAAGAGAGAAGAGTAATGCCAGTATGAAATGATTTTGAAAGGGGAAGGGGGAGTGAGAGAGAAAATGAGCTGTAAGGATTATTGGTATAAGAAAGTCCTGTAATGGTCACATCATTTATTTATTTTATTTTGTTATTTTTCCAATTATATTTTTATCTTATTTATTTTATTTTATTTTTTTTGTTTTAGAGGGCGCCGGTAGCTCAGTGGTATGCGTGCTTGCCTTCTGAGCTCAAGAACGTGGGTTCAAAACCCAACCGAGGCCCTTAGTTTATTTTATCTGGGAGGTAAAATGAACTTAAGCACGCCGTCCTTCGGATGGGACGTTAAGCGATGGTCCCGAGCCTGTACGATGTCAGTTACTCGTTAAAGACCCTACCCTAGGTGAATAAAAAATTTAGGGTAGGCAAAATTTAGGACTCCAACAGTAGAGTCGGGCTCATGTCCACCAGAGTGACGAAAGAGCGCTCTGGTAGTAGGCGATATGACCTCGTAGTTAAAGCCCGGGCATGAGTCATAAAACCTAACCTAACCTCTTATTTTTTTGAAAGTATGCTTGATCTGAAACATCATCCTAGATAAACAGCAACATTATTTAACTTAAAAACATAAAGAAAACTACTTTCGAACACAAAACAAATTACTTCAGTCAAAATCAACAGATTTGAATTAACTATCTGAAGACTGTCTCCAGGAGCAGACGGTTCAAGAGGCAGGATCTCCGATATCTTTAACACAAGCTTGCCAGTTGAGTGCCGTTAAGAAGATTATGGACCATATCTCAATGGGCCGCAACGCCATTCTGAAGTATGAGCGGATACATTATGAAGGACCTTCTTATCTTTAGCTGTTGTATTCGTTCGTAAATATTCGGAAGTAGCGCTAGCTGTCGAATAAATGTTCTGACTCTTTTTATTTCTCCAGTTGTATTCGTAATCTTAAAAAGATCATGTCAGAGGAAACATTAACAATTCTATATTTAATGTAATAATACATTTCTGCAATCTGTGTCGATATAGTTCCCACAAGAATAGATACATAAAGTGTATCGGTTTCGGCTTATGACATCATCAGCACGAAGTTATTACATACTAGTATTACTGGTTATAGTAAGTTATTGTGACTCTTACCCGGGCTTTAACTACAAGGTCATATCGCCTACTACCAGAGCGCTCTTTCGTCACTCTGGTGGACATGAGCCCGACTCTACAATGGGAGTCCTAAATTTTGCCTAACCTAAATTTTTATTCATCGAGGGTAGGGGTCTTTAACGAGTACCTGACATCATACAGGCTCGGGACCATCGCTTAACGTCCCATCCGAAGGACGGCGTGCTTAAGTATATTTTACCTCCCAAATAAAATAAACTAAGGGCCTCGGCCGCGTTTCGAACCCACGATTTTGAGCTCAGAAGGCAAGCACGAATACCACTGAGCTACCGGCGCCCTTAATGGAAAGAAAAACTTGTTTCACTTCTGTATTGTCTAATATAAAAAAATAATTTTATACTTCAATAGAAATATACTAATAATATACAATATTAATAAACAAGTAGGAAAAAATTAAAAAAAAAAAAACTTAAAAGCCAGATTTTTTTTGGTTGTTAGGAAAAATAAAAAAAAAAGTTTGTCATGATTAAGAAGAAAGACGATTTTCTAAACATCTTTTTCTAAATTAATTGTTTTAATGTCCATTAAAAGCCATCATTTAATGCCAACTTCTTGAAAGAAATACATAAATACAATAAAAAAATGTACACATGTTCCTGTTATGTTTGTATTCTCATTTTTCAAAGATATACAATTATATAAAAGGGTTCCTCCACAAATATTCTGTAAACTCCATCGGAAATACTTTTTTTTTAATATTTTCATTACACATAATTTTATTAGCTTATTACTCAATTATTTAATTTATATTTCTTTATTTATTTATTTAATACATTATGTTGGGGAAAAAATATTATTTAAATATTATTTTCGGGGATTTAAAAATTTGATATGGAGTTTTCACCGGAATTTCATGCTTCCGTCTCCTTGAATCCAAAATAGCGCTCAACTTCAAACCCTGATAACCATCCAAAAATGGATAAATGCGACAATATGTATTTAGGATACAGATTGTTTTCTCAAAAATTAGAAGAGATTTTCCAGTAAATAGAGATGATTCATCGTTTAATTTGTTTCGGAAAATTATTAATTTTTCATGAGTAGAATATATGTGTGGTTGTCCGGAAAAACGAGGTAATTGCATTTTCCAAATTTTCGAGAAATCGGCAATTGAAAATTTGAAAATCAATTCCTGAAATAAGAAATAATCTTTTTTTTTTTTTACTTTGGTTATATGTTCGTATGGACAAGACAAATTTTAGGAGCAGTAAATATCTCGATTAACACTGTACCCTAATGAGAATCTGATATTTTGACACTTTTTTTTTTTTTTTTCTTTCACAAATTTATATTTCATAAATGCAAAATTTATGCATTAGAATCAAGTTTATGTTCTTTTTAGCTAACATCGGTCACTAGGTCAGGACTGTTTCTATTGTTTATATGGCTCACATACATTACTTTTTCCGTTTTTTCTTCAGTTACCTTCTTTAACCCGAATTTTAGTCTGAAAACGCATTTTGTTGATGTGTAATAACTTTAAAATAAGTAATTAATTGTGGAAAGCGACTATGGAATATGAAAGTACAAGTTATAAGAACTCAAAAATGAGTCTATCTCAATTTTGCAAAATTTTGCAGTTACCTCGTTTTTCCAGGCAGCCACAGATATAAGGATGAAGATGATAAGAATACATTTTTATGTTACTTCCAAAAAAAACACTACATTTTGCATACTCTTGTGTTGTTAAGAGAAAATGATACCAAGATAAAAGCTGCTTTCTTTTATACATTGTATCTTGTGAATTTCACCAATAATCTAATGTATCCTTGCTGTTTTCTTCTTTTTTAGAAAAAAAAAATGAAATTATCTGAGCTGATGGGAGGGACAAAGTCCTGTCAACGGCAGAAATCCTTAAGTATATCCTTGGAAAAGGACACAAAGGAAAAAAAGGCAACGTTATCCTGGAGGATTTGTGCTCCTTATATACTATGTGTAGTATCCAGGATGGTCCCGAGGGAGACTCGGGAAAGCCACTGTTAGTCCCATCAAAAGACTGGTTCCTATCCGTCTGGTCAACTGATATTTTGTGATTTCTTTCTTTGGATTTTAGGCCACATTCACCAACAGACCTCAGCCTTCCAGCCACATTCTGTTATCGTCTTTTAGACTATTTTTCAAGAAGAAATTGGCTTTTGCTCTTCATGTGGGTCTTCCTAATGACTCCACTCCTTCTGGAATATATTTAAGAGAACATTCTCACACCAGTTAGTTATTGTGACTCATGCCCAGGCTTTTTACTACGAGGTCATATCGTCTACTGCCAGAGCGCTCTTTCGTCACTCTGCTGGACATAAGCCCGATTATGAGACTCCTAAATTTTGCCTAAGCTAAATCTTTGATTCTCATATTCATTCATATAGTCTCGGGACCATAGCTTTACGTCCCATCCGAAGGACAACGTGCTCAAGGTTATCCCACTTCCCAGATAAAAAATCTAAGGGCCTCGCCCGGGTTTTTACTTCTCTTCTTTCGATGGGACTTCAGGCGATGGTCCTGAGCCTGTACGATGTAATTAAAACTAAATATTATGTTCAATGTATACATTATCTTTCGAGGGCGCCGGTAGATCAGTGGTATGCGTGCTTGACTTCTGAGCTCAAGGTTGTGGGTTCGTAGCCCGACCGAGGCTCTTAGTTTATTTTATCTGGGAGGTAAAATAAACGTAAGCACGCCGTCCTTCGGATGGGACGTTAAGCGATGGTCCCGAGATTAAAGACCCCTGCCCTAGGTGAATAAAAATTTAGGGTAGGCAAAATTTAGGACTCCCACAGTAGAGTCGGGCTCATGTCCACCAGAGTGACGATAGAGCGCTCTGGTAGTAGGCGATATGACCTAGTAGTTAAAGCCCGGGCATGAGTCATAAAACCTAACCTAACCTACATTATCTTCAAAACCTGAATGGACAAAAACAAAACGTAAAAATGTCCTCAATGAATCACGTGCTAATCAATTACGTTTCCACTCTCCCTCCAAAGCCGTTTGGGCTAAAACTCAATATTTGACTTACATAGGGACTTCAGAATTCTACAAAATTTTGTGTCCCTACATTCTCTGGTTCCTCCTTTCCTTTAACCGATATCTTGGAAAATAGGTGCCATCTCTAAGAGGTTAAGAATTTAAATATAAATTTTCAGGTTGTTACATCCGTTTCATCGGAAGTTATTGGGGTTTCTGCGTTGAGCCCTCTCGGATCCCCTTTCTCCTATGGCTGATTTTGCTGAAAATTAGTGAATTATGTCCTCATAGTGCTTTGAATATACATATCAAATTTCGTGTATATACACACGCCTCCCCCTAATCCCTCTATCCTTTGACCGAGTTTGCTAAAAATCAATATTTGTTATTGAAGGATTTTAGATACACATATAAAATTCGCGTATCGATAATTTCTTTCTATTGGGAGTTGTGTTTATAGATACACAGAATTGTCTTTTTTAATTTTTTGAATCAGGAGATCGGAAACATAAAATGCCATTGAAAACTTTTTTTTTACCGATTACATAACATCCTCTATACCTCATATAGCTGGGAAGTGAAAATGTTCTTAGGCTTTTTTAAAGTTTTTTTTTGTTTCCAATTTCCTAAAATTGTTGAAAATGGATATGCCATGCCGTCCTATTGAAACTAAGCTCCTCAATTGTTGAAAAACAATGGCTGTAAAAACAATGGTTGTTCTGATTTGAGCTGTCAGCGATATGGTCACTTAACAAACAATACAAGCCACTTTATCAACAACTCATGGGTCCTTTTCATTGTTTTTTCAGTGACATAGGACTCTCAATTTGCTGTAAATGAAATGCCAATGACATTTGAAAGCTATGATTTTCAAGTATAGATAATTAATAATGCGTGCTTGCTTTCTAAGCTCAAGATCGCGGGTTCGAAGCCCTTAGTTTTTTTTTTATCTGGGAGACGAAAACCCTTGAGCATGCCACCCTTCGGATGGGACGTTAAGCGATGGTCCCGAGCCTGTGCAAGGTCAGATACTCGTTAAAGACCCATATCCTAGGTGAACAAAAATTTAGGATATGCAGATTTAGGACACCCATAATAGAGTCAGGCTCATGTCACCAGAGACCTTAAAGCCCTGAAGGTTTGAGTCTCAATAAATATAAACATTTATACATACTACATTATAATATAATATAATTATTAATATAATAATTATTATATTTATTTATTATATTATTTAATTATTTATATAATATTTTATTTATTACACTATATTTTTATTTGATTATATTATTTATTTATTATATTATTTATATTTATTTATGGATTTATATTTATTGTCACATATTATGTGACGAGTGTACCTACTTAAAAAAAAATTTTCCGGGGATGTTAATTTAAAGTGGAAAATAGAACATGTCATTCGAAGTTAAATTAAGGAAGGATTTTATTATCTTCTAATAAAATTATAATGAGGAAGAATTTTATTATCTTCTAATAAAATTATAATGATTTTATTATATGCACATACTAAATTTAAATTGATTTTATAAGAATACACTAAAAGTCAATTGTAATTAAAAAAATAATTACCTTAGAACTGTCACTACTGAGTTCTGTATTATCCATATGTTTAAACAATTATATTTTTAAATAACAATGTTTGAGTTTCAATGCAAGACAAAAGAAAGATAATATTTTGTGAAAATTATGGTAATATTTTACAAGAGGGGTGGCCAAAATGAGACCATTAAGGGGAACAAACCCGCAAACCCGCTCAACACGAGTAATTAGACACTTCCACGGACATTATTGAAAATTTATTTTTTTAAATATGTTTAAAACCCGGCCGAGGCCCTGAGTTTATTTTATCTAGGAGGTAAAAAAGAAAAACAGAAGCATGCCTTCCTTCGGATGGGACGTTAAGCGATGGTCCCGATTCTGTACGATGTCAGATACTCGTTAAAGACCCCTGCCTAGGTGAATAAAATGTAAGGTAAGCAAAATTTAGGACTTATGTGCACCATAGAGTCGGGCTCATGTCCACCAGAGTGACGAAAGAGCCCTCTGGTAATAGGCGATATGACCTCGTAGTTAAAGCCCGGGCATGAGTCATAAAACCTAATATAACCTAACCCATTATTGAAAATTTATTTTTTTAAATCATATATATAAAGCTGAAAATGTCTGTGCGTTGTACCGCTATAACTCACGAACGGCTTGATGGATTTGATTAATTTTTTTTTTTAATTTGTTCCTCGTCGTCTGTGGAAGGTTATAGGCGTATTAGTACCTCAATATCTGGTCCATCCCAGCATCCAGCCACGCAATCTTTGTAACTCAAAAACCACTGCAATGATTAATGAGGAATCTTTTTGAATAGATAAGTTTTATCTACCGGTCTATTTTTTAATCAACCCCTGGTCCATCCCAGCATCCACTCACGCAATCTTTGTAACTCGAAAACCATTGCAACGATTAATGAGAAATCTTTTTGAATAAATTAGTTTTAGCTCCAGGATGGTTGAAGTCTATGTTTTAATCAACCTGGTGGTCACAAGCGTTCTCAAGTACGCACTGGCTAGGACGTCCACTGATGCTAAGTATTCACTAGCTGTGGTTTCCGCAGTTGAATGGCGCGTACTAGCCATGGTGCCCAGTGGTCCTAAAACCTTACTAGCTGGGATGTCTGCCGTTGAAGGACTATAAGCGTTATTCCGTATGAATAATTGAAAATTATAACATCTATAGAAGAATTGAAATGGATTCGAACGAGAGATATTAGGAGAAAAGTCAAAGTATTACTGCTAGTATGTTAAAAACCCGGCTGAAACCCTGAGTATATTTTATCTAGAAGGTAAAAAAGAAAAACATGAGCACGCCTTCCTTCGGATGGGACGTTAAGCGATGGTCCCGATTCAATACGATGTCAGGATACTCGTTAAAGAGCCCTGCCCTAGGTGAATTAAAATATAGGGTTGGCAAAATTTAGGACTCATGTCCACCAGTGCGCTCTGGTAGTAGGCGATAATTGTAGTTAAAGCCCAGGCATGAGTCATATAAACTAACTGATTTTGATAGCTATTAAGCTTATATTTATATCTTCCTCCACGACTAGCTGTAATCATATACAGTAAGTTTCATTCTGAAACAGAGGTTTGAATTCTTTATTTTTTCTTAATTTTATTTTCCGTCCCATTAGCGTTCAAACAATGCTTTCTTTCATTTTGTTTTCAACTTAGTTTTAATTAAATAATTATTATTAATGTGGTTTTTGTGGATATTATGAGCAAAATGTTACTTAAGGAAATGTTAAAATAAAGCTAATGAAGGCCTCCGGAATTCTCTTGTGTTGGGGGATTATAATTATATATACAAACAATTGATTATATCCACTGAAGCCTTAAATTGTGAATAAACTGCTTTAAATCATGGAATATATACAATTTATTGTGATATTTACAAGACCACAAAGATGATAATAGAAAGGAAATTTATTTTCCATAAATAATATTTATATTACGTCATTGATATTTCAAAAAGAGAGTGACATTCTTATATCTCTCTCTCTCCCTTCCCCTTCTAAAAATTATTTCATACTGGCATTACTGGGTATATGCAAGTAATGAGTTGGCGTCAGCGATGTTTTTTTGTTTCATTGTAAAACGTAATCCTACGAGTGACATTCTTATACTCAGTAATGCTAGTATGAAATAATTTTGAGAAGGGGAAGGGGGAGAGAGACTGTAAGTGTTGTTGGTATAATAAAGTCCTGTAAAGGCCACATGACATATATTTTATTTTTTTCTTAATTTTTATAAGTTTCCAAGAAACTACCAATAATTTTTAAAAAAATTATAATTCGTTGCTATGCTTTACAATTTAAACATTATTATTAAATAACCTGTACGATGTCAGGTACTCGTTAAAGACCCCTGCCCTATGTGAATAAAAATTTAGGGTAGGCAAAATTTAGGACTCCCACAGTAGAGTTGGGCTCATATCCACCAGAGTAACGAAAGAAAGCTCTGGTAGTAGGCGATATGACCTCGTAGTTAAAGCCCGGGCAAGAGTCATAAAACCTAACCTAACCTACGGAAATTTATTTTTCATTGCTTGAAGCGCTATAACTTTTGTCGTATCTCAAATTTTAGGACTTATAACGATTGGAAATTTCATAAGAAATATATTTGGTTCTCGATAGGACTAGCCGTTTTCGGGTAAATGACGGAAACGTCTAAAAATATGTGTTTCAATATTGCATTTCATGACGGTTTTCGGTATGTATGTCGAAAACCGGACGACCTGCGAAAAATCGTTTTTCATATAAAATATGCCTTTTAGTTTCCTCTTCAACTTTTACTTGAAAAGATTTTTAATTAGTTTATAAACGTAAGCGCTAACTTGTAAAGTGTAGTTAGGCCCTGGAGTAAAGTGGTCTCAATGTTCCTCTGATATCGGCCAAGAGCTAATCAGAACTAAGTTAGCACATTTGACTCCTTTATCTCAAATTTCAAGTATATAACTGCAATCGTTTTTGCGGTAGAGCGCACAACTTTCACACACAGACAGACAGACATCATCGCGAAAATGGTCATATTCAGAGGACCTTGAAACCTGAAAATCCGTTGAAACTTCGATTTCGAAATTTTGCACGATTACAATACCATCCCCCTACATTTTAACCGCTCATCTTTGAAGGTGGAAAACGTAGGTATGATAGACACCTGCTTGTCATGTCAGTTACCATTTTGGACCTTGAGGCGGGCGGTTCTCACAACCTTCTGCGGCACCACCAACTGAGGTTGGATTCGTAGTGGCTATGGTTACTGGCATCAGCACTGGAAGCCATTCTCTGGCAGATTCTGATGCTGGGACCAGAGCGAAGTAGTAGGCTTTCCAATTTCTCCCCTATTCTAAGGAACTAACTCTACCCTAGACCAATTTCCACCCCAAATAGGATGCCCAACATATTTTCAGAAAGTTGGATTCTATCCTTGGTGGATTACCGCCTCAGTACCGGTGATGAGTGATTTCTACCAACTAAAAAAGCCAAAAAAAAAACTTCCTTATACTGTAGGTATAAAAAAGTGAAAATGGCTGATCCATAGTTAATAGAACATTCTGTTTATCAAATCAATATTTTTATGGCATTGTTAACATCTAAAGCCAAACAAACAGAGCCCATTGTTATTGACATTGTCAGTGCATATTGTTACCAGAATGTCACTCCCCCACACTGTTTCCCTCCACAAATGAAATATAAAAAAAACCTTTTGCCGGCTCGTTACCCTCTCTATATTTTTGCCCTCACCCTATGAGGGCCAGTTGTCACAAATGAACCTCTCGTCACAGAACGGTTCTCCTCTCCTCCCCTTTGTTCTTTCATACTGCCTCCCCCTCCCTCAAGGGTTGTGTCATTAGTTGGCTCAGTAACGCCATAAAAGGGTTTAACCTTCATTTGAGCAGATTTTGAGTACCTATCCAATTAAAACTGAAAAGTACCTTCACAACCCCCTTCTCAGGAACTGAATTAGTCATATTCGAGAAATGTAAATATAAAGGAAAAAGATGAGGCTCAATCCGTGCTGGAAATTCCTAACGAGACCCTTATAACATTGAGCAGAAAGTAATGTTAAAAAATGTTCAACGTGAGATTGTATAATGTTAAAATTGAAACAGTGATCATAATAAACAAAAAAAAAGTCGATAAATCACAGACTATGTACATCCCCTGCAAGAATTAATCAATTACATTTTCGCTTTCTCTCCAAAGCAATCAACCGTTCGGGCTAAAACTGCATATTTGACCTAAGTAATGGCTACTGAATCCTCATTCTAAATTTGTACCGATAAATTCATTACAATGGCAGTTATTTGGCGTTTTTAATTCAGTTCCCCCTCTTCCCGATTTTCAGCGAAATCAGCCAAAATGGAGGGGGATCAGTGGGGGGGTCAACTCAAAAATCTCAATAGCTACCATGGATCATGGACAGAAGCCATTATGGAAGTAAAATATTGAGTCTTAGCTCAAACGGTCGATAGGCTTGAAAGGGAGAGAGAAAACTTAATTGGAGAAGTACATAGTCGGTGATTCACCGACGACATTTTAACATTTGTTTCATTCGTGAGCGAAATATCAATTTAACAACAAGTGATATTTAAGAACGCTCCTCCAGGAACAGTCTGCTCTTTTGGTCACTCTTTTATTTATACTTTGATACATAGTGTTCCTATATTCAGTGATAAATCACTACTAGGAAGGGACGAAGGAGCTGGGGTATACTTCTGTTTTGTACGGCAAATATTCCACAACAATGTTCAGCATTTCTACATCTTCTTGCATACTTTTAAGCAGGCCCTACACTATCAATCCGCTTGATCAAGACAGCGCGTCCAGCGCCTTCAAGCAGCCTTGGGGCGCATCAAGCAACCCATCAATATTTTCATCAACACTCATTTGTAGCGGAGTTTTCGACTAGTGAACTGCTCCTCCTGGACTGTAGTGAATCGGTGTTGTGTAGATACCATGGTTTCGAATCAGGATTTGGGGTTTATCTTGACACTTGTTGCTCTTAAGCTGAAAAAAAAGATCCAGAGGAAACGAGGTTGGTCGATGGAATGGTATAAATTGAGGAACCGCTTCACTCACGAAAATTAACTGACAGTTCTGCGTGAAACTGAGCCGGAAGACTTTGAATGGACCAAGAGAGTTTTCATCATTTATTGGAGTTGTACCAACTCGTACCGGCCCAAAGCGAGAGGACGACCCTCCATCGTTAGTGTCGAGCAGGTGACTGATGCAATGCTTCATCGAAATCGCTCTAGACTATCAAGCGCTCCGCCCAGTCGCTTGGGTCATTCAAACTTTCCATCAATTACCGTCAAGGCTTGACTCAAGCGTCAAACGGGATCCTAGATTATCAATCACGCTTAACATCATCGCTTGACGCGCTGTTTTGATCAAGCGGATTGATAGTATAGGATCTGCGTTACAGACGACTTTTTAACTACCTACATTCTTCCAAAGAATTAAGTTCTTGTCTGTAAGTAACAATTTGATCAACTAAATTATCGAATATCCCCTAAAACCATTTGACCGATTTAGTTGGAATTCGGTATCTTGTTCAGGGAAATCTGCATCCTCATTCAAAAGTGTGTGTCAATACATCACATAGCCAGTTATTAGGATTTATGAGTCGAGACCACCTTTTAGAGTTTTAAATGTAAATATATAACTTGATGTTGATACATTCATTATATCGATTGTTTTTAGAGCTTGTGTGTTAACTGTCTTCTTTTATGACGATATTTCGGGGCGATTACACGCCCTGAGGTCACATTGAACAAAATATTTCAATGTGAAACCAAAACCTATAATTCAATATTTGACTTACGTAGGGGCTCCTAAAACCTTATACTAAATTTAATGACAATACATTCATTACATAGGCAGTTATTGAGGTTTTTGAGTTGACCCTCCCCCCCCCCCCCCCCCCCCCCCCCCCCCCGACCATCCTTCCTTCCTGCCGATTCTGCTGAAAATCGATAGGTGTTGTCTTTATGGGGATCAGGTCATACATACAAAAGTTTGCGTCATTATTCATTCTATCGGCAGTTATTAGAGCTTTTGTGTCAAGTCTCCCCCCTATTCCCCCATTCCCTTTGGTTGATGCGGCTGAAAATCAATAGGTGATGTCGTTTGAGGTTTTGGGATTCACATATATAATTTCATGTCGATATATTCATTCTATTGGATGTTAATAAGTGGAAGTTTATAAGTAAATTTAAATTTCAACTAAAAATATTCATGTTAGAGGAAACCCTTTACACGGAAACGGAATTTTTTCTCACTGTTCAAAAAGAATAAAATAACCACAATAAATTTTAAAAAAGCATGTTTCATATCCAAAAAACATTATTTGATACAAAGCTTTCATTTCTCTTTTTTGAACAGAGTTCCTCCACACCTTAAAGGTCAGTCCAATGTACGTTATTGTTTTATTTATTCATTTATAATTTTTTATTTATTTAGACTTTTTTATACATTCATTTATAATTGATTAATCTATATGTATATTATTTTTCATATATTGTTATAGTTACATTGTTTTCTTTCTTTTCTATATCTCGCACATAGGGACCAGATGATGGGACGTAAGAACGTCCCGAAACATCGTTGGGATAAAGACACTTCCGAAGAGTTTTTTGGAAAAATAGTTAGGTATCTTAATTTTTTTTTAATTGAAAAACGTGGCTTCTCATTATCTTGTATTAATTTTTTTTATATACTCATATATTTTTAAGTATTTATTTGTTTTATTAATTTCATTTTACTTTTTTTAATAGTTTTGTTATTACTACTAATCATACGTGTGTTAGACTCAAGTAGTTATAAATCTAATTTATAAGCTATCTTAATGTATAAATTCTTTTGACGTATCCTATTATCATGTATTGGTTTAACAGAAATAAATGTATTATTTATTATTATCTGTTCACAGGCACACACACAGACATTTAGCGAAACTCCGCACCCAATTTTTGGCCGATTATATAACTTCCTCCATACTTTGTATCGCTGAGGAAGTAAAAATGTGGTGTAATTTTGACGAAAATGAAGTAAAATTTGTATATATTCGTTGTAACGTTATTCTACTGGAAAGTTATTAAAGTGTAGCAAACATGCCTTCCTGATTACATGTCACTGGAAGTGCCCTGTCTATGATGTTCTCCAGAAAATAGCTTACATGTTCCCTCTCCACGATACACGATAAACCTTCTGTTCCTCTCTGTATCTACTTCCCTGTACCCATAATTAATTTTAAATGGATTTCAATCTTCTTGAAGGAACAGTAAACCAAGGGACGTAAGCATTCAAGAACTAGAAGTTCTACTTTTTGCCTAATCAAGTTTAATTAGAATATGGTCAAAATCGCGGGTTCAAAACCCGGTTAAGGCCCTTAGGTTTTTTTATCAAGGAAGTGAAAAAACCTTGAGCATGCCGTCCCGAGATCAAAAAACCTAGTTAGGCAAATTTTAGGACTGTAGACCAGTAGGCGATATAAAAACCCAAATTATTGCTTATGTAATGAATGTACCGACAATTTTATATATAAATTCGCGTGTTTGTTTTCTGAGCTCAAGAACGTGGGTTCCCACTGAGGCCCTTAGTTTATTTTATCTGGGAGGTAAAATAAACTTAAGCACGCCGTCCTTCGGATGGGACGTTAAGCGATGGTCCCAAGTCTGTACGATGTCAGATACTCATTAAAGACCCCCTACCCTAGGTGAATAAAAATTTAGGGTAGGCAAAATTTAGGACTCCCACAGTAGAGTCGGGCTCATGTCCACCAGAGTCCTAACCTATAAATTCAAAGCCCCCCATAAGGACGACACGAAGGGATGGGGAGATCAGGAGATCATAGCAGGGAGGCTAGCCACCCTAATAACCTCAGATGTAATGAATGTATTGACACAAACTGACGATTCAGAAGCCACTATGTATCCATTTCCCTTCTTATGGTTTAACCCAAATATATTATGATTTATGATTATTTTATAAATATGATATTATTATGATTGATGGCACCGGGTCCAGGAATTCCTTGACCTGGCTATTGGTAAATATTTCTCACATTTCGGTACAAGTTAATCCTCCTGTCAGGACCAAATCCCCCTTAAATGAATATCCAAGGTCCTGATTAATAATCCATTATCGGGATCAACAGCTTACAACAGGACGTGAGGACACAAAAGTATATTTGGTATAATACAAAATTCGAACCTCGAGTGGATTCCACTATAATAAAGTACTCAATAGAAACATCATTTTTAACTTCTTTATCCCTCAGTTATCTTCAAGAATATAAATCACATGAGAAAAAAAAAAAAAAATAGAAAAATGATGGCTCCATTCTTGGACTTATAGTTATGGAACTGACTTTATTTTATGGTATTTCCAAGAAGAAGAAAAAATCAGTGAATCACCAGCAATTTACTTCCCCAGAATGAATTAATCAATTAAGTTGTTGCTCTCCCTTCAAAAACAATCGACTGTATGAGCTAAAAATCAATATTTGACTTTCATATACACTTCTGAATTTTTGTACGAAATTTTATGTTGACACATTCTTTACATGGGCATTTATTACGCTTTTTGAGTAGATCTACTCCTTTTATGAACCTCCTTCTATTCAAACGATTTCCATGAAAAAATCACAAATGTTATGTTAAATTTTCACCGGGATTTCTTGTTTTCCGACTACTTGGATTCCGAAAATGAAAAAAAAAAATTTTGTTTATATGTGAGTTTGTGAACACGATAACTGCCAATAGGATGAATGTATCGACACAAAATATTATATGTGTATCATAACCCTGTACGGATGACACCTATTGATTATATGCCAAATCGGCTCAAAAGAAGGGAAACTTGTCCCTAAAACTCAAAAATTTCGTATAGCTATTGAAGTAAAAACAAATAGGGCCAAATGGAGTTAATTCATTTAAATGACAAACCATATTTATAGGTGCCCGGGCTTTAACGAGATCATATCGCCTACTACCAGAGCGCTCTTTCGTCACTCTGGTGGACATGAGCCCGACTCTACTGTGGGAGTCCTAAATTTTGCCTACCCTAAATTTTTATTCACCTAGGGCAGGGGTCTTTAACGAGTACCTGACATCGTACAGGCTCGGGACCATCGCTTAACGTTCCATCCGAAGGACGGCGTGCTTAAGTTTATTTTACCTCCCAGATAAAATAATCTAAGGGTCTCGGTCAGGTTTCGAACCCACGATCTTGAGCTCAGAAGACAAGCACGCATACCACTGAGCTAACGACGCCCTCTACCACATTTATATGTTAATATGATTATATTTTTTTAAATTATTTTATTTTGTTTTTGTTCTATTATTATTTTTTTTATACATATAGTAGGTACCTATATTTCTAAATTTTATTCATCATTCTTTTCTTCATTTTTATTTTTTTATTGTATCATTAATCAAACTTATTTATGGTTTAGTCCGATTGTAAATATTCAAAATAAAGAATTTAAAAAAATAATAATAATAAGAAGAAAAAACTTTTCTTGATTATTAAAAAAAATCCTTATATTCATGAAAATGAACTCCAATAATCCTAAATTAATTATTTTTTTTATTTTTTTAATCAAAAACCATTTAATCAGTTATTGTGACTCATGCCCGGGCTTTATATAAACTCTAAGAGCTGTCGCTCTGGTGGACATGAGCCGCACTCTACTGGGTGCGTAGTTCTTAATTTTTATTCATATAGGACAGGGGTTTTTAACGAGTACCTGACATCGTACCGGCTCGGGATCATCGTTTAACGAATGAAAACGGACATTATTGCAGATATATTGTGAAATAATTCAAATGAACTTGAAAGAAATAAAACTTGTTTATTTAAGATATTGTCTAATTTCACCAACTATATTTACATGGGAATACTTTCGGTATTTCTACCATCCTCAGCCAAAAGCATAAAAGATAAGACTGAGTTTGATTGCCTGTAGATTCCGTATATTATTATCCGTTCCTCCCTTCCTTAATAATTTTCAGCTAAATCGGCCGAAAGTGAAGGTCTTTGAGCAGAGCGAGTGCATATTAGCCAAAAACTGGAGCCAAATATAAAATCTTGTATCGAAATGTATTCTTTTTTTCTCAAATTTTTAATCATTCTATTAAATTTTTCCTATAACAATAAATGTTTTTAAATGAAACAGTGTGTTTAGTTTCAACGGAACCAATATGTTTTGAAACAATTTCATCCAGTAGAAATGCAAACAGGGACAAGCCACCATTGTAAATTTATGATTTTCACGAAAACTATCAATTCCAAGAGTTTGTTTCAATGTTCGCTTAACGAAAAAATATTCCATTTTGTAAAAATGCGACAGCAGTACATTCAAAAAACCATATTTCAGATATTGCTAATCAGCAGAATTTAAATGGGTAACTCTCAGTAGAGGGAGCCTTAGTTATCATAACTAATATGGATTTTTTAAGAATGACAACAATTGAGTTAATGGAATCTTTTTATTTCTGATTTTTACTTCTATCTATGAAAATGAAGTCCTGGTGATGAGCTCGCAAAATCGTGTCCGAGATGAGATCAGTTTCCGATGGCCCTTCCCTCAAATTATCATTTAAACAATAACTATTTCTTATTTTTTAATGAATGACTTGAATTTTATCAGAAATTTTATCAGAAGTATTTCACATTCGGTAATTCCCACATTATTATAGTATTCATTTTGCATAATAAAATTATTTTTGAACTTGAAAGTCCTGTTTGGTTCTCCTTACAAATGTTTACCTTGAAATTAGTACAAATTAGAGGATAAATAAGACTGAGTCTTATCTCTTATGCTTTTGGCTGAGGATGGTAGAAATACCGAAAGTACTCCCATGTAAATATAGTTGGTGAAATTAGACAATAACTTAAATAAACAAGTTTTATTTATTTCAAGTTCATCACCGTTTAACGTTAAGGTCGGCCTACTTAAGGTTTTTTTCACCTCCCAGATAAAAAAAAATTTAAGAGCCTCGTCCGAGTTTTGAACGAGCGATCTTGAACTATTTAAGCAAGCATGCTACCGGTGCCCCACAATAATCAATAGGTGATTATTAATTTTGACTAATTTACTTTAGGGTCGAGGATTGGAACCCTGGCTACTTAGCTTTAAAGCCAAGTTCCTTTTCCACTCAGCCATCGGGACTATCCCGATAAAGCCCGGTTTTATGGTCAACATATAACCACAAAATTATGATTAAAACATAACAGGAATACCAATCGTTTTACTTTGATTAAAACTTTCCGATAAATAAATATTTCTAAATTTATTTAATGAAAATATTATCTGAAGGGTACACGAGGCACTTTCATTAACCCAATTTCAGAAATTTTCAGTTCTGTGTAAAGCAGGAGCTAGAAACAAGTTTTTAGCACTAATTACCGATACAGAAATTAGTGTACATTCATGATATGTATACATAAAGATAACAAGAAGTACTCAGTTTAGCTATACAAGGTAGGTATAGGGAAAGTTATGGAATCGGTCAGAAATTCGATGTTGAATTTTCACTGGAATTTCATGTTTTCCGACTTCCTGATTCCTCTTTTTTTTATTATTATTATTATTATTTTTACGAATAGATATTTACAACTGTATAAAAATTATAATCAACAAGCAAATGTGCTAAGAGAGAGATAATGGCAATGTCAAAATGTCAATAGAGGAGAAATCACCCAGTGAGTTAGTCTCATTTTTAATTAATCACTATCAATGCTGCAGCTAAGGAGGTTTCTAGGCCATTGGCGGTTAAGCAGTCGTTGGGAAAGTTTGGCAGAGTGGAGGAAAATAATTTCTTATACTTGGATTTAGCAACAGTGACAAAAGGTATGTTAAGGTCAGTGTGAAGAATTTTTTTTGGAGACGTAATTAGGAGCATTGGCTATTGTACAAAGGATTTTGGATTGAAGGGTTTGAATGCGCTGGAGATTGGACTTGGCAGAACCCCAGAGTTCAAGTACGTAAGTCCACAAAGGTTTGAGTGTTGCGATGTATATGTTACGGGTAAAGTTAGATTAACGGTTAAACCTAGGATTACCCGGGTAAACTGCGTAGTACCCGCTGCCGCTTGGTTAAAGTCGGGTATACTAATAATGACAAGGCCATTAGTGGACGTATGTTCCACTATAAAGATTAGGTACATATTAATTAGCTCGACCACACCTCAATTTCCATTGTTGTAAGCTGTCTAACAGCGATAATCATTCATCTGGGTACATAAATTCCTAGAACAAACATAAATCGAAATATTACAAAATTTGGGGGCGTATTTGCCGGCGTTCCGCCGGCGGGGCGATATATCTGCCCCTCCCGTCGTTCCTATATTTGAAGTAGGTACAGGTTCTAGCTTTAACATATACTTTACCCGGGTAAAGCCCAAAACGTGAACTATTTCAATTATATTTCGGACTTTAACCAAGCGGCAGCGGGTACTACTAGGTTTACCCGGGTAATCCTAGGTTTAACCGTTAATCTAACTTTACCCGTAGCATATATATGTCGTTTTGTTTCCAATGTTAATTTGGATCTTTTTCTAGTAGTCTTAGTAACAGTTTATATCGTCTGTTTATTTCTTGTTTTGTCAGTCTCATGTGAGGGTTCCAAATTAGTCGTTTGTCGAGTATGAGACCTTGATAGCGGACGTCGTTTCTTAAAGAGATTGTTGTTCAGGTACACAGGAGCTGCTCCTGATTCTAAAAATGAATATCTGTCTGTGTCTGAGAACATGATAATCTCCATAAGGACCTATTGGTTTTCAGCCAAAACTGCCAAAGGGAAGGGGGAAATAGGGGGGAAGGCTAGCACAAATAACTGCCGAAGTAATGAATATATCAACATGAAATTTACTATGTGAGCCCTTCATTTATTATTAAAATTTTTGTGTGCACCTTGCACATGTGCAACACCCGTCCTTGGTGTGTCTAGAGAGCTCGGGATCAAAGAGATTCAGCTCTATCCTGGCCTGGTCATACAACGGTCATGTTCTGCTAATTCCCACACGAACAGTTCTTCCACTTAATGTAGAAGAGTTTAAAGAAGAAAATTTCCATGTCCTGATAATATCCGGGACATCCATCAGGCTGAACTTTTTTTTTTTTTTTTTTTTTTTTTTGGTGGCCGACCTCCGGTGGAGGCCACGACACCATCGCCGAATCGTCGGGGAAAAAGGGAGGCCTAACAAATTTATTTACAAAATAAAAATATTAAATTAAATAATTAAAAATACAAAATATATGATGCTGTGGTAGGCTAGGAGCGACCGCTGCCGACCATCTGCGATGATCAGCGGTCACTCCCAGCCCACTCATCAGGCTGAACCGACGTAGAGTCGAGTCTCGAGCGTCCAGAAAATATGAATACATTGTTCAGCCATCCGAACTTCGTGATCGAGTTCTTGCCACTTTCCCACTATCCATTCCTGGACAGTGTCCTTGCAACGCACTGTTCTATCTCCATCCCCTCATCTCTTCTTCCAGGGCTCAGTAAGGTCTCATCAGTAACTAAGTATGAGACAACAGCGCCATCCAAGACCAAAGGGGGAGTAGTGCAATCATTGAGACAGCTCGATAAGCCCTTGTGGGCCTAATAATGGAACAGTTTTCGATTTTCAACGAAATCGGTCGAAGGAAAGCAAGGGATCAGAAGAGGTGGAGTTCACCTCATAAACTTTAGTAACTGTCGATTTAATATGTGAATGATTCAGAAGTTCGGTAGTAATATTCAATCCGATAGCGGTTTTATTCTCTATAGCGAATATCTATTTAGCGGAGTATAGATTTTAGGTGACAAGTGAAAAGAAAATCTAATTTGAAAAAGAGAAGTTAGTAATGAAAATGATTTAAGATTAAGTAAATTTGAGAACGAATTATTAAAATTCAGGTTGATAAAAGCCCATCGTTTCTTCTATTATAAATCAATGAGAATTACAATGCAAATTTGCTTCTTCAAAAATTACAAATTCAAATTTTTTCTATTATGTTACCTTTTAAATCATGTTAGTCTGGCATATTTTCCCTAATCGTTGGTGAGGCAATTTGTAATTTTTTTTCTTCGTGAGAGTGTCGCAGTGAGGGATCCATTCTTTCAGCCCCAGCCAGGACCCAATCCAGTTTTTTATCTACCGCAAAAAAAATATTTTGACGTAACACTTCATAAGATGTGGTGCAGTGAGCGGTAAGTTACTAATTATTATTAAAATTTAACTATGATGGAAATTTTAATAATAATAAAATAAATTAAAAATTAAATTTTAAATGCTGAGAAAAATTTAAAAATCACTTCTGAAAACTCATTATAAATTTCATATCGATACATTCATTATACCTGATGTTACTGGGGTTTTTGTTTTTAAGCTACCCCTTCTAATCCCCCTTGCCTATATATATATATATATATATATATATATATATATATATATATATATATATATATATATATATATATATAATATATATATATATATATATAATATATATATATAATATATATTTTAGATATATATATATATATATATATATATATAATATATATATAATATATTTATTATATATATATATATATATATATATATATATATATAAATCGGCTAAAGGGAAAGGTTGAATTAGTGAGGGGACTCTGGTAGAGAGCGCTCTGGTAGTAGGCGATACGAACTCATAATTAAAGGCCTTACAAGATTCACAAGAACTAACAATAAAGTAAATACTAATTAATTAATGATAATAAATATAAAAATATATTGGACTGAGAAGGAATAACAAAAAATACTTATAAGGTGCA
Source organism: Aradus depressus (assembly GCA_963662175.1). Taxonomy (NCBI): domain Eukaryota; kingdom Metazoa; phylum Arthropoda; class Insecta; order Hemiptera; family Aradidae; genus Aradus; species Aradus depressus. The sequence goes on along the minus strand of OY759222.1, from coordinate 10,990,368 downwards.
TAAACATGGGTGGACAAAATTTAGAACCCCCAGACTAGAGTCGGGCTCATGTCCACCAGAGGGACGAAAGAGCGCTCGAGGGGGCGATATAGATAAAGCCAGGGCATCAGTCACAATAACTAACTATAATGATATTACATTTAACCCGTAACTGGTGACGTGGGGTGTGTGATACCCAGCGAAAACTATGATTCACCACTGGGGCCAGAGGGTTGGGGGTAACTTGTTGTCCGACTAGGCACCTTCCAGTCGGTCTATGCCCTCCTCGCCTAGTGTATTATTTTGATTCTCTAGTGTGTTATTTCGTGTGAGCTCCAAATAAATGTAACTTCAGGGTATTTTACACCCCACGTCACCAGATACGTAACTTTTTTGCACTTCGCGATTTTTTTGATTTTTTCTGTGGGTTTTTGGTATTATCTACTGTGTTTATAAATAACTTTTTATGAATAATTTTTACATATAATTTTAATGTTATGGCATCTAAAAAAACGTTTCTGATAAAGGATTTGATGACTGGGCTAGGTCAATACTTGAAGGAGAAAGTGAGTGCAGTGGTGATGAAGATGCATCTCCTGATTATGTTAGTGATCATCAAACTGATTCAGAACAAGAATTGACTGATGACGAATTTCCATCGGTAATGGCAAGTACCTACTTCACTGCCGCGTACTTTGGACTCAGATTTTTCGTCTGGGTCTGATCTTATGAACCTCTACCAAAAAAAGTAAAAAAAACGGTAACTAAATACTATGGAAAAAACCGGAAGACTTGGACAAACAAGTAAGATGCCAGAAGTGCCCCAGAGGATCTGACAAAAAAACAAAAAAGTCTGCAATGGTTGCAAAGTGCCAGTATGTGGAAGTTGTATGATTCCAGTCTGTAAAGAATGTGCTGAATGATGTGTCGGAATTTTAATTAAAAATTAACTTTTTTTTTAATTCTTATTTTTTTTTTACTTTTATTATATTTAAATAATAGAGTATTACTGCAATTTTTATTCCAAAAGGTGTTGCAAATTATATTTTGGGATTTTTAGCAACTCTATAGCTTAAATTGGAATTGGCAAGTTTTATAAAAACATTTTTTGGGGCCCTAGCAATTTTTTTTTTGTGTTTAAATGTTTTTGGGGTCATAAATACAAGTCACTAAATTAATTAAAATTAAAATATTTTTTTTTACCTCGCAAGTTAAGCTCGTGGGAGAGGGGAAAAGTTGTGGGTATAGATAACTCCACGTCACCAGTTACGTTACAAAAAATCCACGTCACCAGTTACGGGTTAAGTAAATAAGACTACAGTAGAACCTCTTTAAGTCGAACCTCGATAAATCGAAAACCACGAAAACTCGAAAAAAAGTTTTGTTCCTTTCCCTTCAAGCCCCAAAACCTCCGTTACTCGAAATCTCAACCCTCTATTAGTCGAAATAATCAGTGAGTCCCTACAAGCCATTTTGGTACATATTTTCCCTGTATAACTCGAAAAAATAAATTGGACCTCTATATCTCGAACATAGCAATGTTTCATTTTACAACCTTTACATCTCGATTATTTGAAACTTATTACCTCTATAGCTCGAAGAAAAATAAGTTACCGACTTTAACAATGTACACCATTGTTTCTTAGAAAACAATTTAGGAGTATACAATAAATAGGATTACCAATTATCTAAAGCAAAAAAAAATTACTGACTTTTTTTAATACCTACATATACTACGTATTTTTTATTTTAAGGATTTTTTGAAATAATGTTGATTTATAATAAATATAAATATGTTTGTTACCTCTGTAACTTGAATTTTTATTTATTTCACCTCTCTAACTCAAAATTAGTTAGAATGAATCTTAACCTCTACAAGTCAAATCAAAATCCGCCTAAGTCGATATCCTCCATAAGTCGAAAACTCTTTAACTCGAATTTTTTGGCGTCTCCCTTGATGTTCGACTTATAGAGGTTCTACTGTATAATATTTTCATATTCTTTTGGTAAAAAATAACGAGTGAAAGTTTCCTGTTTTTAATATAAAAAAATGTAAATTAGTCGCCATATTAAATAGTAGTTAGGATATTCTTGAACTATAATGAGCAAAAAATATACCAACAATGTTTTAAGACAATAACATTTTTGTATTTATAACAATATGCAGCTTCGTATCCCAGTAGAGGACCTAACACAGAAAAAAAAAGTCGTCGATATTGTACTTCCCCAGGGCGTATTATTCAAGTAAGTTTTAGCTCTCCCTCTAAACCCTCCCTTAGATCTTGATCTTTTCTTCGGCTGATTTGGCTGAAATAGGTGTCATAGGGTTCTGGACATATATATAAAATTTCGTGTCAATTAATTCATTGCAACAGATCATGTTAGAGACTAGAGATTTACTTATACTTCATAAGCTATGCGGAGTATAGGGGAGGTTATGTAACCAATCAGAAATTTAACTTTAACACTGTAATAACTGCCAATGTAATGAATATATCAACATGAAATTATATCAGGAGACACGGCAGTTTTTTCCGACATAGCCGTCTGGAGTCTTTTTTCTATTTCCTTTTTCAGTGTCCGGGCGTCCGGATGACGTCATCAATGTTAATATATGAATTTTTTAAGATGTATAATAAATATCATGTGATCTATATATGCAAAGAGGTTAGGTTTTATGACTCATGCCCGGGCTTTAACTACGAGGTCATATCGCCTACTACCAGAGTGCTCTTTCGTCACTCTGGTGGATATGAGCCCGACTCTACTGTGGTAGTCCTAAATTTTGCCTACCCTAAATTTTTATTCATCTAGGGTAGGGGTCTTTAACGAGTACCTGACATCGTACAGGCTCGGGGACCATCGCTTAACGTCCCATCCGAAGGACGGCGTGCTTAAGTTTATTTTACCTCCCAGACAAAATAAACTAAGGGCCTCGGTCGGGTTTCGAACCCACGACCTTGAGCTCAGAAGGCAAGCACGCATACCACTTAGCTATCGGCGCCCTCTGAAAAAGTTTGTGTTTGTTATTACGTGTTCAAACCTGTCCCACTTTTCTAACCAATTCCAGTTTACTAACTGCTAATTAGTTGTTTAATACAATTTTTATCGTATTAAACCTATGTAACGTACAAATCGTACGAGTGTAACGTACTTGGCCGTGCTTTTCAGTTTTACTGAATTTTTACTGTTATTGACATTCGAAAACCTATAGGGGACACACTTATATTCCGTGAAATGGGCCGAAGTATAGGAGAGGATTATAGGAGGCTCGACTCAAAAACCCTGATAATGCCGAATTAATGCATGCATCAACCCAAAATTTAGTTTTGACGGGCCTAGGGTAGAGTTGATGCGCGTTCCTGGGACTCGAACTACGGCTGCTTGTGACGGAAACCGGCGATCCAGCGTTCAGTCGATTTGTCGCCTCCTAGCGGAAAAAGAAGAAAGCTCTATGAGCCTGCACCGGGGACGACTACAACCAGCGAGCGCCCCCCATTCATCCCGACCTCTCTCGGCTCGCCAAGAAAACTACGGTGGGCTGGGAATGACCGCCAACGTCACAGATAGCCGACCATAGCAACTCTTAATTTTTAATTTTAAAAATAAAAATTATTAGGCTCTCTTTCCCGACGATTCGGCGAACGGGTGTCGTGGCATCCACCGGAGGCCGACAACTCGGGAAAAAAAACTATTTAAGTCAACTATTGATTTTAAGCCTAAAAGGTTTTGTAGGGAAAACAAACATTTATATAATTAATTCGTCCTGGGGAAGTACACTACTGGTGACTCGCCCACTCTTTTCTTTCTCTTCGTAACGAGATTAACCATTGTTAGTTAACCATTGTTAGTTAACCTTCTTCTTAAAAAGAACAATGAAAAGCTTTGAATTCATTAAGTCTTTTACCTGCCTTTATCTCATTTGATATTCGACTCCGTTGGCTTAAGATAATCAAATCCAATCAAAATAAAGCTATCTCCCAGGGTTTAGCCTTTTAAGCTTTTTTTTTTTAAATTAAACTTGAGGATTTGTCAAAGATTAACTCTTAGCCAACATGGAAGCCCTTAAGATGGATTAAAAACAGTATATTGAGGAATTACTGATTTTCTGACAATCCAATTAGATCAGTATTATTTGTTATTATGACTCATGCCCGGGCATTAACTACGTGTTAATATCGCCTACTATCAAAGTTGTCTTTTGTCGCTCTGGTGGACATAAGCCCGACTCTACTCTGGGAGTCTGAACTTTTACCTATCAGGTTAATCTTGGGTAGAGGTCTTTAACGAGTCATACAGGCTAGGGACCATCGCTTAACGTCCCATCAGAAGGACGGCATACTCAAGATTTCTTCACCTCCCAGAAGAAAAATTTGCCGGTGAACAAACGCAATGTACTTCCGCAGAATGAATTAATCAATTAATTTTTTGCTCCCTCTCCAAAACTTTGAAACCGCTTGCGCTAATATTCAATAGTTGACTTACATTTACAATACAATGGAATAAAAAATCAGGTGAAAATGGAGATAAAAGTGGTAAGTCGTTCATTTTTCTTGTATAACCATTATTCTATTCTACAATTCCGAAAACAATTTTACAATAATCGCATTTACTTTTAGATAATAAACAAAAACAATCGAGGGCTGAGTACATAAGAGTATCAATCTAAAATTAAAGAAAAAAAAAATGCAAAGCGCAAGTAAGCCTCCTTCAATAGGAACGTTGGCGAAAGTTTATAGCCAATAAAGGGAGCAATATAACACAAGCGACAAGGTATTGATAATTTATATTTATTAAGGCTGTCTATTCGCCTGCAGTCTATGACGTTCCGACTTACGTACTAACTGGAGGTCGTAAAAAGTAAAAAGTTCGATTTTTCAAAGTCCCCATCCAAATTCTTGTGTAGTTTGACGGAAAAAAATGTTGTGAATTTTTTCAGATTTTTTTGAATGAATTAACGTGGCCCTGTGGGCGGTCAAAGTTTAACACGTGTTTTAAATGGGGTTTTTGAACATTTACATATTTTTAAGTGTAGGTCTTAGTATTTTTAATATAAAAATCTAAAAATACATGGATTATGGGTTTTCGGGGTCGCTGAAAACGAATTTCATATTAAAAAATTAATAATTCATTAAAATGAATCATCGATTCGAAAAATTTTATCATTTTCGTCAATTTTTGTACGAGTTTTTTGGGAAATGTGACTGTTAAAAATTTTTTTTAAATATGAAATTCGTTTTCAGCGACCCCGAAAACCCATAATCCATGTATTTTTAGATTTTTATATTAAAAATACTAAGACCTACACTTAAAAATATGTAAATGTTCAAAAACCCCATTTAAAACACGTGTTAAACTTTGACCGCCCACAGGGCCACGTTAATTCATTCAAAAAAATCTGAAAAAATTCACAACATTTTTTTCCGTCAAACTACACAAGAATTTGGATGGGGACTTTGAAAAATCGAACTTTTTACTTTTTACGACCACCCTACTGGACATACATTTTTTTTTATTTTATTTTTTATACCAAAAATGAAAAGAAGTTTGGAAATTCCGTGGAAAACTCAGCACAAAATTTTTGATTGCATACCCAAGTTCTCTTATACTTCATACAGCTGAGGAAAATCCTCTGTATGTGCGTCTGTGGACACAATAACTCTGATAAAATATGTATCAGAACTCGATAAGGACGAAACTTATTGATTTTCTGTCAAATCGACGAAAGGAAAAGAGAGGTTCAGAGGGAGGCTTACAACAACTCCAATAAATGCAGTTCTAATGAATATATCACAACAAAATTTTATGTGTAAATTCGAAAACTAATAAGGACAACACATAAAAAATTTTCCATGAAATCGACCGAAAGAAATGTGGAAATCAACATAAAATCGTTATCAACTCCCGATGGATGTAACAACAAAGAAATTAGTTAACGGATTTAGAAGTCCCTGTGTAAATGAACTATAAATTTTGAGCCCAAAATGTCGATAAATTTTGGGGAGAGAGCATAATTAAATGAATTACCAGGTTTCAAATTTTAATTTGGAGCTAGTTCCTTTAATGATCCCACATCCTCTTCAAAAATCCTAATAATAAAAATCCTATTAACCGCGCAACCAACTAAAAAAATTATTTGAGATTGTTATTTTTATGAGTTAGTTTGTCCAATTATTTTTTATAGGTTACTAACTGGCTTTCGGGATTGAATATACAATATAAATAAAGTATTATGAAATATGATACTCTGATATATTTTTTTTATCTCTGTTAACAAGCTACCCCTTTCGTACTTTTATGGTCATTTTCTCCATTTTTTTTTTTTTTTTTTTTTTTTTAACAATGACGTGGGATGACACTTTGCAGACTTATGATCCAGTTGTAAGAATGTATTTAGGGGCTGTGGTGGCCATGCGAGCTAGAGCGTAGGGCTTTGGTCGCATTGTCTCGCCATGGTTGTGGGTTCCAATCTCATCCGAGAGTTTTATTTCGTAGATGGAACTTCCTCCCGAGGCCATGAAAATTGTATAAATAACTAAAAAACATCGTTATAGAGGCATGGCGAATATGTATCATACATAGGGCCAATTTTAAAAAATAAATTTAAAATATGTATTTATTACTAGCTGAGTCTTTACCGGAGAGATTGGCCGATTTATATAAAAATATTTGTCGTTTACATTCGTTACTTCGGCAGTTGTTGGGGTTTCTCTGTTGACCACTGGAACTCCAAGCTCTTCTTCTTTAAGAGGAAGAACAATACGAACTGTTCGTGAGGCGGAGTCGAGATTGCAGATGTGGTCCCCGCTTTACAACGGGCCTAGGGTGGAGTTGATACGCGGGACAGGTCGTACCTGGGACTCGATCTACGGCAGCTGGTGACGGAAACCGGCTACCCAGTGTTCAACCGATTTGTCAGCCCCCAGGCGGAGAGAAAAGAAAGCACACTACATCCAGCCAGCGCCCTACATTCGCCAAGCAGCGCCGCCAATAAACTTAAGGCAACAGCAAGAGACTTTTATCAATAAATAAACTTTTTAGGCAACCCCTCCCCCCCCCCCTCCCAAAAAAAAAAAGTTTTCTGTGCTAACCCTCTCCGTAATCCCCCATTCCTTTCGGCCGATTTGACTAAAAATCAATATGTGTCCTCCTTATGAGGTTCTGGATGAACATATAAAATGTCATGTTGATATATGAAATTTATATGGAGTTATTGGGTTCACAGGCACATACACAGAGACAAGTTTTTTTTATTTGTGAAATCAGGAGATCTGAAAACGTGAAATTCTGTTGAAAACTCCGCATCGAATTTCTGACCGATTACATAACTTCCCCTATACTCCGTATAGCTGGATAAGTAATATAAATTTGATATTATCGATTAAAAGACAGATTACACAAGTTCCCCTATTCCTGTTACGTATATCTACCTGAGGAAGTTGAAAGCTGATATGAACTGAAGTCAGGATATTGTTTATTTCCGTGGTATCGCTAATTAATGTTATACCTGAGAGAACTTAAATTGAAAAATGTCATGTAACCCATTCAAAAAAATAAGCAGTATTGAAAAATTTTCAATTCTCCTGCAAAGAAAAGTATAGGAAAAGTCATATAATCGGCTATAAATTCGATGTTGAGAATTATATGTTTTCCGACCCCCTCATTCCAAATGAGAAAAATATTTCCCCAACGGAAATAAGTGTACTAAGTTTTCTCTCTCCCGCTGAACTAAAATTCATGTTGATTCATTTCATCGGCAGTAACTAAAGTATTTGTATTTCTTTCGTTCCCTTCGGCGGATTTGACTGAAAATCAAAAGGTGTCGTCGTTATGAGGCTCTGGATACAGAAGGCTCGGAAAACTTTAACTACGAGGTGATATTTCCGAAAACCAGAGCGCTCTCCCATCGCTCTGGAGGACATGAGCCCGAATCTCGGATCTTAAACAAGTACCTGACGTATACGTAGGCTCAAGATCATCGTCCATCGGACGGCGTGCTCAAGGTTTTTTCAACTCCCAGATAAAAAACCTAAAGGTCTTAGCTAGGTTTCGAATCCACGATCTTGAACTCAGTAGACAAGCACACTACCTTTGGACTAACACAAAGTCCGGCCTTCTTTGAACTTCTTGTTGACATCGTGATCGACACTGACATTCATCCCCATAAGCCTCTTGCAACACCTGAAAAGTTTGTTTGAAAATTTTATCCAACTTAACACAAAACTTAACAAAAACGCGTGGCTCTTTTCTTTTTTTTTTTTTTTTTTTTTTTATTATTCATTTGACAAAAGATCAAAATAGCCAAACACGAAAAACTTATTTAAAAAAAAACCGTGCCACCCCCCCCCTGGCCAGAGCAAAAAACCAAGATAAAAATTAAATAAACTAAAAGAATTGTTTTTATTAAAAATGGGTTGCTTGCAAGTTACCAATAGGATCTTCAAATTTCACTTGCGTCTGATTCCTAAACCAGTAATCAGCTGTTACATAAATGTACATGTACAAAACAAGTCATATTACATTTATTTAAATATATATGAGTTCGCTCATTTCATTTCCTCGTTCAAAATCGTCATTTATGTTATACTTTATACTCTTAAAGCTGATTTTATATGCGCAGTAATAATGCAAAGCGCAGCAGCAGCAAATTATTGGATGTGAGTCATTTAATTCTAAAAGCACAGACTACAGGGTGCATTTGCTGCTGCAGCGCTTTGCATTTTTGCTGCTCATGTAAAGTCAACTCAAGTATTCAGTCAGTGGTTACCTCAGGGGGAGCTTCTAGGGGGCGAGTCTCTCAAATTAGTAACAAAAGCCTGCAACGCTAACCACGGAAACTGCAGACGGTGTAACCAGGAGTCTATACCCCCCACCCTCGTAGCCTAACTTTGCCCCCCCCCCCCCCCCCCTTGCTCAAAATCCTGGCTACGCCCCTGGGTTGTAGAGAATCTACAAAAACAGCTGAGCTCAGGAAGAGTTACAACAACTAATGTTGCCAACCGTACCGCTCTCCGACTCTCCGTTGGCGCGCAATCCAAAAAGTCCTGGAACTTTTTGATCACTCCTCGTATGTGGTGTCGTCATTACTGGACTTTCTTTAACCAACATCTTCTCTACAGAGCATTCTCGATCTCTCTTCTCTACAGAGCATTCTCGATCTCTCTTCTCTACAGACCATTCTCGATCTCTCTTCTCTACAGAGCATTCTCGATCTCTCTTCCCCTTCTTAAATCCATATCATCCTGGTATTACTTATAAGAAAGTATCACTCTCAGAATTACGCTAAACAATGAAACAAAGAAAACTGGGGACTCCAGCACATTACTTCCATATACCCCGTAATGCCGGTATGAAATACATTTTAGATGAGGAGGGAGAGATCTGTACAAAAATGGTTTGAACTTAAATTATTTAAATGCAGGCTAAAGGCAGATAACTATAGGGGGGGGGGGGGGGGGGGCAATTATTTAAATGCAGGCTAAAGGTAGATAACTATGGGGGGGGGGGGGGGGGGGGGGGGGCAATTATTTAAATGCAGGCTAAAGGCAGATAACTATAGGGGGGGGGGGGGGGGGGGGGCAATTATTTAAATGCAGGCTAAAGGCAGATAACTATAGGGGGGGGGGGGGGGGGGGGGGGGGGGGGGTAATTATTTAAATGCAGGCTAAAGGCAGATAACTATGGGGGGGCAATTATTTAAATGCAGGCTAAAGGCAGATAACTATAGGGGGGGGGGGGGGGGGGGGGGGGGGGCAATTATTTAAATGCAGGCTAAAGGCAGATAACTATAGGGGGGGGGGGGGGGGGGGGCAATTATTTAAATGCAGGCTAAAGGCAGATAAGTATAGGGGGGGGGGGGGGGGGGGGGGCAATTATTTAAATGCAGGCTAAAGGCAGATAACTATAGGGGGGGGGGGGGGGGGGGGGCAATTATTTAAATGCAGGCTAAAGGCAGATAACTATAGGGGGGGGGGGGGGGGGGGGGGCAATTATTTAAATGCAGGCTAAAGGCAGATAACTATAGGGGGGGGGGGGGGGGGGCAATTATTTAAATGCAGGCTAAAGGCAGATAACTATAGGGGGGGGGGGGGCAATTATTTAAATGCAGGCTAAAGGCAGATAACTATAGGGGGGGGGGGGGGGGGCAATTAGGTTAATTAGGTATAATAATTACTTACTTATGTAAACAGCTCTATGTTGTAGTACTTATATAGGTAGGCCAAACAGGCTGCTCCCTTCAGCAGCTTCCGTTTAGTTCAAATGCCTCCCACCCTCTCTCCATACATAAAATACACTTTTATCCCTACTTGTGAGAATATATATTAGCAGGTTACCCGATTTCGACCGAAGTAACTTTAAGCAGGTTAGTAACTTTAAAGAGATTACTAACATCAAGAAAGTTAGTAACTTTGAGCGGGTCAGTAGCTTTAAAGAGGTTACTAACATCAAGCAAGTTAGTAAGTTAAAGCAGGTTAGTAGCTTTAATCCCCTCCCCCCTTCGAATTTAGAAGTGCCATATGGTGCATGTTTGAGCAGGGCTAAGGATGCTATTTGTGAAATTTCATGAGCGTCCTCGTTGCTGAGCTTCATGTTGGAGTGATCGAAACCAGGGCGAGGCTCTTAGTCTAAAAGGTTAAAAAAACGTGAGCATGCCGTCCTTTGGATGAGCCTGTACCATGTCAGGTACTCTTTCAAAACCCCTATCCTCCTAGGTGAATAAAAATGCTTGGGTAGGCAAGATTTTTGGTCTCCTGTCCACCAGAATGACCAAAAAAAGAGCGCTCTGGTAGTAGGCGATATGACCTCCTACTTAAAGCTCTGACATGAAATAACTTTAAGCTATAAATAACTATAGAAACAAATGTGTGTTTTCTTCTTTCATTTTGATTTTGTTTAGCTTTTCTGGACTGGCCGTGACATTAAGGATGTACTATTTAAAAATAGTTACTACAGTGTGGAATATTTATTAAGTAGACTTAGTAGTCACTAGTAGACTTAAAGTAGGTCTGTAACAGTATTATATGATCAAATAAGGCGAAGAATGGGCTCATGTCTGCCTGTGAACCACAGCCTAACATGATATCACACTAGATTTTTACCCCTTAAGAACACATATTGTGCCATTCTGATACGACTATTCGTTCAATATTTATAACAGATGTTCAGTTTATTCTCATATATCCGTAAGGAAAGTAAATATATATTCATCCTGTCCTAGTTATGATTTCCGTCTGATTTAGATGTTGAATCTAACATAAATCTCAGACTGGGATTCCATTTCCTTCAGAACGATACCAATACTCTTATTATAGACATACATATTATAGATTTATTCTGAATTTCCTTCACAATATCAACAAGTTCATATTTATGAAAGTTACATAAATAAAACCTTTTGATGTATTGTCTATTACAAAAACAAATGTTCTAATTTGTACTTTTGCTTCTTCAGAATCTTAGTTCAATTACATTTAATAATATATTATTTCATATTATGAAATGTATGCGTATTACAGAGTTTTCAACATTTCATGTTTTCCGACCTCTAGATTCCAAATATAAAAAAGAAAATTTCTGTCTGTCAGAATGAATATATCGACCCCAAACTTTATATGTGCATTCAGAACCAGAGGGTTGTTAGAGAATGACGATTCCTAGTGGTTATCAGCAAAATCGACCAAACGGAAGGGGATGAATAGGGGAGAGGATTAACATGAAAGCTTTAATAACTGCCGGGGGAAGTACATTTCTGGTGATTCACCACGAAATTTTATATCTGAATCCAGAACTGTCTAACGACGACACCTATTATTTTTCAGTGAAAGGGAAAGGGGGGTTAGGGGGGAGGTTTAACATAAAACCTCTAATAACAGCCGATAGAATGATTCAAAATTTTATATGTGAGACCAAAACCCCATAAGGAGAACAGCTATCAATTTTCAGCGAAATCGGTAGAAAAGACAGGGGGGATCAGAGGAGTGCTCAACTCATAAATCCTAATAACAGCCGATAGAATGATTCAAAATTTTATATGTGTGACCAAAACCCCATAAGGAGAACACCTACCAATTTTCAGCGAAATCGGTAGAAAAGACAGGGGGGATCAGAGGAGTGCTCAACTCATAAACCCTAATAACTGCCGATGTAATGAATGTATCGACACAAAATTTAGTATGAAAATTTAGGAACTCCTACGTAAGTCTACTGTTGAATGAATATTAGCGCAAACAGTCAACTGGTTTTGGAGAGGGAGCAAAAATTTAATTGATGAATTCGATCTGGGGAAGTAGTATTGTCAAACACGCCTACCTGCGCAGGCATGTAGGACTTCCACAATTACGAGGAAGGTAATAAGATTACTGGATGCTTAGTTCCCTAGGTGTACACAGCTTACCTCCTTCGAAGAACAGATTCTCCTTTTATTTTCACATACATTTCACATATTTGCTCTATCTCTACCCAAAGTTCCACACCTACATCACTACTTCTACTTTATTGAAATAATTCATTCAAACTATTTTAATAATGCACGTTTAAAATAGAACGTACACATCTACATTTCAAACTTCAGTCATGTTCAAGTTTAATATAAAGTTTATAATTAAATTGGTAGAATCTTGCACTGAGACCTACGGAAGAAATGCTTTGACTCTGTCAGCTCCATGAGTTCTATTAACCTTTAAAAGATGACGGGGTTAGAAAATTCATTCCTAAGGCAACGGCTTGGAATTTATGCAATATTAATATGAGATATACTATTTCGTAATATTATTTCGGCAGTTACACGAAGTATAGGAAACGTTATGTAATCGACCAAGAGAACGTATGTCTTATCCACATAAGTGCACGGTTGAAGTGAAACATCTTTTGTCTTCATTAACCATGGACTAACACGATCGGTTTTTCCGTCAGTTTGGCACGACGGTTTGACACGTCGTTCAAAACGGATGGAAGACACGATCGTGTAAGGGTGAAAACCGTCGGTTTGGACTATTTTTCGTCCACCCACCCGATGGTTTGGACCGATGAAAAAACGGATCGTGTAAGTCCACTCTAAAACAACAAGAACATGTTCCCAACAATTCACAGGTTTTTGAAAATTGAAGATACGCATACGTGCTTGTCTTCTGAACTCAAGATTGTGGGTTCGAAACCAGACCGAGGCCTTTAGTTTATTTTATCTGGGAGGTAAAACTTCGGATGGTACGTTAAGCAATGGTCCCGAGCCTGTACGATGTCAGATACTCCTTAAAGACCCCTACCTCTAGATGAATAAAAATTTAGGGTACACAAAATTTAGGACTCCCATAGTAGAATC